>JASXTE010000017.1:20451997-21811997 GCA_030280995.1 Hemileia vastatrix | reverse complement strand
TACCTACTAACTATATGAATCTCTCAGTAATTCGTTTAGGGATTAAAGGGGGGAGGGGGGAAGCAGTGGAGGGGAGAGGGGAATCAGGGGGGAAAGCGGTGGAAGGGAAAGGGGAATGAGGGGGGGGGAAAGGGGTGAGGCGGCTTAAAGGGGGAAAAAGGCGCCTCAAGGGGGGGAAAGGGGGGTAAGGGGATTTTGAGGAGATCAAGAAGGGGGAGGGGGGGTTGAGGACAACAAAAAGAGGGAAATGAGGCAGACAAGGAGGGGTAATATGGGAGTTTGTAAAATATAACTTTTATTATTTTTATCAACAATATTTTGTATTTTATTTTGTTTTTTTTACAGAATATCATTATTTTATTTTTTTTTGTTTTTTTTTTTACAGAATATTATAAAAAAATTTTTACAGTTCAAGCTAATTAAAGAATAAATTTAGTGTGTTTATAATTTTTGTTTTTTTTTTGGGAATAATTTTTCTGATGCAAATTTTTTTTTTGTTTGAATTTTTGAGTATAGTTTTTTTTTATCATTTTTTTTCAAGGACTTTAGGTGGTATATCTAACACCAAAATAATTTTAAAATTCATTTTTTTGGCAAATAATTTTACTGACGTTTGTTTTTATTTTATTTTATTTTTTTTTTTCAACTTTATTTCAAGGACAGTTTTAGTAATTTATTTCTTTTCAAAAAACAATTATTTGGATTATTTTTCATCAATAAAATTCTCAAGGTTGAATAAAGAAACTAAATTTTGTGAGTTTTATTTTTTTGCCATTTTATTTTTTTGGTTTTTGACACAAATTTTTTTTTTTCAGAGAAAAAAAGTCTATTTTTTCAGAATCACCTTTTACTTCTCTATCATCATCCTCTTTATCATCTTTATCATCATTTTCAAATTCAACTTCATTTCAATCATCATCCAAAATATCAAAAAAAATAATAATGATTGAAGTAAGAAGAATAAAAGAAAATTAAAAAAGAAAATTAATTTGAATTGCTTATTTAGCCATATATCAAATATCAAGTACTATAAAACTAGAGTGGTTCAAAAATATTCTTATCCAAAAAGTTACCAGAAGATTTAATGTATTTAACCAAATCAGGAGATGATGAAATTCAAGCAGTTATCAGTAATTCTTTTAAACCTCAATTTATTTTTGAAAATCATTCTTTTAATGGTTCAAAAGATGAAACCTTTAATTAGCTATCGGATCTAATAATAACACTATATCAAATGGCTTGGGTCTGCTTAAAAATAAGGAATACAAATTTTTTGGGTGGTATTATGATTGGATTTGGTTGGAGACCAGGATTTGATAAAGGCTATTCTCTTGTTATGTCTGATAATATATGTTTCATTCTTAAAATCATGTCACTAATTTTATTTCCATAGGCATCTATTATTTACTTAAAAATTAATCTAAAGCTGAAAAAGATGATGATTTTTGCTAATGAGACACCTTACCTTCTTTCAATACTTTCCTTGCTCTTTGCCTCAAAAAACTCTGTAATAAAGCATTTGAAAAGAATAATCAACTTGCTACCAAAGTTGGAATACCAAATTGGTGTGACTCCAAATGGGTAGAAATTAGTGACCAATATCTTTTATTTTCAAATGTTATTATTACTCATTCAGGATTCCACAATAAGATTCATATTGATAGGAATGATGCCAATTATCTTACATTTAGAATTCTCTCATATATTAATCCAATAACTGGACAACCTATTTCTTCCCCAGCTAAAATAAAAGGTCATGGGCTATAATTTCTGGATCACAACTGTATAATCAATTTTGGATTGGGAAATGGTGTGATTGAAACAATTTGGAACTCTTCTCAGGATCATCACCAAACGACCAAAGCTCCACCTGGCTTGTAATCTTGTCAAGAGTTCACACATTTTGGATGTTCTTTTCAAATCAGTCAAAAATTAATCCACCAAATACATAAGGTAAAAAAGAAGGTAAGTTTAACATATATAAAAAAACTTTATGTAGATCAAAAAAGTATAGGGATTAGTAGAGTCATCAAATATTTTTTATTTTTTCATAAATTTTTTATAAATAACTCTTATATTTTAAATTCATAAACTAAAGTAATGGGCCAACAACCTTGTTTTGTATAAACAGTAATCATGATAAAATTAAGTTTTCTCATGGGGTTCATCTTGCCTACACCTGTGGAAAGTCCCAAACTTAGTTTCTAGACCTGGTCCACATTTTGGCCAGATGAATTGTCATTACTTTAAAACTAGGGATATTGATATATATTAGTTGTTTATATATTAATTTATGTAATTATATTAAATTTTGGTGATTTTCACCCCTTACTTCAATAAAATACAGGGGAGAGTATTGCCAAATTTTCAAATCTGACATGTGAAATTGATGACTTGGAAAAATTTTGGTGATACCCACCCCTTGCTTCAATAAAATGCAGGGGAGGTTATTTCCAAATTTTTAAAACAGATATTGAGTTTTTTTGACTTTGTTGTATTTAGAAAAGTAAATTTAATGATTTGAATGTAAAGAAGAAAAAATGTATGATGTTTCAAATTTTTGCAAAAAAAAATCATCTAGAATCAAGACCTTTAAAAAGTCAGTGCATATGAAATTATCACCAAAAAGAAATAAAACAAAATTAATTTAACCAAACAAACAAATAATCTAAAATGTTGCAATAAAATGTTTCAAATCTCAGTGAGGAGTGTGTGCCAAGGATTGATTATTAGCTTTAATGCATTCTATAAATAAAACTTTGTAAACAAAAACAAAGAAAATAGTTATCAAACATTTTCATTAAGCATTCAATTTCCTCAATAGATTAATTAGCTTTAACACAATCTCTCAAGAATTTTTTCTTTTTTGAACCTTCTTCAAGTTGATACTTGAGTTTCATTTGATCGAATAGGAAATTGTACTCAAGAGCCTTCTCCTCTTTCTTTATCTCAAACTTCTTCTCCTCCAAGGCATGTGCCCTCTCATCCCTCTTTAAAGAAAGCTCAAATTTCTTCTCCAAGTCTTGTGCCCTATCATCCCTTTGTAAAGAGAGCTCATATTGTTTCTTTTGAAAGTTGAGAGTATCTCTTGAAAATTCAACTTTACCTAGAGTGAAAAGGAATATTAACAAAAGAAAAGAAAGGCTCACTTAATTATTAAGAGGTATGCTATCACTTACCAGATTCATGTTTTTCCAGAAAATCATCAATGGAAGAAAAAGGGTTTTGGGAAAAACTATCTCTGTTTTGCCTTCTATGACTGTTGAAATTCAAAGTAGTTGATGTTCTTTGCTTTTTTTGGAGGTAACATTTTCCTCTTCATAATTGATGCTAGCTTCAGACTCACTTGCTTGAGGATCCTGGGTTTGTTCATTAGCCTTTTTAGAAACAAAAAAAAATTAAACAACTAGACAAGAAGTAAAAACTTACTGGAGTGGGATCATGTTGTTTTATATCACCATAAAGATCTATTGGAAAACTATCTAGATTTGTTGAATTTAGAAAAGGGGAGGCTTGAGTGGAGGAAGAGGATGGGAAAAGATTTCTTTTGACATCATTTTTGGAGATAGAATCCTCACCATCCAACATGCTGGAAGGATTAACATCAGGTTGCTCTCCAAAAATAGAATCCATCTCTTTAAAGTATGGAAATAGCAAATCAAGTTTATAATCTATGGATTTTATGCCCTTACTGATATCAATGTTGGTAATACTAAACCAGTAGAAAATGAAAGAGTCTTCACCTTCTTGTATTTGGCTTGGTAATGCTTGAAAGGTTCAGAAATCTGTTCAGGCAAAAGATCAATACTTCCCTTTGTCTTATTTCATAATTCATTGGCCATTAGAAGATAGCCATTGACTTTTGATACAGGGGGCTGTCCTACTTTAGTTGCATTCTCAGTACCAAAACAAGAATCATAATTAGCTTTTACTTTTAGCCAGTTGATAAGTATGAGATGATCATCTTTTTTTAGTTGAACAGTATTTGATTTCTAAGCTGAGCCTGGGAAAGAGGGATTAATAAGATTTGAAGAAAAACTGGGTGACGTCTGCCTTTGAGAATATCTATGATGACAAGGCATGTTGATATATTTGAAGATGAAAAGGAGAAGAAAAAAACATATGAGATGGGGAGGGCTTTCAAACAGAAATGATTAGACAGGATGGGAGTGCGCAGCAAGGTATTGAGGCTTGCACATCCAGAAAGTTGTCCAAGATGTGGTTATTAAATATTAAGGATAAAAATGTCAGATAGAGGTTAACATTGACATGTAAAAGTTCTATTAAACCAATTATTAGAAAAAATAATTGCAGAAGATAATTGGGGTATAATGATTTTTATCGACAATTAATTTAATTGGGGATTGGTCAACATTGATTCCCCCTACTACTATTATTATTATTATTATTATTATTATTCTAACTATTTTTTTCACAAGTTATTTATTACATACATTCATTTCTTAATATTTGTTCATTTATCTTTTTTATTTGTTTTTTTATATATATTTATTTCCAGAACCCACTTTCTTTATTTGTTTTATTGAGCTATTAGGGAGTATCAACATTATGGGATCCACAATTAGGGATGAGGAATTTTTTTTCCCTGGCTCTGACATTAGGGGGTATCAACATTAGCACATCTGCTATTAAATTAATTTCAGATAAAAATCCTTATACCCAAATTTTCTTCCACAATTATTTTTGAAAATAATTGGGTTATTAGACATTTCAATTTTCAATTTTCACCTCTTATCTGATATTTTATCTTCAATTTTTTATAAACACATCTTGGACAACTTTCTGGATGTGCCAGCCTCCCTACCTTGCTACATACTCCCATAAACTCAGATCTCTCCCCATATCTTCTGCCCATTTCTTCCCCTTTTCATCATCAAATATTTTAACACACCTTGGAATCACATTCTTTTCAAAGGCAGCCTTCTCCTGCTAATTCTTAAAATATGACTACTCCCTCTAACCCCCACTCAGATAAGAAATCAAAGACATGTCAACTTAAAAAGATGATCACCTCATACTTATCAACTGGATAAAAACTAAAACTAATTTTTATTCTTGTTTTGGTACTGAGAATGCAACTAAAGTAGGACACCCTTGGAATCAAAAGTCAATTGCTATCTTCTAATGGACAACAAATTAAGTAATAATCCAAAGGGATGGATTTATCTTTTTCCAAAAGAGATATATTCTATATTTGGAAAGCAAGCTGATTTTAATCCCACAAAAAGGTTGGATAGAGAAAATTCTATCTCTGAGAATGATATCAAGAAAAATATTTTTGAATCTTCTTCCTCCACTCAAGTCTCCCCTCTTTTTAATTCAATCAATCAAGATATCTTCTATATAGATTCTTATGGTGATATAAACCAACCCAATCTACCTCCAGGAGTTTTATTCTTGTATCTAGTCAACTTTTTTTAATTTATGTCCCTTTTTCTTATTTCTAAATAGTCCAATGAACAAATACAGGAGCCACAATCAAATGAATCTGAAGCTAGAAAAACTGATGATGATGACAAAAATATACCAAATTCCTCAACAAAAAGTAACAACCTTCAATTACTCTAAAGTTCAGAAGTCAAAGAAAATTTAAAAGAGATATTACTTCTCAAACCCCTATTTCTTCTATCAAAGTATTTTAGAGAAATGTGATGGTGGTAAGTGAAAGGATACCTCTAGATAATTTATTATACTTTTGTTTTATTTTTTGTTAATAATTATCAACAATCTAGGTAAATTCAAGGTTGAATAAGAGACTCTTAACTTTCAAAAGCAACAATTCCACTTCTCTTTAAAGAGTTATGATAGGGAACAACACTTGGAGGAGAGGAAATATGAGCTCTCTTCACAGAGCAATGATAAGGAAAAAGACTTTGAGGAGAAAAAATTTGAGCTAACTCTAAGTATTTAATAATTAAAAAAAGATGAGAAAGATCTTGAGTAAAATTTCCAATTGGATCAGATGAAACTCAAGTATGAACTTGAATATGATTTAAAAAAGAATTTTTTAATGATTGAATGTGTTAAAGAAAGTAAATATATTAAAAAAATTGAACACTTAATGAAATTTTTTGATTTATTACTATTTCTTTTGTTTTCTTTCCCATTTCAATTTTTCTTAATTCTATGTACATAAAAGAATTTCATAGCTTTTTCCTTATTTAATTACTCTATCCATCATCAGCTTAATAACATATCAGGAAATGTAAAAAAATCATTTTTAAATGGTCCTAATGGCAAATTTTGATGCACTATTTTTTACTTCTTTTTGTTTTTAAATAAAAAATATTAACTTTAAAACTAAAATCAATTAATTTTAATTTTTAAAAAGAGCCAAGTCAACAAAAATGTATATCTATTTTAAAATTTGGCAATTCCCTACCCTGCATTTAATTGAAGTAAGTGGTGCATTTCACCAATGTTTAATAAAACTACATTAAATAATAAGTAAATCAATAAGATATGTCAAATTTACTAGTTTTAAAGTAATGAAAATTCCTCACGCTAAAATACATATCAAGCCTAGAAGTTATTTTTATGACTTTCTACAGGTATAGGCTAGAGAGAGCCCATAAAATAAATTAATGTTGTCATGATTACTTTTTATACAACACAAAAGTTATTTGCCCATTACTTTACTTTAGTGAATTGAAATATCAGATTTATATACTGAAAATTGATAAAAGAATAATAAATATTTTTTGAATCTACAAATCCCAATATTTTTTTGATCTACCAAAAGTTTTGTTAAATTCATTACCTTTACCTTCTTTTTGTACCTTGTTAATTTGTTGAATTAACTTTAGACTTTTCCAAAAAGAGAAGCCAAAATCAGCTAAGTGTTAGACATATGAAAATGGTAAGAAAAGAATAAAAAACAAACCTTGAGGAAAAAGAAGAATAATAAGTATAAAGAAAGGTAGTTGGGGGATTCAGGAAGGTTAAATGCATGATGTAAGCATTATGATATGCATTGTGAAATAAATATAACTAAAAATTGGAAAAAAAGGCTTAAATTTAAAGTTCAATATCTCAGAAACCACTGAAAAAAATACAAATACATTTTTGAAAAATGTAAGATAGGCTTCAGGAGAATCTTCATCTCAAAGGATATTATATTTCAATAAAAATAGCCCTTATTCTGACTATAATTTTTAATATTACACAAAAACTTGAAAAGTGATTATGGAAATACAAACAGGAGGGAGCTAAAAGCCTATATATTAGGGGGTTTCAAACATTACCATATATGCCATTCAAGAAAGCCTTAAAAAAGGTACCAATAAAGTCATTTTAATTTGAATTAAATACCCCATTAACTGGTATCCTTTAATAGCATGTATTTCCCTACATGCGCCATCTGTTGGGTACATCCAAGCCCCTCAAGCACTTCTTCCCCTTAACTTGATTAGTCAGAATTAGGTACACACATGCCTATACCTTAAAAATTTTTATCACCTAATCCTTAGGGGCCTATTTATACACACACAGTACACTGTGCATAAAGTCTTAACCCCCCCTAACATCATACTCCAACCCTTACTTCCTCCAACCCTTGATTACTCTCACTCTTATATTTTTCCTCCAAACACAAACATGATTCCTTAACTTCATCAACAGTTTCAGAAAACCACTGATGCTCTTGCCCTTGATCTTTTGGCTGATTTTGATCCTGATTCTGATTCTGATTTTCATTTTTTTAAATGAGTCACTTGCAAGAGAGCTTCTACCTTACTTCCTGAACCCCATCCATTCTCCATCAATTACAATATACACTTCACAAAATTTCTGAATTACCTGAACCCAGTTTTCAGAAAATTTTCCAAACTACTTATCATTGTTTTGAATACCTACATGGTTTTATTCATGATCATTCTATTTAACACAACAATTCTCATTGCCCACAGAGGGGCCCTGAAATACAAATCTCTGTGGTACTTTTCAAATTTGGTTCAAATGGGAATGGTGCTTCAATAACTTTTTTTGAGACCCTCTTCAGTATAAGTCATGCAACAGTAGATTTATACCCCAAGAGAACCATCAAAGCCATCTTTACACTTTAATCACAGTTCCTCACATGGCCCACTAAGGAGATTAGACTAGAAAACTCACAGGTCATAAAAAATGAAGGATTCACTGGATGTATTTGCTAATGGCACAACCATCTGTTTGAGCCAAAAGCCAGAAAATTTTAAAATATCTTGTATATTTTTTTGTACATCATTAAACCTTTCTATATGTTTGCCACTTACTAACCTACTAGTTTCTAGTAAATATTTGCCTACTCCTTCTTTTAATTCTTCAATGTTCTTATCAACTACCTCCATGATAGCTTCTTCTTACTTAGTATCCTTGTATTCCAATCTCTGATTCCAAATACTATCTTCATCCTCTGAATCTTTACTATGAATTAGTGACTGTTTTTTATCTAATTAAGTTCAATTCATTAGACATATTTCTTGTATTTCAAAAGAATACCATAAACTCACTTGGAATTATAGGACTAGGTAAGATTTTTGAATGTGGCTAGAAAGGACAAGATGAAATCTTTGAGTTTTTCTAGAAAGCTACTTTGATTTTTTGGAGGAAGGAACTACCTTTTATATATTCCACACTTATATTTCTGTTAATCTTTTTTTTTTGAAATTCTTTGTTTTTTGTACCATCTTGAGGATCAAGACCTATTTAGTTGGGTGTTTTTTGGATTACACACTTTCTGCTCAACATGCAAGTAAATTCATGTTTCATGCATTTTTAATATTCAATGGGGGATTCCTTGTGTTTTAATTGTGTATATACATTTTTAAAAAAAATCCAACCAAATAACAAGGAGAAAAAATGGAAATACCCTTCCCTACCAAATGATAAAAAAAAATGGCAACACCCTCCCCTGAAATTTACTCTGGGATGGGGTCAGGATTACCAAATTTTCATTTTTATTTCATAAATGAATAAATAAATCATTCAAAAAAGATAATCAACCAGGTAAAAGTAATGGTATTCAGAATACTACCAGTCAATGAGTTCAGAGGTGACCAAAGTCAAAGAATACATTAACATGGAATTTTATTGTGAGCTCATTCAATCATTTATACAGCAGCAAGGCCCAATGGCCCATTACTAAAAGTTGATGATTATCTTTAATGAATGATTAATGATTAATTTAAGAAATAAAAATGAATATTTGGAAATCTTTTATTTACTATTCTTAGCCTCCCTCCCTGCAGATTTACTTTTCATCAAACCTTCTTGCCTCACTTTACCTACCCTCTTTATCAAATTTTGGTTGATCTGAAGGGCATGCTTCCAGAACGTTTCTGAGGCCAAAAAACAAATAAATAAATAAATAAACTTACCAAAAACACTCAGAAACAGTCTATAAATATTCTGTTACGTATTCCAAATTAATTTGAAAAAAACAAAACAAAAAAGTTAGTAAAAGTGCTCAAAAATGTGCTGGGCATGCTGCCAGCATGTTTCCAAGGCTAAAAAAAAAAAGTTAGTAAAAACGCTCAGAAATGTGCTGGAAATGCTTCCAGCATGTCTCTGAGGCTAAAAAAAAAATAATCCCAAAAACATTCAGAAACAGTCTAGAATGGTTCTGGGACTGTTTTTCAAAGCAATTTGGCAGAAAAAACCCCCCAAAAAAGGAAAAAAAAGAGAAAAATAAGAAAAAAGTCAGTAAAAAGAAAAGAAGGATCAGGTACAACTCACCTTAGTTAAGTGTTGGAAGGGTCTTGAAGAGAAAAATGAGGAACATGTGAAACTTTGAAGAAGAAAAAAAACATACCTTGATGAAAGGGCAGAAAAAGATGTAAAGAAGAAGAGAGTTGGGGGAATTTGGAAGGTGAATTGCATGATGATTAGGATATGGATTTTGAAATGCATTCAGAAATGTGTTTTGAAATGTGTTCTGAAATGGATGAATATATAAATTTGAGTGGGAGCCCAGGATAATGTGGGGTTGGGGGAAAAGTGGTCTGATGTACAGTGGATTGCAGGAATGTATGTATTGGTGGGCTGAATTGTGCTTGGGGTTATGGTGCGAGAATAGGAATTATTTGATGAAGTATTTGACCAAATACTTGATATTTCTAAGCCCAAGTCTGCCATTTATGATGGTGTCTTGGAATGGCATTTTGAGACTTAAGTCTTCCAGGCATATATGGTAATGTTTGACACCTCCTAATAGTCATATAAGAGTTTCAGAAGCCTTATTCTCTAATTATGTAATATAAAAACATGAAATAAATAAAAATGAAATTGGCAAAAAAAGGCTCAAATTTAAATTTCAATATCTCAGCAACAAAAGTACCAAATTCAAAAATGTTTGCCAGAAATGAAAGATAGGCTTCAGAAGAATCTTATGTTAAAAGTACATGTGATTAAAATAAACATAACCTTAATTTATAATATAAAACCATAAAATAAATAAAAGTGATATTGGGAGAAAAAGGCTCTACTTTAAAAGTCAGTATCTCAGCAACCACCAAACCAAATTCAAAGAAAAGGATAAAAAATGTGCAATGTATGTGCTTTAATGATGTGAAACCAAAAAAAGGGCAATAGGAGAAAAGGGAGATAATGACCATGCCAAGGAGGGATGAAGAGTAGGATGATGGAAAGAAAAAAAGAAAGAAAAGAGGGGGAGAGAAAATAATGGTTAATTTTACCTTGAAAATCAAAAAAACCACTTAAAAAAATTAGATACAAAAAAGAAAAGAAAACAGAAAAAAAAATTATAATTAGCAAATTTAAAGGTAAAAAGGATAAAATGGCTTGCCTGGGGAGATGATTTGAGAAAACAATTGACTTCAAATTATTAGAGGGATGCAAGAGGAGAGAAGGAAATGGATATGAGTAATGAAGGAAAAAAATTATGACTGAACAATTATGTGATTTCATGTTGAGTTGATGAAGGAAAACAAAAAGACTTTAAAAAAAAGAAAATTTGAAAGAAAATTCAAAATAAAAGTCATTATGAAAAAAAAAACATTCCAAGTGATTCAGTGAAGATTGTATCCAGGATCATGAACAAGATTCAGCCCCCTTTGGTTGATATATTGCTTTTTGGAAAGAATCAACATGTAAGCTAAAGTGTTTTCTAAATCAGATTCAGATTCAGAGTCAGAAATTAAAGATATAGCAATAACATTCATAGCCAACACAAGTTGCTGCCTAGTAGAGAGGTGCTTCATTGTTGTTGGTTGAGGGTATATATGATGAGGAAAGTAGAAATTTGCCACCAAATGAGCAGGGGGGGGGTGTGTAGATAGAAAAAAATCTTAAATTTTTGCCACCAAAATTAAGTTTCCTAGATTGAAGAGGGACATAAGGATGGCATCCAGCATTATATTTTATGTGACTTGCTTAAAAATCAATCATGGATGTGATGGGTTTGAGATCAGGATATAGGTATGGAAATTGGGGCATAAGAGGTGGTATAATGAATTATCATGCATTCCTTATCCACTAGCCCTTGGGCTAGTGGATAACACTATGCAATATAGGGGGTGGATATTCTAGCAAGTCCCCAACCTGAACTCAGACTAAACTCTACTTGAAACCCCACCTAAAACTGTTCTTCTGAGTGGTTTTCATCTCTTATTATATGGTACCTTTGTCACTAGCTCAATGTGTATTCAATCTATGGTGAATTTGGATCCAAGGTTTCAGAATTGCTAGCAATTCTGCACCCCATATTGTGCAGTGTAAGAATCTTCTGCAATTAATAATATCTGATCTGGAAAAAAAATTCTTTAACCCTAATTGTGGAGCCCTAAAAATTAATACTCCCTATTATAAATTGGAGAATATTCTTAACCACTAGCCCAAGGGCTAGTGGATAAGAAATGCATGATAATACATTATCCCACCTCTATACCCCAATTTCAGTCCTAATTCCTGATCCCAAATCCATCACATTCATAATTCATTTGTAAGCAATTCACATGCAATATAATTGTGGATGCCATCCTTATGTTGCTCTTCACTCCAGGTCACTTAATTTTTGTCACAAAAACTTAAGATTTTTTTTCTATCTACACCCCCCCTGCTTATTTGGTGGCAAATTTCCACTTCTCACATCACCTAAACCTTCAACCAACAGCAATGAAGCACCTCTCTACTAGGCAGAAAATTCTGTCAAATATGAATGTTATTGCTTTATCTTTAATTTCTGACTCTGATTTTCAGAACACATTAGCTTATATGTTAATTCTTTCCAAAAAAAAGCATTACATTAACCAAAGGAGGCTGAATCTTGTTCATGATCCTGGATAAAATCTTAACTTAATCACTTGGAATGGATTTTTTTTTATTTTTTTTATTTTTTTCTTTGCATATTGACTTTGATTATAAATTTTTTTTGCTAAAGTTTCTTTTTTTTTTCAAGTCTCTTACTTTTCCTTGCATAGTTTTTCAGTCATTCTTTTTTTTCTTTAATCACTCATATCTGTTTCTTTCTTCTCCTCTTGCATCCCTCACATCATATGAAGTCAATTGTTCTCTCAACTCTTCTCTCCAGGTAAGTTTTTTTTTCATTTTCACTTTTATGTTTGCTAATTATATTTTTTTCCTGTTTTTTTTTTTTTTTTTTGTATCTAATTTTTTTTTTTTTTTTTTAGTAAGTGTTTATTTTTTTTGAATTTAAAGATAAAAAATAACCTTTTTTTTTCAATTGTTCTCTCCCTCTTTTCTTTTTTTTTTCTCTTCTCCATCATCCTACACTTCATCTCTCTTTGGAGTGGTCATTATCCCCTCTTTCACTTTTTTTTGGTTCCATATAATTGAAAAACAAACATTTCACTTGCTCCATATTCCATTTCCCCCAAATTCAAACTTCACTCTTTCTCTCTCTATTTTTTCTACCTTTCCATCAAGGTAAGTTTCATCTCATTTTTTCATACCTATACAATATATCTTTTTTTCTATGAAAATTTCACACTTTATTATATATGTAGGAATCTTATCTGGATAACAGTCACTACGCAATATAGGGGGTGGACTTGCTAGCAAGTCCCCAACCTGAACTCAGACAGAACTCAGATGAAACTCAGACTGAACTCATACTGAACTCTACTTGAACACCCACCTAAAACTGTTCTGCTGAGTGGTTTTCATCCCTGATTGTATGGTTCCTTTGTCAATAGCTCAATGTATGTTCAATCTGTGGTGAATGTGAGTCCAAGGTTGCAGACTTGCTAACAAGTCCACCCCCCATATTGCGTGGTGAGTGGAATTTTTCAACTCCTCTTTTTGTCATTTTCATTATCACATTTCAAGTTTTTTTGAAACTTTGAAAATTAGGGTAGGAATTATGGTTAGGTTGATTTTAATCTAATGACATTTTAACAGAATATTCTCCTGAAACATATCTTTCATTTCCTACAGAAAGATAAGAATTTGGCTGAGTGGTTGCAGAGAGATATGGACTTTAAACGTTGAGCATTTTTTATTAATTTCACTTTTATTTATTTTACGGTTTTATATTATAAGATAATGATTAAGTTTATTTGAATCACATGTCCTTTTAACTTAAAACTATCCTGAATCCCATTATTTTTTTTCCACAAATGGTTTTGTGTTTAGTTCTGTTGTTGCTGAGATATTTATCTTTAAAGTTGAGCCTTTTTTTTCCCCAAATTTCACTTTTATGTGTATCATGTATTTATATCACATCATTAAAAAAGAAGGCTTCTGAAACTGTTATCTGAAGATTATATAAGCGTTTGGATCCCTCTTGTTGTGATTTTCATCATCACTTTTTCAAGTTTTTGTGAAAGTTTGAAAATCAGAGTCAGAATTTGAGTTAGGTTTATGTGAATCTAATATCCTTTTAAACAGAAGAAATTTTTCCTGAAGCCTATCTTACTTTTCCCACACCATGTGTATTTGAATTTTCATCAATTTTTTTCCTGAGATGTTTGACCATTTAAATTTGAGCCTTTCTTTCCCAATTTCACTTTTATTTATCTCATAATGCATATCATCATGATTTCATCATGAATTTATCCTTCCAGATTCCTCACAATTAACTTTTTCTTTACTTCTTATTCTTCCCTTTCATCAAGGTGTGTGTGTTTTTTTTTCTTCTTCTTACCATTTTCATATGCCTAACCCTTCACTCATTTTTGGCTTCTCTTTTTGGATATGTCTAAAGTTAATTTTAACAAATCAACAAGGTAAAAAAATAAGGTAAAGGTAATAAATTGAATAAAATGTTTTGTAGATCAAAAAAAGGATGGGGATTAGTATCTTCATCAAATACTTTTTAATCTTTTAAAAAAAAATTTTAATAAATAAATAAGATATTTCAATTTACTAATGTAAAGTAATGGGCCAACCACTTTTGTGTTGTATAAATAGTAATCATGACAACATTAATATGTTTTTCATAGTGCTCCTCTAGCCTATACCTGTGGAAATTTCCAAACTTAGTTTCTAGACTTGATCTGCATTTTTTGAAATGAGGAATAGTCATTACTTTAAAATTAGTCAATTTGACATATCTTATTGATTTATTTCTTAATTTATGTAATTTTATTAAATTTTTGATGACTTGAAGCCCCCTTACTTCAATTAAATTCAGGGTAGAGTGTTTCCAACTTTTTTTAAAAATAGATATAGAGTTTTTGTGGACTTGGCTCTATTTATAAACGCAAATTTATGGAGTTGAGTTGTAAAATTAAAAAATCTGATTTGAAAACACAAAGAAGAAAAAAAAGTAGTGCATCAAGATTTACCATTGGGACCATTTAAATTTGAATGGTTACAGTTCTTGATAAGTTATTTAACTAAAGATGGATAGAGTAATTAAATACAGCAAGTTATGAAATACCTTCATGTAAAAAAAAAAAATATAAATATAAATATAAACAAGTGAAATGGGAAATAAAACCAAAAAAAAAAAAAAAAAAAAAAACTAGTCATCAATCCAACATTTTTTATTTATTTTTTAAATCAAGTGTTTGATTTCCTCAATCGATTTATTTTTCTTTAACCCATTCTATCAATTAAACCATTCATTCATTCGTTCATTTTTTTTTTTTTTTTTTTTTTTATTTATTTTTTTTTCTTGAAATCATCTCTTCAAGTTAGTTAATTTTTTTTTTTCCTTATCATCCCTTTGTGAAGAGAGCTCATATTTCATCTCCTCATCATCTTGTAACCTATCCAACCTCTTGAAAAAAAGGGGAGAGGTAATCTTGTCGCTTTTGAAAGTTAAGAGTCTCTTGTGAAAATTTGACTTGACCTAACATTTAAAGAAAGATCAACAAAAAAATATATATATATATATATATATCAGTAGACCAAATGATTAAGAGGTAGGTATCATTTCACTTACCAGAATCATGTTTCTTTTTAAAAAAAAAAAAAAATCTTTGATAGGAGAAAGAGGGGCTTGAGAAGGACTATATCTTTTTTTTTCTTTGGTTTGAGAAATTTAGAGTAGTTGAAGGTCTTTTATTTTTTGTTGAAGAATGGGGTATATTGTTGTTATCATCATCATCATCATCATCATCATCATTTTTTTTTTTGCTAGCTTCAGAGTGATTTGATGGTGGCTCTTAGATTTGTTCATTGGCTTTTTTAGAAATAAGAAAAAGAAAAGTAAATATAAATAAATAAATAAACTAGATACAAGAAAAAAACTCACTTTAGTTAGATTGGGTTGGCTTAAATCACCTAAAGGATCTGTATGAAAGAGATCTTCATGTGTTGAATTAAAAAGAGGGGAGGCTTCAAACATATTTCTCTTGATATCATGTTTGAAAATAGAATCTTCTCCATCCAATAATTTTTTGTTGGATTAATAAACAATGGAATAAAGATTGTTTTGATGAAATAATCCTTTCATGCAAAGGGACCAGATTGAGTAATTGGTTCTTTCCAATTGTGGGATGATATTGGTAAGAGATTCAATAGTTTGAGACATGATTATTAGAGCAAGTTCAGATTTTAATCTGTTGGATTTTAGGATGAGTTGAGCAATATAATGGTCACAGGGACTAACTCAACCTGTGAAACAATGGAGATTGGAATGAAACACAGGGAATAACTCTACCTGATATAAGGGATGGACTGGGGAATACCTCTACCCAGTGAGATAATGATAAATGGGGAATAACTCAACCCAATAAATTGAAAGGACACAGGGAATAACTCTACCCGGTAAAAGTGATGAGGCGGGGAATAACTCTACCCGACTTGATAATGAGGTGAGGAACAACTCTACTTGACTTTGATTAAGCAGCGGGGAATAACTCTCCCTGACTTTAAAGGTATGATTACAACGCAGGATGGAAGCAAAGGATCTCAGGGCTGGTGATAATCAGTTAGCAACAAGGATTGATTTCAAGTTAGCAGATGGTTATAATAAGTGTAATGTGAATGCCAGATAAGAGAAAATAGGTAGTTAGCTATACCTGGTGATAATCAGTTAGGAACAAGGATAGTGATTAGGAAAGAGTATTGCAATCCTCATATACTAAGTAATTATCACCAGTGTTAGGTTTCATGTATAAAGCTAGGTTTTTGAGGTATTAGATAGATTTGTTATAAATGTATTAGTATGTATTTATTTGTAGAATATATATATATATATGTGTGTGTGTGTGTAATGGATGACATGGCCAAATGAACGAGTGATGATGAACAGTCAATAGGTGAATAGCATAAAAGGAATGTTTCCGAAAGAGATAACTAGAAGAAACCTACTCAAAAATGTAATCATAGAATAATAAAGATAATATCATGAACCAGCAGAGCCCATCATTCTGACAGAACCAACTTAATTTAGTTTCATTCTCCGTACCCAAAAAAAAAAAAAAAAAAAAAAAAAAAAAAAAAAAAAAAACAAGAATCATAATTAGCTTTTTTTTGTTTGTTTGTTTGTTTGTTTGTTTGTTTTTTTTTTTTTTTAGCCAGTTGATCAGGATGTGGTGATCATCTTTTCTTTTTCTTTTTTCTTTTTTCTTTTTTTTTTTTTTTTTAATTGAATGTGGTCTTTGATTTCTTATCTGGGTGGTAGAAAGAGGGAGTAGTTGGAATTGAAGAAGAAGAAGAAGAAGAAGAAAAAAAAAAAAAAAAAAAAAGTGGGGTAAGGTTATCTTTGAGAAGATATTTGATGATGAAAAGGATCAGGAATGAATAGATGAGATGGAGAGGAATCTGAATGGATAAAAGAAATAGACAAGATGGGAGTGACCAGAAATGGAGGGAGTCTTGAATATCATCCAGATGGTGATCCAAGATGTAGTTATATATATATATATATATATATATATATATAATTGAGGAGAAAAATGTTGGATATAAGGTGAACTTTAACATGTAACATGTCTAATAACCCAATTATTTTCAAAAAAATAAAAAAATAAAAAATAAAATAAAATAAATAAAATAAAATAAAATAAAATAAAATAAAAAATTGAAATGAAATGAAATCAAACCACATCTTATTCTCTCCATGAAGGAAAAGAAGGATGAACCAGTTTTTTTAATGAAATCATGAACTGGTTCCCCCAATACCTATATGTTTCTGAGAAAGAAAGGTCTTACTCTTTCCTTTTTTTTTTTTTTTTTTTTTTTTTTTTTTTTTTTTTTTTTTTTTTTTTTTTTTTTTTTTTTTGCTATGTAGTATTTTCACTTGCTTACCTTGACATATTTTACACTATCGATTTAATTGTCAATTTGACTTCACTCTAATTTACAAAGTCAATTATATCTTATGATGATGATGATGATGATGATGATATGAGGTTTGGTTAATGGATGAAATTGGGTTTGATGATATCTTAACTTTATATGACCTGAACGATCCTGGATCTTTTCATGAATACTACTTGCATACCTACATAGCCCAAATTTTTTTTTCTCTCTCTATTTGTGGATAGGATAGGATAGGATAGGCAGGTCATGGTTTTATAAGCTATGGTCACTTCACCTATTCTCTTGTATATCCTTATGACTTATTCATAATAATAGGGTGTGTTCATCTCTATGAAGTATAGGAAATATCTTATAACCCTATTTTGAGCATCTGTCAACATAACCTAAGCTAACTCAAAGAAGATATATAAAAAAAAAATCATCATTCTGATTAAAGTGGGGGGGGGTTCATCATATGAATCACCAGATGTTAACGTTTTGAAATAATTAAGATGACTGACTACCCATTATTAAGTTTTACTCCACTCCAACAGGATCATAACGTAAAAAATAAAATTAAAAGAAGAAAAAGAAAAAGAAGAAAAGATAAAGTTATTTCCTACAATGAATCCATATCATTTTTTTTTTTTTCCTTGCAATCTCACCTGACGGGGGGCATGAAGGAAAGGAGACACTTTAGATGCTATGTACATGTATGAGAGATGGAAATGGGCCAGAAACAAAGTGCAATAAAAGGAAACATATTGAGGCTACTGTGAGAGGGGCACATGGTTAGGAAATCAACCAGAGGAAACTAGAAACTGAGCAACTAGGGGAGTGATTGGAGAGGGAGAGAGGAGAGAAGATGTAGTGAAACTAAGTTTGTGTGATTTTGCAGCCTTTAAAAGGATGTGACGCTGTACAGTAAGAGATGGACAAAAAAGAAGAAGATGTTCAGGAGTATCTTTAGAAGTGGGGCAAAGAGGGCAAAAAGGAGAGTCAGATGCTCTAAACTGGAAGAGGGAATGTCGTAAGGGAGAGTGACCGGATTGACATTGAACAAAAGCAGTGGCAAGCGCTCTAGGGAGGCCTGACAAAGAATTGTACATGTCAATTAGATTGAATTTCCCTCTTAGTTTGCTGAGAGCGTCTGGTGTTGGTGAGGAAAGGATGAGAGACTTTGAGAATGACTTCAGAATTGATTTAAGAAAGGAGATGGAGGGGGAAAGGAGAAACAGTATTGAGATATGACTTAGCTGGTGTAGCCATGGGGTGTGACCCATTAGTGAAGGCATCTGCAATTTTGTTGCCTTTAATGCCCATGTGACTGGGGCACCAGTGAAGTGTGAGTGACATAGTCAAGCAGTGAGAAAGGATTTCCTGAGTAGTTGTGAGGATAGATAGAAAGACAGAAGAAGAGTTTGCAGTGGTTGGTGAGGGCGAGGAGAGGGATTTGATAACTGCTTGCTTGTCTGTGAAAATAGACAAGGGAACAACACAAAAAAGTGGAAGGGGTTGCTTAGAAAAAGTTGCAAGCCCAACAGGACCCTTAAAAGTTCCGATTCAAAGACCGAGAACATGGGTGAGTCCCCTAATTTTGTGAGGTAAGGATATGGTTGATTGGGGTCAAATGCAGCCGCAAAGGAGCCTTTCAGGGATTTGGATCCATCAGTATAAATGAAGCAGGAGGATAATGGAGAAGCTTGAGTAAGTCTGGAGACATTGGCAAACACCTCATCCTTGGAAGGATGGATCACTCCTTCAAAAAGAGGGGGAAACCAAAGAGGGAGGGGAAGCGGCAATCAATGATCCAAGTTACCAAGAGGGGCGTTGCGGGGAAAAAGGTTGTGGGAGGCAAGGATGTGCAATTGGTGAGGATGAGTTTTTGGAAGAGGGAGAGAGACTAAGGATTTGGCTAAGCGAGCCATAGGGTTTGACAAAGAGATGGTGAGAAGTCAAGCCCATGCGCGATTGACTGCCAGGTCCAGGCAATGCTTGCAGCTCAAGGAGCACGAGTCGTGCAGTAACACACAGATAGGAGTGAACCTGAAACACCCAAGGGCACGTCAAATAGCTTTATTATCAACCACCTTTAGAAGTCTAGAGGTACGAGTAAATTTCTTAGGATGATGCCATACAATGGCCGCATCATCAGTTCTGGAATGGATGAGGGTGGTGATAAGGGATTTATATTGACATAGGGGGATGCCTTATCCAGAAGAGGCTAATCTATGAATGGCAGAGGCTGCTTGCAGTCCAGAGGGAATAAGTTTATTGCCATTGGGCTTGAAGGATAGCATTGAGTCAAGGAGGAAACCAAGCCATTTGAGGCTAGGGGAAAGAAGAATCGTGTTCCCATTGAATTGAAGGGGAGGGGGATCCTTAAGGAGAGAAGGTCTCTTTGTCATCAGAAAACCATTTAGTTTTTGAGTGATCAAAGATAGCAGCATGTTTGATCCCCCAAGCAACCGCCTCAGAGCCTAGATGTGAAAGTTTGTCTAACACTGCTTCCATTGCCCCATCTGCTGCAAGATACACAACATCATCAATGTACCCTAAGGCAAGAGAGGAGGAGGAGAGGGAAGGGAGAGACAGGAGGTGAGAATTTTAGATAATGTATAATAAGGGAGAGAGGGGGGATCCCTGCGGGAGACCCTTGGGGAAAAAGGATATTGGAGATTCATAAGAGGAGAAAGCAACACTTGTGCTTTGTCCTGTGAGAGAGCTGATCATTAGCCTAACTAAATTGTGTGGGAGGGGAAGTGAATTAAGGATGAAGGCTAATCTAGGAATGTTAACAGATGGAAAAGCCCCCTTGACATCCAAGGACAGTGCCCCCACAACTTTACCTTTCCACCACTGGTCCTTAGTCCATGTGGTGAGGTGTAGGAGTGCATCTGATGTGCTTCAGGAGGGACAGCCACCAAAGTGATTCTTGGGGATAAGGTTACCTGACTCAACTAAAAAGGACAGGCGTTTGGTAAGTAAAGAATCAAGCAGTTTACCCATTGTGTTAAGAAGGGCAATGGGGCAATAGGCGCTTGCAACAGTTTAGTCAGGGTGACCTGGTTTTGGAATGATAACAGTTTTGGCAACCTTCCAAGAGGAGGGATAATGTCCATATTCCAGACAAGCTTGAAAGATTGGCAGGAGAATCTTGGTCACAGCTTCAGGGTTGCTGTGAAGAAGGGAATTAGGGATGCCGTCTGGGCCCAAAGCCCTGCCTTTCTTTGTGTTAAGTAGGGCATTTTTGACTTTTGCAAAGGTGAAAGGAGGGGAAGGGGTGAAGAGAGAAGGAGGGGGACTAGAGGTGTCAGAGAGGTCGCAAGGGATCACAGCAACAGAGGTCCCAGAAAACAACATTTGTGCTTTCAAAAGGTTATCAGTTACAGGAAAAACCATCTGGAGAAGTCAATGGAGGGTTGGAGTATGAATCAGATATATATGAGGGGGAAAACTTAGCAGGTTTAAACAGTGTTTGAGAGGGTAAGAGATGAAAGATTGTTGCGCCAGTGAAGTTTGAATAAATACTTTATTTTAGCACAGAAGATTCTTCAAGCTGACAGAAATTTGGCTGTGATGTGTGGAGCAGGGGAAGACCTATATTTATGTTGGGTCTGATAGCAGGTCTTCTTGAGGGGATCCAAGATACTGTGATTCCACCAGGCATGACACAACGAGCCGGGCTTCTGCAGCAGGACAGAACTTTCCATTAGTTTGATAAAATGGGAAGCAACAGTTTTGGCAGCCAGGTCAATGGAAGATGGGGGGGGGAAAGAGGAAAAAGCAGAGAGGGAAGCATGAAAGGAGGACTTATCAAAACCTTTCCAATCATGGTAGGGTTTACGATTAAGTTGAGGAGGAGAATCAAATGTGATGCGGGTGATGATTGATGTGTGATTGGATAGGTGAGATTTAAAACCTTCTAGATCTGTTTTGCAGCTGACAACCCTCTCAGAAGCTTCACGATTTGCAAACACTAGGTCAATGACCAAGATAAAATTCCTTGAATTACAAAAAGTGGGGACACCCGGTTGGGACACAAGAGACATGTCAAGGTCAAACAGCAAATCTAGAAAGGGGGTGGAGGCAGCATGGTTAGTATGGTGTTTAGAGGGGTCAGCCCATACATCATTATGTAAATTTGAATCAGCAAAGAGGAAAACGGGGTATTTGCAGAAGGGGGAGAGAGAGGGGAAAAGGTGTTGAGTAGTAGAAAAGATGGAGGGCAGGTTGTAGAGGTTAGCACAGATAATAGGGTAAGGGGAAAGATTGATTTGAATGAGAGAAAGATCAAGAGATGGGCTAGGTAGTGAAAGAAAGCAATGAATAGGTAATTTTTTATTGACGTAATAGCAACATCTGATAGGAGAGAGGGGGAGGGGAGAGAGGGCAAATACAGCAGAACGACCAAATGCCAATTTTTTGCAAAGGCTGGGGAATGGTGATTGGGGGAGAGAAATGGTTCCTGAAAAACTAATACCTCACAATTATCAATTTCAGGGTCATTGAAGATAGAGTGAAACACATGAAATGATCAGTGACAGTTAAGCTGAAAGAAAGTCAAAAGATGTGAACTATTGGGCAGGCAGTGAATGTCACCTATCATATAGAATTATTGTGGGGGCAGGATGGGGCGTGGGGGAAATGAAAAAGGGGAGGGTCAGGGTTAGGAGATGTGGAGAGGGATGAAAGAGAGGCGGAAGAGTTTTTAAGTGGGTGGTTGTGTGGGAGGGCATCAACACATCTGAAACAAACTGGGGTCGTTAGCTTCTGGGCTTTGCACAACTTGGTGTTGTGATGACCTGCACAATTTGAGCAATGAGAGGGGGGAGGGAGCAGTGAATCAAAAGGTGACCCTTGCCCCAGCACTGGTAACAAGTGCTACGCTGGTGGTTGATTGCTTCAGTGCGGCGAACCTGACCTTCAACAATAAGAGGATGTGAGGGAGTCAGCATCTTCTTGGTTAAACAAATGAAAAATAACAGAGGAATGATTTTTCCTGGCTCTGGCCTCAGGATGCCTGAGCCAGGAAATACGGTATAGAGATTTGAGAGTATCAGGGTTGTCCTCAATGAGTGAGGTGACACAGGCTTTATTGTTTAGATCATAGTAAGTTGGGATGCCATGTGCGACAACCAGAAATGTGGGGGGCTTGTAGATCATGCCTTGAGGTATCCACTCCTGCCATAAGTTAACCAGTCAAAGGAGGTCGGCCTTTGATGCAGTGATGATCTTGAGGTCATTTGACTTATGTCTGATGACTCCTTTAACTTTGACTGGGGATTCAGAATCAGTGAGTGAGATCTTTTTCATGGCAATACGGTTGTTAATGAAGGATAAGAGTTTGGGGTTTGGGAAATCTTTGAGCACTGGATTGGTTGGATTGGTTTGTTTGATGGTAAATGATGGGAGAGTGAAATGTGGCTGAGGGAGGTTTTGAGACTGGGATTGAGCTTGGGAGGAAATACCAGCGGCAGTAGCCTGGGCAAATGAGGGGCAGAGGTTAGTGGGAGAGGAGTGAGGAGGAGGAGCAGAGGCTTTGGGAGGGAGGTGCTCAAGAATTTCATTAAGCTTCTTGTCAATTGATTTAGCCAAGGAGGGATGGGTGGGAGGGTTCCTGGTGAAAAGAGGATTGAGATGCAAGCAGGGATAAGGCAGATGCCAAGGCACGGATATTGGAGATGGTTGCCGTGTGTACCATGATCTGTGATCCTTTCCTGGGGGGGGGGGGGGGGTCTCTAATAGTGCCCAACAGGTTGTTTAGGCAAGAGACCAATGCGTGAGGGTTGGTTGCATGATCCACTCCTACCAAGCAAACAACACAAGCTGCTGGGGAATTGGCATCCACAGCGGAAGGCAATGGGACATGAGGAGCGGTTGAGAGGCCAAAACCCGCAAAAGGGTTGTCTGGGTTGTGGATGGAGGTGTTCAATGTGGCCTCTGGTAGGTGGTGGGGATGACGTATAGGGGAGGGGAATAGGAACAACTCTAGGAGAAGGTGTGGGAGTGGAGCTGCCCACAGAGCTGGGGGAGCTGCGAGGGGGGGGGGGGGCGAAAAAGCTCAGGGTGTTGTTTCCTAGCTTCATCCATTGAGTCGTTAGTAAGTGGGTGTCTGGGAGAGGGAGAGGAGTAGCGCCTCTTCTTTGCAACCGGATATCTGGTACCTAGAGGGACTTGAGGTACATCAGCTGTGGAGGCCTTGACTTGACTAAGGTCAAAAGAGAGAGGGGGAGGGGAACCATCCATGGCTGTGTCAATGACAATATCCATGGAGAGTTCTTGTCCACAGGGAAGGGAGGGCAGGGGGGAGCAGCCAGTGGATTGAGAGGGAGGGGGGGATTCATCGGCCAGTGGAGGGGTAGGATCAGGAGGAGGAGGGTCCAATAAAACAGGCGGGAACGCAGTAGGCGCGTCAGACGCGTCAACGAGCATGTCGTGGTTCTGGTCAGAATCCATGAATCCATATCATAACAATCACGGTGGTGGTTTTTAATATATAGGTCTAGACTATATAGATCGAGATCACCCTCCCCTTTCCCCCCCCCCCCCCCCCTCTTTGCCGAAATCACACGAGTTTAAGTTAAGGGTTTATTTATTTTTTTTTTTTGGTAGGGTAGGGTAGGGGAAGCAAAACCATTTTAAAAGCTATACCTAGTTTAGTTAGATCCATCCACATTGTCATCCAATAGTATATCCAATCAACCAACAATTTTATCTAGTTTATACTCATGAAAACTTCAAACCCAATCACAACATCTCTTCTCCCCGGATCCGAGATCCCATCACACACAAGCACGCAAAACTAAAAATGAGTGAAAGATACGTGCACCGACCTCAATTCATCATTCAGTGAGGATCACCTAGGTTTTTCACACACACGCACACACACTGACTGAAACAATATGAATGGTTCACCTTATAATGAAAATGAAACTCTCAACTTTTTAATAAAGAATATTAGCAACTGATCAATTTTTTGATGATGATGATATGTATCAACAACAACAACAAGAATAATAATAATAATAATAATAATAATAATAATAATTCAAACCCACTATCAGAGCCTATTTCATAGTTGTTTGTTCGTTGAACAGGATAACCAATTTTGACATTGACGTTTTGTCAAACAAAAAAAAAAAAAAAAAAAGGAAAGGAACGTTTATTTTGAATTTTTGGAAATAGATAGAAGAGTTTAATAATTTTAGAAAGTACACGTGTGTGGAAGGATATAGTAAATGATAATGAGCCACAACAACCAAAGGATGAAAGATGATGATGATAGAGGGGTTAATGATTTGAAGTAGTTGTTGTTGATGATGGAGAAGAAAGAAGACGTTCGAAAACCCAAGCAGCTCGAGGTTGAATTTTACGATAATAATCATCGACTTGACCGACGAGATGAAAGCCATGAGCTAGATAAAACGATTTAGCGACCTGATTATTAATTTGAACGTGTACATAAACTTTTTTGATAGGAATAGATTGATGAAGAGGGATGGGACGAGGTTTATCTTTTTTGGTAGATTTTTTAGCAAGAGAGGAAGAGAGATCCAGAGGAAGCAGATTTGGGGAGAGGGTAGGAGGAGGATAAGATTGAGCGATTTGAAGGAGATGATTGATTAAGAAGGAAGCTAAGCCTAAACGACGATAAGGAGCTAAGATGCCCAAGGTCATGATATCTAGAAAGAGAGAGAGAGAGAGAGAGAGAGAGAGTGAGAGTGAAGTGAAGAGAGGTGATAAGAATGTAGATAGATAGATACATAAAGAGCCTATTGAATTGGATAAAGGATCGAGAGTACAGGACAGAGCGCCTACAGGTAAATCATTGTAATAGACTGAGAAGGGAGTTAGACAGGAAAGAGAGGAAAGAGAGGGAAGAAGGAATGTACGTAATTTAGAGAAGTAGGAAGCGGGGTGTTGTAGGACGGAGTGATAGAATTGGTCGGTGTAGCGGACAGGAAAGAGGACGGAATGAATGATTCTGAGTGAGCCGATGTTGTTGTTGGATATGTCGACGAGGGAGGGAGGGTGGGAGTGGGTGTGAGAGTGAGTGGGTGAGTGAGAGTGAGTGAGTGAGTGAGAGGGAGTGGGAGTGGGAGAGTCAGAGTCAGAGTGAGTGGTTGACATGGGATGGAGTGACTGAGTGAGTTGAGTGTTGAGTGAGTGAGTTGGAGTGAGTGAGTGAGTGACTGCTTGAAGTGTGACTAACTGTGACTGACTGACTGTGACTGACTGACTGTGACTAACTGTGACTGACTAACTGAGTGTGACTAACTGTGACTGAGTCTCGCTTGGCAGACATAAATATCACTCCCACCCACCCTTGCTGCATGCCAAATGTCCCTCAATCTCAACGCGCCTTCGGTCCTCTCCTTTCTATCCGCTCATCCTCATCTCTCTCCTGCACAGGCAAAGCGTCTTTTATTCAACCATCATCACCACCACTTCACTATCTCTAACCACAACAACAACAACAACAACAACAACAACAACAACATCGCTTATGCTTCGGGTCGCTGGTCTTCCAATCGTTCCTCTCATAAACCTCCTTCCGATCTATTCCTCAACATCTTCTCCCATATCTTATCTTCTCTACATCCTAATCCTCTGTTCGTCTCTCCTTCTCCTTCCCCTTTCTAGACTCTAATCTCTTACTCTCTCTTCTTTCCTTTCCTTTCCTTTCCTTTCAAAGCGTCGGCTTGGTGTCCCCTTCTCTCATCGGTACTTGTGGCGTCATCCCTCTCACCATTCTAAGCGTCATTCCGTATTCTTCTCTCTCTCTCTCTCTTTCTCTTTCTCTTAAATTCTTCTTGTTTTCATTCTTTCTTTCTTTCAATAGTGATATCCTCAAACATTATTATCATTGCATCGTCCTCGCTCAACATGAAATCCTTTTGGCTACTAATTATCTTCAGTTCGATCTTCTCTCTCTCTCTCTCTCTCTCTCTCTCGTCTTCCCTTTTCTCATCTCTTTTCTTTTGTATATTCTATGTCTCTCAGGCAATCCGATTCTTTAAACACAATCATTGCTGCTTTAAAAGAACTTTCTAACAGAGTCGCTCAAAGAAATCAATCTAAAAAAATCGTCGTCAAGCGTATGTTTCTCATCCTCTTCTTGTTTTTCTAACTTGACTAACTCTTGTCATCGCTTCTCTTCTAGTCATTTACGATCGTGGTACATGGAAACAAATCTTTGGAAGTCATCAATTCGTTAGACCCAACTCTAAAACTTGGAAAGACGTCGGTTTACCTAATCTCCAAGACATTCCTAATATCGAACTCGAAGTCATTGTAATCTTCACTTTCCCTCCAACTCTCTCTCTCCCCCCCTCTCCCCTCCCTTTCTCTATCTATTTAAACATTGATGGATCGTTTTGGGTCTCTCTCTCTCTCTCTCTCTCTTGGGTTAATTAGAATTATCATCGCGTCTTGTTGGGTACCTTTCATGCCAAATTCATGGTGGTAGATCGAAAAGTTGCCCTTTTAAATAGGTATCTCTCTCTCTCTCTCTCTCTCTCTTTTTATATATTAAGCTCATGATTATTATTATTATTGTATTTCCACTCTTTTTATTTAATCAGTAACAACATACAAGATCGTCCAAATATTGAAATGATGGTATGTTGAAAAAAATCAATATATAATATAATTAGCATAAATTCTAGTTGATCTCTCTCTCTCTCTCTCTCTTTATTTATATATATAGATTCATTTAGAAGGTCCCATTGTAGATTCATTTTACGACATGTTCTTAATCTCGTGGCATAAACATCTTCATCCTACTTTACCTTGTCTCAACCATTCAACTCCTCCCAACTCTCAACTCAATCATCAAAACCTCATCCCTAATTCTCCACCTTTCCAACCAGCATCCTCCATGCCCTTTCCTACTCAATCTTTACCACCCCTTCATCTCCCATCTCATCCTCAACATCCTCCTTATTTATTTGAATACAATAACCCCTTTCTTAGCTCAATCAATGTCGTCCAATCCGCCAAAGCTGCCCGGGCTCGTTTAAATCAAGAAGCCAAAATCGATCTTCAAGCTCAAGAATCTTCATCCATCAATAAACCTATGCACTCGGCTTTTGCAGCCGCTGTCAGAGATATGGTCGAAGAACATCGACGAGTCCGAACTATCGGCGAGGATCCCAATTCTACTACTAATAATCCTACCACAACAACAACTACTACTACTACTACTCCTCTTGGTCATCCCTCTGGTCGATTAGTCAATGTAGTTCAAAAATTAATCCAAGAACGTCGTCGTCATAAATCTGCTACCATTTCCTCTCCTCCTCCACAACTCTCTACAAACTCTTCATCTTCATCTCCATCTTCATCAAGAAGATGTCTCAGTGTGCCTGCTTTTCATCCTTCTTCTTCTAGATCTCAAAACCCATCAGGTCATGAAACTATCATCACCACTGCCGTACCTACCGAACCTGAAGGTCTTTATCCAAGAAATTCCATCAAAATCAATCTCCCACTTACATCATCATCATCCACAACAACAACAACAACAACAACATCAACTACTACTACTACTACTGCTACTACTTCATCAACAACTCCTACAACCTCTGCATCAACAGCAACAACAACAGCAATAGACCATAATGGACATCATCCTCATCCTACTACTACTACTACTACTACTACTACTACTACTAATACATTGTTATCAAGTCAATCAGGTTCAGAAAAAAAGTTAAACGACAAGTCTCTTCAAAATTCATCCAAACCAGATAATATTGACAATCGAATGAGAGCTTTATCTGATGCTTTGGTCAGTTGATCTAATCTCGTTCTCAATGGTTTTTCTCATCACATCACTTCTCTCTTTAATCTAATAGAATGTAGGAACTCTTCGAAGAGCTCAAGCCAACGTATCTGAAGATCATGAAATATCAGATTTCGAACCTCACATCATCCATCAAGAACATGAAGAGTTTCCCATCGTCATGGTCAATCGTCCACCTCATGGTTTGCCAGGCCATAATGATATTCAAGTCCCTCAAAATGCCGCTTGGATAGCTGCTTTCAAGTATGCTGAAAAGAAAATCTTTATTCAAACCCCTACCTTGAATGCTGCTCCTGTCGTCAAACTGTGTATCGAAACAGCTAAGCGAGGTGTTCAAGTCATTTTATATCTAGATTTAGGTACCTAAAGTCATTTCTCTCTCTCTCTCTCTCTCTCTCCTATATCTCACCATCTCTATTCACATTTTTCTTTATATTGTGTTGTGTTATGCACTATGTTGTGGGTGAATATGTATAGGATTTAATGACAAGGGCGAAAGCATTCCTTTTCAAGGTGGAACCAATCAACAAGTCGTCATCAGAATGTATAAAGCATTGGCAAAAGCTGGTAAACAAGCTAATTTACATGTGTATTGGTATGTGTGTGTGTGTGTGTAGATAGATAGATAGATGTCTGTATAGTACTGACCAGTCTGGTTTTTTTTTTTTTTTTTTTTTTTCCTCTTTAATATATATATATATAGGTATACTGCTAAGGACCAAATTAGACCTATCAATGCTGTCTTGAAATCCAGAAATTGTCATGGTAAACTCCCTTCAAATCTGGTTTTATTATTGATTAATATAATAAAATCAGTTGAATTTGAATTTGAATTTGACTTTTTTTTTTTTTTTTTTTTTTTTTTGTCAATAGTCAAATTCATGGCAGTGGATGATAAAGTCGGAATCCAAGGCAATGGCAATCAAGATACTCAAAGTTGGTTCCATTCACAAGAAATTAATGTCATGATTGATAGTCCAAAGATTGTACAAGATTGGATGCGCGCTTTAATTTCAAATCAAAATACCCAACTTTATGGTAAAGTTGGATTAGATGGTATATGGAGGGATGATAAAGGAAGAACTGTGAGTGAATCTATTATTATTATTATTATTATTATTATTGAGAATGATAATTGCTTTTTGTATAGGTTGATTATTATGATGGACGAAAGGAACCTAGAGTCATCAAACAAGTCATCACTAGCCCTAAAAAAACCAAGAAAACAACCCTTTCATTACATTCTTTATTCACTAATTCTAATCCCTCTGTTGAACAATCATCTACCTTGAACCCTTCTTCAAATCAAACCAACTTACCATCTACTTTATCATCACCTCATCATCTCTCTCAAAATAATAATAATAATAATAATAATAATAATAATCCGGTACCATCAAATGATTCAGACATGAATGAAACAATGGTTTCTTCTTTGAGAACAAGTTTACAAACTGAGGCTCTCTTGTCATCGGGTCAACATGGTAATAAGATGTTGGTATTACCTAATCCTGTCTTGTGTGATGGTGAAAAACACATCTTTCAGGGAAACACTTTACAAGTGCCACAGCCACAACAATTGTAGTGGTGGTGATAATAATATAATGTGCACCTAATCTTTTATCATTCTCAAAAGAACTTTTCTTTTTTTTTTCAATTTTGTAAAAAGATGATGTTTTCTTTTTCTTTATTTCTTTCTATTCAATCTTGTTTAAAAAGGGAGGGATGGGGAGGAGGTTTTTTTTTTTTTTTTGCTGTAGCTTATTATTTTTGCTTGAATCGTTATTGAGTGCATGGATTGAATTATTAGTGAGGGGGGGGGGGATTCATGCGTTTGTTTGCTTAATGGATTGTTATTGGTTTTTTTTTCTTTTTTCTTTTTTTTTTTTTTGGAATGGTTGGTTGCTTGCTTGTATTATAGAAATCATGTTGAAAAGCATATATAAATCATGTATTATTCATAATAGTGATTGAGTTGTTGTGATGTGTATATTCATGTCTATGTATTTTTAATTATATATATAACTATATGTGTGTTCCCATGCACAGCTGTGGGTATGAGTGGAATCAGAAATTCTGGATAGGAAGAGTAAGTGCTGGTGAGGGGGGTGGAAGAGGATGGGGAAAAAAATGTGTGTATGTTTGTTTGCAGGTGGAAATGTTTGAGAAAGTAGTGTATGTGTGTGTGTGTGCTATAGAAGTTAGAGATATAGAGATATATATAGTTAGTGGCTTACTAAGTGTTTTGAACACCTTTTTTCCTGCATTGTTAAGTGTGTGTATGTGTGTGTGTGTGTGTGTTTATTAAAAATAATAATAATGATGATGATGATGATGATGATGGAAGAAGATCTATATCTATATCTATATAATAATAGTGATTGAGTTGTTGTGATTTATAAATTCATGTCTATGTATGTATTTTTTTAATCATATATATATAACTATATGTGTGGCCCATCATGAGTGGAATCAGAAGGTCTGGATAGGAAGAGTAAGTGCTGGTGAGGGGGTGGAAGAGGATGGGGATAAAAATGTGTGTATGTTGTTTGCAGGTTGAAATGATTGAGAAAGTAGTGTATTTGTGTGTGTGCTGTAGAATATATAGATTTAGAGATATATATAGTTAGTGGGTTAGTAAGTGTTTTGAAAAACTTTTCCTACATTGTTAAGTGTGTGTGTGAGTGTGTGGGTTTATTAAAAAATAATAATAATAATAATGATGATGATGATGATGATGGAAGAAGATCTATATCTATATCTATAAGAATTATTATTATTATTATTATTGAAAATAAATGATCTTATTACATATATATTTATATATATTTTGATTAATTGATTGATTGATTGATTGGATTCTTGGGTATATTTTCTTCATGTATTGTTATTGATATTGGGAGGTTTTTTTTGATTTATTGGTTGATTGATTAATTGGTTAATTGGTTGACTGGTTGATTGGTTAATTGGTTGACTGGTTGGTTGTATTATAGAAATCATGTTGAAAAGGCATATATAAATCATGTATTATTCATAATAGTGATTGAGTAGTTGTGATTTATATATTCATGTCTATCTATGTATTTATTTTAATAATATATATAACTATATGTGCGGCCCATGATGAGTGGAGTCAGAAGGTCTGGATAGGAAGAGTAAGTGCTGGTGAGGGGGGTGGAAGAGGAAGAGGATGGGGATGGGGATAAAAATGTGTGTATGTTTGTTTGCAGGTGGAAATGTTTGAGAAAGTAGTGTATGTGTGTGTGTGTGCTATAGAATATAGAGATATAGAGATATATATAGTTTGTGGTTTACTAAGTGTTTTGAAAACATTTTCCTGCATTTTTAAGTGTGTGTATGTGTGTGTGTGTGTGTTTATTAAAAAATAATGATGATGATGATGATGGAAGAAGATCTATATCTATATCTATATAAATTATTATTATTATTATTATTGATAATAAATGAGCTTATTACATATATATATATATATATTTAATTGATTGATTGATTGATTGATTGGATTCTTGGGTATATTTGCTTCATGTATTGTTATTGATATTGGGGGGGGGGGTTTTTTGATTTATTGGTTGATTAGTTAATTGGTTAATTGGTTGACTGGTTGATTGGTTAATTGGTTGGTTGACTGGTTGGTGGTATTATAGAAATCATGTTGAAAAAGCATATATAAATCAGGTATCTTTCATAATAGTGATTGAGTTGTTGTGATTTATATATTCATGTCTATGTATTTTTTTTAATCATATATATATAACTATATGTGTGGCCGATGATGAGTGGAATCAGAAGGTCTGGATAGGAAGAGTAAGTGATGGTGAGGGGTGGAAGAGGATGGGGAAAAAAATGTGTGTATGTTTGTTTGCAGGTGGAAATGTTTGAGAAAGTAGTGTATGTGTGTGTGTGCTATAGAATATAGAGATATAGAGATATATATAGTTAGTGGCTTACTAAGTGTTTTGAAACCTTTTCTTGCATTGTTAAGTGTGTGTGTGTGTGTTTATTAAAAAATAATAATAATAATGATGATTATGATGGAAGAAGATCTATAACTATATCTATATCTATATAAATTATTATTATTATTATTATTGAAAATAAATGATCTTATTACATATATATATATATATTTACATATTTTGATTGATTGATTGATTGATTGATTGATTGGATTCTTGGGTATACTTGCTTCATGTATTGTTATTGATATTGGGAGGTTTTTTTTTGATTTATTGGTTGATTGATTTATTGGTTGATTGATTGATTGGTTAATTTTTTGACTGGTTGGTTGACTGGTTGGTTGTATAATAGAAATCATGTTGGAAGGGCATATATAAATCATGTATTATTCATAATAGTGATTGAGTTGTTGTGATTTATATATTCATGTCTATATATTTTTCTTAAATCTTATATATAACTATATGTGTGTTCCCTAGCACAGCTGTGGGTATTAGTGGAATCAGAAGGTATGGATAGTAAGAGTAAGTGATGGTGAGGGGGGTGGAAGGGGATGGGAAAATAATGTGTGTATGTTTGTTTGCAGGTGGAAATGTTTGAGAAAGTAGTGTATGTGTGTGTGTGCTATAGAATATAGAGATATAGAGATATATATAGTTAGTGGCTTACTAAGTGTTTTGAAAACCTTTTTGCCTGCATTTTTAAGTGTGTGTATGTGTGTGTGTGTTTATTAAAAATAATGATGATGATGATGATGATGATAATGATGGAAGAAGATCTATATCTATATCTATAAGAATTATTATTATTATTATTATTGAAAATAAATGATCTTAATACATATATATTTATATATATTTTGATTAATTGATTGATTGATTGATTGGATTCTTGGGTATATTTTCTTCATGTATTGTTATTGATATTGGGGTTTTTTTGATTTATTGATTGAACGATTGATTGGTTAATTGGTTGACTTGTTGGTTGACTGGTTGGTTGTATTATAGAAATCATGTTGAAAAGCATATATAAATCATGTATTATTCATAATAGTGATTGAGTTGTTGTGATTTATATATTCATGTCTATGTATTTTTTTTAATCATATATACAACTATATGTGTGGCCCATGATGAGTGGAATCAGAAGGTCTGGATAGGAAGAGTAAGTGATGGTGAGGGGAGTGGAAGAGAAAGGGGAAGGGGATGGGAAAATAATGTGTGTATGTTTGTTTGCAGGTGGAAATGTTTGAGAAAGTAGTGTATGTGTGTGTGTGTGCTATAGAAGTTAGAGATATAGAGATATATATAGTTAGTGGCTTAGTAAGTGTTTTGAAACCTTTTCTTGCATTGTTAAGTGTGTGTGTGTGTGTGTTTATTAAATAATAATAATAATAATGATGATGATGATGGAAGAAGATCTATATCTATATCTATATAAATTATTATTATTATTATTATTAAAAATAAATGATCTTATTACATATATATATATATATATATATATATATATATATATATATTGATGGTTGATTGATTGATTGATTGATTGGATTCTTGGGTATATTTGCTTCATGTATTGTTATTCATATGTGGTGGGGGTTTTTTTTGATTTATTGGTTAATTGATTGATTGGGTAATTGGTTGACTGGTTGGTTGTATTATAGAAATCATGTTGAAAAAGCATATATAAATCAGGTATCTTTCATAATAGTGATTGAGTAGTTGTGATTTATATATTCATGTCTATCTATGTATTTTTTTAATCATATATATATAACTATATGTGTGGCCCATGATGAGTGGAATCAGAAGGTCTGGATAGGAAGAGTAAGTGCTGGTGAGGGGTGGAAGAGGATGGGGAAAAATGTGTGTATGTTGTTTGCAGGTGAAAATGTTTGAGAAAGAAGTGTATGTGTGTGTGTGTGCTATAGAGTTTAGAGATATAAAGATATATATAGTTAGTGGCTTACTAAGTGTTTTGAAACCTTTCCTTGCATTGTTAAGTGTGTGTGTGTTTATTAAAAAAAGAATGATGATGATGATGATGATGATTATGGAAGAGGATGATGGAAGAAGATCTATATCTATATCTATATAAATTATTATTTTTATTATTATTGAAAATAAATGATCTTATTACATATATATATATATATATTTTGATTGATTGATTGATTGATTGGATTCTTGGGTATATTTTCTTCATGTATTGTTATTGATATTGGAAGGGGGGGTTTGATTTATTGGTTGATTGGTTGATTGATTGATTGGTTGACTGGTTGGTTGACTGGTTGTTTGACTGGTTGGTTGTATTATATAAATCATGCTGAAAAGCATATATAAATCATGTATTTTTCATAATAGTGATTGAGTTGTTGTGATTTATATATTCATGTCTATGTATTTTTTTAAATCTTATCTATAACTATATGTGTGGCCCATGCACAGCTGTGGGTATGAGTGGAATCAGAAGGTATGGATAGTAAGAGTAAGTGCTGGCGAGGGGTGGAAGAGGATGGGGAAAAAAATGTGTGTATGTTGTTTGCAGGTGGAAAGGTTTGAGAAAGTAGTGTATGTGTGTGTGTGCTATAGAATATAGAGATAGAGAGATATATATAGTTAGTAGCTTAGTAAGTGTTTTGAAACCTTTTCCTGCATTGTCAAGTGTGTGTGTGTGTGAGTGTTTATTAAAAAATAATAATAATAATAATGATGATGATGATGATGATGATGATGATGATGATGATGATGATGGAAGAAGATCTATATCTATATTTATATAAATTATTATTTTTATTATTATTGAAAATAAATGATCTTATTACATATATATATATATATATATATATTGATTGATTGATTGATTGATTGGATTCTTGGGTATATTTGCTTCATGTATTGTTACTGATATTGGGGGGGGTTTTCGATTTATTTATTGATTATATAATTGGTTAATTGGTTGACTGGTTGATTGGTTAATTGGTTGGTTAACTGGTTGGTGGTATTATAGAAATCATGTTGAAAAGCATATATAAATCATGTATTATTCATAATAGTAATTGAGTTGTTGTGATTTATATATTCATGTCTATGTATTTTTTTAATCATATATATATAACTATATTGGTGGCCCATGATGAGTGGAATCAGAAGGTCTGGATAGGAAGAGTAAGTGCTGGTGAGGGGGGTGGAAGAGGAAGAGGATGGGGATGGGGATAAAAATGTGTGTATGTTTGTTTGCAGGTGGAAATGTTTGAGAAAGTAGTGTATGTGTTTGTGTGCTATAGAATATAGAGATAGAGAGGTATATATAGTTAGTGGCTTAGTAAGTGTCTTGAAACCTTTTCCTGCATTGTTAAGTGTGTGTGTGTGTGAGTGTTTATTAAAAAATAATAATAATGATGATGATGATGATGGAAGAAGATCTATATTTATATCTATATAAATTATTATTATTATTATTATTATTTAAAATAAATGATCTTATTACATATATATATATATATATATTGATTGATTGATTGATTGATTGTATTCTTGAGTTTATTTGCTTCATGTATTGTTATTGATATTGGGAGGTTTTTTTTTGATTTATTGGTTGATTGATTAATTGGTTGATTGGTTGGCTGGTTGGTTGTATTATAGAAATCATTTTGAAAAAGCATATATAAATCAGGTATCTTTCATAATAGTGATTGAGTTGTTGTGATTTATATATTCATGTCTATGTATTTTTTTTAATCATATATATAACTATATGTGTGGCCCATGATGAGTGGAATCAGAAGGTCTGGATAGGAAGAGTAAGTGCTGGTTAGGGGTGGAAGAGGATTGGGAGGGGGATAAAAATGTGTGTATGTTGTTTGCTGGTGGAAATGTTTGGGAAAGTAGTGTATGTGTGTGTGTGCTATAGAATATAGAGATAGAGAGATATATATAGTTAGTGGCTTAGTAAGTGTTTTGAAAACCTTTTCTTGCATTGTTAAGTGTGTGTGTGTTTATTAAAAAAAATGATGATGATGATGATGGAAGAAGATCTATATCTATATTTATATAAATTATTATTATTTATATTATTATTGAAAATAAATGATCTTATTACATATATATATATATTTTGATTAATTGATTGATTGATTGATTGGATTCTTGGGTATATTTACTTCATGTATTGTTATTGATATTGGGGGGGTTGATTTATTGGTTGGTTGGTTGGTTGATTGATTGGTTAATTGGTTAATTGGTTAATGGGTTGGTTTACTGGTTGGTTGTATTATAGAAATCATGTTGAAAAGCATATATCACCACGCAATATGGGGGGCGGACTTGTTAGCAAGTCCGCAACCTTGGACTCAAGTTCACCACAGATTGAACACACATTGAGCTATTGACAAAGGAACCAGACAATCAGGGATAAACACCACTCAGCAGAACAGTTTTAGGTGGGTCTTCAAGTAGAGTTCAACATGAGTTCAGTATGAGTTCAGTCTGAGTTCCATCTGAGTTGTGCCTGAGTTCAGGTTGGGGACTTGCTAGCAAGTCCACCCCCTATATTGCGTAGTGTATAAATCATGTATTATTCATAATAGTGATTGAGTTGTTGTGATTTATAAATTCATGTCTATCTATGTATTTTTTTTAATCATATATATATAACTATATGTGTGGCCCATGATGAGTGGAATCAGAAGGTCTGGATAGGAAGAGTAAGTGATGGTGAGGGGTGGAAGAGGATGGGGAAAAAAATGTGTGTATGTTTGTTTGCAGGTGGAAATGTTTGAGAAAGTAGTGTATGTGTGTGTGTGCTATAGAATATAGAGATATAGAGATATATATAGTTAGTGGCTTAGTAAGTGTCTTGAAACCTTTTCCTGCATTGTTAAGTGTGTGTGTGTGTGAGTGTTTATTAAAAAATAATAATAATAATGATGATGATGATGGAAGAAGATCTATATTTATATCTATATAAATTATTATTATTATTATTATTATTATTTAAAATAAATGATCTTATTACATATATATATAAATATATATATTTTGATTGATTGATTGATTGATTGGATTCTTGGGTATATTTGCTTCATGTATTGTTATTGATATTGGGAGGGGGGGTTTGATTTATTGGTTGACTGGCTGGTTGGTTAATTGGTTAATTGGTTAATTGGTTGGTTGTATTATAGAAATCATGTTGATAAGCATATATAAATCATGTATTATTCATAATAGTGATTGAGTTGTTGTGATTTATTAATTCATGTCTATGTATTTTTTTTAAGTCTTATATATAACTATATGTGTGGCTCATGATGAGTGGAATCAGAAGGTCTGAATAAGAAGAGTAAGTGCTGGTGAGGGGTTGAAGAGGAAGGGGATGGGGATGGGGATAAAAATGTGTTTATGTTTGTTTGCAGGTGGAAATGTTTGAGAAAGTAGTGTATGTGTGTGTGTGTGCTATAGAATATAGAGATATAGAGATATATATAGTTAGTGGCGTACTAAGTGTTTTGAACACCTTTTTTCCTGCATTGTTACGTGTGTGTATGTGTGTGTGTGTGTGTTTATTAAAAAATAATAATGATGATGATGATGATGATGGAAGAAGATCTATATCTATATCTATATCTATATCTATATAAATTATTATTATTATTATTATTGAAAATAAATGATCTTATTACATATATATATATATATTTACATATTTTGATTGATTGATTGATTGATTGATTGATTGGATTCTTGGGTATACTTGCTTCATGTATTGTTATTAATATTGGGGGGGTTTGATTTATTGGTTGATTGATTTATTGGTTGATTGATTGATTGGTTAATTTTTTGACTGGTTGGTTGACTGGTTGGTTGTATTATAGAAATCATGTTGAAAAGCATATATAAATCATGTTTTATTTATAATAGTGATTGAGTTGTTGTGATTTATATATTCATGTCTATGTATTTTTTTTAATCATATATATAACTATATGTGTGGCCGATGATGAGTGGAATCAGAAGGTATGGATAGGAAGAGTAAGTGATGGTGAGGGGGGTGGAAGAGGAAGAGGATGGGGATGGGGAAAAAAATGTGTGTATGTTTGTTTGCAGGTGGAAATGTTTGAGAAAGTAGTGTATGTGTGTGTGTGTGCTATAGAATTTAGAGATATAGAGATATATGTAGTTAGTGGCTTACTAAGTGTTTTAAAACCTTTTCTTGCATTGTTAAGTGTGTGTGTTTGTGTGTGTTTATTAAAAAATAATGATGATGATGATGATGATGATGATGGAAGAAGATCTATATCTATATCTATATAAGTTGTTATTATTATTATTTTTGAAAATAAATGATCTTATTACATATATATATGTTTTGATTGATTGGATTCTTGGGTATATTTGCTTCGTGTATTGTTATTGATATTGGGAGGTTTTTTTTGATTTATTGGTTGATTGATTGATTGATTGACTGGTTGATTGGTTAATTGGTTGGTTAATTGGTTGTATTATAGAAATCATGTTGAAAAAGCATATATAAATCATGTATTATTCATAATAGTGATTGAGTTGTTGTGATTTATATATTCATGTCTATCTATGTATTTTTTTTAATCATATATATAACTATATGTGTGGCCCATGATGAGTGGAGTCAGAAGGTCTGGATAGGAAGAGTAAGTGCTGGTGAGGGGGGTGGAAGAGGAAGAGGATGGGGATGGGGATAAAAATGTGTGTATGTTTGTTTGCAGGTGGAAGTGTTTGAGAAAGTAGTGTATGTGTGTGTGTGTGCTATAGAATATAGAGATATAGAGATATATATAGTTTGTGGTTTACTAAGTGTTTTGAAAACATTTTCCTGCATTTTTAAGTGTGTGTATGTGTGTGTGTGTGTGTTTATTAAAAAATAATGATGATGATGATGATGGAAGAAGATCTATATCTATATCTACATAAATTATTATTATTATTATTATTGATAATAAATGAGCTTATTACATATATATATATATATATTTAATTGATTGATTGATTGATTGATTGGATTCTTGGGTATATTTGCTTCATGTATTGTTACTGATATTGGGGGGGGGGGTTTTTGATTCATTGATTGATTAGTTAATTGGTTAATTGGTTGACTGGTTGATTGGTTAATTGGTTGGTTAACTGGTTGGTGGTATTATAGAAATCATGTTGAAAAGCATATATAAATCATGTATTATTCATAATAGTGATTGAGTTGTTGTGATTTATATATTCATGTCTATCTATGTATTTTTTTTAATAATATATATATAACTATATGTGTGGCCCATTATGAGTGGAATCAGAAGGTCTGGATAGGAAGAGTAAGTGATGGTGAGGGTTAGAAGAGGATGGAGAAAAAAATGTGTGTATGTTGTTTGCAGGTGAAAATGTTTGAGATAGTAGTGTATGTGTGTGTGTGTGCTATAGAATTTAGAGATATAGAGATATATATAGTTAGTGGCTTACTAAGTGTTTTGAAAACCTTTTCTTGCATTGTTAAGTGTGTGTGTGTGTGTGTTTATTAAAAAAATAATAATAATGATGTTGATGATGGAAGAAGATCTATATCTATATCTATATAAATTTTTATTATTATTATTATTATTATTGAAAATAAATGATCTTATTACATATATATATGTTTTGATTGATTGAAATCTTGGGTATATATGCTTCGTGTATTGTTATTGATATTGGGAGGTTTTTTTTGATTTATTGGTTGATTGATTGATTGATTGACTGGTTGATTGGTTAATTGGTTGACTGGTTGGTTGTATAATAGAAATCATGTTGAAAAGCATATATAAATCATGTATTATTCATAATAGTAATTGAGTTGTTGTGATTTATATATTTATGTCTATATATTTTTTTAATCATATATATATAACTATATTGGTGGCCCATGATGAGTGAAATCAGAATGTCTGGATAGGAAGAGTAAGTGCTGGTGAGGGGGTGGAAGAGAATGGGGATTAAAATGTGTGTATGTTGTTTGCAGGTGGAAATGTTTGAGAAAGTAGTGTATGTGTGTGTGTGTGCTATAGAATATAGAGATATAGAGATATATATAGTTAGTGGCTTAGTAAGTGTTTTGAAAACCTTTTCTTGCATTGTTAAGTGTGTGTGTGTTTATTAAAAAAATAATGATGATGATGATGATGGAAGAAGATCTTTTTCTATATCTATATAAATTATTATTATTATTAATATAGAAAATAAATGATCTTATTACATATATATATATATATATATATATATTGATGGTTGATTGATTGATTGATTGATTGGATTCTTGGGTATATTTGCTTCATGTATTGTTATTCATATGTGGTGGGGGTTTTTTTTGATTTATTGGTTAATTGATTGATTGGGTAATTGGTTGACTGGTTGGTTGTATTATAGAAATCATGTTGAAAAAGCATATATAAATCATGTATTATTCATAATACTGATTGAGTTGTTGTGATTTATATATTCATGTCTATGTATTTTTTTTAATCATATATATATAACTATATGTGTGGCCCATGATGAGTGGAATCAGAAGGTATGGATAGGAAGAGTAAGTGCTGGTTAGGGGTGGAAGAGGATTGGGAGGGGGATAAAAATGTGTGTATGTTGTTTGCAGGTGGAAATGATTGAGAAAGTAGTGTATTTGTGTGTGTGCTGTAGAATATATTGATTTAGAGATATATATAGTTAGTGGGTTAGTAAGTGTTTTGAAAACCTTTTCCTGCATTGTTAAGTGTGTGTGTATGTGTGTGTGTTTATTAAAAAATAATAATAATAATGATGATGATGATGGAAGAAGATCTATATCTATAAAAATTATTATTATTATTATTATTGTTATTGAATATAAATGAGCTTATTACATATATATATATATATATATATTTGATTAATTGATTGATTCATTGATTGGATTCTTGGGTATATTTGCTTTATGTATTGATATTGATATTAAGGTTTTTTTTTGTAGATTTATTGATTGATTGGTTGATTGATTGACTGGTTGGTTGGTTGGTTGGTTGTATTATAGAAATCATGTTGAAAAGCATATATAAATAATGTTTTATTTATAATAGTGATTGAGTTGTTGTGATTTATATATTTATGTCTATATATTTTTTTTAAATCTTATATGTAACTATATGTGTGGCCCATGCACAGCTGTGGGTATTAGTGGAATCAGAAGGTATGGATAGGAAGAGTAAGTGATGGTGAGGGGGGTGGAAGAGGAAGAAGATGGGGATGGGGAAAAAAATGTGTGTATGTTTGTTTGCAGGTGGAAATTTTTGAGAAAGTAGTGTATGTGTGTGTGTGCGCTATAGAATATAGAGATATAGAGATATATATAGTTAGTGGCTTACTAAGTGTTTTGAAAATCTTTTTTCCTGCATTGTTAAGTGTGTCTATGTGTGTGTTTGTTTGTGTTTATTAAAAATAATAATAATAATGATGATGATGATGATGGAAGAAGATCTATATCTATATCTATATCTATATAAATTATTATTATTATTATTATTGAAAATAAATGATCTTATTACATATATATATATATATATTTTGATTGATTGATTGATTGATTGGATTCTTGGGTATATTTGCTTCATGTATTGTTATTGATATTGGGAGGGGTTTTTTTTGTAGATTTAATGGTTGATTGATTGATTGGTTAATTGGTTGACTGGTTGCTTGCATGATAGAAATCATGTTGAAAAGCATATATGAATCATGTATTATTCATAATAGTGATTGAGTTGTTGTGATTTATATATTCATGTCTATCTATGTATTTATTTTAATCATAAATATAACTATATGTGTGGCACATGATGAGTGGAATCAGAAGGTCTGGATAGGAAGAGTAAGTGCTGGTGAGGGGGGTGGAAGAGGAAGAGGATGGGGATGGGGATAAAAATGTGTGTATGTTTGTTTGCAGTTGGAAATGTTTGAGAAAGTAGTGTATGTGTGTGTGCGCTATAGAATATAGAGATAGAGAGGTATATATAGTTAGTGGCTTAGTAAGTGTTTTGAAACCTTTTTCTGCATTGTCAAGTGTGTGTGTGTGTGAGTGTTTATTAAAAAATAATAATAATAATAATGATGATGATGATGATGATGATGATGATGATGATGATGATGATGGAAGAAGATCTATATCTATATATATATAAATTATTATTATTTATATTATTATTGAAAATAAATGATCTTATTACATATATATATATATATATTTTGATTGATTGATTGATTGATTGATTGGATTCTTGGGTATATTTGCTTCATGTATTGTTACTGATATTGGGGGGGGGTTTTCGATTTATTTATTGATTAGTTAATTGGTTAATTGGTTGACTGGTTGATTGGTTAATTGGTTGGTTAACTGGTTGGTGGTATTATAGAAATCATGTTGAAAAGCATATATAAATCATGTATTATTCATAATAGTGATTGAGTTGTTGTGATTTATATATTCATGTCTATCTATTTGTTTTTTTTAATCATTTATATAACTATATGTGTGGCCCATGCACAGCTGTTGGTATGAGTGGAATCAGAATGTCTAGATAGGAAGAGTAAGTGATGGTGAGGGGGTGGAAGAGGATGGGGAAAAAAATGTGTGCATGTTTGTTTGCAGGTGGAAATGTTTGAGAAAGTAGTGTATGTGTGTTTGTGTGCTATAGAATATATAGAGATATATAGATATATATAGTTAGTGGCTTAGTAAGTGTTTTGAAAACGTTTTCATGCATTGTTAAGTGTGTGTGTGTGTGTGTGTTTATTCAAAAATGATGATGATGATGATGATGATGATGATGGAAGAAGATCTATATAAATTATTATAATTAGGGGGGGGGAGGGAAGTAACCATGTTGTTGAATGATTTGCTAGTAAATTGGGTGGGTGGGGATAAACATCATTATATACACATATATATTTATAGCCTTAATTATCTTTTTGCTATTATTATTATTATTGTTATTATTATTATTGAGAATGATAATTGCTTTTTGTATAGCTTGATTAATGTGATGGACGAAAGGAACCTAGAGTCATCAAACAAGTCATCACTAGCCCTGAAAAAACCAAGAAAACAACCCTTTCATTACATTCTTTATTCACTAATTCTAATCCCTCTGTTGAACAATCATCTACCTTGATCCCTTCTACAAATCAAACCAACTTACCATCTACTTTATCATCACCTCATCATCTCTCTCAAAATAATAATAATAATAATAATAATCCGGTACCATCAAATGATTCAGACATGAATGAAACAATGGTTTCTTCTTTGAGAACAACTTTAGAAACTGAGGCTCTCTTGTCATCAGGTCCACATGGTAATCAGATGTTGGTATTATCACCACATCATATCCTTGTGTGATGGTGAAAAAAAAACACATTTTTCAGGGAAACACTTTACACGTGTCACAGCTACTAACAATCATAGTGGCAGTGATAATAATATAATGCGCACCACCTAATCTTTTATCATTCTCAAAGAACCTTTTTATTTTTCAACTTTGTAAAAAGAGGATGTTTTTTCTTTTCTTTTTCTTTCTATTGAATCTTGTTTAAAAGGGGGAGGGATAGGGAGAAGGTTATGTTTATTTTCTTTTTTTTAATTAAAGCTTATTATTTTTGCTTGAATCGTTTTTGAGTGCATGGATTGAATTATTAGTGAGGGGGGGATTTTATGAGTTTGTTTGCTTAATGGATTGTTATTAATTTTTTTTCTTTTTTTTTTTGAATGGTTGGTTGGTTGCTTGTATGATAGAAATCATTGTGAAAAGCATATATAAATCCTGTATTATTCATGATAGTGATTGATATGTTGCGATGTGTATATTCATGTCTATGTATTTTTAATCATATATATAACTATATGTGTGTTCCCATGCACAGTTGTGGGTATTAGTGGAATAAGAAGGTCTGGATAGTAAGAGTAAGAGCTGGTGAGGGGGGTGAAAGAGGAAGGGGAAGGGGATGGGGATAAAAATGTGTGTATGTTTGTTTGCAGGTGGAAATGTTTGAGAAAGTAGTGTATGTGTGTGTGTGTGCTATAGAATATAGAGATATAGAGATATATATAGTTAGTGGCTTACTAAGTGTTTTGAAACCTTTTCTTGCATTGTTAAGTGTGTGTGTGTTTATTAAAAAAATAATAATAATAATAATGATGATGATGATGATGATGATGATGATGATGATGATGATGATGATGATGATGATGATGATGATGATGATGATGATGATGATGATGATGATGATGATGATGATGATGATGATGATGATGATGATGATGATGATGATGATGATGATGATGATGATGATGATGATGATGATGATGATGATGATGATGATGATGATGATGATGATGGAAGAAGATCTATATCAATATCTATATCTATATAAATTATTATTATTATTATTATTGAAAATAAATGATCTTATTACACACACATATATATATATATATATTTTTATCTATTGATTGATTGATTGGATTCTTGGGTATATTTGCTTCATGTATTGTTATTGATATTTGGAGGGGGGGGTTTTTAATTTATTGGTGGATTGAATGATTGGTTGACTGGTTGGTTGGTTGATTGGTTGGTTGGTTTATTATAGAAATCATGTTGAAAAACATATATAAATCATATATTATTCATAATAGTGATTGAGTTGTTGTGATTTATATATTCATGTCTATGTATATTTTTTAATCATATACATAACTATATGTGTGGCCCATGATGAGTGGAATCAGAATGTCTGGGTAGGAAGAGTAAGTGATGGTGATGGGGGTGGAAGAGGATGGGGAAAAAATGTGTGTATGTTGTTTGCAGGTGGAAATGTTTGAGAAATTAGTGTATGTGTATGTGTGATATAGAATATATATAGATATAGAGATATATTTTTAGTTAGTGGCTTACTAAGTGTTTTGAAAACCTTTTCTTGCATTGTTAAGTGTGTGTGCGTGTGTGTGTGTTTATTAAATAATAATAATAATAATGATGATGATGATGATGGAAGAAGATCTATATTTATATCTATATAAATTATTATTATTATTATTATTATTATTGAAAATAAATGATCTTATTACATATATATATATATATATTGATTGATTGATTGATTGATTGGATTCTTGGGTATATTTTCTTCATGTATTATTATTGATATTGGGAGGTTTTTATTTTGTAGATTTATTGGTTGATTGATTGATTGGTTAATTGGTTGACTGGTTGATTGGTTAATTGGTTGACTTGTTGGTTGTATTATCGAAATTATGTTGAAAAGCATATATAAATCATGTATTATTCATAATAGTGATTGAGTTGTTGTGATTTATATAATCATGTCTATGTATTTTTTTTAATCATATATATAACTTTATGTGTGGCCCATGATGAGTGGAATCAGAATGTCTGGATAATAAGAGTAAGTGATGGTGAGGGGGGTGTAAGATGATGGGGAAAAAAATGTGTGTATGTTTGTTTGCAGGTGCAAATGTTTGAGAAAGTAGTGTATGTGTGTGTGTGTGCTATAGAATATAGAGATATAGAGATATATATAGTTAGTGGCTTACTAAGTGTTTTGAAAACCTTTTCCTGCATTGTTAAGTGTGTGTGTGTGTGTGTTTATTGAAAATAATAATGATGATGATGATGGAAGAAGATCTATATCTATATCTATATAAATTATTATTATTATTATTATTGAAAATAAATAATCTAATTACATATATATATATATTTATATATTTTGATTGATTGATTGATTGATTGGATTCTTGGGTATATTTGCTTTATGTATTGTTATTGATATTGGGAGGGTTTTTTTTGATTTATTGGTTGATTGATTGATTGGTTAATTGGTTAATTTGGTGACTGGTTGGTTGACTGGTTGGTTGTATTTTAGAAATCATGTTGAAAAGCATATATAAATCATGTATTATTCATAATAGTGATTGAGTTGTTGTGATTTATATATTCATGTCTATCTATGTATTTTTTTTAAATCTTATATATAACTATATGTGTGGCACATGATGAGTGGAATCAGAATGTCTGGATAGGAAGAGTAAGTGCTGGTGAGGGGGGTGGAAGAGGAAGTGGATGGGGATGGGGAAAAAATGTGTATGTTTGTTTGTAGGTGGAAATGTTTGAGAAAGTAGTGTATGTGTGTGTGTGTTCTATAGAATATAGAGATATAGAGATATATATAGTTAGTGGCTTAGTAAGTGTTTTGAAAACCTTTTTCTGCATTGTTAAGTGTGTGTGTGAGTGTTTATTAAAAAATAATAATAATAATGATGATGATGGAAGAAGATCTATATCTATATCTATATCTATATAAATTATTATTATTATTGTTATTGAAAATAAATGATCTAATTACATATATATATATATATATATTTAATTAATTAATTGATTGATTGATTGGATTCTTGGGTATATTTTCTTCATGTATTGTTATTGATATTGGGGGGGGGTTTGATTTATTGGTTGATTGGTTGATTGATTGATTGATTGACTGGTTGGTTGTATTATATAAATCATGTTGAAAAGCATATATAAATCATGTATTATTCATAATAGTGATTGAGTTGTTGTGATTTATATATTTATGTCTATCTATGTATTTTTTTTAATCATATATATAACTATATGTGTGGCCCATGATGAGTGGAATCAGAAGGTATGGATAGGAAGAGTAAGTGATGGTGATGGGGGTGGAAGAGGATGGGGAAAAATGTGTGTATGTTGTTTGCAGGTGGAAATGTTTGAGAAAGTAGTGTATTTGTGTGTGTGCTGTAGAATATATAGATTTAGAGATATATATAGTTTGTGGCTTAGTAAGTGTTTTGAAAACCTTTTCCTGCATTGTTAAGTGTGTGTGTGTTTATTAAAAAAATAATAATAATGATGATGATGATGATGATCATGGAAGAAGATCTATATCTATATCTATATAAATTATTATTATTTTTATTATTGAAAATAAATGATCTTATTACATATATATATATATATATATTGATTGATTGATTGATTGATTGATTGGATTCTTGGGTATATTTTCTTCATGTATTGTTATTAATATTGGGAGGGGGGTTTTTTGTAGATTTATTGGTGATTGATTGATTGGTTAATTGGTTGACTGGTTGCTTGTATGATAGAAATCATGTTGAAAAGCATGTATAAATCATGTATTATTCATAATAGTGATTGAGTTGTTGTGATGTGTATATTCATGTCTATCTATGTAATTTTTTTAATCATATATATAACTATATGTGTGGCCCATGATGAGTGGAATCAGAAGTTCTGGATAGGAAGAGTAAGTGCTGGTGAGGGGCGTGGAAGAGGATGGGAATAAAAATGTGTGTATGTTTGTTTTCAGGTGGAAGTGTTTGAGAAAGTAGTGTATGTGTGTGTGTGCTATAGAATATAGAGATAGAGAGATATATATAGTTAGTGGCTTAGTAAGTGTTTTGAAAACCTTTTCCTGCATTATTAAGTGCGTGTATATGTGTGTGTGTGTGTTTATTAAAAAATAATAATAATGATGATGATGATGATGATGATGGAAGAGGATCTATATCTATATTTATATAAATTATTATTTTTATTATTATTTAAAATAAATGATCTTATTACATATATATATATATATATATATATTTTGATTGATTGATTGATTGATTGATTGATTGATTGGATTCTTAGGTATATTTGCTTCATGTATTGTTATTGATATTGGGAGGGTTTTTTTTTGATTTATTGGTTGATTGATTGATTGATTGACTGATTGATTGGTTAATTGGTTGACTGGTTGGTTGTATAATAGAAATCATGTTGAAAAGCATATATAAATCATGTATTATTCATAATAGTAATTGAGTTGTGGTGATTTATATATTCATGTTGTAGACAATCCTATAGTACTAGCTATAGGCCTTGACCAAGGGAGTTGGAGAAAAACCAGAGAGAAAATCCCCTGTCCCTTTAGAAAAATAGAGTGAGATTTACTTGCTAAAGTAAGTTAGTTCCTGTTTTGCTAAAGCCCCTTTTTAACACACATGACTGCTTGATGAGCCAAGAAAGTAGTCACCAGATAGAATACCAGACCAAGAACTGAAATGTAGAACAAAGTCCACACCAGAGACAGCAAAGATACTTGATGTAGGCTGCAAATCCACACCAGAGACAGCAATAATACTTGCTATAGCTTGCAAGACTATAACAGAGAAAACAGTTTCTAAAGTTAAGTTAAATGAAGAACTTACTTGCAACAAACACAGCAATTGTGGCCAGAAAACAGTGAAAACTGAGTGAGGAACAGGGATATCACCTCCGGATGGTTGTATGATGATTAAGGTTGCCCCAAACTGTCTTATTCACTATGTACACACAGACCACTAACTAAGAGCCCATGCGCACCCACCAATCTGGCGCCTGTACCCGCCAAATTGCATAAAAAACCCTCCTGGAGTGCTCCCCAACCTCCTAAAACAGAGGCGGGCGGGCCGCCCGACGTCGGAGGTGCCGCCTGAAGCGGCCCGGCCTCCCTGAAGCCAGAAAACCAATAAAAACCACTAATCTACTTAGAAAAATTAGCTACAACTACTAAAACCTTTAAAACACGGAATTTCACTATAACAACTTTGAGACATGAAATATAGAGAAAAATTAGCTCTATCCAATGGTACTAAGCACTTAACCCTAAGACTTAAGGTTAGCCCATAAAACACAAAAAACAAAATTAAACAGCTATCTTTTATAAATGAAAAATGAGGAAATGACCCCTTAAAACTTAGAATATGAAAAATGTCTTCAAGACATAAAATATAGAGAAAAACTGGGGCTATCCAATGATAGTACCCACATACCCGCAGACCCAATATCCATGGAATAAAACCAGAAAAATACCCAATTCCTTAACAGATGTCAATTAAGACATACACAAACAGCGCGAAATCACGCAACAAAGGCCCCTGCCAATGTTGGAAGACCACATCCTCCCTCCAATTAAGAATTTCCACATTCTTTCTTCATCAAAACACCATGTTAAACCTTCTTTCCAAATCTGCCTTTGAAATGGGTCCTTGCTATTACTGCATTGACAATAATTTAATCTGCACCATGACACCACCTGTCCATCCATACAGAATGTCCTGCAATGTCTTCCAATCTAGAAATAAGACCTGCTACAGACCTGGTCCATTATCTTCTGCAACAGATTCACCTCCACCTCAACCTGGTCCCTCTTCTGCCAGCACCAAAAGATCTGGGCCATCCATCCTGATACCCAGATTAATCAAAAAGCTTCACCCTTCCCAGAAGATTACCACAACCAATAAAACAACTAGTTCCACCATCCCTGGTCCATCTGATGGTAAAGAACTTTCATTTCTTCCTTCAACTTTAAAACTGATGACTTCTCAGTTCCTCTATCTTCTGATAGTGATGATTACAATGTAGGATCCATTGCACCACCAACACCAACCACTTTCCCACTATCAAGGCCAAGTTCCAACAACACATCTCAACAGAAACAACTTCTGCTTCACTACTTCCAATCCACTCCTGCTAGAGATCCACAGGACATTGAGAACAGAAGACACCTCATTCACCAGTTCAAGGATAATTCTGAACACTTCATTTCATCTCTTGATTCCCTCTGTAATTCCACTAGTACTTGAGTTTGATCCAGAAAAGAAAAATTGACCACACCCTCTATAAGATGTAACCACAAAACAACCCTCAGTTTTAAGTCTTGGGGGACCATCCTCATTTTATAGTCTTGGGGGACTCAAAAACCCTCAGTTTAAAGTCTTGGGGGACTCAAAAACCTAAATCATAAACCCAGAACCAGAGATCAACCACATTAATACACAGAGAAAAAACTAACATTCTGGGGTAACTCTAAATAGAGCTGCCAGCCCATCAATTACCCCCAAACTTGCCTTTGCTAAATTTGGAGGCTCCCCCTGTAGATATCCTCCACCAATCTTACAAACCAACTCCAACAACAAAACCCATTCCTCAGTTTATAGTCTTGGGGGACTCAAAAACCAACAATCCTCAGTTTAAAGTCTTGGGGGACTAACACAGTGTTCAGTTTAAAGTCTTGACGGACTAGTCTTGATAAAATCTTGAAACCAGCCAGTTTAAAGTCTTGGAGGACTAACAGAAACCAGATTTCAGTTTAAAGTCTTGATGGACTGACGGAATTTTGCATAAAATAGACGCAGCCAATTTCATACAGAACACCTCTACAGCCAACCTGCTGAACTTCCACCTTCACTTCATCATCTACCCATCACTGACAAAAAATCTCCTTCCTATCTCTTTCCATCATCTTTTCTCACCACAGATCATGGCTGGATCTCCTGATGTTAACCCTTCTACTCTTCCTTGCTTCACTGCTCCCAAAGACTATGCCTTCAAACAGTGCATCCACATGTGCAGACCTTTCACATTCACTCTTCCAACTTCTGAAGCCAAATTCTACAACAGGGCTTGTGATTCTTGCTATTCCAAAAAGAAAAAATGTGACAGAGATGCCAACTACCCTATTCCTCCTCCTTCACCTTCTCATAAATACATCTCCAGATCCCCTACCAGATCCCCAGAGCTTGGCCCTTCCTCTTCCTCTTTATCTTCAGCACCTTCCAGAAGATCCAGAAGCTCAGCTTCCAGAACTCTTCCCAAGAAACTGCTTTTATCTCTGCCAAATTAGCTCGAAAAGCTTCAAGATCAGCTCCCAGGCGGCCCGCCCACTTCACTAGACAGTGAAAATCAGGCTCAAAACCTCCAAAAATAACTGGAAAACAGCCAAATTCAATCAATCAACGAAAACAATTCTATGAAATCACCTCCCACTGCTCCCAGAGCAATGCAGCCAACCCTTCCAAGGTTCAAAAACTCCAAATTTTCCCAAACTTCTAGGAGACCTGCCAGAGAACCCCAAGAAGAAACCAGAGCACCCAACACTGCACCCAAGCAACAACTTCGTCCCCAGCTAACACAGGGGGAAAAAAATGAGGACTTGTAGGCAAGTCGTTTTTCAGGTTTTCTGGAGTAATCTGTGGAGTAATCTCTTGATGCTTAATTTGATGTCTAGATATAGGTGTATAATTTGTTATCAATATCTGATAATTTATGGGAAATCTCTACAAACAAACTTTTTTTCTTGGATGCAGATTTTGAAATGGAAAAATCTTTGAAACTCTAAAAAACAGATATCATCAAATTTAAGACAAGTTCAAATTATATTCTGCAATTTCTTCATGAAAAACACAAATTATTTCTATCAAAAGACCAATAACAGGAAAAAGTGCCATGCTATGATTTATTAGAAAAAAAAGTCAAATATTATAACCTGTCATAATGTATTTTGCACTATTATTATTTTTTTATTAAACAAATGGATTACATATATTAAGGTAGAGATTCTTGTGCACTGAATTTACTATATCTGAGCCATAAAAATGACCATGTCCACATCTTTTCTAAAGTTTATTTGGTGTTAAGTAATATTTGAAGTGTTTTCAAATTGCAAACTAGAAAGCATAATCCAAGAGCTATTTTATAATTTTGATCAAGATTATTTTTCTTATTCTAATCAAGACAATTTGCCTTCAGCTAATTTCAAAATGTTAGAAATTTTTTATGTTTCCTCAGTCAAATGATAGTATCAATTTTTTGATATCATTATTTCTCCAACTTCAGAAGTTTTTTTTTTGTTTTGTTTTGTAAGATTAATAATAAAACTGAAAAGTGTTTGCACTTTTAATATAGATATAGATTAGTCTTTATCATTATTAATATGAAACTCAAAATTCATGTTAGGAATATTATTTTTTATGATTTATTTTTCCTTTTTTCACTTATAATATATGAAATATAACAATTTTTTAAAAAAAAGCATTTCTTCCACAAACAGATTACAGAAACATCAGAAGCTCAGAAAAAAATTTCCAAAATATAAAATATCAAAAGCAGAAATGATTTTGATATGGAAATCGATGCACTATTTCATATAAAGACTAATGGCTTTGAAATAAGAACAATTCTTCCTCTTCTTCATAGATGCTCCTATTATAGACTTTTTATTTGATCTAAACCTTTTTTTCATATCACTCTCCTTAGTGCTTGGATAATTCTCCTCTTTATTACCTCACTCAGACCTGGAAAAAATAATCATCTTTTTTTCACCTTTCTCTCAGCAATAATTCTTCTAAGCTTCAACTATTTTTGGAATTACGTAGTTATTTTTTATTTTTTTTATTTTTTGTAAATCATTCATGTTTACCCATCAGGCTATGTTTGCAACTGGTTAATTTTTTTTTGAAGTTAAAATATATTTCAGATTTAGATTAGGAAATAACTTAATTTTACATATATTTGTTTTTCTGATAAATCAAATATTAATAAAATAGCTCTTGAAAATTCAAGCGTAGCTAAATACTCTGAATAAAGCTCCAGTAAAATTTTGTACAAAATTTTGAGCTATATTTTCTTATCATTAGATTTTACAACTACAAAAAATTGATTTTGACTCACATAATCAGGTTTTTTTTATTGAAAAATTTAAATGTATTATTTATTTTGAAGAATTAACAAAATTAAAGATCACATCAGTAAAATCTTATGAAACCTAAACCAGGTAGATTTTGACTTTTTCTGAAAAGTAGAAAAAGAAAAAAAAATCTATTATGGTTTACAACTATGTAATGCTCTTATGATCAATTCTACTTTTTTAAATAGGAAATTTCCATTTTACGTGGATTATTATTGTAAAAAGATTTATGTAGATGTTCTATTGTTGATGTAGTGGGTTTAAAAATATCATGGGGATAAAACAATTCAACTGCTTGTTCAAATTACAAAGATAAAATTTTTAACAATTTGGAAAAAAATAGTGAATTACTAGTGAGAGTGAAAGGAGTGATAATGATGGTTGTGAAATAAAATTTGAATTTTTAGGGCTGGGAAAGATAGTTGAGGCTGTGAAAAACAATAGAGGAAGTGAAAGAAAATTGTAGAAGACTGAAAAAATTTAATTTAAAAGTTCAAAAAAATTTAACAAAATAATGGAGAGCAATTTTAACCCACCATAGATTATATAGTGGAATATAGATATAAAAAAAATTAAGAGATGGGGAGAAAGTGATTGTAAATAGAGAATGGAAAATGATTGGAGCCTAATGAGGGATGATTGAGATAGTAAAAGAAATTGTATATTGGTGATATCCATGTTTGTATTTCTTCAAACTAATGTCTCTAGCCCTTGTATATACTATATATCCATCTTTTTCAAAAAATAAAAAACAAAATTTTAAATAGCACATTTCCAATGCAGTAAAAATTATTCAAATATCACTAAAATAAAATAATCATCTTTTCAGATATTCTTTTTGCTTAGGAGTTAACATAATCTCACTACCAGAACAGTAATACTAAATAACTTCAGCTAACTCCTTCAAATCAGTATCACTTTTATTATCTACACATGATTTTTCTATTACACTAAGTTTGCTATAATATTCATCATCAACATAAGCTTTAGAAATACCATTGGGAAGAGGTCTATCATCAATTTCATATTTAATGGGACAATTGCTAGGCCCTGCTTCAGGTTGATTTCCCTCAGCTGTTGGTGGTAAAACTTGTTTTAGAGGACGAGTGACCTTGGCCTTCACAGAAGCTTTGGCTGTTGATGATTTTGCTTTCATCATTGATTTCTTGACCCAGCCTTCATCAAGTGAATATAAAAATTGGAAAAGTGCTGGACTTTGCCAAGGAATTATTCTCTTAGTGTGAGTTCCACTAGCACTTACCTCTATGTCTGAATGAAGCTCAGCATCTTTGAAAAGCCCAGCCTTATCAGGAACCAAGAATGAAGCAGCAATCTCAATTTGACGGTCACGCAATAATATAAGTCAAGAATCAATTTATTTATATACTACTGTGATAAAGTAGTTCACTTACCTCTCTTCTCATTTTAGCAGTCTTGTGTTTCACACTTTTTATCTTCTGCACTTGGGCAAGATCAGAATCAGATTGTTTTTTTTTAGCTTTATCCCTGAAAATTTTGGCCTGTCCAGATATCCATTGCTGAAGAATGCTTAAAACTGCTTCATTACTGAAAATTTCTTGAGAAATCGGAAAATTTTGGAAACCTTTGCCCTGATAACAAGCCATCCATCCAGAGACAATTTGAGTGATGATGGTTGAGTTCCAATCATCATCATCACTTTTTCCCCAGTCATACAAGAAGCAAGAGATCCCAGTTTGAGCCAATTTAGCTTCAGCTTGACGTTTCCAAATAACTTTAATGCTCTGGCCTGGTGGAAGGGGGTAGTCAGAAGTGGGTGTAAAGGTAGGATTTTTGAAGGTAGAAACAAGCTGATCAAGTTCGGATTTGATAATAGGCTAGGCCGGGGCTTATTTCGAATCTCTTGAATCATTTTTTCCCTTTTCTGGTGCAGGCTTCTCCATTTGTTGACTAGCCCTGGTTCAGGGCACGGCAGAAATTTTTGCTTTGAGGGGTCAAAGCCTAAAAGAAATCTTGCAAACATGATGACAGATCGTCCTAAGGGAGAGGATGCAGATGGAATTTGATTCTTTTTGGCTAAAGAAGTGACTTTTCTCCTGGAGGAATTTTCAGACTTTCTCTTCTTTGCCTGTGATTCTTTGTTCTGATGCCATTGAATATAAGACTCCGTATCCAAAGCTGATTCCACTGTAAATTCAATTAATAAGGATAAAATGAAACAATAAATATATGAATTTGTACTTACCATCATCATCACCAGATGAACCTTGAAGAAAATCCTTGATGTTCCTTTTTTCTTTTTCTGGTTAAATAAAAATCATTTGAAATAAGCAAATGAAAATTTTGGATTTCCCATTTACTTACCTGCTACAACCACCACAAAATGGATTTGAAAAAAAAATATTGATGAAATTGTGAGTATAAAACATGTAATATCATGTTGTTATAAGGTAGAGCTATTTACCTGCAGAAGGGTTACTTCTTTCACTCTCTCCAGGTTCAAGATTGGGTCCTTGTGATTTCTCACGCAAGGGTGAAGCAGGTGGGGGTGCCAGACTCTCCTCTTCTTGTCTATTTGGTGATGCATGTGATGAGTTGGGTTGGGGGGAATTGTCTCTACTATCTCTTGGAGAATCAACCATTGGAACTTTTTTTCCTGTGACTACAAGAGTTGAGATCACAAACATGAAAAATAATTACCATCTTTACTGATGTCCATTTTTGAGGATAACTTGGCTTAGTAAAAAAAAAGATTTGATACTCTTGAAGGTAGATGTTGAATGTGGTTGTTATTAGGAAATAAGGCAAGTTTTGAAATATCATAGAACCTTCTTAGAACAAAATAATTATAATATGCATTATTCATTATATCTGACAAGAAGAAATAAATTTATAGTAAGAATTTTAAAACATCCATAATAAGATAGCCATTAGGTAAAAAAAAATGCAATTGATTCTTTCTGGTCAAAAATATGAACTTTTACTCAATATTATTAATTTGTAAAATATATTTCACTCTTCCATGGAAATGGAAATTAGTAATTCATAGCCATCAATTGATCTTTTTATAAAATATATTAAGATGGAAAAAATTTTAGATTCACGCAAGCAAACATGAAAAAGATAATCAGATCATATTTATTTAAAAAAATAAAGCAATGTATTTACAAGCTTATACTAGGAGGCTGATCTTTTTCCCCCCTTTCCAATCCATGGAAGTTCCTGGTTTTTAGTATCTACAGACCATTGCTCTAAAAAATCTAAAACAATAGCCATTGAAATGTCTTCAATACTCATACTAAACTTATTGAAAAAATTGTCAGAACCCAGAAAGGTAAAAATAATATCAACAATGTATTTATGTGTCCTGGGCCACTTGACTCTATCCCTGTTTTTGTGACTCTTCTTGATCCAATTGGTGACCTCAATTAGCTCAGCACAAAAGACATATCTTGCCTTCCTGATATCATCCTTGCACAAAAACAAACCTCTTACCCCACCAGCTAAGAAAAAAGCTAGATAAGAATAGTTTTTATCCTGGTTTTCTGACTGAAGTTCTGTGTTTGTTTTTGATTTAACCAAAGTATCCCCAGTTTTTTCTTCCAACAAAAAGTCAGGTTTTTTGGAGTATCCCTTCAACATAGTCAAACATTGAAGCATAACAAGGATTTGGTCATGAAGAAGAGTGAGTTGTCCAATAGAAACCTTCTTACTAGTTGAAAGTGCATCTGATTTCTCTTCATTGTTGACATCTTTCTGTATCTTCAAGCTCTCCAAGTATGAGAAAGCATCTAGGACACTATCTTCAGTGCTGCCAGTCTGAAAAGTTTCTCTTGAAGAATTCAATCGGGGTCTGGATAAACTGATTTCTTCCATTATAAGATGAGCCCAAGAATTCTTCTGACCCTTGGATGGCTCATTTAGCTGGATAAGAGCAGTAAATAAGTAGGTTGAATTCTTGAATTTACTGTTGATAAAGCCTGTATGGAAGATGTCACGTTGATACTATAGTTCAGATTCTGAGGGAAGGAGGTAAGAAGGTGCCGTAAAAAATGTCAACCACTGCTATTATAATTCATATGAAAATATGAAATAACATACCTAAAGTCAAAACCTCCTGAAGCCATTTCCCTATAGAGCAGCTTTCTTGCTGCCATGCACAGTTTTTTGAATTATTCGTTTCACTAGAGGAATCAACCTTGATAGAGTGATGATACTCCAATATACTGTAAGAATTTAATGCCATTTTCCTCCTGGCATCTCGATCCATTCTACCTGAAAATGTGGAACAAATTTTTTCCACAGATTCTCTATGCTGGGCCAAGACAAAGTGGTAATTTGATTTAGCAGTAGATGATGATGCCTCATTATCTGGATTGGATGTAGAAGCTGGGGCAGTGGAAGGAACAGCAGTTGAAGATGAGGCAATGGGAGCTGAAGTGGGTTGGGGAGGGAAAGATGTAGAGGAAGCAGGTGTATGAACTGAAGCAGGGATAGAACTTTGTTCTTTTGAAGTTGAAGAAGATTCTGGAGGGCCAGCCAGTTGCAATGAAGTTGAAGCAGATAAGGGTCTTGAGGATTCATCAGGGATAGATTTTTCAGCTGAAGCATTAACAGGAGTTTGAGTTGAGGGGGACTGAGCAGGAGATTGAACAGGGGGAGATGGAGCAGGGGGAGATGTAGCAGTGGGAGATTTAGAAGGGGGAGGTTTAGAAGTGAAAGGTTTAGAAGGGGTTTATTGGATGATAGATTTGGTAACAGTTTCATTAGAACCAGCAGGTTTCTTTGAAGGGAGTGATGGAGCTTCAATATTTTTAGCAGGTTCAGGAATAGAGACAGAAAGATTGGGGATACAGGGAGCTGATGAAGTTACCTCTGGGGGAGGAGGTATCTCCGAGGTTGAGGCTTGTGGTAGTGAAAAATCTAGATTAGCTGATAACCTTTGCCTCTTGGGTGCATCCTTTTTGTATAGTGAACGTAGCTTTGAGTGAGGCTGGGAGTCATCCTCTGAGTCATATAGAACAGGATGGCTGGAAACTTTAATGGTCTGTTTTCTTTTTGAAGCCCTTCTTTCAGGCTCGTTTGTGAGATCAATGATGACAATTTGATCATTTGGTGGAAGCTTTTTTCCACTAGCAACAGCTAAAATTGAAGAAATTAGTTATTTGAAAAATAATTAATACTAGAATAGATACTTTTTTCGGATTTTTCACATGCAAGTAGAAGCTCTTGAACCTTTTGCTTGATTTCACCTGAAAGAATCTTCTTTCCAGCAAGTTTCTCCACTGATACTTGAAACTCAGATACAGATGTGAGGAAATCATCCTTTGAGATTTGAATGACTTCATCCTTCAAAATTCTGTCCTTGTGCTCTTCAAAGTCTTCCATTTTGTGAGCATGATCTGAAGCACCATCTTAAGTAGAGCTTGTTAGCTCAAAATAAAACTAATAATGATACAAAAAACTCACCAGAGCCTCCACATGATTCTTGAGAATCTTTTATAGAGGAGAGAGGGCTAGATATGTCCATGGACTTAGAAAACTTTCCAGACTATAATTTATACAAGAAGAGACCAAAGTAAAAAAAAAGAACTCAAGAGGTAAAAATTACACAAAGGATTAGACTTGCCTGTTCCAGAATTATCTTTATCTTGAGTAGAAACTTGTGCTGTAGCAGGTACAGGCAATTCTGATTCTTCAGCCACAGAGGGAGAGCTTGGAGGGGCTTGGATAGGGGTTGAAGTCTGGAAGGGCATAATATCTGAATGAGTTGAGAGAGTTGAGCCTGATTGTGGTTAAAGGAAGAAAGAAGCAGCTGAAGATGTAATTGCGAATGAATCACAATGTGATGGGTCATCTCATATTTGTTATTCACATTGAAGTTGAATACAATACATTTTAATTTATGCACAAATTTATATATATTAAGTTAAATTGAAATATAATATTATAAAAATTAAATTGAACTCATATGTGCATAGCACAGCCATGTTATTTCACAGCCCGCCTGATTTTGTTTTTTCTTTGTGGTGTTTTTGAATTTTTTGTGATTAATTTGAGCTTACTATAAATTAAATATACTTAAGTTAATTGAATTTTTCTTTAAATTTTTATTAACTCTCAATTTTTCTATATTATTATTTATTTTGCCTAATGGCACATTTAAATTTTTTATTATTTATTATTTTTATTTTTTAGCCATATGAAAAAAGGTATCACTGATACTTTTTTTCATATGGTAATTTCTTTTTCTCACACTATAGCTAGATGAAACAGAATATCTGGTCCATCTAGCTATTTCCCTTTTTTTTTTTGCTTCTCATCTCTAGGTTATGTGCAGCAAAGTATCGCAGAGATACTTTGCTGCACGTGACAAGTAATGGTTTTGGTGGCTAGGTCAAATGGACCATATCATAAAACAGATATGGTTCATTTGACCCAGCCTTTGGTGGCTAGCTTCTGGTCACATGCAGCAAAGTGTTTCAGCGATACTTTGCTGCACGTGACTAAGTAGCAGACACCAATCCTGGCTCAAAAATGAGCCATAAGAAATTGAATTTTTGATTAATATAGCAAAAATACGTGAGTTAAAATACTGTGGTCCCATGAAAATAAAAATAATTGTGGGATTTTTTTACATGGGATCAGAGAATGTGAGTTTAAAAAAAGGTTCAATGCACCATAATTTAAACATTATGGTCCATCAAACCATGAATAAGGGAACTGGGACAGGTGATGACTTTGGAATAAGTATATAGGTAATTCTTTTTTCAATGTGAAAAGTGAGTAATTGGGGAGTTTCATAGGACTAAATCAACAAAAAATTTATTTTTTTCAACTACATTTTACTACATATTTGATGGGAAATAACATATATATAAATTTGTGACTGGCAACATGGAGAGAGAGAAAAAAAGTAAGCAGAGATTAAACATAATATTTATATAAGGTTATGGATTTTAAGTTTATGGAATTGAGAAAGGTTTTTATGAGGGGTTTAACAGAATTTTAATAGAGAGAAAAACCTTTGCACAGCCTTTCCTGGCACTTTTTAAGCCCCTTTTCCATCCCCAGTCAGCCCCAGGGGGGCCCCACTGGGGGCGACAGAGATGCTAAAGGAGGGCTTCAAAGGTTTAAAATAAGTGATTCAAAGGGGTAAGTCAGAGGTAATGAAGGTAAAATTAATAATATACTGTTCTTAAACTATAAAATAATAATTTTTTTTTTTTGGTTTTTATAAAATTAAATTTTTTATGTCAAATTTTTTGTATAATTTTTTGGTGTTGAAGATAGCAATTTTCAAGATTGCCAATATCAAGGTACATATAAGTTCCTTAAAATTTCATTGGGAAATTAAAAGCTGTTTTTGAATTTTAATAAGCTATTTCATAAGGTAAAATTTATCAAATGTACTAAAATATATTGTGATATTATTCTATACACTGAACACATCTAGCCTTCAAATCTAAAACCATTTCTAGGAAACAGGTTCTTAGAATGTTGCAAGATGATTATTCAAGTGAAATATGAAAAAATATAATCATTATTAATTTATGTAAGCAGCTGTAAGCTGAAGTAAATGTAGGAAAATCAGTATTATTTAATTATTGATCTATCAAACTATATTTGATGAACTTTTTTTACAAAATATGAATTTAATTTATTAAATGCACCTCCAAAAAATTAAAAATAAAGTTCCTTGAAAGTTTTTACTATTTAAAAATGAAAATTTATTATGTAGTACATGTAGTTTTTATATATAATTGAAGGATTTACATTATTAATTTAGCTCTTTATACTTCTGCATTAAATTAAAACACTTCCAAACAAATAAGTCCCTTTGTTCCCAAAATATCAAGTCCTATATATAGGGATCTTCTTCCTCAAAAAATTGTCCCATCTTTTATTTCTTTACTGTCACCGGACGACCTACGCACAAGGTCGAGGATGTTCCTGTAAGTGAGATGAGGGATTTTAGAAACTTCTTTGAAGCACAGAGGAATGATTCGAGGAAATGATTCGAAGGTTACTCGAAGTAATAGCTATAGGTTTGAGGTTCGTTCAAGAAGAATTATAAACTAGTTCCAAGGTAATAATAATTCTTAAAATCTCACGAAGGGTTGGAAACTCAATAATCAAAGATTTAGGATTTAGAAATGAATATTGAGAAAGTAAAAGAAAGATACAATAACAATGATTTAACTTTTAAGGATTTACCACTATTAATGTAAATACGATATTATAATTTAATTCTAAGGAATATCGAACCAAAATACCCAACTCCTTTTATATCCTTTGTTCCTCCTCGCATTGACCTCCCTTCCATCGCAGCATTCCCATTCCATTGACCATTACTAACATACACTTAGACCCTCTCCACTAAATATCCGTCCATGCTCAATTTACCCCTTTTAATTAATTAACAAAACTTTAATGAAAAAACTACTACTATACTATTTTGTTGATCCTAGCGCTGTGCGTCGCTTATTGAAAAGGACTAAGGTACCCTATTGGGAGATTGACTAATTTAGATTTAGAGTTTAGGATAGCGCAGTTAAATAGTAAGTACACAAAGGAAAATCGCAGTTGCTATGGAGAATTGCTTTCTGCGCTTCGAGTATAGATTTAGGACTTGATATTATTGATTTATTGAGTTAATTTCGCCTCGAGTGTCACGTGGCGTGTGACAGATGCCTGGGTATAAAAAATGCGAACTCCGTTGAGCTTGAACCATCTTCCCACACTAATTTCCCTTGTCTAATACTTTTCCCTCATCTCTCAATTATTTATTTTATAATGAACTGCCCTACTCCCACACCCACGCCTCCACACCCTAAAGCGGATGGGGGAATAATCACACGACAGTTTTCACAGACTTGCACGGCTTGTGAAAGCATGGAATATTTCTGTGTCGAAAGTACGGCGACTCGAGGCCCTCGCCAGAAATGCGAGTTTTGCCGTTGGCGGCGAGTGGCGTGCGATGCGTTGACGAAGAACGCGGAAATCAAAAAACGATTTACAAAAACAAAATTTTGGGTAGTTCAGAAGACCAAAGAGGTGGTTGAAGACATTTGGGATGTCTCAATCGAAGATGAACAATCGGTGGGGGAAAATGATAAGGAGATGAACAACGAGATCTCAACCTGGGTAACCCAGGCCACGAGTTCAAAGCGAGGTGTCGAGGAAGAGGTCGACCAATTGGTGGAGGAGGATGAAGATGAAGTCCCTGTTCCAGGGCGGGCACCCAAGAAACGACGGGTGGTCATCGAGGACGATGAGGAAGAGAGAGAGACAGAAGTCGAAGTGGCGCCCAGGTTATTTCTGGAGCCTGATCCCATCTTCAAGGTAAGTTTTAATTGTTTTATTTCAAGGATGAAGTTACTGATGAGTCTTGTTTTAGACATCGAATAACCTGGAAGAGCCGATTGCGGAGCCTGCGCCGGTTATACCAACTGAGGCAAACCCTCCAGCCACGGAAGTAGTTGAAGAGCCTGAAGACACCCTGGACCAGGTGTGGTCGAAGAAACCTCCTCAAGGTCGACGAGTAAGGTTCGCGGAAGAACTATATGGGGAGGTCGACACTATTATTGACGCTGCTTCCTTTGACGTGGCAGAGGAGCTCTTGGAGATTGGAGAGGTGGTTCCGGTAGGAGAGGAGGAGGTATTTGATAAATGCAGGAAGGAGATAAGGGTAGTTTTGGAGAAAATGAAAAGATTGGTTCGAGAGAAGTTAAAAGAAAAGATTTGAAAAGAAAAGGAGATGTAAAGAAGTAGAGAAAAAAAAATTGTATTTTAATTTTATTTTATTTTTATTTTATTTATTATTAGTATTAGTATTTTTTTTTTATTGTAGGTGAATGTTGTTAATTTTATAAGATTTGAGAGAGAGAGAAAAAGAAAAGAAAAAAAAAAGAAAAAAGAAGTTTTAAATAAAAAATTTTAGAATTTGAAAGAAGAATTTTAAAGAAAGAAAAAAGGTTGTTTTAATTGAAGGAAGTTTTAGTGTTTTTAAAAGAAGAAATTTTATGTAAGAAAAGAGAGAGAAAAAGAAACGGTTTTGTGATTAAGATAAGTTTGTTAAATTGAGGATTTTAAATTTTTTTTTTTTTTTTTTTTTTTAAGAAATTTTAGTTTGAAAAAAGAGGAGAAAGAAAAGAAAAAAACAAAGTGTAGAATTTAAGAGAGTTTGAAAAGAAGATTTATTTTTTTCGAAGAATTATTATAGGGAGATTCAGGGGTTGAAGTTAAGTTCGAGGAAATGGTCGTGCCATACAGGATTTGATGATTCGAAGGAAAGAAAGTCTTTAAAAGAGAGAATAAATTTTTTGAAAGAGAAATTTTGAAGAGAATTTTAAATTTAAGAAAAGAATGTATTTAAAGAATTGAAGAAGAAAAGAAAGAAAATATTTAGAGAGATTTATGAGTTTTTTTATTTTATTTTATTATTTATTTTTATCCTATTTTATTTTATTTTATTTTATTTTATTTTATTTTATTTAACTTAATTTAATTTAATTTAATTTAATTTTAATTTTGATTTTATTTTATTTTATTTTATTGTATTTAATTTTTTTTTTGATTTTATTTTTAGTTGGTTTTGGAGGAAATTTATAGAAGGAGAAGAAAGAAAAAAGAAGAGAGAAAAAAGAAAACAAGGCTAAGAAATTTAAGAGGTGTTTTAGATTTTAAAGAAAGAAAGAAAAAGAAAAGAAAATTTTAAATAAAGAAATTTTAAGGTTTTGGTTTTAAAGGATATTTCGAATGAAAAGATTTTAGGAGTTCAGGAGCGTTAGAAACATTGATGGCTGGTTCCCAGGATGTTTTGTCTGAGTCATTGAGGAAGCCTTCCCATTCCACGAGGTATTGAAGTTTCCCCTTGCGTATTCTTGAATCAAGGATACAACTTACTTCCCACTCTAGATGATCTTCTACTTTGACCGGTTCCGGAGGGGGTTGGTTCTTGCCCGGGTATATTTCTCGAGCCAGTTCCAGGAGAGATACATGGAAAACAGGGTGAATCGCCTGCCATTTTGGAGGTAACTTGAGTCGAAATGCAGTTTTAGAGACTTCAGAGTCGATTTCGAATGGTCCCAAGCGCTTTTCAGCCAGTTTCTTTGATGGTCTTGTTGTTCGAATGTTTCGTGCGTCAAGCCATACTTTGTCGCCTGGTTTAAAGGAAGGAGCAGATTGTCGATGTTTGTCGGCCTGTTCCTTGTATCTTCGAATCGCTGATTTGAAATTTGTTTTAAGTTCTTCTTGGAGTCGTGATATAGTTCGAAGATAATGTTCCTCAGGATGATTAGTTCCTACATGAATTGAGTTGAATCAAGGATGTCGTCCATAAATGGTTTCGAAGGGAGATTGTCGTGTCGAAGAATGAGTCGAGTTATTATAAGCAAATTCGGCCAATGGTAGCCATGTGGTCCAATCGTCTTGTTGGTAACTGACATACATTCGAAGATAATGTTTGAGGATTTGGTTAACTCTTTCTGTTTGACCATCAGTTTCAGGGTGATAGGCCGTGGAGAGATTCCTTGTGATATTGAGTTGTCGAAACAGTTGGGTCCAGAATGTGGATACAAACAATGAGCCTCTATCTGAAATAATATCATTTGGTAAGCCGTGTTTAGAAAATACATATTCTAGAAACAATTTTGACAAATCTTCTGCTGTAGCAGTAGTAGTGGTTTTAATAAAAATAGACATTTTTGAAAATCTATCTACTATTACTAATATAGCATTAAAATCATTAGAAATAGGAAGTTGAGAAATGAAATCAATTGATAAAGATTCCCAAGGTTTAGAGGGAATAGGAAGTGGTTGAAGCAACCCATGCTTCCGGTGACGGGGAGCCTTATTCCTATTACATTCGTAACAAGCTTTTATATAGGCCTTGATTTCCTTGGTCATACCTGGCCAGAAGAAATCCCTTGCTATTAACTGGTAGGTTTTATCAACCCCAAAATGACCAGCTAACGGAGAATCATGTCGACTGTTGAAAATCCATAATTTTATCTCATTGTTGTCAGGTATGACTACTCTACCTTCGAAGACTAATAGACCTGATTCAATACTAAATCTTTTGGCCCCTTGCTTTGAGAGTATTTTGTCTTTTAACCCTAAACAATAATCGTCCTTCAACTGAGCTTCGAGGATGTTGGATAGTGGATTTCAAAAAGATTGAATTGTCATCGAATTAAGTTGATGAGTTGTTAACCTTGATTAGTTGAAGATTGATTGCACATTTGCTGGGTTCTTGTCAGCAAATGCGTCCCCCCGCTGTGGGTAAACGTCGTCCCGACGTGACAAGATATCTGGGGCAATGCAGTTTTTTCCTGGGCGATAGGAAATAGAGAAAGAAAATTCAGACAAAAATTCAGCCCACCTGGCTTGACGCCTGGTTAACACTTTAGAAGACATGAAGTATTTCAAAGCATTATGATCTGTTAAAATTTGAAAAGGACTATCTAGGCTGAGAAGAAAAGAACGCCATTTTATAAGACAATGGATAATAGCTAAAAGCTCTTTGTCATGAATTTCATAATTTATTTCCGCGGCTATGAGTTTGCGTGACTCAAAAGCAACAGGATGAAACAAATTTGTTTCAGGATTTAATTGGGAGATGACCCCTGCAATAGCATAATCGCTCGCATCTGTCTCAACTATTGTCGAGGCCAAAGGATCAAAATGTCTAAGAATTGGGGCTGTGGTGAACGCCGTTTTTAGTGCTTCGAATTCCTTTCGTGCTGTAGAAGTAAAAACAAAAGGAATATCTTTTCTAAGAAGAGAAGTAAGATTGGAAATAGTTTTAGAGTAATCTTTAATAAATCTTCTATAGAAGTTTGCAAAACCCAAAAATCCTTGGAGTGATTTAATGTTTTTGGGCTCAGGCCATTCCAGGATTTTCTGGATTTTTTTATCATCCATGACTAAACCGTCAGTGGACAACGTAAAACCCAAAAAATCAATTGATTTGAGGTGGAATTCGCATTTATTATGCTTGGCATAGAGACCATGATCTCGAAGACGATTTAGGACCTGTCGAACATGATGAATATGTTCATCCAGTGTTTTAGAGAATATTAAAATATCATCTAAATAGAAGACTACAAATTGTTCAACAACATCTTGAAAGATATCATTAACAAAAGTTTGAAAAGTTGAAGGTGCGTTACATAATCCAAAAGGCATAACTAAATATTCAAAACTACCAAATCTAGTGCGCATTGCAGTCAGTGGTTCATGACCTTCCGCAATGCGAATAAGATTGTAAGCGCCTCTAAGATCAATTTTAGAAAAGAAATTAGCACCATTGAAAAGGGTAAGAAGTAATGACATAGGAGGAACAGGATATGCATTCTTCTTCGTGACTGTGTTGAGCTTTCTATAGTCAACACACAACCTAAGACTACCGTCCTTCTTTTTTACAAAGAGGACAGGGGAGCCAGTTGGAGATTTACTGGCTCTGATGAAACCTTTGGCTACATTCTCTGCAATGTAGTCTCGAAGAACTTGAGATTTGTCCTTTGATAAAGAATAGACAGGACCTGCCCGAGGTACTGGGCCTATTAACTCTATTTGATGGTCGTAGGGTTGATGAGGTGGTAACTTATTGGCCTTGCGGATTGAGAAAACATCGAGGAAATCGTGGTAGATTTCCGTTAAAGTTGATTTTATGACTTCAACGTTTATTTGGTCGTCCTCTTCATCTTTGAGAGAATCTGTCGAGGTGATACCTGTATTGAGAGAGCATAATTCGATTACTTTGAGGCAATTTAAATCCTCTTCAAGTGAAGTCATCGAGCTAGAAGGGTTAGCCAATTGCTCATTTAAAGAAGGTACAGATGCTTGCAAGTCATCTGGCAGAGATTTGTCCTCTAGCAGGACGTTGTCAGGCGGGTTGTTTAACTCCCTATTGACCTGCATTGAAGAATCAGAAATATACTTAGAGCGTGGGGTGATCAATCCCCTAGTCCAATCAATTTCAGGATTCCAATGCGTTAAAAAGTCATGGCCAAGAATGGTATCGTCCATCCTTGGGGCGTCCAAGACTGATAATTCCCACTTGAAGGGGGGAAAATTCGGAAAGTTGAAAACCCATAAAACTTTCTTACTTACCCAATATTTGGGTTCCTCTGATTCGACCAAATAGATGGGAGTTTGATCGATATCTGTAAATGTTAGTTGAAGCTTCTCGGCAAAAGATAAACTAACAAAAGAAATTGAAGCTCCAGAGTCTATAAGACAACTGAAGGGGATATCCTCCTTAAAAAGAATGAATCTCAAGCGGTTTAAGGCAACTCCAGTCCTTAAGACATGGAGGTTCTGTGCACTGGGAGAGATAAGATAGTTTGCTTTGCACACAAGTAAACTATCTACTAGTTTTTTGACTTCAAACTAGTACCTTCTATTTCCTTCAACTTTACACAGTCTTCCAACTTGTGCTTACCCCCACAGTACATACATAACCCATTATCTGCTCTTCTCTTCCTCTCAGCTTCTTTAAGTTCCCCTTTAGGATCCAGTACTTTGCTGATATCGCCTGGGGTCGAGCCTTTTGGTCGAGGTTTATCCTTTCCCTTATTGGGTTTGGATTGAGTCGAGGAGGATTGATTTGGTCGTGGGTGTGAAGAAGGTCCCGATTTAAAATTTAGGCCTTGAGATTTGTTGGCATATCGACGATGTTGAAGTCGTCCTTGATAAACACCGTCAAGTTCGAGGGTTCGATCCATTAAATCCGTTAAAGTAGTCATCTTCTGACCGTGAAGATTTAATTGATCCAGAATCCTCGAAGGAAGTCCTTTCCTGAAATGATACTTAAGGGCAGCATCATTCCAACCTACTCGAGTTTGAAGTGCTCTGAAGTTTGAGATATATTCAGAGGCTTTACCATTATCACTCATGCGAAGAAAATCAAGTTCAATTTCTGCATTGTTCGTTTCATTAGGGTCCCCAAACAACGTAAAAAGTTGGTCTTCAAACTTTTCCCAATTATTGATAAGTAAGTGGGTTTCTGTCGAAGAAAGCATGAGTAGATAAGGTTCGAACCATCTTGCTGCTTTCCCGGCTAGGAATGAAGAAGCGTAAACAACCTTTGATCGGTTGCTGTTAAAGGTTCGAGGGTCATTATGGAACAGTAGCTTGCAGGTTTGCAAGAAGGGTCGCAATCTGTCGGGGTGATCTCCGTCGAATTTGTCAGGAGATTTCATAGAAGGAGTTTTGAACTTAGATCCCTCTGAAGACGTTGGATTTGAAAGGGTTTTCATAAAAAGTCTCATGAAATCTTCCAGAGAGTTAGATGGTCCCGGTTCTGAGGATTGGCCAGAAGGGTGATTGGCAGGGGCGGATGGTGCCTCATGCATTGTATCCTCCCCTTCTTCTTCATCACTAGAATCCTCAAAATCTTGTGGAATGTCTTCTACAGATTGAACTGAATGTTGCCGTTCCCTAAGGTCGAGTGGTTCCAAAGAGTGAGTGCGAGAAACAGACCTTGTGGCTGTTGGCCTGCCTCTAGCGCGAGCTCTAGTAGTAGCGCCCGTAGGAGGAGTGCGTTGAACAGGTGCCATTTAAAATTTTAGAAGCACCTAAAAAGACGTAGTAGTGCAAAGAATGAGAACTACGGAGAATTAAATTATACTGTCACCGGACAACCTACGCACAAGGTCGAGGATGTTCCTGTAAGTGAGATGAGGGATTTTAGAAACTTCTTCGAAGCACAGAGGAATGATTCGAGGAAATGATTCGAAGGTTACTTGAAGTAATAGCTATAGGTTTGAGGTTCATTCGAGAAGAATTATAAACTAGTTCCAAGGTAATAATAATTCTTAAAATCTCACGAAGGGTTGGAAACTCAATAATCAAAGATTTAGGATTTAGAAATGAATATTGAGAAAGTAAAAGAAAGATACAATAACAATGATTTAACTTTTAAGGATTTACCACTATTAATGTAAATACGATATTATAATTTAATTCTAAGGAATATCGAACCAAAATACCCAACTCCTTTTATATCCTTTGTTCCTCCTCGCATTGACCTCCCTTCCATCGCAGCATTCCCATTCCATTGACCATTACTAACATACACTTAGACCCTCTCCACTAAATATCCGTCCATGCTCAATTTACCCCTTTTAATTAATTAACAAAACTTTAATGAAAAAACTACTACTATACTATTTCGTTGATCCTAGCGCTGTGCGTCGCTTATTGAAAAGGACTAAGGTACCCTATTGGGAGATTGACTAATTTAGATTTAGAGTTTAGGCTAGCGCAGTTAAATAGTAAGTACACAAAGGAAAATCGCAGTTGCTATGGAGAATTGCTTTCTGCGTTTCGAGTATAGATTTAGGACTTGATATTATTGATTTATTGAGTTAATTTCGCCTCGAGTGTCACGTGGTGCGTGACATTTACCATCATGGATGTTTCTACTATCAAACCCATTTGTGTTGGCATCTTGAGGTCCTACACCACAACTAGTCACAATACAGCTTCAGTTCAGAAACAGCATGTTTCTATTTATTTATCTAAAACTGAAAATATTATCAAAATATTTTCACAGAAGCCAAAGTTTTGTGTGGGAAATCTTATCTCTGCACATGCAAAGGTGCTCTACACTCTTCTTGGAAAACCATCCTCCTCAACAACTATAGCTCCAGTTGGTGGTTGGACGCCTGGTCAAGAAACACCTCTTCTACTCATTGAGACTCTTCTTGTTCCTCATCTAGATCTCACCCTTCCTCCAACAATCAATATATTACTTTTCTGTTTATCGGCACATATTTCTTCCCTCTACACCTTCCTATCAAAGAGGATATTTCTGAACCAACTAAATATACACCCTCTCTTCACTTGGGCTGTGAAGTTCAATATCCGTTTTCAACTCAGCTTGACTGTTCACTCATTCACATACAGGAACTCCTCTCCATCAAATTCAGTCACCCAGCTTCTATGGCTCAACCCCAACATTTGAAAACACGCCTTTTACCCCATCAAATCCAGGCTCTTGCATTTATGCTACTTCAGGAAAGGTGTACTGAAACATATTTATGGAGGTGCTGTGGAGATTTGACTTGGGAAAATGAATTGAGTGGAAGAGTTACCAACACACTTCCAAAATCAATTCTATTAGCAGATGACATGGGCCTTGGGAAGACAGTGTCAACAATTGCTCTGATTGTTAGTACTTAAAATGAAGCTGCTGAATTTTCACGTCTTCAAAACCCTTCATCAAGCAGAAAGAAGGTGAAGGCAACACTCATAGTGGTACCCTCAACTTTATTGAAACAATGGGAACACAAAATTTTACAACATACTGATCCTGATTTGATGATTAAAGTGATTATTCATCACGGAAAGGGCAGAAGTGAAAATTTCATAAGCTTTTATGAGGCTGACATTGTCTTAACATCATATCATATTATGATAAATGATTTAGGAAGTTTAGAAAAGGAAGGTTTGTTCCATGTTCAATGGTTTCGTGTGATTCTGGATGAAGCACAGTAAGTTTTTAATCACTATTGATATAATAAATTTGATTCATTTTCCTATAGTCAGATACGTGATCCATCTTCAAAGTCCTCCATATCTGTTACTACACTAAAGACATCTTGCCGTCTTAGTCTAACTGGAACTCCCATCCAGAACAAAGTCCAAGATTTATTTCCCATCTTTCAATTTTTACGTCTTGAGCCACTATCAACCTCTGAAGGATGGAATAAATATGTTGGAACTCCAGCAAAGAAAGGCCAATTTACCGATGTCAAAAAGATTATTCAAAACGTCTTAGGGGACATAATGATTTGAAGGACAAAGAATTCTATGTGTCTGGATCAGGGGGATGTTAACTTCATAAATAGAGTGAAATATCAAAAATTCATTATCAATTTGACGGGTCAACTTTCAGAAATGTACATCATGCGGCATAGCACCTTATTCAAGCAGCTCAACATGGATGAAAACAGTTTACCTGCTAAAGATCCTTCTGGATTAGTGGCTCTATCAGCATTGTGACATTTCTGCAATCACCCTCAGTTCCCACACAATTCAGAAATATCTGTGGTGGAAGAAATGGACTGGAAGGAGAGTCCAAACTTTTTCCACCTGGTCAACTTCCTTCTCAAATTATACTCTATTGAAAAAGAAATGAAATGTTTCATTTTCTCTGAGTGGACTGATACACTCAAATTGTAAGTTTTTCTTTCAATGAAAAAATATTAAAACTAACCTTCAAAATAATAGAATTTCATTTGCTCTTTCTGAGTACAATATCCAAAATCTCAGATTTGATGGTTCACTTGACATGAGTGCATGGGAAATCGTCCTCCAGTCATTCTCTACCATTGATTCCGGTGTTCTTTTGGTGTCTTTGAAGGCTGGAGGAGAAGGTCTTAATCTGACAATGGCATCACATGTTTTCTTAATTGTAAGATTTCAATTTCTCAAATTATGATTAATTTAACTTTTATTTTTAGGAACCTTACTGGAACCCTTTGATGGAGAAACAAGCCATTGACAGAGTTTGCAGGATAGGTCAAACTAAAGAGGTCCATGTTTACAGATATATTGTAGCCTCTACAATAGAAGAAAACATTACACGAGTGGGTAATTTTCCAAGAATCTTTATCAATATTATTACTCAATAATTTAAAATTTTAGATTCAATCAAAAAAACTGTACTTGGCTAAATAATCTATTTTCATTTTCAACTGTGATTCTTTGAGATTGAATTTGAAATACTTTTAGCTTGGCTGTTTCTGAGAGCAGCATCTAGATGGGCAAAAATATCTTCATAATCATCTTGTAATTACATGTAATTTTAATAAAATGTTTGATTTTCTTAGTTTGATTAAAAAATGTTTTTAGGTTCACAAGTAAACAAAGGAAAAAAAATTTATTAGGCCCCTTCAAAGTTATTATCAAGGGGAAAATGTTTTAATTTGATATATAAGGTGTACTTATCCCCTCTTTTCCCCCATTTCCCTGATTTGTACATATTTTTAATTACCACAAACAATGTCTTCATGTAAGTTTCCTATTTGATAGGCTATAATTTTTTCACTAATGTAAAATTTTAGAATCTACTTTAATACCAGCAACAGGTTTCAAAAGCTCTAGGGAATTCAATAAAATTCTTGCTGAAATAGGTGTTCCCAACTCCAAGGCTACCTCAACAGCTTCTATAATTGATTTTATAAAGCTTATCCTTGGGAAATGCAAGAAAGAAGATACTTATCTATCTTCTCCGACTGTTTCTGAAATCTCTTCTCTTGTCAATCCTTTACCTTCTACTTCCCTTCCAACAATATCCAAAGCAACTGAAACCATGGAGGAACTGCAGTTATTTCCCTCTGGGTGGCAAAAAACAATTCTACTTGTTTTTCATCATATTTGTCATAATGATGCTAAAGCAGTTGGAATACCTCAACTATGCTTTTCTATGAATGATGACACAGAATGGAATCAATTGGTTATCTCTCATCTGACAAAGCACTATTGCTATGCCTTCAAAAACCAGGCATTTCTATATTATGTCTTTGATAATAATGAGTACCAAGAGGATTTTGTGCCACTCATAATAGAACAATGGCTCCGCACCCAACAGGGACAGTCCAGATCACCTCCAATTTTCTGTCCTGGAAAAAAAATAAGGAAACTAGAAGAAAAGTGAGTCAAGTTTTTTTTTCTAGAGGAACTTTCATTGAAACTCTACTTCAGTTACAAAAATCTCGGCTCCATACTGCGATATCTGTACTGGATCAAGAATATCTCTTCTTATTTGATAACCCGAATTATTAATCTAACACTGAGCAGGGTGAGGAAGGAAATCTTTGGAAGAGAAAATTGAAATGGCAATAAGATGAACTTTCCAATTTTTATTCCCAGATTGATCAGATTACTTTGAATAAGTTAAGAAGAACCAGAAAATGTAAATCTTTGTATAAACATGTTGTTTCACTTAGAAAAGAATCATCCATTATGTCAGAAACATCATCTTGTCCAAGTAATCTTCCACTGTGTTGCTATAATACTGATTCATTAACTACATCACAGTTTTTATTGCTATGCAGGAATCGATCCTTTAAAATACCCTCTCTTTTACATTTATTATAATATTTATTCTATTATTTATAACCTTATTTATTTTAAAATATGTGTACATTCAATAGCAACAAGAATAATTATTTCACTGTATTAATGAATTTTTCAATTTTTAATTTTATACATTCACAAGAATTCCTTGAATGATGAAAATTTTTTAAAAAAAAACACTGAATATCATTTTTCATAATTGCACCTGAAAGATTACCTTTGAATGGTATAATTTTTAAGTTTTGACATGTCATTGCTTAAATATCATTTTAAATTCATAACTTCTTTCATTTAAATTCTATTCACTCCATAAACATGATTTTAGAAATAAATTATATGGTTCATTATCTATGGTTAAGCTGAATATACAAATATGATTTTTGAACAAAATTTTCCTTTTTCATTTTCCTAACAATATAAATTACAGTCTTTAAATTTTAAATTATACTTCCTTTTTTCATTGACCAAAATACTCAGAGAATCATGCAGTACAACAAAAAGTACTGTAATTTTTAAATGAAAAAAGTTTAGTATCTTGTCAACCATTTCTTATACATGTATGTTCAATATCCCTGATTGATTATGTTACAGAATTTTTTTCTTGTATCTGTATCTTCTACCATGCAGTTCATGCAATTTCATGCTCCTACACCTTTAATATTAAACCCGTGAAACTTGAAAAAATTTACAATTCAATTTAGTATATTATTCAAATTGAATAATCAGTTATGATACATATGTTGGCATGGAATACATCAAATTTCATTTCCCCCTTGTTCCTCTATCACCACCATCCTAAGTATTATATTTTTATAAGCCATTTAAAAATGCCAACTAAGTACAAGATTTGCATTTGCTCTGAACTTGGCTGTGATAAAAAGACATTTACTAATCCTAATGGTGAAATTGAAAGAGGTGTTTCAATGTCTTCTACAACATTTTATAAACATCAACAAAAAATTTTACTCTTTAAAAAAAATCAAGAAAGACAATCACCAACAATTTCCAACATTCAATCCTCTCTTCCTTCAACCTCCCATCCTGAAGTAACTTTGAGTTCACGTCCAATTTCCAGCAGTTCACAACAAAGAATCCCCCTCTCAGAAGAGGTATGCAATTGAATTATTCTCTAATTTTATATCATTTATAACCACCAAAATAATTTTTATCATCATAGCCAACCCACCAACCCATTTTAGCACCTGATACTTTGAATACCAACTCAACTACTCCTATTTTAAGAAAATCTTATATCTCAAAATCATCTAGTTCATCAAGCTCAAATTTCACATGTGTTGATTCCTCTGATTTTTCTCCACCTGCTCTTGCCCATCTCTCACCTTATATTTTCTTTACCCTCATTGAAATCGCTCATTACCACTTGGTACAAAACCTATCTAGGGACCAAATTGAAATAAGAATTAAAGCTGAATTTTTCAAAATTCAACTAATTTCCAGAAGTTTTGGAAATCCTGCTAGTTTTGAACGAGAATCTCAATTACTTCCACACAATATATACACTATTATCCAGAGACTTAATCTCGAAGCCCCTTTAAAAACGTTACTCTGTTGTCCAAATTGCTTTCATCAACCTTTCAAATCAGAAAATGAGTACAACTATGATCATAGTCACTGCAAACAACTTCTACTAAATCCCATTCCTAAGAAGGATGAAGATTTGCTGATATGCAACTACCCCTTGTTCAAAGTGAAAAATAATAAATCCTTACCAGCACAAACTTATACAACTCAGTCCCTTATATCTTGGCTTGCACGTCTTCTACTTCTTCCTGGATTTGAGGATGATCTTGACACTTCTTTGAGAAGACCACGGCAGACACGTGGAAAAATGTGTGACATATGGGATGGGTCAGTGTGGAAAGAATTTAAAAATTTTAGTGGAGGTTATTTTACAAAAAAAAGTGGGAATTCGGTTTTTAGTTTGTATATGGATTGGTTTAATCCATTTGGGAACAAAATTGGTGGTCATAATAAGGTATCATTTGGTTCAATCATACACCACGGGAGATCTGGGGGTGAACTGCTAGCAGTTCCCTCTTTTTGAACCTATCAGGAATTTGTCAGGAAACTGTTGGGAAACCATCCTGAAACTGTCAGAAAGATGTTTTTAAATCTGATGAAAAAAAATTGAAAAAAATAAACTGTCACAGATTGAATCCAGAACAATCCCTCCTTGAGCAGAGCTTAAGAACCACATTGAACATCAGTTAATCTCAGGTTTGGTAAAAGGTTGAACAACATCACTTAGCATACCTTAATATTCAAATATTAAACTTGAATATATGTTGCGTGTATGATATAGATGCATATGCATTTGAATTTGCATGGTGGATACTTATTGCATGCTAAAAATTGAGGTGAAATGCCTATCCAAAGTGTATGCATAATGACTATGAAGAATAAATATGCATAAAAATATGCATAAAAAATATGCATAGTTATTATGCATAAAAAATATGCATATAAATATGCATATAAATATGCATATAAATATGCATATCGAATATGCATTAAAAATATGCATATTGAATATGAAAAAAAAGGTGCATATATGTATATGAATAAAATATATTAATATGCATATAAATCTGTATAATGAATATGCATATGAATATGCATAAATATGCATAATGATTGAAAAATGCAAAAAAAATGATGCTTAATGAGTATATTTTATGCATAAATAGAAATATGCAATATGAATTCATATTGCATACAGATAACACTGGCAAACCATTTTGACCAAAACTCATACTAAATTTTCATTCTGGACTAAAGGTGTGAGGGAAGGAAGAAAAACAGTCCGACGTTAGAAAAATGCTACATGTACTCATTTTGTAGCAGAGCAAATGAGAAGTGCTGAATTATGGTTGGTGCCCATAATTTAGTATGATATCATAATTTTATTTAATTGTTTTCAATATTGAAAAGACTTTAGGTTGGTTGGTATGGATCTAGCTGTGCCAGGGTCTAATCTAATTTTTTTAACAATTTCTTAATAATTAACGGGCTTTAATGCAAAAACAGGTTGTATTTTTTGTGGGATATTGGATATGATAAGGTCTTTTGTAAAAAAAACTTATATTGTTTAAAAATATTCCTGAATCAGATGTGGGATAATCACTACAAAAAATTGTAGTACTGTGGGCAATAAAATATATGCACAAGCAGTAAAGAAAGGACCAAGTGAACCCTTTTTGTGCAGTGGGAATCATTAGAGTGGAATTGTGGATGAAAAATATAATTCATTATTACCATTTTATTTAATCAAAAAATTTATAATATTAAAAAGAACTATTGATTAATTGGTATTTGACCTTTGTGCCTCACTCATATTTATCATTTGATTGATTTTTGTCACCATTATGTTATTAATATTATAAGTATAGCAAAAACTCGTGTGCCAAATGCATACTGGGTGATGTTACACCTTTTATAATATTATTAAATAAAGGTAAAAAAATATGAAAATGATTTGTTTTACAAAAAATAAATTGATATCCAAAAGCAATATGAGGGATAAAAAGGTAAAATTAAAGGGATCAAATATGAAATAAAAAATTAAAGTGAAATTCCTCCCATCAAGAGGAAGTAGACATGATGGGGTAAACACCCACCAGTGGCACTAAACTTGGACTATAATTTCTTTTTTGTAAAAATAAAAAAAAATCCACTGGAGCTTTACCAAAACTTCAGGATGACAATTTTTCCATATCAAACAACTTCTAGTGCAATTATTGAAGAAAAATTCATTTTCATTGCAATAGAGAGAATTGATCACATCAGACTGCATGTGACCAAAAGTGTCCAGCACAAGTTCGGCCGAACTTGTGCTGGACACTTTTATGATGGAGGTTAGATAGGGTGGAATTTTTCTTCAGTTCATCTGGTATTTCTTATAAACATGTCCACTGGTATTTGATCTTTTTGCCTCACTCATATTTATCATGTGATTGATTTTTTGTCACCATTATGTTTTAATATTATAAGTATAGCAAAAACTCGTGTGCCCAACGCATACCGGGTAATGTTACACCTTTTATAATATTATTAAATAAAGGTAAAAAAATATGAAAATGATTTGTTTTACAAAAAATAAATTGATATACAAAAGCAATATGAGGGATAAAAAGGTAAAATTAAAGGAATCAAATATGAAATAAAAAATTAAAATAAAATTACTGCCATCAAGAGCAAGTAGACATGTTGGGGCAAATGTCCACCAGTGAGGCTAAACTTGGACTATAACTGCTTTATTGAAAAACAAAAAATTGCCAATCTGAGGTTTAAAAAAACTTCAGCAGAACCATTTAGCCATATCAAACAACTTCTAGTTCAATGATTGAGAGAGAATTGATCACACCAGACTGCATGTGACAAAAAGTGTCCAGCACAAGTTTGGCCGAACTTGTGCTGGACACATTTATGATGGAGAGTAGCTGGGGTAGAATTTTTCTTCAGTTAATCTGGTATTTCTTATAAACATGTCCATTGGTACTTGATCTTTGTGCCTCACTCATATATATCATTTGATTAATTTATTGTCACCATTATATTATTAATATTATAAGTATAGCAAAAACTTGTGTGCCCAACACATACTATGATGGAGAGTAGCTTGGGTGGAAATTCTCTTCAGTTCCTTCATCTTGTATTTCTCATAAACATGTCTACTGGTATTTGATCAGTCTGTATCTTTCATATTTATCATCTGATTAATATTTTATCACCATTATATTATTAATGCTATTAGTATAGCAAAAACTTGTGTGCCAAATGCATACCATGTGAAGTTATACCTTCAATAATTTTTTAAAATAGACGTAAATAAATATGGAAAGGATTAGTTTTACAAAAATTAAATAGAAATTTAAAAGTAAACTGAGGAATAAAAGAGTAAAATAAAAGTCAAAGAGTTCAAATATGAAAAAAATACTGGTAAAATTCCTGCTATCAAGAGCCAGTAGAGGTGTTAAAGCAAATGGGAGCCATCAGGGCTTAATTTTAATAAGTGACCTTTTCTTTAAAGATAAAAAATTATACACCTGATATTGGGCAGAACAGCAGGTGGATGATTCAGCTAAACCAAACTACTGATAGTGAAATTTGATAAAAAAATTTTTTTGTTGCCATACAGAGAATTGATCCCATCTGACTGCACATGACCAAAAGTGTGCAGCACAAGTTTGGCCGAACTTGTGCTGGACGCTTCTATGATGGAGAGCGGCTGGGGTAGAATTTTTCTTCAGTTCATCTGGTATTTCTTACAAACATGTCTACTGGTATTTTATCTTTGTGCCTCACTCATACATGCTGTTTGATTAATTTTTTGTCTTAATTATATTATTAATAATATAAGTATAGCAAAAAATTGTGTGCCAAATGCATACTGAGTGATGTTACACCTTTTATAATATTATTAAGAAAATGTATAAAAATATTAAAATAATTAATTTTAAAAATTATTAATTGATATCCAAAAGCAATATGAGGAATAAAAAATTAAGTTAAAGCGATTAAATATGAAAAACGAACTCCAAGTATTATTGCTAATATCAAAGGCAAGTAGAGATGTTGAAGCAAATGAGAGCCATCAGGGATAAATTGTACTAAATTGATTGTTTTTTAAAGATAAAAAATTGTGTACCTGTGGTTTGGATGAACTCTAGGTGGATAATTCAGCTATGTCAAACTACATCTAGTGAAGTTTCTTATCAAATAATTTTTTCATTGCCATAGAGAGAATTGATCCCATCTGACTGCACCTGACCAAAAGTGTCCAGCACAAGTTCGGCCAAACTTGTGCTGGACACTTTTATGATGGAGAGTAGCTAGGGTGCAGGTCTTCTTCAGTGCAACTGTTATTATTTTAAAACATGTCAAATGGTATTTTATCTTTCTGTGTTATTCATATTTTATTATCTGATTAATTTTCTGTCATTAGAATATTATTAATTTTATTAGTATAGAAAAAACTTGTGCGCCAAATGCATGCTGTCAGCCAGGCTATTCCAGGAGTCCAGTAAATGATATATAAATTATAAAACCTTAAAGAGTGGGTAAAACTTGTATTTAATGAATATAACTTAATATTTTATTACATAATGAAATTATATAAGAATTTTATTATATACAAATGTTACATTAAATTTATTGGTTATATATATTTTTATATACAATTAAATTGAGCATAATATAATATATTCTACAAATAATGGCGCATTTTTATATATTTAATAATTATAAATTTATATTTAATTAATTAAAAAACATATATTATAATTACAAGTGTAAATTTGATTTATAATATATTTAAATTAATTACTTAAATTTATTTATTAACTAATACCTCTCATATGACACTAAACAATTATTAAGGACGCTTCTTTTGACCCTTAATTGTGTTAGAAAAAACAAATAAATTAATTTGAACTAAATTGAGATTAATTGATTGTTTTGTTGCGTCAAATTATTTTTTGTTTCACTTAAAATGTCCTCTAATCAGGATGGACCATCTGTTGGGAATTATATTTCTCATAGTTCCTATGTTTCCACTCTTGTTTAGTTATTTACTATTGTCACTTACTGATTTGGGGATTAATGGCGGGGAAATTGGATTCTTAATTGGGCTTTTGATTAATTGTTTCATGTTTTTCTCTATATTGTTATGTTTCATTTACTCTTTTTGATATATTTGTTTTATTCCTTTCTAATCATTGTATTTACTGATATAGTAGCGCTTCAGAGGACCCATTGCCTATAAAAGGGCCTTGGATAATCCCCTGTAGCCTTATCACTTATTATACACTCAACAATTGAAATACAATTTTTATATTACGTTTATATTCTTTTTATTAGTAATAAAATTCTAATTAAAATTTTATATAACAATTTAAAGGTTGCTCTAAGTCTGATAGTAATTATTTTGGTTGCCGCGCAGAACTCTTACTTAAATAATATTAATATTAATAAAACCAAGTTGTTGTCACCTCCCAGCTCACTTATCGTTGTTTTTCTCTCAATAAATTAAATAATTTTATTAAATTTTATTTTTTTTATTACCCATACCTTTTTCCTCCTTCTCCTCCTCTCATTCCTTCTTCCATTTTCTCCTTCTTCTAGACGACCGGCCGACACATGCCATGTTATATTACACCTTTTATAATATTATTAAAAAATGTTAAAGAAATATGAAAATGATTTCTTTTCCAAAATTATAAATTAATATCCAAATGTAACATGAGTGATAAAAAAGTAAAGTAAAAGAGATCAAATATGAAAAAGAAAAATTCAAGAAAAATTCCTGCCTTCAAGAGCCAGCAAAGGTGTTGAAACAAATGGGTGCCATCAGGGCTAAATTTGATAAAATTTATTTTTTTTAAGGATAAAATATTTTTCACCTGAGGTTTGGAAAAACTCAAGGTGGATAATTTAGCCATACCAAACTACTTCTAATGTAATTATTTAGCATTTTTTTAAATTTAATTTTCCACAGAGAGAATTGATCCCATCTGACTGCACCTGAACAAAAGTGTCCAGCACAAGTTCGTCCGAACTTGTGCTGGACACTTTTATGATGGAGAGTAGCTAGGGTGGAAGTGTTTCTCAGTACATCAGTTTTTTGTTTTTCACATTTCTATTGGGTTTTTAACTTTTTTTTATCATTCATATTTATCTTATAATTAATTTTTTGTCACCATATACATTATTAATGTCTCTAGTATAGCAAAAACCTGCATGCCAAATGCAAAATTGGTGATGTTACAACTTTAATAATATTATTATATAAAGTTAAAAAAATATGAATATGTTTAGTTTTTAAAAAAATAAATTGATATTTAAAATTAAAAAGAGTAATAGAAAAGTAAAATGAAAATAAATGGGATCAAATACGAAATAAAAAATACAAGTAAAATTTTTACTACCAAGAGCCAGAAGTGGTGTTGGGACAGTTGGGGACCCCTAGGTCAAGACTTGGTCTAAACTTACTTTTATGTATAGCTAACAAATTTTGACCTTAGGTTCGGACAGACTTCCAGGGGAAAATTTTACAATATTAAACATTCTTTACTTCAATAATTGAGTGAAATATCATTTTTATTGCCATAGAGAGAATTTATCTCATATGACTTCATGCAACCAAAAGTGTCCAGCACAAGTTCGGCCAAACTTGTGCTGGACACTTTTATAATTGAGAGTAGGCATACAGCAAATCTTCTTAAACTCAAAAGGGATTTCTTATAAACATTTCCACTTGAATTTGATCTTTCTGTGTCATTTAAATTTACCATTTGATTAATTTTTTGTCATCATTATATTATTAACGTTATTACTATAGTAATAACTTGTGTGAAAAATGCATACCAGGTGGTGTTCCACCTTTAATCATATATTATTAAATAAAGGTAAAAGAGTATGAAAATTATTTATTTTTAAAATTAAAAATTGATATTTTAAGCAATATGAGCAATAAAAAAGTAAAATAAAAGGGATAAAATAAGAAAAAAAAATCTAAGGAAAATTCCCACTATCAATAACAAGTAGAGGTGTTAGATCAAATGTGCACCACCAGGGCTAAACTTGCACTATATTTTCTTTTTTGCTAAACCAAAGAAAGTGTCCTGATAAGTTTTGAAAAATCATCAGGAGGACATTTTGGCAATATCAAACTACTTATTGTGCAATGATTGAGCAAAATGTCATTTTCATTTCCATGGAGTAAATTTATCCCATCTGACTGCATGCAACCAAAAGTGTCCAGCACAAGTTTGGCCGAACTTATGCTGGACACCTTTATGATGGTGAGTATCTAGGGTGCAGGTCTTCTTCAGTTCATCAGGTATTCCTTATAAACAAATCCACTTGTATATGATCTTTCTGTGTCATTCATATTTATCATTTGATTCATTGTTTTTCACCATTATAATATTAATGTTATTAGTATTGAAAAAATTTGTAAGACAAATGCTTACTGGGAGATGCTACATCTTTCATAATCTTATTAAATAAAAGTAAAAAAAATATGAAAAGTATTAGTTTTACAATATATAAATTGATATTTGAAAGCAAAAACAGGAATAAAAAAGTAAAATAAAAGTGATTAAATATGAAATTAAACATTCAAATAAAATTTCTGCCATCAAAGAAAATTTGAGTTTCCAGAACAAATTTGAACCACCAGTTTTAGATTTGGAATATGTTTTCTTTTTTTTAATTAATAAAAGTGTCCACCTGAGGTTATCCAAAAAATCAGGAGGATAGTATAGCAGTATAAAGCTACTTCTTGTGCAATGATTGAGCAAAAATTCATTTTAACTTCCATTGAGTAAATTTATCCCATCTGCCTGCATGCAAACAAAAGTGTCCAGCACAAGCTCAGCTGAAATTGTGCTGGACACTTTTATGATGGAGAGTAGCTAGGGTGCAAGTCTTCTTCAGTTAATCTTATATTCATTTTAAAAATGTCTATGGGTATTTGATCTTTCTGTGTCATCCATATTTATTATTTGATTATTTTTTAGTCACCATTATATTATTAATGTTTTTAGTATAGCAAAAACATGTGTAATGAATGTACACTGGATGATTTTACAACTTTAATAATATAATATAATAAATGTAAAAAAATGTGAAAGTTATCAGTTTTACCAAAATAAAATTGATATTTAAAAGCTAAAGGATAAATAAAAGAGTAAGATTAAAATTAAAGAGATCAAACATGAAATAAAGATATTAGGTATAATTTCTGCTATCATGAGCCAGTAGAGGCTTCAGAAAAAATGGGCACCATCATAGATTAACATGGATCAAATTTACTTTTTACCAAAGGAAAAAATTGTCTACCTTAGGTTTGGACAAACTTCCAGGGGACAATTTGTCTATGTAAAACTACTTTCAGTGCAATGATGGAGTGATAATTCAGTCTCATTTCCATAAAAAGAATTGATTGCGTCTGACGGCATGCAACCAAAAGTGTCCAGCACAAGTTTGGCCAAACTGGTGCTGGACACTTTTATCATGAAGAGTAGCCATGGTGCAAGTCATTTTTAATCATCTGAAATTTCTTATAAACATTTCCACTGTTATTAAATCTTTGTGCCTCACTCATATTTATCAATTGATTAATTTTTTGTCACCATTATATTATTAATATTATCAGTATAACAAAAAATTGTGTGCCAAATGAATACTGGGCAATGTTACACCTTTTATAATATTATTAAATAAAGGTAACAAAATATGAAAATGACTTATTTTACAAAAAATAAACTTCTATCCAAAAGCAATATGAGAGGAATAAAGTAAAATAAAATAAATCAAAGATGTGAATTAAAATCAAAGTTAAATTCCTGCCATAAACAGAAAAAAGAGATGTTGAATTAAATTAGCACAATCAGGGCTAAACTTGCACTAAATTTTCTTTTTTGTAAAAATAAAAAAAAAATCCACTTGAGCTTTACCAAAAATTCAGCATGAAAATTTTGCCATATCAAACTACTTCTGGTGTAATTTTAAATCAAAAATTTATCTTCATTTCCATAGAGAGAATTGCTCCCATCTGACTGCACCTGACCATAAGTGTCCAGCACAAGTTTGGCCGAACTTGTGCTGGATACTTTTATGATGGAGAGTAGCTAGGCTAGAATTTTTCTTCAGTTCATCTAGTATTTCTTACAAACATGTCTACTGGTATTTTATATTTGTTCCTCACTCATTAATTTCATTTGATTAATTTTTGGTTGCCATTATATTATTAATTTTATAAGTATAGAAAAAACTCATGTGCCAAATGCATACCAGGTGATGTTATGCCATTTATAATACTATTAAATAAATGTATAAAAATATGAAAATAGTTTATTTTAAAAATTATTAATTGGTATCCAAAAGCAATATTAGGAATAAAAAATTAAGTTAAAGGGATCAAATATGAAAAAAGAAATCCAAGTAATATTCCTACTATCAAAGGCCAGTAGAGGTGTTGAAGCAAATGAGAGCCATCAGAGATAAATTGTACTAAATTGACCTTTTTTCAAAGATAAAAAATTGTGCACCTGTGGTTTGGATGAAATCTAGGTAGAAAATTTGGCTATGTAAAACTACTTCTAGTGAAGTTTTTTATCCAAAAAATTTTTTTCATTTCCATAGCGAGAATTGATCTCATATGACTGCAACTGACCAAAAGTGTCCAGCACAAGTTTGGCCGAACTTGTGCTGGACACTTTTTTGATGGTGAGTATCTAGGGTGCAGCTCTTCTTCAGTGCAACTGGTATTTTTTTAAAACATATCCACTGGTATTTGATCTTTCTGTTTTATTAATATTTTATCATTTGATCAATTTTTTGTTACCAGTATATTATTATTTTTATTAGTATAGCAAAAAAACATGTGCCAAATGCTTACAGGGTGATGTTAAATCTTTAATAATTTTATTAAATACAGGTAAAAAATTATGAAAATGATTTTTTTTACATAAAATTAATTGATATCTAAAATAAAAAAAGGGATAAAAAGAAATAGGTTGAATAATAGGGATTTTATATGAAATTCAAAATTCAAGCTAAATGCCTCTTTTCAAGGCTCAGAAGAGGTGTTGGATAAAATGGGCATCATCAGGAATAAAATTTTACTTAATTTGATTTTTTGAAAAACTAAATGAAGTATTCAACTGATTTTTTTCCAATATTTAGTTGGACACTTTATCTATATCAAATTACTTCTAGTACCATGATTGACCAAATTAAATCCTCATTTCCATATGCAGAATTGATCCCATATGGCTGGAACAGGCCAAAGGTGTCAACCACAAGTTTGAGAATTTTTCTGGTGGACACTTTTATGATGGAAAGTAGTAGGGTGCAAGTCTTCTTTAGTTAATCTAGTATTCCTCATAAACATTTCCAACTTATTTTTGGCCAAAAATCAGGTGAAAAGATTTTCCATATAAAATTACTTCTAATGCCATGATTGACTAAAAATTGATTCTCATTGTCATATAGAGAGTTGATCCCATATGACTGGATCTGGCAAAAGTGTCAACACAATTTTTGATAAACTTAAGTTTGAAAATTTTATGATGGAAAGTAATTGCAAGTCTTCTTCATTTCATCAAGTAATCCTCATCAAAATTTCCACCTGTATTTTGGCCAAACTTCAGGTGGACACTTTGTCCATATTAAATTAATTCTAGTTCCATGTTGATAAAAAACTAATACTTATTGCCATATATAGATATTAAACCCATCAGACTGTTCCTTTCCAAAAGTGTCTACCTGAATTATGGCTAAACCTCAGTTGGACACTTTTATGATGCAGAGTAACTAGGGCAAAAGTATTCTTCAGTTAATTTGGTATTCATAATAAATTTATCCTCCTGAAGTTTATCCTAACTTGAGGTGGACAATTTTGGAAAGCACCAGTTATTCACTATCCATCAAAAAAGTGTTCACCAAAATTTTGGCTAAACTTGTGGTGGACCCCTTTGATCAGCCACAGTCAGATGAGATCAACTCTTTAGATGGGAATGAGGATGATGTTTTGGTCAATCATGGAAATAGAAGTAGTGTGATGTGGCCAAATTACCCCCCTGAAGGTCAGACAAACCTCAGAAGGACACTTTTTAGCAGGGAGTAACTGAGAAAAATTCATTTATCAGAAGGAAAATCTTTTATTGGATATATTCCAAGGTTTCATACTTGTGTATTATGGTCAGTATTAATTTTGAAAGTGTCTGTCCAAGTAATTTCATTGCCCATCATGACTCATTTTGTTTTAAATGTTTCAAACTGTGTGATACAGAATTAAGGTGTCACATAGTATATTAAGTTCTATTAAGTGCCCTCCTATGATGCCTAAATTTATAATTTAATATCTTACATAATAATTTTTTTTATATAAATTCATCAATATTTTATTTTTTTATCAAATTTAATAGAGCAAGTATCCTGAATTATTATATATGCATAATCTTAGGTTAGATCAATTTATGCTCATCAGAAGACCAAAATCAAGTTCTGGAGGATCAACTTGTGCATAATTTGGAATCAGTTGATATTCTGTCTATAATCAATCTGAGAATAAATGTAAATCTAACTCTAATTTACTTATGTTTATAAAGTATTCATAAACCTGGCGTATTTAAGGGACACTCTAAATTTCAAGAGAGGGGATTGCTAGCAATTCACCCCTAGATTTCCCGTGGTGATACTGATTTGTCTCAATCTCCCACCTCATTTACGATATAAAAAGCAACATGTCTTTTTGGCCGGAATTACACCTGGGCCTCATGAACCCAGTTTGGACCATTGTAATCACTTTATTACACCACTTGTGGACAAACGTCTTTCCTTGTGGAAAGGATGTTTTTTCTCCAAGACTTATAATCACCCAAATGGATGGTTAATCCATGCAGCAATATTTCCTTTGATTGGCAATCTTCCAGCTATCCAGAAGCTTTCAGGATTTTCCAGCTATAGCTCTAACATCCCATGCCATTTTTGCTACATTTCAAAGGAGGAACTGAAATATGGCAAAACTCCTTCTGAATTTCTTTCTTGGACTGATTCTCACCATTGCACATACGCTCTCAAATGGAAAACTGCTTCCAGTGCACAAGAAAGGAAAGAAATATTGGAGAGTAAAGGTTTACGATATTCATCACTTCTTCAGCTTCCATATTGGAAACCAATTTCATTTGTTGGAATTGAGTTGATGCACTGCTTACTTCTTGGAATGGCAAAGGACTTCAGCAAAACGTACCTTCAGATACATGTGGCTGGAGAAAGAATTCAAAAACAAAAGAAAAATAGATCAAAAAGAGGCTTTAATGATTTCGATCCAAATCCTTCCATATCAAGCCAAAATTCATTTTATAGCGCCTCTATTAATTTCATATATTTTTTTTCAACTGAAAAGAAAAAATCAAAGTCTCCTTCTTACCCTCATTCATCCTCTCAACCTTTGAGAAAATCTAATAAATCAAAAATTTCTGTTTGTGTACTTCTACCTCCGCAAAAATTTTTTAAACGCAAACCTTCTCATCAAGATAGTTTTCATGAGCAGGTCAAGAAAGTAAAAACTGCTGGTCCATCAAAAAGTCACAATCAACTTCCTAAAGATATCTGTTTGGATGAAAATGATTCTAGATCCAATTTTTCCAGTTCAAGTAAGTTAAAATGAGATATTATTAGATGAAAATTGTATCTCAAAATATTTTTGTAGATCACACCTTTCAGAAATATTCAGATTTATCAAGACCCAAAGTCACTTTGAAACCAGCACAAAACCCAGATGCATCAACAGATAATTTGTGTCTACAATTGAGTGAATTGTTAATTGTTCAAACCTGTATCCGCAATACTAAGACCCCTTCATGACTAACCCATGTTCCTAGTAGTCTAGGAGAGGCTGGTACAAATCTTAAAGCTGCTGAATGGTTTGTACTATGTAAAATTTACTATGTGGAAGCTTTGATACCAGTTTGTGCTATTGAAAATTCTGACGCACGAGAGAAGAAGTTGATTAAATGTCTTTCACTTCTGGTTTCAATAATCAATATTCTGACTTCCTTGGAGATACGTGAAGCTCAAATTTCATCTCTTCAAGGTCAGTTAAAAGATTATATGAAGTGTCTTAAGGAATTTTGGCCAGATATCAATATAAAGCCAAAAATCCACTTAGCACAACATTTTCCTGAAGTTCTGAGAAGATTTGGGCCAGCACCATCAACTGCAGCATGGGCCCACAAGCGTATAAATAGAATGTTAAGCTCCATTCCTACCAATAAGAAAACATGTATGTTTTCCTTAATTAAAGCTACTTAACTTTATTAATTTCATTTTTTTTAAAGATCAAATGGACAAGACCATTATGAAAAGTTTTATTTTGACGGGTCAGCTTCAATCATTAATGGACAGAACTAATGATCGATTTGAGAATGAAATAAAAAATGTCTTCAGTTCAGAGAAAAGAAAAATTCCCTCAAAATCATCTCAACTACTGTGTGAAGACTATGAATTGTGGATATAGTATCTCAACATGATTGATGGTAAAAAAATATTTTCCAGTATTTTTACGAAAAATCAACCATCTGTTTCATCTCAAATTCTATCACCACGCAATATAGGGGGAGGACTTGCTAGCAAGTCCGCAACTTGAAGTCAGATGGAAATCAGATGGAACTCAGACTGAAGTAATACTGAACTTTCACTTGAAGTATGACACAAATAACAATGGATCTATATTGAAAACATAGTGAAAGTGTGAGGATAACTGAATGGAAGCCAGAAAAAATCATTCCATGAGTCTACTCAATGCAAAGTATTTTTTGAAACAGCTTATTAAAATAATACTTTATTAAATTAATTTGATCAATAAAAATTGATTGACAATATTGCAATTCTTAAATACAATAATTTTATTAAAAAATTTCAGATTACATATAAAAAAAATCAGTGACTTTTTCTATTACTTACAACTGTTTTTACAGAATTGAAAACTATGTTTCAGCTAATATTTTATGGAAGTGAACTCTGTTCTTCGCCCGAAGAACAGAGTTCATCCTCCTATTTTCACACTCTGTTTGCACCAATCTCCATCCCTTTCAATTCTATCAACACATGCTTGTCTTCCCTTCCCATGCCTTTCGCTATCCTCCCAGTCCCATTGTATGCCATCCTCTTTTGATCCCCATTTCACCCATTTCACCCCTCTCAACCTCTCCCAGACCCTTTTCTTCATTTAAAATGCCTTGGAACCCTTAATCTTCCCTTCCAACTCTTTCCCAACCTTTTCGCTACCCCATACACCCTTCCTCACCCCTCTCTCCAGCCTTTCCAGCCCTTGTAGCCCCATTTGTGTTCACATGAGCTTCAAGGTGTGTTCAAAGTAAATTCAATACTTCTTCATGATGGTTTCATCACTTCCTCAATGTGTGCTCAAAAAGATATGAATTAGGGTTCAAGGTTGCGGACTTGCTAGCAAGTCCGCCCCCCATATTGCGTGGTGTATCAACTCAAATTATTGAAGTAGATAACTTGTTACTGGATGGAAAAAACTACTCATTATTTTCAACAAATCAAGGAAATGGCAATGTTGAGGTAAATTCAACAAAAGGAAATGTTGTTGGGGTTATATTGAAAATGTGGCAGTCAACAACATTTTCAGGTCAAAATTTTATTTTAGTTGGCTTATATGACATTGTGGATCCTAAAATTGAAAATCCTTATTTAAAAGCTGGGCTTAATGTTTTTTGGTGTTATGATAAATGGTCAAAAAAAGTAGTTATGAATAGCAAGGAAATTATTGGTCATGTTTCAAAAAATACACATCCTAGTGGTTTTGCAAATGTTTTCTCAAATACTTGTTGTATGATATCATTAAAAAATATAGCCAGCAGCTATTCTGATTTTTAATGTGGTTTTAGAATTGTATATTTTTTGTGGACAATAAATATATATACAAATATTTACTGCCAGTGATTGAGCTAACTAATAAAAGTAAAAAGTATGGACTCCAAATTTCACTCCCTGATTCATGAGAGGCAGTTTTGAATATGGATCACTTGAAGTTCTAACCATGTTACAGGAAGGTTAGTCAGAAATACAAAAAAATTACTTGACTACAAGTCCTCATTTATTCCCCCCTGTGTAAGACAACGAAACTACACCTCTCCTCTGTCAGCCAACTATTCTTCTGACAGTTCCATCCCTTCAAAAGCTCCATCCAGAAGAGATAAATCTGCTTCCAAATCACCCTCTCCTGCTCCATCCTTTAACAACCCTGGTACTCCATCACCAGCACCTCCACCAGCTGAATCCAACAGAAATAACAACCACAACAACAACAACAATCCCACTGCTCCAACTAAGCCCCAGGAAAATTAGCCTCCTAGTTCACCTTCTTAAAATCTTTCAGAGGAAGACCAAGAGAATCCATATCTTTCCCTGGTTAATCCACCCACTATGACCATTCCAGTATCTTCAGAGATCCAAATTCCAGCTGCTTACAAATTTGATGAGCTTCCAATCTGTAAGTACCAAATTAATTCATCCCATTTCTTCAAAAAAAATAATTACTGATCCAATTCTTCTTGTCTAGTTGGCACCCCTCATCCTGAATCTACTATTGGAGTTGGCCAACCTCTTGAAACTTCTTTGAACCTGGATTATGTATACATGAAAAAAAACCTAAGTACCATGTGTTCCAACATGCTAAAAGCCTTTGCCCTCCATGGACCTTTGAATGACTTTGAAAAATCCCTGAGAAAGCGCCTGTTGGACAACCACTGAAAAATGTCTAGGATCATTAAGCACACCCTCCAGCACTCCATTCCTGCCTCTTCTTTTTCCTCCTCTGAACTTCCCTCTAATCCAACTCCTGACCATTACAATCCATATAATCTCTCCAGAAGGATGCACTTCAAAGAACACAGTGCTTCCCTCGATCCCAACAAAAAACAAAAACAACATCACAATCCGGACCAGCCTTCAGAAGCTTCATCTTCCAGACAATGAGCTCCTGAAAAAAGATTAGAAACATAATAATAATATAAAACAATTAATAAAAATAATTTCAGAATTTTTTTTTTGTAACTAATAATATACTAAAATTAAAAATTGATAAATAAAATGAAATAAAAATGAATGAAACAAAATATAATATAAAAAATAATACAAATAGTATCCCCCAGCCAATTGATAAGCTGATCCCCTTATACCTTACCCACATCCAAGTGCACCTTGATGTGGATACACAATTAAATATTTTAAATGATTAACAGAAAAAAAAAAAAAATTTAGAAATTCAGAAGATAATAAAAATAATGAAACACAGAAACAAATGAAATAAATAAAAAAAGAACATAGCATTGCCCCACCAATTGATGAGCCTTTCCCCACCAATGCTTGCCCACATCCAGGTGACCCTGATGCGGTAACACCCTAAATTTTTGATTTTATAATTTTAACAACCCCCATAAAAAATTAAAAGAAAAAAAAGAAAAAAGAAAATAATCTAAAACTGCTATCTAGCAAAAACATAACTGCAAATCAAAGACAGTCCAGCTCCATAGATGGTCCAATAAGAGAAAGTCTAGTCCATAGAAATGATCACTGGGTGGGCTCCCTCCAATAAGTAAAAATGATGGGAGACCACCAGTGATCCACCACCAATCTGAAAGAACCAAAGATAAAGAATCCAGTCCCAAAACCAGTTAAAAGTCATAGTGGACTTGAAACCTGAATAATAAACAACAGAACTAGAATTCAAATAGGAAAAACAAAAGACTTGAGACAGACATTCTGGGGTAAATGTTCTACAGAGCAGCCAGCTCATCAGTTACCCCCACACTTGCCAAAATAAAAATCTAGAACCACACCCCTGGGAACCTTCTAACAAAAACACAAAATCCAACACAATAAACCCAAACCAATAAGAGTGAAGAGTCCAGCACATGAAAACCAAAGGAAATTCCAGTTTAAAGTCATAGAGGACTAAAACCTGTGAAAAGAAACCAATACTAGGGTTCAACCAAATTAAGAGAAAGGGTTGGAAACAGACAATCTGGGGTAACTGTTGATAGATCAGCCAGCCCATCAGTCACCCCTACACTTGCCAAGATCAAATCTAGAAGCCTCACCCATGGGTACCTTCTAACAAAAAGTTTCCAACACAAAAGTTGCTCTGCAACACCAAAAAAAAATTCCAAAACAAAAAGAACGTTCCATAGTTTATCCTAATTGCGGAGTCAATCTTTTACATGCCTAGTGCCTCTGGGATAGAACCTCTTCACCTGGTCTGCAGCCACTCTCTTTTTCAAGACTGCACCATCCAACTCTTCCAAAACATAAGAAACTCCAGACACCTGAGATCTAACTCTGTAAGGTCCATTCCATCTGTCAGCAAACATTTTTCCCCACTGACTCTCCAAACTTCTATTATACACCAAAACCAAACAACCAGGTTTCAAGGAATTCCTGAGTCTATGAGCCAACTTCTTGTCCCAGTACCTGACTGATTGATTCCTAATCTTCATCATTATAGAGTATGCATTCTCTTGACATTCCTCTCTACATTCCAACTATTGCATCCTGGCACAGAGCAAATCTTCTGTTGAGTGCACGTCATCCCAATCAATTCCAAGATAAGAGAAAGCTTCCAAGTCCACTGGTAGAATGGCTTTCTGAACAAACATTAACTCATAAGGAGAATAGCCAGTTGTCCTCTTCACAGTGACCCTATCGGCAAACAACACAAAGGGTACATAATGCCTCCACTTTTCAGCACTATCTCCGCACATCTTCACCAAAGCATTCTCAATAGCTTCACGGCCTCTTTCAACCATGCCTTCAGCTTCAGGATAATATGGTGTAGCCACTCCAGCTTTAGAACCAATACTAGCCACAGCTTCTTTAAATTTGGCACCAAACTCTGGCCACCCATCAAAAGTCACCAACTTCATCAACCCATACCCATAAATCCACTCCTTCAAAAACTCTGCCACATTCTTGGTAGTCAAATTAACCAGAGGCACTGCCTCAACCCAACCAGACAAATCATCCCTAGAAACAATCAAGTATTTATACCTGCCCTCTTTAATATGGACAGCATCCAGACTGACCCTTCCAAAAGCAGTTGATTCTCCAGTAGCACGGCCGACCTCTTTAGGTTTCAAATGACTTCTTCTTTGACATTCTTCACAAGATTGAACCCAACCCTGCACAGCCAACTCCATACCTGGCCACCAAAATCTGTCAGCTACTCTTCTATAAGTCTCCCCAAAGCCTCTATGACCAAGGTCTTCATGCAAAGACTTCAAAACCAATTCTTGACCCTTCTTCTGAGTCACCACCACTTGAGGATTAGGATGTCTCCTCCTCATCAACTGCCTTCCTGACACATAAAATCCAGGACTCTTCTTCTTGATTGCCAACCAAGTATCATCATCACAACTATCTGGCCTCTCCAAGGTCAACAGATATTCCACTAAAATAAAATAAAACCCATACTCACCCCAGGTCTCATCTTCAAAATCCAACAAAACAACATCCAATGGTACAATTCTGTCATCAAAATCACCAGTATGAACATGAGCCAATTGAGCAGCCCAACCAGGACACCAATCCTTAAATTTTGGCACGTCCTTCTCTTTCAACTGAACCTTGTGAGAATCCAGTTCACAAACAAAAACACCCTTTCCCAAATTTGAGCTGTCCCAAACAACAACTCCATCTTCATCAACAAAAAATCCCAATCACCAGAATCAAGATCAGATGCAGCCAATTTAGCCTCTTGGGGGAGGTCAGAAAAATTTCAGCACCCTTTGTGCTAGCTCTAACCACTGGAACATCTTCATCGAACTCTTCAGCCTCAGAATCTTCATCTGTAGGTGGCCTCCTTGATAATCCATCAGGCATAGTAAAAGTTTTACCTGGTTTGTGTACCATGTCAAAAGAAAAATGTTGAATAAATGCCACCCACCTAGTCATTGGAGCATTTGCAAGACTAGGAATATTGATCATCTGAACCTGTCACCGGACGACCTACGCACAAGGTCGAGGATGTTCCTGTAAGTGAGATGAGGGGTTTTAGAAACTTCTTCGAAGCACAGAGGAATGATTCGAGGAAATGATTCAAAGGTCACTCGAAGTAATAGCTATAGGTTTGAGGTTCGATCGAGAAGAATTATAAACTAGTTCCAAGGTAATAATAATTCTTAAAATCTCACGAAGGGTTGGAAACTCAATAATCAAAGATTTAGGATTTAGAAATGAATATTTGAGAAGGTAAAAGAAAGATACAATAACAATGATTTAACTTTTAAGGTTTTTACCACTATAAATGTAAATACGATATTATAATTTAATTCTAAGGAATATTGAACCAAATACCCAACTCCTTTTATATCCTTTGTTCCTCCTCGCATTGACCTCCCTTCCATCACAGCATTCCCGTTCCATTGACCATTACTAACATACACTTAGACCCTCTCTACTAAATATCCGTTCATGCTCAATTTGTCCATTTTAATTAATTAACAAAACTTTAATGAAAAAAACTACTACTATACTATTTCGTTGATCCTAGCGCTGTGCGTCGCTTATTGAAAAGGACTAAGGTACCCTATTGGGAGATTGACTAATTTAGATTTAGAGTTTAGGCTAGCGCAGTTAAATAGCAGTACACAAAGGAAAATCGCAGTTGCTATGTAGAATTGCTTTCTGCGCTTCGAGTATAGATTTAGGACTCGATATTATTGATTTATTGAGTTAATTTCGCTTCGAGTGTCACTTGGCGCGTGACAGATGCCCGGGTATAAAAAACGCGAACTCCGTTGAGCTTGAACCATCTTCCCACACTAATTTCCCTTGTCTAATACTTTTTTCCCTCATCTCTTAATTATTTAATTTATAATGAACTGCCCTACTCCCACACCCACGCCTCCACACCCTAAAGCAGATGGGGGAATAATCACACGACAGTTTTCACAGACTTGCACGGCTTGTGAAAGCATGGAATATTTCTGTGTCGAAAGTACGGCGACTCGAGGCCCTCGCCAGAAATGCTAGTTTTGCCGTTGGCGGTGAGGTAGCCTAAAGTTTAGTACGGCACCTAAGTATGTAAATGGAGTTATTACGGCCTGCAAGATTGGCGTTATTATTTATTATTTTTTATATATAAAAGGGTTTTATTTAATTTATTTGAGTTTTAAATATGAAGAAATTGGTCACGAGCAAATGCCTACACAAAAACAATTTATTTTACGGAGAAAACTTATTTTTACGGTCTGAAAAATTTATAAGTATCAAGTCAAGTCACTCAAGAGCCTTGGGAAATTTTCCCAGATTTTTTACTATTTTTCTTATATTTTTAAATGAATTTTAAAGTTTTATAGAAATATTTACTTTTTCAGAAATTACTTAAATTCGATGAATTTTCACGGGGTAATTAGAGCTGCGCAGACTACGAAAATTAGTTTGGTATGTAAAGGGGAAGTAGCTCTATTATGTGTAATTTTTCTAGATTTTTTATTATAGTTTTAAGGTTCTAATTGAGTCCGGAAGTCCGGACGGACTCCGTACGGACTCCGCTTTGACTCCGTACGGACTCCGTACAGACTCCGCTTTGACTCCGTACGGACTCCGTACGGGCTCCGGATTGACTATGGAAGAGCTCTGGAGGGGAAAACTTAGGCACGTGACTAGGAATACTTAAGCGCTTCTCAAACTCGAAATTGAGAGGGGGGGACACAACATACAGCTTAATCATTAACCACCACGGTCTCATTTTTTATTACTCAACAAATTAAATAAATTTGTAATACCCTTATAACTTTATATTTTATATAACATTTTAGAAATACTACTCAACAATTTAAATCACACTTCATACAGGGTATCTTTAGAAAGGTCTTCATCGCTGGGACTTGATTATTGCTGTCTCATATAAATTTAAATTATTATAAAAACATAAAAGTCAATCTTTTCAGATCTTTCACTGGTACACCTTAATTGTTGTTATCAGTATTTCTTTTATCAACAGCCACTTTCTTTAAATCTCAATAAGCGTTAAATATTTTAGAGTTTCATTATTTTTATCAATCAGATCTAAGTAGATTGGTTAGCTTAGTGATTTAGAACACCCATTTTGTTATTTTTATTGGAAGGACGGGGTTTTCAGCTAAATCCACATATCTCCTCCGGATTCTGCTTACAGCAAGGCGACTGTAAGAGTTTACCTTACCATAGTTGGCGCCCAACATGGGGTTCAAATTCTCTAGCTTTCTTTAAAGACTTACTTGGATCAAGAACGTTATTAGCCTGCAAGAGGCTTATTTTCTAGAACTCTAATTGGATTTTTGTTATTGGCCTGCAAGAGGCTTGTTATTTTATCGATTGTTAACGCTTTTCATTACTTATTGGGATGTCTTCTTCTGCTGTTGCTTCTGGATCTTCTAACCCTCTTACTCCCTCAGTTAGAACTGTTTCTTGGGATGGCCCAAAGTTTGATGGGGAGGAGGTTAAATGGTTCATTAGCAGGTATGAAGCTGCTGCTGCTGTTGATGGTGCTTCTCATGTGGATATGGTGAAGCAAGTTAGATTTTTTATTGCCGATAGGGAGGTGGAAAAAGAGGTTATTGCTATGCAGGCATTCAACGACAAGGATTGGGTTAAGCTTTCTAAAGCTATGGTTGATAGATGGGGTGTTAGGTTTACTATGATGGACCTCAATAAAATTGTTGGAGACTGGCAAGCAAAAGGTGGTGTTTCTTCTATGGCTGACTTCAAAAAGCTGTGTGTTCAGTTTGATGAAGTGGTGGAATATCTCATACTGGTGGACGAGTTAGTGCATGAGAACCAAGCAAAAGATTTGTTTTGGACAGCATGCAGCAGGGATATTCGAATGGACGTCTTGAAGGATCTTTCAAGAAAAGATTTGATGAAGGAAATACCTAATGGTGAGCAGAAACTGCCGGCTCTGGAGGTTATCAAGGACAACATTCAAGCCCATCTAAAGTTATTGGCGTTGGACAAATATCAAGAGTCATGCACTCAATATGTTAGCAAGGTTAGCAAAGTTTTGGCTGAAAACAACAATATTATGGTCAAAGCCCAGGAGGCCAAGAAGGCACAAATGGGATTACCGGCTGCTAAAGTTGAGGGCAATGTAGACAATAAGATGGTCGATCACCTGGCCGATTTAACTAAACAATTAAAAATATTTGTTCAAGAAACCCAGAAGGCCAACAAGGCCCCAATTGCTTCTTCGTCGACGTCGACTTCTTATCAGTCTAGAGGTTATGAACGTCGAAATTATCATGGCAATAACAACAGTAACCGCTTCCCAGGCAATGGGAGAAATGGTGGGAATGGTGGTAATGGATATAGAGGTGGCTACGATGAGCCAAAGGTGTGCTCCTATTGTAATAGGAGGGGGCACAGAGCAACAGTTTGTTTTGCTCTTGATAAGGATATGGATGCTGGGCGAGTTTTATTTGATGGTAAAGTTTATAAATTTCCTGATGGTTCGTTCATCAAGCCCAGTGATGGACAGTCTCCTTCTGATTTGGTCAGAAGAAGTTTAACGGCTGAAAGGAGAGCCAGATTTGAAGAGGTGACGGATGAAGATGTTAATGCCAAGAGTGGCAAAAATGGTAATGGAAATGGTGGTAAAGCTGACAAGGGCAAGGAGAAAGAGGTCAGTAAAGCCACATTTTCTACTTCTTTTGGTGGTTTAGAGCTGGCGACGGTTGCCCAGGTGGAGGGTAGCTGTATGGCTGGCGAATACGATGTTAATGCTGCTAGAAGAGCAGCTGCTACTAAGGCGAAAAGTAGCATTCAGAGCCAATTGAGGGCTAATCCTGGCAAGGCCAATAACAAAGTGAACCCTTACTCTAAAGACAAGAATTCTAGTGCTCAAACTGCCGCCAACAAATTGAACCCTTACTCTAAGGACGAATTATATAAAATGCAGAAGGGGATTGCTGATATGGGGCCCCCTAGTTATGGAAAGTTTGATTTAAATGGTGAGCCTATGCCAGAGGATGATTCGGATTCTGAGGAGGACGTACCGTTGGCGTCTCTACCCAGACCAAGTTTTAGCGGTCCCATCCCAATGGAGGGAGTAAGAAGGACTAGCGATGGATCAGGATTATTGCAAGAAGCTGGTGACGGAGTTAGGGTTATAGAAAGTGAAGATGTTATTATGGGGGGTGAAGATGGCTCGGTTGGACCTCAAGAGGTACCCAGGGCCAAGGTTGTTAAATCAAAGGTCCAGTATGAGCGGCCAGTAGTTTCTGGTCAAGCTAATGCAATGGACGCAGTTTTGAATAGGGTGAATCAACTTCAGATTCCCTTATCTTTGGGGGAGTTATTTACGATTAGTCCGGCGCTTGCTGAAAAGCAAAAGAAGCATTTGACAAGGCGTCGGGTTTCCACTGGAGAGGTGGAATATATTTGTGAAAATGCTGAAAAGTTTGGTGAAGATGTAGATACGCATTTTTCCGCTCCCCTGGGCTACCTGGTGGTAACTCTAAATGGTAAAGAAGTAAAGGCCTTGGTCGATTCAGGGTCTCAAATTAATTTAATTTCATTGGAGCAAGCGACGAGTATAGGCTTGCCAATTAAAAGTGGAACTGGGGGAAACCTCAGAGGTATTGGAGGGCATGCAACAGAGCTGATGGGTACAGCTGAGCATGTCAGGTTAGGCATTGGTGGATCTGTTGGTAAGGTTCACTTTTATGTGGCCAGAGGAGCAGTCAAAACTGTTCTTGGTGGTCCTTTTTTTATGGATTTTGAGGCCAGGATAGGGTATCAAGCTGGCATGGGGATTAGTTTGGAGATCACTGGTGAAGATATGCGGAGGTTACATATGCGGTTAGCGCCTCCTGGAGATGAAGGTTGGGAAACACGGCCAGGGATCACTACTCTGTGCCAGTGTTGTGTTTGCACCAAGAAGCGGCATATTAAACGGATGGCTTCTGGTGAATTATGTTTGTTGGAAAAGGATGGAGGCCCTCATTTTTTGGGGTAGCAGGGGCTGATCGCTCTAATATTGTAATCTCTCCTCAGGATGAGATCCCGGATTGCAATAGGTCAGCTCACTTGGAGATAATTCAAGTGGATTCTCAATTATTTTCTGTTAATATTACTTTGGAGTGCAAATACGTTTTGGACTTTTCTATATGTTTATTGGATTTACCCGGTTTTTCTATTAAATTTAAAAACGGTAAAAAAGGCAAAATGGGCCAAATTAGGTTGGATAAAAATTGGAAGGGTATGTTTGATTGCCTCCAGCAGGTGGTTAAACTGCAATTATCTCCTTCTATTACGGGCCTCCAGCAAGAGGTTAAACTGCAATTATCTCCTTCTATTACGGACCTCCAGCAAGAGGTTAAACTGCAATTATCTCCTTCTATTTTGGACCTCCAGCAAGAGGGTAAACTGTAAATATCACATCAAAATCCGATAAAAAATCTCAGTATAATTAAAACACAAAAAAATAATTTTTGTGAAAATTCAATTCCGGTCCTCCAGCAAGAGGTTAAACTGCCAACTTTCTTTACGGGCGATTTACTGTTGGATAAGGGAAGCAAAGGTGTTGGAAAATCTGTTTATAAATTAGACGAGGGAAAGGAGAAAAGGGTAAAATTTAAAAATGAAATAAAATATTTATCTAATTTTTCTTATTCTGATTCTGACGATGAAGAAGATTCATTTGATGAAAGTTTTAATGGCGATGTTTTACCTCAAGTTTATTTAGATGTGGACGCAGCCAAATATAAGAAAGTAGCAAATAAATTTCGACCTATTAATGAACCGCTACCTGCTGAATTAAATCCACCTTTGAGAAGACCAAGGTTATCAAGAGATCCTTATGAAAGTCCCTTGGTAAAGAATCCGCCTGAATTTTCTGAGACGTCAATAATCACTTTTGAGAGACTGGGTGTTGTTAATTTTGGACCTGATGGTTGGTTGTCTGGAGAAGAGAAGAAGTTGTTGTTGGATGTGATGGTCAAGCGAGAGAAGGCCATTGCTTTTGTAGAAGAGGAGAGGGGTGTGTTGAACCATTCCTATGGGGAGCCTTACAAGATTCCTGTGGTATGTCAAGAACCGTGGCAGCAGAAACCGATTCCTATTCCGGCTGCATTGAAAGAAGCCTATATTGAAGTTGTCAGAGAACGGATACGCACTGGACTGTATGAGCAATCAACGTCAAGTTATTCTAGTCCGGTATTTTGTATCAAGAAACTGAATGGCAAGCTTAGAGTTGTTCATGATCTTAGGGAATTAAATAGGGTTACAATAAAGGATGCTGGGATACCACCTAGTGCTGAGGAGTTTGTTGAAGCGTTTGCAGGGAGATTGTGTTATGGTTTAGGAGATATTATGGGTGGATATGATGAGAGAGAGTTACATCTGGACTCAAGGCCTCTCACTACATTTGATACGCCACTAGGACGTTTACAGTTAACAAGATTACCTCAAGGAGCAACAAATTCGGTTGCAGTTTATCAAGCTCAGATGGCTTGGATCCTTCAAGATGAAATTCCACAATATGCTGGAATCTTTATAGATGATGGAGGAATTAAGGGACCAACAACCGACTATGATAACCAGGTGTTGGAAGAGAATCCCGGGATACGCAAATTCATTTGGGAGTTTGTAATTACTTTAGAAAGAATCTTGTTTTGAATTGAAGAGGCTGGCTTAACTATTTCAGATTCAAAATTTTCTTGTTGTGTGCCAGCCTTAGAAATATTAGGCCATGTGGTATGTAGAGAGGGTAGGATTATGTCCAAGAAGAAAGTTAACAAAATTCAGTCCTGGCCAAGACCCAAGAATACGACCGAAGTCAGAGGGTTTTTAGGCGTTTGCGTATATGTTAGAATGTTTATCAAGGACTTTTCTTCATTGGCAGCTCCATTGAGGCGGTTAACGAGAAAGGATGCAGACTGGGAGTGGGATAAAGAGTGTGAGAAGGCGTTTGTGAAGTTGAAGGAAGTTGTAGGGAAGGATTTAGTCCTGCACAAGTTGGATTATGGAAAAGATGCTGGTAGAATTTATTTAGCAGTTGATTCAAGTCAGGTTGCAGCTGGGGCGGTTTTGTCTCAGATGGATAAAGCTGGTTACATCAGGCCAGTTAGGTATGAATCTGTAGTATTTACTGAGGTTGAATCAAGATATTCTCAACCAAAATTGGAATTATGTGGTGTGGCGAAAATACTGAAGAAACTTCAGCATATTTTGTGGGGGCAACATTTTGAGTTGCAAGTGGATGCGAAATCGTTAATCCAGATGATTAATTCCCCAAGTTTACCAAACGCACCCATGAGGAGATGGGTAGCTTTTATTCAACATTTTTCGTTTGATTTAGTTCATAAGCCTGGCAAAACTTTTACTATGCCAGATGGTTTATCAAGGAGACCACCCACTGAAGAAGATTCAGACTCAGAAGAGTTCGATGAAGATATACCTATTATCAAAGCCAGCACTAAAGGAGCTGAAGACTTTCCATACCTCCCCCATGAGGTTAAACTGGCAGGACTATTGTGTTTAGATTATGGTGATGATGACCTCCACCAAGAGGATAAACTGGAAAATAGTTTTTATGTTAATAAAGGTGTTGGAAAAGGTGTAGATAAATTCGGCAGAGAGGAGGTAGAAGAAGATGTGGTGTATGTGGAGGAAGATGGATTGGTAGTGTGGGATAGTAGTAATTTAAGGAATGGTGTATATGTTGGAGAATTAGAGAATTTAAATAAAAGGGTGGATAAAGAGAAAGAGGTATTTTCAAATATGGTTTTCGAAGGATCCAAAGGTTCAGAAGAAAAACGTCGACATAGCTCAATTAAAGATTTATTTAGGGGTCAACGATTATTGGCTCATTCATGTGCAGGTGATATTGGTGATAGAGAAGTCCCTATCGATGTTATATTAATCGATTTTCAAGATGAAGTCTGGGGTCAGACTGGTTTTTATTTCTTGTTAGTCAAATATTTGTTGACTTTAGAGAGGCCAGAAGATTGTGAAGACGATGAATGGGTGGCTATCAAGAGGAAGTCATCTACATTTTACCTATCTGGTCGACGTTTAATGAGGAGAAGGTATCCAAATCCTCAAGTAGTTATAACTCAAGAGAAGGGGCAAGAATTAGTTTTGAAATCACTGCATGAAGATCTCGGGCATAGAGGCGTTGGAGAAACATTTAGAAGAATTTCTGATCGATTTTGGTGGCCTGGCATGAAGATGGCTGTTAAACAGTGGGTTCAGTCATGCGAAGAATGTCAAAGACAAAGTTATTTAAGGCCAAAAGAACCTGGACGCGCAACCGGGGAATATACGCTCTTTGGGAGAGTTAGTTTAGATGCCGTTCATATAAAAGAGGGATGGTATAAATATTTAATTGTGGCCAGAGATGATTTATCTGGTTGGGTAGAGGCAGCGCCTCTTATTAATTTAACTGCCAAAAATGTGGCAGAATTTTTTTTGAATAATTGGGTATATAGGTATTGGGTGATGAAGTTGGTAACGGTAGATGGAGGTCCTGAATTTGGGACAGAGTTTAAAGAGGCCGTATTGAAAGTTGGATCAAAGGTTAGGGTAGCAACCCCATATTATCCCGAAGCTGAAGGCATGGTTGAAAGAGGGCATCAAGTTATTAAGGATGCTTTAGTTAAAATGTGTGGGACAAGCGCTGAAAAGTGGAGGCACTATTTACCTTTAGTTTTATTTGCTGATCGAATCACTGCCAAAAGGACGACCGGATTTTCACCTTATGAACTTGTTTTTGGACAGAAAGCAGTTTTACCGGTTGATTTAGAAGCTGAATCATATCTTGGAGTTGACTGGGACATGGTCAAAACTACTGAAGAATTATTGTGTGCAAGAATGATGCAGCTAGAAAAGAAAGAAGAATATTTAGAAAAGGCATATTCGCGGATGATGAAGATCCGAAATCAATCAGTCAGATATTGGGATGAGCGGTTGGCACATCGATTAAGGAAAACTTTGAACCCAGGAGATATGGTCCTGGTGTATAATAGGAGTTTGGAAAGTCAATGGGGAAAGATGTTTGCAGATAGGTGGAATGGACCGTATAAAATCAAGGAGCAAGTTTCCGGCGGTTCATATGTGCTAGAAGAGTTGGATGGAGTAGTATTGAAGAAGAGGGTAGCGGCCGATCAAGTGAAACGGTTCTATCCTAGAGGCACCAGGAGTGCTGAAGTCTTCCTCCGCAATGAGGATAAACTATGACATTTATGAAATTAAATGGATAACTCCAAAATGAGGATAAACTACAATTTTAATGACATTTATGAAATTATATGGACGAACTCCGAAATGAGGATAAACTACAATTTTAATGAAATTTATCAAATTTTATGGATTCCTCCGCAATGAGGATAAACTATGATAACGACAATATTTTATGACGACCTCCGCAACGAGGATAAACTATCTTCTTTTTTTATCAAAATACTTTACTATCGTTACACTGTATATGGACAACGAAACTGTGATGAAACTTAACGAAATGCAAGAAGACCTTCTTTGAAATTTTCGAAAACTTAAAATTCTTAAAAATATGGGTGAAGATAGTGTTGGAAAATTTTTAAAATTTATTGGAAGAAGTGTTCACAGGGGAACCTTCTTAAATTTAATATTGGCAAGTGTGGGGGTAATTGATGGGCTGGCTGCTCTATACACAATTACCCCATAATGTTCGTTTCCAAAATTTTTCCCTGTTTCTAGTTGAATCCTGGCTTTGTCTTTTAATTATAGGAAGTCCACTAAGACTATAAACTGGAACGAATCAAGAGACACCGCTCTCAACGCCGGATTCAAGATTTTTTTTATTTTGTTTTTGATTTTTTATGTTAGATTGTGATTTCTTTTCTTTAATATATATTATGAATTAATGTAAAGGTGATGCTCACTGGTGGTCTCTAATCATTTTTATAAATTGGAGGGAGCCCACCCAGTGATCATCATTATAAAAATTATCTTCTAAAAACTTTCATTTATTTTCTTTTCTTTTCAATTTCTCAAAATTGTGTAACCACATCAAGTTGCACTTGGATGTGGGTATGATGTCGAGGGTACGGCTCATCAAATTACCGGGGGGCATCTTAAAAAAAAATAAAAAAATAAAAAAAAAATAAAAATAAATAAATAAAAAAAAATAAAAATAAAAATAAAATAAAAATAAAATAAATAAAAAAAAAAATAATAATAATAATAATAAAAAAAAAAAAAAAATTAAAATTAAAATTAAAATTTATTAATTAAATCAAAATCATTATTATATTTCTTAGTTTTATTTTTTTTAGTTTTCATTCCTTTTAGTTTTATTCATTTAGTTTAGACAGGAAACAGGGTCTAGGAGAACTCAATACCTATGGGATTTTACTTCAAGACAGCTGTTAGTCCTGCAAGACTTTAAACTGGCTACTGTTCAAGACGTTCTTTAAGGTTTTTTTTACACGTATTTTGGATCTGTTAGTCCTCCAAGACTTTAAACTGGCTACTGTTCAAGACATTCCTTAAGGGTTTTATACAAATTATGGAGCTGTTAGTCCTCCAAGACTTTAAACTGGCTAATTTTCAAGACTTTCATTAAAGATTTTATATTGGAGCTGTTAGTCCTTCAAGACTTTAAACTGAATTTCAAGGATGTTCAAGATTTTATGGATATTTTTGGAGACGTATTTTTTTTTTTTTTTATATCAATCAAATGTTAGGTCCACCAAGACTTTAAACTGGATTATTATCAAGCTGTTGGGTCCACCATTACCTTAAACTGGATTTCTTATCGATTAAATGTTTAGTCCACCATGACTTTAAACTGGTAGTTCATTCATTGTGTAGTCCACTATGACTTTAAACTGGAAAATTAATATCTGCAGGATAATTCAACATTCATTGGACCACTATGGCCTTATACTGGATTACTTGTTGATCAAATGTTTGGTCCACTATGACATTAAACTGGATTATCAAATTTATTCAATCTTTGGTCAAGCCTAGGCCTTACTTAGGAATATATCAAGTTATTTATGCACCTAAACGATCTTTGGTCCACCAAGACCATAAACTGGCAATCGATTATATGTTTGGTCCACCAAGACTTTAAACTGGAATGTCAATCTTGTTTGGATAACTCAATTCAATCTTTTAATTTATCACTGTCCACTAAGACTCTAAACTGGTTATTCAATTATTTCTGGAATTGGGTGCTGATAGCTTTAGGAGGTTAAAATTTTAGGTGGTAATGATGCTAAGGAAAGCATAATGGTTAATTAGGTGAAGTTTGTGGCGCTTTAACATGGTCTAAAGTTAATATTATTATTGGAAGCCTGGCAAAAGTATTTTATGGGTTTGCTGTATAGCAAAGTTTGAAAATTGTGATGAAGGAATCAGAAGTTAGGATGGTAGTTGGATTTTAGGGAATGATTTTTTTTAGTGCCTCATAGTTAGGCCATTTTTTTTTGGCGTGAAGCTTGGAGGACCTTATGGCGAGATTGGAATCATAGAATTCGGCTCAGTGGGGGGCCCTATGAGGTTGGAATCAGGAGTATTCGGCTCATAGGAAGATCCACTCTCTCAATGCTGTGACAAGAAGGAAGACTGGTATATGGGAGTCTGAAGGGATTCAAACCTTGCTCTCAGTAGTGGAATCATCACAAGATTTATATTATTTTATTTTATGTTATATCAAGCCAGAGAAGAAAGAAAACATCATTTATGTTGAAAGTTTAAGAAGACCAAGCAAAAACAAAATTTTATCAAGTTATACTGTTAGAAAAGATAATTTCTTTGAAATTGTTCAACATCATTATCAAAGCTTTGCATTAAAATTCTTCTTTTCATGAGGTCTTCATGGTTATTAGCTGGAGTTTCTTGAAAATAGGGCAGCATTTTTCGTTTCAACTCATTAGTAAAGTCAAGAAAAAGATAGCGATGAAAATTTGGGTAATGATTGATATAGTCTGTCTTCACTCTACCAACATCATCAGTGTTGGTTATTTCGACAGCTAGAAGTTCAAATATGTTATTAAGTCATAGGTTTAGTCAATTTTGATTAAAAGTTTTTTTTAGTAAGATAAATAGGGTCTTACATTTAGAGCCAGGAAACATAGTCTCAGCAAAGTTAGTTGGGGGTACTGGCGTTATAGGATTAGGATCTTGTGAAGGCAAAATTAGGCCGGGATCCGTTGATGAAGATTGAACTTTTGAAGCTGTTTTTGATCTTATTCATTTTAAGAAGACAGGAATTTTGGATCGCTTTTTAGAAGTTGAGGGATCAGGGAGAGCTGCTGGTCCTAAATATACGTTTGTTTTAGAAGGAACTATTGGCCGGTTGCATTTGACTTTTTTCACACGGCATAAGTCGCAAGCTGTTCTGCCAGGAAGATTAGGGTTGGACATTAAACAAGGTACCTGGTATCGAGCGCAGAGTTCACATGGAGCAACAAGTTCTTTGGAAGACATATTGATGAAGATGAATTTTATAGTTGATTAAAGAAGATGGTGGTTGAAGGTTAAAGATGAATATGGTGTTCGACCACTTATGCAAAGTTTTAAGAATGGGGACATTCTTGATTGGAGGGAGGATGTGGTAGCCTAAAGTTTAGTACGGCACCTAAGTATGTAAATGGAGTTATTACGGCGTGCAAGATTGGCGTTATTATTTATTATTTTTTATATATAAAAGGGTTTTATTTAATTTATTTGAGTTTTAAATATGAAGAAATTGGTCACGAGCAAATGCCTACACAAAAACAATTTATTTTACGGTCTGAAAAATTTATAAGTATTAAGTCAAGTCACTCAAGAACCTTGGGAAATTTTCCCAGATTTTTTACTATTTTTCTTATATTTTTAAATGAATTTTAAAGTTTTATAGAAATATTTACTTTTTCAGAAATTACTTAACTTCGATGAATTTTCACGGGGTAATTAGAGCTGCGCAGACTACGAAAATTAGTTTGGTATGTAAAGGGGAAGTAGCTCTATTATGTGTAATTTTTCTAGATTTTTTATTATAGTTTTAAGGTTCTAATTGAGTCCGGAAGTCCGGACGGACTCCGTACGGACTCCGCTTTGACTCCGTTCCGGCTCCGTACGTACTCCGTTCCGGCTCCATACGGACTCCGTACGGGCTCCGGATTGACTCTGGAAGAGCTCTGGAGGGGAAAACTTAGGCACATGACTAGGAATACTTAAGCGCTTCTCAAACTTGAAATTGAGAGGGGGGGACACAACATACAGCTTAATCATTAACCACTACGGTCTCATTTTTTATTACTCAACAAATTAAATAATTTGTAATACCCTTATAACTTTATATTTTATATAACATTTTAGAAATACTACTCAACAATTTAAATCACACTTCATACAGGGTATCTTTAGAAAGGTCTTCATCGCTGGGACTTGATTATTGCTGTCTCATATAAATTTAAATTATTATAAAAACATAAAAGTCAATCTTTTCAGATCTTTCACTGGTACACCTTAATTGTTGTTATCAGTATTTCTTTTATCAACAGCCACTTTCTTTAAATCTCAATAAGCGTTAAATATTTTAGAGTTTCATTATTTTTATCAATCAGATCTAAGTAGATTGGTTAGCTTAGTGATTTAGAACACCCATTTTGTTATTTTTATTGGAAGGACGGGGTTTTCAGCTAAATCCACATATCTCCTCCGGATTCTGCTTACAGCAAGGCGACTGTAAGAGTTTACCTTACCATAGCGGTGAGTGGCGTGCGATGCGTTGACAAAGAACGCGGAAATCGAAAAACGATTTGCAAAAACAAAATTTTGGGTAGTTCTGAAGACCAAAGAGGTGGTCAAAGACATTTGGGATGTCTCGATCGAAGATGAACAATCGGTGGGGGAAAATGATAAGGAGATGAACAACGAGATCTCAACCTGGGTAACCCAGGCCACGAGTTCAAAGCGAGGTGTCGAGGAAGAGGTCGACGAATTGGTGGAGGAGGATGAAGATGAAGTCCCTGTTCCAGGGGGGCACCCAAGAAACGACGGGTGGTCATCGAGGACGATGAGGAAGAGAGAGAGGTAGAAGTCGAAGTGGCGCCCAGGTTATTTCTGGAGCCTGATCCCATCTTCAAGGTAAGTTTTAATTGTTTTATTTCAAGGATGAAGTTACTGATGAGTCTTGTTTTAGACATCGAATAACCTGGAAGAGCCGATTGCGGAGCCTGCGCCGGTTATACCAACTGAGGCAAACCCTCCAGCCACGGAAGTAGTTGAAGAGCCCGAAGACACCCTGGACCAGGTGTGGTCGAAGAAACCTTGTCAAGGTCAACGAGTAAGGTTCGCGGAAGAACTATGTGGGGAGGTCAATGCTATTATTGACGCTGCTTCCTTCGACGTGGCGGAGGAGCTCTTGGAGATTGGAGAGGTGGTTCCGGTAGGAGAGGAGGAGGTATTTGATAAATGCAGGAAGGAGATAAGGGTAGTTTTGGAGAAAATGAAAAGATTGGTTCGAGAAAAATTAAAAGAAAAAATTTGAAATGAAAAGGAGATGCAAAGAAGTAGAAAAAAAATTGTATTTTAGTTTTATTTTATTTTTATTTTATTTTATTATTAGTATTATTTTTTTTATTGTAGCTGAATGTTGTTAATTTTAGAAGATTTGAGAGAGAGAAAAAGAAGAGAAAAAAAAGAAAAAAGAAGTTTTAAATAAAAAAATTTTAGAATTTGAAAGAAGAATTTTAAAGAAAGAAAAAAGGTTGTTTTAATTGAAGGAAGTTTTAGTGTTTTTTTTAAAAGGAAAATTTTTATGTAAGAAAAGAGAGAGAAAAAGAAACTGTTTTGTGATTGAGATGAGTTTGTTAAATTGAGGATTTTTATTTATTTTATTTTTTTTTTTTTTTTAAGAAATTTTAGTTTGAAAAAGAGGAGAAAGAAAAGAAAAAAAAACAAAGTGTAGAATTTAAGAGAGTTTGAAAAGAAGATTTATTTGTTTCGAAGAATTATTATAGGGAGATTCAGGGGTTGAAGTTAAGTTTGAGGAAATGGTCATGCCATACAGGATTTGATGATTCGAAGGAAAGAAAGTCTTTAAAAGAGAGAATAAATTTTTTGAAAGAGATATTTTTGAAGAGAATTTTAAATTTAAGAAAAGAATGTATTTAAAGAATTGAAGAAGAAAAGAAAGAAAATATTTAGAGAGATTTATGAGTTTTTTTATTTTATTTTATTATTTATGTTTATCCTATTTTATTTTATTTTATTTTATTTAATTTAATTTAATTTAATTTTATTTAATTTTAATTTTGATTTTATTTTATTTTATTTTATTGTATTTAATTTTTTTTTTGATTTTATTTTTAGTTGGTTTTGGAGGAAATTTATAGAAGGAGAAGAAAGAAAAAAGAAGAGAGAAAAAAGAAAACAAGGCTAAGAAATTTAAGAGGTGTTTTAGATTTTAAAGAAAGAAAGAAAAAGAAAAAAAAAAATTTAAGTAAAGAAATTTTAAGGTTTTGGTTTTAAAGGATATTTCGCATGAAAAGATTTTAGGAGTTCAGGAGCGTTAGAAACATTGATGGCTGGTTCCCAGGATGTTTTGTCTGAGTCATTGAGGAAGCCTTCCCATTCCACGAGGTATTGAAGTTTCCCCTTGCGTATTCTTGAATCAAGGATACGACTTACTTCCCACTCTAGATGATCTTCTACTTTGACCGGTTCCGGAGGGGGTTGGTTCTTGCCCGGGTATATTTCTTGAGCCAGTTCCAGGAGAGATACATGGAAAACAGGGTGAATCGCTTGCCAATTAGGAGGTAACTTGAGTCGAAATGCAGTTTTAGAGACTTCAGAGTCTATTTCGAACGGTCCCAAGCGCTTTTCAGCCAGTTTCTTTGATGGTCTTGTTGTTCGGATGTTTCGTGCATCAAGCCATACTTTGTCGCCTGGTTTAAAGGAAGGAGCAGATTGTCGATGTTTGTCGGCCTGTTCCTTGTATCTTCGAATCGCTGATTCCAAATTTGTTTTAAGTTCTTCTTGGAGTCGTGATATAGTTCGAAGATAATGTTCCGCAGGATGATTAGTTCCTACATAAATTGAGTTGAATCGAGGATGTCGTCCATAAATGGTTTCGAAGGGAGATTGTCGTGTCGAAGAATGAGTCAAGTTATTATAAGCAAATTCGGCCAATGGTAGCCATGTGGTCCAATCCCCTTGTTGGTAACTAACATACATTCGAAGATATTGTTCAAGGATTTGGTTAACTCTATCTGTTTGACCATCGGTTTCAGGGTGATAGGCCGTGGAGAGATTCCTCGTGATATTGAGTTGTCGACACAGTTGGGTCCAGAATGTGGATACAAACAATGAGCCTCTATCTGAAATAATATCATTTGGTAAGCCGTGTTTAGAAAATACATATTCTAAAAACAATTTTGACAAATCTTCTGCTGTAGCAGTAGTAGTGGTTTTAATAAAAATAGACATTTTTGAAAATCTATCTACTATTACTAATATAGCATCAAAATCATTAGAAATAGGAAGTTGAGAAATGAAATCCATCGATAAAGATTCCCGAGGTTTAGAGGGAATAGGAAGTGGTTGAAGCAACCCATGCTTCGGGTGACGGGGAGCCTTATTCCTATTACATTCGTAACAAGCTTTTATATAGGCCTTGATTTCCTTGGTCATACCTGGCCAGAAGAAATCCCTCGCTATTAACTGGTAGGTTTTATCAACACCAAAATGACCAGCTAACGGAGAATCATGTCGACTATTGAAAATCCATAATTTTATCTCATTGTTGTCGGGTATGACTACTCTACCTTCGAAGACTAATAGACCTGATTCAATAATAAATCTTTTGGCCCCTTGCTTCAAGAGTATTTTGTCTTTTAACCCTAAACAATAATCGTCCTTCGACTGAGCTTCGAGGATTTTGGATAGTGGATTTCGAAAAGATTGAATTGTCATCAAATTAAGTTGATGAGTCGTTAACATTGATTCGTTGAAGATTGATTGCACATTTGCTGGGTTCTTGTCAGCAAATGCGTCCCCCCGCTGTGGGTAAACGTCGTCCCGACGTGACAAGATATCTGGGGCAATGCAGTTTTTTCCTGGGCAATAGGAAATAGAGAAAGAAAATTCAGACAAAAATTCAGCCCACCTGGCTTGACGCCTGGTTAACACTTTAGAAGACATGAAGTATTTCAAAGCATTGTGATCTGTTAAAATTTGAAAAGGACTATCTAGGCTGAGAAGAAAAGAACGCCATTTTTTAAGACAATGGATAATAGCTAAAAGCTCTTTGTCATGAAATTCATAATTTAATTCCGCGGCTTTGAGTTTGCGTGACTCAAAAGCAACAGGATGAAACAAATTTGTTTCAGGATTTAATTGGGAGATGACCCCTGCAATAGCATAATCGCTCGCATCTGTCTCAACTATTGTCGAGGCATAAGGATCAAAATGCCGAAGAATTGGGGCTGTGGTGAACGCCGTTTTTAGTGCTTCGAATTCCTTTTGTGCTGTAGAAGTAAAAACAAAAGGTATATCTTTTCTAAGAAGAGAAGTAAGATTGGAAATAGTTTTAGAGTAATCTTTAATAAATCTTCTATAGAAGTTTGCAAAACCCAAAAATCCTTGGAGTGATTTAATGTTTTTAGGCTCAGGCCATTTCAGGATTTTCTGGACTTTTTTGTCATCCATGACTAAACCGTCAGTGGACAACGTAAAACCCAAAAAATCAATTGATTTGAGGTGGAATTCACATTTATTATGCTTGCCATAGAGACCATGATCTCGAAGACGATTTAGGACCTGTCGAACATGATGAATATGTTCATCCAGTGTTTTCGAGAATTTTAAAATATCATCTAAATAGACGACTACAAATTTTTCAACAACATCTTGAAAGATATCATTAACAAAAGTTTGAAAAGTTGAAGGTGAGTTACATAATCCAAAAGGCATAACTAAATATTCAAAACTACCAAATCTAGTGCGCATTGCAGTCAGTGGTTCATGACCTTCCGCAATGCGAATAAGATTGTAAGCGCCTCTAAGATCAATTTTAGAAAAGAAATTAGCACCATTGAAAAGGGTAAGAAGTAATGACATAGGAGGAACAGGATATGCATTCTTCTTCGTGACTGTGTTGAGCTTTCTATAGTCAACACACAACTTAAGACTACCGTCCTTTTTTTTTACAAAGAGGACAGGGGAGCCAGTTGGAGATTTACTGGCTCTGATGAAACCTTTGGCTACATTCTCTGCAATGTAGTCTCCAAGAACTTGAGATTCGTCCTTTGATAAAGAATAGACAGGACCTGCCGGAGGTACTGGGCCTATTAACTCTATTTGATGGTCGTAGGGTCGATGAGGTGGTAACTTATCGGCCTTGCGGATTGAGGAAACATCGAGGAAATCGTGGTAGATTTCCGGTAGAGTTGAATTGATGACTTCAACGTTTATTTGGTCGTCCTCTTCATCTTTGAGAGAATCTGTCGAGGTGATACCTGTATTGAGAGAGCATAATTCGATTACTTCGAGGCAATTTAAATCCTCTTCAAGTGAAGTCATAGAGCTAGAAGGGTTAGCCAATTGCTCATTTAAAGAAGGTACAGATGCTTGCAAGTCATCTGGCAGAGATTTGTCCTCTAGCAGGACGTTGTCAGGCGGGTTGTTTAACTCCCTATTGACCTGCATTGAAGAATCAGAAATATACTTAGAGCGTGGGGTGATCAATCCCCTAGTCCAATCAATTTCAGGATTCCAATGCGTTAAAAAGTCATGGCAAAGAATGGTATTGTCCATCCTTGGGGCGTCCAAGACTGATAATTCCCACTCGAAGGGGGGAAAATTCGGAAAGTTGAAAACCCATAAAACTTTCTTACTTACCCAATATTTGGGTTCCTCTAATTCGACCAAATAGATGGGAGTTTGATCGATATCTGTAAATGTTAGTTGAAGCTTCTCGGCAAAAGATAAACTAACAAAAGAAATTGAAGCTCCAGAGTCTATAAGACAACTGAAGGGGATATCCTCCTTAAAAAGAATGAATTTCAAGCGGTTTAAGGCAACTCCAGTCCTTAAGACATTGAGGTTCTGTGCACTGGGAGAGATAAGATAGTTTGCTTTGCACACAAGTAAACTATCTACTAGTTTTTTGACTTCGAACTAGTACCTTCTCTTTCCTTCAACTTTACACAGTCTTCCAACTTGTGCTTACCCCCACAGTACATACATAACCCATTATCTGCTCGTCTCTTCCTTTCAGCTTCTTTAAGTTCCCCTTTAGGATCCAGTACTTTGCTGATATTGCCTGGGGTCGAGCCTTTTGGTCGAGGTTTATCCTTTCCCTTATTGGGTTTGGATTGAGTCGAGGAGAATTGATTTGGTCGTGGGTGTGAAGAAGGTCCCGATTTCAAATTTAGGCCTTGAGATTTGTTGGCATATCGACGATGTTGAAGTCGTCCTTGATAAACGCCGTCAAGTTCGAGGGTTCGATCCATTAAATCCGTTAAAGTAATCATCTTCTGACTGTGAAGATTTAATTGATCCAGAATCCTCGAAGGAAGTCCTTTCCTGAAATGATACTTAAGGGCAGCATCATTCCAACCTACACGAGTTTGAAGTGCTCTGAAGTTTGAGATATATTCAGAGGCTTTACCATTATCACTCATGCGAAGAAAATCAATTTCAATTTCTGCGTTGTCCGTTTCATTAGGGTCCCCAAACAACGTAAAAAGTTGGTCTTTGAGCTTTTCCCAATTATTGATAAGTAAGTGGGTTTCTGTCGAAGAAAGCACGAGTAGATAAGGTTCGAACCATCTTGCTACTTTCCCGGCTAGGCATGAAGAAGAGTAAACAACCTTTGGTCGGTCTCTGTTAAAGGTTCGAGGGTCATTATGGAACAGTAGCTTGCAGGTTTGCAAGAAGGGTTGCAATCTGTCGGGGTGATCTCCGTCGAATTTGTCAGGAGATTTCATAGAAGGAGTTTTGAACTTAGATCCCTCTGAAGACGTTGGATTTGAAAGGGTTTTCATAAAAAGTCTCATGAAATCTTCCAGAGAGTTAGATGGTCCCGGTTCTGAGGATTGGCCAGAAGGGTGATTGGCAGGGGCGGATGGTGCCTCATGCATTGTATCCTCTCCTTCTTCTTCATCACTAGAATCCTCAAAATCTTGTGGAATGTCTTCTACAGATTGAACTGAATGTTGCCATTCCCTAAGGTCGAGTGGTTCCAAAGAGTGAGTGCGAGAAACAGACCTTGTGGCTGTTGGCCTGCCTCTAGCGCGAGCTCTAGTAGTAGCGCCCGTAGGAGGAGTGCGTTGAACAGGTGCCATTTAAAATTTTAGAAGCACCTAAAAAGATGTAGTAGTGCAAAGAATGAGAACTATGGAGAATTAAATTATACTGTCACCGGACGACCTACACACAAGGTCGAGGATGTTCCTGTAAGTGAGATGAGGGGTTTTAGAAACTTCTTCGAAGCACAGAGGAATTATTCAAGGAAATGATTCAAAGGTCACTTGAAGTAAAAGCTATAGGTTCGAGGTTCGATCGAGAAGAATTATAAACTAGTTCCAAGGTAATAATAATTCTTAAAATCTCACGAAGGGTTGGAAACTCAATAATCAAAGATTTAGGATTTAGAAATGAATATTTGAGAAGGTAAAAGAAAGATACAATAACAATGATTTAACTTTTAAGGTTTTTACCACTATTAATTTAAATACGATATTATAATTTAATTCTAAGGAATATCGAACCAAATACCCAACTCCTTTTATATCCTTTGTTCCTCCTCGCATTGACCTCCCTTCCATCACAGCATTCCCGTTCCATTGACCATTACTAACATACACTTAGACCCTCTCTACTAAATATCCGTTCATGCTCAATTTGTCCCTTTTAATTAATTAACAAAACTTTAATGAAAAAAACTACCACTATACTATTTCGTTGATCCTAGCGCTGTGCGTCGCTTATTGAAAAGGACTAAGGTACCCTATTGGGAGATTGACTAATTTAGATTTAGAGTTTAGGCTAGCGCAGTTAAATAGCAGTACACAAAGGAAAATCGCAGTTGCTATGGAGAATTGCTTTCTGCGCTTCGCGTATAGATTTAGGACTCGATATTATTGATTTATTGAGTTAATTTCGCTTCGAGTGTCACGTGGCGCGTGACAGAACCAAAGGTTTTGCATCCTTCTGCAGCTAAAAATGCTGCCCCCACAAAACCGTCTGTAGCTTCTTTAAAATTTTTTCTACGCCACACAATTCCAACTTAGGTTGAGAATACCTGGATTCCACCTCATTAAACACCACAGACTCATACCTTACTGGTCTGACCCTCCCAGTCTTATCCTCCTGAGACAAAACAGCACCAGCAGCAATATAACTTGAGTCCACTGCCAGATAAATTTTACCAGCATCAACACCATAGTCCCACTTGTGAAGAACAATATCTTCACCAACCACCTTCTTCAACTTCTGAAAAGCCTCTTCACACTCTTCAGTCCATTCCCAATCTGCATCTTTCCTGGTCAGCCTCCTTAAAGGTGAAGCCAACAAAGAAAAATCCTTAATAAAAATCCTGACATATACACATACACCCAAAACTCCCCTGACTTCAGTAGTATTTTTAGGCCTTGGCCATGACTGAATTTTATTAATCTTCTTCTTTGCCATAATCCTTCCCTCTTTACATACCACATGACTCAGACTTTCCAAAGCAGGAACACAACAACAGAATTTTGACCCTGAAATGGTCAAACCAGCCTCTTCAATCCTAAACAACACTCTCTCTAGAGTTATTGCATATTCCCACACAAACCTCCTTATGCCAGGGTTCTCCACTAACACCTAATTACCATAATCAGTGGATGGTTCTTTAATTCCACCATCATCAATAAAAATACCAGCATGAGTAGGAGCCTCATCCTGTAAAATCTAAGCCATCTGTGCTTGATATACCACCACTGAATTAGTTGCTCCCTGAGGCAACCTAGTGAGCTGAAATCTTCCCAAAGGAGTCTCAAAAGTTGTGAGATGCCTTGAATCCGTATGGAGTTCCCTCTCATCATAACCACCCATTATATCACCCAAACCATAATACACCCTTCCAGCAAAAGCTTCAACAAAATCCTCTTCACTTGGTGGCATACCAGCATCCTTGATAGTGACTCTATTAAAGGCTCTAAGATCATGAACCACCCTTAACTTCCCATTCTGCTTCTTTACACAGAAAACCGTACTTGAGTAGCTGGATGTTGATTGTTCGTATAACCCAGTCCTGACTCTTTTCCTAACAATCTCCACAAAATCCTATCTAATAGCGGCTGGAATCGGAATAGGTTTGATTTGCCAAGGTTCATGACAAACCACAGGAATCAAGTAAGGTTCCCCATAAGAGTGCTTCAACACACCCCTTTCCTCTTCAAAAAACGGCACAGATTTTTCCATTAGCACAATATCGTGCAACAACAACTTCTTTTCTTCTTCAGACAACCACCCATCAGGACCAAAATTAACAACCTTCAAACTTTCCACGGTCACCCTAGCTGTCTCTAAAAATTCTGGAGGATTCTTCACCAAAGGAGTACAGTACAGATCTCTTGAAAAAGGAGGTCTCTTCAAGGGCAGATTCAAACCCACAGGCATAGGCTCATTGACAGGCCTAATCTTCTGCGCTACCTTCTTATACTTTGCCGCTACACCTTCAACTTGAGGGATCTTCAGGAATTCTTCACCACCAGACCTGGAACAAAAACCAAGGGTCTCCCCATTGCTCACATGCGTGGCCAAGGTAATGTTTTTGAAAGGTGTAGAAGAAACCCTAGCAGTGCACAATTGGGAGGACTTACTTTTACTCCCCAATCTCACCACTCCAAACCTTTTTCGCAATACCAAATCTTCATCCTCACTTCCGTCTTCCAAATCTTCAAATCATGATTCATCTTCAGAATCAACTCTTCTAAAATTGTAACTTCTGGTCCCCATTAGAAAGAGTCTTCATCAATTCCTTTCTTGACAACCCCTTCAACACATCCATCCTGACATCTCTAGCCAGGGCAGACCAAAAAACATCCTTAGAAGCATTTTCATGTGCCAGCTCCTCCACTTCCACCAAATACTCCACCACAGGATCAAACTTTAGCAGAAACTTCCTGTAACTATGCAAGTTACCAACACCACCATAAGATTGCCATTCACTGACAACCTTGTTCAGATCCATCATAGTAAACCTGACACCCCATCTATCCACCATCTCCCTACAAAACAACTTCCAATCCCTCTTCTTGTAGCCAGAGATGTCCACAATCTCCTTCTCCACTGCCCTATCACCAATGAAGAAGATTATTTGCTTCACCATGTCCAGGTAGGAAGCACCATCCACACCAGCGGCAGTTTCATATTTCTCCAGAAACCACTTGACATCCTCCCCATTAAACTTGGTACCATCCCAAGTTTTAATCTTTACACACTCCCTAACTATCACAGAAGGAGGACCATCCCCCCCACTGACAGTCACCACAGGAATAGAGGAACCAGAAGCCATTCCTCTAGACCAAAACACCAACAAGAGCCAACCAAAGAAAACAGAGATTCCAAAGAACTAGCAAGTTCTACCCCACCTTGGGCACCAGAAATGTAGACAATCCTATAGTACTAGCTATAGGCCTTGACCAAGGGAGTTGGAGAAAAACGAGAGAGAAAATCCCCTGTCCCTTTAGAAAAATAGAGTGAGATTTACTTGCTAAAGTAAGTTGGTTCCTGTTTTGCTAAAGCCCCTTTTCAACACACTTGACTGCTTGATGAGCCAAGAAAGTAGTCACCAGACAGACTACCAGACCAAAGAACTGAAATGTAGAACAAAGTCCACACCAGAGACAGCAAAGATACTTGATGTAGGCTGCAAATCCACACCAGAGACAGCAATAATACTTGCTATAGCTTGCAAGACTATAACAGAGAAAACAGTTGCCAAAGTTAAGTTAAATGAAGAACTCACTTGCAACAAACACAGCCAAATTGTGGCCAGAAAACAGTGAAAACTGAGTGAGGAACAAGGATATCACCTCCGGATGGTTGTATGATAATTAAGGTTGCCCCAAACTGTCTTATTCACTATGTACACACAGACCACTATCTAAGAGCCCATGCGCACCCACCAAATTGAATAAAAAACCCTCCTGAAGCGCTCCCCAACCTTCTAAAACAGAGGTGGGCGGGCCGCCCGACGTCGGAGGTGCCGCCTGAAGCGGCCCGGCCTCCCTGAAGCCAGAAATCAATAAAAACAACTATTCTACTTAGAAAAATTAGCTACAACTACTAAAACCTTTAAAACACGGAATTTCACTATAACAACATTGAGACATGAAATATAGAGAAAAATTAGCTCTATCCAATGGTACTAAGCACTTAACCCTAAGACTTAAGGTTAGCCCGTAAAACACGAAAAACAAAATTAAACAGCTATCTTTTATAAATGAAAAATAAGGAAATGACCCCTTAAAACTTAGAATATGAAAAATGTCTTCCAGACATAAAATATAGAGAAAAAGTGGGGCTATCCAATAATAGTACCCACATACCCGCAGACCCAATATCCACAGAATAAAACCAGAAAAATATACAATTCCTTAACAGATGTCAATTAAGACATTCCCAAACAGCACCAAATCACGCAAGAAAGGCCCCTGCCAATGTTGGAAGACCACAATGTGTCACAGCTACTAACAATCATAGTGGCCATGATGATAATATATAATAATAATAATTATATAATGCGCACCACCTAATCCTTTATCATTCTCAAAAGAAATTTTTTTTTCAATTTTGTATAAAAAGATGATGTTTTATTTTTCTTTTTTTCTTTCTATTGAATCTTGTTTAAAAGGGGGAGGGATTGGGAGGTCGTTATTTTTTTTATTTTTTTTTATTGTAGCTTATTATTTTTGCTTGCATCGTTTTTGAGTGCATGGATTGAATTATTATTGAGGGGGGGGGAATTCATGCGTTTGTCCGCTTAATGGATTGTTATTAGTTATTTTTTTTTTTTTTTTTTTTTTTTTTGAATGGTTGGTTGGTTGCTTGTAATATAGAAATCATTGTGAAAAGCATAATATAAGTCCTGTATTATTCATGATAGTTATTGAGTTGTTGTGATTTATAAATTCATGTCTATGTATTTTAATCATATATATAACTATATGTGTGGCCCATGATTAGTGGAATCACAATGTCTGGATAGGAAGAGTAAGTGCTGGTGAGGGGGGTGGAAGAAGATGGGGAATAAAATGTGTGTATGTTGTTTGCAGGTGGAAATGTTTGAGAAATTAGTGTATGTGTGTACTATAGAATAGATAGATATAGAGATATATATAGTTAGTGGCTTACTAAGTGTTTTGAAAACCTTTTCTTGCATTGTTAAGTATGTCTGTGTGTGTGTGTTTATTAAAAAATGATGATGATGATGATGATGGAAGAAGATCTATATAAATTATTATGATTAGGGGGGGGGAAGGGGGTATCCATGTTGTTGAATGATTTGCAAGTAAATTCGGTGGGTGGGGATAAACATCATTATATATATATATATATTTATAGCCTTAATTATCTTTTGTGATTATTATTATTGAGAATGATGTTTGCTTTTTGTATAGGTTGATTATTATGATGGACAAAAGGAACCTAGAGTCATCAAACAAGTCATCACTAGCCTTAAAAAAAAACTAAGAAAAAAAAACTTTTCATTACATTCTTTATTCACTAATTCTAATCCCTCTGTTGAAAAATCATCTACCTTGAACCCTTCTTCAAATCAAACTTACTTACCATCTACTTTATCATCATCACCCCCTCCCCAGTACCTCATCATCTTTCTCAAAATAATAATAATAATAATAATAATAATAATAATAATAATAATAATAATAATAATAATAATAATAATAATAATAATAATAATAATAATAATAATAATAATAATAATAATAATAATTATAATAATAATAATAATAATAATAATAATAAGAAAAATAATAATATTAATAATAATAATAATAATAATAATAATAATAATAATAATAATAATAATCTGGTATTATCAAATGATTCAGATATGAATGAAATAATGGTTTCTTCTTTGAGAAAAAGTTTATAAACTGAGGCTCTCTTGTCATTGGGTCAACATGGTAATCAGATGTTGTTATCACCACCTCATCATGTCTTGTGTGATGGTGAAAAAAAAACACATTTTTCAGGGAAACACTTTACACATGTCACAGCCACAACAATCATAGTGGCGGTGATAATAATAATATAATATATAATGCGCACCACCAAATCTTTTATCATATTCAAAAGAACTTTTCTTTTTTTCCATATTTTATAAAAAGAGGATGTTTTATTTTTCTTTTTTTATTTCTATTGAATCTTGCTTAAAAGGGAGAGGGAGGGATAAGGAGGAGGTGATGGTTATGTTCTTTTATTTTTTATTTTTTATTTTTTTGTTTTTTTAATTGTAGTTTATTATTTTTTATTGAATCGTTTTTGAGTTTGCTTAGATTGAATTATTAGTGAGAGGTGGGGGGGGGGAGGAGGGGAGAGGGGATTTTATGCATTTGTTTGCTCAATGGACTGTTATTTTTTTTTTTCTTTTTTTTGAATGGCTGGTTGGTTGCTTGTATTATAGAAATCATTTTGAAAAGCATGTATAAATCCTGTATTATTCATGATAGTTTTTGAGTTGTTGTGATTTATAAATTCATGTCTATGTATTTTTAATCATATATATAACTATATGTGTGGCCCATGATTAGTGGAATCACAATGTCTGGATAGAAAAGTAAGTGCTGGTGAGGGGGGTGGAAGAAGATGGGGAATAAAATGTGTGTATGTTGTTTGCAGGCGGAAATGTTTGAGAAAGCAGTGTATGTGTGTACTATAGAATAGATAGATATAGAGATATATATAGTTAGTGGCTTACTAAGTGTTTTGAAACGTTTTCCTGCATTGTTAAGTGGGTGTGTTTATTAAAAAAATAATGATGATGGAAGAAGATCTATATAAATTCTTATGATTAGGGGGGGGGAGGGGGGTATCCATGTTGTTGAATGATTTGCAAGTAAATTGGGTGGGTGGGGATAAACATCATTATATAGATATATATTTTAATAGCCTTAATTATCTTTTTGCTATTATTATTATTATTATTATTATTGAGAATGATAATTGCTTTTTGTATAGGTTGATTATTATGATGGGGACAAAAAGGAACTTAGAGTCATTTAACAAGTCATCACTAGCCCTAAAAAAAAAAAAACTAAAGAAAAACAAAACGTTTCATTACTTTCTTTATTCACTAATTCTAATCCCTTTGTTGAACAATCATCTACCTTGAACCCTTCTTCAAATCAAACTTACTTACCATCTATTTTATCATCATCACCCCCTCCCACCCTCAATCACCTCATCATCTCTCTCAAAATAATAATTATAATAATCTGGTATTATAACATGATTCAGACATGAATGAAATAATGGTTTCTTCTTTGAGAACAAGTTTATAAACTGAGGCTCTCTTGTCATTGGGTCAACATGGTAATCAGATGTTGGTAATACCATCTCATCATATCTTTATGTGATGGTGAAAAAAAAACACATTTTTAGGGAAACACTTTACACATGTAACAACCACAAAAATCATAGTGGCGGTGATAATAATAATATAATATATAATGCGCACCACCTAATCTTTTATCATACTCAAAAGTACTTTTTTTTTCCATTTTGTATAAAAAGAGGATGATTTATTTTTCTTTTTTTCTTTCTATTGAATCTTCTTAAAAAAGGGGGAGGGAGGGATAAGGAGGAGGTGATGGTTATGTTTTTTTATTTTATATTTTTTGTTTTTTTAATTGTAGTTTATCATTTTTTCTTGAGTCGTTTTTTAAGTTTTCTTAGATTGAATCATTAGTGAGAGGTGGGGGGGGGAGGAGGGGAGAGGGGATTTTATGCATTTGTTTGCTTAATGGATTGTTATTGGTTTTTTTTTTCTTTTTTTTGAATGGTTGGTTGGTTGCTTGTATTATAGAAATCATTGTGAAGAGCATAATATAAATCCTGTCTTATTCATGATAGTGATTGATATGTTGTGATGTGCATATTCATGTCTATGAATTTTTTAATCATATATATATAACTATATTTGTGTCCCCATGCACAGCTGTGGGTATGAGTGGAATCAGAATGTCTGGATAGGAAGAGTAAGTGCTGTTGAGGGGGGTGGAAGAGGATAGGGAAATAAATGTGTGTATGTTGTTTGCAGTTGGAAATGTTTGAGAAAGTAGTGTATGTGTGTACTATAGAATAGATAGATATAGAGATATATATAGTTAGTGGCTTACTAAGTGTTTTGAAAACCTTTTCCTGCGTTGTTAAGTGTGTGTGTGTGTGTGTGTGTGTTTATTCAAAAATAATGATGATGATGATGATGATGGAAGACGATCTATATCTATATCTATATAAATTATTATTATTATTATTATTGAAAATTAATGATCTTATTTCATATATATATATATATATATATATATATATATATATTTGATGTATTGATTGATTGATTGATTGGATTCTTGGGTATATTTGCTTCATGTATTGTTATTGATATTGGGGGGGGGGTTTTATTTATTGGTTGATTGATTGATTGGTTGATTGATTGATTGATTGGTTTATTGGTTTATTGGTTGATTGATTGATTGGTTAATTGGTTAATTGGTTGACTGGTTGGTTGTATTATAGAAATCATGTTGAAAAGCATATATAAATCATGTATTATTCATATTAGTGATTGAGTTGTTGTGATTTATATATTCATGTCTATGTATTTTTTTATCATATATATAACTATATGTCTGGCCCATGCACAGCTGTGGGTATTAGTGGAATCAAAATGTCTGTATAGGAAGAGTAAGTGCTGGTGAGGGGGGTGGAAGAGGATGGGGAAAAAAATGTGTGCATGTGTTTGCAGCTGGAAATGTTTGAGAAAGTAGTGTATGTGTGTGGGCTATATAATATATAGATATAGATATATATATAGTTAGTGGCTTACTAAGTGCTGTAAAACCTTTTCCTGCATTGTTAAGTGTGTGTGTGTGTGTGTGTGTGTGTTTATTAAAAAATAATAATAATGATGATGATGATGGAAGAAGATCCATATCTATATCTATATAAATTATTATTATTATTATTATTATTGAAAATAAATGATCTTAGTACATATATATATATATGTATATATATTGATTGATTGATTGATTGATTGGATTCTTGGGTATATTTGCTTCATGTATTGTTATTGATATTGGGGGGGGGCTTTGATTTATTGGTTGATTGGTTGATTAGTTAATTGGTTGGTTGTATTATAGAAATCATGTTGAAAAGCATATATAAATCATGTATTATTCATAATAGTGATTGAGTTGTTTTGATTTATATATTCATGTCTATGTATTTTTTTAATCATATATGTAACTATATGTGTGGCCCATGATTAGTGGAATCAGAATGTCTGGATAGTAAGAGTGAGAGCTGGCAAGGGGTGGAAGAGGAAGGGGATGGGGAAAAATATGTGTGTATGTGTTTGCAGGTGGAAATGTTTGAGAAAGTAGTGTATGTGTGTGCGCTATAGAATATAGAGATATAGATATATATATAGTTAGTGGCCTACTAAGTGTTTTGAAACCTTTTCCTGCATTGTTAAGTGTGTGTGTGTGTGTGTGTGTGTGTGTTTGTTAAAAAAATAATAATGATGATGATTATGATGATGGAAGAAGATCTATATAAATTATTATGATTAGGGGGGGCGGGAGGGGAAGGGGGAAGGGGAGGGGGTATCCATGTTCACCACAGGAAATCTGGGGGTGAACTGCTAGCAGTTCCCTCTATTTGAAACTATCAGGAATTTTGAGGAAACTGTTGGGAAACCATCCTGAAACTGTAAGAAATATGCTTTTAAATCTGATGAAAAAACATTGAAAAAATAAACTGTCACAGATTGAATCCAGAACAATCCCTCCTTGAGCAGAGCTTAGGAACCACATTGAACATCATTTAATCTCAGGTTTGGCAAAAGGTTGAACAACATCACTTAGCATACCTTAATATTCAAATATTAAACTTGAATATATGTTGCGTGTATGATATAGATGCATATGCATTTGAATTTGCATGGTGGATACTTATTGCATGTTAAAAATTGATGTGAAATGCCTATCTAAAGTGTATGCATAATGACTATGAAGAATAAATATGCATAAAAAATATGCATAAAAATATGCATATTCAATATGCATATTGAATATGCATAAAAAATATGCATAAAAATATGCATATTGAATATGCAAAAAAAAGTTGCATATATGTATATGAATAAAATATATTAATATGCATTTAAATTTGTGTAATGAATATGAATATGCATATCCATAAATATGCATAATGATTGAAAAATGCAAAAAAAATTATGCTTAATGAGTATATTTTATGCATAAATATAATTATGCAATATGAATTCATATTGCATACAGATAACACTGGCAAACCAACTTGACCAAAACTCATACTAAATTTTCATTCTGGACTAAAGGTGTGAGGGAAGGAAGAAAAACAGTCCAACATTAGAAAAATGCTACATGCACTCATTTTGTAGCAGAGCAAATGAGAAGTGCTGAATTATGGTTGGTGCCCATAATTTAGTATGATATCATAATTTTATTTAATTGTTTTTAATATTGAAAAGACTTTAGGTCGGTTGGTATGGATCTAGCTGTGCCAGGGTCTAATCTAATTATTTTAACAATTTCTTAATAATTAATGGGTTTTAATACAAAAACAGGTTGTATTTTTTGTGGGATATTGGATATGATAAGGTCTTTTGTTAAAAAAACTTATATTGTTCAAACATATTCCTGAATCAGATGTGGGATAATCACTACAAAAAATTGTAGTACTGTGGGCAATAAAATATATGCACAAGCAGTAAAGAAAGGACTGAGTGAACCCTTTTTGTGCAGTGGGAATCATTAGAGTGGAATTGTGGATGAAAAATATAATTCATTATTACCATTTTATTTAATCAAAAAATTTATAATATTAAAAAGAACTGTTGATTAATTGGTATTTGACCTTTGTGCCTCACTCATATTTATCATTTGATTGATTTTTTGTCACCATTATGATATTAATATTATAAGTATAGCAAAAACTCGTGTGTCCAACGCATACGGGTGATGTTACACCTTTTATAATATTATTAAATAAAGGTAAAAAAATATGAAAATGATTTTTTTTGAAAAAAATAAATTGATATCCAAAAGCAATATGAGGGATAAAAAAGTAAAATTAAAGGGATCAAATATGAAATAAAAAATTAAAGTAAAATTCCTGCCATCAAGAGCAAGTAGACACGATGGGGTGAACTCCCACCAGTGGCACTAAACTTGGACTATAATTTCTTTTTTGTAAAAATAAAAAAAATCCACATGAGCTTTACCAAAACTTCAGGATGACAATTTTGCCATATAAAACAACTTCTTGTGCAATTATTGAAGAAAAATTCATTTTCATTGCAATAGAAAGAATTGATCACATCAGACTGCATGAGACCAAAAGTGTCCAGCACAAGTTTGGCCGAACTTGTGCTGGACACTTTTATGATGGAGAGTAGCTAGGGTGGAATTTTTCTTCAGTTCATCTGGTATTCCTTATAAACGTGTCCACTGGTATTTGATCTTTGTGCCTCACTCATAATTATCAATTGATTGATTTTTTGTCACCATTATGTTATTAATATTATAAGTATAGCAAAAACTCGTGTGCCCAACGCATACCGGGTGATGTTACACCTTTTATAATATTATTAAATAAAGGTAAAAAAATATGAAAATGATTTGTTTTACAAAAAATAAATTGATATACAAAAGCAATATGAGGGATAAAAAGGTAAAATTAAAGGAAGCAAATATGAAATAAAAAATTAAAATAAAATTACTGCCGTCAAGAGCAAGTAGACATGTTGGGGTGAACGCTCACCAGTAGCACTAAACTTGGACTGTAATTGCTTTTTTGAAAAACAAAAAAGTGCCAATCTGAGGTTTAACAAAACTTCAGCAGAACCATTAAGCCATATGAAACAACTTCTAGTGCAAAGATTGAGAGAGAATCAATCACACCAGACTGCATGTGACCAAAAGTGTCCAGCACAAGTTCGGCCAAACTTGTGCTGGACACATTTATGACGGAGAGTAGCTAGGGTAGAATTTTTCTTCAGTTAATCTTGTATTTCTTATAAACATGTCCATTGGTACTTGATCTTTGTGCCTCACTCATATATATCATTTGAATGATTTTTTGTCACCATTATTTTATTAATATTATAAGTATAGCAAAAACTCATGTGCCCAACGCATACCGGGTGATGTTACACCTTTTATAATATTATGAAATAAAAGTAAAAAATTATGAAAATGATTAGCTTTACAATAATTTAAATAGATATTAAAAAAAAAGAGAAAGAAAAAACTAAAATTAATCTCAAAGAGATCAATTATGAAAAACAAAATACTAGTAAAATTCTTGCTCTCAAGAGCCAGTAGAAGTGTTGAAACAAATGGGAGCCATCAGGGCTAAAGTTTAATAAGTGACCTTTTTTTATAAAGATAAAAAATTTTACACCTGAGGTTGGGAAGAGCGACTGGTGGATGTTTCAGTTAAACAAAACAACTTGTAGTGAAGTTTAATAAAAAAATGTTTTTTTGTTGCCATAGAGTGAATTGATCCCATCTGACTGCATGTTGTGTTGATCCAAACCTGGGTAGGCCTTTGGAGTGCATATTTGGGGGTATTTGGTGATAGTTAGTAGTGTTTATGGAGGCTTAAGATAGGTTCACTTATTATGTCTCAGATTAATGTCCTTTCTTTTCTCTTCATTTTGGTATCCCTTATGGGTGGTTACCTTGCTTTATAGGGTATTTATGGTGTTGTTATTGGTATTTATCGGATGTTTATTGCTTAGTGGTGCTTATGTAGGCTTAAGCTAGGGTCAATTATTATGTCTCAGCTTATTTTCCTTCATTTTATTTTCATTTTGGTATATCTTATGTGTGTTTATCTTGTATATTAGTGAAGTTATGGGTTTTTAGGGTTTTTATTGGTTGTATGGGTGTTTTAGGGCCTAGAAGTGGCTGGTCCGCCCCCAAGCAGCCCTCCCGCTCCTAAGAAGAGCCCCCTCCCAGCGGCCTGGCCGCCTGGGCGCTGGGGAAGTGCTAAAATGCACTTTTATGCATGAAAAAGGCTGGGAAAGCTGGATTTTGGGTGCGGAATTGGTCAGGGTGGTCTGTGCGCTGGCTGTATGATGCGTGTGTGGGAAGATTTTTAGGGAATCATCTTATCACTTTACTCATTGCCTCCCTGTTCATCACTGTCTCATTGGCTTGTGTTTTGTTGGAATATATTACTGTTCATTTCAACTCTTTCTGGTAGTCTGTCTGGGACTATTATCTTCACATTTAAAGGGTTCAAGTGTGTTTAATTAGAGGGTCTAGCAAACAGATCTCCAATTTGCTGCAACAGGTAAATCTCACTTGTTTTTCTAAAGGGACAGGGGATTTTGTCTCTGGTTTTTCTCCCACTCCCTTGTTCAAGGCCTATAGCTAGTACTATAGGATTGTCTACAACGTGACCAAAGGTGTCCAGCACAAGTTCGGCCGAACTTGTGCTGGACACTTTTATGATGGAGAGTAGCTTGGGTGGAAATTTTCTTCAGTTCCTTCATCTTGAATTTCTCATAAACATGTCTACTGGTATTTGATCAGTCTGTATCTTTCATACTTATCATCCAATTAATATTTTATTACCATTATATTATTAATGTTATTAGTATAGAAAAAACTTGTGTGCCAAATGCATACCATGTGAAGTTATACCTTCAATAATTCTTTAAAATAGACGTAAATAAATTTGGAAAGGATTAGTTTTACAAAAACTAAATACAAATTTAAAAGTAAAAAGAGGAATAAAAATGTAAAATAAAAGTCAAAGAGTTCAAATATGAAAAAAATACTAGTAAAATTCCTGCTATCAAGAGCCAGTAGAGCTATTAAAGCAAATGGGAGCCATCAGGGCTTAATTATAATAAGTGACCTTTTCTTTAAAGATAAAAAATTATACACCTGATATTGGGCAGAACAGCAGGTGGATGATTCAGCTAAACCAAACTACTTCTAGTTAAATTTGATAAAAAAAATTTTTGTTGCCATACAGAGAATTGATCCCATCTGACTGCACATAACCAAAAGTGTCCAGCACAAGTTTGGCCCAACTAGTGCTGGACACTTCTATGATGGAAAGTGGCTGTGTCAGCCTGTATATCTCCAGGACTGAGTAAAAAGTACTTATAAGTTATGTTAAACACATGAACTATACATGGGAATAATAAATAAGAGTACACAAATAGTATACATAAGTAAAATTATGATAATACACAAAAAATGCCATTATAACACCTTATATACACGCATATATCCACCTTTTATAGGTCTTATGTACTTAATATTAAGTTGGAATATGTTAGGGTAATCTTAAGAACCTTAAGTATAAGGCTGCATAATTTTTAAGTACACTTAAAGCTGTTATATTCATTGTTTTATGCAAAAAACAAGAAATGCGCTTTATTTCACTTAAAAGTTGACTATATGCGCTATAAAATTGAGAATATCAAAATTGCGCTTTGACAGATCAATTGGGCTCATTTAGAACTATTGATTTGGCTATTTAAATGCATAAAATTAACACTTTTCAAATTTGGTGTTTTTTATGCCAGAAATGGCTTCTGTGTACTGGCCACATACTGCCTGCTTTTTTCCCGTGTGAATAGCTTCATTTTTAGCAAAGTTAGCTTTTTCACACTATAATTACCCCACATTCTACGCCCACTGTGGGGAAACACACTAAAATAGGCGACAGGCGCTTATTTAGTGTCCTAGCTTAATTAATAATGCATTGACCCTGTTTATATGCACTAATTTCATTAATAACCTCACTCTTGGCACTTTATTTCATCACCACGCTTAAACTCGCCTAATTTTAGTCAAGGATTTACCCGTGCAAGCGCCTGCCAAGAACTGCATGTAGTTACCCCACATCTCACGCTCTTTTTTAAGTTTTTGGGTGGTTTCTCAGTCAATTTTGGTTATTTTTGAATGGGAATTTCACGTAGTATAATGTCAGGATTAGCCCCATTATTTCTACAGTAAATCCCCCTTATTATTAAGCTATTATTAACCTTAAAAAGTCTCCTTTAGTCCTTAATATTATTGTTTTATACGCATATACTCTCTTTTTGTCTTTTCTTTAATTTTGATGGATTTCCCTTGTTATTTCAGGATTTTGGCGGTTGTTACTCTTCTAATTATGTCAAGGATCACTGGGATTGTTGATGGGAATGTCTATTAGTTGTTTAGAGGCGTGATTAACTGTGTATTGGGTGGTACATCAAGGGAAATCATTGGGGAACTCAGTGTGTATAAAAGGAGGAGGTTTTTGGGTTGTATTTCTTCATTCTTTATCATTTACAATTAACCAATATAACCAAACAAATTACAATACATATCAATTAGTACTTTTATAAGACTTTTGAATAGTATCTGAATTATAAAATCTATTTTTCTACCAACTACAAAGATTGTAAGCCATATATAAAACTAGTGAGAATTATATTACTGAGACCTTTAAATTTTGATTATATTTTACTACTTATTGGATTTATACTACAGTATTCATATAGGACCATTTAAATCTTCTAGACAACTGACTATTCAAGCTAGTTCACGTCCTTGTACTTGACCTTAGCCTGACAATTGGGGGCCTTTCCTCAAGAATTCTGTTATAATCCTGGTAAGTGAAATTTTCAAGAGAAGGTGCACGTAAATAATATCCCTATAAAAGTATTTGGATAATTACAACAGGTTGGGGTCACTTATATAGTGATTTTAGAAAAAGAAGCCCTGTTATATTATAAAATTGTGATATTGAATCAACAATTTTACCACTAATTTAACTTATAATTGTTATTAGTGGGTCTGTTAAGAGACCAATTAAATTTGAGATCTTTGCAGATAAAATTTTTACCACTAATTTAACATATAATTGTTCTTAGTGGGAGTCTGTCAATAGACCAATTAAATTTGTGATCTTTGCAGATGATAACCAATTAAACTGATTAATTGTTTTCTTTTAACAGGACTCTTAATCTTCTCTTTTATTGGTTTGTAAAATTCATTAAATATTTAGAAAGAATCATACTGACAGTTGTTTTCTTTTGAATATAAAAACACGGCTACATATTGTAGACCAGTTAAATCAAGTGACCACATAAAAGCATATTTGACTTTTGGCACTTACATATTCACTTCATACCAATAAGTAAGCAAGAAAATTGTCTTCAGTGGTATTGATAAATACTGATAAAACTCCTTTTTGAAGTTTTCATATCTAAACTTTCAATTCTTTAAATTCCACGTAAAAATGTGTGACAACAATGACATTGTAAGTAATAAGGTAAAACCTTATAACTTAAGACCTAGAGCTGAAAGACCTGTTACAGGACATTCAAATGGAGGGCCAGGACTCTCCCATAATAAACAACACTCCGTCAATGTCTCTGGAGGAAAGGGAAAAGCTTCTAAAGCAGGTTTCAATAAAGAAATCAAAAAATACATTACAAGAACAAGTTCACTCCCTATCCACCCTAATGAACACCTTGACAGTAAGAGTCAACAATATAGTGGACCAGATCAACAATCTGGAAAAGAGAGCAGCTCAAGGTTTCATAGAAGTCAACCAAGCTCTAGTGGACATAAAGACTCAACCACCAACAGTAGCAACCAACAATTCCATAGCAACACCTCCAGCCCAAGAGGAGGACCAAAAAATTACAGTAAGCAAATGGAAATGGGATTGGTACGCCCAAAACTACAACAATCCTCAACAGCAGGGCTCCAGCAGTCACCCTTACAGGGGAAAGGCAAGGAGAGGCAGAGGAAGTGGGATAAGACCTTGGTAAGTCATCCAACTTCTTATGATCAATTATATCAACCTGACAATAAATTACTTATAGGTAATGAGATTGATAAGGAAATATTGGATATTATTGATAAGGATTTAAAGGATTATTCATTTGAACAGAATATTTTAAACTTGTCTTTACATGAGGACAATGTAAATAGTTTTATGGATCACCAGGAAAATACTATTAATATAAAAATTGAACCAAATGAATTAAATCTTGACCCTGAAAATGAGTCTTCTGAATTGGACACAGAAAAAATAGAATATTTTTTAAAAGAGAATCCAATGGAATCAAAAATAATAAGTAAATTATTATTAAGAATTGAAAAATTGGAAGAGTTCTCAAAAGAGTCAAACATTAATACAGAAAATGTATTATTACAGCTAACACAATCATTGAGTACCACAGCCAATAAATTAAAAATTATTGAAAATTCAAATAATGAATTAATCAATGAGAATAAAAGATTAAAATCTGAGATTAGAAATTTAGAAAATAAATTAGAACACTCTCAGAATATTATGGCTACCATAGAGGGACGTGTAAAATTGTCTTTTTCAAATGTTAATGATACTTTGACTCAAGTACCTGTAATAAAAGATAGGTTACAAAGAGTAGAAATTGAAGTAGCTAACATTTTGAAAAATACTGAAACAATAAAGGATAATACCTCTTATGTAGAAAGAGTACCAGTTTTTATGAAACACTCTGAGGATAAACCAATGATAGAACATGAACATAGTGTCATAGGCTCTGAGAATATAAAATCAGTAAAAGATGAAATAAATGATCATCTTTCTAAAGTAAGTGAATTACTCAATATTCCTCAGGTTAGGGAAGGAAAAACTAGCCAAAAGAACTGGCCTAAGTTAGATCAGTACCCTTCTTTTGACGGGGATTCAAAATCTGATTGGCAACAATTCATACAAAGAATTGATAACTTAAAATTTTCATACAAATTACCTGATGAAGAAATTACTTCAAAGTTAATATCTTTATTTACAGATGTGGCCTTATTATGGTTTGAATCTGTATTGAGTGAGGGAATTAATTACTCCTGGAATGAATGGAAGGCACTAATTGAAAGGCAATTTGGTGGCCCAAAATTTAGAATCACTCAACAAAGACTGTATGAAAGGGCCAGATATAATCCAAATGCTGGAGATAAACCCATGGTCTTCTTAATGAATTAAATAAAAATCATGAAAGCTATGGATCCAAAAATGGATTATGAAGAGTGGAAAGAAAAAATAATATACAAGTTGCCTATATCAGTTAGAGACATTATTGTAGCTAGAACTGAAACTGTCAGAGACACCTCTGGATTCATCAATATATGCAATGAGATATTATTAAACCACAAATATGAAACCAAGTATAGTAATTACAGACAAAGTGTTGAAGTGGTAAAACCTACTACAAGTAAGTTACCAGTGGAAAAGAAAAAACCTTCAGCTCCCCTTGTCCCTAAGAGACAAGAAAATAACACTTGTTACAAATGTAATGAACCTTGGGTTAAAGGTCACACGTGTAAGAAAAGAATAAATGTTATTGAAACCTCACAAAATTCTGAACCTAGTAATCATGAAGATGAGAATGTGGAATCCAGTGAGGATTGCAAGAGTAACATATCTTACAGTGATGATGAAAATGAGATATTTGTATTAGAACAGGATATAATGTTCCTGAATGATGCTATACCTCATACAGACACATCTTTAACTTCCATAGAGGAAGCTGAAATAATTAAAGATGTATCTCATGATACTTACAAAATAACACCTATCAGAGCACCTGTTATCATATGTGGAAAAGAAATGAATGCCATTCTTGACACTGGGGCTGCAGGTAGTGTAGTTTCACTTAATGCATTAATGAAACTTGATAGTAAGTACCAGGAAAAACTAGAACCTGTTCAGACAAAGAACTGGAGGGGTTTTGGTTCAGTATTAAATCCAATTGGCAAATACAAAACTGCTGTATTCTTTAAATATAATAATGGATATGTTAGAGCAGTTTGTGAATTTGTAGTAATGGATAATAATAATTGTAGTGATTGGTTTATTATTGGCAATGATTTATTGACAAAATTTGGCATTAAACTAGATCCTGCAAACAGTTGTTTCACCATAGGGGTGAATGGTAAAAGAAAATTCAAAATATGTTCTGAAAATTCAGTATATACCATTTCTCCTAGAGAAGAACAACTGCAAGGTGGAAGAACCACCAATGAAGTGGGTGAATTGGAAAATGAAATCCAAAAGGCCTCTTTCAGTCCTCAACTCTCAAATATTGAACAAGAAGATATTTTGAGATTGATTAAATCATATCCTATGGCATTTGCTCATGGCTCAAATGAACTAGGATTGGTCAAAAACCATGAGATGAAAATCTCTTTGAGCTGTGATCTGGATAATATTCCTGGCAGCTTAAAAAAGAAACCTTACCCAGCATCTCCTGCAAAAAGGAAAGATATTGAAGACAATATAAAATTGTTGTTGGAAATGGGTATTGTTGAAAAAGTGGACACAACACCTAAGTATTGTGTCATTTCACCAGTATTAATCTCTTATGAAAAAGATAAGGCAAGATTATGTGGTGATTATAGAGCTCTGAATACATATACAGTAGATGATATTTACCCTCTACCAAGGATAGCTTCTATCCATGCTACCTTACAAGGAGCAAAATATATTTCCTGTCTGGATGGGAACAAGGGTTACCACCAGATTCCTGTGGAAAGAGATTCTCAAAATTACTTATTAATAACCACACATATGGGTATTTATAAGTATGTGAGAATGCCATTTGGCCCAAAGAATGCCCCTTCAGTCTTCCAAAAATTGATGGATAGTGTTTTTCATCAAGAAATGGTTGAAGGATGGCTATTGGTCTATATTGATGACATCATAGTGTTTTCAAAAACATATGATGAACATTTAAATCACCTGAAAAGAGTCTTTCAAAAAATGGATGAAATTAATATGACTATTGCATTAAAGAAATGTAAGTTTGGATTTCAATCCTTGAAAGTACTTGGACATGTTGTATCTGGATTACAAATTTGTGTTGACCAGAATAAAGTGGCAGCAATTAAAAACATTGGGATACCTAAAAATGTAAAAGAGGTTCAAAGTTTTTTAGGTATGTGTGGATATTATAGACAATATATTAAAAATTACCAATCCATTGCAGCCCCTTTAACAACATTAATCAGGAAGAATGAAGCTTTCATTTGGAATAATGAAAGACAGCACGCCTTTAACAAATTAAAGGAATGTTTGATGTCAGCTCCAATATTGGGACTGCCAGATTTCACCCTACCTTTTATCTTGTACACTGATGCAAGTTTCATAGGTTTGGGTGCTGCTTTACAGCAAAAACAGATAATAAATGGAAAATTATCTGAAGTAGTTATCTGTTATATATCCAGAACCTTAAGAAAGACAGAACTAAGGTATGGTGCCACACAGCTAGAATGTTTAGCCGTGGTGTGGGCTTTGGAGAAACTTCATTACTATCTGGAAGATCAGAAGTTTGAACTTATAACAGATTGCAGTGCAGTAAAATCATTACTAAACATGAAAACACCTAATAGGCACATGTTTAGATGGCAACTAGCTGTACAAGAGTACAGAGGAAGAATGACAATTACTCACAGAGCAGGAACATTGCATTCAAATGTGGATTTATTATCAAGAAGTCCTTTGCCAAATGATGCTGACAACCCAGCTTATGTACCTGAAAATGAGGTTATACATATATTTGGGATTTATATAGTGGATTTAGAAGAAGAGTTTATGCAAACTATATTGGAAAATTATTCATCTGATAAAGATTTGTCTAAACTATCTACCATTCTTAATGATCCAACAAATGCCTCCATGAGTGCATTAATTAAAACCTTGCCTCCAAAGTATAAAAATGCGTTGGAAAAAGGTAAACTATCAATTGAAGATGGATATATATATTACAGGAAAAAGTTAAGCAATGTAATAGTAATACCACCTTCTATGAAAGAGTTAATGTTGAGTACTTGTCATGATGACATCTTAGCTGGTCATTTTGACTTTAACAAAACATTAACCAGAGTTAAAAATACAGCCTGGTGGATAAACATGAAAGAGGATGTACAAAAATACATTGAAACATGTGACTCTTGTCAGAAATCTAAAAGATTAACTGGGAAGAGAGCTGGGTTGTTACAACAAATAGAGCAGCCAAAAGCTCCATGGGAAATTATAAACATGGATTTTGTAACTGGCTTGCCATTAGCAGGAAAAGAAAGTTTCAATTCTTGCTGGGTAATAGTGGATAGATTAACAAAAATGTGTAAGTTTATCCCTACCCATAAAGAGGTATCTGCAAAAGACTTGGCATTACTATGGTGGACTCAGATGATGAATACTGCTGGGTTCCCCAAAGCCATAATCTCTGACAGAGACCCTAAATTTACTTCAGAGTTCTGGACATCTTTGATGGAAGTATCAGGTTGTCAATTAAAATTGTCTACAGCACACCATCCACAAACTGATGGGCTGGCTGAGAGGATGATACAAACTCTTGAAGACATGATCAGAAGATATTGTGCCTTTGGATTAGAATACAAAGACAATGAGAAATTCACACATGACTGGGTAACATTAATTCCTGGCCTTGAATTTGCTTATAACAGCACAACTCATTCTGTAACAGAGAAGAAACCATTTGAACTCTGGCTGGGATATGTACCAAATACCCCAGTAAATCTTTTAAATAAGCTACCAAGGTTGGATATACACCCTGGCACTAAATCCTTTATTCATATGCAACAAATGTGTAGAAAGCATGCAGAAGAATGCATCCGAAAAGCATTTGAATATGAAAAGAAAAGGTGGGACAAATCTCATAAAGAATTTGAATTTAAAAAGGGAGATGAAGTCCTCATATCAACACTACATTTTAACTTACAAGGTAATGTTAAATTAAAGGATCCCTTTGTAGGACCTTTTGTAGTAAATAAAATGGTTGGGAATAATGCAGTGGAAGTCATATTATATGCTCCATATGATAGGAAACATCCAGTTTTCCCTATCTCATTATTGAAACCTTACCATGCAAATGATCCTGACTTATTTCCAAAAAGAAGGGGAAGGCCTAAAAAGCAACCTGAAGAAATTGTGGAAAAAGCAGAGATTGAAAAAATACTCAAGAAAAGAATCCTTACTAAAGAAAAAGGAACTGAGTATTTACTAAGATTTAAAGGGAAATCAAATGAATTTGATAAATGGATACCTGAAAAAGAAATTTCTAATTTATCCACCCTTCTTAAAAAATTTAAACAGAAATAAATTTCTGTTCAACCAGCTGAGGGGTTAAAAAACCAGTACTCATAATATTTTATTATGTTTTATTTCTTTAAAGTTGAATCTTTAATGCTACAGATTTATTCTGAATACCTGAAAATTACAAATTAAATAAAATAAAATGTATAACTTATCATTTTTTTTTATTGTTTTTTTTGGGTGGGCGAGTGTCAGCCTGTATATCTCCAGGACTGAGTAAAAAGTACTTATAAGTTATGTTAAACACATGAACTATACATGGGAATAATAAATAAGAGTACACAAATAGTATACATAAGTAAAATTATGATAATACACAAAAAATGCCATTATAACACCTTATATACACGCATATATCCACCTTTTATAGGTCTTATGTACTTAATATTAAGTTGGAATATGTTAGGGTAATCTTAAGAACCTTAAGTATAAGGCTGCATAATTTTTAAGTACACTTAAAGCTGTTATATTCATTGTTTTATGCAAAAAACAAGAAATGCGCTTTATTTCACTTAAAAGTTGACTATATGCGCTATAAAATTGAGAATATCAAAATTGCGCTTTGACAGATCAATTGGGCTCATTTAGAACTATTGATTTGGCTATTTAAATGCATAAAATTAACACTTTTCAAATTTGGTGTTTTTTATGCCAGAAATGGCTTCTGTGTACTGGCCACATACTGCCTGCTTTTTTCCCGTGTGAATAGCTTCATTTTTAGCAAAGTTAGCTTTTTCACACTATAATTACCCCACATTCTACGCCCACTGTGGGGAAACACACTAAAATAGGCGACAGGCGCTTATTTAGTGTCCTAGCTTAATTAATAATGCATTGACCCTGTTTATATGCACTAATTTCATTAATAACCTCACTCTTGGCACTTTATTTCATCACCACGCTTAAACTCGCCTAATTTTAGTCAAGGATTTACCCGTGCAAGCGCCTGCCAAGAACTGCATGTAGTTACCCCACATCTCACGCTCTTTTTTAAGTTTTTGGGTGGTTTCTCAGTCAATTTTGGTTATTTTTGAATGGGAATTTCACGTAGTATAATGTCAGGATTAGCCCCATTATTTCTACAGTAAATCCCCCTTATTATTAAGCTATTATTAACCTTAAAAAGTCTCCTTTAGTCCTTAATATTATTGTTTTATACGCATATACTCTCTTTTTGTCTTTTCTTTAATTTTGATGGATTTCCCTTGTTATTTCAGGATTTTGGCGGTTGTTACTCTTCTAATTATGTCAAGGATCACTGGGATTGTTGATGGGAATGTCTATTAGTTGTTTAGAGGCGTGATTAACTGTGTATTGGGTGGTACATCAAGGGAAATCATTGGGGAACTCAGTGTGTATAAAAGGAGGAGGTTTTTGGGTTGTATTTCTTCATTCTTTATCATTTACAATTAACCAATATAACCAAACAAATTACAATACATATCAATTAGTACTTTTATAAGACTTTTGAATAGTATCTGAATTATAAAATCTATTTTTCTACCAACTACAAAGATTGTAAGCCATATATAAAACTAGTGAGAATTATATTACTGAGACCTTTAAATTTTGATTATATTTTACTACTTATTGGATTTATACTACAGTATTCATATAGGACCATTTAAATCTTCTAGACAACTGACTATTCAAGCTAGTTCACGTCCTTGTACTTGAACTTAGCCTGACAGGCTGGGTTAAAATTTTTCTTCAGTTCATCTGGTATTTCTTAAAAACATTTCTACTGGTATTTTATCTTTGTGCCTCACTCATACATATTGTTTGATTGATTTTTTGTCTTAATTGTATTATTAATTATATAAGTATAGCAAAAAATCGTGTGCCAAATGCATACTGAGTGATGTTACACCTTTTATAATATTATTAAATAAATGTATAAAAATATTAAAATAATTTATTTTCAAAATTATCAATTGATATCCAAAAGCAATATGAGGAATAAAAAATTTAGTTAAGGGATCAAATATGAAAAAAGAAATCCAAGTATTATTCCTAATATCAAAGGCCAGTAGAGGTGTTGAAGCAAATGAGAGCCATCAGGGATAAATTGTACTAAATTGACTGTTTTTTAAAGATAAAAAATTGTGTACCTGTGGTTTGGATGAACTCTAGGTGGATAATTCAGCTATATCAAACTACATATAGTGAATATTCTTATGAAATAATTTTTTTCATTGACATAGAGAGAATTTATCCCATCTGACTGCACCTGACCAAAAGTGTCCAGCACAATTTTGGCTGAACTTGTGCTGGACACTTTTATGATAGAGAGTAGCTAGGGTGCAGGTTTTCTTCAGTGCAACTGTTATTTTTTTAAAGCATGTCAACTGGTATTTGATCTTTCTGTGTTATTCATATTTCTTTATCTGATCAATTTTTTGTCATTAGATTATTATTAATTTTATTAGTATAGAAAAAACTTGTGAGCCAAATGCATGCCATGTTATATTACACCTTTTAGAATATTATTAAAAAATGTTAAAAAAATATGAAAATGATTTTTTTTCCAAAATTATAAATTAATATCCAAATGAAACATGAGTGATAAAAAAGTAAAGTAAAAGAGATGGAATATGAAAAAGTTAATTTCACGGAAAATTCCTGTCTTTAAGAGCCAGTAGAGGTGTTGAAACAAATGGGTGCTATCAGGGCTAACTTTGATAAAATTTAATTTTTTTTAAAGATAAAAAATTTTTTACCTGAGGTTTGGAATCACTCATGGAGGATAATTCAGCCATACCAAACTACTTCTAATGTAATTATTTAGCATTTTTTTAATTTAATTTCCACAGAGAGAAGCCAGAAAAAATCATTCCATGAGTCTACTCAATGCAAAGTATTTTTTGAAACAGCTTATTAAAATAATACTTTATTAAATTAATTTGATCAATAAAAATTGATTGAAAATATTGCAATTCTTAAATACAATAATTTTATTAAAAAATTTCAGATTACATATAAAAAAAATCAGTGACTTTTTCTATTACTTACAACTGTTTTTACAGAATTGAAAACTATGTTTCAGCTAATATTTTATGGAAGTGAACTCTGTTCTTCGCCCGAAGAACAGAGTTCATCCTCCTATTTTCACACTCTGTTTGCACCAATCTCCATCCCTTTCAATTCTATCAACACATGCTTGTCTTCCCTTCCCATGCCTTTCGCTATCCTCCCAGCCCCATTGTATGCCATCCTCTTTTGATCCCCATTTCACCCCTCTCAACCTCTCCCAGACCCTTTTCTTCATTTAAAATGCCTCGGAACCCTTAATCTTCCCTTCCAACTCTTTCCCAACCTTTTCGCTACCCCATACACCCTTCCTCACCCCTCTCTCCAGCCTTTCCAGCCCTTGTAGCCCCATTTGTGTTCACATGAGCTTCAAGGTGTGTTCAAAGTAAATTCAATACTTCTTCATGATGGTTTCATCACTTCCTCAATGTGTGCTCAAAAAGATATGAATTAGGGTTCAAGGTTGCGGACTTGCTAGCAAGTCCGCCCCCCATATTGCGTGGTGATATAGATATATATATTTTTAGCCTTAATTATCTATTGTGATTATTATTATTATTGTTACATTTATTATTATTACTATTATTTATTTATTTATTTGTTTTTATTTAACTTATTTATTTTTTTGTTTTTTTTGTTCATTATTGGGTTATTTGATCCCTTTTCTCTCTCTCAAGGAGGTTTTAATCTTTAATGTTTCACTTTCACTCTCTTAATCTGATTTTTTTGTTTTTTTTTTATTATTATCCTTCCTTTCTCCTACTTCCTCCTCAAAAAAACAAAATAAAACAAAACAAAAAAACAAAAAAAAACAATAAAAAAAAACACAAAACAAAACAATCAAAACAAAACATAACATAACAAAAACAAACACAAAACAAAACAAAAAAAACAAATGAAACACAAAACAAACAAAACATAAGATAAACAAACACAAAAAAAAGAAACAAAACAAACAAACAAATTTGAACAAAACAAAACGTAACATAAAACAGAATAAAATAAAACAAAATAAAATAAAATAAATCAAAATAAAACTAACACAAAACAAAAGAAAATAAAAAAAATAAAACAAAACAAAACAAAATAAAGTAAAATAAAACAAACACAAAACAAAATAAAATAAAACAAACACAAAACAAAAAAAACAAATCAAAACAAACATAAAACAAACAAAACAAACAAAACAAAACAGAACAAAACAAAACAAAACAAAATAAAATAAACACAAAACATAACAAACAAAACAAAAAACAAAACAAAACAAAACAAAACATAACATAACATAACATAACAAAACATAATAAAAACAAACACAAAACAAAACAAACAAAGCAAAACAAAACAAGACAAGACAAATTTAAACAAAATAAAACATAAAAAAAACAAAATAAAACAAAAAAACACAAAACAAAACAAAATAAAATAAAATAAAACAAACACAAAACAAAACAAACAAAAAAAAAGAAAATAAAAAAAATAAAACAAACACAAAACAAAACAAAATAAAATAAATCAAACACAAAACAAAATAAAATAAAACAAAACATATACAAAAAAAACAAAACCAAACAAACATAAAACAAGCAAAACAAACATAAACAAACACAAAACAAAAACAAAATAAAATAAAACAAACAAAACAAAACAAACACAAAACAAAACAAAACAAAATAAACACAAAACATAACATAAAATAACAAACAAAACAAAACAAAACAAAAAACAAAACAAAACAAAACAAACACAAAACAAAACATAACATAACAAAACATAGAAAAACAAACACAAACACAAAAAAAAACAAAACAAAACAAACACAAACAAAAAAAACAAATCAAAACAAATCAAAACAAAACAAAACATAACAAAAACAAACACAAAACAAAACAAAAACAAAACAAAAAAACAAACACAAAACAAACAAAACAAAAAAAAATAAAAAACAAACAAAACAAAACAAAACAAAACAAAACAAACAAACGCAAAACAAAACAAAACAAACAAACACAAAACAAAACAAAACAAAACACAAAACAAAACAAAACACAAACACAAAACAAAACAAAACAAAACAAACACAAAACAAAACAAAACAAAACAAAACAGAACAAAAGAAAAAAAAACAAACAAAACAAAAAAAAAAAAAAAAAAAAAAACAAGCAAACAAAAAAAAAAACAAAACAAACAAACAAAAACAAATAAAAAAAATAAAAGAAAACAAAAAAGAAAACAAAACAAAAAAAACAAACAAAACAAACAAAACAAACAAAACAAAAAAAAATAAAAATAAAAATAAAAAAATAAAACAAACACAAAAAAAACAAAACAAACACAAAACAAAACAAACACAAAACAAAACAAACAGAAAACAGAACAAAACAAAAACAAAACAAACACCACACAATATTTGGGGGGGGGACTTGCTAGCAAGTCCTCAACTTGAAGTCAGATGGAACTCAGACTGAACTCAGACTGAACTGATACTCAAATGAGACTGAAATCTGCTTGACATTATCCTGAACTCTGTGCCAATACTCAATGGATCTTCTGTGAAAGTATAATGAATGTCTGAATAGAGAATTGCATGATATTTTGTGCTTGAAACAAGTAAAAGTTGAATGATTTTTTTAAGATGATTAGTCAAAATTGAAAGCTATCCTGTTAGACTGAATTATAATGTTCAGCTTTAAAATATGGGAGACTGATAATGTAGGCTTTTTAGTATTATTTGGCTTCTCTCATTTTAAGGATATAATCATTTTTTCAAATTGATAATACATAATGAGTGGCTTGGTTATTCAAGATTATTTTTGGGATTTTCAGAAGTCTTGGGATCTCTTAAAACCTGCCTTTTTTTTAATCAACACATTTTTGTCATATATTATCTGACAAAACAAAAAATGTAAGAAAGATATCTAAAAATTTTACTCAAAGTGTAATTTCATGTGAAATTTTCACTACTATTATAACATACATTGGTTCCTTGTAGAAAAATCATTGAACTTCATTTTAACTAAAAGAATCTGTATGTACATAATTATTTGGACTTTGAAGAAGATACTTATCAATATTTTGAGTTATGGTATGGGTTCAGTGAAAAACCTATTCAAGGTAACCATAAATTGACTTCAAAATTCAGACAAAAATTATTGTGTTATTATATACATTTTACCAATTGTTTCCATGCAGTCACTGGGCTCCTGGAAAACATGATATGCATACTCATGAAATATGTCTAAATATTGATTAATTGGATTGTGCAACTTCTAAACCATTTATATTCATTTTCGCTCCTTCTCATATCTCCACAAAATGAGTTCCTTGAAATGTCTTGGTCGATTTATTGTTTCATTTGAACCAACACCATCATATATGATATTACAATTATCAAAAAACCAAACAGAAAAGGCAATGCTTCAGCGAGGTATAAAAAGAGTTCATATTCTTTCTATGTTAGACACAAAGACTCTTAAAATTATTGAGGATCTTTCGGAAAAGAAAAGTGAACAAATTGGACCACTTCTTGGACAAATTGGCAACTGTTCTCATTGGTTGAACTTTGAATCTGTGATGCAGCCCCAGCATAAAGCCTATTTTCAGAGCTACATAGTCAAACAGCAACATGAAACATTTCAGCTGTGGTGCACTTTATTTGGAATCAAAAGGCATCTTAATGAAATAAAACAAAAATTTTATCTTGCTGGAATAAGTATATGTGAAATCGATGATTAGGGCAGCAAAACATTATACAATATTGCTTCTTATTGGTCAGAAATTGATTTATTTAGGATTGGACAAAATTTGATAACTCAAAATCAAATACTAGGAATAAAAATGGCATTAAAAACACACCAACTTCAAGCAGTCAACTTTATGATTGACAACAAAAAATTTATGAAAGATAAACTGGATAAGCTTTGGGAGCATGATGATAATAAACGGCTTCACAGTGTGTACCATCCTCGAAAACAAAATTATGAAAATATTGAGCAACACTTTGGTGGATATGGGTCAATACTTGCAGATGACATGGGTTTAGGAAAAATGGTATCAACACTTGCTCTGTTAAGTGCAAAACAAGAGCAAGCAATAAAATTTCAACAAAGATTGGAGCTTTTTGGTAAAAAACTAAGTTTTGCCACACTAATTATATGCCCATTATCTGTACTCTCGAACTGGGAAAATGAAATAAATCTTCATTTCAACCCTCTATCTCTTCAATACCATGTATTTCATGGTCAGATTTGTGATAATTTACAAGAAGAAAAGCTCCATCAAACTGCAATTGTACTTACCACTTATGAAACAGTCAGCCCTTCGTTAATAACTAAGCAAATGGAAAAATTGTTATCACTGAGAAGTAACATTATATGATATCCAATTGTTCTGGATGAAGCACAGTAAGTTATATATGTAACTTGACACAAAAAATGATGTTAGAAGATTTAACAAGAAACAATAATTTATTATAGCTACATCAAAAATCCTCTAGCCAAAAGGACACAGAAGATTTTTAGTTTATTTTCCAAGCATCAACTATGTTTGACAGGAACACCATTACAAAACTCACCAGAAGATCTGCAGAGTTAAATCACTTTTCTTCAATTGGATGGATGGGATGAGGAGTCTCTTTGGAGAGAACAAATTACACTGAAACTGAAAGTTAGTTCACCACAGGCAGTCAAAACTATCAACCACCTTATGAAGGTAGTCTGCTTACGGAGAACAAAGGATGTTGTGCTAAATCTCCCTAAAAAGGTTGAAGAAGGTATATTAGTGAGATTTGGAAGACACTGGCAAAAAAGATTGGACAAACTACAGGAAGAATTTTACAAGCAATTTGGTCCAAATTGTGATCAAAAACAAACTTGGGATAATAGTGAATTTCTACAGCAACTAAAGGTTTTACAACTATTCTGCAACCATCCAATGTATGAATTTAGAAAAGATGAACAGCCTGATAGGTATACATGAAGAGATTCAGCTAAGATATTACATCTCATTGAGCATGTGATGGAGTTTGTGCAAGGGCAAAGAGGCATAAAGGAGCCCAAAGCAGTCATCTTTTTAGAATATGTGGACTTTTTAGAAATGTAAGTGACTAACTTAACACTTTTTGATGAAGGAAAATTAAAGGAGTGATTATTTTCAAAAGGATTTTGAAAGCCCTAAAAGAGTATAACATTGGATTTACAATGTATGTAGGTGATTTGATTCAGAGGGCCCGAGATGAAAGTCTAAAAAGGTTGAAAAATGATATTAATTGCTTTGTTCTTCTTGGCTCCATTAAGTCAGCAGGGCTAGGTATTGATTTAAAATGTGCACAAAATGTTTACATAATGGTATTTTAGCAAATAATTTTAACTTAATAAAAGAAATTCAACTTGAAACACTTATTAATTGAATGTTTAATATTTTGAATTTGTGCAGGAGCTAAGCTGGAATCCATCAATAGAATCCCAAGCTATTGATTGGCTTTTTCAAATGGGTCAAAAAAACAAGGTCCATGTCATTAAATATTTTGCAAGAAAGAGTATTGAATTCAGTATGTTCAAGATTCAAAAAAAAAGGAGAAGTTAACCATGTATGTAAAATAAATTTTTATTGATGAAAAAATGAAAACTAATTTTTTAAATTTTTATTTTCAAGGCTCAGTGTACCAAATAGTGGAGATGAACCATTTCAGCTTAAAAAGATGGTTCTTGATGAATATCTGAATGAGTTGAAGAAGTTGGAGCAGTCAGTTGAAGAAGATTATTGATGTTTTTTGGGTTGGAAATTTTCAACATTCTTTTTTCTTGATTATTGAGAGTAGCTAAATAATTATATCATAGCAGTCAAGAGGTAAAGATCAAGGTACTGATTCCTGTTGAAGCCTAGAAGGTGGTAATGATACAGAATGTATCCTTTGTATTGAAACAAGATCTTTTAGTGACAATGATGATGTTTTTGATTTTTGACTCATTTCATGGGGTTTAAGATCGATATTTTGTGCTAGAATTGAAAATTCATCTGATCTCCATGATAGCAATACTTTACTTATTGACCCATCTTCATTGATTTCTGATTCAGAGCAGAATTTGACATTAGTAAACATATCTTTTGCTGTTGAACATATAGGAAGGGTCTTGAGAAAGTTTGTACGATTAACAGAGAGCTTCAAGAGATTATCAGCAAAGAACTCAAAAAAATATGAAAGATGTTACACTGACTTTTTTACATAACCTGGACCAAGACTTTTCAGCTTTTTTTTTCTCCAAATGGTCTGAAGAATAGTGTCCAAGTCTAAGCATATTCCGTTGTCCAAGGAACCATTGATGGAGAACACCCATTTGATTAGAAAAGGAAATTGTGTTTGGATTGATAGGGTATGAAGAAAAATCCATCATTTGGAAACCATTGTCCCAATTTTTGATAATAAGTTGAGCAAAGCACTTATTCCAGTGAGAGTGCCATTCAAGATTCCAAGCAAAATTATGACCTGGAAAGTTTGATGATTCAAGGTCATTGAGAAATGCTTCATAATATAAATGAGGAATCGTTTCTGTCACAACACTAGAGCCTGAAGCTAAACAAATCTGTACAGGGGATGTAATAGATTCATGTGTAACTAATGAGCATTTAAAAATCTGGTGATTTGTAGGAAAGAGTTTCCAAGATGTTGAAGTAGGAGATATTTGCATAAGAGTTCTACAAAAACTATGGATGCAGCAAAAAAAAGGATAATTAGAAGGAGGAAGAATTTTGGAAAATATTTTATTTATTTGATGATAGTTTCTGGGAGGTTTTCCAGCAGGAAAGTAAGACCAATAATCAGGCATAATTTATAAAGAATTATGTATAATAAATGCTACAGTATGGAGGGGAGTCTAAGAGCGGAAATTATCTATCTTATATGATATCTCCAACAGTGACATGAAGATATTACAAAGAGGTTGCTAAAAACAACAAATATACACTCAGGAATAAGCCATAAAAACAATATATCAAAAGGAATATCAATTAAAAAACTGAGTGTATTACATGAGATGAGTACTCATACATTGGAGAAAATCATGGTTATAAAAGGAGTGTACTGAGAAAAAGAATATCTATCATTTTAATATGTAGCAGTAATGAGCATTCCCTGAAAGGGAAGTATAAAAAATAACAACATTAAGTAAATATAATTTACAAAATGAAATTTTTCTGAAATAAATAATATTCTTTGTCTAGAAAATTCCACTCATAATTAAGATAGCAATTGAACAACCGGATGATAAAGAAATATCAAATATGCATGTACAAAACATATACTTGAGAAGAGTTAGTTGAAATTGTTTACATGAATTTTTTTTAAGAGACAAGGGCTTTATCTTTGAAAAAGGTAAGTAATTGAAAGATATTTATGGAAATATTTCTGAATTAATGCTTCTGAATGAACCAAAAAAAATCGGGCTATTAATTGCAATTGTAAGACCTAATGCAAGAGGTGAATTTTATCATTCACCCATAAAATAGTGCTTACGAATGAATATTCAGAAAAAATTTAAAGGATATCTAGAGGGTAATTTCTCTATATGCTAATTCTAGGTCTGGATGGAACTAGTTCCTATGATGAAAATTATAATTCTGTTGTAGAATTAGAAGACCATTATTTTAGTAATGGCAAAGTAAATAAAGTCATTTATGTAGCGTTTGTTCAATTTTTTATTCCCACAGACCTAAAAAACATAAAGTTAGTCACCTCAAATGATGCCCCAAATCAATGAGGTGTACTCTATTTTTTGGCTGAAAAATAGAGTTCCCACCCAAGAATTGGAAGGAAAACTCATAAGATAAAAAAAAGAAATTATCGATGAAGGTAAGTAATATCTCATAATAGAACTATTTTATATAATTTCATCAATAATTTAAAGATTATAATGAGTTTCAAAATACATTAATTTACAGTTGTTTTAGAGGTTGAGCAAAATTTAATCACTAATACCAACTCAAAAAACATGGGTTAACTCATATCAGCTGCTTCCTCCCAGAAGTTTCATCAATATAATTTCAGTAGGTGAGATGCAAGAAAAATTGAATATATTTGAAAAAAGGAGATAAGATTAAAATGGGTAAAGGAATAAAATATATACAATCAATTAGGAACAAAAAAGATTTGTGTTATTTTTCTTATATTATTAATTTCAATATTCTATTACAAAAGGAATATACATCCTTGAAATGATTTTTTCAATGATGATCATTATTATGTGATGGTTTGATTATTCATTGAAACCTGTGCAAAACTAAAAATGTATGATTTTGGTACCATTTTAAGATATTAATATTTCTATAAATGATAATTCAATAAATTATTATAATAAATAAAATTATATAACCATTATAAATTAAGATTAATAATACCAGATATTAAATAGTTTTGTTTTCATGGTAGAGATAGATGAATCCTTTCTAGTACTTAGAGGTGAAAATCTATTTTTTGATTAATCTCTTGATAAAAGTACATTCAAACATGGGAATATATTGGATAGTTTACTCTAATTTTTTGCATAAAATTTGTATTCATATTAGCAAGTATGCGAATGAAAATAATAATTATTTAGAAAATCTAGGACAAACAAATTAGTTTCAACGTTGGTTTTTGAAATTGCCCTCCTAAACTTCAAATTCATTTTCCCAATTCTGAATATCCCTCATCAATGCCATTTCAGCCAAAAATTTGAGAATGTACTACATTAGGTTGTGCATTCAAGGTTCATCTAACACCACTTGGAACCTACCAAACAGGAGTTATATATAAAACTGCAAAGTCTTACAAGAATCATCAAACCGAATGTGCAAAGAAAATTAATACAGACTGTATTAAAGATTCTATGTTGGAGGGAAATTCTGGCAGTTCATCTCAGGTATTTTCATTTTTTAAAATTGGAAAAGGTTATATGTGGAGAGAATGTTTAGAGAATAAAAGTTAAAACATTTATTTTTTAGTGACCGAATTCTTTAACTCCGAAGCTAACTGGCACTATTCTTGGCCAGTGTAGCATGGTAGCTGAGGAGAAGTATAGTCGATCAGTAATGTTACAGGCAGGGAATCTTTATTCATCAAAAAAAATCAGCTTAAGAGGATGTGAATCTTTCCTAAAAAACCAAATAAAAAATTTGAAAATTCTTGGTGATGATTGCTCATTGAACGTTGATGGAATTGTTAAGAAATTCCCCAGTCACTCGAAACAGTATTTTGTCATCTTAAACTCAACCCGACACTATTCACCAGGACATGCTGTGCTAAATGTTTTGCTCTTTATGAATTTGATCTGGATGATCATTCTTCTATTAAAACATGCACTCAAGTATTCATGTCATCAGCAAAAAAATATGTGAAACAGTTACCAGAAAAAGAAAAGTCTCCACAGTGTAATGAAAATCTTTACAATAAATCTTACAAAGAAAAAACAATCATTTACAAGCCAAAAAAATATTTCTATATAATGTGTTTGTTGATTGGATTTGGATGAAACTGAAGCAGAAAGATTTTGATGAAGGGACTCAAAAGTGCAAATCTTTTATAAGATCAGATTTTAATGTAATGGATGACATCTGGGAAGGGGAGATTTGGAAGACTTTCCCTGAAGATTCAAATGCTTCAGAGGATAGCTATTCTACTTTTGCTTTGACTCCTGGAAATTTGGTGCTCAGCTTATACATGGACTGGTTCTGGCCTGGAGGTAATCGGATTGGAAGTCATCAGAAATCAGTTGGGTTAATTATGCTTATTTGTATGAGCTTACCACCATCTGAAAAATATTCACCACGGGAAATCTAGGGGTGAATTGCTAGAAATCCCCTCTCTTGAAATTTAGAGTGTCCCTTAATTATGCCAGGTTTATGAATACTTTATCAACATAAGTAAATTAGAGTTAGATTTACATTTATTCTCAGATTGATTATAGACAGAATATCAACTGATTCCAAATTATGCACAAGTTGATCATCCAGAACTTGATTTTGGTCCTCTGATAAGCACAAATTGAGCACAAATTGATCTAACCTAAGCTTATGCATATATAATAATTCAGGATACTTGCTCTATTAAATTTGATAATAAAATAAAATATTGATGAATTTATATAAAAAAATTATTATGTAGGATATTAAATTATAAATTAAGGCATCATAGGAGGGCACTTAATAGAGCTTAATTATACTATGTGACACCTTAAAACTGTATCACGCAGTTTGAAACATTTAAAACAAAATGTGTCATGATGGGCAATGAAATTGCTTGGACAGACACTTTCAAAATTAATACTTACCATAATACACAAGTATGAAACCTTTGCATCTATCCAATAAAAGATTTTCCTTCTGATAAATGGATTTTTTTCAGTTACTCCCTGCTAAAAAGTGTCCTTGTGAGGTTTGACTGACCTTCAGGGGGATAATTTGGCCACATCAAACTACTTCTATTTCCATGATTGACCAAAACATCATCCTCATTTCCATCTAAAGAGTTGATCTCATCTGAATTTGGCTGATCAAAGGTGTCCACCACAAGTTTAGCCAAAATTTTGGTGAACACTTTTTTGATGGATAGTGACTAACTGGTGCTTTCTGAAATTGTCCACCTGAAGTTAGGCTAAACTTCAGGAGGATAAATTTATTATGAATACCAAATTAACTGAAAATACTTTTGCCCTAGCTACTCTGCATCATAAAAGTGTCCAACTGAGGTTTAGCCATAATTCAGGTAGACACTTTTGGAAAGGCACAGTCTGATGGGTTTAATATCTATATATGGCAATAAGTATCAGTTTTTTATCAACATGGAACTAGAATTAATTTAATATGGCCAAAGTGTCCACCTGAAGTTTGGCCAAAATACAGGTGGAAATTTTTATGAGGATTATTTGATGAAATGAAGAAGACTTGCAATTACTTTCCATCATAAAATTTTCAAACTTAAGTTTATCAAAAATTGTGGTGACACTTTTACCAGATCCAGTCATATGGGATCAACTCTCTATATGGAAATGAGAATCAATTTTGAGTCAATCATGGCATTAGAAGTAATTTGATATGGAGAAACTTTCCACGTGATTTTTGGCCAAAAATATGTTGGAAATGTTTATGAGGAAGACTAGATTAACTAATGAAGACTTGCACCCTACTACTGCCCATCATAAAAGTGTCCACCAGAAGAATTCTCAAACTTGTGGTTGACACCTTTGGCCTGGTCCAGTCATATGGGATCAATTCTGCATATGGAAATGAGGATTTAATTTGGTGAATCATGGTACTAGAAGATATTTGATATAGACAAAGTGTCCAACTAAATATTGGAAAAAAGTCAGTTGAAAACTTCATTTAGTTTTTCAAAAAATCAAATTAAGTACAATTTTATTCCTGATGATGCCCATTTTATCCAACACCTCTTCTGAGCCTTGAAAGTAGGCATTTAGCTTGAATTTTGAATTTCATATAAAATCCCTATTATTCAACCTATTTCTTTTTATCCCTTTTTTTCTTTTAGATATCAATTAATTTTATGTAAAAAAAATCATTTTCATAATTTTTTACCTGTATTTAATAAAATAATTAAAGGTTTAACATCACCCTGTAAGCATTCGGCACATGTTTATTTGCTATACTAATAAAAATAATAATATACTGGTAACAAAAAATTGATCAAATGATAAAATATTAATAAAACAGAAAGATCAAATACCAGTGGATATGTTTTAAAAAAATACCAGTTGCACTGAAGAAGAGCTGCACCCTAGATACTCACCATCAAAAAAGTGTCCAGCACAAGTTGGGCCAAACTTGTTCTGGACCCTTTTGGTCAGTGGCAGTCATATAAGATCAATTCTTGCTATGGCAATGAAAAAAATTATTTGATAAAAAACTTCACTAAAAGTAGTTTTACATAGCCAAATTTTCTACCTAGAGTTCATCCAAACCACAGGTGCACAATTTTTAATCTTTAAAAAAAAGTCAATTAAGTAAAATATATCCCTGATGGCTCTCATTCGCTTCAACACCTCTACTGGCCTTTGATAGTAAGAATATTACTTGGATTTCTTTTTTCATATTTGATCCCTTTAACTTAATTTTTTATTCCTAATATTGCTTTTTGATATCAATTAATAATTTTTAAAATAAACTATTTTAATATTTTTATACATTTATTTAATAATATTATAAATGGCATAACATCACCTGGTTTGCATTTGGCACATGAGTTTTTTCTATACTTATAAAATTAATAATATAATGGCAACCAAAAACTAATCAAATGATTTTAATGAGTGAGGAACAAATATAAAATACCAGTAGACATGTTTGTAAGAAATACTAGATGAACTGAAGAAAAATTCTACCCTAGCTACTCTCCATCATAAAAGTGTCCACAAAAAGTTTGGTCGAACTTGTGCTGGACACTTATGGTCAGGTGCAGTAAGATGGGAGCAATTCTCTTTATGGAAATGAAGATAAATTTTTGATATAAAATTACACCACAAGTAGTTTGATATGGCAAAATTTTCATGCTGAAGTTCTGGTAAAGCTCAAGTGGATTTTGTTTTTATTTTTACAAAAAATAAAATTTAGTACAATTTTAGCCCTGATTGTGCTAATTTGATTCAACATCTTATTTTTCTGTTTATGGCAGGAATTTCACTTGGATTTTAATTTTCATCTTTTATTTCTTTTATTTTACTTTATTCCTCTCATATTGCTTTTGGATAGAAGTTTATTTTTTGTAAAATAAATCATTTTCATATTTTTTTACTTTTATTTAATAATATTATAAAAGGTGTAACATCACCCAGTATTAATTTGGCACACAAGTTTCTGCTATACTGATAATATTAATAATATAATGGTGACAAAAAATTAATCAATTTATAAATATGAGTGAGGCACAAAGATTTAAAAACAGTGGAAATGTTTATAAGAAATTTCAGATGATTTAAAATGACTTGCACCCTGGCTACTCTTCATGATAAAAGTGTCCAGCACAAGTTTGGTCAAACTTGTGCTGGACACTTTTGGTTGCATGCTGTCAGACGCAATCAATTCTTTTTATGGAAATGAGACTAAATTATCACTCCATCATTGCACTGAAAGTAGTTTTATATGGAAAAATTGTCCCCTGGAAGTTTGTCCAAACCTAAGGTAGACAATTTTTTCCTTTGGTTAAAGTAAATTTGATCCATGTTAATCTATGATGGTGCCCATTTTTTCTGAAGCCTCTACTGGCTCATGATAGCAGAAATTATACTTAATATCTTTATTTCATGTTTGATCTCTTTAATTTTAATCTTACCATTTTATTTATCCTTTAGCTTTTAAATATCAATTTTATTTTGGTAAAACTGAAAAGTTTCACATTTTTTTATATTTATTATATTATATTATTAAAGTTGTAAATTCACCCAGTAACATTCATTACACATGTTTTTGCTATACTAAAAACATTAATAATATAATGGTGACTAAAAAATAATCAAATAATAAATATGGATGACACAGAAAGATCAAATACTTATAGACATTTTTAAAATTAATATAAGATTAACTGAAGAAGAGTTGCACCCTAGCTACTCTCCATCATAAAAGTGTCCAGCACAATTTCAGCTGAGCTTGTGCTGGACACTTTCGGTTGCATGTAGTCAGATGGGATAAATTTACTCAATGAAAGTTAAAATTAATTTTTACTCAATCATTGCACAAGAAGTAGCTTTATACTGCTATACTATCCTCCTGATTTTTTGGAAAACCTTAGGTGGACACTTTTATTAATTTAAAAAAAAAGAAAATATATTGCAAATCTAGAACTGGTGGTACAAATTTGTTCTGAAAACTCAAATTATCTTTGATGGCAGAAATTTTATTTGAATGTTTAATTTCATATTTAATCACTTTTATTTTACTTTTTTATTCCTCTTTTTGCTTTCAAATATCAATTTTTTTATTGTAAAACTAATACTTTTCATATTTTTTTTACTTTTATTTAATAAGATTATGAAAGATGTAGCATCTCCCAGTATGCATTTGGCTTACAAGTTTTTTCAATACTAATAACATTAATAGTATAATGGTGAAAAACAATGAATCAAATGATAAATATAAATGACACAGAAAGATCATATACAAGTGGATTTGTTTATAAGGAATACCTGATGAACTGAAGAAGACCTGCACCCTAGATACTCACCATCATAAAAGTGTCCAGCATAAGTTTAGCCAAACTTGTGCTGGACACTTTTGGTTGCATGCAGTCAGATGGGATAAATTTACTCTATGGAAATGAAAATGACATTTTACTCAATCATTGCACAATAAGTAGTTTGATATTTCCAAAATGTCCTCCTGATAATTTTTCAAAACTCATCAGGACACTTTCTTTGGTTTAACAAAAAAAGAAAATATAGTGCAAGTTTAGCCCTGGTGGTGCACATTTGATCTAACACCTCTACTTGTTATTGATTGTGGGAATTTTCCTTAGATTTTTTTTTCTTATTTTATCCCTTTTATTTTACTTTTTTATTGCTCATATTGCTTTGGATATCAATTTTTAATTTATAAAAAAATAATTTTCATACTCTTATACCTTTATTTAATAATATATGATTAAAGGTGGAACACCACCTGGTATGCATTTTTCACACAAGTTATTAATTTAGTAATAACATTGTAGACAATCCTATAGTATTAGCTATAGGCCTTGACCAAGGGAGTTGGAGAAAAACCAGAGAGAAGAGACAGCAATAATACTTGCTATAGCTTGTAAGACTATAACAGAGAAAACAGTTGCCAAAGTTAAGTTAAATGAAGAACTCACTTGCAACAACACATCCAATTGTGGCCAGAAAACAGTGAAAACTGAGTGAGGAAAAATGAGACCACCTCCGGATGGTTGTATGATGATTAAGGTTGCCCCAAACTGTCTTATTCACTATGTACACACAGACCACTAACTAAGAGCCCATGCGCACCCACCAATCTGGCGCCTGTACCTGCCAAATTGCATAAAAAACGCTCCTGGAGCGCTCCCCAACCTCCTAAAACAGAGGCGGGCGGGCCGCCCAAAGTCGGAGATGCAGCCTGAAGCGGCCTGGCCTCCCTGAACCAGAAAACCAATAAAAACCACTAATCTACTTAGAAAATTAGCTACAACTACTAAAACCTTTAAAACACAGAATTTCACTATAACAACTTTGAGACATGAAATATAGAGAAAAATTAGCTCTATCCAATGGTACTAAGCACTTAACCTTAAGACTTAAGGTTAGCCCGTAAAACACAAAACAAAATTAAACAGCAATCTTTTATAAATGAAAAATGAGTAAATGACCCCTTAAAACTTAGAATATGAAAAATGTCTACAAAACATAAAATATAGAGAAAAACCAGGGTTATCCAATGATAGTACCCAAATACCCTCAGACTCAATATCCAAGGAATAAAACTAGAAAAATACCCAACTCCTTAACAGATGTCAATTAAGACATTCACAAACAGCGCCAAATCACACAACAAAGGCCCCTGCCAATGTTGGAAGACCACATCCTCCCTCCAATTGAGAATGTCCACATTCTTTCTTCATTCAACCACCATGTTTAACCTTCTTCCCAATTCTGCCTCTGAAATGGGTCCCTGCCAATACGGCATTGACAATAATTTAATCTGCACGATGACACCACCTGTTCATCCATACAGAACATCCTGCGATGTCTGCCATTCCAGAAAGAAGACCTGCCACAGACCTGGTCCACTTTCTTACACAACAGATTCACCTCTACCTCAACCTGGTCCTTATTCTGACAGCACCAAAAGATCTAGGCCATCCATCCTGATACCCAGATTAATAAAAAAGCTCCACCCTTCCCAGAAGAGTGCCAGAACCCATAAAAAAAACTAGTTCCACCATCCCTGGTCCATCTGATGGTAAAGAACATTCATTTCTTCCTTCAACTTTAAAACTGATAACTTCTCAATTCCTCCCTCTTCTGATAGTGATGATAACAATGTAGGATCCATTGCACCACCAACACGAACGCACTTGCCCATTATCAAGGCCAAGTTCCAACAACACAAATCTCAACAGAAACAACTGCTGCTTCACTACTTCCAATACACTCCTGCTAGATATCCACAGGACATTGAGAGCAGAAGACACCTCATTCACCAGTTCAAGGCTAATTCTGAACACTTAATTTCATCTCTTGATTCCCTCTGTAATTCCACTAGTACTTGAGTTTGATTCAGAAAAGAAAAATTGACCACACACTCTATAGGATGTAACCACAAACAACCCTCATTTTTAAGTCTTGGGGGACCATCCTCATTTTAAAGTCTTGGGGGACTCAAAATCCCTCAGTTTAAAGTCTTGGGGGACTCAAAAACCTAAATCATAAACCCAGAACCAGAGATCAACCACATTAAGACACAGAGAAAAAACTAACATTCTGGGGTAATTGTGAATAGAGCTGCCAGCCCATCAATTACCCCCAAACTTGCCTTTGCTAAATTTGGAGGCTCTCCCTGTGGATACCCTCCACCAATCTTTCAAAACCAACTCCAACAACAAAACTCATTTCTCAGTTTATAGTCTTGGGGGACTCATAACCCTCCGTTCAAAATCTTGGGGGACTAAAACAACAACAATCCTCAGTTTAAAGTCTTGGGGGACTAACACAGTGTTCAGTTTAAAGTCTTGACGGACTAATATTGAAAAAATCTTAAAACCAGCCAGTTTAAAGTCTTGGAGGACTAACAGAAACCAGATTTCAGTTTAAATTCTTGATGGACTGGTCTTGATACCATAGATTTTTCAGTTTAGAGTCTTGATGGACTACCTTGATACCATAGCTTTTTCAGTTTAGAGTCTTGATGGACTGCCTTGATACCATAGCTTTTTCAGTTTATAGTCTTGATGGACTGTCAGAATTTTGCATAAAATAGACGCAGCCAATTTCATGCAGAACTCCTCTACAGCCAACCTGCTGAACTTCCACCTTCACTTCATCATCTACCCATTACTGACAAAAATATCCTCCTATCCCTTCTCATAATCTTTTCCCACCACAGATCATGGCTCGATCTCCTGATGTTAACCTTTCTACTCTCCCTTGCTTCACTGCTCCCAAGAACTATGCCTGCAAACAGTGCATCCACATGTGCAGACCTTGCACATTCACTCTTCCAACTCCTGAATCCAAATTCTACAACAGGGCATGTGATTCCTGCTATTCCAAAAAGAAAAGATGTGACAGAGATGCCAACTACCCTATTCCTCCTCCCTCACCTTCCCACAAATACATCTCTAGATTTCCTACCAGGTCTCCAGAGCTTGGTCCTTCCTCTTCCTCTCTTTCTTCTGCTCCTTCCAGAAGATCCAGAAGCTCAGCTTCCCTCACTCTTCCCAAAAGACCAGCCTTAGCCTCACAAGAAACTGCTTTTATCTCTGCCAAATTAGCTCCAAAAGCTTCAAGATCAACTCCCAGGCTTCTAGACCGCGTCCAGGCGGCCCGCTCGCCTCACCAAACAGTAAAAATCAGGGCCAAAACCTCTAAAAACGGCCAGAAAACAGCCACATTCATTCAGACAACAACAACAACTCAACCCAACTACCTCCTACTGCTCCCAGAGCAATGCAATACTCCCTTCAAAAGTCAAAAAGCACCGAAATTTCCCATATTTTTAAGAGACCTGCCAGTGAACCCCAAGAAGAAACCAGAACACCACACACTGCACCATAACAACAAATTCGTCCCCAACTAAGACAAAGAAACTACACCTCTCCTCTGTCAGCCAACTACTCTTCTGACAGTTCCATCTCTTCAAAATCTCCATCCAGAAGAGATCAATCTGCTTCCAAATCCCTTCTCCTGCTCCATCCTTTAACAAACCTGGTACTCCATCACCAGCACCTCCACCAGCTGAATCCAACAGAAAAAACAACCACAACAACAACAACAATCTCACTGCTCCAACTAGGCCCCAGGAACATCAGCCTCCTAGTTCACCTTCTCAAAATCTTTCAGAGGAAGACCATGAGAATCCATATCTTTCCCTAGTTGATCCACCCACTATAACCATTACAAAATCTTCAGAGATCCAAATCCCAGCTTCTTACAGATTTGATGAGCTTCCAATCTGTAAGTACCAAATTAATTATCCCATTTCTTCAACAAAAATAATTAATGATCCAATTCTTCTTGTCTAGTTGGCACCCCTCCTCCTGAATCTATTATTGGAGTTGGCCAACCTCTTGAAACATCTTTGACCCTGGATTATGGAGACATGAATAAACACATAAGCACCATGTGTCCCAACATGCTAAAAGCCTTTGCCCTCCATGGACCTTTGAATGACTTTGAAAAATACCTGAGAAAGCGCCTGTTGGACGACCACTGGAAAATGTCTAGGATCACTAAGCACACCCTACAGCACTGCATTCCTGCCTCTTCTTCTTCCTCCTCTGAACTTCCATCTAATCTAATTCCTGATCATTACAATCCCTATCATCTCTCCAGCCGGATGCACTTCAAAGAACACAGTGCTACCCACAATCCCAACAAAAAAACAAAAACGTCATCACAATCCGCACCAGCCTCCAGAAGCTTCATCATCCAGACAATGAGCTCGTGAAAAATGATTAGAAAAATAATAATAATATAAAACAATTAATAAAAATAATTTCACAATTTTTTCTTTTTTTTTAAAACGTACTAATATATTAAATTAAAAATTTATAAATAAAATGTAATAAAATAAATGAAATAAAATATAATATAAAAAATAATACAAATGGTATCCCCCAGCCAATTGATGAGCTGATCCCCTGATACCTTACCCACATCCAAGTGCACCTTGATGTGGATACACAATTAATTCTTTTTAATGGTTAACAGAAAACAAAATTCAAAAAATTTAGAAATTCAGAAGATAAAAAAAATAATGAAACACAGAAACACATGAAATAAATAATAAATAAAAAAGAAAATAGGCTTGCCCGACCAATTGATGAGCCTTTCCCCACCAATGCTTGCCCACATCCAGGTGACCCTGATGTGGTAACACCCTATATTTTTGATTTTATAGTTTTAAACAACCCCCATAAAAAATTAAAAGAGAAAAAGAGAAAAAATAAAATAATCTAAAACTGCTATCTAGAAAAAACATAACTGCAAAATCAAAGACAGTCCAGCTCCATAGATGGTCCAATAAGGGAAAGTCCGGTCCATAGAAATGATCTCTGGGTGGGCTCCCTCCAATAAGTAAAAATGATGGGAGACCACCAGTGATCCACCACCAATCTGAAAGAACCAAAGATAAAGAAGCCAGTCCCAAACCAGTTTAAAGTCATAGTGGACTTGAAAACTGAATAATAAACAACAGAACTAGAATTCAACTAGGAAAAACAAAGACTTGAAACAGACATTCTGGGGTAACTGTACTACAGAGCAGCCAGCTCATCAGTTACCCCCACACTTGCCAAAATAAAATCTAGAAGCCCCCCTGGGTACCTTCTAACAAAAACACAACGTCCAACACAAAAAAAACCAAAACCAATAAACAGTGAAGAGTCCAGCACTTGATAACCAGAGGAAATTTCAGTTTAAAGTCATTGAGGACTAAAACCTGTGAAAAGAAACCAATACTAGGGTTCAACCAAATTAAGAGAAAGGGTTGGAAACAGACAATCTGGGGTAACTGTTGATAGAGCAGCCAGCCCATCAGTTACCCCTACACTTGCAAAGATCAATTCTAGAAGCCCCACCCATGGGTACGTTCTAACAAAAAGTTTCCAACACTAAAGTTGCTCTGCAACACCACAAAATTCCAAAACAAAAAAGAACGTTCCATAGTTTATCCTCATTGCGGAGTCAATCTTCTTCATGCCTAGTGCCTCTGAGATGAAACCTCTTCACTTGGTCTGCAGCCACCCTCTTTTGCAAGACTGCACCATCCAACTCTTCCAAAACATAAGAACCTCCAGACGCCTGAGAACTGACTCTTTAAGATCCATTCCATCTGTCAGCAAACATTTTCCCCCACTGACTCTCCAAACTTCTATTATACACCAAAACAAAACAATTAGGTTTCAAGGGATTCCTGAGTCTATGAGCCAACTTCTTGTACCAGTACCTGACTGATTGATTCCTAATCTTCATCATTCTAGAGTATGCCTTTTCTTGACATTCCTCTCTACATTCCAACTGTTTCATCCTGGCACAGAGAAATCTTCTGTTGAGCGCACGTCATCCCAATTAATTCCAAGATAAGAGACAGCTTCCAAATCCACTGGTAGAACGGCTTTCTGACCAAACATTAACTCATAAGGAGAATAGAAAGTTGTCCTCTTCACAGTGACCCTATCAGCAAATAACACCAAGGGTAAATAATACCTCCACTTTTCAGAACTATCTCCACACATCTTCACCAAAGCATTCTTGATAACTTGATGGCCTCTTTCAACCATGCCTTCAGATTCAGGATAATACGGTGTAGCCACTCTAACTTTAGAACCAACACTTGCCACAGCTTCTTTAAATTTGGCCCCAAACTCTGGCCCGCCATCAACAGTGACCAACTTCATCAAACCATACCTATAAGTCCACTCCTTCTTCAAAAACTCTGCCACGTTCTTGGCAGTCAAATTAACCAGAGGCACTGCCTCAACCCAACCAGAAAAATCATCCCTAGCAACAATCAAGTATTTATACCTGACCTCTTTAATATAAACAGCATCCAGACTGACTCTTCCAAAAACAGTTGATTCACCAGTAGCACGGCCGACCTCTTTAGGTTTCAAGTGACTTCTTCTTTGACATTCTTCACAAGATTGAACCCAACCCTGCACAGCCAACTTCATACCTGGCCACCAAAATCATTCTGCTACTCTTCTATAAGTCTCCCCAAAGCCTCTATGACCAAGGTCTTCATCTGAGTCACCACCACTTGAGGATTAGGATGTCTCCTCCTCATCAACCATCTTCCTGACACATAAAATCCAGCACTCTTCTTCTTGATTGCCAACCAAGTATCATCATCACAACTATCTGGCCTCTCCAAGTTCAACAGATATTCCACCAAAATAAAATAAAACCCAGACTGAGCCCAGGTCTCATCTTCAAAATCCAACAACACCACATCCAAGGGTACCACTCTGTCATCAAAATCACCAGTATAAACATGAGCCAATTGAGCAGCCCAACCAGGACACCAATCCTTAAATTTTGGCACATCCTTCTCTTTCACTGAACTTTGTGAGAATCCAGTTCACTAACAATAACACCCTTTTCCAATTTTGAGCTGTCCCAAACAACAACTCCATCTTCATCAACAAAAACATCCTGATCACCAGAATCAAGATCAGATGCAGCCAGTTTAGCCTCTTGGGGGAGGTCAGAAAAATCTTCAGCACCCTTTGTGCTGGCCCTAACCACTGGAACATCCTCATCAAACTCTTCAGCCTCAGAATCTTCATCTGTAGGTGGCCTCCTTGATAAATCATCAGGCATAGTAAAAGTTTTACCTGGTTTGTGTACCAGGTCAAAAGAAAAATGTTGAATAAATGCCACCCGCCTAGTCATTGGAGCATTTGGAAGACTAGGTGTATTGATCATCTGAACCAAAGATTTTGCATCCACCTGCGGCTCAAAATGCTTCCCCCACAAAACCGTCTGTAGCTTCTTTAAAATTTTAGCTACGCCACACAATTCCAACTTATGTTGAGAATACCTAGATTCCACCTCATTAAACACCACAGACTCATATCTTACTGGCCTGACCCTCCCAGTCTTATCCTCCTGAGACAAAACAGCACCAGAAGCAATATAACTTGAGTCTAATTCCAGATAAATCTTTCCAGCACCAACCCCATAATCCAGCTTGTGAAGAACAATATCTTCACCAACAACCTTTTTCAACTTCTGAAAAGCCTCTTCACACTCTTTAGTCCATTCCCAATCTGCATCTTTTCTGGTCAGCCTCCTTAAAGGTGAAGCCAACAAAGAAAAATCCTTAATAAAAATCCTGACATATACACATACACCCAAAAATCCCCTGACTTCAGTAGTATTTTTAGGCCTTGGCCATGACTGGATTTTATTAATCTTCTTCTTCGCCATAATCCTTCCCTCTTTACATACCACATGACCCAGAATTTCCAAAGCAGGAACACAACAACAGAATTTTTACCCTGAAATGGTCAAACCAGCCTCTTCAATCCTGAACAACACTTTCTCTAGAGTTATTGCATATTCCCACACAAACCTCCTTATGCAGAGTTCTCCGCTAACACCTCATTACCATAATCAGTGGACGGCCCTTTAATTCCACAAACATCAATAAAAATACCAGCATGAGTAGGAACCTCATCCTGCAAAATCCAAGACATCTGTGCTTGATAAACTGCCACTGAATTAGTTGCTCCTTGAGGCAACCTAGTGAGCTGAAATCTTCCCAAAGGAGTCTCAAAAGTTGTGAGAGGCCTTGAATCCGTATAGAGTTCCCACTCATCATAACCACCCATAATATCACCCAAACCATAACACACCCTTCCAACAAAAGCTTCAAAAAAATCCTCTGCACTTGGTGGCATATCAGTGTCCTTGATAGTGACTCTATTCAAGGCTCTAAGATCATGAACCACCCTCAACTTTCCATTCTGCTTTTTTACGCAGAAAACCGGACTTGAGTAGCTGGAAATTGATTGTTCGTATAACCCAGTCCTGACTCTTTCCCTAACAATCTCTACAAAATCCTCTCTAATAGCGGCTGGAATTGGAATACTTTTGATTTACCAAGGTTCATGACAAACCACAGGAATCAAGTAAGGTTCCCCATAAGAGTGCTTCAATACACCCCTTTCCTCCTCAAAAAACGCCACAGCTTTTTCCCTTAGCAAAATAACATGCAACAACAACTTCTTTTCTTCCTCAGACAACCACCCATCAGAAGCAAAATTAACAACTTTCAACCTTTCCACGGTCACCCTAGCCGTCTCTAAAAATTCTGGAGGATTCTTCACCAAAGGAGTACAGTACGGATCTCTTGACAAAGGAGGTCTCTTCAAGAGTGGATTCAACCCCACAGGAATAGGCTCATTGACAGGCCTAATCTTCTTCGCTACCTTCATATACTTTGCCGCTCCACCTTCAACTTGAGAGATCTTTAGGAAATCTTCACCACCAGCCCTGGAACAAAAACCAAGAGTTTCCCCATTTCTCACATGTGTGGCCAAGGTAATGTTTTTAAAAGGTGTAGAAGAAACCCTAGTGGTGCACAATTGGGAGGACTTACTTTTACACTCCAATCTCACCACTCCAAAACTTTTCCGCAATTCCACATCTTCATCCTCACTTCCAACTTCCAAATCTTCAAATCTTGATTCATCTTCTGAATCACATCTTCTAAAATTGTTCAGTTTATCCTCATGCTGGAGGCCCAAAAATTGATCTTGCTGATCTTCATTCTTCAAAATTTTCTGCAGTTTAACCTTATTCTGGAGGGACAAAATTAGATCTTGTCAATCTTCACAAATCATTTTGCATCTTCTTTCTTCATTATCTTCAGATTTTTTCTTGATTTTCATGAATTATCTTGAATTTTTTATCTTCTTTTCTTGAGTTTTCTTCTGACCTACAAAAATAACCAGGGGTTTCCCCAATGCTCACAGGTGTGGCCCAGGTAACGTTTTTGAAAGGTGTAAAAGAAACCCTAGCGGTGCACAATTGGGAGGACTTACTTTTAGACCCCAATCTCACTGCCCCAAAACTTTTCTGCATATCTTTCAATAAAGATATATAACCAATCTTCTTCTTTGAACTTGAATTAAAAATAATTAAGAATCTTGAGAGAGAACAGAGACTTGATAAAAAACTTGATGAATACTTGCAGAGAAGAGAAACATTAAAAAGAGAAAGTTGAAAATCCACTTGATATATCTCCAAGGGAGCTGACATACTACAACCTGGGATTTCCTCATCTCGGGGAGAGGTTGTAGCACTAGGGTGATAAGCCCTCATTACTCTAAAAAAGACAGACTCTCAATAGAGCCTGAGACGCACTCCAAAAAACCAGAGGCAGCACCCACTTCCTTCCTTCTCCTGCAACAATCCATGCACTGGCACATTGAAGATAAACCAGGCCTGGTCTCCCAACCATCCTCTCCAGGGGATGATAACCTTATGTGAAGCCTCCTTTTGTCTTCACCAGTCAACTCCAAACTGATTCCCAAATCAAATTGATAACCAATTCTTGCCTGAAAATCCATCAAGAATGGCCCACCCAAAACTGCTTTTACATTACCTTTAGCAATGTAAAAATGAACCTTCCCTGAGGCTCCTCCAACATCTGACTTCACAAACTCTGAAGTTCCAACCAATTCAGTGACATGGCCACCGATCTCTCTCAGATTCCCACCCATACCAGTTTTGATGGGGAGGCCCATATGAGTTGCCTCAAACAAAGAAATCAGGTTTATCTGAGAACCTGAATCCACCAATGCCCTTGCCTCCCTGCCATTCAGAGTGACATTGACATATCCCAGAGGAGAAGAAAAATGAGTTTTCAACCCCTCACCAAACTTTTCAGCAGAAACACAAATGTATTCTACCTCCCCAGAAGAAACTCTTTTCCTGGTCAACAACTTTTTTTGTCTATCAGCCAACCCTGGACTGATAGCATACAATTCCCCATAAGATAGGGAAATCTGACCCTGGTTCATCCTATCCAGGAAAGAGTCCATAACATTAACTTGACCAGACACTACTGGCCTCTCAAAGTGAGCTCTTTGCTTCACCACCTTGGTCCTAGAAGCTTCTTGAGGACCAGCACCACCAACAGATTTACCATTAACAGGAGCCAAACCAGATCCCTCACCAGAACCTCTGACTCCAAAAGGCTTTGGCAATGAAGCCAAAGGGAAATTCTCCTCAGAGTCAGAATCCACCTCCATTATAATTGGCTCACCATTCATATCCAATGTGCCAAAACTAGGAGGGCACATGTCAGCCATACCCTTCTGCATCTTGTACAGCTCCTCTTTGCTGTACCTCTTCCTAGCTGCACTCAGCTTAGGATCCACCTTTGAAGCATTTGGCTTTGGTTGGGCCTGAGAACTGCTCTTAGGCCTTCCCACCTTTCCTGCTTCCAAATCATAAACACCAGACAAGCATTCACCACTTGACTGTCCACCACAAGAATACAACTCCAAACCACCAAAGGAAGTAGAAAAAGAGACCTTATTGACCTCCTTCCCCTTTCCCTTGACGTTCTCATCTATCTTAAAAGAAGACTTCCCCTGATCAGTAATCTCCTCAAATCTTGGCCTCCCTTGATTGAGACCACTATTTCTCCTGACCAAATCCACAGGAGCCTGCCCCTCACTGGGCTTCACAAAAGAACCGTCAGGAAACTTAAAAACCCTGCCATAAAACTCCACTTTTCTTTCAGACACATCTCTGTTCAGTGCCCAACAATCATTGGAACTGTGCCCCCACCTACTGAAATAAGAGCAAATCCAAGGATCACTCCTACCAGCCCTCCTTTCCAAATCTCTAGGCTGAGAAGGTGCCTTATTAACCTTCTTGGCCTCCTGAACAAAAATGTGCAGCTGCTTTGTGAGATCAGCCAACTGCTCCACCATTGGGTCCCTCTCATGTTTGGGAATCTGCATCAAATTCTTCTCCTCCTTCTTCTCCCTAACTTCCTCTTCAGCCAAAGCCTCACTGAATTTGCTGACATACTTGGCACACCCCTACTGATAGGTGTCCACAGCCAATAACTTCAAATAGGCCTCAACAGCCTCCTTCACCTTATCTAAGGCAGGCAACTTCTGGTCCCCATTAGAAAGAGTCTTCATCAATTCCTTTCTTGAAGACTCCTTCAACACCTCCATCCTGACATCTCTAGCCAGGGCAGACCAAAAAACATCCTTGGCAGCATTTTCATGTGCCAGCTCCTCCACTTCCACCAAATAATCCACCACAGGATCAAACTGTATCAGAAACTTCCTGTAACTATGTAAGTTACCAACACCACCATAAGATTGCCATTCACTGACAACCTTGTTCAGATCCACCATAGTGAACCTGACTCCCCATCTATCCACCATCTCCCTATACACAATTTCCAGTCCCTCTTCTTGTAACCAGACATGGCCACATTCCCCTTCTCTACTGACCTATCACCAATGAAGAAGATAATCTGCTTCACCATGTCCAGATAGCAAGCACCATCCACTCCAGCAGCAGTTTTATACTTCTCTAGAAACCACTTGACATCCTCCCCATTAAACTTGGTACCATCCAAAGTTTAAATTCTCACACACTCCCTAACCATCACAGAAGGAGGACCATCCCCCCCACTGACAGTCACCACAGTAATAGAGGAACCAGAAGCCATGCCTCCAGACCAAAACACCAAAAAGAGCCAACCAAAGAAAACAGAGATTCCAAAGAACTAGCAAGTTCTTCCCCACATTGGGTGCCAGAAATGTAGACAATCCTATAGTACTAGCTATTGGCCTTGACCAAGGGAGTTGGAGGAAAACCAGAGAGAAAATCCCCTGTCCCTTTAGAAAAATAGAGTGAGATTTACTTGCTAAAGTAAGTTGGTTCCTTTTTTGCTAAAGCTCCTGTTTAACACACTTGACTGCTGGATGAGCCAAGAAAATAGTCCCCAGATAGACTACCAGACCAAAGAACTGAAATGTAGAACAAAGTCCACACCAGAGACAGCAAAGATACTTGATGTAGGCTGCAAATCCACACCAGAGACAGCAATAATACTTGCTATAGCTTGCAAAACTATAACAGAGAAAACTGTTGCCAAAGTTAAGTTAAATGAAGAACTCACTTGCAACAACACAGCCAATTGTGGCCAGAAAACAGTGAAAACTGAGTGAGGAAAAATGAGATCACCCCCGGATGGTTGTATGATGATTAAGGTTGCCCCAAACTGTCTTATTCACTATGTACACACAGACCACTATCTAAGAGCCCATGCGCACCCACCAATCTGGCGCCTGTACCCGCCAAATTGCATAAAAAACCCTCCTAAAGCGCTCCCCAACCTCCTAAAACAGAGGCGGGTGGGCCGCCCGACGTCAGAGATGCTGCCTGAAGCGGCCCGGCCTCCCTGAAACCAGAAAACAAACAAAAACCACTAATCTACTTAGAAAAATTAGCTACAACTACTAAAACCTTTAAAACACGGAATTTCACTATAACAACATTGAGACATGAAATATAGAGAAAAATTAGCTCTATCCAATGGTACTAAGCACTTAACCCTAAGACTTAAGGTTAGCCCGTAAAACACAAAAAACAAAATTAAACAGCAATCTTTTATAAATGAAAAATGAGTAAATGACCCCTTAAAACTCAGAATATGAAAAATGTCTACAAGACATAAAATATAGAAAAAAACCAGGGATATCCAATGATAGTACCCACATACCCGCAGACCCAATATCCACGGAATAAAACTAGAAAAATACCCAACTCCTTAACAGATGTCAATTAAGACATGCACAAACAGCACCAAATCACACAACAAAGGCCCCTGACAATGTTGGAAGACCACCACCTTAATAATATAATGATGACAAAAAATTAATCAAATGGTAAATTTAAATGACACAGAAAGATCAAATACCAGTGGAAATGTTTATAAGAAATCCCTTTTGAGTTTAAGAAGATTTACTGTATGCCTACTCTCAATTATAAAAGTGTCCAGCACAAGTTCGGCCGAACTTGTGCTGGACACTTTTGGTTGCATGAAGTCATATGAGATAAATTCTCTCTATGGCAATAAAAAAGATTTTTCACTCAATTATTGAAGTAAAGAATGTTTAATAATGTAAAATTGTGCCCTGGAAGTCTGTCCAAACCTCAGGTCAAAATTTGTTAGCTATACATAAAATTAAGTTTAGACCAAGTCTTGACCTTGGGGTCCTCAACTTTCACAACACCACTTCTGGCTCTTGATAGTAAAAATTTTACTTGTATTTTTTATTTCGTATTTGATCTCATTTATTTTCATTTTAATTTTAAATATCAATTTATTTTTTTAAAAACTAAACATATTCCTATTTTTTTAACTTTATATAATAATATTATTAAAGGTTTAACATCGCCAATTTTGCATTTGGCATGCAGGTTTTTGCTATACTAGAAACATTAATAATATATATGGTGACAAAAAATTAATTATAAGATAAATATGAATGATAAAAAAAAGTTAAAAACCCAATAGAAATGTGAAAAACAAAAAACTGATGTACTGAGAAACACTTCCACCCTAGCTACTCTCCATCAGAAAAGTGTCCAGCACAAGTTCGGCCGAAATTGTGCTGGACACTTTTGTTCAGGTGCAGTCAGATGGGATCAATTCTCTCTGTGGAAATTAAATTTAAAAAAATGCTAAATAATTACATTAGAAGTAGTTTGGTTGGCTGAATTATCTACCTTGAGTTTTTCAAACCTCAGGTAAAAAATTTTTTTATCATTATAAAAAATTAAATTTTATCAACTTTAGCCCTGATGGCACCCATTTTTTTCAACACCTCTACTGGCTCTTGAAGGCAGGAATTTTTCTTGTATTTTTCTTTTTCATATTTGATCTCTTTTACTTTACTTTTTTATCACTCATGTTACATTTGGATATTAATTAATAATTTTGGAAATAAAATCATTTTCATATTTTTCTAACATTTTTTAATAATATTATAAAAGCTGCAATATAAAATGGCATGCATTTGGCGCACAAGTTTTTTCTATACTAATAAAATTAATAATATTCTAATGACAAAAAATTAATCAGATAATAAAATATGAATAACACAGAAAGATCAAATACCAGTTGACATGTTTTAAAAAAATAACAGTTGCACTGAAGAAGACCTGCACCCTAGCTACTCTCCATCATAAAAATGTCCAGCACAAGTTCGGCCGAACTTGTGTTGGACACTTTTGGTCAGGTGCAGTCAGATGGGATCAATTCTATCTATGGCAATGAAAAAAATTATTTGATAAGAAACTTCACCAGATGTAGTTTGATATAGCTGAATTATCCACCTAGAGTTTATCTAAACCACAGGTACACAATTTTATATCTTTAAAAAACAGTCAATTTAGTACAATTTATCCCTGATGGCTCTCATTTGCTTCAACATCTCTACTGGCCTTTGATATTAGGAATAATACTTGGAGTTCGTTTTTCATATTTGATCCCTTTAACTTAATTTTTTATTCCTCATATTGCTTTTGTATATCAATTAATAATTTTGAAAATAAATTATTTTAATATTTTTATACATTTTTTAATAATATTATAAAATGTGTAACATCACTCAGTATGCATTTGGCACATGATTTTTTGCTATACTTATATAATTAATAATATAATTAAGACAAAAAGTTAATCAAACAATATGTATGAGTGAGGCACAAAGATAAAATACCAGTAGACATGTTTGTAAGAAATACCAGATGAGCTGAAGAAAAATTCTACCCCAGCCACTCTCCATCATAGAAGTGTCCAGAACAAGTTTGGCTGAACTTGTACTGGACACTTTTGGTCATGTGCAGTCAGATGGGATCAATTCTCTGTATGGCAACAGAAAAATTTTTTTATCAAATTTCACTAGAAGTTGTCAGCCTAAATATCCTTAGGACTGAGTATTTCTTATGCTTAAAATAAGATAACCTTAATTAGATTAAGCTTATATCTTAAAAATAAGGTTAAAATAATAATATATATTATTTTATTATATATATATATAATTATTATTCTATTATATAATTTATAATAGTTTAAATAGCTTATCCATGGCCTAATAATACTTATTAAGGTGTTAATGGAGTCATAATATACTTATCTTAAGTGATATGAAGTAATTATTGACATACATAAGCTTATATGTATACATAAATCTCATATTCAGTGAAATATGCAGTATATTATGTATATTTAGGTATATAAGTGGGTTTTAGCCCCTTAATAGCCTATAACCTTTGTTTTTCTGCTTATTTTAGGTCATATGGACGAAATCAGTGGACTCACAATGCCTACAGAAGCATAGACACCTATATCAGGCGCATACACCCAGTTTGGACAACTAAAATTACTTCCTTGGATGGTTATTCACGGATTTATGGGTTGGAAAGATGTTTCTGGGTTAATGTGGATGCTTGGGGATGTTATTGGGGGCTTGGAAATTTTATTTGTTTCCTTTATATGCTTTTAGTTTCATTAAATCTCTTTTTGATCTTTTATTTTACCTGTTTCTTTATGGTATCCGCTTTTATCTGGGATTTCTATTTATGGTATGACTCTGTGTTATTATTAATAGTGATGGAGGGTCCTTACTGGAGGTCTGGGTGTTGAAACTGCTTGAAGTGGACGCCATGGGGAGGTGATGGGCCCTCACAGTGCTGTAATTGCCGGGGATAGCAGTGACATCATCTGGATTGAAGGTCTGTGCACTCCAGTGGATTTGGGTATAAGTAAGGAGGGATTTTGACGGTTTATTATAATCATTCAATTACTACACTTCAAATAAACACTACACTACAATTATTAACATTCAGAAATATATTATAAAGCCCTTATAAATTGATATTATCTTTATAATAGCTATAACTATATTTTATTATTCTATTTTCCACCACTAGCACGCATTTAAATCCAAGTATTGTGAGTTTAATTTGAGTATAACTATTCTATTAGTCTTCCCCTGAGGTTTAATCACTAACTCATTTATTAATAAGTAGTAGGACCATAAAATAACACTATTATATCATACTTATATACTAGACTGTACTGACAATTGGGGGTCTTTCCTTATATTTTACTTATTATTTAGTATAAGCCTTGGGACGTGATTTTTACCTTAGTACAACTCAAAATTAACCAAATATTTGGGTCTGCGGCATATTAGTGGGTCATCATAACTCATTGATTGCGGAAAAGAACCCTTATAATAATTGTACTAATTTTTTATTATAAAAATTAGATATTTACAGTAGTAACTGTACCCAATATAAACCCAATTTCACTTGGTATTTGGACACCAATATAACACCCAATAAAATTGGTATTTGGCTAAAGCTTGGTAAGCTAATTATTCACCCTTATAGAGGTCTAGTTAAACTTATTATTATATTTTTAACAGATTTTTTCGAATTTTTCTTATATTTTATTTAAATAAATAAAGATATAAATTCAGGGTAAGCTCCATTGCTTTTTTATTAGTAATATAATTGCTAATATTATTTGTCTACTAATTCCACAGAGTTTTTTCCTTTTGTAGACGTAAAATATTGTTATTCTGAACAATATGAGTGCTCCTCAGGATAGTGTAAGTGAACAGCCTGCTTATAATACCAGGTCTAAAGCTAATAAAAACTTTCCAGGACATCACCATGGAGGGACAACAGTACCCCCAGCCAGAAAGCATGAGTATAGAGGAAAAGGACGCCCTCTTAAAAAAGATAACTATCAAAAAGACGTCTCCTCCTCTTCAGGATCAACTGTCCCATCTGGCCAAACAGGTTCTGAAGCTAGAGGAATCAAAATCTCTCATGTTCAAAGAAGTAGAGCAGTTGCAAAACAATTGCAAGGTAGGATTTCAGCAGATGAATCAGGCAATGGCAGAATTAAAGGGAGGCCAGCCCAGTCAATCAAATCAGCAACCCCCTATCCAAGGAGGGTCCACTCACTCCCAGGAGAAAATCCTGGTAGACAAATGGAAATGGGACTGGTTTCACCAACAGTGGACAAGCCACAGTTGCAACAGGGATCCACCCCCTCATCTGACTTCCTCAGCTCACCCTTACAAGGGAAAAAAGCGCCAAAAATCAGGACTGGCAACCATCCCTTGGTAAGTAACTTACCCTCTCAGATTAGACATAATACTGATAATTACAATATAGGTAATTCTATTGATGTTAAATCTGTACAAAAAATAGAGGAGGATTTAAGAAATTTAGGTTTTAGAGTAGATACACCTGACTTGTCTTTTATCCATAATAACAGTACTATATACAATGATAATACAGTTAATCCTCAGTTGCAACCACCTACTAGTGAGATGAGAAGTTCACAGGAGAGTGAGAGAATTGAAAAGGAGGACATGGAATATTTTAACAATAATCCAACTGTCCATAGAATTGTTTCAGCATTGTGGAATAGAATGACTGATTGTGAGGAACAGACAGTTAAGCTCACTAGTGATACAATTTCATCCTTAACATTGAACATTTCTCAATTAGCAACACGTAATAAAGAATTAGAGAAAGAACATTTGTCTCTAACTCTTAAATATGATTCATTGAGTAATAAATATAATGACCTTTCAAACAAATTTTGTGAGTTAGAAAAATTATATGAAACACACTTATTAAAGACTGAATCAAGAACAAAGTTATCTTTTGCACAGACAAATCAAAGTGTCTCTGAGTTGCTACAAAGATTAACTAAAGTTGAGATTGAAACTGCCAATCTACTAATGAACCAGGATAATCATAAGTATAATCAATATAATAATAATCCTTTCATTGGCAAAAGTGAATCTCATTCCTTCCCTATACCACCACAATTGAAACCATCTGGTGGTAGTGTCAAATCTGAAAATGTAAGTCACAAATCCGTGCAGGAAGAAATACAAGACCATTTATCAAAAGTAAATGAGTTGTTGAATTTACCTAAGATTAGTGAGATAAAATCCAATCAGAAGAACTGGCCTAAGATAGATCAGTACCCAACTTATGATGGGGAAGCCAGCTCTGATTGGCAACATTTTATTCAAAGAATTGACAACTTGAAATTCTCATATAAGTTACCAGATGAAGAGATAACATCAAAATTAATTTCTTTATTTAAGCATGTTGCTTTATTATGGTTTGAAGCTGTCTTAAGTGAGGGTAGAGACTACTCTTGGGCTGAATGGAAACAACTTATTGAAAAACAATTTGGAGGTTCTAAATTCAGGCTTACTCAGCAGAGACTGTATGAGAAGACTAGGTATAATCCGTTGAATGGTGACAAACCTATGGTATTTTTAATGAATTTAAACAAAATATTAAAAGCCATTGAGCCTCATATGGATTTTAACTTATGGAAAGATAAGATAATATACAAATTACCTATATCTGTCAGAGACATTGTTGTAGCTAGAACATTAAATGTTACTGAATATTCTGACTTTATTAATATTTGCAATGAAATATTATTGAACCATAAGTATGAATCAAGGTATTCCACTTATAAGCAAAATGTTGAACCTGTAAAAACTCAGAATTCAAAAACACTTCAGGAGAAGCAGAAAAAACCTACTGCACCTGTAGTACCTAAAAAGTATGAAACAAATACTTGTTATAAGTGTAACAAACCTTGGGTAAAAGGTCACAAATGTGAGAAAAACATAAATATTGTTGAAAATCAACGTGAATCTGAAACTGAAACTGAAAAAAGTAAAGAATCAAGTGATTATGACAGCAATATCTCATATAGTGATGAAAATGAAGTCTGTATGTTGGAAGATGATTTGTCCATCTTTGAAAATCCAATATTAAATATGGACTCAAATGAATCTTTAATGAATTTTGAGGATGCTGAAATCATTAAGGATATACAAGCTGATAACTTTAGAATGACACCTATCACGGTTCCAGCTATCATTTCTGGTGAAAATGTTAATATAGTATTGGACACAGGAGCTGCTGGTTCAGTTGTTTCCACTAATACATTACAGAAAATTGATAGTGAATATAAGTTTAAGCTTGAACCACTTCAGAATAAAAATTGGAGAGGTTTTGGATCAGTACTACACCCCATTGGTAAATACAAAGCTGCTGTTTTCTTTAAACACCAACATGGTTATGTAAGGGTAACTTGTGACTTTGTAGTAATGGATAATACAAATTGTAGTAACTTTTTTATCATTGGAAATGATATTCTGACTAAATTTGGTGTAAAATTAGACCCTGCTAATAACAATTTTACAATTGGCATGAATGGTAAAAGGAAATTTAAAATAAATTCTTTTAACACAGTCTTACACATTGAGTCAGTAACAAATTCCCCGTCTAAAGGAAGAGAATCCAATGAGATGGAACTTCTGGAAACAGAAATTTCAAAAGCATCATTTGGCACTCAGATAAGTGAAACTGAGAAAAATAATATTTTGGAATTAATTAAAGCTTTTCCAATGGCTTTTGCACATGGTACAAATGAACTTGGCCTTGTAAAAGATCATGAAATGAAAATTAGTTTAACCTGTGACATGGATAATATTCCTGCTAGTCTTAAAAAGAAACCATATCCTGCTTCACCAATGAAGAGGAAAGACATAGAGGATAATATTAAGATGTTATTAAAGATGAACATTCTTGAGAAGGTTGAAACTACACCAAAATATTGTGTAATATCACCAGTGCTGATTTCTTATGAACAAGATAAAGCAAGACTGTGCGGTGATTATAGAGCATTAAATACATTTACAGTAGATGATATTTATCCCTTGCCAAGGATTGCCTCTATACATGCTACCCTTAAAGGTGCTAAATATATAAGTTGCCTAGATGGAAATAAAGGGTACCATCAAATTCCTGTTGAAAAGAATTCACAGAACTTTTTGTTGATAACAACACACATGGGAATTTATAAGTATGTCAGAATGCCATTTGGACCAAAGAATGCTCCTTCAGTATTTCAGAAGTTAATGGATATAACATTCCATAATGAAATGATAGAGGGATGGTTAATGGTATACATTGATGACATCATAGTGTTCTCTAAAACTTTTGATGAACACTTAATCCATTTAAGGAAAGTATTTCAGAAAATGGATGAAATAAAAATGACCCTTGCATTGAAAAAATGTAAATTTGGGTTTGAATCTTTAAAAGTGCTTGGTCATATTGTATCTGGCTTACAAATATGTGTAGACCAAAATAAAGTGGCTGCAATAAAGAATATTGGCATTCCCCAAAATGTGAAGGATGTACAATCTTTTCTTGGAATGTGTGGTTATTATAGACAATATATAAAAAACTACCAATCAATTGCTGCACCACTGACCACACTGATAAAGAAATCAGAAGCTTTCGTTTGGAATAATGAAAGACAACAAGCTTTTAATAAGTTGAAAGAATGTTTAATGACAGCTCCTATCTTGGGATTACCAGATTTCCAATTACCTTTTGTATTATATACAGATGCAAGTTTTATTGGACTAGGTGCTGCTTTGCATCAAAAACAACTTATTGAAGGTAAAATGTCAGAAGTAGTAATCTGCTATATTTCACGTACTCTGAGAAGTGGTGAATTGAAATATGGTGCTACTCAACTTGAATGTTTGGCAGTAGTATGGGCTCTTGAAAAGCTACATTATTACCTTGAAGACCAAAAATTTGAGTTAATAACTGACTGTAGTGCAGTTAAGTCACTCTTAAACATGAAAACTCCTAATAGACACATGTTTAGATGGCAATTAGCTGTACAAGAATACAGAGGACGGATGACTATTACACATAGAGCAGGAACCTTGCACTCTAATGTAGATCTGTTATCTAGAGTACCTCTGCCTAATAATGATGATAATCTTGCTTATGTTCCTGAGTCAGAGATTATTAACATTTATGGCATTTATATTGTAGATCTTGAGGATGAATTTATGCAATCAATTCTTGATAATTATAATTCAGATCCTGACTTAAGTAAATTAACTACAATATTAAATGATCCATCTAATGCTTCAATGAATGTTTTAATAAAAACATTACCAGATAAGTATAAAGAGGCATTAGAGAAAGGAAAATTTTCCATTGAGGATGGTTTTATATATTACAGGAAAAAATTAAGTAATGTAATTGTAATTCCCCCTTCAATGAAGGAGTTAATGTTAAGTATATGTCATGATGATATATTAGCAGGTCATTTTGACTACCATAAAACATTAACCAGAGTAAAAAACACAGCTTGGTGGATTAACATGTCTGAGGATGTTCAGAAATATGTTGAAACATGTGATTCTTGTCAAAAATCTAAAAGATTAACAGGAAAAAGAGCTGGTTTATTACAACAAATTGAGCAACCAAAAGCTCCATGGGAAATCATTAACATGGACTTTGTAACAGGTTTGCCAATAGCAGGGCATAAGAGTTATAACTCCTGCTGGGTAATTGTAGATAGATTTACAAAGATGTGTAAATTTATTCCTACCCACAAAGAGGTTTCTGCAAAGGACTTAGCTTTTTTATGGTGGACACAAATGTTAAATACAGCAGGTTTCCCCAAAGCAATAGTTTCTGACAGAGATCCTAAATTTACTTCTGAGTTCTGGACGTCACTTATGGATGTTTCAGGGTGTCAATTAAAACTTTCTACAGCACACCATCCACAAACTGATGGGCTAGCAGAAAGAATGATACAAACCTTAGAAGATATGATAAGAAGATACTGTGCTTTTGGTCTTAATTTTAAAGACAATGACAAATTCACGCATGATTGGGTAACCCTTATCCCAGGTTTAGAATTTGCATATAATAGTACAGTACATTCTGTCACTGGCAAAAAGCCATTTGAGTTATGGTTGGGTTATGTACCTAATACCCCTGCTAAAACTCTTAATAAGTTACCTAGATTGGATATTCATCCAGGTACTAAATCTTTTCTTCAGATGCAGAAACTATGCAGAAAACATGCTCAAGAATGTATAAATAAGGCTTTTGAGTATGAAAAGAAAAGATGGGATAAAGCCCATAAAGAACAAATGTTCAAAGAGGGTGATGAAGTCCTTATTTCAACGCTACATTTCAATTTAAATGGTAATGTTAAATTGAAGGATCCATTCATTGGACCATTTGTAGTTAAAAAGATGGTTGGTAATAATGCTGTTGAGGTTATTCTTTATGCACCTTATGATAGAAAACATCCAGTATTTCCTATTTCTCTTATAAAACCATACCATTCTAATGATACTGCTCTCTTTCCAAGAAGATCAGGAAGGCATAAACAGCAACCTGAAGAAATAGTGGAAAAAGCAGAAATTGAAAAGATACTTAAAAAGAGACACCTTACAAAAGAAAAGGGAGTTGAGTATCTACTAAGATTTAAAAATAAATCAAGTGAATATGACCAGTGGATTCCAGAAAATGAAATCTCTGATCTTAAAAATCTCTTGAAAAAATTTAAATCTAAATAATACTGTTCATTCAGTATGTGTATTATAAAAATTATTTTTTATTTTATTATTTCATTCCTTAAGATTAATTAAAATGTCTTAACATTTTTTTTATTGTTTTTTTTGGGGTGAGGGAGTGTCAGCCTAAATATCCTTAGGACTGAGTATTTCTTATGCTTAAAATAAGATAACCTTAATTAGATTAAGCTTATATCTTAAAAATAAGGTTAAAATAATAATATATATTATTTTATTATATATATATATAATTATTATTCTATTATATAATTTATAATAGTTTAAATAGCTTATCCATGGCCTAATAATACTTATTAAGGTGTTAATGGAGTCATAATATACTTATCTTAAGTGATATGAAGTAATTATTGACATACATAAGCTTATATGTATACATAAATCTCATATTCAGTGAAATATGCAGTATATTATGTATATTTAGGTATATAAGTGGGTTTTAGCCCCTTAATAGCCTATAACCTTTGTTTTTCTGCTTATTTTAGGTCATTTGGACGAAATCAGTGGACTCACAATGCCTACAGAAGCATAGACACCTATATCAGGCGCATACACCCAGTTTGGACAACTAAAATTACTTCCTTGGATGGTTATTCATGGATTTATGGGTTGGAAAGATGTTTCTGGGTTAATGTGGATGCTTGGGGATGTTATTGGGGGCTTGGACATTTTATTTTTTTCCTTTATATGCTTTTAGTTTCATTAAATCTCTTTTTGATCTTTTATTTTACCTGTTTCTTTATGGTATCCGCTTTTATCTGGGATTTCTATTTATGGTATGACTCTGTGTTATTATTAATAGTGATGGAGGGTCCTTACTGGAGGTCTGGGTGTTGAAACTGCTTGAAGTGGACGCCATGGGGAGGTGATGGGCCCTCACAGTGCTGTAATTGCCGGGGATAGCAGTGACATCATCTGGATTGAAGGTCTGTGCACTCCAGTGGATTTGGGTATAAGTAAGGAGGGATTTTGACGGTTTATTATAATCATTCAATTACTACACTTCAAATAAACACTACACTACAATTATTAACATTCAGAAATATATTATAAAGCCCTTATAAATTGATATTATCTTTATAATAGCTATAACTATATTTTATTATTCTATTTTCCACCACTAGCACGCATTTAAATCCAAGTATTGTGAGTTTAATTTGAGTATAACTATTCTATTAGTCTTCCCCTGAGGTTTAATCACTAAATCATTTATTAATAAGTAGTAGGACCATAAAATAACACTATTATATCATACTTATATACTAGACTGTACTGACAGAAGTAGTTTGGTTTAGCTGAATCATCCACCTGCTGTTCTGCCCAATATCAGGTGTATAATTTTTTATCTTTAAAGAAAAGGTCACTTATTACAATTAAGCCCTGATGGCTCCCATTTGCTTTAACACCTCTACGGGCTCTTGATAGCAGGAATTTTACTAGTATTTTTTTCATATTTGAACTCTTTGACTTTTATTTTACACTTTTATTCCTCTTTTTACTTTTAAATTTCTATTTAATTTTTGTAAAACTAATCCTTTCCATATTTATTTATGTCTATTTTAAAAAATTATTGAAGGTATAACTTCACATGGTATGCATTTGGCACACAAGTTTTTGCTATACTAATAACATTAATAATATAATGGTGATAAAATATTAATTGGATGATAAATATGAAAGATACAGACTGAACAAATACCAGTAGACATGTTTATGAGAAATACAAGATGAAGGAACTGAAGAAAAATTCCACCCAAGCTACTCTCCATCATAAAAGTGTTCAGCACAAGTTTGGCCGAACTTGTGCTGGACACTTTTAGTCACATGCAGTCAGATGGGATCAATTCTCTATATGGCAATAAAAAAACATTTTTTTTATTAAACTTCACTACAAGTAGTTTTGTTTAGCTGAATCATCCACCTGTTGTTCTTCCCAACCTCAGGTGTATAATTTTTTATCTTTAAAAAAAAGGTCACTTATTACAAATCAGCCCTGATAGCTCCCATTTGTTTCAACACTTCTACTGGCTCTTGAGAGCAAGAATTTTACTAGTATTTTGTTTTTCATAATTGATCTCTTTTAGATTAATTTTACCTTTTTATCCCTCATATTGCTTTTGTATATCAATTTATTTTTTGTAAAACAAATCATTTTCATATTTTTTTACCTTTATTTAATAATATTATAAAAGGTGTAACATCACCCGGTATGCGTTGGGCACACGAGTTTTTGCTATACTTATAATATTAATAACATAATGGTGACAAAAAATCAATCAATTGATAATTATGAGTGAGGCACAAAGATCAAATACCAGTGGACACGTTTATAAGGAATACCAGATGAACTGAAGAAAAATTCCACCCTAGCTACTCTCCATCATAAAAGTGTCCAGCACAAGTTCGGCCGAATTTTTTCTGGACACTTTTGGTCACATGCAGTCTGATGTGATCAATTCTTTCTATTGCAATGAAAATGAATTTTTCTTCAATAATTGCCCTAGAAGTTGTTTGATACGGCAAAATTTTCATCCTGAAGTTTTGGTAAAGCTCAAGTGGATTTTTTTTTATTTTTACAAAAAAGAAATTATAGTCCAAGTTTAGTGCCACTGGTGGGCGTTCACCTTATCATGTCTACTTGCTCTTGATGGCAGGAATTTTACTTTAATTTTTTATTTCATATTTGATCCCTTTAATTTTACCTTTTTATCCCTCATATTGCTTTTGGATATCTATTAATTTTTTGTAAAACAAATCATTTTCATATTTTTTTACCTTTATTTAATAATATTATAAAAGGTGTAACATCACCCGGTATTCATTGGGCACATGAGTTTTTGCTATACTTATAATATTAATAACATAATGGTGGCAAAAATCAATCAAATGATAAATATGAGTGAGGCACAAAGGTCAAATACCAATTAATCAATAGTTCTTTTTAATATTATAAATTTTTTGATTAAATAAAATGGTAATAATGAATTATATTTTTCATCCACAATTCCACTCTAATGATTCCCACTGCACAAAAAGGGTTCACTCAGTCCTTTCTTTACTGCTTGTGCATATATTTTATTGCCCACAGTACTACAATTTTTTGTAGTGATTATCCCACATCTGATTCAGGAATATGTTTGAACAATATAAGTTTTTTTAACAAAAGACCTTATCATATCCAATATCCCACAAAAAATACAACCTTTCTTTGTATTAAAACCCATTAATTATTAAGAAATTGTTAAAAAAATTAGATTAGACCCTGGCACAGCTAGATCCATACCAACCGACCTAAAGTCTTTTCAATATTGAAAAAAATTAAATAAAATTATGATATCATACTAAATTATGGGCACCAACCATAATTCAGCACTTCTCATTTGTTCTGCTACAAAATGAGTGCATGTAGCATTTTTCTAACGTTGGACTGTTTTTCTTCCTTCCCTCACACCTTTAGTCCAGAATGAAAATTTAGTATGATTTTTGGTTAAAATGGTTTGCCAGTGTTATCTGTATGCAATATGAATTCATAGTGCATATTTCTATTTATGCATAAATATACTAGTTAAGCATCATTTTTTTGCATTTTTCAATCATTATGCATATCTATGCATATTCATATGCATATTAATATATTTTATTCATATACATATATGCGCCTTTTTTTTGCATATTCAATATGCATATTTTTAATGCATATTCAATATGCATATTTTTATGCATATTTAATATGCATATTTTTATGCATATTTAATATGCATATTTTTATGCATATTCAATATGAATATTTTTTATGCATAATCACTATGCATATTTTTATGCATATTTTTTATGCATATTTATTCTTCATAGTCATTATGCATACACTTTAGATAGGCATTTCACATCAATTTTTAACATGCAATAAGTATCCACCATGCAAATTCAAATGCATATGCATCTATATCATACACACAACATATATTCAAGTTTAATATTTGAATATTAAGGTATGCTAAGTGATGTTGTTCAACCTTTTGCCAAACCTGAGATTAACTGATGTTCAACGTGGTTCTTAAGCTCTGCTCAAGGAGGGATTGTTCTGGATTCAATCTGTGACAGTTTATTTTTTCAATGTTTTTTCATCAGATTTAAAAACATCTTTATGCCAGTTTCAGGATGGCTTCCCAACACTTTCCTGAAAAATTCCTGATAGTTTCAAATAGAGGAAACTGCTAGCAGTTCACCCCCAGATTTCCTGTGGTGATTGTGAAGAATATTTATTTCTATTCTCAATAATATCAGGTCCAAATTCTCATCCAGAAGGTGAAAAAATCTGAGCTGCAATCTTCCCATTAATTGCAGATATTCCAGCACTTCAGAAAGTAGCAGGCTTTGCTGGCCACTCAGCAACACGATTTTGTTCTTTCTGTTTATTATCAATTAATGAAAATGATGAGTACAATGTGAATAAATTTCCTTGTTGGACCCATGAAGAGCACATGAAACATGCAAAAGAATGGAAAAATGCAACAACACATTGGGAACAAGAAAAAATTGTTTTAGAGCATGGTGTCTGCTGGAGAGCTTTGAATGAATTGAGCTACTGGAGACCGATAGAATATTGTGCTTTTGATATGATGCATTGCCATATGCTGGGTAATCTTAAGGATCACAGCAGGATGTTTTTACTAATTGTAGATGCAGTGATTGACCTTGAAAAGAAGTTGAAGAAGGCAGAGAATTGGAATATTAAAGATTTGGATGATTCATTTTGTCCAGAGAAAGATGTAAGAAGTTCTGGAAAGAGGCAGTATGAATCTGACCAAGAAAATATGCTGGAATTCTGGTCATCCAGGAGTGGTAGTATCAACCTTTAACTGACTTAAATCTTAAAATGATAGAAAGTGAAAAGGGTTTTAATGTAAGGAAGCATCAAAAAACCGATAGTTATTTCCTCAGATCCCAATCTCAGTCAAACTATTCAAGCATCTTTTTTGATCATTCAAGTGGTATCCCAGTTAGTTCATGTTATAATTTGCAGAGTGGAACTAAAGGCGAATCATCGAAAATAGCTAGTGAAGACTCTTCTGAGGGGTTGCACATGACAGCTAAGGGAAATGAAAATGCTTTGAGTAAAGAAGTAGAAGATTCTGCAGACTTTTTAGACCCTAGAATGACGGAAGATGAATTGCTAGTGGTAAGGAAGGTTATTCAGCAGACAATAACTCCTTCTTGTTTTACACGGGTACCAAAAAAATTGGGATCAAAAACTGGAGGTTCACTAAAGGCAGCTGAGTGGCATGTACTGTATACTGTCTAATATCCACTTAAATTGATACCACTTTGGTTTCAGCAAAGTTCATCACAGGGATACTCAACAGGCTTAGAATTACAGTCCAGAGAATCAATACTACTAAAATCATTGACGACTTTGATTTTGATTACGAACTTTCTAACCCTGAAGAAAATATCAAAAGATGAGGTGAAAGATTTAGAAAACCTTCTTTTTGAATACCGTCAATGTCTTCAGAGTAGATGGAAACATCAAAGGATAAATCCAAACCTCCACCTAACTCAGCATTTCCCTGATGTGATAAAACAATTTGGGCCACCTGCTTATACTGCCACATGGGCAGCTGAAAGAATAAAAGGCAAACTTTCAAGTATTTCAAATAATCATCATTCTTGTATGTCAAAATGAAATTTTTCATTGAATATTTAACAATTATTAATATCATATTTTTATGTAAGATGAGATACCAAAAACGATTCTCAAGTATGGGCATGTCAAGACAGTTCTAATGCAGTATGAAAAAGAATTAAACATGGAGCTAAACAAAGATGAAAAAATGACAAAAGATTTGGATAGTGTAGAAGAGAGTATTACGCTGGATGAAGCAATTTTTCAAAAATGGGAAAAAGCAATTATTGGAAAAGATAGTTTAAGACGGCAGTTATCATTATCACAGATCAAAGTTGAAAGAGTGGTACAAGTACTCAGAAGCTTTGTGTTAAAAGGAAAACGATTTATGACAAAATCTAAGCATTAAGGTAGCTCAACAATTGAATTCAAATATTGTGATGATTAGAGTTTTGTTCAGATTGATATGTTATTCACATCAAAAGAAGACAAGGGAGAGGTTTGGGCAATTGTTAGTCCTTTCAAAGAAATCCTGCCTAGCAAAACACACAAGGATCCTTATGAGAGTCATACTCTTCTAAATAGCAGAGTACTCAGGGATTCTAAGGCCGCCATTATTGTTGTAAGTGAAAAGTTGATAATAGGACATGCAGCTATTCTGAAACATCAGTGAGGAACTTTTGGTATGAAAGAAAAGATTATCATGGCTGTTGGGTTGAGGTCCATTGTAAGTAAAAACTAATTATTCTGAATAGAAGCAGTTTGAGTTAAATTTGATCCTTTGGCATTTGAAAGGAGTGGTAATGCGAGCAAAGTGATGAATGGCACAATTTTGGGTGGAGAATGAGAGAATAAAGATTTTTTGATTGAGAAATGCCTTAACAACATGATATAAAAAATAGTTGCATAATTCCAAACATCACTCAGCATTATGAGATATCAAACATGAATTTGGTAGGAATTCGACAGAGATAAAAAAATTTAGAAATTGTAATAAGTAAAGTGAGAAGTATAAATAATACTCATTTCAGTTTAGTAAGGCAATTTTCAAGCCCTATTCCAAAATTCTTTATAATTTTTTCTTTGATTAATTAACAACACTTTTAAACAAATTATTGTAAAGGATTAAAATATGGACAAAGAGTTTGATATGAGTAAGAAATTGTTATCTACTAAATCATTCTGCCAAGTTAATAATTTGATATTTCTAATTTGACTTCAATTTCACAAAAATAGGTCAATTTTTAAATTCTATTATTGATAATGGAACTATGGATATGGATGTGGAATATGAGACTCCGAATCCAGAAGATAATGATGGTAACAGTAACCCCCACGCTGGTCCTTCTACATCTACATCTAACGATGTAGACAATCCTATAGTACTAGCTATAGGCCTTGACCAAGGGAGTTGGAGAAAAACCAGAGAGAAAATCCCTAGTCCCTTTAGAAAAATAGAGTGAGATTTACTTGCTAAAGTAAGTTGGTTCCTGTTTTGCTAAAGCTCCTTTTAAACACACTTGACTGCTTGATGAGCCAAGAAAGTAGTCCCCAGATAGACTACCAGACCAAAGAACTGAAATTTAGAACAAAGTCCACACCAGAGACAGCAAAGATACTTGATTTAGGCTGCAAATCCACACCAGAGACAGCAATAATACTTGCTATAGCTTGTAAGACTATAACAGAGAAAATAGTTGCCAAAGTTAAGTTAAATGAAGAGCTCACTTGCAACAACACATCCAATTGTGGCCAGAAAACAGTGAAAACTGAGTGAGGAAAAATGAGATCACCCCCGGATGGTTGTATGATGATTAAGGTTGCCCCAAACTGTCTTATTCACTATGTACACACAGACCACTAACTAAGAGCCCATGCGCACCCACCAATCTGGCGCCTGTACCTGCCAAATTGCATAAAAAACGCTCCTGGAGCGCTCCCCAACCTCCTAAAACAGAGGCAGGCAGGCCACCCAAAGTCGGAGATGCCTCCTGAAGCGGCCTGGCCTCCCTGAAGCCAGAAAACCAATAAAAACCACTAATCTACTTAGAAAAATTAGCTACAACTACTAAAACCTTTAAAACACGGAATTTCACTATAACAACATTGGGACATGAAAAATAGAGAAAAATTAGCTCTATTCAATGGTACTAAGCACATAACCCTAAGACTTAAGGTTAGCCTGTAAAACACTAAAAACAAAATTAAACAGAAATCTTTTATAAATGAAAAATAAGGAAATGACCCCTTAAAACTCAGAATATGAAAAATGTCTACAAGACATAAAATATAGAGAAACACCAGGGCTATCCAATGATAGTACCCACATACCAGCAGACCCAATATCTACAGATTAAAACCAGAAAAATACCAAATTCCTTAACAGATGTCAATTAAGACATGCACAAACAGCGCCAAATCACACAAGAAAGGCCCCTGCCAATGTTGGAAGACCACATCCTCCCTCCAATTGAGAATTTCCACATTCTTTCTTCATCCAACCCCCATGTTTAACCTCCTTCCCAAATCTGCCTCTGAAATGGGCCCCTGCCAATACTTCATCGACAATAATTTGATCTGCGCCATGACACCACCTGTCCATCCATACAGAACGTCCTGCAATGTCTGCCACTCCAGGAAGAAGACCTTCCACAGACCTGGTCCACATTCTTCCACAACAGATTCACCTCCACCTCAACCTGGTCCTTCTTCTGCCAGCACCAAAAGATCTAGGCCATCCATCCTGATACCCAGATTAATCAAAAAGCTCCACCCTTCCCAGAAGAGTGCCACAACACATAAACCAACTAGTTCCCCCATCCCTGGTCCATCTGATGGTAAAGAACATTCATTTCTTCCTTCAACTTTAAAACTGATAATTTCTCAGTTCCTTCCTCTTCTGATAGTGATGATACTAATGTAGGATCCATTGCACCACCAACACCAATGCACTTGCCCACTATCAAGTCCAAGTTCCAACAACACACATCACATCAGAAACAACTTCTGCTTCACTACTTCCAATCCACTCCTGCTAGAGATCCACAGGACATTGAGAACAGAAGACATCTCATTCACCAGTTCAAGGCTAATTCTGAACACTTAATTTCATCTCTTGATTCACTCTGTAATTCCACTAGTACTTGAGTTTGATTCAGAAAAGAAAAATTGACCACACCCTCTATAGGATGTAAGCACAAACAACCCTCAGTTTTAAGTCTTGGGGGACCATCCTCATTTTAAAGTCTTGGGGGACTCAAAATCCCTCAGTTTAAAGTCTTGGGGGACTCAAAAACCTAAATCATAAACCCAGAACCAGAGATCAACCACATTAAGACACAGAGAAAAAACTAACATTCTGGGGTAATTGTGAATAGAGCTGCCAGCCCATCAATTACCCCCAAACGTGCCTTTGCTAAATTCGGAGGCTCCCCCTGTGGATACCCTCCACCAATCTTTCAAAACCAACTCCAACAACAAATACTTTTCCCTCAGTTTATATTCTTGGGGGACTTACAACCCTCAGTTTAAAGTCTTGGGGGACTAACACAGTGTTCAGTTTTAAGTCTTGACAGACTACTTCTTGATAAAATCTTGAAACCAGCCAGTTTAAAGTCTTGGAGGAATAACAGAAACCAGATTTCAGTTTAAAGTCTTGATGGACTGATCTTGATACCAAGCTTTTTCAGTTTAGAGTCTTGATGGACTGACTTGATACCATAGCTTTTTCAGTTTAGAGTCTTGATGGACTGACGGAATTTTGCATAAATTGGACGCAGCCAATTTCATGCAGCACACCTCTACAGCCAACCTGCTGAACTACCACCTTCACTTCATCATCTACCCATCACTGACAAAAATCTCCTCCTATCCCTTTTCATCATCTTTTCTCACCACAGATCATGGCTGGATCTCCTGATGTTAACCCTTCTACTCTCACTTGCTTCACTGCTCCCAAGGACTATGCCTGCAAACAGTGAATCCACATGTGCAGACCTTGCACATTCACTCTTCCAAATCCTGAATTCAAATTCTACAACAGGGCTTGTGACTCTTGTTATTCCAAAATGAAAAGATGTGACAGGGACGCCAACTACCCTATTCCTCTGCCTTCTCCCTCTCACAAATACATCTCTAGATCCCCTACCAGATCCCCAGAGCTTGGTCCTTCCTCTTCCTCTCTATCTTCTGCTCCTTCCAGAAGATCCAGAAGCTCAGCTTCCAGCACTCTTCCCAAAAGACCAGCCATAGCCTCACAAGAAACTGCTTTTATCTCTGCCAAATTAGCTCCAAAAGCTTCAAGATCAACTCCCAGGCTTCTAGACCGCGTCCAGGCGGCCCGGCCGATGTCGGGCGGCCCGCTCGCCTTACCAAACAGTGAAAATCAGGGCCAAAACCTCCAAAAACGGCCAGAAAACAGCCACATTCATCCAGACAACAACAACAACTCAACACAGCTACCTCCTACTGCTCCCAGAGTAATGCAATACTCCCTTCAAAAGTCCAAAAGCACCAAAATTTTCCATATTTCTAAGAGACCTGCCAGTGAACCCCAAGAAGAAACCAGAACACCACACACTGCACCATAACAAAAAATTTCTCCCCAACTAAGACAAAGAAACTAAACCTCTCCTCTGTCAGGCAACTACTCTTCTGACAGTTCCATCTCTTCAAAATCTCCATCCAGAAGAGATCAATCTGCTTCCAAATCCCCCTCTCCTGCTCCATCCTTTAACAACCCTGGTACTCCATCACCAGCACCTCCTCCAGCTGAATCCAACAGAAATAACAACCACAACAACAACCACAATCTCACTTCTCCAACTAGGCCCCAGGAACATCAGCATCCCAGCTCACCTTCTCAGGATTCTTCAGAGGAAGACCATAAGAATCCATATCTTTCCCTAGTTGATCCACCCACTATGACCATTACAAAATCTTCAGAGATCCAAATCCCAGCTGCTTACAGATTTGATGAGCTTCCAATCTGTAAGTAAAAAATTAATTTATCCCATTTCTTCAACAAAAATAATTACTGATCCAATTCTTCTTGTCTAGTTGGCACCCCTCCTCCTGAATCTATTATTGGAGTTGGCCAAACTCTTGAAACTTCTTTGACCCTGTATTATGGAGACATGAAGAAACACCTAAGCACCATGTGTTCCAACATGCTAAAAGCCTTTGCCCTCCATGGGCCCTTGAATGACTTTGAAAAATCCCTGAGAAAGCGCCTACAGCAGGAACACTGGAAAATGTCTAGGATCATTAACCACACCCTCCAGCACTCCATTCCTGCCTCTTCTTCTTCCTCCTCTGAACTTCCCTCTAATCCAATCGCTGATCATTACAATCCCTATAATCTCTCCTGCAGGATGCACTTCAAAGAACACAGTGCTTCCCACAATCTTAACAAAAAACAAAAACGTCATCACAATCCAGACCAGCCTCCAGAAGCTTCATCATCCAGACAATGAGCTTCTGCAAAAAGATTAGAAACATAATAGTAATATAAAACAACTAATAAAAATAATTTCAGAAAAAAATTTTATTTTATTTTTTATATTTTTATATTTTTATTTTTATTTTTTTATACTGTCTACTAATATACTAAAAATAAAAAAATTAATAAATAAAATGAAATGAAATAACATAAATGAAATAAAATAAAATATAAAAAATAATACAAATGGTATCCCCCAGCCAATTGATGAGCTGATCCCATGATACCTTACCTACATCCAAGTGCACCTTGATGTGGATACACAATTAAATATTTTAAATGATTAACAGAAAACAAAAATCAAACAATTTAGAAATTCAGAAGGTAATAAAAATAATGAAACACAGAAACACATGAAATAAATAATAAATAAAAATATAATAGTATTGCCCGGCCAATTGATGAGCCTTTCCCCACCAATGCTTGCCCACATCCAGGTGACCCTGATGTGGTAACACCCTATATTTTTGATTTTATAATTTTTACAACCCCCATAAAAAAATTAAAAGAAAAAAAGAGAAAAAAGAAAATAATCTAAAATTTCTATCTAGTAAAAACATAACTGCAAAATCAAAGAAAGTCCAGCTCCATAGATGGTGCAATAAGGGAAAGTCCGATCCATAGAAATGATCACTGGGTGGGCTCCCTCCAATAAGTAAAAATAACGGGAGACCACCAGTGATCCACCACCAATCTGAAAGAACCAAAGATAAAGAAGCCAGTCCCAAACCAGTTTAAAGTCATAGCGGACTTAAAACCTGAATAATAAACAACAGAACTAGAATTCAACTAGGAAGAACAAAAGACTTGAGACAGAAATTCTGGGGTAACTGTTCTACAGAGCAGCCAGCTCATCAGTTACCCCCACACTTGCCAAAATAAAATCTAGAAGCCCCCCCTGGGTACCTTCTAACAAAAACACAACATTCAACACAAAAAAAAACCAAAACCAATAAGAGTGAAGAGTCCGGCACTTGAAAACCAAAGTAATTACCAGTTTAAAGTCATAGAGGACTAAAACCTGTGAAAAGAAACCAATACTAGGGTTCAACCAGATTAAGAGAAAGGGTTGGAAACAGAAAATCTGGGGTAACTGTTGATAGAGCAGCCAGCCCATCAGTCACCCCTACACTTGCCAAGATCAAATCTAAAAGCCCCACCCATGGGTACCTTCTAACAAATAGTTTCCAACATAAAAGATGCATAGCATCACCACAGAAAAAAACCAAAGTTAAAGAATGGTCCGTATTTTATCCTCATTGTGGAGTCAATCTTCTTCATGCCTAGTGCCTCTGGGATAAAACCTCTTCACTTGGTCTGCAGCCACCCTCTTTTTCAACACTGCACCATCCAACTCTTCCAAAACATAAGAACCTCCAGACACCTGAGACCTGACTATGTAAGGTCCATTCCATCTGTCAGCAAACATTTTTCCCCACTGACTCTCCAAACTTCTATTATACACCAAAGCCAAACAACCAGGTTTCAAGGGATTCCTGAGTCTATGAGCTAACTTCTTGTCCCATTATCTGACGGATTGCTTCCTAATCTTCATCATTCTAGAGTATGCCTTCTCTTGACATTCCTCTCTACATTCCAACTGTTGCATCCTGGCACAGAGCAAATCTTCTGTTGAGTGCACGTCATCCCAATCAATTCCAAGATAAGAGACAGCTTCCAAGTCTACCGGTAGAACGGCTTTTTGACCAAACATTAGCTCATAAGGAGAATAGCCAGCTGTCCACTTCACAGTGACCCTATCAGCAAATAAAACCAAGGGTAAATAATGCCTCCACTTTTCGGCACTATCTCCACAAATCTTTACCACAGCATTCTTGATAACTTGATGGCCTCTTTCAACCATGCCTTCAGCCTCAGGATAATACGGTGTAGACACTCTAACCCTAGAGCCAACACTAGCCACAGCTTCTTTAAATTCGGCACCAAACTCTGGCCCACCATCAACAGTCACCAACTTCATCAACCCATACCTATAAATCCACTACTTCTTCAAAAACTCTGCCACATTATTGGCAGTCAAATTAACCAGAGGCACTGCCTCAACCCAACCAGACAAATCATCCCTAGCAACAATCAAGTATTTATACCTGCCCTCTTTAATATGGACAGCATCCAGACTGACCCTTTCAAAAACAGTTGATTCACCAGTAGCACGGCCCACCTCTTTAGGTTTCAAGTGACTTCTTCTTTGACATTCTTCACAAGATTGAACCAAACCCTGCACAGCCAACTTCATACCTGGCCACCAAAATCTGTCAGCTTCTCTTCTATAAGTCTCCGCAAATCCTCTTTCTGCTACTCTTCTATAAGTCTCCCCAAAGCATCTATTACCAAGTTCTTCATGCAAAGACTTCAAAACCAATTCTTGACCCTTCTTCTGAGTCACCACCACTTGAGGATTAGTATGTCTCCTTCTCATCAACCACCTTCCTGACAAATAGAATCCAGGACTCTTCTTCTTGATGGCCAACCAAGTATCATCATCACAACTATCTGGCCTCTCCAAGGTCAACAGATATTCCACCAGGATAAAATAAAACCCAGTCTGACCCCAGGTCTCATCTTCAAAATCCAACAAAACAACATCCAAGGGTACAACTACGTCATCAAAATCACCAGTTTGAACATGAGCCAATTCTGCAGCCCAACCAGGACACCAATCCTTAAATTTGGGCACGTCCTTCTCTTTCCACTGAACCTTGTGAGAATCTAGTTCACTAACAAAAACACCCTTTTCCAATTTTGAGCTGTCCCAATTAACAACTCCATCTTCATCAACAAAAACATCCTGATCACCAGAATCAAGATCAGATCCAGCCAGTCTAGCATCTTGGGGGAGGTCAGAACAATCATCCAGTTTAGCCTCATGGGGGAGGAAAGAAAAATCCTCAGCACCCTTTGTGCTGGCCCTAATCACTGGAACATCTTCGTCAAACTCTTCAGAATCAGAATCCTCATCTGTAGGTGGCCTCCTTGATAACCCATCAGGCATAGTAAAAGTTTTACCTGGTTTGTGTACCAGGTCAAAAGAAAAATGTTGAATAAATGCCACCCACCTAGTCATTGGAGCATTTGGAAGACTAGGTGTATTGATCATCTGAACCGAAGATTTTGCATCCACCTGCAGCTCAAAATGCTGCCCCCACAAAACCGTCTGAAGCTTCTTTAAAATTTTAGCTACACAACACAATTCCAACTTAGGTTGAGAATACCTAGATTCCACCTCATTAAACACCACAGATTCATACATTACTGGCCTGACCCTCCCAGTCTTATCCTTCTGAGACAAAACAGCACCAGCAGCAATATAAATTGAGTCCACTGCCAGATAAATCTTTCCAGCACCAACACCATAATCCAACTTGTGAAGAATTATATCTTCACCAACAACCTTTTTCAGCTTCTGAAAAGCCTCTTCACACTCATCAGTCCATTCCCAATCTGCATCTTTTCTGGTCAACCTCCTTAAAGGTGAAGCCAACAAAGAAAAATCCTTAATGAAAATCCTGACATATACACATACACCCAAAAATCTTCTGACTTCAGTAGTATTTTTAGGCCTTGGCCATGACTGAATTTTATTAATCTTCTTCTTTGCCATAATCTTTCCCTCTTTACATACCACATGACCCAGAATTTCCAAAGCAGGAACACAACAACAGAATTTTGACCCTGAAATGGTCAAACCAGCCTCTTCAATCCTAAACAACACTCTCTCTAGAGTTATTGCATATTCCCACACAAACCTCCTTATGCCAGGGTTCTCCAATAACACCTCATTACCATAATCAGTGGACGGTCCTTTAATTCCACCATCATCAATAAAAATACCAGCATGAGTAGGAACCTCATCCTGCAAAATCCAAGCCATCTGTGCTTGATAAACTGCCACTGAATTAGTTGCTCCTTGAGGCAACCTAGTGAGCTGAAATCTTCCTGAAGGAGTCTCAAAAGTTGTGAGAGGCCCTGAATCCGTATGTAGTTCTCTCTCATCATAACCACCCATAATATCACCCAAACCATAACACACCCTTCCAGAAAAAGCTTCAACAAAATCCTCTGCACTTGGCGGCACACCAGCATCCTTGATAGTGACTCTATTCAAGGCTCTAAGATCATGAACCACCCTCAACTTTCCACTCTTCTTCTTTACACAGAACACCGGACTTGAGTAACTGGATGTTGATTGTTCATATAACCCAGTCCTGACTCTTTCCCTAACAATCTCTACAAAATCCTCTCGAATAGCGGCTGGAATTGGAATAGGTTTTATTTTCCAAGGTTCATGACGAACAACAGGAATCAAGTAAGGTTCCCCATAAGAGTGCTTCAATACACCCCTTTCCTCCTCAACAAATGCCACCGCTTTTTCCCTTAGCACAATAACGTGCAACAACAACTTCTTTTCTTCCTCAGACAACCACCCATCAGGACCAAAATTAACAACTTTCAATCTTTCCACGGTCACCCAAGCCGTCTCTACAAATTCTGGAGGATTCTTCACCAAAGGAGTAAAGTACGGATCTCTTGACAAAGGAGGTCTCTTCAAAGGCGGATTCAAACCCACAGGCATAGGCTCATTGACAGGCCTAATCTTCTGCGCTACCTTCTTATACTTTGCTGCTCCACCTTCAACTTGAGAGAACAAAAACCAAGGGTTTCCCCAATGCTCACATGTGTGGCCAAGGTAATGTTTTTGAAAGGTGTAGAAGAAACCCTAGCGGTGCACAATTGGGAGGACTTACATTTAGACCCCAATCTCACCACTCCACAGCTTTTCCGCAATCCCAAATCTATATCTCCACTTCCATCTTCTAAATCTTCAAATCTTGATTCATCATCAGAATCAACTCTTCTTAAATAATTCAGTTTATCCTCTTGCTGGAGGCCCAAAAATAGATCTTGATGATCTTCCTTCTTCAATATTTTCTGCAGTTTAAACTCATGCTGGAGGCCCAAAAATAGATCTTGTTGATCTTTACAAAAATATTTTGAATCTTCTTTCTTCATTATCTTCAGATTTTTTTCTTGATTTTCATGAAATATCTTGAAATATTTATCTTCTTTTCTTGAGTTTTCTTCTGTCCTACAAAAAAAAACCAGGGGTTTCTCCAATGCTCACAGGTGTGGCCCAGGTAATGTTTTTGAAAGGTGTAAAAGTAACCCTAGCGGTGCACAATTGGGAGGACTTACTTTTAGACCCCAATCTCACTGCCCCAAAACTTTTCTGCATATCTTTCAATAAAGATATATAACCAATCTTCTTCTTTGAACTTGAATTAAAAATAATTAAGAATCTTGAGAGAGAACAGAGACTTGATAAAAAACTTGATGAATACTTGCAGAGAAGAGAAACATTAAAAAGAGAAAGTTGAAAATCCACTTGGTATATCTCCAAGGAAGCTGACCTACTACAACCTGGGATTTCCTCATCTCGGGGAGAGGTTGTAGAACTAGGGTGATCAGCCCTCATTACTCTAAAAAAGACAGACTCTCAATAGAGCCTGAGACGCACTCCAAAAAACCAGAGGCAGCACCCACTTCCTTCCTTCTCCTGCAGCCGTCCATGCACTGGCACATTGAAGATAAACCAGGCCTGGTCTCCCAACCATCCTCTACAGGGGATGATAAACTCATGTGAAGCCTCCTTTTGTCTTCACCAGTCAACTCCGAATTGATTCCCAAATCAAATTGATAACCAATTCTTGCCTGAAAATCCATCAAGAATGGCCCACCCAAAACTGCTTTTACATTACCTTTAGCAATGTAAAAATGAACCTTCCCTGAGGCTCCTCCAACATATAACTTCACAAACTCTGAAGTTCCAACCAATTCAGTGACATGGCCACTTATCCCTCTTAGATTCCCACAAATACCAGTTTTGATGGGGAGGCCCATATGAGTTGCCTCAAACAAAGAAATCAGGTTTATCTGAGAACCTGAATCCACCAATGCCCTTGCCTCCCTGCCATTCAGAGTGACATTGACATATCCCAGAGGAGCAGAAAAATGAGTTTCCAACCCCTCACCAAACTTTTCAGCAGAATCACAAATGTATTCTAACTCCCCAGAAGAAACTGTTCTCCTGGTTAACAACTTCTTCTGCCTATCAGCCAACCCTGGACTGATAGCATACAATTCCCCATAAGATAGGGAAACCTGACCCTGGTTCATCCTTTCCAGGAGAGAGTCCATAACATTAACTTGACCAGACACTACTGGCCTCTCAAAGTGAGCTCTTTGCTTCACCACCTTGGTCATAGAAGATTCTTGAGGACCAGCACCACCAACAGATTTACCATTAACAGGAACCAAACCAGATCCCTCACCAGAACCTCTGACTCCAACAGGCTTTTGCAATGAAGCCAAAGGGACATCCTCCTCAGAGTCAGAATCCACCTCCATTGGCATTGGATCACCATTCATATCCAATGCGCCAAAAATAGAGGGGCCCATATCAGCCATACCCTTCTGCATCTTGTACAGCTCCTCTTTGCTGTACCTCTTCCTAGCTGCACTCAGCTTAGGATCCCCCTTTGAAGCATTTGGCTTTGGTTAGGCCTGAGAACTGCTCTTAGGCCTACCCACCTTTCCTACTTCCACATCATAAACACCAGCCAAGCATTCACCACTTGACTTTCCACCACAAGAATACAACTCCAAACCACCAAAGGAAGTAGAAAAAGAGACCTTATTGACCTCCTTGCCCTTTCCCTTGACGTCCTCATCTACCTTAACAGAAGACTTCCCCTGATTAGGAATCTCCTCAAACCTTGGCCTCCTTTGATTGAGACCACCTCTTCTCCTGACCAAATCAACAGGAGCCTGCCCCTCACTGGGCTTCACAAAGGAACCGTCAGGGAACTTGAAAACCCTGTCATCAAACTCCACTTTTCCTTCAGACACATCTCTGTTCAGTGCCAAACAATCATTGAACCTGTGCCCCCCCCCCCCTACTGCAATAAGAGCAAACCCAAGGATCACTCCTACGAGCCCTCCTTTCAAAATCTCTTGGCTGAGAAGGTGCCTTATTAACCTTCTTGGCCTCCTGAACAAAAAGGTGCAGCTGCTTTGTAAGATCAGCCAACTGCTCCACCATTGGGTCCCCCTCCTGTTTGGGAACCTGCACCAAATTTTTCTCCTCCTTCTTCTCCCTAACTTCCTCATCAGCCAAAGCCTTACTTACTTTGCTGACATACTTGGCACACCCCTCCTGATAGGTGTCCACAGCCAATAACTTCAAATGGGCCTCAACAGCCTCCTTCACCTTATCCAAGGCAGGGAACTTCTGATCCCCTTTAGAAAAAGTTTTCATCAATTCCTTTGTTGACAACTCCTTCAAAAAATCCATCCTGACATCTCTAGCCAGGGCAGACCAAAAAACATTCTTGGCATCATTTTCAAGTGCCAGCTCCTCCATTTCCACCAAATATTCCACCACAGGATCAAACTGTAGCAGAAACTTCCTGTAACTATGTAAGTTACCAACACCACCATAAGATTGCCATTCACTGACAACCTTGTTCAGATCCACCATAGTGAAGCTGACACCCCATCTATCCACCATCTCCCTACACAGCAATTTCCAATCACTTTTCTTGTAGCCAGACATGGCCACATTCTCCTTCTCCACTGACCTATCACCAATGAAGAAGATAATCTGCTTCACAATGTCCAGGTAAGAAGCACCATGCACTCCAGCAGCAGTTTCATACTTCTCTAGAAACCACTTGAAATTCTCCCCATTAAACTTGGTACCATCCCAAGTTTTAATTCTTACACACTCCCTAACCATCACAGAAGGAGGACCATCCCCCCCACTGACAATCACCACAGGAATAGCAGAACCAGAAGCCATTCCTCCAGTCCAAAACACCAAAAAGAGCCAACCAAAGAAAACAGAGATTCCAAAGAACTAGCAATTTCTCACCCCACGTTGGGCGCCAGAAATGTAGACAATCCTATAGTACTAGCTATAGGCCTTGACCAAGGGAGTTGGAGAAAAACCAGAGAGAAAATCACCCTGTCCCTTTAGAAAAATTGCCAGTATAGTCTAGTATATAAGTATGATATAATAGTGTTTATTTATGGTCCTACTACTTATTGATAAATGATTTAGTGATTAAACCTTAGGGGAAGACTAATAGAATAGTTATACTCAAATAAAACTCACAATACTTGGATTTAAATGCGCACTAGTGGTGGAAAATAGATGAACAAAATATAGTTATAGCTTTATATAAAGATAAAATCAATTTATAGTGGCTTTATAATATATTTCTAAAGATTAATAATTGTATAGTAGTGTTTGTTGGAGTTGTAGTAATTGAATGATGATAAATAACTGTCAAAATCCCTCCTTACTTATACCCAAATCCACTGGAGTGCACAGACCTTCAATCCAGATGATGTCACTGCTATCCCAGGCAATTACAGAACTGTGAGGGCCCATCACCTCCCCATGGCGTCCACTTCAAGCAGTTTCAACACCCAGACTTCCAGTAAGGACCCTCCATCACTATTAATAATAACACTGATCCATACAATAAATAGAAAATCCAGATAAAAGCGGATACCATAAAGAAACAGGTAAAATAAATAATCAAAAAGAGATTTAATGAAACTAAAAGCATATAAAGGAAACAAATAAAATGTCCAAGCCCCCAATAACATCCCCAAGCATCCATATTAACCCAGAAACATCCTTCCAACCCATAAATCCGTGAATAACCATCCAAGGAAGTAATTTTAGTTGTCCAAACTGGGTGTATGCGCCTGATATAGGTGTCTATGCTTCTGTAGGCACTGTGAGTCGACTGATTTCATCCATATGACCTAAAATAAGCAGAAAAACAAAGGTTATAGGCTATTAAGGGGCTAAAACCCACTTATATACCTAAATATACATAATATACTGCATATTTCACTGAATATGAGATCTATGTATACATATAAGCTTATGTATGTCAATAATTACTTCATATCACTTAAGATAAATATGTTATGACTCCATTAACACCTTAATAAGTATTATTAGGCCATGGATAATCTATTTAAACTATTATAAGTTATATAATAGAATAACAATTATATATATATTTAATAAAATAATATATATTATTATTTTAACCTTATTTTTAAGATATAAGCTTAATCTACTTAAGGTTATCTTATTTTAAGCATAAGAAATACTCATTCCTAAGGATATTTAGGCTGACAAAAATAGAGTGAGATTTACTTGCTAAAGTAAGTTGGTTCCTGTTTTGCTAAAGCTCCTTTTAAACACACTTGACTGCTTGATGAGCCAAGAAAGTAGTCCCCAGATAGACTACCAGACCAAAGAACTGAAATGTAGAACAAATTCCACACCAGAGACAGCAAAGATACTTGATGTAGGCTGCAAATCCACACCAGAGAGAGCAATAATACTTGCTATAGCTTGCAAAACTATAACAGAGAAAACAGTTGCCAAAATTAAGTTAAATGAAGAACTCACTTGCAACAACACAGCCAATTGTGGCCAGAAAACAGTGAAAACTGAGTGAGGAACAATGATATCACCTCCAGATGGTTGTATGATAATTAAGGTTGCCCCAAACTGTCTTATTCACTATATACACACAGACCACTATCTAAGAGCCCATGTACACCCACCAATTTGGCGTCTGTACCTGCCAAATTGAATAAAAACCCTCCAGAAGCGCTTCCCAACCTTCTAAAACAGAGGCGGGCGGGCCGCCCGATGTCGGAGGCACCGCCTGAAGCGGCACGGCCTCCCTGAAGCCAGAAAACCAATAAAAACACCCAATCTACTTAGAAAAAATAACTACAACTACTAAAACCTTTAAAACACGGAATTTCACTATAAAAACATTGTGACATGAAATATAGAGAAAAATTAGCTCTATCCAATGGTACTAAGCACTTAACCCTAAGACTTAAGGTTAGCCCGTAAAACACGAAAAACAAAATTAAACAGCAATCTTTTATAAATGAAAAATGAGGAAATGACCCCTTAAAACTCAGAGTATGAAAAATGTCTACAAGACATAAAATATAGAGAAAGACCAGGGCTATCCAATGATAGTACCCACATACCCGAAGACCCAATATCCACGGAATAAAACCAGAAAAATACCCAATTTCTTAACAGATGTCAATTAAGACATGCACAAACAGCGCCAAATCACACAACATAGGCCCCTGCCAATGTTGGAAGACCACAAGGACCAAAGGCAGAAAAATACTCCTCATCAAAATCAAGAGGAACAGATAAATCAAAATAAGGCTTCTACGTATGCTGAATTTCTTGCCGGGTTACTGAATGATTTCCTGCCCAAGAATACTGAACAAAATCCAGATGAGCCTTAATTTTCAAGTTGAGTACTTGAAATTATTTTGATAAATGAAAATGTACTTTTAATCACTGATTTAATTTTTTTCCCTGTTTTGTAGGCACTTTTTATCCAAAGCTAGGAAAAAATATTAAGGAGCAAAAAAGGAAAGTGGCTGAGAGAAGAACAACAGAGGGTTGTCAAGAAAAAGTCATAAAATTCATCTCAAAAGCAAGAAATGCACCCAGAAGTTCTGAAACAATCAGCCAAAATATTCATCACTTCTTAAGAGTGTGTCTGGGTGGCCCGACACAACTGAATCACTATCCAGAAACCCCAACTGAAGAGGAGGTTAAAAATTGGCTTAAATGGACTCAGAACAAAAAGAATCTACTTTGAAAGGCAATTGAAAAGGTTTTCTCAATTCATCAGCAAAAAACTGCTGCTGATAAAGACTATTTAGCTAGAACTTCAGCTGCTCACATTGGAGCAAAAATTGTTTTGCCTGCTTTTCAGCCTAAAAGTGATTTATTGAGAATTCCTGGTGGTCCTCCTGTCCTGATGACATTGAAGAAAAATCTTGAGTGGCCTTTACAAGAAAAAGGATTCCCGAGTCTTACTTTTGAATGGTCATGCAAATCATTTTTAGGATAAGTCTGGAATCAAGCAGTATTGGCAATTTTGGCAGAATTTGCTCTGACTTGGCTTAAGACGGTGAATTGGGTGGACGCAGAGAAATTCAAATTTATTTCCATTGTCATTGAACAGTGGTTTTTAAATAAAGGTAAAGAGTTGAGGAAGTATAAAGGAAGAAAAGATACTTCTCTTGCGGATATCAAGAAGATAAATCATTCCAAGGCACAAGTGCAAAGACACTGAAAAAAAGTGAGAATTTCCCCTAATCCTTCAAAATAAAAGCTACTTACAAGATATGGTTTTATTTGACATTTTAGATAGCTGAAACACTTTGGACTGTATCGGGTAAATACTGCCATGGAAATGAAGATTTTATCACCCTCCTTTTAACAACTGAATGCACATCAGATATCGAGGAAGAAAAAGAGTCTACAAAGCCACCCATACGTGTAATACCTGCATGGAGAAGCCAACAACTCACTGAGTGTATCCATTTACTTGATAAAGTAGCATTTTCTTTAGCAACAAATCAAAGGGCTCTTCTCCAGTATAAAAAGACATATGAGCGCTCTTCTGAGAAAAAATCTTCAAAAAATGGTATAATTGTTTTTCCCTGAAAATTACCAAAAAATTTTGACTAAAGTGATTTTTTAAAAAGTCTAAATAAGATTGAAAGTGATATTCTTGCAGCTAAAAATGAAGTTGATTTAGAAAATATTTATTCAAGCTTGAATAATTTATGTATATAGTTATATTTATAAGAAGTTCTTTCATATATCATATAAGAAATATATTTTTTACTGTAGATATTACATAGTTGTTCTTACAGGGGATTAATGCAAAAATTGTATTTACTAGCCAACCAGCTTTTTTCCTAATCTAATTATAAATAGTAAGAAAAAAAGTGTTTTATTTGTAAATATATCTTTCAATGTAAATGAGCCAAAAGTGCAGTGAAATGTTTTAAGTTTTAATCATTGGATTCTTATGATAGAACAATTAACTGTGTGTAGGTTTGATTAAGACATACAGGGTAGTACCTGTGATATGTGCCGTTGTGGTAGCCTAAAGTTTAGTACGGCACCTAAGTACGTAAATGGAGTTATTACGGTGTGCAAGATTGGCGTTATTATTTTTTTATATATAAAAGGGTTTTATTTAATTTATTTGAGTTTTAAATATGAAGAAATTGGTCACGAGCAAATGCCTACACAAAAACAATTTATTTTACGGAGAAAACTTATTTTTACGGTCTGAAAAATTTATAAGTATCAAGTCAAGTCACTCAAGAACCTTGGGAAATTTTCCCAGAATTTTTACTATTTTTCTTATATTTTTAAATGAATTTTAAAGTTTTATAAAAATATTTACGTTTTCAAAAATTACTTTACTTTGATGAATTTTCACGGGGTAATTAGAGCTGCGCAGACTACGAAAATTAGTTTGTTATGTAAAGGGGAAATAGCTCTATTATGTGTAATTTTTCTAGATTTTTTATTATAGTTTTAAGGTTCTAATTGAGTCTGGAAGTCCTGACGGACTCCGTTTGGACTCTGCTTTGACTCCGTACGGACTCCGTACGGGCTCCGGATTGACTCTGGGAGAGCTCTGGAGGGGAAAACTTAGGCACGTGACTAGGAATACTTAAGAGCCTCTCAAACTCGAAATTGAGGGGGGGGGATACAACATACAGCTTAATCTTTAACCACCACGGTCTCATTTTTATTACTCAACAAATTGAATAAAATTGTAATACCCTTATAAATTTATATTTTATATATAACATTTTAGAAATACTACTCAACAATTTAAATCACACTTCATACAGGGTATCTTTAGAAAGGTCTTCATCACTGGGACTTGATTATTGCTGTCTCATAAAAATTCAAATTATTATAAAAACATAAAAGACAATCTTTTCAGATCTTTCACTGGTACACCTTAATTTTTGTTATCAGTATTTCTTCCTCAACAGCCACTTTTACTGAAATCTCAATAAGCGTTAAATATTTTAGAGTTTCATCATTTTTATCAATAAGATTCAAGTAGACTGGTTAGCTTAGTGATTTAGAATTCCCATTTTGTTATTTTATTGGAAGGACAGGGTTTTTAGCAAAATCCACACATCTCCTCCGGATTCTGCTTACAGCAAGGCGACTGTAAGAGTTTACCTTACCATATTGCCTCATGTATTCAATATCAAAGGTTTTGAAAAAAATACCATTTGTACCTTTTATTCCAACTCTCACGCTAAATGATATTGCATACATGAGGCGACATTTTGCCTCATGTATGCAATATCATTTTGTTTCTCTTCCTTACTTGTAGGTGAGCAATGCTCTAGTGCACGCCAACCATTCAAAAGAGACTTCACTGCATCACTTTTTTACATGCCTACATGAGGCGACATGTCGCCTCATGTATGGAATAACAAGAGTATCGATTAAAAAATATTTTGCACTTTTCTTATCAGTTCTCTTGCTATTGCATACATGAGGCAACATGTCGCCTCATGTATACATGTAAGAAAGTTTCTTGCCTTCTTACTCAAGAACAAAAAAAATAAGTCAAGAAAAAAATGATATTGCATACATGAGGTGACATGTCGCCTCATGTATGTGATAGCAAGAGCACTGAATAAAAAGTGCACATAATTTACTTTTCAGAAATCTAGCTATTGCATACATGAGGCAACATGTCGCCTCATGTATGCAATATCATTTTTTTATCAACTTTTCTTTTTTTGCTGTTGAGTAAGAAAGAAAGCAACTTTCTTTCATGCTACATTGAATTTTCCACAAAGCATGAGATGAGGAACATGTTGCCTCATCTTCATGCAAATGCACCATCATCTAGTGACATGATGAATTGAGTTTCCTCATATCATGAGGACATGGTGAAAATTCTTTATGTACTTTTGAATTCCAAAACACCATTAAGATGCTATATTAGCTTTGAATACTTTAGTGGGAATATTTTAAAAAACATGTGGCAACATTTTGCTTCATGATTTTCTTCATGCCAAATTTGAAATAAGGCAAAATTTTATCCATAAAATGAGAAAATATTACCCCATGTATTTCACAATTTTTACAATTATTAATAAGCACTTGTTTCCATTAACTTCAAGTAATCCACTGAATTGTGTGATATTTTAGAATTGGAGCTGCTATAATTAAGTTACTACATGTGCAATGAACAGGGCAGAATTTTTCCAAATGAAATTCTGTTGCAGATTCAAAATATCTACACCTTATTTCCACAGATTTTGCCTCTTTTTAAAATTTACAGATCCTAAAATTTTTCCTCATCATTGAAATTTACAAATACTCATTTTAAATTAAGATCATACAGAAGTTTTGTTTATGCAATTATGTCTGCATGTCATATAACAACATTTTTCCATACTTTACCTAATGATGAGGTATTACATTTTTAATTTTTTTAAATAGTATGCAGAGAAATGTTTCCTTGTTATTTGACTTAGTAGAGTGAGTAGAGTGGGTGTGAAAATATCTAAACATTAGGCTAAATGTTTCCTCATGTTGTGATTAAATATTAGACTATTCTACATTCCAATAATTTAAGGAGCATAAGGTTTAACATTTTATAAGATTCAGTGAAGTGTCTGTTCTTAATGCTGGTTCTTGCTTCACTGATATCAAATAAATTATGTCTTCAATATGAGGTTCAGTAAATTTAAATTAAAATGTTTTTGAAAATTTCAACTGATTTACTATAAGATTTAATTTTAGGCAAAAATTCAGATTCCATGATGAAAATTTTCTAAGTAAGAATGAAACAATTGAATGAAGTAAGTGGTATTCTGAAGTGTTTGTTTAAGGCCCAGTGGTTGCCTGCAGAGGGTCAGGGTGAGGCAACCTAGGGAACAACTGTACAACTCTTTGAGTTGCTGAAGTAATTTATAAGTATATATAGTTGAATATTTTTATATAATGTGTTACTTTTACTAGAACTCAAATTCATTGAATTAAAATCTGCTTTTTCTTGTTGCAATTTTTTTGAGAAAAATACAGAGGAAAAGTATAATTAAATATTTTATATTAAAAATACATTATTTTATTAGATATACTTGAGCTAGGAAATTTAGTAAAATTATTTTTACTATAAGCAGTTCAACCTGTGCTATGGCTTTTCAGCAGCCATCAAGTAAAATTACAAGTCATGTGCCATACCTTATTTTTTATATATTTTGGCTGGGATCCACTATTATTTTGAATCATATTTGTGCAGAATTTTCAAAAGTGATTTTAAATGTAAGGAAATATTTCCAGCCCTCTGGGTACTGCCTGTTTGTGGCCATACCAGGTAATAGTAGCATGAAAAAATTACTGGATGTAGTTCCATGTCAATAAGCAGTTTTCCTTAGTCCAAAATTCTGTTTCTTCTCCTGTTAAAATGGAAGACAAGTTTTTTTTTGCTTACTAATTTTTCCTGATCTATGCTTTGAATTTGGGAGAAAAACTTTATTCATATTGTCAAAAAGTGGATTTCATATTATACATGAATAAACCAATCAGTAATTTTTTTAATTTTCAGTGGTAAAGTAGACCTCTTGTGACTTCTAACTATGTAAAAAATTTAATTCACTTAGTATTATTTTCTCAAATATTTTCTGATTGTTTATCTGGACTTACTGTGTTTAAAAAAGCTATATGCACTATGGGGAATCCATTCATCATTCAGATCATATGACTTACTTTTCCAAGAAATGTTTCTAGCCTTGTATAAATACCTTTTTCTTCCTAAATTATCCTCTTTCCCATCAATTTTTTTTTCTTTTCAAGATAGAATAATCTTATACTACCTCTCCCCATCTGCATTGCCTTGCTTCAATTTCACATATCTGACTTTAGCGGCTCCCCAGGTTTAGTGGAGCAACCATTTTCACTTTATCTCTCTCACAAAAGACATACTATCAGTTTTAGGGCACATGCACTTCATTTTAACATTGTTAGAATGTTGCATACTAACTTTAACATCCTCTATGACCTACATGGACCACAATTCTACAAATTTTTAGTTGCTACTGTTAGGGGTTGGCTTTGAGGGCAGGATTCACCCTATATATGGGAGGAAGCTAAATTTTTACCCCAACAGGATCACAACTGTGTCCAAATAATTAATATTTTAATTTTATATCTTTCTCATTTCCTAGTCAATATTCCCAAAGCACTTGAATCACTCTTTAGAGTAATTATTCTTCAGTCTTACTATAACCCAACAATTTATTTGCACTCTCCTGTACAAGATTTATTCAATCAAAAAAATCAGCTACCTTCTCTCTCCCCTGATTCCTTATTTTTATCAGAAATTATAACCTTATAAAAAAACTTCAATGAAGAGTTTTTAACCTAAAGAAAGGATAAAAACAGGTCAATCAGCAAATGAGCATCCTACAAATACAAGCAACTACAACAAATAATGTGATAAAACTGGAACAAAGATTATATTCTACTCATGACTGTCAGATGAATCTAAGGGAGAATCAGTGGACAAGAGGGAGTAATGGAAGTAATAAAGATAATGGGGAGAAAAAGATTTGGATATAATTGCAAAAACACACATACCTAAACATAGGTCAATCAGCAACTGTGCACCTTAGATCATCCACACTTGCGGGTCACATTAGCTTTGGTATGCAAATTTTACTGAAAATAGTGCCTAATATTCCACACTCATCATGTTTTAGTCATTTTGTAAAGGGTCAAATCACTAATTTTTTCAGTAATTTTTCGAAATATACATGAATTATTGAACCACTCATGTAACTAATTTTCTGCCCCGCCATTTTTTCATTAATTCTTCTCTACAGACCACACTTGCAACACCTAAAAACCTCCACTTCATTAAGACTTCAATCTTACTGAACGCTACTTTTCTCACTTCTCATAATCATATCACACCCAAAACCAGCTCTATATTATTTTACTACAGGTTCTGTGCAATGTACACACCTCTAAATAGTCCTATCACCACATAAAGTAAGAAAACAAGGTCACCTAATCAGTTTCCACTCAGAGGGTAGTTAAAAATTAAGTAAAGGTAAGGTGATCCTCATCTAGGTCTAGTAATTCTTGAATGGCCTAAGAAAAAAAGTTGTGGCAAAAAACAATTAAGTGAAAAAACGATGAATATACCGAGCTAATGCATAGACATGTGAGAAAATAAATTAGAAATTACTGAATTCATGCAAAAACATGAGTGTTGAATATTTTGTGTAACTCGGGAATAGTGAAAATTTTCACTAATAAGTGTGGAATGGCCTCATTAATTAGTGCAACTCAGAACTAATATGCAAGTAAGCAGAAGTTACAAACCTGCACGAGTGTGAATTCTCTTACAATAGCAAGTAACTACAACAAAGAATGTGCTAAAACTATAAGGGACTAATTATGAGTTGCTGTGGTTAAAGTTAAAAAAATAAGAAGAAAGAAAACAGAAAATAAAAGGAAATAAAATGGATAAAAGACTCAATTCTCCCCAATCAGTGCAATGAATGAAAGATTTTTCCAAAGTGGAAGAAGTGGAAAGGAGGTAGAAATGGAAGGGATAAAGATAATAGAGAGTCAAAGATTTGTATAGAGAAAATGAAAGCAACAAGCAGAGGCTTGATTATATGGAAAAGTATGCCATCCAAAAAACTAAAAAACAACATGATATCAAAAAAAAACTACTAAAAAAATACAGGGAAATAGAATGTTTCACACACAAATGCAGAATTCACATGCAAGGAAAATTTAAAAATAAAAATTCAAAAATACCATCTTTCCCCACAAATTCTTCTTCTCATAATTTTAGTAAAAGTAGAAAAACAGAAATTAAAGTTTGTCAAGTGATGCAACCACTGAGAAAAAAACTCAAGCAAAAACTATCTTATAAAAAATTGGTTGGGAGAAGGAAGAAGAAGCTCTAAAGATGGTTGGGCAATCAAGAAGAGCTAATATACTGGGTATTATACCCAGCTCAGATAAATAAAAATCTATTACTGGTTTAGATACTTCAATTAAGTTAAGCTTAATAATCATTAGATAAATTTTTCTCTAATATATATATTTTTAGAGTCCATTTTTCAGAAATTGTCTGCCCATTTAAGAACTAAAATCAAATTGGGATCATCTTAAACCCCAAATGATTAAAATTCTGATTTAAGATTAAGGCCTAGTGAATTAATGATTGTTTAAAATTTTATTTCCCATACACTCATTCCGTCATGTATAATCTATGTTCTACACCATGTAGGAGAGGCTAGAACAGATCTCTGGGCAGTAGAATAGCTTTTTATGGAACAAACTATTTTATTTGGATGCTTTTTTCCCAGTTTGGAATTACAAAAATTCTGAAAGTAAATAGAAGAAGTTGATATATTGTCTTTCCCTTTTGTTATCAATAATAAAAATTTAACCTTCCTTTAGAATCAATGAACATAAAATTATATCTCTTCACAATTATCTGGAGGAGTATATGAGATTTCTTAAATAATTTTCGAAACAAATTGACATTCAGCCTTATTTCCACTTAGCCCAATATTATCCTGATTTTTTGTAACAAATTGGCCCAGAACCATCATCAGCAGCTTGAACTCATCAGCACATAAATGGAATGTGAAGGCATATCTCACAAAATGAGAAAAAAAGTATTTTTTCTTAAATTGCTTATATTACCCATAATCATTTAAATTATTTTTTTAGATTTTAAATGAAATTTTCAAGATATTTATGAAAATGTTTATCCTAAAAGGTAAGCTTCAATCTTGTCTTAATCTGAATGAAGATTTATTTTCCAACAAAATGAAAGATATTTTCAATGTAGAAAAAAAAGATTTCAAAATCAATTGTTAAATTATACTGTGAAGAATATTATTCAAGGCTGGAATATTTAAATATGATTTATGAAAAAAAAAGTCATTTTTCAATATTTTTAAAAAAGATACATTCAGTGTTCCTTTACAATTTTATAAATATAAAATTACTGATCTTCAATAATACAACATTGGTGGTAAAGACTGTCCACTATACTCAAAACATCAAGGTAATGGGAATAATAAGATTATAATATCAAAAGGTAACAAGGTTGGAGTTGTTTTGTAAATGTGGGAGTCACTAAATTTCAGAGATCTAATCATTATTTTAGTGGAATTGTGTGATGTTGTTAAAAATCAAATTGAAAATTATTTTTAAAAAGAAGGATTACAAGTTTTAGGGTCTTACCATAGATGGTCTAAAAATGTTATTATTACTAATAAAGATATTATTGGACATACTTCAAGAACTGTTAATCTTAGTGCATGTTGTGGTGTTTTATCTGATACTGTCTGTATAATGTCATTAAGTAGTATAGTTGGTGCCTATTAATCACCTTTGTAATATCCATTATGAATTCAATATATGACTTTTAGACACCAAAGTATGATCTATTGCCTGTTGGAAATTATGCAAACAGCACTATATGAAGAATTCAAATTGGTCCTAATGATTCAGCTATGAGCTATGTGTCATGATGAAAAATTGTCCCACCAAAGTTCCAACACAGGTTTGACTCAGGTTAGACCACAGGTACTAAACAACCACTTGACTTCAAGTCGTCTAACTTTTGACCTGGTGATAATACTTGCTATAGCTTGCAAGACTTTAACAGAGAAAACAGTTTCCAAAGTTAAGTTAAATGAAGAACTAACCTTGCAACAAACACAGCCAATTGTGGCCAAAAAACAGTGAAAACTGAGTGAGGAACAATGATATCACCTCCAGATGGTTGTATGATAATTAAGGTTGCCCCAAACTGTCTTATTCACTATATACACACAGACCACTATCTAAGAGCCCATGTACACCCACCAATTTGGCATCTGTACCTGCCAAATTGAATAAAAACCCTCCAGAAGCGCTGCCCAACCTTCTAAAACAGAGGCTGGTGGGCCGCCCGACATCAGAAGTGCCGCCTGAAGCGGCAAGGCCTCCTTGAAGCCAGAAAATCAATAAAAACACCTAATCTACTTAGAAAAAATAACTACAACTACTAAAAACTTTAAAACACCGAATTTCACTATAACAACATTGTACATGAAATATAGAGAAAAATTAGCTCTATCTAGTGGTACTAAGCACTTAACCCTAAGACTTAAGTTTAGCACATAAAACACGAAAAACAAAATTAAACAGCTATCTTTTATAAATGAAAAATGAGGAAATGACCCCTTAAAACTTAGAATATGAAAAATGTCTACAAGACAAAAAATATAGAGAAAAACCGGGGCTATCCAATGATAGTATCCACATACCTGCAAACCCAATATCCACGGAATAAAACCAGAAAAATACCCAATTCCTTAACAGATGTCAATTAAGACATGCACAAACAGCGCCAAAACACATAACAAAGGCCCCTGCCAATGTTGGAAGACCAAATACTCCCTCCAATTAAGAATTTCCACATTCTTTCTTCATCAAACCACCATGTTCAACCTTCTTCCCAAACATGCCTCTGAAATGGGTCCTTGCCAATACTGCATTGACAATAATCTAATCTGTGCCATGACACCACCTGTCCATCCATACAGAACATCCTGCAATGTCTGAAAATCTAGAAAGAAGCCTTGCTACATACCTGGTCCATTATCTTCTGCAACAGATTCACCTCCACCTCAACCTGGTCCATCTTCTACCAGCACCAAAAGATCTAAGCCATCCATCCTGATGCACAGATTAATCAAGAAGCTTCACCCTTCCCAGAAGAGTTCCACAACCCATAAAACAACAAGTTCCACCATCCCTGGTCCATCTGATGGTAAAGAACTTTGATTTCTTCCTTCAACTTTAAAACTGATGACTTCTCAGTTCCTCCATCTTCTGATAGTGATGATAAAAATGTAGGATCCATTGCACCACCAACACCAAACCACTTGCCCACTATCAAGGCCAAGTTCCAACTACACACATCTCAACAGAAACAACTTCTGCTTCACTACTTCAAATCCACTCCTGCTAGAGATCCACAGGACATAGAGAACAGAAGACACCTCATTCACCAGTTCAAGGCTAATTCTGAACGCTTCATTTCATCTCTTGAATCCCTCTGTAATTCCACTAGTACTTGAGTTTGATTCAGAAAAGAAAAATTGACCACACCCTCTATAGGATGTAACCACAAAACAACCCTCAGTTTTAAGTCTTGGGGGACCATCCTCATCTTATAGTCTTGTGGGACTCTAAAAACCCTCAGTTTAAAGTCTTGGGGGACACAATAACCTAAATCATAACCCAGAACCAGAGATCAACCACATTAAGACACTGAGAAAAAAAACTAAAATTCTGGAATAATTGTGAATAGAGCCGCCAGCCCATCAATTACCCCCAAACTTGCCTTTGCTAAATTTGGAGGATCCACCTGTGGATACCCTCCACCAATCTTTCAAAACCAACTCCAACAACAAAACCCATTCCTCAGTTTATAGTCTTGAGGGACTGAACCAACAACAATCCTCAGTTTAAAGTCTTGGGGGACTAACACAGTGTTCAGTTTAAAGTCTTGACGGACTACTTCTTGACAAAATATTGAAACCAGACAGTTTAAAGTCTTGGAGGACTAACACAGTGTTCAGTTTAAAGTCTTGACAGACTAGCAGAAATTCCAGTTTAGAGTCATAGAGGACTAAAATAAACTTTGCATAAAAAAGACCAAGGCAATTTCATGCAATACACCCACGGCCAACCTGCAGAACTTCCGCCTTGACTTCATCATCTACCCATCACTGACAAAATCTGTCACAGGACAACCTACGCACAAGGTCGAGGATGTTCCTGAAAGTGAGATGAGAGATTTAGAAACTTCTTTGAGGCACAGAGGAATGATTCGAGGAAGTGGTTCGAAGGTCACTCGAAGTAAGAGCTACAGGTTTGAGGTTCGTTCGAGAAGAATTATAAAATAGTTTCACAGGTAATAGGAATTCTTAAGATCTCACAAAGGGTTGGAAACTCAATAATCAAAGATTTAGGATTTAGAAATGAATATTGAGAAAATAAAAGAAAGATACAATAACAATGATTTAACTTTAAAGATTTACCACTATTAATGTAAATACGATTTATAATTTAATTCTAAGTAATATCGAACCAAATACCCAACCCCTTTTATATCCTTTGTTCCTCCTCGCATTGACCTCCCTTCCATCGCACCATTCCCATTAAATTTACCATTACTAACATACACTTAGACCCTCTTCACTAACTATCCGTCCATGCTCAATTTACCCCTGTTTAATTAATTAACAAAACTTTAATGAAATAACTACTACTTTACTATTTCGTTGAACCTAGCTCTGTGCGTCGCTTATTGAAAAGGAGACTAAGGCACCCTATTGGGAGATTGACTAATTTTAATTTAGAGTTTAGGCTAGCGCAGTTAAATAGTAAGTACACAAAGGAAAATCACAGTTGCTATGGAGAATTGCTTTCTGCGCTTCGAGTATAGATTTAGGACTTGATATTATTGATTTAATGAGCTGCTTTCGCCTTGAGTGTCACGTGGCGCGTGACAGATGCCCGGGTATAAGAATCGCGAACTCCGTTGAGCTTGAGCCATCTTCCCACACTAGTTTCCCTTCTTCTATAACTTTTTCCTCACTTATTAATTTCTCTTTTTATAATGAACTGCCCTACTCCCACACCTACGCCTCCACACCCTAAAACGGATGGGGAAATGATTACCCGACAATTTTCACAAACTTGCAAGGCTTGTGAAAGCATGGAATATTTTTGTGTCAAAAGTACGGCGACTCGAGGCCCTCGCCAGAAATGCGAGTTTTGCTGTTGGCGACGACTGGCGTGCAATGCGTTGACAAAAAACGCAGAGATTGAACAACAGTTCACCAAGACCAAGTTTTGGGTAATCCCTAAAACAAAAGAGGTGGTCGAAGACATTTGGGATGTCTTTATTGAAGATGAACAATCGGTGGGGGAAAATGATAAGGAGCTAAATAATGAGATCACAACCTGGGTAACCCAGGCCACGAGTTTGAAGCGAGGTGTCGAGGAAGAGGTCAACGAGTTAATGGAGGAATATGAAGATGAAGTCCCTGTTCCAGGGCGGGCACCCAAGAAACGACGGGTGGTCATCGAAGACGACGAGGAGGAAAGAGAGGCAGAGGTCGAGGTGGCGCCAAGGTTATTCTTAGAGCGTGACCCCATCTTTGAGGTAAGTTTTCAATTGTTATTTTTTAAGGATGAAGTTACTGATGAGTTTTGTTTAGACATTGAATACCCTTGAAGACCCGATTGGGGAGCCTGCGCCGGTTTTACCAACTGAGGCAAACCCTCTGGCCACGGATGTAGTTTAAGAACCTGAAGACACACTGGACCAGGTGTGGTCGAAGAAACCTCGTCAAGGTCGATGAGTAAGGTTCGCGGAAGAGTTATGTGGGGAGGTCGACACAATTATCGACACTGCTTCCTTCGACGTGGTAGAGGAACTCTTGAAGATTAAAGAGGTGGTTCCAGTAGGAGAGGAGGAGGAATTTGAGAAATGCAGGAAGGAGATAAGGGTATTTTTGGAGAAAATGAAAAGATTGGTTCGAGAAAAATTAAAAGAAAAAATTTGAAATGAAAAGGAGATGTAAAGAAGTATAAAAATTTGTATTTTAGTTTTATTTTATTTTATTTTATTTTATTTTATTTTTTTTTTATTGTAGGTGAATATTATTAATTTTATAAGATTTGGGAGAGAGAGAGAAAAGGAAAAGAAAAAAGAAGTTTTAAATAAAAATTTTAGAATTTGAAAGAAGAAATTTAAAGAAAGAAAAAAGTTGTTTAATTTGAAGGAAGTTTTAAGGTTTTAAAAGGAAAAAATTATGTAAGAGAAGAGAGAGAAAAAAAAACGGTTGGTGATTGAGATGAGTTTGTTAAATTGAGAATTTAATGAAAGAATTTTTTTTTTTTTTTTTTAGGAAATTTTAGTTGAAAAGAGAGGAAGAAGAAAGAAAAGAAAAAACAGAATTTAGAATTTAAAGAGAATTTGAAAAGAAGAATTATTTGTTCGAAGAATTATTATAGGGAGATTTAGAGGTTGAAGTTAAGTTTGAGGAAATGGTCGTGCCGTACAAGATTTGATGGTTTGAAGAAAAGAAAATTTTTAAAGAGAGAATAAATTTTTAGAGAAGAAAATTTTAAAGAGAATTTTAAATTTAAGAAAAGAATGTATTTTTAGAGAATTGAAAAAGAGAAAAGAAAGAAAATATTTAAAGAGATTTACGATTTTTTTTATTTTATTTTATTATTTATGTTTATTGTATTTATTTTATTTTATTATTTTTTTATTTTATTGTTTATGTTTATTCTATTTATTTTATTTTATTTTTATTTAATTTTACTTTTGATTTTACTTTTAGTTGGTTTTTAGAGAAAATTTATGTAAAAGTAGAAGAAAGAAAAAAAAGAGAGAGAAAAGAGAAAAACAAGGCTAGGAAATTAAAGATGTGTTTAGATTTTAAAGAAAGAAAGAAAAAGAAAAGAAAATTTAAATAAAAGAAATTTTAAGGTTTTGGTTTTAAAGGATATTTCAAATGAAAAGATTTTAGGAGTTCAGGGGCGTTAGAAACATTGATGGCTGGTTCCCAGGATGTTTTGTCTGAGTCATTGAGGAAGCCTTCCCATTCCACGAGGTATTGAAGTTTCCCCTTGCCTATTCTTGAATCAAGGATACGACTTACTTCCCACTCTTGATGATCTTCTACTTCGACCGGTTCCGGAGGGGGTTGGTTCTTGCCCGGGTATATTGTCACGCGCCACGTGACACTTGAGGCGAAAGCAGCTCATTAAATCAATAATATCGGGTCCTAAATCTATACTCGAAGCGCAGAAAGCAATTTTCCATAGCAACTGCGATTTTCCTTTGTGTACTTACTATTTAACTGCGCTAGCCTAAACTCTAAATCTAAATTAGTCAATCTCCCAATAGGGTGCCTTAGTCTACTTTTCAATAAGCGACGCACAACGCTAGGTTCAACGAAATAGTACAGTAGTAGTTATTTCATTAAAGTTTTGTTAATTAATTAAACAGGGGTAAATTGAGCATGGACGGATAGTTAGTGAAGAGGGTCTAAGTGTATGTTAGTAATGGTAAATTGAATGGGAATGGTGCGATGGAAGGGAGGTCAATGCGAGGAGGAACAAAGGATATAAAAGGGGTTGGGTATTTGGTTTTATATTTCCTTAGAATTAAATAATAAAATCGTATTTACATTAATAGTGGTAAATCTTTAAAGTTAAAATCAGTTTTATTGTATCTTTCTTTTATTTTCTCAATATTCATTTCTAAATCCTAAATATTTGATTATTGAGTTTCCAACCCTTCGTGAGATTTTAAGAATTACTATTACCTTTGAAACTAGTCTATAATTCTTCTCGAACGAACCTCGAACCTTTAGCTCTTACCTCGAGTGACCTTCGAATCATTTCCTCGAATCATTCCTCTGTGCCTTGAAGAAGTTTCTAAATCTCTCATCTCACTTTCAGGAACATCCTCGACCTTGTGCGTAGGTCGTCCGGTGACAGTATAATTTAATTCTCCGTAGTTCTCATTCTTTGCACTACTACGTCCTTTTAGGTGTTTCTAAAATTTTAAATGGCACCTGTTCAACGCACTCCTCCTACGGGCGCTACTGCTAGAGCTCGCGCTAGAGGCAGGCAAACAGCCACAAGGTCTGTTTCTCGCACTCACTCTTTGGAACCTCTCGACCTTAGGGAACGGCAACATTCAGTTCAATCTGTAGAAGACATCCCACAAGATTTTGAGGATTCTAGTGACAAAGAAGAAGGAGAGGATACAATGCACGAGGCACCATCCGCCCCTGCCAATCACCCTTCTGGCCAATCCTCAGAACCTGGACCATCTAACTCTCTGGAAGATTTCATGAGACTTTTCATGAAAACCCTCTCAAATCCAACGTCTTCAGAGGGATCTAAGTTCAAAACTCCTTCTATGAAATCTCCTGACAAATTCGACGGAGATCACCCCGACAGATTGCCACCCTTCTTGCAAACCTGTAAGCTACTGTTCCATAATGACCCTCGAACCTTTAACAGCGACCGATCAAAGGTTGTTTACGCTTCTTCATTCCTAGCCGGGAAAGCAGCAAGATGGTTCGAACCTTATCTAATCATGCTTTCTTCGACAGAAACCCACTTACTTATCAATAATTGGGAAAAGTTCAAAGACCAACTTTTAATGTTGTTTGGGGACCCTAATGAAACGGACAACGCAGAAATTGAACTTGATTTTCTTTGCATGAGTGATAATGGTAAAGCCTCTGAATATATCTCGAACTTCAGAAGGAGGAATCTCAAGTTCTTAGAGACTACATTGCAGAGAATGTAGCCAAAGGTTTCATCAGAGCCAGTAAATCTTTAACCGGCTCCCCTGTCCTCTTTGTAAAAAAGAAGGATGGTAGTCTTAGGTTGTGTGTTGACTATAGAAAGCTCAACACAGTCACGAAGAAGAATGCATATCCTGTTCCTCCTATGTCATTACTTCTTACCCTTTTCAATGGTGCTAATTTCTTTTCTTAAATTGATCTTAGAGGCGCTTACAATCTTATTCGCATTGCGGAAGGTCATGAACCACTGACTGCAATGCGCACTAGATTTGGTAGTTTTGAATATTTAGTTATGCCTTTTGGATTATGTAACGCACCTTCAACTTTTCAAACTTTTTTTAATGATATCTTTCAAGATGTTGTTGAACAATTTGTAGTCGTCTATTTAGATGATATTTTAATATTCTCGAAAACACTGGATGAACATATTCATCATGTTCGACAGGTCCTAAATCGTCTTTGAGATCATGGTCTCTACGCCAAGCATAATAAATGCGAATTCCACCTCAAATCAATTGATTTCTTGGGTTTTACGTTGTCCCTCTGACGGTTTAGTCATGGATGACAAAAAAGTCCAGAAAATCCTGGAATCGCCTGAGCCCAAAACCATTAAATCACTCCAAGGATTTTTGGGTTTTGCAAACTTCTATAGAAGATTTATTAAAGATTACTCTAAAACTATTTCCAATCTTACTTCTCTTCTTAGAAAAGATATTCCTTTTGTTTTTACTTCTACAGCACGAAAGGAATTCGAAGCACTAAAAACGGCGTTCACCACAGCCCCAATTCTTCGACATTTTGATCCATCTGCCTCGACAATAGTTGAGACAGATGCGAGCGATTATGCTATTGCAGGGGTCATCTCCCAATTAAATCCTGAAACAAATTTGTTTCATCCTGTTGCTTTTGAGTCACGCAAACTCATAGCTGCAGAATTAAATTATGAAATTCATTACAAAGAGCTTTTAGCTATTATCCATTGTCTTAAAAAATGGCGTTCTTTTCTTCTCATCCTAGTTAGTCCTTTTCAAATTTTAACAGATCATAATGCTTTGAAATACTTCATTTCTTCTAAAGTGTTAACCAGGTGTCAAGCCAGGTGGGCTGAATTTTTGTCTGAATTTTCTTTCTCTATTTCCTATTGCCCAGGAAAAAACTGCATTGTCCCAGATATCTTGTCACGTCAGGACGACGTTTACCCACAGCAGAGGGACACATTTGCTGACAAGAACCCAGCAAATGTGAAATCAATCTTCAACGAATCAATTTTAACAACTCATCAACTTAATTCGATGACAATTCAATCTTTTCGAAATCCACTATCCAACATCCTCGAAGCTCAGTCAAAGGACGATTATTGTTTAGGGTTAAAAGACAAAATACTCTCAAAGCAAGGGGCCAAAAGATTTAGTATTGAATCAGGTCTATTAGTCTTCAAAGGCAGAGTAGTCATACCCAACAACAATGAGATAAAATTATGGATTTTCAACAGTCGACATGATTCTCCATTAGCTGGTCATTTTGGGGTTGATAAAACCTACCAGTTAATAGCGAGGGATTTCTTCTGGCCAGGTATGACCAGGGAAATCAAGGCCTATATAAAAGCTTGTTACGAATGTAATAGGAATAAGGCTCCCCGTCACTGGAAGCATGGGTTGCTTCAACCACTTCCTATTCCCTCTAAACCTTGGGAATCATTATCGATGGATCTCATTTCTCAACTTCCTATTTCTAATGATTTTGATGCTATATTAGTAATAGTAGATAGATTTTCAAAAATGTCTATTTTTACTAAAACCACTACTACTGCTACAGCAGAAGATTTGTCAAAATTGTTTCTAGAATATGTATTTTCTAAACACGGCTTACCAAATGATATTATTTCAGATAGAGGCTCATTGTTTGTATCCACATTCTGGACCCAACTGTGTTGACAACTCAATATCACGAGGAATCTCTCCACGGCCTATCACCCTGAAATAGATGGTCAAAAAGAAAGAGTTTATCAAATCCTCGAACAATGTCTTGGAATGTATGTCAGTTACCAACAAGACGATTGGACCACATGGTTACCATTGGCCGAATTTGCTTATAATAACTTGACTCATTCTTCGACACAACAATCTCCCTTCGAAACCATTTATGGACGACATCCTCGATTCAACTCAATCCACGTAGGAACTAATCATCCTGCAGAACATTATCTTCGAACTATATCACAACTCCAAGAAGAACTTAAAACAAATTTGGAATCAGCGATTCAAAGATACAAGGAAGAGGCCGACAAACATCGACAATCTGCTCCTTCCTTTAAACCAGGCGACAAAGTATGGCTCAACGCACGAAACATTCAAACAACAAGACCATCAAAGAAACTGGCTGAAAAGCACTTGGGACCATTTGAAATCGACTCTGAAGTCTCTAAAACTTCATTTCGACTCAAGTTACGTCCTAAATGGCGTGCGATTCACCCTGTTTTCCATGTATCTCTCCTGGAATTGGCTCGAGAAATATACCCGGGCAAGAACCAACCCCCTCCGGAACCGGTCAAAGTAGAAGATCATCTAGAGTGGGAAGTAAGTCGTATCCTTGATTCAAGAATACGCAAGGCGAAACTTCAATACCTCGTGGAATGGGAAGGCTTCCTCAATGACTCAGACAAAACATCCTGGGAACCATCCATCAATGTTTCTAACGCCCCTGAACTCCTAAAATCTTTTCATTTGAAATATCCTTTAAAACCAAAACCTTAAAAAATTTCTTTATTTAAAATTTTCTTTTCTTTTTCTTTCTTTCTTTAAAATCTAAAACACCTCTTAAATTTCTTAGCCTTGTTTTCTTTTTTCTCTCTTCTTTTTTCTTTCTTCTCCTTCTATAAAATTTCCTCCAAAACCAACTAAAATCAAAATCAAAATTAAAATTAAAATAAAATAAAATAAAATAAAATAAAATAAATAATAAAATAAAAAAAAAAATAAATAAAATAAATAGAATAAACATAAATAATAAAATAAAATAAAAAACTCTTAAATCTGTCTAAATATTTTCTTTCTTTTCTTTTTCAATTCTTTAAATACATTCTTTTCTTAAATTTAAAATTCTCTTCAAAAAAATTTCTCTTCAGAAAAATTTGTTCTCTCCTTAAAAAACTTTCTTTCCTTCGAATCATCAAATCTTGTACGACACAACCATTTCCTCGAACTTAACTTCAACCTCTAAAATCTCCCTATAATAATTCTTCAAAACAAATAATTCTTCTTTTCAAATTCTCTTAAAATTCCAAATTCTGTTTTTTTTCTTTTCTTTCTTCTTCCTCTCTTTTCAACTAAAATTTCTTAAAAAAAAAAAAAAAAAAAAAAATTATTAAATCCTCAATTTAATAACTCATCTCAATCACAAAACCGTTTCTTTTTTGTTCTCTTTCTTTTCTTACATAAAATTTTCCTTTTAAAAACATTAAAACTTCCTTCAATTAAACAACCTTTTTTCTTTCTTTAAAATTTCTTCTTTCAAATTCTAAAATTTTTATTTTAAAAAAACTTCTTTTTTTTCTTTTTCTCTCTCTCTTAAATCTTATAAAATTAATAATATCCACCTACAATAAAAAAATAAAATAAAATAAAATAAATAAAACCAAAAGACATTTTTTTTTCTAATTCTTTACATCTCCTTTTCATTTCAAATTTTTTCTTTTAATTTCTCTGGAACCAATCTTTTCATTTACTCCAAAACTACCCTAATCTCCTTCCTGCATTTCTCAAATACCTCCTCCTCTCCTACCGGAACCACCTCTCCCATCTCCAAGAGCTGCTCTGCCACGTCGAAGGAAGCAGCGTCGATAATTGTGTCGATCTCCCCACATAGTTCTTCTGCGAACCTTACTCGTCGACCTTGACAAGGTTTCTTTGACCACACCTGGTCCAGGGTGTCTTCGGGCTCTTCAACTACTTTTGTGGCCGGAGGGTTTGCCTCAGTTGGTATAATTGGCGCAGGCTCCCCAATCGGCTCTTCAAGGTTGTTCGATGTCTAAAACAAAAACTTATCTGTAACTTCATCCTTAAAATAAACAATTAAAACTTACCTCAATGATGGGGTCAGGCTCTAAAAATAACCTTGGCGCCACTTCGACCTCTACCTCTCTCTCTTCCTTGTTGTCCTCGATGACCACCCGTCGTTTCTTGGGTGCCCGCCCTGGAACAGGGACTTCATCTTCATCTTCCTCCACCAACTCGTTGACCTCTTCCTGGACACCTTGGTTCGAACTTGTGGCCTGGGTTACCCAGGTTGAGATCTCATTGTTTAATTCCTTATAATTTTCCCCCACCGATTGTTCATCTTCGATTGAGACATCCCAAATGTCTTCGACAACCTCTTTTGTTTTAGGGATTACCCAAAACTTGGTCTTGGTAAATTGCTTTTCCATTTCTGTGTTCTTTGTCAACGCATTGCATGCCACTCGTTTCCAACGGCAAAACTCGCATTTCTGGCGAGGGCCTCGAGTCGCCGTACTTTCGACACAGAAATACTCCATGCTTTCACAAGCCGTGCAAGTTTGTGAAAACTGTCGCGTGATCATTACCCCATCCGCTTTAGGGTGTGGAGGCATAGGTGTGGGAGTGGGGCAGTTCATTATAAAAGAGAGAAATTAAAAAGTGAGGAAAAAATTATTAGAAGAAGGGAAACTAGTGTGGAAAGATGGCTCAAGCTCAATGGAGTTTGCAATTCTTATACCCGGGCATCTGTCACGTGCCACGTGACACTCGAGGCGAAAGCAGCTCATTAAATCAATAATATCGAGTCCTAAATCTATACTCGAAGCGCAGAAAGCAATTCTCCATAGCAACTGCGATTTTCCTTTGTGTACTTACTATTTAACTGCGCTAGCCTAAACTCTAAATCTAAATTAGTCAATCTCCTAATAGGGTGCCTTAGTCTCCTTTTCAATAAGCGACGCACAGTGCTAGGTTCAACGAAATAGTACAGTAGTAGTTTTTTTATTAAAGTTTTGTTAATTAATTAAACAGGGGTTAATTGAGCATGGACGGATAGTTAGTGAAGAGGGTCTAAGTGTATGTTAGTAATGGTCAATGGAATGGGAATGGTGCGATGGAAGGGAGGTCAATGCGAGGAGGAACAAAGGATATAAAAGGGGTTGGGTATTTGGTTCGATATTCCTTAGAATTAAATTATAAATCGTATTTACATTAATAGTGGTAAATCTTTAAAGTTAAATCATTGTTATTGTATCTTTCTTTTATTTTCTCAATATTCATTTCTAAATCCTAAATCTTTGATTATTGAGTTTCCAACCCTTCGTCAGATTTTAAGAATTACTATTACCTTTGAAACTAGTCTATAATTCTTCTCGAACAAACATCGAACCTATAGCTCTTACCTCGAGTGACCTTCGAATTATTTCCTTGAATCATTCCTCTGTGCTTCGAAGAAGTTTCTAAATCTCTCATCTCACTTTCAGGAACATCCTTGATCTTGTGCGTAGGTCGTCCGGTGACATATATTTCTCGAGCCAGTTCCAGGAGAGATACATGGAAAACAGGGTGAATTGCCTGCCATTTAGGAGGTAACTTGAGTCGAAATGCAGTTTTAGAGACTTCAGAGTTGATTTTGAATGGTCCCAAGCGCTTTTCAGCCAGTTTCTTTGATTGTCGTGTTGTTCGAATGTTTCGTGCGTCGAGCCATACTTTGTCGCCTGGTTTAAAGGAAGGAGCATATTTTTGATGTTTGTCGGCCTGTTCCTTCTATCTTTGAATCGCTGATTCCAAATTTGTTTTAAGCTCTTCTTGAAGTGGTGATATAGTTGGAAGATAATGTTCCGCAGGATGATTAGTTCCTACATGGATTGAGTTGAATCAAGGATGTCGTCCATAAATGGTTTCGAAGGGAGATTGTTGTGTCAAAGAATGAGTCAAGTAATTATAAGAAAATTTGGCCAATGGTAACCATGTGGTCCAATTGTCTTGTTGGTAACTGACATACATACGAAGATATTGTTTGACGATTTGGTTAACTCTTTCTGTTTGACAGACGGTTTCAGGGTGATAGGCTGTGTAGAGGTTCCTCGTGATATTGAGTTGTTGACACAGTTGGGTCCAGAATGTGGATACAAACAATGAGCCTCTATCTGAAATAATATCGTTCGGTAAGCCGCGTTTAGAAAATACATATTCTAGAAACAATTTTGACAAATCTTTTGCTGTAGCAGTAGTAGTGGTTTTAATGAAAATAGAAATTTTTGAAAATCTATCTACTATTACTAATATAGCATCAAAATCATTAGAAATAGGAAGTTGAGAAATGAAATCCACCGATAAAGATTCCCAAGGTTTAGAGGGAATAGGAAGTGGTTGAAGCAACCCATGCTTCCAGTGACGGGGAGCCTTATTCCTATTACATTCGTAACAAGCTTTTATATAGGCCTTGATTTCCCTGGTCATACCTGGCCAGAAGAAATCCCTCGCTATTAACTGGTAGGTTTTATCAACCCCAAAATGACCAGCTAATGGAGAATCATGTCGACTGTTGAAAATCCATAATTTTATCTCATTGTTGTCGGGTATGACTACTCTACCTTCGAAGACTAATAGACCTGATTCAATACTAAATCTTTTGGCCCCTTGCTTCGAGAGTATTTTGTCTTTTAACCCTAAACAATATTCGTCCTTTGACAGAGCTTCGAGGATGTTGGATAGTGGATTTCAAAAAGATTGAATTGTCATCAAATTAAGTTGATGAGTCGTTAACATTGATTCGTTGAAGATTGATTGCACATTTGCTGGGTTCTTGTCAGCAAATGCGTCCTCTCGCTGTGGGTAAACGTTGTCCTGACGTGACAAGATATCTGGGACAATGCAGTTTTTTCCTGGGAAATAGGAAATAGAGAAAGAAAATTCAGACAAAAATTCAGCCCATCTGGCTTGACGCCTGGTTAACACTTTAGAAGACAAGAAGTATTTCAAAGCATTATGATCTGTTAAGATTTGAAAAGGACTATCTAGGCTGAGAAGAAAAGAACGCCATTTTTTAAGACAATGGATAATAGCTAAAAGCTCTTTGTCATGAATTTCATAATTTAATTCTGCGGCTCTGAGTTTGCCTGACTCAAAAGCAACAGGATGAAACAAATTTGTTTCAGGATTTAATTGGGAGATGACCCCTGCAATAGCATAATCGCTCGCATCCATCTCAACTATTGTCGAGGAAGAAGGATCAAAATGTCGAAGAATTGGGGCTGTGGTGAACGCCGTTTTTAGTGCTTTGAATTCCTTTTGTGCTGTAGAAGTAAAAACAAAAGGAATGTCTTTTCTAAGAAAAGAAGTAAGATTGGAAATAGTTTTAGAGTAATATTAAATAAATCTTCTATAGAAGTTTGCAAAACCCAAAAATCCTTGGAACAATTTAATGTTTTTAGGCTCAGGCCATTCCAGGATTTTCTGGACTTTTTTTTCATCCATGACTAAATCATCAGTGGACAACGTAAAAACCAAAAAATCAATTGATTTGAGTTGGAATTCGCATTTATTATGCTTGGCATAGAGACCAAGATCTCAAAGACGATTTAGGACCTGTCGAACATGATGAATATGTTCATCCAGTGTTTTCGAGAATATTAAAATATCATCTAAATAGACGACTACAAATTGTTCAACAACATCTTGAAAGATATCATTAACAAAAGTTTGAAAAGTTGAAGGTGCGTTACATAATCCAAAAGGCATAACTAAATATTCAAAACTACCAAATCTAGTGCGCATTGCAGTCAGTGGTTCATGACCTTCTGCAATGCGAATCAGATTGTAAGCGCCTCTAAGATGAATTTTAGAAAAGAAATTAGCACCATTGAAAAGGGTAAGAAGTAATGACATAGGAGGAACAGGATATGCATTCTTCTTAGTGACTGTGTTGAGCTTTCTATAGTCAACACACAACCTAAGACTACCGTCCTTCTATTTTACAAAGAGGACAGGGGAGCCGGTTGGAGATTTACTGGCTCTGATGAAACTTTTGGCTACATTCTCTGCAATGTAGTCTTGAAGAACTTGAGATTCGTCCTTCGATAAGGAATAGACAGGACCTGCCGGAGGTACTGGGCCTATTAACTCTATTTGATGGTCGTAGGGTCGATGAGGTGGTAACTTATTGGCCTTTCAGATTGAGAAAACATCGAGGAAATTGTGGTAGATTTCCGGTAGAGTTGATTTAATGGCTTCAACGTTGATTTGGTCGTCCTCTTCATCTTTGAGAGAATCTGTCGAGGGGATACCTGTATTGAGAGAGCAGAATTCAATTACTTTGAGGAAATTTAAATCCTCTTCGAGTGAAGTCATCGAGCTAGAAGGGTTGGCCAATTGCTCATTTAGAGAAGGATCAGATGCTTGCAAGTCTTCTGGCAGAGACTTTTCCTCTAGCAGGACGTTGTCAGGCAGGTTGTTTAGCTCCCTATTGACCTGCATTGAAGAATCAGAAATATACTTAGAGAGTGGGGTGATCAATCCCTTAGTCCAATCAATTTCGGGATTCCAATGCGTTAAAAAGTCATGGCCAAGAATGGTATCGTCCATCCTTGGGGCGTCCAAGACTGATAATTCCCACTCAAAGGGGGAAAGTTCGGAAAGTTGAAAACCCATAAAACTTTCTTACTTACCCAATATTTGGGTTTCTCTGATTCGACCAAATAGATTGAAGTTTGATGGATATCTGTAAATGTTAGTTGAAGCTTTTTGGTAAAAGAAAAACTAACAAAAGAAATCGAAGCTCCAGAGTCTATAAGACAACTGAAGGGAATATCCTCCTTAAAAAGAATGAATCTCAAGCGGTTTAAGGCAACTCCAGTCCTTAAGACATGGAGGTTTTGTGCACTGGGAGAGATAAGATAGTTTGCTTTGCACACAAGTAAACTATCTACTAGTTTTTTTACTTTGAACTAGTACCTTCTCTTTCCTTCAACTTTACACAGTCTTCCAACTTGTGCTTACCCCCACAGTACATACATAAACCATTATCTGCTCATCTCTTCCTTTCAGCTTCTTTAAGTTCCCCTTTAGGATCCAGTACTTTGCTGATATTGCCTGGGGTCGAGCCTTTTGGTTGAGGTTTATCCTTTCCCTTATTGGGTTTGGATTGAGTCGAGGAGTATTGATTTGGTCGTGGGTGTGAAGAAGGTCCCAATTTAAAATTTAGGCCTTGAGATTTGTTGGCATATCGACGATGTTGAAGTCGTCCTTGATAAACGCCTTCAAGTTCAAGGGTTCGATCCATTAAATCCGTTAAAGTAGTCATCTTCTGACCGTGAAGATTTAATTGATCCAGAATCCTTGAAGTGAGTCCTTTCTTGAAATGATACTTAAGGGCAGAATCATTCCAACCTACTCAAGTTTGAAGTGCTCTGAAGTTCGAGATATATTCAGAGGCTTTACCATTATCACTCATGCAAAGAAAATCAAGTTTAATTTCTGCATTTTCCATTTCATTAGGGTCCCCAAAAAACGTAAAAAGTTGGTCTTCGAACTTTTCCCAATTATTGATAAGTAAGTGGGTTTCTGTCGAAGAAAGCATGAGCAGATAAGGTTCAAACAATCTTGCTGCTTTCCTGGCTAGGAATGAAGAAGCGTAAACAACCTTTGATCGGTCGCTGTTAAAGGTTCGAGGGTCATTATGGAACAGTAGCTTGCAGGTTTGCAAGAAGGGTGGCAATCTGTCGGGGTGATCTCCGTCGAATTTGTCAGGAGATTTCATAGAAGGAGTTTTGAACTTAGATCCCTCTGAAGACGTTGGATTTGAGAGGGTTTTCATGAAAAGTCTCATGAAATCTTTTAGAGAGTTAGATGGTCCAGGTTCTTAGGATTGGCCAGAAGGGTGATTGCCAGGGGCAGATGGTGCCTCTTGCATTGTATCCTCTCCTTCTTCTTCATCGCTAGAATCCTCAAAATCTTGTGGGATGTCTTCTACAGATTGAACTGAATGTTGCCGTTCCCTAAGGTCGAGTGGTTCCAAAGAGTGAGTGCGGGAAACAACCTTGTGGCTGTTGGCCTGCCCCTAGCGCAAGCTCTAGTATTAGCGCCCAGAGGAGGAGTGCGTTGAACAGGTGCCATTTTAAAACTTTAAAAACACCTAAAAGGACGTAGTAGTGCAAAGAATGAGAACTACGGAGAATTAAATTATACTGTCACCGGACGACCTACGCACAAGGTCGAGGATGTTCCTGAAAGTGAGATGAGAGATTTAGAAACTTCTTCAAGGCACAGAGAAATGATTCGAGGAAGTGGTTTGAAGGTCACTCGAAGTAAGAGCTACAGGTTTGAGGTTCGTTCGAGAAGAATTATAAAATAGTTTCACAGGTAATAGGAATTCTTAAGATCTCACAAAGGGTTGGAAACTCAATAATCAAAGATTTAGGATTTAGAAATGAATATTGAGAAAATAAAAGAAAGATACAATAACAATGATTTAACTTTAAAGATTTACCACTATTAATGTAAATACGATTTATAATTTAATTCTAAGGAATATCGAACCGAATACCCAACCCCTTTTATATCCTTTGTTCCTCCTCGCATTGACCTCCCTTCCATCGCACCATTCCCATTCCATTGACCATTACTAACATACACTTAGACCCTCTTCACTAACTATCCGTCCATGCTCAATTTACCCCTGTTTAATTAATTAACAAAACTTTAATGAAAAAACTACTACTGTACTATTTCTTTGAACCTAGAGCTGTACGTTGCTTATTGAAAAGGAGACTAAGGCACCCTATTAGGAGATTGACTAATTTAGATTTAGAGTTTAGGCTAGCGCAGTTAAATAGTAAGTACACAAAAAAAATCTCAGTTGCTATGGAGAATTGCTTTTTGCGCTTCGAGTATAGATTTAGGACTCAATATTATTGATTTAATGAGCTGCTTTCACCTCGAGTGTCACGTGGCGTGTGACAAAATCTCCTTCTTATCACATTCCATCATCCTTTTCTCACCACAGAACATGTCTGGATCCCCTGATGTTAACCCCGCCTGTACCCGCCAAATTGAATAAAAACCCTCCAGAAGCGCTTCCCAACCTTCTAAAACAGAGGCTGGTGGGCCGCCCGACATCAGAGGTGCCGACTGAAGCGGCACGGCCTCCTTGAAGCCAGAAAATCAATAAAAACACCTGATCTACTTAGAAAAAATAACTACAACTACTAAAACCTTTAAAACACCGAATTTCACTATAACAACATTGTGACATGAAATATAGAGAAAAATTAGCTCTATCCAATGGTACTAAGCACTTAACGCTAAGACTTAAGTTTAGCCCGTTATGGTAAGGTAAACTCTTACAGTCACCTTGCTGTAAGCAGAATCCGGAGGAGATATGTGGATTTAGCTGAAAACCCCGTCCTTCCAATAAAAATAGCAAAATGGGAATTCTAAATCACTAAGCTAACCAATCTACTTGAATCTGATTGATAAAATAATGAAACTCTAAAATAATTAACGCTTATTGAGATTTAAAGAAAGTGGCTGTTGATAAAGAAATTCTGATAACAACAATTAAGGTGTACCAGTGAAAGATCTGAAAAGATTGACTTTTATGTTTTTATAATAATTTGAATTTTTATGAGACAGCAATAATCAAGTCCCAGCGACGAAGACCTTTCTAAAGATACCCTGTATGAAGTGTTATTTAAACTGTTGAATTGTATTTCTAAAATGTTATGTAAAAAATAATAATGTTATAAGGGTATTACAAGTTATTTTAATTTGTTGAGTAATAAAAAATGAGACTGTGGTGGTTAAAGATTAAGCTGTATGATGTGTCCCCCCCTCTCAATTTCGAATTTGAGAAGCGCTTAAGTATTCCTAGTCACATGCCTAAGTTTTCCCCTCCAGAGCTCTTCCAGAGTCAATCCGTAGCCGAAGCGTAGTCCGAACGGAGTCCGTACGGAGTCGAAGCGGAGTCCGTACGAAGTCAAAGCGGAGTCCGTCCGGACTTCCGGACTCAATTAGAACCTTAAAAATATAATAAAAAATCTAGAAAAATTACACATAAGAGAGCTACTTCCGCTTTACATACCAAACTAATTTTCGTAGTCTGCGCAGCTCTAATTACCCCTTGAAAATTCATCAAAGTTAAGTAATTTCTGAAAACGTAAATATTTCTATAAAACTTTAAAATTCATTTAAAAATATAAGAAAAATAGTAAAAATTCTGGGAAAATTTCCCAAGGTTCTTGAGTGACTCGACTTAATACTTATAAATTTTTCAGACCGTAAAAATAAGTTTTCTCCGTAAAATAAATTGTTTTAGTGTAGGCATTCGCTCGTGACCAATTTCTTCATATTTAAAACTCAAATAAATTAAATAAAACCCTTTTATATATAAAAAAAAATAATAACGCCAATCTTGCACGCCGTAATAACTCCATTTACGTATTTAGGAGACGTACTAAACTTTAGGCTACCACATCCTCCCTCCAATCGAGAATGTCCCCATTCTTATAACTTTGCATAAGTGGTTGAGAAATTCCAAAAGAATTATCTTTTCTAATAAAATAATTTGATAAATTTGTTTTAGCTGGTCTTCTTTTAAATCTTTATAATAAAAACGTTGTTTCTTCTTCTCTGGCTTGATATAACATAAAATAAAATAAAATAAATCTTGTGATGATTCCACTACGAGAGCAAGGTTTGAATCCCTTCAGACTCCCATATACCAGTCTTCCTTCTTGTCACAGCATTGAGAGAGTGGATCTTCCTATGAGCCGAATACTCCTGATTCCAACCTCATAGGGCCCCCCACTGAGCCGAATTCTATGATTCCAATCTCACCATAAGGTCCTCCAAGCTTCACACCAAAAAAAATGGCCTAACTATGAGGCACTAAAAAAAAATCATTCCCTAAAATCCAACTACCATCGTAACTTCTGATTCCTTCATCACAATTTTCAAACTTTGCTATACAGCAAACCCATAAAATACTTTTACCAGGCTTCCTATAATAATATTAACTTTAGACCATGTTAAAGCGCCACAAATTTCACCTAATTAACCATTATGCTTTCCTTAGCATCATCACCACCTAAAATTTAAACCTCCTAAAGCTATCAGCACCCAATTCCAGAAATAATTGAATAACCAGTTTAGAGTCTTAGTGGACAGTGATAAATTAAAAGATTGAATTGAGTTATCCAAACAAGATTGACATTCCAGTTTAAAGTCTTAGTGGATCAAACATATAATCGATTGCCAGTTTATGGTCTTGGTGGACCAAAGATCGTTTAGGTGCATAAATAACTTGATAAATTCCTAAGTAAGGCCTAGGCTTGACCAAAGATTGAATAAATTTGATAATCCAGTTTAATGTCATAGTGGACCAAACATTTGATCGACAAGTAATCCAGTATAAGGCCATAGTGGTCGAATGAATGTTGAATTATCCTGCAGATATTAATTTTCCAGTTTAAAGTCATAGTGGACTAAAACAATGAATGAACTGCCAGTTTAAAGTCATGGTGGACCAAACATTTAATCGATAAGAAATCCAGTTTAGGGTCATGGTGGACCCAACAGCTTGATAATTGTCCAGTTTAAGGTCTTGGTGGACCTAACATTTGATAACACTCCAGTTTAAGGTCTTGGTGGACCTAACATTTGATTTATATAAAAAAAAATCCGTCTCCGAAAATATCCATAAAATCTTGAAAATCCTTGAAATTCAGTTTAAAGTCTTGAAGTGTCGGTCAGTCGTCTAGAAGAGATAAGAAAAGAGGGAAGAAATGAGAGGAGGAGAAGGAGGAAAGGAGTATGGGTAATAAAAGAAATAAAATTTAATAAAATTATTTAATTTATTGAGAGGAATCAACGACGGGTTTCTTGAGAGGTGACAAAAGTGAGGTTATTATTAATTACTAATATTATTAGGATGTAAGGACTATGCGCAGCAGACACTATGATCACTATCAGACTTAAAGCAACCTTTAAATTGTTATATAGAATTTTAATTAGAATTTTATTACTAATAAAAAGAATATAAACGTAATATAAAAATTGTATTTAATTTGTTGAGTGTATAATAAGTGATAAGGCTACAGGGGATTATCCAAGGCCCTTTTATAGGCAATGGGTCCTCTGAAGCGCTATTATATTTGTAAATACAATGATTAGATTGGAATAAAACAAACATATCAAAAGAGTAAATGAAACATAACAATATAGAGAAAAACATGAAACAAATAATTAAAAGCCCAATTAAGAATCCAATTTCCCCGCCATTAATTCCCAAATCAGTAAGTGACAATAGTGAATAACTAAACAAGATTGGAAACATAGGAACTATGAGAAATATAATTCCCAACAGATGGTACATTCTGATTAAAGGATATTTTAAGTGAAACAAAAAATAATTTGACGCAACAAAACAAGCAATTAATCTCAATTTAGTCCAAATTAATTTTTTGTTTTTTCTAACACAATTAAGGGTCAAAAGAAGCGTCCTTAATTATTGTTTAGTATCATATGAGAGGTATTATTTAATATATAAATTTAAGTAATTAATTTAAATATATTATAAATCAAATTTACACTTGTAATTATAATATATGTTTTTTAATTAATTAAATATAAATTTATAATTATTAAATACATAAAAATGCGCCATTATTTGTAGAATATATTATATTATGCTCAATTTAATTGTATATATAAAAAGATATATAACCAATAAATTTAATGTAACACTTGTATATAATAAAATTCTTATATAATTTCATTATGCAATAAAATATTAAGTTATATTCATTAAATACAAGTCTTATCCACTCTTTAAAGTTTTATAATTTATATATCATTTACTGGAATCCTGGAATAGCCTGGCTGATGCTCCCTCACTCTAAAAAAAACAATAAAAAAAAATGCTAAGATTTTTTCTTTTTGTATTTTTCAACAGAGCAGGTAGATTTGAAATTTCCTTGCCAGGTATCCATGCATCATGTTCAGATGATTTGTTCTTATATCTCAATAAATATTCAGTACCTCTTTCAGAAGTGATAATTCTATCATTGAGAATTTTATCAATTTCTGCTGTTTCTGTGACTTCCTGAGGGTTCTTCTTAGGTCTTCCTCTTCTCTTTGGAAATAAGTCACTGTTGGAAGTATAAGGTTTAAGTAAAGAAATGGGAAAAACAGGATGTTTCCTATCATATGGAGAATACAATACAACTTCTACTGCATTATCACCAACCATTCTTTTAACAACAAATGGTCCTACAAGAGGATCTTTTAATTTGTGGTTACCTTGTAAATTGAAATGGACAGTAGAGATCAACACTTCATCACCCTTGTTAAATGTGTATTCTTTATGTGATTTATCCCATCTTTTCTTTTCATATTCAAATGCTTTATCAATACAACTTTGAGCATGTTTTCTGCAGAGCTGTTGCATTTGCATAAAAGATTTTACACCAGGGTGCAGTTCCAACTTAGGTAATTTATTATTGAGAATCTGAGCAGGAGTGTTTGGGACATAACCTAACCAGAGCTCAAAAGGCTTTTTCTCAGTGACAGAATGAACAGTGCTATTATATGCAAATTCAAGACCAGGCAAAAGAGTGACCCAATCATGAGTAAATCTGTCATTGTCTTTATATTCTAAACCAAAGGCACAATACCTTCTAATCATATCTTCCAGAGTCTGAATCATTCTTTCAGCTAGACCATCAGTCTGAGGATGGTGAGCTGTAGACAATTTTAACTCACAGCCACAAATATCCATCAAAGAGCTCCAAAACTCAGAAGTGAATTTTGGATCCCTATCAGAGATAATGGCTTTTGGAAAACCAATAATATTAAACATGTAAGACCACCATAAGAAAGCTAATTCTTTGGTGGATACATCTTTGTGGGTTGGAATAAATTTGCACATTTTTGTGAATCTATCAACTATTACCCAACAAGAGTTAAAGCTGTCTTTACCTGCAACAGGAAGACCAGTGACAAAATCCATATTAATGATTTGCAAGGGAGCACTAGGTGCTTCAATATGTTGTAATAACCCTGCTCTCTTACCTGTTAACCTTTTAGATTTTTGGCAGGAATCACAAGATTCAACATATAATTTTGTGTCTTCAGACATATTAGCCCACCATGCAGTGTTTTTGATTCTAATCAATGTTTTTTCAAGATCAAAATGTCCAGCTAATATGTCATCATGACAAAGTTTGAGGATAGTTTCTTTCATTGAAGGAGGAATAACAATTACATTGGTAAGCTTCCTTCTATAATATATATAACCATCTTCAATAGAAAACTTTCCTTTATTTAAAGCATTTTGGTACTTTGCAGGAAGAGTTTTTATTAATGCTTGAATTGAAGCATTCTTAGGATCATTCAAAATAGTAACTAATTTATTTAAGTCAGAATCTTTATCATATGAATCCAGTATTAACTGTAATAACTCTTCTTCCATATCAACTATAAATATACCATGTATATGAACAGTATCATCTTCAGGTACATAAGCAGGATTGGAGTCATTATTTGGCAGAGGAAATCTGGAGAGCATATCAACATTAGAGTGAACATTTCCAGCTCTATGGATAATAGTCATCCTTCCTCTGTATTCCTGAACAGCAAGTTGCCACCGGAACATATGTCTGTTAGGTGTTTTGAGGTTTAAGAGAGATTTTACAGCACTACAGTCAGTTACCAACTCAAATTTTTGGTCATCCAAGTAGTAATGAAGTTTTTCAAGAGCCCAAACAACTGCTAAGCACTCCAATTGAGTGGCACCATATTTCAATTCACTATTTCTTAAGGTTCTTGAAATATAACAAATTACAACCTCTGAGGATTTATCATTAATAATTTGCTTTTGGTGAAGGGCAGCACCCAGACCAATAAAGCTAGCATCTGTATAAAGTACAAATGGCTTGTTAAAATCTGGAAGAGCCAATATAGGGGCTGTCATTAAGCAACTTTTCAATGTATTAAAAGCTTTCTGACAGTCATTATTCCAGAGAAAAGCAACATCTTTTCTGGTTAGTTTTGTAAGAGGTAAGGCTATGACCTGATAATTTTTAATATATTGTCTATAATAGCCACACATACCCAAAAAACTTTGGATTTCTCTTACAGAAGTTGGTGCTCTCACATTTTGAATGGCAGCAACTTTATTATGGTCTACACAAATTTGTAAGCCTGACACAACATGGCCAAGGACTTTCAAAGATTGAAAACCAAATTTACACTTTTTTAAAGATAAGGTCATATTGATTTCATCCATTTTTTGGAAAGCTCTATTTAAGTGAATCATATGTTCATCAAAAGTTTTAGAAAAAACAATAATATCATCAATATAAACCATGAGCCAACCTTCAATAATTTCTTGATGGAAAGTGTTATCCATGACTTTCTGGAAAACTGAAGGAGCATTTTTAGGGCCAAATGGCATCCTAACATACTTATATATTCCCATATGAGTAGCAATAAGCAAAAATTTTTGAGAATTTTTCTCAACTGGAACTTGATGATAACCTTTATTACCATCCAGACAACTAATAAATTTTGCACCTTGCAAGGTAGCATGTATTGAATTAATTTTGGGTAAAGGATAAATATCATCAACAGTATAAGTATTTAAAGCTCTGTAATCTCCACATAATCTAGCTTTATCTTTTTCATATGAAATCAAGACTGGGGAGATGACACAATATTTGGGGGTGACATTCACTTTCTCAATGATATTCATTTTCAATAATGTTTCAATATTATCTTCAATATCTTTTCTTTTTGATGGAGAAGCAGGATATGGTTTTTTCTTAAGGGAAGGAGGAATATCACTCAAATTACAGGATAAGGTAATTTTCATCTCTTCCTGAACAATTCCCAAGACATGAGAACCATGAGCAAAAGCCATAGGGAAAGAGGTAATAGAGGCAACAATAGAATCCTTTTGTTCATTAGTCAAATGATCACCAAAAGAAGCGGTATTTATTTCATGTAATAAATCATCCATTTCAGTTGTTGTTCTACCTTTACATTGGGTCAGTGAGTTACAAGATTTCAACAAATGCCCAGAAGGTTTAGGAGAAGAAATTTTGAATTTTCTTTTCCCATTCATTCCTAAGGTAAAGCAATTATTTGCTGGGTCTAGTTTCACACCAAACATGGTTAAAATATCATTTCCCATAATAAACCAATTGCTCAAATTATCATTTTTCATGACAACAAACTCACAAATAGCTCTGACAAAACCACCATTATATTTGAAGAATACAGAGGTTTTGTATTTGCCAATAGGAAATAAGGTAGAACCATACCCTCTCCATTTTTCAGAAGTTATAGGCAATAATTTACTTAAATATTCCTTATCCACTGAAGCCAAAGCTTTTTCAGATACTAAACTTCCTCCAGCACCAGAATCAAGAACTACATCAACATTTTTACCATTAATGATAACAGGTGCCTTTAAAGGGGATATGGGAATAGAATTGTTAGTAATATCTTTAATTATCTCAGCATTTTCTACTGAAGATAAATTCAATACACCATCTTCAGATATATTATTTAAATAATGGACATCATGTTCCAACATTAAAACATCTTTAACAGATTCATTGTCATAGGAGATATTACTTTCACAGTCACTGGAAGAATTATTGACATCAAGTTCAATTTCATCAGTGTCTTCATTTTGTTCAACAAGATGAATTTTCTTGTCACAAACATGACCCTTCTGCCACGGTTTGTTACATTTATAACAAGTATTTGTTGCATATTTTTTAGGTGCAACTGGGGCAGAGGGTTTACCAGATTTTTCTGGGAGCTTTATAGAAGGTTTATTCTGATCATTATAAGATTTACTAAGGTAATTCTTTGGTTCATATCTATGGTTGAGTAGTACTTCATTACAGATATTAATGAAAGAAGAATTTTCCCTTACATGCTCAGTTCTAGCAACAATCAAATCCCTAAGAGAATTTGGTAATTTATACAAGATTTTATCTCTCCAAATATCATAATCCATCTTTGGATCAATTGCTCTAAGGATTTTAGTTATTTTCATCAGAAAAACAATGGGCTTTTCAACAGAGGAGGATACATATCTAGTATTCTCATACAGTCTTTGCTGAGCTAACCTGAATTTTGAACCACCAAACTGATTCTCAATCAAGGATTTCCAATCATTCCATGTATAATGATTGTTATCTAAGAGGACAGATTCATACCACATCAAGGCTACATTGGAAAATAAAGAAATTAGCTTAGAAACAATTTCCTCATCAGGTAGTTTATAAGATCTCTTTAAATTATCAATTCTCTGGATAAAGTGTTGCCAATCAGAGGAAGAATCACCATCAAAGGTAGGATATTGGTCTAACTTAGGCCAATTTTTCTGACTACTGGGATGGTCCACTTTTTGGTTTGAATTATTCATTAGTAATAATTCCTGAAGTTTAGCCAGGTGTTCAGAAATTTCATTATTTACAGAAACAGCTGGTGCATGACCATCACAAGATTTTTTGCTAGTAGCAAAAGATTTTACAGACTCATTGTCAGTTTGTTTAATGGTTGAAATATGAGGAAGAAAGGATGAGCTTTGTTCAGGTTTTTTCCCTTTATTTTTATGCAGCTTATTTGCAGAAATCTCATTTAATTCATTATTGATGGTTAAGGTTGAAAACTTTTCCTGTAGGTCAGACACATAGTTTCTTATTCTTGGAATTTCAGACATCTGGTCATTTACTTTTGCAAGAGATAGAACATTTCTGTCCTCAGAAACTGAGTGCTTGGTACTTAGTGCATGGAAATCATTTTTTAGCTTCTTAAACTCATTTTGCAGAGATTTTATTTCATTTTTGAATGAATAATTTTCCTCAATAAGGCGTTTCAATTCACTCAAGGTCTTATGTAGACTGATATTTCTATCTGAGATAGCTCTATGGTCACTTCTTATTTGTTTTTTTTGACTAAGAACAATATTCAAGGTTTCTTTGATTTTTAAATAAGCTGTATCTTGTACAGAAGAACTCACTTTACATTGCAAGTGTAAATTATTTAATCTATCATTTTCATGGATTAACACATCTCTCACATGTTTGTCTTTCACAATATTAAAATCAAGGGTATCTTTCAATATTTCCTCAGAAGTTTTTTCAATTAAGGTATAGATTTCAGGGGGAACAGAATCATTTTTAATTGCAAGAGAAGGATTAATTAAAGATGTAGAAGTTAAATGTAAAGGTTCATCAAATGACAATTTGCTAATTACATCAATAGGGCTACTAGTTACAGGAAGCTGTCTTTTAACGGGTTTAACTGTTACTTCACCATGTTCAATAATATTACCTGCAGAAGAAGATTTATTAGAAAACATACCCAAGTGACTATCAACCAAATTACTTACCATGGCAGAGGAGGAAACTTCCCCTGGGACTGGGTTTGGGATTGTGCTTGGGCCTTCTTTCTCCTGCTTTGTTGGTAGGGATGAGGAGGTTGATGGAAATTGGGTGTTCTGGATGGGCCAGGCTGATGATGAGGAGGGTGTTGCACATTCTGTTGGTAGTGACTCATTAGATAATCCCATTTCCATTGCTCTACTTCCATAGTATTTGGATTTTGGATGGTTGAGCTGGGTGGCTGTGAAGGTTGAGCCTGAAATTGAAGCTGATTGGGAGGCAATTGAGGAGGGGCCTGGGCCTGAATCTGGTTCCTGAGTTCTTGGACCTGATCCCACAATGTGTCTACCTTTGCTTTGTACGTCATATTTTCTGTCTTCAACTCTTTTATATGACTGGATAGGTTGCTGATTTGTTGTGGCAGAGGAAGCTTTTTTATTTTGAAGCCTTTTGGAAGACCTTCTTGAGGCACTAGAGGCTTTACTTCCTTCTGTGGTACTGGGGGAAGGGGGTTTGGTTTGTTTGCATTTCCTGTCATTTCCACATCCTGCAGTATGTGAATTCTTTGTGTTAGCATAAGATTTTTTATGACCAACTTTAGAAGAACTTACAGTGTCAGCATCATAGTCAATTTCTATCTCATCCACTTGCATGTTATCCATTTTTTCTGCCAAATTGTTGGACATACTAGTGGGAAGATTTATATTTTACTTTGTACTTTATAAAAAATAATCAAAGTTAGTCAATAATTGCTCCAAATAATAAAAAAAATTTTTTAATTAATTAAATTATAGAAAAAATAATTTTCAATATAAAGTAATAATTAAAAAATTAATTTTTTAAAAAAAAAATGGATTGCAAGTTTAAATTGGGAATAACAAGTAAGTTAATTCAACCAATTAATTACCAATATTAAATATGGCAATATATTGGGACTAAGCACAATGTACTTTTAAGTCAACCAAAATTAACAATAATTAATAATAAAAAAAAATTAAATTAATAATTCAATTTGTATTAATAATAATGTCAATTATTCTAGGACTAAGAGGATTTAACACTCTATAATGGTCAACTAGGAAAAAAAAAATTTTTTTAAAATTGAACACTTACACTCAGTGAATCAGCAATTAAGCCACAATCACTGTTATTGCAATAAAAATATAGTAATATGAGTGAGAGGCACAAAGGTGAACTTACTATAGTGATCGAAAAATCACTTCAAAATAATATAAAAATTAATATTATATAAACCTAAGATGTCGAACCCAAGTTCGAAACACAGTCGCGGCAAAAGTTTTGTTTTGCTAGGTGGTCCGTGCGTTTTGTCGTTCGTCGCCAGGCTCGATCGTCGTCGTCGTTTGGAAAGGCCCCCAGTTGTCGGTCAGTCGTCTAGAAGAGATAAGAAAAGAGGGAAGAAATGAGAGGAGGAGAAGGAGGAAAGGAGTATGGGTAATAAAAGAAATAAAATTTAATAAAATTATTTAATTTATTGAGAGGAATCAACGACGGGTTTCTTGAGAGGTGACAAAAGTGAGGTTATTATTAATTACTAATATTATTAGGATGTAAGGACTATGCGCAGCAGACACTATGATCACTATCAGACTTAAAGCAACCTTTAAATTGTTATATAGAATTTTAATTAGAATTTTATTACTAATAAAAAGAATATAAACGTAATATAAAAATTGTATTTAATTTGTTGAGTGTATAATAAGTGATAAGGCTACAGGGGATTATCCAAGGCCCTTTTATAGGCAATGGGTCCTCTGAAGCGCTACTATATTTGTAAATACAATGATTAGAATGGAATAAAACAAACATATCAAAAGAGTAAATGAAACATAACAATATAGAGAAAAACATGAAACAAATAATTAAAAGCCCAATTAAGAATCCAATTTCCCCGCCATTAATTCCCAAATCAGTAAGTGACAATAGTGAATAACTAAACAAGATTGGAAACATAGGAACTATGAGAAATATAATTCCCAACAGATGGTACATTCTGATTAAAGGATATTTTAAGTGAAACAAAAAATAATTTGACGCAACAAAACAAGCAATTAATCTCAATTTAGTTCAAATTAATTTTTTGTTTTTTCTAACACAATTAAGGGTCAAAAGAAGCGTCCTTAATTATTGTTTAGTATCATATGAGAGGTATTATTTAATATATAAATTTAAGTAATTAATTTAAATATATTATAAATCAAATTTACACTTGTAATTATAATATATGTTTTTTAATTAATTAAATATAAATTTATAATTATTAAATACATAAAAATGCGCCATTATTTGTAGAATATATTATATTATGCTCAATTTAATTGTATATATAAAAATATATATAACCAATAAATTTAATGTAACACTTGTATATAATAAAATTCTTATATAATTTCATTATGCAATAAAATATTAAGTTATATTCATTAAATACAAGTCTTACCCACTCTTTAAAGTTTTATAATTTATATATCATTTACTGGACTCCTGGAATAGCCTGGATGACATGAAGGACTAACAGCTCCATTATAAAATCTTTAATGAAAGTCTTGAAAATTAGCCAGTTTAAAGTCTTGGAGGACTAACAGCTCCAAAATTTGTATAAAAACCTTAAAGAAAGTCTTGAACAGTAGCCAGTTTAAAGTCTTGGAGGACTAACAGATCCAAAATACATATATAAAAAAAAAGCCTTAAAGAACGTCTTGAACAGTAGCCAGTTTAAAGTCTTGGAGGACTAACAGATATCTTGAAGTAAAATCCCATTGGTATTGAGTTCTCCTAGACCCTGTTTCCTGTCTAAACTAAATGAATAAAGCTAAAAAGAATGAAAACTAAAAAAATAAAACTTAGAAATATAATAATAATTTTGATTTAATTAATTAATTTTAATTTTAATTTTAATTTTTTTTTTTTTATTATTATTATTATTTTTTTTTATTATTTATTTTATTTTTATTTTTATTATTATTATTTATTTATTTATTTATTTATTTTTTTTTTAAATTTAAAATAAAAGATTTTAGAAAAGATAGTTTTGAAATAAAAGTTAAAATTTAATTTTAAAGAAAGATAAATGAATTGTGAAAAGAAAGATAAAAAAGGTAAAAATAATTATCAAAATTAAAATTTTAAAAGATGCCCCCCGGCCATTTGATGAGCCGTACCCTCGACATCATACCCACATCCAAGTGCAACTTGATGTGGTTACACAATTCAAGAAATTGAAAAGAAAATAAAATAAATGAAAGTTTTTAGAAGATAATTTTTATAATGATGATCACTGGGTGGGCTCCCTCCAATTTATAAAAAGATTAGAGACCACCAGTGAGCATCACCTTTACAATAATTCATAATATAAATTAAAGAAAAGAAATCACAATCTACATAAAAAATCAAAAACAAAATAAAATAAAAAGAATCTTGAATCCGGCGTTGAGAGCAGTGTCTCTTGATTTGTTCCAGTTTATAGTCTTAGTGGACTTCCTAAAATTAAAAGACAAAGCCAGGATTCAACTAGAAACAGGGAAAATTTTGGAAACGAACATTATGGGGTAATTGTGTATAGAGCAGCCAGCCCATCAATTACCCCCACACTTGCCAATATTAAATTAAGAAGGTTCCCCTGTGAACACTTCTTCCAATAAATTTTAAAAATTTTCCAACACTATCTTCACCCATATTTTAAGAATTTTAAGTTTTCGAAAATTTCAAAGAAGGTCTTCTTGCATTTCTTAAGTTTCATCACAGTTTCGTTATCCATATACAGTGTAACGATAGTAAAGTATTTTGATAAAAAAAGAAGATAGTTTATCCTCGTTGCGGAGGTATTCATAAAATTTTGTTGATATCATAGTTTATCCTCATTTCGGAGGTATAAATTTAATAAAAGTCATTAAAATTGTAGTTTATTCTCATTTCGGAGTTCGTCCATATAATTTCAAAAATGCCATAGTTTATCCTCATTGCGGAGGAATCCATAAAATTTCGTAGATATCATAGTTTATCCTCATTGCGGAGGAAGAGTTCGGCACTCCTGGTGCCTCTAGGATAGAACCGTTTCACTTGATCGGCCGCTACCCTCTTCTTTAATACTACTCCATCCAACTCTTCTAGCACATATGAACCGCCGGAAACTTGCTCCTTGATTTTATACGGTCCATTCCACCTATCTGCAAACATCTTTCCCCATTGACTTTCCAAACTCCTATTATACACCAGGACCATATCTCCTGGGTTCAAAGGTTTCCTTAATCGATGTGCCAACCGCTCATCCCAATATTTGACTGATTTATTTCGGATCTTCATCATCCGCGAATATGCCTTTTCTAAATATTCTTCTTTCTTTTCTAGCTGCATCATTCTTGCACACAATAATTCTTCAGTAGTTTTGACCGTGTCCCAGTCAACTCCAAGATATGATTCAGCTTCTAAATCAACCGGTAAAACTGCTTTCTGTCCAAAAACAAGTTCATAAGGTGAAAATCCCGTCGTCCTTTTGGCAGTGATTTGATCAGCAAATAAAACTAAAGGTAAATAGTGCCTCCACTTTTCGGCACTTGTCCCACACATTTTAACTAAAGCATCCTTAATAACTTGATGCCCTCTTTCAATCATGCCTTCAGCTTCAGGATAATATGGGGTTGCTACCCTAACCTTTGATCCAACTTTCAATACGGCCTCTTTAAACTCTGTCCCAAATTCAGGACCTCCATCTACCGTTACCAACTTCATCACCCCATACCTATATACCCAATTATTCAAAAAAAATTCTGCCACATTTTTGGCAGTTAAATTAATAAGAGGCGCTGCCTCTACCCAACCAGATAAATCATCTCTGGCCACAATTAAATATTTATACCGCCCCTCTTTTATATGAACGGCATCTAAACTAACTCTTCCAAAGAGCGTATATTCACCGGTCGCGCGTCCAGGTTCTTTTGGCCTTAAATAACTTCCTCTTTGACATTCTTCGCATGACTGAACCCACTGTTTAACAGCCATCTTCATGCCAGGCCACCAAAATCGATCAGAAATTCTTCTAAACGTTTCTCCAACGCCTCTATTCCCAAGATCTTCATGCAGTGATTTCAAAACTAATTCTTGCCCCTTCTGTTGAGTTATAACTACTTGAGGATTTGGATACCTCCTCCTCATTAAACGTCGACCAGATAGGTAAAACGTAGATGACTTCCTTTTGATAGCCACCCATTCATCGTCTTCACAATCTTCTGGCCTCTCTAAAGTCAACAAATATTTGACTAACAAAAAATAAAAACCAGTCTGACCCCAGACTTCATCTTGAAAATCGATTAATATAACATCAATAGGGACTTCTCTATCACCAATATCACCTGCACATGAATGAGCCAATAATCGTTGACCCCTAAATAAATCTTTAATCGAGCTATGTCGACGTTTTTCTTCTGAACCTTTGGATCCTTCAAAAACCGTATTTGAAAATACCTCTTTCTCTTTATCCACCTTTTTAATTAAGTTCTCTAATTCTCCAACATATACACCATTCCTTAATTTACTACTATCCCACACTACCAATCCATTTTCCTCTACATACACCACATCTTCTTCTACCTCCTCTCTGCCGAATTTATCTACACCTTTATTAACATAAAAACTATTTTCCAGTTTATCCTTTTGGTGGAGGTCATCATCATCATAATCTAAACACAATAGTCCTGCCAGTTTAACCTCATGGGGGAGGTATGGAAAGTCTTCAGCTCCTTTAGTGCTGGCTTTGATAATAGGTATATCTTCATCGAACTCTTCTGAGTCTGAATCTTCTTCAGTGGGTGGTCTCCTTGATAAACCATCTGGCATAGTAAAAGTTTTGCCAGGCTTATGAACTAAATCAAACAAAAAATGTTGAATAAAAGCTACCCATCTCGTCATGGGTGCGTTCGGTAAACTTGGGGAATTAATCATCTGGATTAACGATTTCGCATCCACTTGCAACTCAAAATGTTGCCCCCACAAAATATGCTGAAGTTTCTTCAGTATTTTCGCCACACCACATAATTCCAATTTTGGTTGTGAATATCTTGATTCGACCTCAGTAAATACTACAGATTCATACCTAACTGGCCTGATGTAACCAGCTTTATCCATCTGAGACAAAACCGCCCCAGCTGCAACCTGACTTGAATCGACTGCTAAATAAATTCTGCCAGCTTCTTTTCCATAATCCAACTTGTGCAGGACTAAATCCTTCCCTACAACCTCCTTCAAATTCACAAACGCCTTCTCACACTCTTCATCCCACTCCCAGTCTGCATCCTTTCTCGTTAACCGTCTCAATGGAGCTGCCAATGAAGAAAAGTCCTTGATAAACATTCTAACATATACGCAAATGCCTAAAAACCCTCTAACTTCGGTCGTATTCTTGGGTCTTGGCCAGGACTGAATTTTGTTAACTTTCTTCTTGGACATAATCCTACCCTCTCTACATACCACATGGCCTAATATTTCTAAGGCTGGCACACAACATGAAAATTTTGAACCTGAAATAGTTAAACCAGCCTCTTCAATTCGAAACAAGATTCTTTCTAAAGTAATTGCAAACTCCCAAATGAATTTGCGTATCCCGGGATTCTCTTCCAACACCTGGTTATCATAGTCGGTTGTTGGTCCCTTAATTCCTCCATCATCTATAAAGATTCCAGCATATTGTGGAATTTCATCTTGAAGGATCCAAGCCATCTGAGCTTGATAAACTGCAACCGAATTTGTTGCTCCTTGAGGTAATCTTGTTAACTGTAAATGTCCAAGTGGCGTATCGAATGTAGTGAGAGGCCTTGAGTCCGGATGTAACTCTCTCTCATCATATCCACCCATAATATCTCCCAAACCATAACACACTCTCCCTGCAAACGCTTCAACAAACTCCTCAGCACTAGGCTGTATCCCAGCATCCTTTATTGTAACCCTATTTAATTCCCTAAGATCATGAACAACGCTAAGCTTGCCATTTGGTTTCTTGATACAAAATACAGGACTAGAATAACTTGACGTTGATTGCTCATACAGTCCAGTGCGTATCCGTTCTCTGACAACTTCAATATAGGCTTCTTTTAATGCAGCCGGAATAGGAATCGGTTTCTGCTGCCACGGTTCATGACATACCACAGGAATCTTGTAAGGCTCCCCATAGGAATGCTTCAACACAACCCTCTCCTCTTCTACAAAAGCAATGGCCTTCTCTCGCTTGACCATCACATCCAACAACAACTTCTTCTCTTCTCCAGACAACCAACCATCAGGTCCAAAATTAACAACACCCAGTCTCTCAAAAGTGATTCTTGACGTCTCAGAAAATTCAGGCGGATTCTTTACCAAGGGACTTTCATAAGGATCTCTTGATAACCTTGGTCTTCTCAAAGGTGGATTTAATTCAGCAGGTAGCGGCTCATTAATAGGTCAAAATTTATTTGCTACTTTCTTATATTTGGCTGCGTCCACATCTAAATTAACTTGAGGTAAAACATCGCCATTAAAACTCTCATCAAATGAATCTTCTTCATCGCCAGAATCAGAATAAGAAAAATTAGAAAAATATTTTATTTCATTTTTAAATTTTACCCTTTTCTCCTTTCCCTCTTCTAATTTATAAACAGATTTTCCAACACCTTTTCTTCCCTTATCCAACAGTAAATCACCCGTAAAGAAAGTTGGCAGTTTAACCTCTTGCTGGAGAACCGGAATTGAATTTTCACAAAAATTATTTTTTTGTGTTTTAATTATACCGAGATTTTTTATTTGATTTTGATGAGATAATTGCAGTTTACCCTCTTGCTGGAGGTCAAAAATAGAAGGAGATAATTGCAGTTTAACCTCTTGCTGGAGGCCCCGAATAACATTTTCACATAAGTTATTTTTTTGTGTTTTACTTATACTGAGATTTTTAATTGAGTTTTGATGTAATTTTTGCAGTTTACCCTCTTGCTGGAGGTAATCAAACATACCCTTCCAATTTTTATCCAACCTAATTTGGCCCATTTTGCCTTTTTCACCGTTTTTAAATTTAATAGAAAAATCGGGTAAATCCAATAAACATATAGAAAAGTCCAAAACGTATTTGCACTCCAAAGTAATATTAACAGAAAATAATTGAGAATCCACTTGAATTATCTCAAAGTGAGCTGACCTATTGCAATCCGGGATCTCATCCTGAGGAGAGATTACAACATTAGAGCGATCAGCCCCAGCTACCCCAAAAAATGAGGGCATTCATCCCTTTCCAACAAACATAATTCACCAGAAGCCGTCCGTTTTATATGCCGCTTCTTGGTGCAAACACAACACTGGCACAGAGTAGTAATCCCTGGCCGTGTTTCCCAACCTTCATCTCCAGGAGGCGCTAACCGCATATGTAACCTCCGCATATCTTCACCAGTGATCTCCAAACTAATCCCCATGCCAGCTTGATACCCTATCCTGGCCTCAAAATCCATCAAAAAAGGACCACCAAGAACAGTTTTGACTGCTCCTCTGGCCACATAAAAGTGAACCTTACCAACAGATCCACCAATGCCTAACCTGACATGCTCAGCTGTACACATCAGCTCTGTTGCATGCCCTCCAATGCCTCTGAGGTTTCCCCCAGTTCCACTTTTAATTGGCAAGCCTATACTCGTCGCTTGCTCCAATGAAATTAAATTAATTTGAGACCCTGAATCAACCAAGGCCTTTACTTCTTTACCATTAAGAGTTACCACCAGGTAACCCAGGGGAGCGGAAAAATGCGTATCTACATCTTCACCAAACTTTTCAGCATTTTCACAAATATATTCCACCTCTCCAGTGGAAACCCGACGCCTCTTCAAATGCTTCTTTTGCTTTTCAGCAAGCGCCGGACTAATCGTAAATAACTCCCCCAAAGATAAGGGAATCTGAAGTTGATTCACCCTATTCAAAACTGCATCCATCGCATTAGCTTGACCAGAAACTACTGGCCGCTCATACTGGACCTTTGATTTAACAACCTTGACCCTGGGTACCTCTTGAGGTCCAACCAAGCCATCTTCACCCCCCATAATAACATCTTCACTTTCTATAACCCTAACTCCGTCACCAGCTTCTTGCAATAATCCTGATCCATCGCTAGTCCTTCTTACTCCCTCCATTGGGATGGGATCGCTAAAACTTGGTCTGGGTAGAGACGCCAACGGTACGTCCTCCTCAGAATCCGAATCATCCTCTGGCATAGGCTCACCATTTAAATCAAACTTTCCATAACTAGGGGGCCCCATATCAGCAACCCCCTTCTGCATTTTATATAATTCGTCCTTAGAGTAAGGGTTCAATTTGTTGGCGGCAGTTTGAGCACTAGAATTCTTGTCCTTAGAGTAAGGGTTCACTTTGTTATTGGCCTTGCCAGGATTAGCCCTCAATTGGCTCTGAATGCTACTTTTCGCCTTAGTAATGGCTGCTCTTCTAGCAGCATTAACATCATATTCACCAGCCATACAGCTACCCTCTACCTGGGCAACCGTCGCCAGCTCTAAACCACCAAAAGAAGTAGAAAATGTGGCTTTACTGACCTCTTTCTCCTTGCCCTTGTCAGCTTTACCACCATTACCATTACCATTTTTGCCACTCTTGGCATTAACATCTTCATCCGTCACCTCTTCAAATCTGGCTCTCCTTTCAGCCGTTAAACTTCTTCTGACCAAATCAGAAGGAGACTGTCCATCACTGGGCTTGATGAACAAACCATCGGGAAATTTATAAACTTTACCATCGAATAAAACTCGCCCAGCATCCATATCCTTATCAAGAGCAAAACAAACTGTTGCTCTGTGCCCTCTCCTATTACAATAGGAGCACACCTTTGGCTCATCATAGCCACCTCTATAATTACTACCACCATTCCCACCATTTCTCCCATTGCCTGGGAAGCGGTTACCGTTGTTATTGCCATTATAATTTCGACGTTCATAACCTCTAGACTGATAAGAAGTCGACGTCGACGAAGAAGCGATTGGGGCCTTATTGGCCTTCTGGGTTTCTTGAACAAATATTTTTAATTGTTTAGTTAAATCGGCCAGGTGATCGACCATCTTATTATCCACATTACCCTCAACTTTAGCAGCAGGTAATCCCATTTGAGCCTTCTTGGCCTCCTGGGCTTTGACCATAATATCGTTGTTTTCGGCCAAAACCTCGCTAACCTTGCTAACATATTGAGTGCAAGACTCTTGATATTTGTCCAACGCCAATAACTTGAGATGGGCCTGAATGTTCTCTTTGATAACCTCCAGAGCCGGCAGTTTCTGCTCACCATTAGGCAGTTCCTTCATCAAATCTTTTCTTGAAAGATCCTTCAAGACGTCCATTCGAATATCCCTACTGCATGCTGTCCAAAACAAATCTTTTGCTTGGTTCTCATGCACTAACTCGTCCACCAGTATGAGATATTCCACCACTTCATCAAACTGAACACAGAGCTTTTTGAAGTCAGCCATAGAAGAAACTCCACCTTTTGCTTGCCAGTCTCCAACAATTTTATTGAGGTCCATCATAGTAAACCTAACACCCCATCTATCAACCATAGCTTTAGAAAGCTTAACCCAATCCTTGTCCTTGAATGCCTGCATAGTAATAACCTCTTTTTCCACCTCCCTATCGGCAATAAAAAATCTAACTTGCTTCACCATATCCACATGGGAAGCACCATCAACAGAAGCAGCAGCTTCATACCTGCTAATGAACCATTTAATCTCCTCCCCATTAAACTTTGGGCCATCCCAAGAAACAATTCTAACTGAGGGAGTAAGAGGGTTAGAAGATCCAGAAGCAACAGCAGAAGAAGACATCCCAATAAGTAATGAAAAGCGTTAACAATCGATAAAATAACAAGCCTCTTGCAGGCCAATAACAAAAATCCAATTAGAGTTCCAGAAAATAAGCCTCTTGCAGGCTAATAACGTTCTTGATCCAAGTAAGTTTTTTAAAGAAAGCTAGAGAAATCGAACCCCACGTTGGGCGCCAACTATGGTAAGGTAAACTCTTACAGTCGCCTTGCTGTAAGCAGAATCCGGAGGAGATATGTGGATTTAGCTGAAAACCCCGTCCTTCCAATAAAAATAACAAAATGGGAATTCTAAATCACTAAGCTAACCAATCTACTTAGATCTGATTGATAAAAATAATGAAACTCTAAAATATTTAACGCTTATTGAGATTTAAAGAAAGTGGCTGTTGATAAAGAAATACTGAATACAACAATTAAGGTGTACCAGTGAAAGATCTGAAAAGATTGACTTTTATGTTTTTATAATAATTTGAATTTTTATGAGACAGCAATAATCAAGTCCCAGCGACGAAGACCTTTCTAAAGATACCCTGTATGAAGTGTTATTTAAACTGTTAAATTGTATTTCTAAAATGTTATGTAAAAAATAATAATGTTATAAGGGTATTACAAGTTATTTTAATTTGTTGAGTAATAAAAAATGAGACTGTGGTGGTTAAAGATTAAGCTGTATGATGTGTCTCCCCCTCTCAATTTCGAATTCGAGAAGCGCTTAAGTATTCCTAGTCACGTGCCTAAGTTTTCCCCTCCAGAGCTCTTCCAGAGTCAATCCGGAGCCCGTACGGAGTCCGTACGGGGCCGAAGCGGAGTCCGAACGGAGTCCGTATGGAGTCGAAGCGGAGTCCGTACGAAGTCAAAGCGGAGTCCGTACGGAGTCAAAACGGAGTCCGTCCGGACTTCCGGACTCAATTAGAACCTTAAAACTATAATAAAAAATCTAGAAAAATTACACCTAATAGAGCTACTTCCCCTTTACATACCAAACTAATTTTCGTAGTCTGCGCAGCTCTAATTACCCCGTGAAAATTCATCAAAGTTAAGTAATTTCTGAAAACGTAAATATTTCTATAAAACTTTGAAATTCATTTAAAAATATAAGAAAAATAGTAAAAATTCTGGGAAAATTTCCCAAGGTTCTTGAGTGACTCGACTTAATACTTATAAATTTTTCAGACCGTAAAAATAAGTTTTCTCCGTAAAATAAATTGTTTTCGTGTAGGCATTTGCTCGTGACCAATTTCTTCATATCTAAAACTCAAATAAATTAAATAAAACCCTTTTATATATAAAAAAAAATAATAACGCCAATCTTGCACGCCGTAATAACCCTATTTACGTATTTAGGAGCCGTACTAAACTTTAGGCTACCACACCGTAAAACATGAAAAAAAAATTAAACAGCTATCTTTTATAAATGAAAAATGAGGAAATGACCCCTTAAAACTTAGAATATGAAAAATGTCTACACGAAAAAAAATATAGAGAAAAACCGGGGCTATCCAATGATAGTATCCACATACCCGCAAACCCAATATCCACGGAATAAAACTAGAAAAATACCCTATTCTTTAACAGATGTCAATTGAGACATGCACAAACAGCGCCAAAACACATAACAAAGGCCCCTGCCAATGTTGGAAGACCACATCCTCCCTCCAAATAAGAATTTCCACATTCTTTCTTCATCAAACCACCATGTTCAATCTTCTTCCCAAACATGCACCTGAAATGGGTCCTTGCCAATACTGCATTGACAATAATCTAATCTGTGCCATGACACCACCTGTCCATCCATACAGAACATCCTGCAATGTCTGAAAATCTAGAAAGAAGCCTTGCTACAGACCTGGTCCATTATCTTCTGCAACATATTCACCTCCACCTCAACCTGGTCCATCTTCTACCAGCACCAAAATATCTAGGCCATCCATCCTGATGCACAGATTAATAAAAAAGCTTCACCCTTCACAGAAGAGTGCCACAACCCATAAAACAACAAGTTCCACCATCCCTGGTCCATCTGATGGTAAAGAACTTTGATTTCTTCCTTCAACTTTAAAACTGATGACTTCTCAGTTCCTCCATCTTCTGATAGTGATGATAAAAATGTAGGATCCATTGCACCACCAACACCAAACCACTTGCCCACTATCAAGGCCAAGTTCCAACTACACACATCTCAACAGAAACAACTTCTGCTTCACCACTTCAAATCCACTCCTGCTAGAGATCCACAGGACATAGAGAACAGAAGACACCTCATTCACCAGTTCAAGGCTAATTCTGAACACTTCATTTCATCTCTTGACTCCCTCTGTAATTCCACTAGTACTTGAGTTTGATTCAGAAAAGAAAAATTGACCACACCCTCTATAGGATGTAACCAAAAAACAACCCTCAGTTTTAAGTCTTGGGGGACCATCCTCATCTTATAGTCTTGGGGACTCTAAAAACCCTCATTTTAAAGTCTTGGGGGACACAAAAACCTAAATCATAACCCAGAACCAGAGATCAACCACATTAAGACACTGAGAAAAAAAACTAAAATTCTGGAATAATTGTGAATAGAGCTGCCAGCCCATCAATTACCCCCAAACTTGCCTTTGCTAAATTTGGAGGATCCACCTGTGGATACCCTCCACCAATCTTTCAAAACCAACTCCAACAACAAAAACCATTCCTCAGTTTATAGTCTTGAGGGACTGAACCAACAACAATCCTCAGTTTAAAGTCTTGGGGGACTAACACAGTGTTCAGTTTAAAGTCTTGACAGACTACTTCTTGACAAAATATTGAAACCAGCCAGTTTAAAGTCTTGGAGGACTAACACAGTGTTCAGTTTAAAGTCTTGACGGACTAGCAGAAATTCCAGTTTAGAGTCATAGAGGACTGAAATAAACTTTGCATAAAAAAGACCCAGCCAATTTCATGCAATACACCCACGGCCAACCTACAGAACTTCCGCCTTCACTTCATCATCTACCCATCACTGACAAAATCTCCTTCTTATCTCTTTCCATCATCCTTTTCTCACCACAGATCATTTCTGGATCCCCTGATGTTAACCCCTATAATCTTCCTTGCTTCACTGCTCCCAAGGACTATTCCTGCAAACAGTGCATCCACATGCGCAGACCTTGCACATTCACTCTTCCAACTCCTGAAGCCAAATTCTACAATAGAGCTTGTGATTCTTGCTACTCCAAAAAGAAAAAATGTGACAGAGATGCCAACTACCCTATTCCTCCTCCTTCACCTTCTCATAAATACATCTCCAGATACCCTACCAGATCCCCAGAGCTTGGTCCTTCCTCTTCCTCTTTATCTTCAGCACCTTCCAGAAGATCCAGAAGCTCAGCTTCCAGAACTCTTCCCAAAATACCACCCTTAGCTTCCCAAGAAACTGCTTTTATCTCTGGTAAATTAGCTCCAAAAGCTTCAAAATCAGCTCCTAGGATTCTAGACCGTGTCCAGGTGGCCTTCCCGCCTCACTAGACAGTGAAAATCAGGCTCAAAACCTCCAAAAACAACCAGAAAAGAGCCAAATTCAACCAATCAACAAAAACAACTCCACACAAATACCTCTCACTGCTCCCAGAGCAATGCAGCCAACCCTTCCAAGGTCCAAAAACTCCAAATTTTCCCAAACTTCTAGGAGACCTGCCAGAGGACCCCAGGAAGAAACCAGAGCACCCAACACTGCACCAAGGCAACAACTTCGTCCCCAGTTAAGACAACAAAACTACACCTCTCCTCTGTCAGCCAACTATTCTTCTGACAGTTCTATTCCCTCAAAAGCTCCATCCAGAAGAGATTAATCTGGTTCCAAATCACCCTCTCCTGCTCTATCTTTTAACAACCCTGGTACTCCATCACCAGGACATCCTCGAGCTGAATCCAACAGAAATATCAACAACAACAACAACAACAACAGTCCCGCTGCTCCAACTAGACCCAAGGAACATCAGCCTCCTAGTTCACCTTCTCAAAATCTTTCAGAGGAAGACCAAGAGAATCCATATCTTTCCCTGATTGATCCACCTACTATGACCATTCCAAAATCTTCAGATGTCCAAATTTTAGCTGCTTACAAATTTGATGAGCTTCCAATCTGTAAGTACCACATTAATTCGTCCAATTTTTTAAACAAAAATAATTACTGTTCCAATTCTTCTTGTCTAGTTGGCACCTCTCCTCCTGAATCTACTATTGGAGTTGGTCAACCTCTAAAAAATTCTTTGACCCTGGATTATGGAGACATGAAACAACACTTAAGCACCATGTGTTCCAAAATGCTGAAAGCCTTCGCCCTCCATGGTCCTTTGAATGACTTTGAAAAAGCCCTGAGAAAGCGCCTGTTGGACGACCACTGCAAGATGTCTAGGATCATTAAGCACACCTTCCAGCACTCCATTCCTGCATCTTCTTCTTCCTCCTCTGAACTTTCATTCAAACCCATTCCTGACCATTATAACACATAAAATCTCTCCAGCAGGATGCACTTCAAAGAACACAGTGCTTCCCACAACCCCAACAAAAAACAAAAACGACATCATAATCCGGTGTGGTAGCCTAAAGTTTAGTACGGCACCTAAATACGTAAATGGAGTTATTACGGTGTGCAAGATTGGCACTATGAATTTTTATAAAAGGGTTTTATTTAATTTATTTAAGTTTTCAATATGAAGAAATTGGTTAAAAGCAAATGCCTATGCAAAAAACAATTTATTTTACAGAGAAAACTTAATTTTATGGTCTGAAGAGTTTATAAGTATCAAGTCGAGTCACTCAACAGCCTTGGGAAATTTTCCCAGAATTTTTACTATTTTTCTTTTATTTTTAAATGAATTTTGAAGTTTTATAGAAATATTTTCGTTTTTAGAAAATATTTAACTTTGATGAATTTTCACAGGGTGATTAGAGCTGCGCAGACTACGAAAATTAGTTTGCAATGTAAAAGGGAAGTGGCTCTATCATGTGTAATTTTTCTATATTTTTTAATATAGTTTTAAAGGTTCTAATTGAGTCCGCTTGGACTCCGCTTGGACTCCGTACGGGCTCCGGATTGACTCTGGGTGAGCTCTGGAAGGGAAAACTTAGGCACGTTACTAGGAATACTTAAGAGCCTCTCAAAGTCGAAATTGAGGGGGGGGTTACATCATACAGCTTAATCATTAACCACCACGGTCTCATTTTTTATTACTCAACAAATTAAATAAATTTGTAATACCCTTATAACTTTATATTTTATATATAACATTTTAGAAATACTACTCAACAATTTAAATTCACACTTCATAAAGGGTATCTTTAGAAAGGTCTTCCTCACTGGGACTTGATTTTTGCTGTCTCATAAAAATTTAAATTATTATAAAAACATAAAAGTCAATCTTTACAGATCTTTCACTGGTACACCTTAATTGTTGTTATCAGTATTTCTTTTCGCAACAGCCACGATCATTTAATCTCAATAAGCGTTAAATATTTTAGAGTTTCATTATTTTTTTATCAATCAGATCCAAGTAGACTGGTTAGCTTAGTGATTTAGAACACCTTCTTTGTTATTTTTGTTGGAAGGTTGGGGTTTTCAGCTAAATCCACTCATCTCCTCCGGATTCTGCTTACAGCAAGGAGACTGTAAGAGTTTACCTTACCATAGTTGGCGTTCAACGTGGGGTTCTAAATCTCTAGCTTTTTCTAGGACTTTTTTTTGGGTCAAGGACTTTGTTAATAGCCTGCAAGAGGCTTATTCTCTGGAACTCTAATTGGATTTTTGTTATTGGCCTGCAAGAGGCTTGTTATTTTAACGTTTTTTAATGCTTTTCTTATGTTTTGGGATGTCTTCTACTAGTGGAACTGCTGTGTTGACTGCTGGTGTACCTGTTAGGGAATCAGTAAGGATTGTATCTTGGGTTGGGCCCAAGTTTTCTGGAGATGATTTAGAAGGATTTTTACATAGCTATGAAACTGCAGCTGCGATTGATGGTGCTTTACCTTTGGATATGGTGAAGCAGATTAGGTTCTTTATTTTGGACAGAGAGGTGGAAAAGGAGGTTATTTCTATGGATGGTTATAAAGGTCAAGATTGGGATAGCTCAATATGGAAATGGAAAAAAGGTGGCCAAAAGTTTATTCATTGGAGGATCTAAAGGATATAGCTAGGAAATGGGAATCAAAAGGTGGTGTAACATCTCTGCATCAGTATCATCAGTTTATGGTTGAATTTCAGGTGGTTCTGGATTATTTGTTGGAGTATGAAATTTTATTTCATGATAATGCATCAAAGTATGTTTTTTGGGATGCTATGGGGGAAAAGGTTAAGAAAGATGTTTTGATGGTGCTTATTAATGCGAATTTAATGAAGGATTGCCCAGATGGAGAAACTAGGATTCCTGGTATGGAGGTGCTAAAGAAGGCTATTTTAGAACATCTGGATACTCATAACTCTGTTGATTTGGACTCTGGAGAAGACACTGAGGTCGCTCAAGACATAGAAGAGGATGGTGTAAAAGAACTAGTTACTGATGAAATTCCGGATTCAGCCATTCCTGAAGATTTTGTCCAGCCTGAAGATATTATTTTTGTTGACTCTTCTGTTTTGAAAGAAGAGGTTTCTGAAGATGAAGTTATTATTGTCACTGATGAAGAAAATTTGGATGTTGGGGATAATTTTGTTTTGGATAATTTGGAATTTGATTTAGAGGAATATTTACCTCAGGTTTTGTCTTCAAAAGCGGAGACTGTCTGCAATTCAGATGTGGATATGGTTTATGAATCTGGTATATGTATGGTGGATTTGTTTCAATCTCAGGAAGAGATTTTTATGGAGGATATGGTTTTTCCTGCACTAATAGAGAGTGTAGTGCCATTGGACAATAGGGTGCATAAAGTGGATGCACTCATATTTTGGAAAAAGGTAGTTTATTTTTTATATCCTTTTATAGGACAAATTCTGGGAATTTATTTTTGGGTTTTATCGAATCAGTGGATAAGCCCTTGGGGAAAAATTATGGATTATCTCCAGGGGATATCAAGAATTTAATTTCTCCAAATGAGGATAAACTACCTAAACTGGGCTGAAATTTTCTTTTATCGTTATGTCATCAATTTATTCAGGATTCAAATTATTATGGATGCCCTCATTTTTTGGGGTAGCAGGGGCTGATCACTCTAATGTTGTAATCTCTCCTCAGGATGAGATCTCGACTTGCAATAGGTCAGCTCACTTGGAGATAATTCAAGTGGATTCTCAATTATTTTCTGTTAATATTACTTTGGAGTGCAAATACGTTTTGGCCTTTTCTATATGTTTATTGGATTGACCCTGTTTTTCTATTAAATTTAAAAATGTTGAAAAAGGCAAAATGGGCCAAATTAGGTTGGATAAAGGTTGGAAGGGTATGTTTTATGGCCTCCAGCAAGAGGTTAAACTGCAAGTATCACCTTCTATTCCGGACCTCCAGCAAGAGGGTAAACTGCAAAAATCTTATAAAAATCCGATTAAAAATCTCAGTATAAGTAAAACACAAAAAAATAACTTATGTGAAAATGTTATTCCGGGCCTCCAGAAAGAGGTTAAACTGCAAGTATCTCCTTCTATTATGGACCTCCAGCAAGAGGGTAAACTGCAAAAATCTTATCAAAATCAAATTAAAAATCTCAGAATAATTAAAACACAAAAAAATAATTTTTGTGAAAATTCAATTCAGGTCCTCCAGCAAGAGGTTAAACTGCCAACTTTCTATACGGGTGATTTACTGTTGGATAAGGGAAGCAAAGGTGTTTGAAAATATGTTTATAAATTAGACGAGGGAAAGGAGAAAAGGGTAAATTTTAAAAATGAAATAAAATATTTTTCTAATTTTTCTTATTCCGATTCTGGCAATGAAGAAGATTCATTTGATGAAATTTTTAATGGCGATACAAAAGTGAATGTTTTACCTCAAGTTTATTTAGATGTGGACGCAGCCAAATATAAGAAAGTAGCAAAAAAAGTTTGACCTATTAATGAACCGCTACCTGCCGAATTAAATCCACCCTTGAGAAGACCAAGGTTATCAAGAAATCCTTATGAAAGTCCCTTGGTAAAGAATCCGCCTAAATTTTCTGAGACGTCAAGAATCACTTTTGAGAGACTGGGTGTTGTTAATTTTGGACCTGATGGTTGGTTGTCTGGAGAAGAGAAGAAGTTGTTGTTGGATGTGATGGTCAAGCGAGAGAAGGCCATTGCTTTTGTAGAAGAGGAGAGGGGTGTGTTGAAGCATTCCTTTGGGGAGCCTTACAAGATTCCTGTGGTATGTCATGAACTGTGGCAGCAGAAACTGATTCCTATTCCGGCTGCATTAAAAGAAGCCTATATCGAAGTTGTCAGAGAACGGATACGCACTGGACTGTATGAGCAATCAACGTCAAGTTATTCTAGTCCAGTATTTTGTATCAAGAAACCAAATGGCAAGCTTAGAGTTGTTCATGATCTTAGGGAATTAAATAGGGTTTCAATAAAGGATGCTGGGATACTGCCTAGCGCTGAGGATTTTGTCGAAGCGTTTGCAGGGAGAGTGTGTTATGGTTTGGGAGATATTATGGGTGGATATGATGAGAGAGAGTTACATCCGGACTCAAGGCCTCTCATTACATTCGATACACCACTACGACGTTTACAGTTAACAATATTACCTCAAGGAGCAAAAAATTCAGTTGCAGTTTATCAAGCTCAGATGGCTTGGATCCTTCGAGATGAAATTCCACAATATGCTGGAATCTTTATAGATGATGGATGAATTAAGGGACCAAATACCGACAATGATAACCAGGTGTTGGAAGAGAATCCCGGGATACGCAAATTCATTTGGGAGTTTGCAATTACTATAGAAAGAATCTTGTTTCAAATTGAAGAGGCTGGTTTAACTATTTCAGGTTCAAAATTTTCATGTTGTGTGCCAGCCTTAGAAATAATAGGCCATGTGGTATGTAGAGAGGGTAGGATTATGTCCAAGAAGAAAGTTAACAAAATTCAGTCCTGGCCAAGACCCGAGAAAAACTGGAACAAATCAAGAGACACCGTTCTCAACACCGGTTTCAAGATTCTTTTTATTTTATTTTGTTTTTGATTTTTTTATGTTAGATTGTGATTTCTTTTCTTTAATATATATTATGAATTATTATAAAGGTGATGCTCACTGGTGGTCTCTAATCATTTTTATAAATTGGAGGGAGCCCACCCAGTGATCATCATTATATAAATTATCTTCTAAAAACTTTCATTTATTTTCTTTCTTTTCAATTTCCCAAAATTGTGTAACCACATCAAGTTGCACTTGGATGTGGGTATGATGTCAAGGGTACGGCTCATCAAATGGCTGGGGGGCATCTTTTAAAAATTTTATTTTGAAGTTTTATTATTATTTTTACCTTTTTTATCTTTCTTTATAATTAAATTTTAACTTTTATTTCAAAACTATCTTTTCTAAAATCTTTTACTTTAAATTAAAAAAAAAATTTAAATTAAAAAAAAAAATAATAATAATAAAAATAAAAATAAAAATAAAAAAAAATAAAAATAAAAATAAAAATAAATAAATAAAAATAAAATAATAAATTAAAATAAAAAAAAATTAATTAATTAAATCAAAATTATTATTATATTTCTCAGTTTTATTTTTTTTAGTTTTCATTCTTTTTTAGTTTTATTCATTTAGTTTAGACAGGAAACAGGGTCTAGGGGAACTCAATACCTATGGGATTTTACTTCAAGACACCTGTTAGTCCTCCAAGACTTTAAACTGGCTACTGTTCAAAACATTCTTAAAGGTTTTTTATACGTATTTTGGAGCTTTTAGTCCTCCAAGACTTTAAACTGGCTACTGTTCAAGACTTTACTTGAGGTTTTATACGAATTTTGGAGCTGTTAGTCCTCCAAGACTTTAAACTGGCTAATTTTCAAGACTGTCATTAAAGATTTTATATTGGAGCTGTTAGTCCTTCAAGACTTTAAACTGAATTTCAAGGATAATTCAAGATTTTATGGATATTTTTGGAGACGGATTTTTTTTTATATTTTATTTATCAATCAAATGTTAGGTCCACCAAGACCTTAAACTGGAGTGTTATCAAATGTTAGGTCCACCAAGACCCTAAACTGGACTATTATCAAGTTGTTGGTTCCACCATGACCTTAAACTGGATTTCTTATCGATCAAATGTTTGGTCCACCATGACTTCAAACTGGTAGTTCATTCATTGTTTTAGTCCACTATGCCTTTAAACTGGAAAATCAATATCTGCAGGATAATTCAACATTCATTGGTCCACTATGGCCTTATACTGGATTACTTGTCGATCAAATGTTTGGTCCACTATGACATTAAACTGGATTATCAAATTTATTCAATCTTTGGTCAAGCCTAGGCCTTATTTAGGAATTTATCAAGTTATTTATGCACCTAAAAAATCTTTGGTCCACCAAGACCATAAACTGGCAATCAATTATATGTTTGGTCCACCAAGACTTTAAACTGGAATGTCAATCTTGTTTGGAAAACTCAATTCAATCTTTTAATTTATCACTGTCCACTAAGACTCTAAACTGGTTATTCAATTATTTCTGGAATTGGGTGCTGATAAGCTTTAGGAGGTTAAAATTTTAGGTGGTGATGATGCTAAGGAAAGAATAATGGTTAATTAGGTGAAATTTGTGGCGCTTTAACATGGTCTAAAGTTAATATTATTATTGGAAGCCTGGCAAAAGTATTTTATGGGTTTGCTGCATAGCAAAGTTTGAAAATTGTGATGAAGGAATCAGAAGTTAGGATGGTAGTTGGATTTTAGGGAATGATTTTTTTAGTGCCTCATTGTTAGGCCATTTTTGGTGTGAAGCTTGGAGGACCTTATGGCGAGATTGGAATCATAGAATTTGGCTCAGTGGGGGGCCCTATGAGGTTGGAATCAGGAGTATTCGGCTCATAGGAAGATCCACTCTCTCAATGCTGTGACAAGATGGAAGACTGGTTAATGGGAGTCTGAAGGGATTCAAACCTTGATCTCATAGTGGAATCATGACAAGATTTATTTTATTTTATTTTATGTTATATCAAGCCAGAGAAGAAGAAATAACGTTTTTATTATAAAGAATTAAAAGAAGAACAGCTAAAACAAGTTTATCAAATTATTTTATTAGAAAAGATAATTCTTTTGGAATTGCTCAACCACTTATGCAACGTTATAAGAATGGGGACATTCTCAATTGGAGGGAGGATGTGGTAGCCTAAAGTTTAGTACGGCACCTAAATATGTAAATGGAGTTATTATGGTGTGCAAGATTGGCGCTATTATTTTTTATAAAAGGGTTTTATTTAATTTATTTGAGTTTTTAATATGAAGAAATTGATTAAAAGCAAATGTCTACGCAAAAAACAATTTATTTTACGGTCTGAAGAGTTTATAAGTATCAAGTGGAGTCACTCAAGAACCTTGGGAAATTTTCCCTGAATTTTTACTATTTTTCTTATATTTTTAAATGAATTTTAAAGTTTTATAGAAATATTTTCGTTTTTAGAAAATATTTAACTTTGATGAATTTTCACAGGGTGATTAGAGCTGCGCAGACTAAGAAAATTAGTTTGGAATGTAAAGGGGAAGTGGCTCTATCATATGTACTTTTTCTAGATTTTGTATTATAGTTTTAAAGGTTCTAATTGAGTCCGCTTGGACTCCGTACGGACTCCGTTTGGACTCCATACAGACTCCGTATGGGCTCCGGATCGACTCTGGGTGAGCTCTGGAGGGGAAAGCTTAGGCACGTGACTAGGAAGACTTAAGAGCCTCTCAAACTCGAAATTGAGGGGGGGGGATACATCATACAGCTTAATCATTAACCACCACGGTCTCATTTTTTATTACTCAACAAAATAAATAAATTTGTAATACCCTTATAACTTTATATTTTATATATAACATTTTAGAAATACTACTCAACAATTTAAATCACACTTCATACAGGGTATCTTTAGAAAGGTCTTCCTCACTGGGACTTGATTTTTGCTGTCTCATAAAAATTTAAATTATTATAAAAACATAAAAGTCAATCTTTACAGATCTATCACTGGTACACCTTAATTGTTGTTATCAGTATTTCTTTTCTCAACAGCCACGATCATTTAATCTCAATAAGCATTAAATATTTTAGAGTTTCATTATTTTTTTATCAATCAGATCCAATTAGACTGGTTAGCTTAGTGATTTAGAACACCTACTTTGTTATTTTTGTTGGAAGGACGGGGTTTTCAGCTAAATCCACACATCTCCTCCGGATTCTGCTTACAGCAAGGTGACTGTAAGAGTTTACCTTACCATAATTAACTGTGTGTAGGTTTGATTAAGACATACAGGGTAGTACCTGTGATATGTGCCGTTGTGGTAGCCTAAAGTTTAGTACGGCACCTAAGTACTTAAATGGAGTTATTACGGCGTGCAAGATTGGCGTTATTATTTTTTTATATATAAAAGGGTTTTATTTAATTTATTTGAGTTTTAAATATGAAGAAATTGGTCACGAGCAAACGCCTACACAAAAACAATTTATTTTACGGAGAAAACTTATTTTTACGGTCTGAAAAATTTATAAGTATCAAGTCAAGTCACTCAAGAACCTTGGGAAATTTTCCCAGAATTTTTACTATTTTTCTTATATTTTTAAATGAATTTTAAAGTTTTATAAAAATATTTACGTTTTCAAAAATTACTTAACTTTGATGAATTTTCACGGGGTAATTAGAGCTGCGCAGACTACGAAAAAATTATTTTGGTATGTAAAGGAGAAGTAGCTCTATTATGTGTAATTTTTCTAGATTTTTTATTATAGTTTTAAGGTTCTAATTGAGTCCGGAAGTCCGGACGGACTCCGTTTCGACTCCATATGGACTCCGTACAGACTCCGCTTTGACTCCGTACGGACTCCGTACGGGCTCCGGATTGACTCTGGAAGAGCTCTGGAGGGGAAAACTTAGGCACGTGACTAGGAATACTTCAGCGACTCTCAAACTTGAAATTGAGGGGGGGGACACGTCATTCAGCTTAATCATTGACCACCACGGTCTCATTTTTTATTACTCAACAAATTAAAATAACTTGTAATACCCTTATAACATTATTATTTTTTTACATAACATTTTAGAAATACAATTCAACAATTTAAAATCACACTTCATACAGGGTATCTTTAGAAAGGTCTTCATCACTGGGACTTGATTATTGCTGTCTCATAAAAATTAAAAATATTATAAAAACATAAAAGTCGATCTTTTCAGATCTTTCACTGGTACACCTTAATTGTTGTATTCAGTATTTCTTTATCAACAGCCACTTTTATCTCAATCTCAATAAGCATTAAATATTTTAGAGTTTCATTATTTTATCAATCAGATCCAAGTAGATTGGTTAGCTTAGTGATTTAGAATTCCCATTTTGTTATTTTATTGGAAGGATGGGGTTTTCAGCTAAATCCACATATCTCCTCCGGATTCTGCTTACAGCAAGGAGACTGTAAGAGTTTACCTTACCATAGTTGGCGCCCAACATGGGGTTTGAAATCTCTAGCTTTTTCTAGGACTTACTTGGATCTAGGACTTTGTTAATAGCCTGCAAGAGGCTTATTCTCTGGAACTCTAATTGGATTTTTGTTATTGGCCTGCAAGAGGCTTGTTATTTTAACGTTTTTTAATGCTTTTCTTATGTTTTGGGATGTCTTCTACTAGTGGAACTGCTGTGTTGACTGCTGGTGTACCTGTTAGGGAATCAGTAAGGATTGTATCTTGGGTTGGGCCCAAGTTTTCTGGAGATGATTTAGAAGGATTTTTACATAGCTATGAAACTGCAGCTGCGATTGATGGTGCTTTACCTTTGGATATGGTGAAGCAGATTAGGTTCTTTATTTTGGACAGAGAGGTGGAAAAGGAGGTTATTTCTATGGATGGTTATAAAGGTCAAGATTGGGATAGCTCAATATGGAAATGGAAAAAAGGTGGCCAAAAGTTTATTCATTGGAGGATCTAAAGGATATAGCTAGGAAATGGGAATCAAAAGGTGGTGTAACATCTCTGCATCAGTATCATCAGTTTATGGTTGAATTTCAGGTGGTTCTGGATTATTTGTTGGAGTATGAAATTTTATTTCATGATAATGCATCAAAGTATGTTTTTTGGGATGCTATGGGGGAAAAGGTTAAGAAAGATGTTTTGATGGTGCTTATTAATGCGAATTTAATGAAGGATTGCCCAGATGGAGAAACTAGGATTCCTGGTATGGAGGTGCTAAAGAAGGCTATTTTAGAACATCTGGATACTCATAACTCTGTTGATTTGGACTCTGGAGAAGACACTGAGGTCGCTCAAGACATAGAAGAGGATGGTGTAAAAGAACTAGTTACTGATGAAATTCCGGATTCAGCCATTCCTGAAGATTTTGTCCAGCCTGAAGATATTATTTTTGTTGACTCTTCTGTTTTGAAAGAAGAGGTTTCTGAAGATGAAGTTATTATTGTCACTGATGAAGAAAATTTGGATGTTGGGGATAATTTTGTTTTGGATAATTTGAAATTTGATTTAGAGGAATATTTACCTCAGGTTTTGTCTTCAAAAGCGGAGACTGTCTGCAATTCAGATGTGGATATGGTTTATGAATCTGGTATATGTATGGTGGATTTGTTTCAATCTCAGGAAGAGATTTTTATGGAGGATATGGTTTTTCCTGCACTAATAGAGAGTGTAGTGCCATTGGACAATAGGGTGCATAAAGTGGATGCACTCATATTTTGGAAAAAGGTAGTTTATTTTTTATATCCTTTTATAGGACAAATTCTGGGAATTTATTTTTGGGTTTTATCGAATCAGTGGATAAGCCCTTGGGGAAAAATTATGGATTATCTCCAGGGGATATCAAGAATTTAATTTCTCCAAATGAGGATAAACTACCTAAACTGGGCTGAAATTTTCTTTTATCGTTATGTCATCAATTTATTCAGGATTCAAATTATTATGGATGCCCTCATTTTTTGGGGTAGCAGGGGCTGATCACTCTAATGTTGTAATCTCTCCTCAGGATGAGATCTCGAATTGCAATAGGTCAGCTCACTTAAAGATAATTCAAGTGGATTCTCAATTATTTTCTGTTAATATTACTTTGGAGTGCAAATACGTTTTGGCCTTTTCTATATGTTTATTGGATTGACCCTGTTTTTCTATTAAATTTAAAAATGTTGAAAAAGGCAAAATGGGCCAAATTAGGTTGGATAAAGGTTGGAAGGGTATGTTTTATGGCCTCCAGCAAGAGGTTAAACTGCAAGTATCACCTTCTATTCCGGACCTCCAGCAAGAGGGTAAACTGCAAAAATCTTATAAAAATCCGATTAAAAATCTCAGTATAAGTAAAACACAAAAAAATAACTTATGTGAAAATGTTATTCCGGGCCTCCAGAAAGAGGTTAAACTGCAAGTATCTCCTTCTATTATGGACCTCCAGCAAGAGGGTAAACTGCAAAAATCTTATCAAAATCAAATTAAAAATCTCAGAATAATTAAAACACAAAAAAATAATTTTTGTGAAAATTCAATTCAGGTCCTCCAGCAAGAGGTTAAACTGCCAACTTTCTATACGGGTGATTTACTGTTGGATAAGGGAAGCAAAGGTGTTTGAAAATATGTTTATAAATTAGACGAGGGAAAGGAGAAAAGGGTAAATTTTAAAAATGAAATAAAATATTTTTCTAATTTTTCTTATTCCGATTCTGGCAATGAAGAAGATTCATTTGATGAAATTTTTAATGGCGATACAAAAGTGAATGTTTTACCTCAAGTTTATTTAGATGTGGACGCAGCCAAATATAAGAAAGTAGCAAAAAAAGTTTGACCTATTAATGAACCGCTACCTGCCGAATTAAATCCACCCTTGAGAAGACCAAGGTTATCAAGAAATCCTTATGAAAGTCCCTTGGTAAAGAATCCGCCTAAATTTTCTGAGACGTCAAGAATCACTTTTGAGAGACTGGGTGTTGTTAATTTTGGACCTGATGGTTGGTTGTCTGGAGAAGAGAAGAAGTTGTTGTTGGATGTGATGGTCAAGCGAGAGAAGGCCATTGCTTTTGTAGAAGAGGAGAGGGGTGTGTTGAAGCATTCCTTTGGGGAGCCTTACAAGATTCCTGTGGTATGTCATGAACTGTGGCAGCAGAAACTGATTCCTATTCCGGCTGCATTAAAAGAAGCCTATATCGAAGTTGTCAGAGAACGGATACGCACTGGACTGTATGAGCAATCAACGTCAAGTTATTCTAGTCCAGTATTTTGTATCAAGAAACCAAATGGCAAGCTTAGAGTTGTTCATGATCTTAGGGAATTAAATAGGGTTTCAATAAAGGATGCTGGGATACTGCCTAGCGCTGAGGATTTTGTCGAAGCGTTTGCAGGGAGAGTGTGTTATGGTTTGGGAGATATTATGGGTGGATATGATGAGAGAGAGTTACATCCGGACTCAAGGCCTCTCATTACATTCGATACACCACTACGACGTTTACAGTTAACAATATTACCTCAAGGAGCAAAAAATTCAGTTGCAGTTTATCAAGCTCAGATGGCTTGGATCCTTCGAGATGAAATTCCACAATATGCTGGAATCTTTATAGATGATGGATGAATTAAGGGACCAAATACCGACAATGATAACCAGGTGTTGGAAGAGAATCCCGGGATACGCAAATTCATTTGGGAGTTTGCAATTACTATAGAAAGAATCTTGTTTCAAATTGAAGAGGCTGGTTTAACTATTTCAGGTTCAAAATTTTCATGTTGTGTGCCAGCCTTAGAAATAATAGGCCATGTGGTATGTAGAGAGGGTAGGATTATGTCCAAGAAGAAAGTTAACAAAATTCAGTCCTGGCCAAGACCCGAGAAAAACTGGAACAAATCAAGAGACACCGTTCTCAACACCGGTTTCAAGATTCTTTTTATTTTATTTTGTTTTTGATTTTTTTATGTTAGATTGTGATTTCTTTTCTTTAATATATATTATGAATTATTATAAAGGTGATGCTCACTGGTGGTCTCTAATCATTTTTATAAATTGGAGGGAGCCCACCCAGTGATCATCATTATATAAATTATCTTCTAAAAACTTTCATTTATTTTCTTTCTTTTCAATTTCCCAAAATTGTGTAACCACATCAAGTTGCACTTGGATGTGGGTATGATGTCAAGGGTACGGCTCATCAAATGGCTGGGGGCATCTTTTAAAAATTTTATTTTGAAGTTTTATTATTATTTTTACCTTTTTTATCTTTCTTTATAATTAAATTTTAACTTTTATTTCAAAACTATCTTTTCTAAAATCTTTTACTTTAAATTAAAAAAAAAATTTAAATTAAAAAAAAAAATAATAATAATAAAAATAAAAATAAAAATAAAAAAAAATAAAAATAAAAATAAAAATAAATAAATAAAAATAAAATAATAAATTAAAATAAAAAAAAATTAATTAATTAAATCAAAATTATTATTATATTTCTCAGTTTTATTTTTTTTAGTTTTCATTCTTTTTTAGTTTTATTCATTTAGTTTAGACAGGAAACAGGGTCTAGGGGAACTCAATACCTATGGGATTTTACTTCAAGACACCTGTTAGTCCTCCAAGACTTTAAACTGGCTACTGTTCAAAACATTCTTAAAGGTTTTTTATACGTATTTTGGAGCTTTTAGTCCTCCAAGACTTTAAACTGGCTACTGTTCAAGACTTTACTTGAGGTTTTATACGAATTTTGGAGCTGTTAGTCCTCCAAGACTTTAAACTGGCTAATTTTCAAGACTTTCATTAAAGATTTTATATGGGAGCTGTTAGTCCTTCAAGACTTTAAACTGAATTTCAAGGATAATTCAAGATTTTATGGATATTTTTGGAGACGGATTTTTTTTTATATTTTATTTATCAATCAAATGTTAGGTCCACCAAGACCTTAAACTGGAGTGTTATCAAATGTTAGGTCCACCAAGACCCTAAACTGGACTATTATCAAGTTGTTGGTTCCACCATGACCTTAAACTGGATTTCTTATCGATCAAATGTTTGGTCCACCATGACTTCAAACTGGTAGTTCATTCATTGTTTTAGTCCACTATGCCTTTAAACTGGAAAATCAATATCTGCAGGATAATTCAACATTCATTGGTCCACTATGGCCTTATACTGGATTACTTGTCGATCAAATGTTTGGTCCACTATGACATTAAACTGGATTATCAAATTTATTCAATCTTTGGTCAAGCCTAGGCCTTATTTAGGAATTTATCAAGTTATTTATGCACCTAAAAAATCTTTGGTCCACCAAGACCATAAACTGGCAATCAATTATATGTTTGGTCCACCAAGACTTTAAACTGGAATGTCAATCTTGTTTGGAAAACTCAATTCAATCTTTTAATTTATCACTGTCCACTAAGACTCTAAACTGGTTATTCAATTATTTCTGGAATTGGGTGCTGATAAGCTTTAGGAGGTTAAAATTTTAGGTGGTGATGATGCTAAGGAAAGAATAATGGTTAATTAGGTGAAATTTGTGGCGCTTTAACATGGTCTAAAGTTAATATTATTATTGGAAGCCTGGCAAAAGTATTTTATGGGTTTGCTGCATAGCAAAGTTTGAAAATTGTGATGAAGGAATCAGAAGTTAGGATGGTAGTTGGATTTTAGGGAATGATTTTTTTAGTGCCTCATTGTTAGGCCATTTTTGGTGTGAAGCTTGGAGGACCTTATGGCGAGATTGGAATCATAGAATTTGGCTCAGTGGGGGGCCCTATGAGGTTGGAATCAGGAGTATTCGGCTCATAGGAAGATCCACTCTCTCAATGCTGTGACAAGATGGAAGACTGGTTAATGGGAGTCTGAAGGGATTCAAACCTTGATCTCATAGTGGAATCATGACAAGATTTATTTTATTTTATTTTATGTTATATCAAGCCAGAGAAGAAGAAATAACGTTTTTATTATAAAGAATTAAAAGAAGAACAGCTAAAACAAGTTTATCAAATTATTTTATTAGAAAAGATAATTCTTTTGGAATTGCTCAACCACTTATGCAACGTTATAAGAATGGGGACATTCTCAATTGGAGGGAGGATGTGGTAGCCTAAAGTTTAGTACGGCACCTAAATATGTAAATGGAGTTATTATGGTGTGCAAGATTGGCGCTATTATTTTTTATAAAAGGGTTTTATTTAATTTATTTGAGTTTTTAATATGAAGAAATTGATTAAAAGCAAATGTCTACGCAAAAAACAATTTATTTTAGGGTCTGAAGAGTTTATAAGTATCAAGTGGAGTCACTCAAGAACCTTGGGAAATTTTCCCTGAATTTTTACTATTTTTCTTATATTTTTAAATGAATTTTAAAGTTTTATAGAAATATTTTCGTTTTTAGAAAATATTTAACTTTGATGAATTTTCACAGGGTGATTAGAGCTGCGCAGACTAAGAAAATTAGTTTGGAATGTAAAGGGGAAGTGGCTCTATCATATGTACTTTTTCTAGATTTTGTATTATAGTTTTAAAGGTTCTAATTGAGTCCGCTTGGACTCCGTACGGACTCCGTTTGGACTCCATACAGACTCCGTATGGGCTCCGGATCGACTCTGGGTGAGCTCTGGAGGGGAAAGCTTAGGCACGTGACTAGGAAGACTTAAGAGCCTCTCAAACTCGAAATTGAGGGGGGGGGATACATCATACAGCTTAATCATTAACCACCACGGTCTCATTTTTTATTACTCAACAAAATAAATAAATTTGTAATACCCTTATAACTTTATATTTTATATATAACATTTTAGAAATACTACTCAACAATTTAAATCACACTTCATACAGGGTATCTTTAGAAAGGTCTTCCTCACTGGGACTTGATTTTTGCTGTCTCATAAAAATTTAAATTATTATAAAAACATAAAAGTCAATCTTTACAGATCTATCACTGGTACACCTTAATTGTTGTTATCAGTATTTCTTTTCTCAACAGCCACGATCATTTAATCTCAATAAGCATTAAATATTTTAGAGTTTCATTATTTTTTTATCAATCAGATCCAAGTAGACTGGTTAGCTTAGTGATTTAGAACACCTACTTTGTTATTTTTGTTGGAAGGACGGGGTTTTCAGCTAAATCCACACATCTCCTCCGGATTCTGCTTACAGCAAGGTGACTGTAAGAGTTTACCTTACCATAATTAACTGTGTGTAGGTTTGATTAAGACATACAGGGTAGTACCTGTGATATGTGCCGTTGTGGTAGCCTAAAGTTTAGTACGGCACCTAAGTACTTAAATGGAGTTATTACGGCGTGCAAGATTGGCGTTATTATTTTTTTATATATAAAAGGGTTTTATTTAATTTATTTGAGTTTTAAATATGAAGAAATTGGTCACGAGCAAAAGCCTACACAAAAACAATTTATTTTACGGAGAAAACTTATTTTTACGGTCTGAAAAATTTATAAGTATCAAGTCAAGTCACTCAAGAACCTTGGGAAATTTTCCCAGAATTTTTACTATTTTTCTTATATTTTTAAATGAATTTTAAAGTTTTATAAAAATATTTACGTTTTTAAAAATTACTTAACTTTGATGAATTTTCACGGGGTAATTAGAGCTGCGCAGACTACGAAAAAATTATTTTGGTATGTAAAGGAGAAGTAGCTCTATTATGTGTAATTTTTCTAGATTTTTTATTATAGTTTTAAGGTTCTAATTGAGTCCGGAAGTCCGGACGGACTCCGTTTCGACTCCATATGGACTCCGTACAGACTCCGCTTTGACTCCGTACGGACTCCGTACGGGCTCCGGATTGACTCTGGAAGAGCTCTGGAGGGGAAAACTTAGGCACGTGACTAGGAATACTTCAGCGACTCTCAAACTTGAAATTGATGGGGGGACACGTCATTCAGCTTAATCATTGACCACCACGGTCTCATTTTTTATTACTCAACAAATTAAAATAACTTGTAATACCCTTATAACATTATTATTTTTTTACATAACATTTTAGAAATACAATTCAACAATTTAAAATCACACTTCATACAGGGTATCTTTAGAAAGGTCTTCATCACTGGGACTTGATTATTGCTGTCTCATAAAAATTAAAAATATTATAAAAACATAAAAGTTGATCTTTTCAGATCTTTCACTGGTACACCTTAATTGTTGTATTCAGTATTTCTTTATCAACAGCCACTTTTATCTCGATCTCAATAAGCATTAAATATTTTAGAGTTTCATTATTTTATCAATCAGATCCAAGTAGATTGGTTAGCTTAGTGATTTAGAATTCCCATTTTGTTATTTTATTGGAAGGATGGGGTTTTCAGCTAAATCCACATATCTCCTCCGGATTCTGCTTACAGCAAGGAGACTGTAAGAGTTTACCTTACCATAGTTGGCGCCCAACATGGGGTTCGAAATCTCTAGCTTTTTCTAGGACTTACTTGGATCTAGGACTTTGTTAATAGCCTGCAAGAGGCTTATTCTCTGGAACTCTAATTGGATTTTTGTTATTGGCCTGCAAGAGGCTTGTTATTTTAACGGTTGTTAACGCTTTTCTTATGTTTTGGGATGTCTTCTACTAGTGGAACTGCTGTGTTGGCTGCTGGTGTACCGGTTAGGGCATCAGTAAGGATTGTATCTTGGGTTGGGCCCAAGTTTTCTGGAGATGATTTAGAAGGATTTTTACATAGGTATGAAACTGCAGCTGCGATTGATGGTGCTTTACCTTTGGATATGGTGAAGCAGATTAGGTTCTTTATTTTGGACAGAGAGGTGGAAAAGGAGGTTATTTCTATGGATGGTTATAAAGATCAAGATTGGAGAAAGCTCAAGATGGAAATGGAAAAAAGGTGGCCAAAAGTTTATTCATTGGAGGATCTAAAGGATATAGCTAGGAAATGGGAATCAAAAGGTGGTGTAACATCTCTGCATCAGTATCATCAGTTTATGGTTGAATTTCAGGTGGTTCTGGATTATTTGTTGGAGTATGAAATTTTATTTCATGATAATGCATCAAAGTATGTTTTTTGGGATGCTATGGGGGAAAAGGTTAAGAAAGATGTTTTGATGGTGCTTATTAATGGGAATTTAATGAAGGATCTCCCAGATGGAGAAACTAGGATTCCTGGTATGGAGGTGCTAAAGAAGGTTATTTTGGAACATCTGGATACTCATAACTCTGTTGATTTGGACTCTAGAGAAGACACTGAGGTCGCTCAAGAGATAGAAGAGGATGGTGTAAAAGAACTAGTTACTGATGAAATTTCGGATTCAGCCATTCCTGAAGATATTATTTTTTTTGACTCTTCTGTTTGGAAAGAAGAGGTTTCTGAAGATGAAAATATTATTGTCACTGATGAAGAAAATTTGGATGTTGGGGATAATTTTGTTTTGGATAATTTGGAATTTGATTTAGAGGAATATTTACCTCAGGTTTTGTCTTCAAAAGCGGAGACTGTCTGCAATTCAGATGTGGATATGGTTTATGAATCTGGTATATGTATGGTGGATTTGTTTCAATCTCAGGAAGAGATTTTTATGGAGGATATGGTTTTTCCTGCACTAATAGAGAGTGTAGTGCCATTGGACAATAGGGTGCATAAAGTGGATGCACTCATATTTTGGAAAAAGGTAGTTTATTTTTTATGTCATTTTATAGGACAAACTCTGGGGGTTTATTTTTGGGATTTATGGAATTGGTGGATAAGCCCTTGGGGCAAAATTTTGGATTATCTCCAGGGGATATCAAGAATTTAATTCCTCCGAAATGAGGATAAACTACCTAAACTCTGCTGAAATTTTTTTTATTGTTATGTCTTCAATTTATTCAGGATTCAAATTATTATGGTTGCCCTCATTTTTTGGGGTGGCAGGGGCTGATCGCTCTAATGTTGTAATCTCTCCTCAGGATGAGATCCCGGATTGCAATAGCTCAGCTCACTTGGAGATAATTCAAGTGGATTCTCAATTATTTTCTGTTAATATTACTTTGGAGTGCAAATACGTTTTGGACTTTTCTATATGTTTATTGGATTTACCCGGTTTTTCTATTAAATTTAAAAACGGTGAAAAAGGCAAAATGGGCCAAATTAGGTTGGATAAAAATTGGAAGGGTATGTTAATGGACCTCCAGCAAGAGGTTAAACTGCAAAAATCTTATCAAAATACGATTAAAAATCTTGGTATAATTAAAACACAAAAAAATAACTTATGTGAAAATGTTATTTTGGACCTCCAGCAAGAGGTTAAACTGCAATTATCTCCTTCTATCACGGACTTCCAGCAAGAGGTTAAACTGCAATTATCTCATCAAAATCAAATAAAAAATCTCGGTATAATTAAAACACAAAAAAATAATTTTTGTGAAAATTCAATTCCGGTTCTCCAGCAAGAGGTTAAACTGACAACTTTCTTTACGGGTGATTTACTGTTGGATAAGGGAAGAAAAGGTGTTGGAAAATCTGTTTATAAATTAGACGAGGGAAAGGAGAAAAGGGTAAAATTTAAAAATGAAATAAAATATTTTTCTAATTTTTCTTATTCTGATTCTGGCGATGAAGAAGATTCATTTGATGAGAGTTTTAATGGCGATGTTTTACCTCAAGCTTATTTAGATGTGGACGCAGCCAAATATAAGAAAGTAGCAAATAAAGTTCGACCTATTAATGAACCGCTACCTGCTGAATTAAATCCACCTTTGAGGAGACCAAGGTTATCAAGAGATCCTTATGAAAGTCCCTTGGTAAAGAATCCGCCTGAATTTTCTGAGACGTCAAGAATCACTTTTGAGAGACTGGGTGTTGTTAATTTTGGACCTGATGGTTGGTTGTCTGGAGAAGAGAAGAAGTTGTTGTTGGATGTGATGGTCAAGCGAGAGAAGGCCATTGCTTTTGTAGAAGAGGAGAGGGGTGTGTTGAAGCATTCCTATGGGGAGCCTTACAAGATTCCTGTGGTATGTCATGAACCGTGGCAGCAGAAACCAATTCCTATTCCGGCTGCATTAAAAGAAGCCTATATTAAAGTTGTCAGAGAACGGATATGCACTGGACTGTATGAGCAATCAACGTCAAGTTATTCTAGTCCTGTATTTTGTATCAAGAAACCGAATGGCAAGCTTAGAGTTGTTCATGATCTTAGGGAATTAAATAGGGTTACAATAAAGGATGCTGGGATACCACCTAGTGCTGAGGATTTTGTCGAAGCGTTTGCAGGGAGAGTGTGCTATGGTTTGGGAGATATTATGGGTGGATATGATGAGAGAGAGTTACATCCGGACTCAAGGCCTCTCACTACATTCGATACGCCACTTGGACGTTTACAGTTAACAAGATTACCTCAAGGAGCAACAAATTCGGTTGCAGTTTATCAAGCTCAGATGGCTTGGATCCTTCAAGACGAAATTCCACAATATGCTGGAATCTTTATAGATGATGGAGGAATTAAGGGACCAACAACCGACTATGATAACCAGGTGTTGGAAGAGAATCCCGGGATACGCAAATTCATTTGGGAGTTTGCAATTACTTTAGAAAGAATCTTGTTTCAAATTGAAGAGGCTGGTTTAACTATTTCAGGTTTAAAATTTTCATGTTGTGTGCCAGCCTTAGAAATATTAGGCCATCTGGTATGTAGAGAGGGTAGGATTATGTCCAAGAAGAAAGTTAACAAAATTCAGTCCTGGCCAAGACCCAAGAATACGACCGAAGTTAGAGGGTTTTTAGGCGTTTGCGTATATGTTAGAATGTTTATCAAGGACTTTTCTTCATTGGAAGCTCCATTGAGACGGTTAACAAGAAAGGATGCAGATTGGGAGTGGGATGAAGAGTGTGAGAAGGCGTTTGTGAAGTTGAAGGAGGTTGTGGGGAAGGATTTAGTCCTGCACAAGTTGGATTATGGAAAAGATGCTGGCAGAATTTATTTAGCAGTTGATTCAAGTCAGGTTGCAGCTGGGGCGGTTTTGTCTCAGATGGATAAAGCTGGTTACATCAGGCCAGTTAGGTATGAATCTGTAGTATTTACTGAGGTCGAATCAAGATTTTCTCAACCGAAATTGGAATTATGTGGTGTGGCGAAAATACTGAAGAAACTTCAGCATATTTTGTGGTGGCAACATTTTGAGTTGCAAGTGGATGCGAAATCGTTAATCCAGATGATTAATTCCCCAAGTTTACCGAACGCACCCATGACGAGATGGGTAGCTTTTATTCAACATTTTTCATTTGATTTAGTTCATAAGCCTGGCAAAACTTTTACTATGCCAGATGGTTTATCAAGGAGACCACCCACTGAAGAAGATTCAGACTCAGAAGAGTTCGATGAAGATATACCTATTATCAAAGCTAGCACTAAAGGAGCTGAAGACTTTCCATACCTCCCCATGAGGTTAAACTGGCAGGACTATTGTGTTTAGATTATGGTGATGATGACCTCCACCAAGAGGATAAACTGGAAAATAGTTTTTATGTTAAAAAAGGTGTTGAAAAATGTGTAGATAAATTCGGCAGAGAGGAGGTAGAAGAAGATGTGGTGTATGTAGAGGATGATGGATTGGTAGTGTGGGATAGTAGTATATTAAGGAATGGTGTATATGTTGGAGAATTAGAGAATTTAAATAAAAAGGTGGATAAAGAGAAAGAGGTATTTTCAAATACGGTTTTCGAAGGATCCAAAGGTTCAGAAGAAAAACGTCGACATAGCTTGATTAAAGATTTATTTAGGGGTCAACGATTATTGGCTCATTCATGTGCAGGTGATATTGGTGATAGAGAAGTCCCTATTGATGTTATATTAATCGATTTTCAAGATGAAGTCTGGGGTCAGACTGGTTTATATTTTTTGTTAGTCAAATATTTGTTGACTTTAGAGAGGCCAGAAGAGTGTGAAGACGATGAATGGGTGGCTATCAAGAGGAATTCATCTACGTTTTACCTATCTGGTTGATGTTTAATGAGGAGGAGGTATCCAAATCCTCAAGTAGTTATAACTCAACAGAAGGGGCAAGAATTAGTTTTGAAATCACTGCATGAAGATCTCGGGAATAGAGGCGTTGGAGAAACGTTTAGAAGAATTTCTGATCGATTTTGGAGGCCTGGCATGAAGATGGCTGTTAAACAGTGGGTTCAGTCATGCGAAGAATGTCAAAGAGGAAGTTATTTAAGGCCAAAAGAACCTGGACGCGCGACCGGTGAATATACGCTCTTTGGAAGAGTTAGTTTAGATGCCGTTCATATAAAAGAGGGAAGGTATAAATATTTAATTGTGGCCAGAGATGATTTATCTGGTTGGGTAGAGGCAGCGCCTCTTATTAATTTAACTGCCAAAAATGTGGCAGAATTTTTTTTGAATAATTGGGTATATAGGTATGGGGTGATGAAGTTGGTGATGGTAGATGGAGGTCCTGAATTTGGGACAGAGTTTAAAGAGGCCGTATTGAAAGTTGGATCAAAGGTTAGGGTAGCAAACCCATATTATCCTGAAGCTGAAGGCATGGTTGAAAGAGGGCATCAAGTTATTAAGGATGCTTTAGTTAAAATATGTGGACAAGTGCCGAAAATTGGAGGCACTATTTACCTTTAGTTTTATTTGCTGATCGAATCACTGCCAAAAGGACAACCGGATTTTCACCTTATGAACTTGTTTTTGGACAGAAAGCAGTTTTACCGGTTGATTTAGAAGCTGAATCATATCTTGGAGTTGACTGGGACACGGTCAAAACTACTGAAGAATTATTGTGTGCAAGAATGATGCAGCTAGAAAAGAAAGAAGAATATTTAGAAAAGGCATATTCGCGGATGATGAAGATCCGAAATCAATCAGTTAGATATTGGGATGAGCGGTTGGCACATCGATTAAGGAAACCTTTGAACCCAGGAGATATGGTTCTGGTGTATAATAGGGGTTTGGAAAGTCAGTGGGGAAAAATGTTTGCAGATAGGTGGAATGGACCGTATAAAATCAAGGAGCAAGTTTCCGGCGGTTCATATGTGCTAGAAGAGTTGGATGGAGTAGTATTGAAGAAGAGGGTAGTGGCCGATCAAGTTAAACTGTTCTATCCTAGAGGCACCAGGAGTGCCGAAGTCTTCCTCCGCAATGAGGATAAACTATGATATCAATGAAACTTTATGGATTCCTCCGCAATGAGGATAAACTATGACATTTATGAAATTATTTGGATAACTCCGAAATGAGGATAAACTACAATTTTAAATGACATTTATCAAATTTTATTCCTCCGCAATGAGGATAAACTATGATATCTACAAAATTTTATGGATTCCTATGCAATGAGGATAAACTATGATATCGACAATATTTTATGGATTCCTCCGCAATGAGGATAAACTATGATATCAACGAAATTTTATGGATTCCTCCGCAATGAGGATAAACTATGACATTTATGAAATTATATGGAAAAACTCCGAAATGAGGATAAACTACAATTTTAAATGACATTTATCAAATTTTATACCTCCGCAACGAGGATAAACTATCTTCTTTTTTTATCAAAATACTTCACTATCGTTACACTGTATATGGACGACGAAACTATGATGAAACTTAACGAAATTCAAGAAGCCATTCTTTGAAATTTTCAAAAAAAAAAAAACTTAAAATTCTTAAAATATGGGTGAAGATAGTGTTGGAAAAATTTTAAAATTTATTGGAAGAAGTGTTCACAGGGTAACCTTCTTAATTTAATATTGGCAAGTGTGGGGGTAATTGATGGGCTGGCTGCTCTATACACAATTACCCCATAATGTTCGTTTCCATAATTTTCCCTGTTTCTAGTTGAATCCTGGCTTTGTCTTTTAATTATAGGAAGTCCACTAAGACTATAAACTGGAACGAATCAAGAGACACCGCTCTCAACGCCGGATTCAAGATTTTTTTTATTTTATTTTGATTTTGATTTTTTATGTTAGATTGTGATTTCTTTTCTTTAATATATATTATGAATTATTGTAAAGGTGATGCTCACTGGTGGTCTCTAATCATTTTTATAAATTGGAGAGAGCCCACCCAGTGATCATCATTATAAAAATTATCTTCTAAAAAACTTTCATTTATTTTCTTTTCCTTTCAATTTCTCAAAATTGTGTAACCACATCAAGTTGCACTTGGATGTGGGTATGATGTCAAGGGTACAGCTCATCAAATGGCCGGGGGGCATCTTTTAAAATTTTATTTTAAAATTTTATTTTAGTACTTTTTTTATCTTTCTTTTCACATTAATTTATCTTTCTTTAAAATTAAATTTTAACTTTTATTTTAAAACTATCTTTTCTTAAATCTTTTATTTTGAATAAAAAAAAAAATAAAAAAAAAATAAAATACACCACGCAATATAGGGGGAGGACTTGCTAGCAAGTCCGCAACTTGAAGTCAGATGGAAATCAGATGGAACTCAGACTGAAGTAATACTGAACTTTCACTTGAAGTATCACACAAATAACAATGGATCTATATTGAAAACATAGTGAAAGTGTGAGGATAACTGAATGGAAGCCAGAAAAAATCATTCCATGAGTCTACTCAATGCAAAGTATTTTTTGAAACAGCTTATTAAAATAATACTTTATTTAATTAATTTGATCAATAAAAATTGATTGACAATATTGCAATTCTTAAATACAATAATTTTATTAAAAAATTTCAGATTACATATAAAAAAAATCAGTGACTTTTTCTATTACTTACAACTGTTTTTACAGAATTGAAAACTATGTTTCAGCTAATATTTTATGGAAGTGAACTCTGTTCTTCGCCCAAAGAACAGAGTTCATCCTCCTAATTTCACACTCTGTTTGCACCAATCTCCATCCCTTTCAATTCTATCAACACATGCTTGTCTTCCCTTCCCATGCCTTTCGCTATCCTCCCAGCCCCATTGTATGCCATCCTCTTTTGATCCCCATTTCACCCCTCTCAACCTCTCCCAGACCCTTTTCTTCATTTAAAATGCCTCGGAACCCTTAATCTTCCCTTCCAACTCTTTCCCAACATTTTCGCTACCCCATACACCCTTCCTCACCCCTCTCTCCAGCCTTTCCAGCCCTTGTAGCCCCATTTGTGTTCACATGAGCTTCAAGGTGTTTTCAAAGTAAATTCAATACTTCTTCATGATGGTTTCATCACTTCCTCAATGTGTGCTCAAAAAGATATGAATTAGGGTTCAAGGTTGCGGACTTGCTAGCAAGTCCGCCCCCCATATTGCGTGGTGATAAAAAGAAAAAAAAATAAAATAAAATAAAAATAAAATAAAAAAAAAAAAAATAATAATAATAATAATAATATAAAAAAAAAAAAAAAAAAAATTAAAATTAAAATTAAAATTAAAATTTATTAATTAAATCAAAATCATTATTATATTTCATAGTTTTATTTTTTTTAGTTTTCATTCTTTTTAGTTTTATTCATTTAGTTTAGACAGGAAACAGGGTCTAGGAGAACTCAATACCAATGGGATTTTACTTCAAGACATCTGTTAGTCCACCAAGACTTTAAACTGGCTACTGTTCACGACATTCTTTAAGGGTTTTTTTTATACAAATTTTGGATCTGTTAGTCCTCCAAGATTTTAAACTGGCTACTGTTCAAGACGTTCTTTAAGGTTTTTTTACACGTATTTTGGAGCTGTTAGTCCTCCAAGACTTTAAACTGGCTACTGTTCAAGACTTTCCTTAAGGGTTTTATACGAATTTTGGAGCTGTTAGTCCTCCAAGACTTTAAACTGGCTAATTTTCAAGACTATCGTTAAAATTTTTTTTATTGGATTTGTTAGGTCCACCAAGACCTTAAACTGGAGTGTTATCAAATGTTAGGTCCACTAAGACCTTAAACTGGAGTGTTATCAAATGTTAGGTCCACCAAGACCTTAAACTGGACTGTTATCAAGCTGTTGGGTCCACCATGACCTTAAACTGGATTTCTTATCGATTAAATGTTTGGTCCACCATGACTTTAAACTGGTAGCTCATTCATTGTTTAGTCCACTATGACTTTAAACTGGAAAATTAATATCTGCAGGATAATTCAACATTCATTGGACCACTATGGCCTTATACTGGATTACTTGTCAATCAAATGTTTGGTCCACTATGACATTAAACTGGATTATCAAATTTATTCAATCTTTGGTCAAGCCTAGGCCTTACTTAGGAATATATCAAGATATTTATGCACTTAAACAATCTTTGGTCCACCAAGACCATAAACTGGTAATCGATTATATGTTTGGTCCACCAAGACTTTAAACTGGAATGTCAATCTTGTTTGGATAACTCAATTCAATCTTTTAATTTATCACTGTCCACTAAGACTCTAAACTGGTTATTCAATTATTTCTGGAATTGGGTGCTGATAGCTTTAGGAGGTTTAAATTTTAGGTGGTGATGATGCTAAGGAAAGCATAATGGTTAATTAGGTGAAATTTGTGGCGCTTTAACATGGTCTAAAGTTAATATTATTATTGGAAGCCTGGCAAAAGTATTTTATGGGTTTGCTGTATAGCAAAGTTTGAAAATTGTGATGAAGGAATCAGAAGTTAGGATGGTAGTTGGATTTTAGGGAATGATTTTTTTTAGTGCCTCATAGTTAGGCCATTTTTTTTTGGTGTGAAGCTTGGAGGACCTTATGGCGAGATTGGAATCATAGAATTCGGCTCAGTGGGGGGCCCTATGAGGTTGGAATCAGGAGTATTCGGCTCATAGGAAGATCCACTCTCTCAATGCTGTGACAAGAAGGAAGACTGGTATATGGGAGCCTGAAGGGATTCAAACCTTGCTCTCAGTAGTGGAATCATCACAAGATTTATTTTATTTTATTTTATGTTATATCAAGCCAGAGAAGAAAGAAAACATCATTTATGTTGAAAGTTTAAGAAGACCAAGCAAAAACAAAATTTTATCAAGTTATACTGTTAGAAAAGATAATTTCTTTGAAATTGTTCAACATCATTATCAAAGCTTTGCATTAAAATTCTTCTTTTCATGAGGTCTTCATGGTTATTAGCTGGAGTTTCTTGAAAATAGGCCAGCATTTTTCGTTTCAACTCATTAGTAAAGTCAAGAAAAAGATAGCGATGAAAATTTGGGTAATGATTGATATAGTCCGTCTTCACTCTACCAACATCATCAGTGTTGGTTATTTCGACAGCTAGAAGTTCAAATATGTTATTAAGTCATAGGATTAGTCAATTTTGATTAAAAGTTTTTTTAGTAAGATAAATAGGGTCTTACATTTAGAGCCAGGAAACATAGTCTCAGCAAAGTTAGTTGGGGGTACTGGCGTTATAGGATTAGGATCTTGTGAAGGCAAAATTAGGCCGGGATCCGCTGATGAAGATTGAACTTTTGAAGCTGTTTTTGATCTTATTCGTTTTAAGAAGACAGGAATTTTGGATCGCTTTTTAGAAGTTGAGGGATCAGGGAGAGCTGCTGGTCCTAAATATACGTTTGTTTTATAAGGAACTATTGGCCGGTTGAATTTGACTTTTTTCACACGGCATAAGTCGCAAGCTGTTCTGCCAGGAAGATTAGGATTGGACATTAAACAAGGTACCTGGTATCGAGCGCAGAGTTCACATGGAGCGACAAGTTCTTTGGAAGACATATTGATGAAGATGAATTTTATAGTTAATTAAAGAAGATGGTGGTTGAAGGTTAAAGATGAATATTGTGTTCAACCACTTATGCAAAGTTTTAAGAATGGGGACATTCTCGATTTGAGGGAGGATGTGGTAGCCTAAAGTTTAGTACGGCACCTAAGTACGTAAATGGAGTTATTACGGCGTGCAAGATTGGTGTTGTTATTTTTTTTATATATATAAAAGGTTTTTATTTAATTTATTTGAGTTTTAAATATGAAGAAATTGGTCACGAGCAAATGCCTACACGAAAACAATTTATTTTACAGAGAAAACATATTTTTATGGTCTGAAAAACTTATAAGTATCAAGTAAAGTCACTCAAGAGCCTTGGGAAATTTCCCCAGAATTTTTACTATTTTTCTTATATTTTTTAAATGAATTTTAAAGTCTTATAGAAATATTTACGTTTTCAAAAATTACTTAACTTTGATGAATTTTCACGGGGTAATTAGAGCTGCGCAGACTACGAGAATTAGTTTGGTATGTAAAGGGGAAGTAGCTCTATTATGTGTAATTTTTCTAGATTTTTTATTATAGTTTTAAGGTTCTAATTGAGTCCGGAAGTCCGGACGGACTCCGTTTTGACTCCGTTCCGGCTCCGTACGGACTCCGTACGGGCTCCGGATTGACTCTGGAAGAGCTCTGGAGGGGAAAACTTAGGCACGTGACTAGGAATACTTAAGCGACTCTCAAACTCGAAATTGAGGGGGGGGACACGTCATTCAGCTTAATCATTGACCACCACAGTCTCATTTTTTATTACTCAACAAATTAAAATAACTTGTAATACCCTTATAACATTATTATTTTTTTACATAACATTTTAGAAATACAATTCAACAATTTAAAATCACACTTCATACAGGGTATCTTTAGAAAGGTCTTCATCACTGGGACTTGATTATTGCTGTCTCATAAAAATTAAAAATATTATAAAAACATAAAAGTCAATCTTTTCAGATCTTTCACTGGTACACCTTAATTGTTGTATTCAGTATTTCTTTATCAACAGCCACTTTTATCTCGATCTCAATAAGCGTTAAATATTTTAGAGTTTCATTATTTTATCAATCAGATCCAAGTAGATTGGTTAGCTTAGTGATTTAGAATTCCCATTTTGTTATTTTATTGGAAGGACGGGGTTTTCAGCTAAATCCACATATCTCCTCCGGATTCTGCTTACAGCAAGGCGACTGTAAGAGTTTACCTTACCATAGTGGCTGTGTGTGTATTTCCTATAGTATAGTGAAAGAGCGCAACATAGAGATAAATATATAGATTTAGTGGGATTAACTATTATTAGAGCTATTTTATTACTATAATAAGGAAAATTCAAATAGAGCGCTTCAAGAGGGAGTAGCTGTGGATATTACACCACACAATATGGGGGGCGGACTTGCTAGCAAGTCCGCAACCTTGGACCCAAACTCACCATAGATTTAACACACATTGAGCTATTGATAAAGGAGCCATACAATCAGGAATGAACACCACTCAGAAGAACAGTTTTAGGTGGGTGTTCAAGTAGAGTTCAGTATGGGTTCAGTATGAGTTCAGTCTGAGTTCCATCTGAGTTCCATCTGAGTTCAGGTTGAGGACTTGCTAGCAAGTCCACCCCCTATATTGCGTAGTGTTAGCGCTTGTTAAGAATAGAAATATCCGGATAGTAGTGCTTGTTTCCTTATCTTTAACTCATCTCAACTTATAAACTTTCTAGTCAAATATTAGTGTTACACATTATTACACTGTCTTTAAAAAATAAGAGTGGAAGGCGCTTCTTTTTATAAATTAAAAAGGAGAACCAACCCATCTTGCATTGTGTCTACTGCTTAGAGCTTTAGAACTTTTTACAACGGATGTATATTAATGGTCTGTGGTGCGTGGAATAGTGGATGGGTATGAGTTCAATGCGAGGATGAGTAAAGGATATAAAAGGGGTTGGGTTTTTTGTTTGATACTCTTTAGAATTAAATTATAAAACATATTTATAGTTAATAGTGGTAGAAGCTTTTTAGTTAAATCATTATTATTGAATCTTTCTTTATTTTCTCAGTAATCATCTCTAGATCCTAAATCTTTGATTGTTAAGTTTCCCACCCTTCGTGAGATCTTAAGAATTCTAATATTAACTTTCAATTATATTAGAATCCTTCTCAAACATAACTCGAAGCAGTAGTTCTTCCTTCGATTCATCTTTGAATCACTTCCTCAAATCATTCCTCTGTGCTTTGAAGAAGTATCTAAAACTCCTCATCTCACTTACAGGAACATCCTCAACCTTGTGCCTAGGTCGTCCAGTGACAGTATAATTTTATTCTCCATAGTTCTCATTCTTTGCACTACTATGTCCCTCTTCAGGTGTTTTCTCTAAATTCTTAAAATGGCACCTGTTCAATGCACTCCTCCTACAGGCGCTACTACTAGAGCTCGCTCCAGAGGCAGGCCAACAGCCACACGGCCTGTTTCCCGCACTCACTCCGTGGAGCCACTCGAACTTAGGGAACAGCAACATTCAATCCAATCTGTAGAAGAAATCCCACAAGATTTTGATTATTCTAGTGATGATGAAGAAGGAGAGGATACAATGCATGAGGCACCATCCGCCCCTGCTAATCACACTTCTGGTCAACCTTCAGGACCTGGACCATCTAATTCTCTGGAAGATTTCATGAGACTTTCCATGAAGACTCTTTCAAATTCAACGTCTTCAGTTTCAAATTCAACGTCTTCAGAGGGATCTAAATTCAAAACTCCTTCCATGAAATCTCCTGATAGATTCAATGGAGAACATCCAGACAGATTGCGTCCCTTCTTGCAAACCTGCAAGCTCCTGTTCCATAATGACCCTTGAACCTTCAATAAAGACCGATCAAAGGTTGTTTACGCTTCTTTGTTCCTTGCCGGAAAAGCAGCAAGATGGTTTGAACCCTATCTTCTCATGCTCTCTTTGACTGAAACCCACTTACTTATTAATAACTGGGAAAAGTTCAAAGACCAACTCTTCACTTTGTTCGGTGACCCTAATGAAACTGACAACGCAGAAATTGAACTTGATTTTCTTTGCATGAGTGATAATGGTAAAGCCCCTGAATATATCTCGAAATTCAGAGCGCTTCAAACTTGAGTAGGTTGGAATGATTCTGCCCTCAAGTATCATTTCAAAAAAGGAATTCCTTCAAGGATTCTGGATCAGTTATATCTTCACGGTCAGAAGATGACTACTTTAACAGATTTAATTGATCGAACCCTCGAACTCGACGGCGTTTACCAAGGACAACTTCAACTTTGTTGATACGCCAACAAATCTCAAGTCCTAAATTTTAAATCATTACCTTCTTCACAACCACAGACAACTCAATCCTCCTTGATTCAATCCAAACCCAATAAGGGAAAGGACAAACCTCGACCAAAAATCTCAACCCCAGGAAATATCAGTAAAGTACTGGATCCTAAAGGGGAACTTAAAGAAGCTGAGAGGAAGAGGTGAGCAGATAATGGGTTATGTATGTATTGTGTGGGTAAGCACAAGCTGGAAGATTGTGTAAAATTGAAGGAAAGAGAAGGTACTAGTTCGGAGTCAAAAAACTAGTAGATAGTTTACTTGTGTGCAAAGCAAACTATCTTATCCCTCCCAGTGCACAGAACCTCCATCTCTTAAGTACTGGAGTTGCCTTAAACCACTTGAGATTCATTCTTTTTAAGGAAGATATCCCCTTCAGTTGTCTTATATACTCTGGAGCTTCAATTTCTTTTGTCAGTTTATCTTTTGCCAAGAATTTACAGCTGACATTTACAGATATTGATCAAAATCCAATTTATTTGGTTGAATCAGAGGAACCCAAATATTGGGTCAGTAAGAAAGTTTTATGGGTTTTCAACTTTCCGAACTTTTACCCCTTCAAGTGGGAATTATCAGTCTTGGACGCCCCAAGGATGGATGATACCATTCTTGGCCATGAATTTTTAACGAATTGGAATCCTGAAATTGATTGGACATGGTGATTGATCACCCCACGTAGAGTATATTTCTAATTCTTCAATGCAGGTCAATAGGGAGTTAAACAACCCACCTGACAACGTCCTGCTAGAGGACAAATCTCAGCCTGATGACTTGCAAGCATCTGATCTTTCTTTGAATGAGCAATTGGCTAACCCTTCTAGCTCAATAGCTTCACTCAAAGAGGATTTAAATTTCTTCCAAGTAATAGAATTATGCTCTCTGTATTCTGGTCTTCCCTCGACAGATTCCCTCAAAGATGATGAGGACGACTAAATTGATTTTGAAACCATTAAATCAACTCTACCAGAAATATATCATGATTCCCTCAATGTTTTTTCAATCCGCAAGGCCGGTAAGTTACCACCTCATTGACCCTACGATCATCAGATAGAGTTAACAGGTCCAGTACCTCCGGCAGATCTTGTCTATTCTTTGTTGAAGGACGAATCTCAAGTTCTTCGAGACTAAATTTCAGAGATTGTAGCCAAAGGTTTCATCAGAGCCAGTAAATCTCCAACTGGCTCCCCTTTTCTCTTTGTAAAAAAGAAGGATGGAAGTCTTAGGTTGTGTTTTGACTATAGAAAGCTCAACACAGTCACTAAGAAGAATGCATATCCTGTTCCTCCTATGTCATTACTTCTTACCCTTTTCAATGGTGCTAATTTCTATTCTAAAATTGATCTTAGAGGTGCTTACAATCTTATTTTCATTGCGGAAGGTCATGAACCACTGACTGCAATGCGCACTAGATTTGGTAGTTTTGAATATTTAGTTATGCCTTTTGGATTGTGTAACGCACCATCTACTTTTCAAACTTTTGTCAATGACATATTTCAAGATGTTGTCCAAAAATTTGTTTTTGTCTATTTAGATGATATTTTAATTTTCTCGGAGACACTGGATGAACATATACATCATGTTCAACAGGTTCTAAATCGACTTTGAGATCACGGTCTCTACGCCAAGCATAATAAATGCGAATTACACCTCAAATCTTTTGATTTTTTAGGTTTTACGTTATCCACTGATGGTTTAGTCATGGACAACAAAAAAGTCCAAAAGGTCCTGGAATGGCCTGAGCCCAAATCCGTCAAATCCCTCTAGGGATTTTTTGGTTTTGCAAATTTCTATAGAAGATTTATTAAAGATTACTCTAAAACTATTTCCAATCTTACTTCTCTTCTTAGAAAAGATATTCCTTTTCTTTTTACTTCCACAACACGAAAGGAAATTGAAGCATTGAAGATGGCGTCCACCACAGCTCCAATTCGTCAACATTTTGATCCTTCAGCTTGGACAATAGTCGAGACAGATGTGAGCGATTATGCTATTGCAGGAGTCAGTTCTCAATTAAATCCTGAAACAAAGTTGTTTTATCCTGTTGCTTTTGAGTCACGCAAACTCATTGCAGCAGAATTAAATTATGAAATTCATGACAAAGAGCTTTTAGCTATTATTTATTGTCTTAAAAAATGGCACTCTTTTCTTCTCAGCTTAGACAGTCCTTTTCAAATTTTAACATACCATAATGCTTTTAAATACTTTATGTCTTCCAAAGTGTTAACCAGGTGTCAAGCCAGGTGGGCTGAATTTCTTTCTGAATTTTCTTTTTCTATTTCCTATTGCCCAGGTAAAAACTGCATTGTCCCAGATATCTTGTCACGTCGTGACAATTTTTACCCACAGTGGGGGGACCCATTTGCTGAAAAGAACCCAGAAAATGTGAAATCAATCTTCAACTAATCAATGTTAATGACTCATCAATTTAATTCGATGACAATTCAATCTTTTCAAAATCCACTATCCAACATCCTCGAAGCTCAGTCAAAGGACAATTATTGTTTAGGGTTAAAAGACAAGATACTCTGGAAGCAAGGGGCCAAAAAGTTTAGTATTGAATCAGGTCTATTAGTTTTCGAGGGAAGAGTAGTCATACCTGACAACAATGAAATAAAATTATGGATTTTCAATAGTCGACATGATTCTCCATTAGCTGGTCATTTTGGGGTTGATAAAACCTACAAGTTAATAGCAAGGGATTTCTTCTGGCCAGGTATGACCAGGGAAATCATGGCCTATATAAAATCATGTTACGAATGTAATAGGAATAAGGCTCCCCGTCACTGGAAATATGGGTTGCTTCAACCACTTTCTATTTCCTCTAAACCTTGGGAATCTTTATCGATGGATTTTATTTCTCAACTTCCTCTTTCTAATAATTTTGATGCTATATTAGTAATAGTAGATAGATTCTCAAAAATGTCTTTTTTTATTAAAACTACTACTACTGCTACTGCAAAAGATTTGTAAAAATTGTTTCTAGAATATGTATTTTCCAAACACGGCTTACCTAATGATATTATTTCAGATAGAGGCTCATTGTTTGTGTCCACATTCAGGACTCAACTGTGTCGACAACTCAATATCACGAGGAACCTCTCCACAGCCTATCATCCTGAAACTGATGGGCAAACAGAAAGGGTCAACCAAATCCTCAAACAATACCTTCAAATGTATGTCAGTTAAAAACAAGACAATTAGACCACATGGTTACTATTGGCCGAATCTTCTTATAATAACTCGACTCATTCTTTGACAAAACAATCTCCTTTTGAAACTGTTTATGGAAGACATCCTCGATTCAACTCAATCCATGTAGGAACTAGTCATCCTGCGGAACATTATCTTTGAACCATATCACGACTCCAAGAGGAACTTTAATCAAATTTGGAATTAGCGGTTCGAAGGTACAATGAACAGGCCAACAAACATTGACAAACTTCTCCTTCTTTTATACCAGGCAACAAAGTATGGCTCAATGCAAAAAACGTTTGGACGACTCGACCATCAAAGAAACTGGCTGAAAAACACTTGAGACCATTTGAAATCAGCTTTGAAGTCTCTAAAACTGCATTTCGACTCAAGTTACCTCCTAAATGGCAGGCTATTCACCCTGTTTTTCACATATCTCTCCTGGAACTGGCACGAGAAACATACCCGGGCAAGAACCAACCTCCTCCCGAACTGGTGTGGTCTTCCATCATTGGCAGGGGCCTTTGTTGCGTGATTTGGCATTGTTTATGCATGTCTTAATTGAGATCTGTTAAGGAATTAGGTATTTTTCTGGTTTTATTCTGTGGATATTGGGTCTGCAGGTATGTGGGTACTATCATTGGATAGCTCCAGTTTTTCTCTATATTTTATTTCTTGAAGACATTTTTCATATTCTGAGTTTTAAGGGGCCATTTCCTTTTTTTTCATTTAAAAAGATAGCTGTTTAATTTTGTTTTTTGTGTTTTACGGGCTAAACTTAAGTCTTAGGGTTAAGTGCTTAATACCTTTGGATAGAGCTAATTTTTCTCTATATTTAATGTCACAATTTGTTATAGTGAAATTACGTGTTTTAAAGGTTTTAGTAGTTGTAGTTAGTTTTTCTAAGTAGATTGGGTTTTTTAGTGGTTCTCTGGCTTCAGGGAGGCCGTGCCGCTTTAGTCGGCGCCCCGACGTCGGGCGGCCCGCCCGCCTCTTTTTTAGAGGGTTGGGGAGCGCTTCTGGAGAGTTTTTTAAGCAATTTGGCAGGTACAGGCGCCAGATTGGTGGGTGCGCATGGGCTCTTAGATAGTGGTCTGTGTGTATTTAGTGAATAAGACAGTCTGGGGAACCATAATCATCATACAACTATCCGGAGGTGATATCATTGTTCCTCACTCAGTTTTCACTGTTTTCTGGCCACAATTTGCTGTGTTTGTTGCAAGTGAGTTCTTCATTTAACTTAACTTTGGCAACTGTTTTCCCTGTTATAGTCTTGCAAGCTATAGCAAGTATTATTTCTGTCTCTTGTGTGGATTTGCAGCCTACATCAAGTATCTTTGCTGTCTCTGGTGTGGACATTTTTCTACATTTCAGTTCTTTGGTCTGGTAGTCTGTCTGGGGACTACTTTCTTGGCTCATCAAGCAGTCAAGTGTATTGGAAAAGGGGCTTTTGGTAAACAGGAACCAATTTACTGTAGCAGGTAAATCTCACTCAAATTTTTTAAAGGGACAGGGGATTTTCTCTCTGGTTTTTCTCCAACTCCCTTGGTCAAGGCATATAGCTAGCAATATAGGATTGTCTACATTTCTGGCGCCCAACATGGGGTAGAACTTGCTATTTCTTTTGAATCTCTGTTTTCTTTGGTTCGCTTTTTTTGGTGTTTTGGACTGGAAGAATGGCTTCTGGTTCTGCTATTCCTGTGGTGACTGTCAGTGGGGGGGATGGTCCTCTTGCTGTGATGGTTAGGGAGTGTGTTAGGATTAAAACTTGGGATGGTACCAAGTTTAATGGAGAGGATGTGAAGTGGTTTCTGGAAAAGTATGAAACTGCTTCTGGTGTGGATGGTGCTTCTTACCTGGACATGGTGAAGAAGATTATTTTCTTTATTGGTGATAGGGCAGTGGAGAAGGAGATTGTGGCCATGTCTGGCTACATAAGAGGGATTTGAAGTTGCTGTGTAGGGATAAGATTGATAGATGGGGTGTCAGGTTCACTATCATGGATCTGAACAAGGTTGTCAGTGAATGTCAATCTTATGGTGGTGTTGGTAACTTACACAGTTACAAAAAATATCTGCTGTAATTTGATCCTGTGGTGGAATACTTGGTGGAAGTGGAAAAGCTGGCATATGAAAATGCTTCCAAAGATGTTTTTAGGTCTGCCCTGGCTAGAAATGTCAGGATGGATGTGTTGAAGGAGTTGTCAAGAAAGGAATTGATGAAAAATCTTTCTAATGGGGATCAGAAGCTGCCTGCCTTGGATAAGGTGAAGGAGGCTGTGGAGGCCCATTTGAAGTTATTTTCTGTGGACACCTATCAGGAGGGGTGTGCCAAATATGTCAGCAAGGTGAGTGAGGCTTTGGCTGGAGAGGAGCTTAGGGAAAAGAAGGAGGAGAAGAATTTGGTGAAGGTTCCAAAATAGGAGAGGGACCCAATGGTGGAACAGTTAGCTGACCTGACAAAACAGCTTCACATTTTTGTTCAGGAGGCTAAGAAGGTCAACGAAGCACATTCTCAGCCTAGAGAGTTTGAAAGGAGGGCTGGTATGAGTGATTCTTGGGTTTGCTCTTATTGCAGTAGGAGGGGGAACAGGTCCAATGATTGTTGGGCCTTGAACAGAGATGTGTCTGAAGTGAAAGTGTAGTTTGATGGCAGGGTTTTCAAGTTCCCTGACGGTTCTTTTGTCAAGCCCAGTCAGGGGCAGGCTCCTGTGGATTCGGTCAGGAGGAGGGGTGGTCTCAATCAAAGGAGGCCGAGGTTTGAGGAGATTCCTGATCAGTGGAAGTCTTCTGCTAAGGAGAGTGAGGATGTCAAGGATAAGAGGAAGGTGGTCAATAATGTCTCTTTTTCTACTTCCTTTGGTGGTTTGGAGTTGTATTCTTGTGGTGGAAAGTCAAGTGGTGAATGCTTGGATGGTGTTTATGTTGTGGAAGCAGGAAAGGTGGGAAGGCCTAAGAGCAGTTCTAAGGCACAACCAAAGCCTATGTCTTCAAAGGTGGATCCTAAGCTGAGTGCATCTAGGAAGAAGTACAGCAAAGAGGAGCTGTACAAGATGCAGAAGGGTATGGCTGACATGCCCCCCCTAGTTTTGGCGCATTGGACATGAATGGTGAGCCAATGCCAATGGAGATGGATTCTGACTCTGAGGTTTATGTCCCTTTGGCTTCATTTCCAAAGCCTGCTGGAGTTAGAGGGTATGGTGAGGGATCTGGTTTGGTTCCTGTTGATGGTAAATCTGTTGGTGGTGCTGGCCCTCAAGAATCTTCTAGGACCAAAGTGGTGAAGCCAAGGGCTCACTTTGAGAGGCCAGTAGTTTCTGGTCAATCCAATGTTATGGACTCTGTCCTGGAAAGGATGAATCAGGGTCAGGTTTCTCTATCTTATGGGGAGTTTTATGCTATCAGTCCAGGGTTGGCTGATAGGCAAAAAAAGTTGTTGACCAGGATAAGGGTTTCTTCTGGGGAGGTGGAATACATATGTGATTCTGCTGAAAAGTTTGGTGAGGGGTTGGAAACTCATTTTTCTGCTCCTCTGGTTTATTTCAATTTCACTCTGAATGGCAGGGAGGCAAGCGCATTGGTGGATTCAGATTCTCAGATAAACCTGATTTCTTTGTTTGAGGCAATTAATATGGGCCTCCACATCAAAACTGGTATTGGTGGGAATTTGAGAGGGATTGGTGGCCATGTCACTGAATTGGTCCGAACTTCCAAATTTGTGAAGTTAGATGTTGGTGGAGCCTCAGGAAAGGTTCATTTTTACATTGCTAAAGGTAATGTAAAAGCAGTTTTGGGTGGGCCATTCTTGATGGATTTCCAGGCAAGATTTGGATATCAATATGAACTGGGAATCAGTTTGGAGTTGACTGGTGAAGATGAAAGAAAACTTTACATGAGGTTATCATCCCCTGGAGAGGATGGTTGGGAGACCTGGCCTGGCTTATCTTCAATGTGCCAGTGCATGGATTGTTGCAGGAGACAGAGAAAAGTTGGTGCTGCCTCCGGTTTTTTGGAGTGTGGCTCAGGCTCTATTGTGAGTGTGTCTTTTTTAGAGTAACGAGGGCTGATCACCCTAGTGCTACAACCTCACCCCAAGGTGAAGAAATCCCAGGTTGTAGTAGGTCAGCTCCCTTGGAGATATACCAAGTGGATTTTCAACTTTCTCTTTTTAATGTTTCTCTTCTCTGCAAGTATTCATCAAATTTTTTATCAAGTCTCTGTTCTCTCTCAAGATTTTTAATTATTTTTAAATCAAGTTCAAAAAAGAAGATTGGTTATATATCTTTATTGAAAGATATGCAGAAAAGTTTTGGGGCAGTGAGATTGGGGTCTAAATGTAAGTCCTCCCAATTGGGCACTGCTAGGCTTTCTTCTACACCTTTCAAAAACATTACCTGGACCAAACCTGTAAGCATTGGGGAAACTCCTGGTTATTTTTGTAGGTCAGAAGAAAACTCATGAAAAGAAGATAAAAATTTCAAAATAATTCAAGAAAATCAAGAAAAAAATATGAAGATAATGAAGAAAGAAGATTCAAAATATTTTTGTGAAGATCAACAAGATCTATTTTTGGGCCTCCAGCATGAGTTTAAACTGCAGAAAATATTGAAGAAGGAAGATCATCAAGATCTATTTTTGGGCCTCCAGCAAGATGATAAACTGAATTATTTAAGAAGAGTTGATTCTGATGATGAATAAAGATTTGAAGATTTAGAAGATGGAAGTGGAGATATAGATTTGGGATTGCGGAAAAGCTGTGGAGTGGTGAGATTGGGGTCTAAATGTAAGTCCTCCCAATTGTGCACCGCTAGGGTTTCTTCTACACCTTTCAAAAACATTACCTTGGCCACACATGTGAGCATTGGGGAAACCCTTGGTTTTTGTTCCAGGTCTGGTGGTGAAGATGTCCTGAAGATCCCTCAAGTTGAAGGTGGCGCAAAAGATTAGGCCTGTCAATGAGCCTATGTCTGTGGGTTTGAACCTGCCTTTGAAGAGACTGCCTTTGTCAAGAGATCTGTACTGTACTCCTTTGGTGAAGAATCCTGCCAAATTTGTAGAGACAGCTAGAGTGACTGCGGAGAGGTTGAAGGTTGTTAATTTTGGTCCTGATGGGTGGTTGTCAGAAGAAGAAAAGAATTTGTTGTTGCATGTTATTGTGCTGAGGGAGAAAGCTGTGGCATTTGTTGAAAAGGAAAGGGGTGTGTTGAAGCACTCTTATGGGGAACCATACTTTATTCCTGTGGTTTGTCATGAACCTTGGAAAATCAAACCTATTCTGATTCCAGTTGCTATCAGAGAAGATTTTGTAGAGATTGTTAGGGAAAGAGTCAGGACGGGGTTATATGAACAATCGAATTTGAGTTACTCAAGCCCGGTGTTCTGTGTAAAGAAGGAGAATGGGAAATTGTGGGTGGTCCATGATCTTAGAGCATTGAATAGAGTCACTATTAAGGACGCTGGTATGCCACCGAGTGCAGAGGACTTTGTTGAAGCTTTTGCTGGAAGGGTGTGTTATGGTTTGGGTGATATTATGGGTGTTTATGATGAGAGGGAACTTCACACCGATTGAAGGCCTCTCACATCTTTTGAGACTCCTTTGGGAAGATTTCAGCTCACTAGGTTGCCTCAAGGAGCAACTAATTAAGTGGCAGTTTATCAAGCACAAATGGCTTGGATTTGGAATGATGAGGTCCCTACTCATGCTGGTATTTTCATTGATGATGGTGGAATTAAAGGACCATCCACTGATTATAATAATGAGGTGTTAGCAGAGAACACAGGTATAAGGAGGTTTGTCTAGGAATATGCAATAACTCTAGAGAGAATGTTGTTTAGGATTGAAGAGGCTGGTTTGACCATTTCAGGGTCAAAATTCTGATTTTGCGTTCCTGATATGGAAATTCTGGGTCATGTGGTATGTAAAGAGGGAAGGATTATAGCAAGGAAAAAGGTTAATAAAATTCAGTCATGGCCAAGGCCTAAAAAAACCACTAAAGTTAGGGGATTTTTGGGTGTGTGTGTTTATGTCAGGATTTTCATTAAGGATTTTTCTTTGTTGGCTTCACCTTTAAGGAGGCTGACAAGGAAAGATGCAGACTGGGAATGGACTGAAGAGTGTGAAGAGGCTTTTCAGAAGTTGAAGAAGGTGGTTGGTGAAGATATTATTCTTAACAAGTTGGATTATGGTGTTGATGCTGAAAAAATTCATCTGGCAGTGGACTCAAGCTATATATCTGCTGGTGCTGTTTTGTCTCAGGAGGATAAAACTGGGAGGGTCAGGCCAGTACGTTATGAGTCTGTGGTGTTTAATGAGGTTGAATCTAGGTATTCTCAACCTAAGTTGGAATTGTGTGGTTTAGCAAAAATTTTAAAGAAGCTACAGATGGTTTTTTGGGGGCAGCATTTTGAGCTGCAGGTGGATGCTAAATCTTTGGTTCAGATGATCAATAGGCCTAGTCTTCCAAATGCTCCAATGACTAGGTGGGTGGCATTCATTCAACAGTTTCTTTTGACCTGGTACACAAACCGGGCAAAACGTTTACGATGCCTGATGGATTATCGAGGAGGCCACCTACAGATGAGGATTCTGATTCTGAAGAGTTTGATGAAGATGTTCCAGTGGTTAGTGCCAGCACAAAGGGTGCTGAATATTTTTCACTCCTCCCCCATGAGGCTAAACTGGATGATTGTTCTGACTTCCCCAAAGAGGCTAAACTGGCTGGATCTGATCTTGATTCTGGTGATCAGGATGTTTTTGTTGATGAAGATGGAGTTGTTGTTTGGGACAGCTCAAAATTGGAAAAGGGTGTTTTTGTTAGTGAACTGGATTCTCACAAGGTTCAGTGGAAAGTGAAGGACGTGCCAAAATTTAAGGATTGGTGTCCTGTTTGCGCTGCTCAATTGGCTCATGTTAATACTGGTGATTTTGATGACAGAATAGTACCCTTGGATGTTGTCTTGTTGGATTTTGAAGATGAGACCTGGCGTTAGTCTGGGTTTTATTTAATTATGGTGGAATATCTGTTGACCTTGGAGAGGCCAGATATTTGTGATGATGATACTTGTTTGGCAATCAAGAAGAAGAGTCCTGGATTCTATGTGTGAGGAAGAAGGCTGATGAGGAGAAGACATCCTAATCCTCAAGTTGTGGTGACTCAAAAGAAGGGTCAAGAAGTTGTGTTGAAGTCTTTGCATGAAGACCTTGGTCATAGAGGCTTTGGGGAGACTTATAGAAGAGTAGCAGACAGATTTTGGTGGCCAGGTATGAAGTTGGCGGTGCAGGGTTGGGTTCAATCTTGCAAAGAATGTCTAAGGAGAAGTCACTTGAAACCTAAAGAGGTTGGCCGTGCTACTGGGGAAACAACTGTTTTTGGAGGAGTCAGTCTGGATGCTGTCCATATTAAAGAGGGCAGGTATAAATACTTAATTTTTGCCAGGGATGATTTGTCTGGTTGGGTTGAGGCAGTGCCTCTGGTTAATTTGACTGCCAAGAATGTGGCGGAGTTTTTGAAGGAGTGGATTTATAGGTATGGGTTGATGCCAGGCCAGAGTTTGGTGCCAAATTTAAAGAAGCTGTGGCTAGTTTTGGTTCTAAAGTTAGAGTGGCTACACCTTATTATTCAGAAGCTGAAGGAATGGTTGAAAGAGGCCATCAAGTTATCAAGAATGCTTTTGTAAAGATGTGTGGGGATAGTGCTGAAAAGTGGAGGCATTATTTACCCTTGGTGTTATTTGCTAATAGGGTCACTGTGAAGAGGACAACTGGCTATTCTCCTTACAAGTTGATGTTTGTTCAGAAAGTTGTTTTACTGGTGGACTTTGAAGCAGTCTCTTATCTTGGAATTGATTGGGATGATGTGAACTCAACTGAAGAATTGCTATGTTCCAGGATGAAACAGTTGGAATGTAAAGAGGAATGTCAAGAGAAGGCATACTCTAGAATGATGAAGATTAGGAATAAATCAGTCAGGTACTGGGACAAGAAGTTGGCTCATAGACTCAGGAATCCCTTGAAACCTGGTTGTTTTGTTTTGGTGTATAATAGAAGTTTGGAGAGTCAGTGGGGAAAAATATTTGCTGACAGATGGAATGGACCTTACAGAGTCAGATCTCAGGCGTCTGGAGGTTCTTATGTTTTGGAAGAGTTGGATGGTGCAGTCTTGAAAAAGAGAGTGGCTGCAGTCCAGGTGAAGATATTTTATCCCAGAGGCACTAGACATGAAGAAGATTGACTCCGCAATGAGGATAAACTATGGACCATTGTTTAATTTTGGTTTTTTTTGTTGTGATGCTATGAATCTGTTTGTTGGAAAGTTTTGTTAGAAGGTACCCATTGACGGGGCCTCTAGAATTTTCCTTGGCAAGTGTGGGGGTGACTGATGGGATGGCTGCTCTATCAACAGTTACCCCAGATTTTCCGTTTCCAACCCTTTCTCTTAATTTGGTTGAACCCTAGTATTCGTTTATTTTCACAGGTTTTAGTCCTCTATGACTTTAAACTAGAATTTCCTTTGGTTTTCAAGTGCTGGACTCTTCACTTTTATTGGTTTTGGTTTATGGTGTTGGATGTTGTGTTTTGTTTGTTAGAAGGTACCCAGGGGGGGCTTCTAGATTTTATTGTGGCAAGTGCGGGGTTAACTGATGAGCTGGCTGCTCTGTAGAACAGTTACCCCAGAGTTTCTGTATCATGTGTTTTGTTTTTCCTAGTTGAATTCTAGTTCTTTTGTTAATTATTCAGGTATAAGTCCACTATGACTTTAAACTGGTTCGAGACTGGCTTCTTTATTTTTGGTTCTTATGGATTGGCAGTGGATCACTGGTGGTCTCCCATCATTTTTACTTATTGAAGGGAGCCCACCCAGAGATCATTTCTATGGACCAGACTTTTTATTATTTGGACCATCTATGGAGCTGGACTGTCTTTGATTTTGTAGTTATGTTTTTGCTAGATAGTAGTTTTAGATTATTTTCTTTTTTCTCTTTTTTTCTTTTAATTTTTTATGGGTGTTGTTTAAAATTATAAAATCAAAAATATAGGGTGTTACCACATCAGGGTCACCTGGATGTGGGCAAGCATTGGTGGGGAAAGGCTCATCAATTGGCCGGGCAATGCTATTTTTTTTATTTTATTTTATTACATTTAATTCTGGGTTTCATTATTTTTATTATCTTCTTTAATTTCTAAATTTTTATCTTTAATTATTTAAAGTATTTAATTGTGTATCCACATCAAGGTCGACTTGGATGTGGGTAAGTTATCAGGGGATCAGCTCATCGATTGGCTGGGGGATACCAATTTGTTTTAGATAATTATTAATTTCATATTATTTTATTTAGTTGATTTACATTTTATTTTCCAATTTTCTTATGATTAGTAGTTTAGTAGAATAAACTGTTAAAAAAAATCTCAAATTATATTGTTGTGTTATTTTATTATTATGTTTCTAATCTTTTTGCAGGAGCTCATTGTCTGGATGATGGAGCTTCTGGAGGCTGGTCTGGATTATGATGTTGTTTTTGTTTTTTGTTGGGGGTGTGGAGAGCACGGTGTTCTTTGAAGTGCATCCTACTGGAGAGATTATATGGGTTGTAATGGTCAGGAATGGGTTTGGATGGAAGTTCAGAGGAGGAGGAAGAAGAAGAGGCAGGAATGGAGTGCTGGAAGGTGTGCTTAATTATCCTAGACAACTTCCAGTGGTTGTCCAGTAGGCGCTTTCTCAGGGATTTTTCAAAGTCATTCAAAGGTCCATGGAGGGAAAAGGCTTTCAGAATGTTGGAACACATGGTGCTTAGGTGTTGTTTCATGTCTCCATAATCCAAGGTCAAAGAAGTCTCTAGAGGTTGGCCAACTCCAATAGTAGTTTCAGGAGGAGGGGTTCCAACTAGACAAGAAGAATTGGATCAGTAATTATTTTTGTTGAAGAAATTAGATGAATTAATGTGGTACTTACAGATTGGAAGCTCATCAAATCTGTAAGCAGCCGGAATTTAAACTTCTGAAGAATTTGGCATGGTCATAGGAGGAGGATCAATCAAAAAAAGATAAGGATTCTCTTGGTCTTCTTCTGAAGGATCCTGAGAAGGTGAACTGGGATGCTGATTTTTCTGGGGCCTAGTTATAGTAGGAGGGTTGTTGTTGTTGCTGTTTTTGTTGTTGTTAATATTTCTGCTTGGTTCAGTTTGAGGAGATACTGGTGATGGAGTACCAGGATGGTTGAAAGATGGAGCAGGAGAGGGTGATTTGGAAGCAGATTGATCTCTTCTGGATGGAGGTTTTGAAGGAATGGAACTTTCAGAAGAATAGTTGGCTGACAGAGGAGAGGTGTAGTTGCGTTTCCTTGACTGGGGACAAAGTTGTTGCCTTGGTGCAGTGCTGGGTGCTCTGGTTTCTTCCTGGGGTCCTTTGGAAGGTCTGTTAGAAATTTGGGAAATTTTGGCGCTTTTGGACCTTGGAAGGGTTGATTGCATTGATCTGGGAGCAGTAGGAGGTAGTTGTGTTAAGTTTTTGTCTTTGTCTGGATGAATTTGTCTGTTTTCTGGCCGTTTTTGGAGGTTTTGGCCCTGATTTTCACTGTTTGGTTAGGGGGGCTGGCCGCCTGGACACGGTCTAGAAGCCTAGGGGTTGATTTTGATGATTTTGAAGCTAATTTAACAGTTATAAAAGCAGTTTCTTGAGAAGCTAAGGCTGGTCTTTTGGGAAGAGTGCAGGAAGCTGAGCTTCTGGATCTTCTGGAAGGAGCTGAAGATAGAGAGGAAGAGGATGGAACAAGTTCTGGAGACATGGTAGGGGATCTGGAGATGTATTTGTGAGAAGGAGAAGGCGGTGGAATAGGATAGTGGCAATCTCTGTCACATTTCTTCTTTTTGGAGTAACAAGAATCACAAGCCCTGTTGTAGAATTTGGCTTCAGGAGTTGGAAGAGTGAATGTGCAAGGTCTGCACATGTGGATGCACTGTTTGCAGGCATAGCCCCTGAGAGCAATGAAGCAAGGAAGAGTAGAGGAGTCAACAGCAGGAGATCCAGATATGATCTGAGGTGTAAAATATGATGAAAATGATAAGAGAAGATAGCTGTTTAATTTTGTTTTTTGTGTTTTACGTGCTAACTTTAAGTCTTATGGTTAAGTACTTAGTACCATTTAGTGAAATTCTGTGTTTTAAAGGTTTTAGTAGTTGTAGTTAGTTTTTCTAAGTAGATTGGGTGTTTTTAGTGGTTCTCTGGCTTCAGGGAGGCCGTGCCACTTCAGGTGGCGCCTCCGACGTCGGGCGGCCCGCCTGCCTCTGTTGTAGAGGGTTGGGGAGCGCTGATGGAGGGTTTTTTATGCAATTTGGCGGGTACAGGTGCCAGATTGGTGGGTGTGCATGGGCTTTTAGATAGTGGTCTGTGTGTATATAGTGAATAAGACAGTTTGGGGGACCATAATCATCATACAACCATCCAGAGGTGATATCATTGTTCCTCACTCATTTTTCACTGTTTTCTGGCCACAATTGGCTTTGTTTGTTGCAAGTGAGTTCTTCATTTAACTTAACTTTGGCAAATGTATTCTCTGTTATAGTCTTGCAAGCTATAGCAAGTATTATTGCTGTCTCTTGTGTGGATTTGCAGCCTACATCAAGTATCTTTGCTGTCTCTGGTGTGGACATTGTTCTACATTTCAGTTCTTTTGTCTGGTAGTCTGTCTGGGGACTACTTTCTTGGCTCATCAAGCAGTCAAGTGTATTGGAAAAGGGTCTTTTGGTAAACAGAAACCAATTTACTGTAGCAGGTAAATCTCACTCTATTTTTCTTAAGGGACAGGGGATTTTCTCTCTGGTTTTTCTGCAACTCCCTTGGTCAAGGCCTAAAGCTAGTACTATAGGATTGTCTACACCGGTGAAGTAGAAGATCATCTAGAGTGGGAAGTAAGCCTCATCCTTGATTCAAGAAGGCACAAGGGGAAACTTTAATTCCTCGTGGAATGGGAAGGCTTCCTCAATGACTCAGACAAAACATCCTGGGAACTAGCCATCAATGTTTTTAACGCCCCAGAACTCCTTAAATCTTTTCATCTTGAACATTCTTTAAAACCAAAATCTTAAAAACTCGCTTTTATTTTTTTTTCCTTTCTCTTTTTTTTTCTTTTCTTTTCTTCTTTTTAAAATCTAAAACATCTTTACTTCTAAAAAATTCCTTAATTTTGTTTTCTTCTTTATTCTTTTTCTTTTTAAAAGTTTTTAACCTTCTTTAAAATTAAAATAAAATTAAAATAAAAATAAAATAAAATAAAATAAAATAAAAATAAAACCAAATTAAAATAAAATAAAATAAAACAAAAAAAATTTAAATCTTTTTTTTAAAAAAATTAACTTCTTTTTCTTTTTTCCTTTTCAATTTTTCTATATACATTCTTTCTTTAAAAATTACTTTTCTTCGAACTAACAAAAATTTTTCACAAATGCAACATGACCATCTTCTGGAACTTCACTTAAACCTCTAAATCTCCCTTTTAAATCCATTGAGAAAATTACTTCTTTTCTTTCAAAACTTTTTTTTTTATAAAAAAATCTATTTCTTCTCTTCTTCTCTTTCTTTTCTTTTTCAAATAAACTGAAATCCTCAAATCTAACAAACTTTCATAAATAACAAATTGTTTCTTTTCATTTAATTTTATTTACAACAAAATTATTTCAATCAACTATTTCTTTCTTTCTTTCTTCTTACTTAATTCTTTTTCTTTTCGAAATTAAAACTTAAACTCCTTCAATCAAATATTTTTTCTTTTCTTCTCTCATTCAAACTTCTTCTTTCAAAATTAAAAAAAAAATTCTATTCAAATCTTTTTTCTGTCTTTTCTTTTTTCTTTTTTCTCTCAAAAATTCTTATAAAAATAAAATATTAAAACTCTAAGTAAAACAACAAAATAAAAATAACTAAATAAAAATTGTTCCTACGTTCCTTTTCTTTCTTTTTCTTTTTCTTTTCTCTTTTTTATTTTAAATTTTCTCTTTTGTTTTCTCCCGAACTAATCCCTTCATCCTCTCCAAAATTTCCCTTATCTCCTTCCTACATTTCTCAAAGATTTCCCCCTCTCCTATTGGAATCACTTCTCCAATTTCCAGTAGCTCCTCGGCTATGTCAAAGGAAGCGGCATCAACAATCTTATTGATGTTGCCACTCAAGTCTTCAATAAATCTCACTCGTCCAACCTGACGAGGCTTCTTTGACCACACCTGACTGAGGGTTTCTTCAATCTCCTCCCTCGAGGTAATCACCGGTAATCTATCTTTGACCGACACCACCACTTCCACAGCAGTGGGATCCACAATGGTCACTTCTACATTCAAAGCTTCCACCATAGGGACTTCTGTGATGATGTCTGAATTCTAAAAACAAGATCATCAGTCACTAGATTTCTAAAATATCAGGGAATGGACTTACTTCAAAAATAGGGTCTGCTACTAAAAATAATTTTGGAGTAACCTCCACCGCCACTTCCTTCTCCTCTTTGTCATCCTTGATGACCACCCGTCGCTTCTTCGGGGTCCGTCTCGAGATGGAGACTTCCTCTTCCTCCTCAATTAAATCTTCGACTTCATCTTTGGCCACTTACTTCTTGCTCGTAGCCCGAGTCACCATGTTGCTACATCGGCTTCAGCTTCTTCCTCATTTTCTCCCACCAATTGATCATCCCCAATTTAAACATCCCAAATGTCTTCGACTACTTCTTTGTCTTGGGAATCACCCAATATTTCTTCTTAGTGAACCAACTCTCGATTTCGGCATTCTTTGACAAGGCGTCACACGCCACCCTTCTCCATCGGCGAAATTCGCACTTCTGGCAAGGACCTCGTGTTGCCTTGATTTCTATGCAAAAGTATTCCATCGACTCGCAGGCCGTGCAAGTATTGGAATATTGTTTTGTAAAGATTCCCCCATCTGCTTTAGGGTGTGGAGGCGTGGGAGTTGGGGTAGGAAAATCTGTCATAGTAAATTAAAAAAAATTAAATATAGATAGAAGGAAAACTAGTATGGGAAGTATGTTTAACGCTCAACGGAGCTCGCGTTCTTATACTTCGGCATCTGTAACGCGCCACGTGACACTCGAGGCAAAAGCAGATTATTAAATCAATAATACAGAGGTCTAAATCCATACTCAAAGCGCAGAAAGCAATTCTCCATAGCAACTGTGACTTTCCTTTGTGTACTCACTATTCAACCGCTCTAGCCTAAACTCTAAATCTAAATTAGTCAATCTCTCAATAGTGCGTCTTAGTCTTTTTTCTCAATAAGCAACGCATAGCGCAATAGTTAATATAATAGTACATTAAAACGTTTATGAAATGTCTGTGGGTTATTAAGGGGTAGTGAGCATGGACGGAATGGTTAGTGGAGGATTAAGGGGTTAACAGATGTTAGTGAGGAGGGTCCAGGTGTAACGGATGTATATTAATGGTCTGTGGTGCATGGAATAGTGGATGGGTATGAGGTCAATGTGAGGACAAGTAAAGGATATAAAAGGGGTTGGGTTTTTGGTTTGATACTCTTTAGAATTAAATTATAAAACGTATTTATAGTTAATAGTGGTAGAAGCTTTTAAGTTAAATCATTATTATTGTATCTTTCTTTATTTTCTCAGAAATCATCTCTAAATCCTAAATCTTTGATTGTTGAGTTTCCAACCCTTTGTGAGATCTTAAGAATTTTAATATTACCTTTCAATTATATTAGAATCCTTCTCAAACATAACTCGAAGCAGTAGTTCTTCCTTCAAGTCATCTTTGAATCACTTTCTCAAATCATTCCTCTGTGCTTCGAAGAAGTCTCTAAAACTGCTCAACTCACTTACAGGAACATCCTTGACCTTGTGCGTAGGTCGCCCGGTGACAGTGCCTCCTGAAGCAGCACAGCCTCCCTGAAGCCAGAAAACCAATAAAAACACCTAATCTACTTAGAAAAAATAACTACGACTACTAAAACCTTTAAAACACAGAATTTCACTATAACAACATTGTGACATGAAATATAGAGAAAAATTAGCTCTATCCAATGGTACTAAGAACTTAACCCTAAGACTTAATGTTAGCCCGTAAAACACGAAAAACAAAATTAAACAGCTATCTTTTATAAATAAAAAATGAGTTCATGACCCCTTAAAACTTAGAATATGAAAAATGTCTACAAGACATAAAATATAGAAAAAAACCAGGGCTATCCAATGATAGTACACACATACCGGCAGACCCAATATCGGTATGGTAAGGTAAACTCTTACACTTGCCTTTCTGTAAGCAGAATCCGGAGGAGATGTGTGGATTTAGCTGAAAACCCCGTCCTTCCAATAAAAATAACAAAATGGGAATTCTAAATCACTAAGCTAACCAATCTACTTGGATCTGATTGATGAAAATAATGAAACTCTAAAATAATTAACGCTTATTGAGATTTAAAGAAAGTGGCTGTTGAGGAAGAAATACTGATAACAACAATTAAGGTGTACCAGTGAAAGATCTGAAAAGATTGACTTTTATGTTTTTATAATAATTTGAATTTTTATGAGACAGCAATAATCAAGTCCCAGTGATGAAGACCTTTCTAATGATACCCTGATTGAAGTGTGATTTTAATTGTTGAGTAGTATTTCTAAAATGTTATATATAAAATATAAAGTTATAAGGGTATTACAAATTATTTAATTTGTTGAGTAATAAAAAATGAGACTGTGGTGGTTAAAGATTAAGCTGTATGTTGTGTCCCCCCCCTCAATTTCGAGTTTGAGATGCTCTTAAGTATTCCTAGTCACGTGCCTAAGTTTTCCCCTCCAGAGCTCTCCCAGAGTCAATCCGGAGCCTGTAGGGAGTCCGTACGGAGTCCGTCCGGACTTCCGGACTCAATTAGAACCTTAAAAACTATAATAAAAAATCTAGAAAAATTACACATAATAGAGCTACTTCCCCTTAATATTCCAAACTAATTTTCGTAGTCTGCGCAGATCTAATTACGCCGTGAAAATTCATCAAAGTTAAGTAATTTCTGAAAATGTAAATATTTCTATAAAACTTTAAAATTCATTTTAAAATATAAGAAAAATAGTAAAAATTCTGGAAAAATTTCCCAAGGTTCTTGAGTGACTTGAATTGATACTAATAAACTTTTCAGACCGTAAAAATAAGTTTTCTCCGTAAAATAAATTGTTTCTGTGTAGGCATTCGCTCGTGACCAATTTCTTCATATTTAAAACTCAAATAAATTAAATAAAACCCTTTTATATAAAAATAATAACACCAATCTTGCACGCTGTAATAACTCCATTTACGTACTTAGGTGCCATACTAAACTTTAGGCTACCACATCCTCCCTCCAATTGAGAATGTCCCCATTCTTAAAACTTTGCATAAGTGGTCGAACACAATATTCATCTTTAACCTTCAACCACCATCTTCTTTAATCAACTATAAAATTCATCTTCATCAATATGACTTCCAAAGAACTTGTCTCTCCATGTGAACTCTGCGCTCGATACCAGGTACCTTGTTTAATGTCCAACCCTAATCTTCCTGGCAGGACAGCTTGCAACTTATGCCGTGTGAAAAAAGTCAAATGTAACTGGCCAATAGTTCCTTCTAAAACAAACGTATATTTAGGACCAGCAGCTCTCCCTGATCCCTCAACTTCTAAAAAGCAATCCAAAATTCCTGTCTTCTTAAAACGAATAAGATCAAAAATAGCTTCAAAAGTTCAATCTTCATCAGTGGATCCCGGCCTAATTTTGCCTTCACAAGATCCTAATCCTATAACGCCAGTACCCCCAACTAACTTTGCTGAGACTATGTTTCCTGGCTCTAAATGTAAGACCCTATTTATCTTACTAAAAAAAACTTTTAATCAAAATTGACTAAACCTATGACTTAATAACATATTTGAACTTCTAGCTGTCGAAATAACCAACACTGATGATGTTGGTAGAGTGAAGACGGACTATATCAATCATTATCCAAATTTTCATCGCTATCTTTTTCTTGACTTTACTAATGAGTTGAAACGAAAAATGCTGGCCTATTTTCAAGAAACTCCAGCTAATAACCATGAAGACCTCATGAAAAGAAGAATTTTAATGCAAAGCTTTGATAATGATGTTGAACAATTTCAAAGAAATTATCTTTTCTAACAGTATAACTTGATAAAATTTTGTTTTTGCTTGGTCTTCTTAAACTTTCAACATAAATGATGTTTTCTTTCTTCTCTGGCTTGATATAACATAAAATAAAATAATATAAATCTTGTGATGATTCCACTACTGAGAGCAAGGTTTGAATCCCTTCAGACTCCCATATACCAGTCTTCCTTCTTGTCACAGCATTGAGAGAGTGGATCTTCCTATGAGCCGAATACTCCTGATTCCAACCTCATAGGGCCCCCACTGAGCCAAATTCTATGATTCCAATCTCGCCATAAGGTCCTCCAAGCTTCACACCAAAAATGGCCTAACACTGAGGCACTAAAAAAAAATCATTCCCTAAAATCCAACTACCATCCTAACTTCTGATTCCTTCATCACAATTTTCAAACTTTGCTGTACAGCAAACCCATAAAATACTTTTTCCAGGCTTCCAATAATAATTTCAACTTTTGACCATTTTAAAGCGCCACAAAGTTCACCTAATTAGCCATTATGCTTTCATTAGCATCATCACCACCTAAAATTTTAACATCCTAAAGCTTATCAGCACCCAATTCCAGAAATAATTGAATAACCAGTTTAGAGTCTTAGTGGACAGTGATAAATTAAAAGATTGAATTGATTTATCCAAACAAGATTGACATTCCAATTTAAAGTCTTGGTAGACCAAACATATAATCGATTGCCAGTTTATGGTCTTGGTGGACCAAAGATTGTTTAGGTGCATAAATAACTTGATAAATTCCTAAATAAGGCCTAGGCTTGACCAAAGATTGAATAAATTTGTTAATCCAGTTTAATGTCATAGTGGACCAAACATTTGATCGACAAGTAATCCAGTATAAGGCCATAGTGGACCAATGAATGTTGAATTATCCTGCAGATATTAATTTTCCAGTTTAAAGTCATAGTGGACTAAACAATGAATGAACTACCAGTTTAAAGTCATGGTGGACCAAACATTTAATCGATAAGAAATCCAGTTTAAGGTCATGGTGGACCCAACAGCTTGATAACAGCCCAGTTTAGGGTCTTGGTGGACGTAACAACTTCTCTATCCTTGAACCCAGATTTTGCCACCAGCTTTCTTCATCCTAGTTTCAAGTTTTTCTTCTTCAAAAAAAAATATCTCCTAACAAGATGAAACCTTCTGACTTCATTGCTTCAGCTGATCAATCTTGCAAATACTGTGCCTTCACCCATAGGGAATGTATCTTCTCTTTTAACTGGCAAAAGCACACTTATAACAGGGCCTGTTTATCCTGTTATGAGAAGAAAAGAAAATCTTCTGGCTTGAACTGTGGTTCTTTCCCCATCACTGCTACTAGCTTCGCCGCCTTCTGCAAACCTCTTCCTTCTTCTTCACCTTCTACTCCACCCCCTATTCCATTAACCTCTAAAGATCCCATCCCTTTTTCTCCATCAGCATATTTAAATCTTTCTCCATCACCTAATCCTCTGGGTCCTTCTCTCCAATCTAGACTTGCTTCTACTCCCCCAAGAACTCTTGCTGCTCCCAGGGCCATGCTTCAACCTTCTAACAATTCTTCTCCTTCTTCCAACATCTTGAAGCACAAAAGGTCCTATAATAGCCAGCAGTCTTCATCTTCTCTTGTATCATCCAAAAGGCCCAGAACATCTACTTCAAACACCAAATCCAACACCAGTCCTCCTCATCTATCAAAAATAAAAAATCCTTTTCTAAACATAAAAAATCCCACTCCATTACCAAGCAAGCCGTTTATCTATGATCATGATAGTGTTGACACAGGTTAGTTGTCTCTTTTTTTTTCTTAATCTTCAGGTTTTAATTTGCTGATATTTTAATTTGATAAGCGTCCACCGGTTCTCCAATTTCATATTCAGCTTATGAACTACCAGAACCTAATCCAAGCTTCCCTAGAGTTCCAATTCACCTAGTGTCTGAAAAGCTTTTTGCTTATTTTAATAACCTTATTGCTTATTTCCAACGATACCCGCCCTCTGATAGATCAGAATCTTGGATGAGAGAGCAACTGTTAAGAGATCTTTTCAAAATAGCCAACTGGCTTCAACACTATCGTGACTGTGAAATAAGATTTGAATCCCAGGAAATCAATCAAGGTCCTTCTAATTTTTCTAATTTCGATTCTTCAAAAGATAACAACCCTTGATGGTGTTCTTCCTGGTATGTAGCTTTCTTGAATAATGTTTGAAAAATAAAATATAAACATCTAAACTACCTAAAACTAAAATACCTTTTTTTTTTATTTATTTATTTATTTTATTTTATTTTATTTTATTTTATTTTATTTTTTTTTATTATTATTATTATTTTTTTATATATATTTTTAGTTATTATTATTTTATTTTTTTTATTTTTTTATTTTTTATTTATTTTTATTTTACCATTTAAAATAAAAGATTTTTTTTTTTTTTTAAAAAAAGATAGTTTTGAAATAAAAGTTAAAATTTAATTTTTAAAGAAAGATAAACGAATGTGAAAAGAAAGATAAAAAAAAGTAATAAAAAAATTTTTTTTTAAATAAAATTTTAAAAGATTCCCCCGGGCCATTTGATGAGCCATACCATCGACATCATACCCACATCCAAGTGCAACTTGATGTGGTTACACAATTTTGAGAAATTGAAAAGAAAAGAAAATAAATGAAAGTTTTTAGAAGACAATTTTTATAATGATGATCACTGGGTGGGCTCCCTCCAATTTATAAAAATGATTAGAGACCACCAGTGAGCATCACCTTTACAATAATTCATAATATATATTAAAGAAAAGAAATCACAATTCAACATAAAAAAAATCAAAAAACAAAATAAAATAAAAGAATCTTGAATCCGGCATTGAGAGTGGTGTCTCTTGATTCGTTCCAGTTTATAGTCTTAGTGGACTTCCTAAAATTAAAAGACAAAGCCAGGATTCAACTGGAAACAGGGAAAATTTTGGAAACGAACATTATGGGGTAATTGTGTATAGAGCAGCTAGCCCATCAATTACCCCCACACTTGCCAATGTTTAAATTAAGAAGGTTCACCTGTGAACACTTCTTCCAATAAATTTTTAAAATTTTCCAACAATATCTTCACCCATATTTTAAGAATTTTAAGTTTTTAGAAAATTTCAAAGAAGGTCTTCTTGAATTTCGTTAAGTTTCATCATAGTTTCGTCGCCCATATGCAGTGAAACAATAGTAAAGTATTTTTGATATAAAAAAGAAGATAGTTTATACTCGTTGCGGAGGAATCCATAAAATTTCGTAGATATCATAGTTTATCCTCATTGCGGAGGAAGACTTCAGCACTCCTGGTGCCTCTAGGATAGAACCGTTTCACTTGATTGGCCGCTACCCTCTTCTTCAATACTACTCCATCCAACTCTTCTAACACATATGAACCGCCCGAAACTTGCTCCTTGATTTTATACGGTCCATTCCACCTATCTGAAAAAATTTTTCCCCACTGACTTTCCAAACTCCTATTATACACCAGGACCATATCACCTGGGTTCAAAGGTTTCCTTAATCGATGTGCCAACCGCTTATCCCAATATCTGACTGATTGATTTTGGATCTTCATCATCCGCGAATATGCCTTTTCTAAATATTCTTCTTTCTTTTCTAGCTGCATCATTCTTGCACACAATAATTCTTCAGTAGTTTTGACCGTGTCCCAGTCAACTCCAAGATATGATTCAGCTTCTAAATCAACCGGTAAAACTGCTTTCTGTCAAAAAACAAGTTCATAAGGTGAAAATCCTGTCGTCCTTTTGGCAGTGATTTGATCAGCAAATAAAACTAAAGGTAAATAGTGCCTCCACTTTTCGGCACTTGTCCCACACATTTTAACTAAAGCATCCTTGATAACTTGATGCACTCTTTCAACCATGCCTTCAGCTTCAGGATAATATGGGGTTTCTACCCTAACCTTTGATCCAACTTTCAATACGGCCTCTTTAAACTCTGTCCCAAATTCAGGACCTCCATCTACTGTTACCAATTTCATCACTCCATACCTATATACCCAATTATTCAAAAAAAATTCTGCCACATTTTTGGCAGTTAAATTAATAAGAGGTGCTTCCTCTACCCAACCAGATAAATCATCTCTTGCCACAATTAAATATTTATACCGTCCCTCTTTTATATGAACGGCATCTAAACTAACTCTTCCAAAGAGCGTATATTCACCGGTCGCGGGTCCAGGTTCTTTTGGCCTTAAATAAATTCCTCTTTGACATTCTTTGCATGACTGAACCCAATGTTTAACAGCCATCTTCATGCCAGGCCACCAAAATCGATCAGAAATTCTTCTAAACGTTTCTCCAACACCTCTATGTCTGAGATCTTCATGCAGTGATTTCAAAACAAATTATTGCCCCTTCTGTTGAGTTATAACTACTTGAGAATTTGGATACCTTCTCCTCATTAAGTGTTGAACAGATAGGTAAAACGTAGATGACTTCCTCTTGATAGCCACCCATTCATCGTCTTCACAATCTTCTGGCCTCTCTAAAGTCAACAAATATTTGACTAACAAAAAATAAAAACCAGTCTGACCCCAGACTTCATCTTGATAATCGATTAATATAACATTAATAGGGACTTCTCTATCACCAATATCACCTGCACATGAATAAGCCAATAATCGTTGACCCCTAAATAAATCTTTAATTGAGCTATGTTGTCGTTTTTCTTCTGAACCTTTGGATCCTTTGTAAACCATATTCAAAAATACCTCTTTCTCTTTATCCACCTTTTTATCTAAATTCTCTAATTCTCCAACATATACACCATTCCTTAACTTACTACTATCCCACACTACCAATCCATCTTCCTCTACATACACCACATCTTCTTCTACCTCCTTTCTACCGAATTTATCTACACCTTTTCCAACACCTTTATTAACAAAAAAATATTTTTCCAGTTTATCCTCTTGGTGGAGGTCATCATCATAATCTAAACACAATAGTCCTGCCAGTTTAACCTCATGGGGGAGGTATGGAAAGTCTTCAGCTCCTTTAGTGCTGGCTTTGATAATAGGTATATCTTCATCGAACTCTTCTGAGTCTGAATCTTCTTCTGTGGGTGGTCTCCTTGATAAACCATCTGGAATAGTAAAAGTTTTGCCAGGCTAATGAACTAAATCAAACGAAAAATGTTGAATAAAAGCTACCCATCTTGTCATGGGTGCATTTGGTAAACTTGGGGAATTAATAATCTGGATTAACGATTTCGCATCCACTTGCAACTCAAAATGTTTCCCCCACAAAATATGCTGAAGTTTCTTCAGTATTTTCGCCACACCACATAATTCCAATTTTGTTTGTGAATATCTTGATTCGACCTCAGTAAATACTACAGATTCATACCTAACTGGCCTGATGTAACCAGCTTTATCCATCTGAGACAAAACCACCCCAGCTGCAACCTGACTTGAATCAACTGTTAAATAAATTCTGCCAGCATCTTTTCCATAATCCAACTTGTGCAGGACTAAATCCTTCCCTACAGCCTCCTTCAACTTCACAAACGCCTTCTCACACTCTTCATCCCACTCCCAGTCTGCATCCTTTCTTGTTAACCGTCTCAATGGAGCTGCCAATGAAGAAAAGTCCTTAATAAACATTCTAACATATACGCAAACGCCTAAAAACCCTCTGACTTTGGTCGTATTCTTGGGTCTTGGCCAGGACTGAATTTTGTTAACTTTCTTCTTGGACATAATCCTACCCTCTCTACATACCACATGGCCTAATATTCCTAAGGCTGGCACACAACATGAAAATTTTGAACCTGAAATAGTTAAACCAGCCTCTTCAATTCGAAACAAGATTCTTTCTAAAGTAATTGCAAACTCCCAAATGAATTTGTGTATCCCGGGATTCTCCTCCAACACCTGGTTATCATAGTCCGTTGTTGGTCCCTTAATTCCTCCATCATCTATAAAGATTCCAGCATATTGTGGAATTTCTTCTTGAAGGATCCAAGCCATCTGAGCTTGATAAACTGCAACCGAATTTGTTGCTCCTTGAGGTAATCTTGTTAACTGTAACGTCCAAGTGGTGTATCAAATGTAGTGAGAGGCCTTGAGTCCGGATGTAACTCTCTCTCATCATATCCACCCATAATATCTCCCAATCCATAACACACTCTCCCTGCAAACGCTTCAACAAACTCCTCAGCACTAGGCGGTATCTCAGAATCCTTTATTGTAACCCTATTTAATTCCCTAAGATCATGAACAACTCTAAGCTTGCCATTCGGTTTCTTGATACAAAATACAGGACTAGAATAACTTGACGTTGATTGCTCATACAGTCCAGTGCGTATCCGTTCTCTGACAACTTCAATATAGGCTTCTTTTAATGCAGCTGGAATAGGAATCGGTTTCTTCTGCCACGGTTCATGACATACCACAGGAATCTTGTAAGGCTCCCCATAGGAATGCTTCAACACACCCCTCTCCTCTTCTACAAAAGCAATGGCCTTCTCTCGCTTGACCATCACATCCAACAACAACTTCTTCTCTTCTCCAGACAACCAACCATCAGGTCCAAAATTAACAACACCCAGTCTCTCAAAAGTGATTCTTGGCGTCTCAGAAAATTCAGGCGGATTCTTTACCAAGGGACTTTCATAAGGATCTCTTGATAACCTTGGTTTTCTCAAGGGTGGATTTAATTTGGCAGGTAGCGGTTCATTAATAGGTCGAAATTTATTTGCTACTTTCTTATATTTGGCTGCGTCCACATCTAAATAAACTTGAGGTAAAACATTTAATTTTGTATCGCCATTAAAAATTTCATTAAATGAATCTTCTTCATCGTCAGAATCAGAATAAGAAAAATTAGAAAAATATTTTATTTCATTTTTAAATTTTACCCTTTTCTCCTTTCCTTTGTCTAATTTATAAACAGATTTTCCAACACCTTTTCTTCCCTTATCCAACAGTAAATCACCTGTAAAGAAAGTTGGCAGTTTAACCTCTTGCTGGAGGACCGGAATTGAATTTTCAAAAAAATTATTTTTTGTGTTTTAATTATACTGACATTTTTTATCGGGTTTTGATGATATAATTGCAGTTTACCCTCTTGCTGGAGGTCCAGAATAACATTTTCACATAAATTATTTTTTTGTGTTTTACTTATACTGAGATTTTTAATCGAGTTTTGATGTGATATTTGCAGTTTACCCTCTTGCTGGAGGTCCGTAATAGAAGGTGATAATTGCAGTTTAACCTCTTTCTGGAGGTCATAAAACATACCCTTCCAATTTTTATCCAACCTAATTTGGCCCATTTTGCCTTTTTCACCATTTTTAAATTTAATAGAAAAACTGGGTAAATCCAATAAACATATAGAAAAGTCCAAAACGTATTTGCACTCCAAAGTAATATTAACAGAAAATAATTGAGAATCCACTTGAATTATCTCCAAGTGAGCTGACCTATTGCAATCCGGGATCTCATCCTGAGGAGAGATTACAACATTAGAGTGATCAGCCCCTGCTACCCCAAAAAATGAGGGCCTCCATCCCTTTCCAACAAACATAATTCACCAGAAGCCGTCTGTTTAATGTGCCGCTTCTTGGTGCAAACACAACACTGGCACAGAGTAGTAATCCCTGGCCGTGTTTCCCAACCTTCATCTCCAGGAGGTGCTAACCGCATATGTAACCTCCGCATATCTTCACCAGTGATCTCCAAACTAATCCCCATGCCAGCTTGATACCCTATCCTGGCCTCAAAATCCATCAAAAAAGGACCACCCAGAACAGTTTTGACTGCTCCTCTGGCCACATAAAAGTGAACCTTACCAACAGATCCACCAATGCCTAACCTGACATGCTCAGCTGTGCCCATCAGCTCTGTTGCATGCCCTCCAATACCTCTGAGGTTTCCCCCAGTCCCACTTTTAATTGGCAAGCCTAAACTCATCACTTGCTCCAATGAAATTAAATTAATTTGAGACCTTGAATCGACCAAGGCCTTCACTTCTTTACCGTTAAGAGTTACCACCAGGTAACCCAGGGGAGCGGAAAAATGTGTATCTACATCTTCCCCAAACTTTTCAGCATTTTCACTAATATATTCCACCTCTCCAGTGGAAACCCGACGCCTCGTCAAATGCTTCTTTTGCTTTTCAGCAAGCGCCGGACTAATCGTAAATAACTCCCCCAAAGATAAGGGAATCTGCAGTTGATTCACCCTATTCAAAACTGGGTCCATCGCATTAGCTTGACCAGAAACTACTGGACGCTCATACTGGACCTTTGATTTAACAAACTTGGCCCTGGGTACCTCTTGAGGTCCAACCAAGCCATCTTCACCCCCCATTATAACATCTTCACTTTCTATAACCCTAACTCCGTCACCAGCTTCTTGCACTAATCCTGATCCATCGCTAGTCCTTCTTACACCCTCCATTGGGATGGGACTGCTAAAACTTGGTCTGGGTAGAGACGCCAACGGTACGTCCTCCTCAGAATCCGAATCATCCTCTGGCATAGGCTCACCATTTAAATCAAACTTGCCATAACTAGGGGGCCCCATATCAGCAATCCCCTTCTGCATTTTATATAATTCGTCCTTAGAGTAAGGGTTCAATTTGTTGGCGGAAGTTTGAGCACTAGAATTCTTGTCCTTAGAGTAAGGTTTCACTTTGTTATTGGCCTTGCCAGTATTAGCCCTCAATTGGCTCTGGATGCTACTTTTCGCCTTAGTAGCAGCTGCTCTTCTAGCAGCATTAACATTGTATTCGCCAGCCATACAGCTACCCTCCACCTGAGCAACCATCGCCAGCTCTAAACCTCCAAAAGAAGTAGAAAATGTGGCTTTACTGACCTCTTTCTCTTTACCTTTGTCAGCTTTACCACCATTACCATTACCATTTTTGCCACCCTTGGCATTAACATCTTCATCTGTCACCTCTTCAAATCTGGCTCTCCTTTCAGCCGTTAAACTTCTTCTGACCAAATCAGAAGGAGACTGTCCATCACTGGGCTTGATGAACGATCCATCAGGAAATTTATAAACTTTACCATCAAATAAAACTCGCCCAGCATCTATATCCTTATCAAGAGCAAAACAAACTGTTACTCTGTGCCCCCTCCTATTACAATAGGAGCACACCTTTGGCTCATCATAGCCACCTCTATATCCATTACCACCATTCCCACCATTTCTCCCATTGCCTGGGAAGCAGTTACCGTTGTTATTGCCATTATAATTTCGACGTTCATATCCTCTAGACTGATAAGAAGTTGACGTCGACGAAGAAGCGATTGGGGCCTTATTGGCCTTCTGGATATCTTGAACAAATATTTTTAATTGTTTCGTTAAATCGGCCAAATGATTGACCATCTTGTTATCTACATTGCCCTCAACTTTAGCAGCAGGTAATCCCATTTGAGCCTTCTTGGCCTCCTGGGATTTGACCATAATATCGTTGTTTTCGGCCAAAACTTCGCTAACCTTGCTAACATATTGAGTGCAGGACTCTTGATATTTGTCCAACGCCAATAACTTTAAATGGGCTTGAATGTTGTCCTTGATAACCTCCAGAGCCGGCAGTTTCTGCTCGCCATTAGGCAGTTCCTTCATCAAATCTTTTCTTGAAAGATCCTTCAAAACGTCCATACAAATATCCCTGCTGCATGCTGTCCAAAACAAATCTTTTGCTTGATTCTCATGCACTAGCTCATCCACCAATATGAGATATTCCACCACTTCATCAAACTGAACACAGAGCTTTTTGAAGTCAGCCATAGAAGAAACACCACCTTTTGCTTGCCAGTCTCCAACAATTTTATTGAGGTCCATCATAGTAAACCTAACACCCCATCTATCAACCATAGCTTTAGAAAGCTTAACCCAATTCTTGTCCTTGAATGCCTGCATAGAAATAACCTCTTTTTTCACCTCCCTATCAGCAATAAAAAATCTAACTTGCTTCACCATGTCTGCATGAGAAGCACCATCAACAGCAGCAGCAGCTTCATACCTGCTAATGAACCATTTAACCTCCTCCCCATCAAACTTTGGGCCATCCCAAGAAACAATTCTAACTGAGGGAGTAAGAGGGTTAGAAGATCCAGAAGCAACAGCAGAAGAAGACATCCCAATAAGTAATGAAAAGCGTTAACAATCGATAAAATAACAAGCCTCTTGCAGGCCAATAACAAAAATCCAATTAGAGTTCCTGAAAATAAGCCTCTTGCAGGCTAAGAACGTTCTTGATCCAAGTAAGTCTTTAAAGAAAGCTAGAGAAATCGAACCCCACGTTGGGCGCCAACTATGGTAAGGTAAACTCTTACAGTCGCCTTGCTGTAAGCAGAGTCCGGAGGAGATGTGTGGATTTAGCTGAAAACCCCGTCCTTCCAATAAAAATAACAAAATGGGAATTCTAAATCACTAAGCTAACCAATCTACTTGGATCTGATTGATGAAAATAATGAAACTCTAAAATAATTAACGCTTATTGAGATTTAAAGAAAGTGGCTGTTGAGGAAGAAATACTGATAACAACAATTAAGGTGTACCAGTGAAAGATCTGAAAAGATTGACTTTTATGTTTTTATAATAATTTGAATTTTTATGAGACAGCAATAATCAAGTCCCAGTGATGAAGACCTTTCTAATGATACCCTGATTGAAGTGTGATTTTAATTGTTGAGTAGTATTTCTAAAATGTTATATATAAAATATAAAGTTATAAGGGTATTACAAATTATTTAATTTGTTGAGTAATAAAAAATGAGACTGTGGTGGTTAAAGATTAAGCTGTATGTTGTGTCCCCCCCCCTCAATTTCGAGTTTGAGATGCGCTTAAGTATTCCTAGTCACGTGCCTAAGTTTTCCCCTCCAGAGCTCTTTCAGAGTCAATCCGGAGCCTGTACGGAGTCCGTACGGAGTTGAAGCGGAGTCCGTACGGAGTCCTTCCGGACTTCTGGACTCAATTAGAACCTTAAAAACTATAATAAAAAATCTAGAAAAATTACACATAATAGAGCTACTTCCCCTTTATATTAAAAACTAATTTTCGTAGTTTGCGCAGCTCTAATTACCCCGTGAAAACTCAACAAAGTTAAGTAATTTCTGAAAACGTAAATATTTCTATAAAACTTTAAAATTCATTTAAAAATATAAGAAAAATAGTAAAAATTCTGGAAAAATTTCCCAAGGTTCTTGAGTGACTTGACTTGATACTAATAAACTTTTCAGACCGTAAAAATAAGTTTTCTCTGTAAAATAAATTGTTTTTGTGTAGGCATTCGCTCGTGACCAATTTCTTCATATTTAAAACTCAAATAAATTAAATAAAACCCTTTTATATAAAAATAATAACACCAATCTTGCACGCCGTAATAACTCCATTTACGTACTTAGGTGCCATACTAAACTTTAGGCTACCACATCGGTTGAATAAAACCAGAAAAATACCCAATTCCTTAACAGATGTTAATTAAGAAAAGCACAAACAGCTTCAAATCACATAACAAAGGCCCCTGCCAATGTTGGAAGACCACACCGTGCTTCCTCATAAAACTTCTTGGACAACAACTGGAAGAAAAATCTATAAAAAATCAATAATCGTTTTTTGCTTGATCTCTTTTAGCTTTTGTAATATTTTTGTTCACATATTGCCCTAATACATTATATTAATGTTTAAATAATTGGAAAACATGAAAAAATGCTTACTTAAATCAAGAGGAATCAAGCATCCCATCAAAATTCCATCAGCAAACATTACTCCACTTTCTTGTGGTCTGTTACATGAGACCACATGCTCCAAAAGCTGAAGATCTCTCATGGCTTGTCTCGTATCGTCAAGTTTATTGAGCATTTTTAACTGCTCCAATGAAATCAATGATATAATGATCAGTCCTACACCTCTTTTTCTGGGTTGGATTAAGTATGTTCCCTCATTCAGCTGCTTGAAATCTTGTGTGTTTAATGCTCCATATTGTGTCTTGTGTATTGGTTTTACTTTCAATAGTCTACCAAACATCAGATTCCCTTCTATTACACTAATTCTCCCCTCTTCTGCTTCTTTACTTGCCATAATATTTCTTTTTCTATTTTTGTTTGGATGTTTTTTCTTCCCTGCCCTTCTCCATCAATTTTTTCCTTTACCATCCTTTCTCACAAAGTCTTCTTCTGAATCACACATTGGTTACTCTACTAAAACTTTGATTCAGATATAAACTCATGGTCAGTATATGACTTCACAATCATTTAAATCACATAAATTAAATGTTTAGGTTGAAATAACATGATTCAGAGTCTAAGAGGGGCAATAATGCTCTAACAACATGCTTGCTGCATTAAACCTCAATCATGATATTTCATACTAATCAAACACTAGACAATTTTTTGTTATAAAATGAAAATACTTGGACATAAATTAATTTATTTTAATCCAAAAATTTCAACATCATATTTTGTAACCAAAAAAAACAAGAACGAAACGTTAATTAAAAATCAAATGAAATTTATTACATTTAAGTTATCATTACATGAATTAGTGACTAAGAGGGGCAATAATGCTCTAACAGCACGCTTTCTGCATTAGTCATAAATCACATAACAGTTACTATTCTCACAACTTCAAGAGAACAATTAAGAAAAAAAAATCCACATACTTTCGTTAATATTCCAGTTGTTGTTGTGTACAGAAGAAAATCTGTAATACAAAAATAAAAATAAAATAAAAAGTATTAGTACAAATAATTACTATATCTAAAAAATCTCTTGTCTAAATATTTTTTGATTTAATGACTATGAGCAACAATTTTAAATTCACAACACTATCGCTGCATCAGTCATCTATCATGTAATATATTACCCCAAATTACAAAATTAAATGTGAAGAGAACCTAAGATTACTTACATACTTATTTTAAATCATCTATTTGCCCTAACTAGAACTGAACCTACATTAAACAAATGCCATCCAAAATTCATAATGTTAGTAAAAATATCCATTATTTTATAAAAATCTGTCTGGTAAAAATTACATGATTGAGGGTACTAAGAGGGGCAATAATGCTCTAACAACATGCTCGCTGCATTAGCCCTCAATCATGTAATATTTTCCCATTATTACAATTATAAAGTAATTTTTTTTAAAACTATAACCATTTACATACCTTTTCTACCGTGCAGCTTCTGTTCCCAAATAAGAGCATGTAAAAGAAAATTTAAAAAAAATTAGAAAAATCTTTTATTTATTAAAAAAATTTTTTTGTATATATTACTTGATTGAGTTACTGAGAGGGGCAATAATGCTCTAACAACATGCTTGCTGCATTGGAAATCAATCATGTAATAAGACAAAAAAATTTAAAGAATTTTCTTTGATGGAAAAACAATAATTTTACAAACCTTTATTTACACAATGATATAATTTTGAATCAATAAATATTTTCAATTAGATATGAGTGAAACAGAACCTGAAGAAAAAATTCCAAGTCAATATCAGAACCACTCATACTACGTTTAACAATTTTTTAATGGAAAATCAATTCATTCATTCACTAAATTTATTTGTAATATTTACGTACTTCATCATGCCATATATCAAAAAATATATTTGCCTGAAAAACATGCTCAAACCTTTCAATAGTAGTTTGTTTTTATTCACCAAATATCTTCAAGAAATCCAGATAGATATTGTCTGGATGGCTGGCGGAAAAAGGAAGATGGGGCGCTATAAAATTGCACTCAGCTTGCATTTTTGCAAGAAAAATAGTAACTTAAGTTGCAAAGGCAAAAATTCCCCACAAGTATCTCCAAAAATAATACTTGTTTCATGAAGGAGCTAGGATAGACATATTTATCACACAAAAAGGTACAAATTTAATGTTAAGCTGTGTGGAAGTTCAAATTCAAATTATTATAGACCACTTGCTGCTAATCAATACAATCCATGAACACATCTAGTCTTATATTTACTAGATTGTATGTCAAAAAATGTGATGGATATATATCACTTGCTTCCTAGCAATTAACTCGCTCTTTGATAGATGGAAACCAATCATCACATTATTATTTTCAGGGGGATACATCCTACTATCAAATTCCTGCCAGCAATCTTGAATGATATTCTTGCTGGCAGGTTACAACGTTAATCAATTTTTTTGACCACTTTCCAGCCATCAATTCAATATTTAGATGGCTGGCAAGCCAAAAATAGGTTCAAGTACCTTCCAGCCAGCAATTCTCTTGTTAGCTTACTGGCAGGTTGGGTGAATCAATGATTCGTTTAGCCTCTAATTGCAGGCCAGCTAGAAACAAACCAATTCGGTTTATGGCTGGAAGGGTAGCAGATTGAGTGGTTGGGGAAATGCATAAATTTCTTCTTCCTTTCAGCAGGAAATATGATGCTTAGCTTGCTTGAAGGAATGAAGCAAATATATGCTTTTGTGGAAACCAGAAAATGTCGGCCAGCCATCTGAAAAGCATATCGCTTTCTAGATGGCAGGTTGTGAATGCAATTGATCATATTTGATCAATTTGCTTGATTGACTCACTTGCTTCATTCCATCAAGTTTAAAAAATATTGAGGGGAAGAAAGAGATAAAAGGTTTAATTGAAAAGATTATTTGCCTTCCAGCCAGCAGAAAATTGTTAACTTGCTGGCTGAAAGGTTGATGTAGCACGCAGTGGCAATCAATTGATCTATTAATTGATTGATTGATCCACTTGACAGCTGACTTTCAGCCATCCATACAGACGTTTTTTGGCTGTCAGGAAACCGTCAAGTTGATCGATTGATCGACTTGAACGCTACATCAACCTACCAGCCAACTGCAATGTGACTTTGTTTCTGGCTGGCAGGGATGTTCTACATGCCAGACAGCTAGGCAGCAACTTGATGTCTGGCATAAAGCAAGCGATGAATTTTTGGGGGTGATGCTTGCCAGAAAAGGGTGGCAAGTACCTTGCAAGCTTGCACATGCCTGCCAGCCAGCTTAAAAGTAATCGGTATGCTGGAAGGCAGGGTCAGTGTCAGGCTAAGGTCAAGTACAAGGACGTGAACTAGCTTGAATAGTCAGTTGTCTAGAAGATTTTAATGGTCCTATATGAATACTGTAGTTTTAATCCACTAAGTTGTAAAGTATAATCAATTATAAAGGTCTCAGTAATATAATTCTCACTATTCTTATATATGGCTTACAATCTTTGTAGTTGGTAGAAAAATAGATTATTTAATTCAGATACTATTCAAAAGTCTTATAAAAGTACTAATTGATATGTATTGTAATTTATTTGGTTATATTGGTTAAATTGTAATGATAAAGAATGAAGAAACACAACCCAAAAACCTCCTCCTTTTATACACACTGAGGCCCCCATTGATTCCCTTGATGTACCACCCAATACACAGTTAATGACGCCTCTATTCAACTAATAGACATGCCCATCAACATTCCCAGTAACCCATGACATAATTAGAAAATTAACAACCTCAAAAATCCTGTAATAATAAGGGAAATCCATCAAAATTAAAGAAAAAGACAAAAAGAGAGTATATGCGTATAAAACAATAATATTAAAGACTAAAGGAGATTTTTTAAGGTTAATAATAGCTTAATAATAAGGGGGATTTACTGTAGAAATAATGGGGCTAATCCTGACATTATACTACGTGAAATTCCCATTCAAAAATAACCAAAATTGACTGAGAAAACACCCAAAAACTTAAAAAAGAGCGTGAGATGTGGGGTAACTACATGCAGTTCTTGGAAGGCGCTTGCACGGGTAAATACTTGACTAAAATAAGGCGAATTTAAGCGTGGTGATGAAATAAAGTGCCAAGAGTGAGGTTATTAATAAAATTAGTGCATATAAACAAGGTCAATGCATTATTAATTAAGCTAGGACACTAAATAAGCGCCTGTCGCCTATTTTAGTGTGTTTCCCCACAGTGGGCGTAGAATTTGGGGTAATTATAGTGTGAAAAAGCTAACTTTGCTAAAAATGAAGCTATTCACACGGGAAAAAAGCAGGCAGTATGTGGCCAGTACACAGAAGCCATTTCTGGCATAAAAAACACCAAATTTGAAAAGTGTTATTTTTATGCATTTAAATAGCCAAATCAATAGTTCTAAATGAGCCTAATTGATCTGTCAAAGCGCAATTTCGATATTCTCAATTTTATAGCGCATATAGTCAACTTTTAAGTGAAATAAAGCGCATTTCTTGTTTTTTGCATAAAACAATGAATATAACAGCTTTAAGTGTACTTAAAAATTATGTAGCCTTATACTTAAGGTTCTTAAGATTACCTTAACATATTCCAACTTAATATTAAGTACATAACACCTATAAAAGGTGGATATATGGGTGTATATAAGGTGTTATAATGGCATTTTTTGTGTATTATCATAATTTTACTTATGTATACTATTTGTGTACTCTTATTTATTATTCCCATGTATAGTTCATGTGTTTTACATAACTTATAATTACTTTTTACTCAGTCCTGGAGATATACAGGCTGACAGTCAGAATAAGATATTTTTTTAACAAAAAGAGGCAGGAAATGAAAATGAAAGAGAAATACAGGCCAAAAAATGAGAATGAGAGAGTGAAACAATATAAAAATAATCAAAGAGAGAAAAAAAGAGAGAAACAGTCATTGATGAGCCACCCAAAAAAAACTTACTAATTAATTATTGACAGGTTCTGTAGGAAGTGATCAGTAGCAAGTCAAGGGGTCAAAGAGTTTGTTGGAGGAAGCATAGGTAGTGCGTTTTTGATGAATAATAACGATTTGGGAATGTCAAATTAAGACTCAGTCATAGAAATAAGTGAGGGCAAGCAAATAAAATGAGCAAACTTCAGAGATGGAGAATATGCAAATTTCAATGTCAAAAAACATTTGGCATGTAAATAAGGGTGATTTTCTGTCAAACAAAAATCCATGCATAATAATTAAATCTTTAAATTCAAAAATAATATTTAATATTTCTTAATTCAATTTTAATCACCTACATTTCAATTTCTAACTATAGTTAGTTGAATGTTTCTGATTTTGTAGAATAGAATGTACACTACCAACTCAAAAATGTTTGAACAATGACAAAAAAAATTGAAAAAAATGATTTTGTGTAGAATTTATGATAACCATTGGTAAGTCAATGATTAACTTCAATTATGTATTAAAGTTTTTCCTATATCGGACATATCTTCTTTCAATTTCATACAATTTCAACCAGAATTGGTTATGAATTATATGGAGAAGTTAATTGTAAATACATGATGACAGTGGCTTTGTAGCCTAACAAAAAGCAAAAAAAGAAGGCAAACTGCAGGATCAAAGATTATTGAATGAGAAGAACAATATTTGAAAATGTAGCAGATTGAAAAAACAAATACCCCAACTAATGGGGCAGTGGGAGAGTGACAGATAAGACTTATAGTGGTAAAGGGATCTTTAAGCTGTTGTGCTACTTTCAGAAGGGCACAGAATTGTTTTTGGTGAGCTGGACAGGAGAGGATGACACATTCTTGAGTATTTAGGGTCCATAAGGGCCTTATGAGGCAGTTTTGAGAAGGTGAAACATTGAATTGGTTAAGGTACCTTTACAGGAGAATGGCCTGATAAAAATTGAATAAATTCCATAGCATGAGATTAGGATAGCCTTTTCAAAAATTTATACATGCTGGCTGGGTCACAATTTCCCCTTAATTTTCAGAGTGGATTAGAATATGGGGGGTTAGGGGTGAGGAGATAAAAACATTTTCAAGTATTATGAACATATTTTCACTTTTTTCCTGGTTGTTTAAATGTTTGTACAGATTATGTCTCCTCTTAATTATTATTCATTCACAGAAATATATTCATATTATTTAGAATTGTTCCTGTCTATCACTAATCATTTTTGTATATTAGCTATTATAAACTTCTCCTGCTGTATTTAATATTGAGAAAAATGATATATTACAAGAATATTTTGAATGAGAAGATATTATAAGTAAAACTCTTCTTCTATACTTTTAAAATAATTTTTTTTGGGCATCATTGGCTTATTTACTTTTTTTTTTGGAAAACAAAATTTAAATAACTATAATCTGAAAAGTTGAAAACCCCAACTTGAAAATTTTATTGGACTGTCTAAAATGAAACTTTGTTTCAATTATTGAGAATTTAATTTCAACATGTTCTCAACAGATAATCATTTACTCATCAGTGAGTGTTCACATGAGCTTCAAGGTGTGTTCAAAGTAAATTCAATACTTCTTCATGATGGTTTCATCACTTCCTCAATATGTGCTCAAACAGATATGAACTAGGGTTCAAGGTTGCGGGCTTGCTAGCAAGTCTGCCCCCCATATTGCATGGTGAAACACAAAACAAAACAAAACAAACACAAACACAAAACAAACAAAACAAAACAAAACAAACACAAAACAAAACAAAACAAACAAAACAAAACAAGAAAAACAAAACAAACACAAAACATAACAAACAAAACAAAACAAAACAAAATAAAATAAAAATAAATAAATAAAATAAAATAAAATAAAACTAACAAAAAAACACAAAACAAAAAAAATAAAAGCAAACAAAAATAAAATAAAATAAAAAAAATAAATAAAAAAAAAACAAAAAAAATAAAAAAAAACAAACAAAAAAATAAAAAAATAAAAAAAAACAAACAAAAAAAATAAAAAAAAATAAAAAAAAACAAAACAAAACAAAACAAAACAAAACAAAAATAAAAAAACAAACCAAACACAAAACAAAACAAAACAAAACCAACCAATACAAAACAAAACAAAACAAAACAAAACAAAACAAAACAAAACAAAACAAAACAAAACAAAACAAAACAAAACAAAACAAAACAAAACAAAACAAAACAAAACAAAACAAAACAAAACAAAACAAAACAAAACAAAACAAAACAAAACAAAACAAAACAAAACAAAACAAAACAAAACAAAACAAAACAAAACAAAACAAAACAAAACAAAACAAAACAAAACAAAACAAAACAAAACAAAACAAAACAAAACAAAACAAAACAAAACAAAACAAAACAAAACAAAACAAAACAAAACAAAACAAAACAAAACAAAACAAAACAAAACAAAACAAAACAAAACAAAACAAAACAAAACAAAACAAAACAAAACAAAACAAAACAAAACAAAACAAAACAAAACAAAACAAACCAAACACAAAACAAAACAAAACAAAACAAAACAAAACAAAACAAAACAAAACAAAACAAAACAAAACAAAACAAAACAAAACAAAACAAAACAAAACAAAACAAAACAAAACAAAACAAAACAAAACAAAACAAAACAAAACAAAACAAAACAAAACAAAACAAAACAAAACAAAACAAAACAAAACAAAACAAAACAAAACAAAACAAAACAAAACAAAACAAAACAAAACAAAACAAAACAAAACAAAACAAAACAAAACAAAACAAAACAAAACAAAACAAAACAAAACAAAACAAAACAAAACAAAACAAAACAAAACAAAACAAAACAAAACAAAACAAAACAAAACAAAACAAAACAAAACAAAACAAAACAAAACAAAACAAAACAAAACAAAACAAAACAAAACAAAACAAAACAAAACAAAACAAAACAAAACAAAACAAAACAAAACAAAACAAAACAAAACAAAACAAAACAAAACAAAACAAAACAAAACAAAACAAAACAAAACAAAACAAAACAAAACAAAACAAAACAAAACAAAACAAAACAAAACAAAACAAAACAAAACAAAACAAAACAAAACAAAACAAAACAAAACAAAACAAAACAAAACAAAACAAAACAAAACAAAACAAAACAAAACAAAACAAAACAAATACAAATACAAAACAAAAAAAACAAAACAAAAAAAAATAAAAAAAAATAAAACAAATCAAATCAAAGCAAAATAAATAAAAAAATTTAAAAAAAAAATTTAAAAAAAAGATTATTTATCTTTATATTTATACTTTTATTTTTATTATTTATTTTTAGATTTTCTCAGATTCTGATCTTGGACCATGTTCTCTGGGATGGATTGATGGATGTGCTTGAGATTATTTGTACCTTCTTTTTTAGCTTGCTGTGCATGCCTGTCCCTGTCCCTGTCCTTTCCTTGTCCTGTACTCATCCCTGTCCCTGTCTTGTCCCTGTCCTGTTTATTCATTCTATCTATCTATCTGTCTATCTTTCTGTTCAAAAAAAATTTCTCCCCATCTCATCTCATCTCATCTGGTTTTTTTTCTTTCTTGTTCTTGTTCTTGTTCTTGTTCTTGTTCTTGTTTTTTGTTCTTCAAAATATCTCAACATGCTCTCTTGTCATCATAGATCTTCTCAAAGCCAGTGTTTTCCCCCCTTAGTTGTTCTTTTTAAAATCCTATTACTCCCTCTTTCCCCCCCTCTTTCCCCTGACGGGCTTAGCTGAGATATCATGAGACTTTTTTAACTAACTAACTAACTTAAAAAAAAAGAAAAAAAAAAAAGATGATGATGATGATGATGTCTTGTTTTTGGGTTACTGAGAAGTGCAACTAAAGTAGGATGGCCCTCCCCCCCACTGCATCCATCAAATGTGAATGGTTTATCTACTAATATTTAATGAATTTTTGAAATGAGAAGAAAAAAAAGGGGGGGAAGGATTGATCCTATACTTCTACAGATAGCTGAATGTTTCATGCATGACTGAGTTAAATACAAGAAGATAAAGAGATTTTCATTTTTTCTACTGGGTTTGGTATGATTGACATATTTGTATCAGTAGAGGCATATAAAATTTATTGATTATTAAAATTTTAATTTTTTATGTCTATAATATATAAGAGATGTGACGGATGATCATTTTTTATGGAGAGCGAGTTGATGTGTCATCTTGTTAACATGTTGGATGGTGAAGATGTTATCTCCAAACATGATCTCAAAAGAAATCTTTTTCTTTCCTCTTCTACTAAAGCCTCCCCCCTCATTTGACTTCCACCAATCAAGATATCTTTTCAAGAGATCCTTATGGAAATATAAACCAACTTGATCTAACTCCAAGTCAGATTTTATTATTTTTTGTCTGGTTGTTTAATTTTTTTTTATTCACATCTCTTTTTTTTTATTTCTGAAAAAAAAAGGCTAATGAATATAACCTCCAGGATCCTCAAATCAAGTGAGTCTCTGAAACTAGCATCATCATTCATGATGAAGAGGAAAATGTTACCTTTACCTTACCTAACCTAACCTCTACCTCTACCTCTACCTCTACCTCTACCTACATCCAAAAAAATAAATAAATAAAAAATTAAAAAATTAAAATTAAATAAAAATAATAAAAAGAAAAAAAAAATAAAAATAAAAAAAATAAAATAAAATAAAAATAAAAAGCAAATAAAAATAAATAAACATAAAAATAAAAATAAAAATAAAAAAATAAAAAAAATAAAATAAAATAAAATAAAAAATAAATAAATAAATAAATAAATAAAAAAGAAAAACAAAAATAAATAAAAATAAAAACAAAAATAAATAAAATAAAATAAAATTAAAATTAAAATTAAAAAAAGTAAAATAAAAATAAAAAAAAGCAAAAAAAAAAAATAAAATAAAAAACCAAAAAAAAATTAAATAAAAATAAATAAATAAAATTAAAAATAAAATTAAAAAAAAATAAATAAATAAAATAAAGCAAAAAAAAGCAAAAAAAAGCAAAAAAAAAAAAAAAAAAAAAAGCAAAAAAGCAAAAGACCATCAACAACTTTGAATTTCAACAGTCATCAAAAAGCAAAAAAAGAGATAGTTTTTCCTAACCCCCCCTTTTTTTTTAATTTTTTTTTTCTATAGATGATTTTCTGGAGAAACGTTAAATCTGATAAAATGATAGCATACCTCCTTTTTTTTATAATAATGAAGTGAGCTTTTATTTTTATTTTTATTTATTTTCGTTAATATTCCTTTTTCACTCTGGGTAATGTTGAAAGTTGTAAGAGATACTCTCAACTTTCAAAAAAGAAACAATATGAGCTTTCTTTTTGAATGGATAATAAGGCACAAGACTTGGATGGAGAAGAAATTCTAGCTTTCTTCACAGAGGGATGAGAGGGTGCAAGACTAGAAGGAGAAGAAATTTGAGCTTTCTTTAAAGAGGGATGAGAGTGCACAAGACTTAGAGGTGTAGAAATTCAAGATAAAGAAAGAGGAGAAGGCTCTTGAGTACAATTTCCTATTGGATCAAATGAAACTCACATATCAACTTGAAGATGGTTCAAAAAAGAAATATTTCTTGAAAGAATGTGTTAAAGATAATAAATCTATAGAAGAAATCAAATGCTTCATGAAAATGTTTGATAACTAGTTTTTTTTATTTTGTTTTGAAAGGCTTCTTGATAGAATGCATTAAAGCTAATAATCAATCCTTGGCACACACTCCTCACTGAGATGTGAAACATTTTATTGCAACATTTAAAATTATTTGTTTGTTTGGTTAATTTAATTGATTTTTTATTTCTTTTGGGTGATCGATTTCATATGTGCTGACTTTTTAAAGGTCTTGATTCTAGATGATTTTTTTTTTGCAAAAATTTGAAAAACTCATACACTTTTTTTTCTTCTTTAAATTCAAATCATTCAATTTAATTTTTCTAAATACAGCTAAGTCAACAAAACTCTATATCTGTTTTAAAATTCTCACATGTCAGATTTGAAAATTTGACGATAGCCCCTCCTGCATTTTTTTGAAGTAAGGGGTGAAATCACCAAAAAAAATTAAATATAATTACACAAATTAATATATATATCAATTTCCCTAGTCTTAAAGTAATGTCAATTCCTCTAGTCAAAATGTGGATACATCTAGAAACAAATAGTTGGAACTTTCCACAAGTGTAGGCTGAGGAACCTCATGAAACAAATAAATTTTGTCACGATTACCGTTTATACAACACAGGGGGTCATTGGCCCATTACTTTATTTAAGGAATTCAAATTATAAGAGTTATTTATTAAAAAAATTATGAAAAAAATAAAAAATATTTGATGACTCTACTCATCCCCATACGTTTTTGATCTACCTAAAGTTTTTTAATATCTGTTAACTTTACCTTCTTTTTTTACCTTGTTTATTTGGTGGATTAAGTTTTGACTGATATGAATAGAACAGCTGAAATTTGTGAACTCTGGACAAGATTCCAAGCCAGGTGGAGCTTTGGTCATTTGGTGATGATCCTGAGAAGAGTTCCAAATTGTTTCAATGATTCCAGTTCCCAATAGAAAATTGATTATACAGTTGTGATCCAGAAAGTATAACCCATGACCTTTTATTTTAGCTGGGGAAGGAATAGGTTGTCCAGTAATAGCATTATTATATGAGAAAATCCCCAAAGTAAGATAATTGGCATCATTCTTATTGGTATAAATCTTGCTATGAAAACCGGAATGTGATTTTTTTCAACCAATTGGCCAAGAATGAATTGAGTGATCCTAAGCTTTGGGAGATAAAATCCTAAATCATCATCAGATAAATGTTTCAGAAGCCTTATTCTCTAATTATGCAATATAAAAACACAAAATAAATTATGTGACATTTGGAAAAGAAGGCTCAACTTTAAAGTTAAATATCTCAGCAAACAATGAACCAAATTAAAATCCATTTTTACGAAATGAAAGATAGACTTCAGGAGAATCATTAATCAAAGGAAATATTATTTAAATAAACATAACCCTAATTTGTCACATAAAAACATGAAATAAAAAAAATTTAAATTTGGAAAAAAAGGCTCAACTTTAACAGTCAATATCTCAGCAACCACTGAACCGAATTCAAATCTTTTTGTGGAAAACAAAAGGGAGCCTACAGAATAATCTTCAATTAAAAGGACATTAGATTTGAATAAACCTAACCCTCATACCAAGTCTGATTTTCAAAAATCTTACAAAAACTTGAAAAATGGAAATGGAGATGAGAACAAGAGGAGTTTAATAAGTTCACTGTTATTCAGATAAGAGTTATACATATATTTAAGTGTGAAATTTTCAGCCTGTATATCCCCAGGACTGAGTAAAAAGTACTTATAAGTTATGTTAAACACATGAACTATTTATGGGAACAATAAATTAAAGTACACAAACAGTATACATAAGTAAAATTATGATAATATACAAAATATGACATTATAACACCTTATATACATGCATATATCCACCTATTATAAGTCTTATGTACTTAATATTAAGTTGGAATATGTTAGGGTAATCTTAAGAACCTTAAATATGAGGCTACATAACTTTTAAGTACACTTAAAGCTGTTGTTTACATTGTTTTATGCAAAAAAAAGAAATGCGCTTTAAATCACTTAAAGGTTGATTATATGTGCTATAAATTTAATAATATTAAAAATGTGCTTTGAAAGTTAGATTTTTCTCAATTAGGACTATTGATTTGGCTACTCAAATGAATAAAAATAAAACTTTTCAAATTTGGTGTTTTTATGCCAGAAATGGCTACTGTGTACCGGCCACATACTGCCTGCATTTTTCCCATGTGAATAGCTTCATTTTTAGCAAATTTAGCTTTTTCACACTATAATTACCCCACATTCTACGCCCACTGTGGGGAAACACGCTAAAATAGGCAAGAGGCACTTATTTAGTGTCCTAGCTTAATTAATAATGCATTGACCCTCTTTATATGCACTAATTTCATTAATAACCTCAATCTTGGCGCTTTATTTCACTACCACGCTTAAATTTGCCTAAATTAGTCAAGGATTTATCCATGTAAGCACCTGCAAAGGACTGCATGTAGTTACCCCACATCTCACACCCTTTTTTGGGTTTCTAGGTGGTTTCTCTGTCAATATTGGTTATTTTTGAATGGGGATTTCACATAGTATAATGTCAGGATTAGCCCCATAATTTCTACTGTTAATCCCCCTTATTATTTAGAATTTATTAGCCTTAATTTTCCCTCTTTAGTATTTTATATTAATGTATAATATGCATATACTCTCTTTTTTACTTATTCTTTAATTTTGATGGATTATCCCTATTAATACAGGATTTTGGCGGGTGATATTATTCTAATTATGTTATGGATCACTCTGGATGTTGTTGAACATGTCTATTAATGGGATTTAGGCGTCATTAATTATGTATAGGACTGGTAAATCAAAGGGTTCATTGGGGGAGTTATTGTGTATAAAAGGAGGAGGTTTTGGGTCTTGTTTTCTACGTTCTTTATCATTACAGTTAAATCATACAACCCAAATCAATTTAAATACATATCAATAGAACTTATAAAGTCTTTGAATAGTATCTGAATTATTAAATCTATTTTTCTACCAACTATAATATTGTAAGCCATATATATAATTAGTGAGATTTATATTGCTGAGACCTTTATATTGAATTATATTTTACTACTTATTGGATTTTTACTATAGTATTCATATATGACCATTTAAATCTTCTAGACACTGAACATTAGATCTGGTTCACATCTTTGTACTTGACCACAGCCTGACAGAAATTCTCATAGAAAAAATGAGATATCATATAGGCATGAAAAAAAGAAGATGAAACTTACCTTGATTGAAAAGTAGCAAAAATAGAGTGAGAAAGATTTATGTTGGAATTTTGGAGAAATTGAATATGGATTTAATGAAATGCATAAAGAATGTGCAATGTATGTGTTTTAATGACATGGAGCCAAAAAAAAGTGAAATAGGGGAAAGGGGGGATAATGACCATGCCAAGAAGGGATGAAGAGTAGGGTGATGGAGCTAAAAAAGAAAGTAAAGAGGGAGAGAAAAAAAAGGCTAATTTTAAAATTGAAATCAAAAATAGCCACTTACAAAAAAAATTAAGATCCAAAAAAAAAAAATTATAATTAGCAATCAAAAAATCAAAAAAAAGAATAAAATGACTTACCTGGAGAGATGAGATGAGAAAAATAAATGAAACCAAATTTTTTGAGGGATGTTGGAGGAGAATAGGAAAAGGATATAAGGGATGAATGAAAAAAAAGAAACAGTGAAAAATTATGCTATTGCAGAAAATATGCAATTTCATGTTGAGCTGGTGAATGAAAACAAATGAGTAATCGAAAAAAGAGGCATTCAGAAAAAATTCAAAATTCAAAATTAATATGCAAAATCAAAAACACTAAACCAAGTGAACAAAGCACAGAAATTGAACATTTGGAGAGTATTAAAAAAATTAAAAGAGTTTTGTTTCAAAATGTTGGAGGGTGATTGGCATAATGACAGAGCATATGCTGGTGGAAAGAACATTTTGTGATTTAAGGGAGGGGAGAGCTGGTGCAGTTCTGGGATCCTCTTCTTCATAAAGATCATAGAAAAGGCATATAAGCTAAAGTGTCTTCCAACCCAGAGTCAGAGTCAGATTCAGCAGCCAAAGCTAAAGTGATAGCATTCATAGCTGTGTGAAGTTGCTTCCTAGTAGAGAGGTGCTTCATTATTGTTGGTAAAAAAGGTTGTTGGTAGAAGGTTTAAGTGATGAGTGGGAAGTGGGAATTTGCCACCAAATTAGCAGATGGGGTGTGTAGATAGAAAAAAACGTTATGTGTTTGCCTAAAAAATTAAGTATCATAGAGTGAAGAGACACATAAAGATGAGAAAAAATGTTATGTGTTTTCCACCAAAATTAAGTATCATAGAGTGATGAGATACATAAGGATGGAATCTGCAATTATATGTCATGTGACTTGCTTACAAATCAATCATGGAGGTGATGAGTTTGGAATCAGGAATTAGGAACAGAAATTGGGGTATAAGAGGCAGAATAATGCATTATTGTGGATTCCTTATCCACTAGCCCCAGGGCTAGTAAATAAGAATCTTCCACAATTAATAATATCTGATCCTGGGAAAAAAAACTCCTGATCCCTAATTGCGGATCCCTGAACATTGATACCCCCTATTATTATTATTATTTTTTTTTCAAAAAAAAATGATCTTATTACATATATATATATATATATATATATATTTGATTGATTGATTGATTGTAGGTTATTATTGTTTTGATAGAATTGTTTTGGGTGAGAGTACATGGATTGAGTTATGAGTGGTGGGAGATAGTGTAAGAACAAATGATTATGGGTTTATTTTTATTTTATTATATTCTATTTATACATATTACAAGTAGATGTTACACATGTATGTTTTTGTGGCGTTCTTTCTGTGCTATTCATTCATACCTTTCTGTATTGGGCGAAACACTAATATAAATACTGGGCCTCTTTCTTTATTTTTGCCCGTCTCTTTTTATTTGCTCAATACTATTTTTCATTTATTAAATAGGTCAGATTTAGTCATTCTAGTATTATTTATTTGTTTCTTATTTTCAGTTTATTGTATTTAGGTAACAGCGGCACAAGACCACTTCTAAGGGCAGTTTGTTTATTGACACGACTGCATTATTTTCTTATAAAGGTTAGAATTGTGTATTTAGCTTGTTACCTTATTACCAGCCGGTCTCTTTTTATTTTCTCAATACTATTTTTCATTTATTAAATAGGTAACAGCGGCACAAGACCACTTCTAAGGGCAGTTTGTTTATTGACACAACTGCATTATTTTCTTATAAAGGTAACAGCGGCACAAGACCACTTCTAAGGGCAGTTTGTTTATTGACACGACTGCATTATTTTCTTATAAAGGAACTCGGATTGTTTTAGCTTATGGGTCCAGGGCTCAAGTGAATGAATCCTAACGATATATTCACTGTTCCATCACCAGCACCTTCTGACCAATCCTCATCAAGTTTCGAAACTGCCCGACCCAATCCTTTGCCAGCAATGGATTCATCTACTGATGCCAGCGGCGATACTCTTCGTAATATTCCCGTCTTGAGTGCCAACAACTTTCATGAATGGCGAATCAGAATGAGAGCTCTACTCACCTACCATGACCTCAAAAATATAGTCTTTGGTCTTGAATCTGCCCCTTCATCTGACTCTCCTCAAAATGTTAAACTTGATTTTCAAAAAAGAGCAGATAAAGCCACTAATATAATCATTTCTAAACTTGACGCTGCCAACATAGCCGCATTTGTTACCGACGAGGACATGGATAAACCTTGGCAAATTTGGACAAAACTAATTAATCAATATGCTGCCGCTGATGCGTCCAATAGGGCTTCAATCTTTGCTCGTTACCATGATGTAAAGTGTCACGAAGGAAATCTCATGGGTTTTGTTAATGACTTGAGGACACAAATAAATGAGCTGGGAGCTGTTGGTGTCTCTGTTGAAAGTGAGAATGAAGCTCATCGATTATTGAGGCAACTTCCTGACTGCTATTCGACTCACAAAGCATTAATACTACATGCTTGCAAGGTAGCTCAAACTCACCTTTCCGTCTCCAATTTAATGTCACGATTGGCACGATTATCCTCTGAAATTGAATCGGAAAATTCTCCCGGTTCTGCTCTTCTAAATAAGGTCAAAACAAATCAGAGACCTAAATGGGAATATTGTCGTGATGGGAAACATAACCCAAAAGCTAAACATTCGGAAGACGATTGCTTTCAATTACATCCTGAAAAACGAAAGAATCGTCCCAATCCAAGCACATCTAAAGTTGAAGAAGTTCATGCAAATATTAGTTGTGGACCTGCCAAAATTTTTCAGGCAAATCTTTCTGCTTCTTCTTCAAATTTAATCATTTTTGACAGTGGAGCTACCACTCATATGATCAAGAAATGTTCCAACTTTAAAACTTATCGCCTTTTTCGTCAGCCAATAAAATTAGGAAATGATCATATCATTTACAGTACCGGAAAAGGGTCTGTTGACGTCGTTACACCGAGGGAAGTTATAATGCTAACTGAATGCTTACATGTGCCACAAATCATCCAAAATTTGATTGGCCTCGGTCCTTTTATTACTCATGGTTGCAAACAGCACACTGATCAAAATGGAGTTGTGACCATCAAAAAGGCAGATGAAATAATTTTGGATGGAAAATGGGATCCTTCCGATGGTCTTGTAGTATTGAACGCCAATTTCGGTGAGCGGTTCTTTCCAAATTTTAAATCAATGCTTGCGACCAACTCCAAAACACTCTGGCATTACAGATTAGGGCATTCCAATACTCAATATCTGGATAAACTCGAGTCTAAACTTAGTCTTAAATTTTTGGATGACTTTAGTTTTTGTGAACCTTGTGTAAATGCAAAGCATCATCATTTCCCTTTTCCCGGTGTTGTACCTAGAGGCACTCGATTTCTAGAGTTTATTCATTGTGATCTAAGTGGTAAAATATCACCGCCTTCTCTTGGTGGCGCCTCATATTATTTTAAAATTACCGATTCTTTCACTTCCTATTGTTTTGTCTTCTTGTTAGCAAATAAATCTGATACGTTCAATGTTTTTCTGAATTTTAAAAATCAAATTGAAAATTTATCAAATTCAAAAATCTCTAATTTTGTCTGTGATGGTGGAACTGAATTCATCAACAAAAATTTTAATGATTTAAGTCTTAGAGAAGGATTCAAGATGATAGTTACTTCACCCTACACTGGGAAGGTGTGAAGGTGTGAAGGGGGGAAGGGGGGAGGAGATTCTTGGGTATATTTACTTCATGTATCATTCTTGATATTGGGTTTTTTTGATTTATTGGTTGGTTGATTGATTGGTTAGTTGGTTGACTGGTCAGTTGGTTGCTTTTATTATAGAAATAATATTGAAAAGCATATATGTATATATATATATATATAAATCATGTATTATTTATAATAGTTATTGAGTTGTTGTGATTTATATATTCATGTATATGTATTTTTTAACATATATATATAATGTCAGGCTGAGTTCAAGTACAGAGACTTGAAAAGCTTGAATATTTAGTTATCTATAAGATTTTAATGGTCCTGTATGAATAATGTAGTACAAATCCAATAAGTATTAAAGTATAACTCAATATAAGGCTCTCAGAAATTTATTCTCACTAATGATGGATGGGTTACAATCTTATAGTTGGTAGAAAAATAGATATAATAATTCAAACACTATTCATAGACTTTAACAGTACTAATCACAACACAATATTTGGGGGGGAGAATTGATAGCAAGTCTTCAACTTAAAGTCAGATGGAACACAGACTGAACTAATACTGAACTAATACTCAAGTGAGAATGAAATATGTTTGATATGATTTTGAACTCTGTGCAAATACTCAATAGATATTCTGTTAAAGTATAATGAATGTGTCAATAGAGGATTGCATGATAATTGGTGTTTGAAACAAGTAAAAGTTGAATGATTTTTAAGTTTTATGATCATTAGTCATAATTGAAAGCTATTCTTTTAGACTGAATTATAATGATCAGATTTTTAAATATAGGAAACTGATGATGTAGGCTTTTTAGTAAGATTTTTCTTCTCTTATTTTAAGGATATAATTATTTTTTCAAATCAATGATACACCACGCAATATGGGGGGTGGACTTGCTAGCAAGTCCGCAACCTTGAAACCTAATTCATATCTTTTTGAGCACACATTGAGGAAGTGATGAAACCATCATGAAGAAGTATTGAATTTACTTTAAACACACCTTGAAACTCATGTGAACACTCACTGATGAATAAATGATTATATTTTGAGAACATGTTGAAATCACATTCTCAATAATTGAAACAAAGTTTCCTTTTAGACAGTCCAAAAAAATTTTCAAGTTGGGGTTTTCAACTTTTCAGATTATTGTTATTTAAATTTTGTTTTCCAAAAAAAAAAGAAAATAAGCCAATGATGCCCAAAAAAAATTATTATAAAAGTATAGAAGAAGAGTTTTACTTATAATATCTTCTCATTCATAATATTCTTGTAATATATCATTTTTCTCAATATTAAATACAGCAAGAGAAGTTTATAATAGCTAATATACAAAAATGATTAGTGATAGACAGGAAAAATTCTAAATAATATGAATATATTTTGGTGAATGAATAATAATTAAGAGGAGACATAATCTGTACAAACATTTAAACAACCAGGAAAAAAGTGAAAATATGTTTATAATACTTGAAAATGTTTTTATCTCCTCACCCCTAACACCCTGTATTCTAATCCACTCATGAAATTAAGGGGAAATTGTGACCCAGCCAGCATGTATAAATTTTTGACAAGGTTATCGTAATCTCATGCTATGGAATTTATTCAATTTTTATCAGGCCATTCTCCTGTAAAAGTAACTTAACCAATTCAATGCTTCACCTTCTCCAAACTGCCTCATAAGCCCCTTATGGACCAAAAATACTCAAGAATGTGTCATCCTCTCCTGTCCTGCTCACCGAAAACAATTCTGTGCCCTTCTGTAATTAGCACAACGGCATAAAGATCCCTTTACCACTATAAGTCTTATCTGTCACTCTCCCACTGCCCCATTAAATGGGGTATTTGTTTTTTCAATCTGCTACATTTTCAAATATTGTTCCTCTCATTCAATAATCTTTGATCCTGCAGTTTGCCTTCTTTTTTTTGCTTCTTGTTATGTTACAATGCCACTGTCATCATGTATTTACAATAAGCTTCTCCATATAATTCATAACCAATGCTGGTTGAAATTGTATTAAATTAAAAAAAGATATGCCCACTATAGGAAGAGTTTAAATAAATAATTGAAGTTAATCATTGACTTACAAATGATGTAGACAATCCTATAGTGCTAGCTATAGGCCTTGACCAAGGGAGTTGGAGAAAAACCAGAGAGAATAACCACTGTCCATTTAGAAAAATAGAGTAAGATTTACTTGCTAAAGTAAGTTGGTTCCTGTTTTGCTAAAGCCCCTTTTCAACACACTTGACTGCTTGATGAGCCAAGAAAGTAGTCCCCAGATAGACTACCAGACCAAAGAACTGAAATGTAGAACAAAGTCCACACCAGAAACAGCAAAGATACTTGATGCAGGCTGCAAATCCACACCAGAGACAGCAATAATACTTGCTATAGCTTGCAAGACTATAACAGGGAAAACAGTTGCCAAAGTTAAGTTAAATGAAGAACTTACTTGCAACAAACACAGCCAATTGTGGCAAGAAAACAGTGAAAACAGAGTGAGGAACCATGAGATCACCTCCGGATGGTTGTATGATAATTAAGGTTGCCCCAAGCTGTCTTATTCACTATGTACACACAGACCACTAACTAAGAGCCCATGCGCACCCACCAATATGGCACCTGTACCCGCCAAAATGCATAAAAAACCCTCCTGAAGCGTTCCCCAACCTCCTAAAACAGAGGCAGGCGGGCCGCCCGATGTCAGAGATGCGGCCTGAAGCGGCCCGGCCTCCCTGAAGCCAGAAAACCAACAAAAACCACTAATCTACTTAGAAAAATTAGCTAAAACTACTAAAACATTTAAAACACGGGATTTCACTATAACAACATTGAGACATGAAATATAGAGAAAAATTAGCTCTATCCAATGGTACTAAGCACTTAACTCTAAGACTTAAGTTTAGCCTGTAAAACACAAAAAACAAAATTAAACAGCTATCTTTTGTAAATGAAAAATGAGGAAAAGACCCCTTAAAACTTAGAATATGAAAAATGTCTTCAATACATAAAATATAGAGAAAATCCAGGGCTATCCAATGATAGTACCCACATACCCGCAGACCCAATATCCACGGAATAAAACCAGAAAAATACCAAATTCCTTAACAGATGTCAATTAAGACATGCACAAACAGCGCCTAATCACACAATAAAGGCCCTTGCCAATGTTGGAAGACCACATCCTCCCTCCAATTAAGAATGTCCGCATTCTTTCTTCATCCAACCACCATGTTTAACCTCCTTCCCAAATCTGCCTCTGAAATGGGCCCCTGCCAATACTGCATCAACAATAATTTAATCTGCGCCATGACACCACCTGTCCATCCATACAGAACGTCCTTCAATGCCTTCCAATCCAGAAAGAAGACCTGCCACAGACCTGGTCCACTTTCTTCAGGAACAGATTCACCTCCAACTCAACCTGGTCCTTCTTCTGCCAGCACCAAAAGATCTAGGCCATCCATCCTGATACCCAGATTAATGAAAAAGCTCCACCCTTCCCAGAAGAGTGCCATAACCCATAAAACAACTAGTTCCACCATCCCTGGTCCATCTGATGGTAAAGAACATTCATTTCTTCCTTCAACTTTAAAACTGATAACTTCTCAGTTCCTCCCTCTTCTGATAGTGATGATAACAGTGTAGGAACCATTGCGCCACCAACACCAACACACTAGCCCACTATCAAGGCCAAGTTCCAACAACACAAATCTCAACAGAAACAGCTTCTGCTTCACTACTTCCAATCCACTCCTGCTAGAGATTTACAGGACATTAAGAACAGAAGACACCTCATTCACCAGTTCAAGGCTAATTCTGAAGACTTCATTTCATCTCTTGATACCCTCTGTGATTCCACTAGTACTTGAGTTTGATTCAAAAAAGAAAAAATTGACCACACCCTCTATAGGATGTAACCACAAACAACCCTCAGTTTTAAGTGTTGGGGGACCATCCTAATTTTATAGTCTTGGGGGACTCAAAAATCCTCAGTTTAAAGTCTTGGGGGACTCAAAAACTTAAATTATAAACCCAGAACCAGAGATCAACCACATTAAGACACAGAGAAAAAACTAACATTCTGGGATAATTTCAAATAGAGCAGCCAGCCCATCAATTACCTCCAAACTTGCCTTTGCTAAATTTTGAGGCTCCCCCTGTGGATACCTTCCACCAATCTTTCAAAACCAACTCCAACAACAAAAACTTTTCCCTCAGTTTATAGTCTTGGGGGACTTAAAACCCTCAGTTTAAAGTCTTGGGGGACTAACACAGTGTTCAGTTTAAAGTCTTGACGGACTATCTTGATAAAATCTTGAAACCAGCCAGTTTAAAGTCTTGGAGGACTAAAAGAAACCAGATTTCAGTTTAAAGTCTTGATGGACTGACTTGATACCATAGCTTTTTCAGTTTAGAGTCTTGAAGGACTGATGGAATTTTGCATAAAATAGACGCAGCCGATTTCATGCAGCACACCTCTACAGCCAACCTGCTGAACTTCCACCTTCACTTCATCATCTACCCATTACTGACAAAAATCTCCTCCTATCCCTTTTCATCATCTTTTCTCACCACAGATCATGGCTGGATCTCCTTATGTTAACCCTCTACTCTCACTTGCTTCACTGCTCCCAAGGACTATGCCTGCAAACAGTGAATCCACATGTGCAGACCTTGCTCATTCACTCTTACAAATCCTGAATCCAAATTCTAAAACAGGGATTGTGATTCTTGCTATTCCAAAAAGAAAAGATGTTACAGAGACACCAACTACCCCATTCCTCCGCCTTCTCCTTCTCTCAAATACATCTCCAGATCCACTACCAGATCCCCAGAGCTTGGTCCTTCCTCTTCTGCTCTATCTTCTGCTCTTTCAAGAAGATCCGGAAGCTCAGCTTCCTGCACTCTTCCCAAAAGACCAGCCTTAACTTCCCAGGAAACTGCTTTTATCTCTGCCAAACTAGCTCCAAAAGCTTCAATATCAACTCCCAGGCTTCTAGACCGTGTCCAGGCGGCCCGCCCGCCTCACCAAACAGTGAAAATCAGGGCCAAAACCTCCAAAAACTGCCAGAAAACAGCCAAATTCATCCAGACAACCACAACAACTCAACCCAACTACCTCCTACTGCTCCCAGGGTAATGCAATCCACCCTTACGAAGTCCAAAAGCACCAAAATTTCCCAGATTTCTAAGAGACCTTCCAGAGAACCCCAAGAAGAAACCAGAACACCACACACTGCTCCACAACAACAACTTTGTCCCCAACTAAGACAAAGAAACTACACCTCTCCTCTGTCAGCCAACTACTCTTCTGAAAGTTCCACCTCTTCAAAATATCCATCCAGAAGAGATCAATCTGCTTCCAAATCCCCCTCTCCTGCTCAATCCTTTAAAAACCCTGGTACCCCATCACCAGCACCTCCTCCAGCTGAATTAAACAGAAATAACAACCACAACAACAACAACAATCTCACTGCCCCAACTAGGCCCCAGGAACATCAGAATCCCAGTTCACCTTCTCAGGATCATTCAGAGGAAGATCATGAGAATCCATATCTTTCCTTAGTTGATCCTCCCACTATGGCCATTACAAAATTGTCAGAGATCCAAATTCCAGCTGCTTACAGATTTGATGAGCTTCCAATCTGTAAGTCCCAAATTAATTATCCCATTTCTTCAACAAAAATAATTACTGATCCAATTCTTCTTGTCTAGTTGGCACCCCTCCTCCTGAATCTATTATTGGAGTTGGCCAACCTCTTGAATTTTCTTTGACCCTGGATTATGGAGACATGAAGAAACACCTAAGCACCATGTGTTCCAAAATGCTAAAAGCCTTTGCCCTCCATGGACCTTTGAATGACTTTGAAAAATCCCTGAGAAAGCGCCTAATGGACGACCACTGGAAAGTGTCTAGGATCATTAAGCACACCCTCCAGCACTCCATTCCTGCCTCTTCTTCTTCTTTCTCTGAACTTCCCTCTAATCCAATTCCTGATCATTACAATCCCTATCATCTCTCCAGCAGGATGCACTTCAAAGAACACAGTGCTACCCACAATCCCAACAAAAAACAAAAACGTCATCACAATCAGCACCAGCCTCCAGAAGCTTCATCATCCAGACAATGAGCTCCTGCAAAAAGATTAGAAACATAATAAAAATATAAAACAATTAATAAAAATAATTTCAGAATTTTTTTTTTTTTTTTTAATGTACTAATATATTAAAATTAAAAATTTATAGATAAAATGAAATAAAATAAAATAAATGTAATATAATAAAATAAAATATAAAAAATAATACAAATGGTATCCCCAAGCCAATTGATGAGCTGATCCCCTGATACCTTACCCACATCCAGGTGCACCTTGATGTGGATACACAATTAAATCTTTTAAATGATTAACAGAAAACAAAATTCAAAAAATTTAGAAATTCAGAAGATAATAAAAATAATGAAACACAGAAACACATGAAATAAATAATAAATAAAAATAAAATAGCATTGCCCGTCCAATTGATGAGCCTTTCCCCACCAATGCTTGCCCACATCCAGGTGACCCTGATGTGGTAACACCCTATATTTATGATTTTATAATTTTAAACAACCCCCATAAAAAAAAAAAAAAAAAAGAGAAAAAAGAAAAAAGAAAATAATCTAAAACTGCTATCTAGCAAAAACATAACTGCAAAATCAAAGAAAGTCCAGCTCCATAGATGTTCCAATAAGGGAAAGTCCGGTCCATAGAAAAGATCACTGGGTGGGCTCCCTCCAATAAGTAAAAATGATGGGAGACCACCAGTGATCCACCACCAATCTGAAAGAACCAAAGATAAAGTAGCCAATCCCAAACCAGTTTAAAGTCATAGTGGACTTGAAACCTGAATAATAAACAACAGAACTAGAATTCAACTAGGAAAAACAAAAGACTTGAGACAGACATTCTGGGGTAACTGTTCTACAGAGCAGCCAGCTCATCAGTTACCCCCACACTTGCCAAAATAAAATCTAGAAGCCCCCCCTGGGTACCTTCTAAAAAAAACACAACGTCCAACACAAAAAAACCAAAACCAATAAACAGTAAAGAGTCCAGCACTTGAAAACCAGAGGAAATTCCAGTTTAAAGTCATAGAGGACTAAAACCTGTGAAAAGAAACCAATACTAGGGTTCAACCAAATTAAGGGAAAGGGTTGGAAACAGACAATCTGGGGTAACTGTTGATAGAGCAGCCAGCCCATCAGTCCCCCCCACACTTGCCAAGATCAAATCTAGAAGCCCCACCCATGGGTACCTTCTAACAAAAATTTTTCAACACAAAAGTTTCTCTGAAACACCAAAAAATTCCAAAACAAAAAGAAGGTTCCATAGTTTATCCTCATTGTGGAGTCAATCTTCTTCATGTCTAGTTCCTCTGGGATAAAACATCTTCACTTGGTCTGCAGCCACCCTCTTTTTCAAGACTGCACCATCCAACTCTTCCAAAACATAAGAACCTCCAGATGCCTGAGATCTGACTCTGTAAGGTCCATTCCATCTGTCAGCAAACATTTTCCCCCACTGACTCTCCAAACTGCTATTATACACCAAAACCAAACAACCAGGTTTCATGGGATTCCTGAGCCTATGAGCCAAATTCTTGTCCCAGTATCTGACTGAATTATTTCTTATCTTCATCATTCTATAGGGTGCCTTCTCTTGACAATCCTCTCAACATTCCAACTGTTGCATCCTGTCACAGAGCAAATCTTCCGTTGAGCGCACATCATCCCAATAAATTTAAAGATAAGAGACAGCTTCCAAATCCACTGGTAGAGCAGCTTTCTTTCCAAAAATTAATTCAAAAGGCAAATAGCCAGTTGTCCTTTTCACAGTGACTGTATCAGCAAATAACACCAAGGGTATATATTGCCTGCATATTTCAGCAATATCTCCACACATTTTCATTAAAGCATTCTTGATAACTTGATGGCTTCTTTCAACCATGCCTATAGTTTCAGGATAATAAGGTTTAGCCACACTAAATATAAAAAATATACTTGCCACAGCTTCTTTAAATTTAGCTCTAAACTCTGGCCCGCCATCAACAGTCACCAACTTCATCAACCTATACCTATAAATCCACTCCTTCTTCAAAAACTCTGCCACATTCTTAGCAGTCAAATTAACCAGAGGCACTTCCTCAACCCAACTAGACAAATCATTCCTAGCAACAATAAAGTATTTATACCTGCCCTCTTTAATATGGACAGCATTCAGACTGACCCTTCCAAAAACAGTTGATTCACCAGTAGCACGGCCCACCTCTTTAGGTTTCAAGTGACTTCTTCTTTGACATTCTTCACAAGATTGAACCCAACCCTGCACAGCTAACTTCATACCCGGCCACCAAAATCTGTCTGCTACTCTTCTATAAGTCTCTTCAAAGCCTCTATGACCAAGGTCTTCATGCAAAGACTTCAAAACCAATTCTTGACCCTTCTTCTGAGTCACCACCACTTGAGGATTTGGAAGCCTCCTCCTCATCAATCGCCTTCCTGACACATAAAATCCGGGACTCTTCTTCTTGATCGCCAACCAAGTATCATCATCACAACTATCTGGCCTCTCCAAGGTCAACAGATATTCCACCAAAATCAAATAAGACCCAGATTGATCCCAGTTCTCATCTTCAAAATCAAACAACACCACATCCAAGGGTACAATTCTGTCACCAAAATCACCAGTATGAACATGAGCCAATTGAGAAGCCCAACCAGGACACCAATCTTTAAATTTTGGCATGTCCTTCCCTTTCCAATGAACCTTGTGAGAATCCAGTTCACTAACAAAAACACACTTTTCCAATTTTGAGCTGTCCCAAACAACAACTCCATCTTCATCAACAAAACCATCTTGATCACCAGAATCAAGATCAGATCCAGCCAGTTTAGACTCTTAGGGGAGGCCAGAAAAATCTTCAGAAACCTTTGTGCTGGCCCTAACCACCGGAACATCCTCATCAAACTCTTCAGCCTCAGAATCTTCATCTGTAGGTGGACTCCTTGATAAACCATCAGGCATAGTAAAAGTTTTACCTGGTTTTTGTACCAGGTCAAAAGAAAAATGTTGAATAAATGCCACCCACCTAGTCATTGGAGCATTTGGAAGACTAGGTGTATTGATCATCTGAACCAAAGATTTTGTATCCACCTGCAGCTCAAAATGCTGCCCCCACAAAACATCTGTAGCTTCTTTAAAATTTTAGCTACGCCACACAATCCCAACTTAGGTTGAGAATACCTAGATTCCACCTCATTAAACACCACAGACTCATATCTTACTGGCCTGACCCTCCCAGTCTTATCCTCCTGAGACAAAACTGCACCAGCAGCAATATAACTTGAGTCCACTTCCAGATAAATTTTTCCAGCACCAACACCATAATCCAACTTGTGAAGAACAATATTTTCACCAAAAAACTTTTATAACTTCTGAAAAGCCTCTTCACACTCTTCAGTCCATTCCCAATCTGCATCTTTTCTGGTCAACCCCCTTAAAGGTGAAGCCAACAAAGAAAAATCCTTAATAAAAATCCTGACATATGCACATACACCCAAAAATCCCCTGACTCAGTAGTACTTTTAGGCCTTAGCCATGACTGAATTTTATTAATCTTCTTCTTTGCCATAATCCTTCCCTCTTTACATACCACATGACCCAGAATTTCCAAAGCAGGAACACAACAACAGAATTTTGACCCTGAAATGGTCAAACCAGCCTCTTCAATCCTGTACAACACTCTCTCTAGAGTTATTGCATATTCCCACACAAACCTCCTTATGCCAGGGTTCTCCGCTAACACCTCATTACCATAATCAGTGGATGGTCCTTTAATTCCACCATCATCAATGAAAATACCAGCATGAGTAGGAACCTCATACTGCGAAATTCCAAGCCATCTGTGCTTGATAAACTGCCATTGAATTAGTTACTCCTTGAGGAAAACTAGTGAGCTGAAATCTTCCCAAAGGGTTCTCAAAAGTTGTGAGAGGCCTTGAATCTGTATGGAGTTCCCTCTCATCATAACCACCCATAATATCACCCAAACCATAACACACCCTTCCAGCAAAAGCTTCAACAAAATCCTCTGAACTTGGTGGCATACCAGCGTTCTTGATAGTGACTCTATTCATGGCTCTAAGATCATGAACCACCCTCAACTTTCCATTCTGCTTTTTTACACAGAAAACCAGACTTGAGTAGCTGGAAGTCGATTGTTCGTATAACCCAGTCCTGACTCTTTCCCTAACAATCTCTACAAAATCCTTTCTAATAGCGGCTGGAATCGGAATAGGTTTGATTTTCCAAGGTTCATGGAAAACCACAGGAATCAAGTAAGGTTACCCATATAAGTGCTTCAATACCCCCTTTCCTCCTCAACAAACGCCACAGCCTTTTCTCTTAGCACAATAACGTGCAACAACAACTTCTTTTCTTCCTCAGACAACCACCCATCAGGACCAAAATTAACAACTTTCAACCTTTCCACAGTCACCCTAGCCGTCTCTACAAATTCTGGAGGATTTTTCACCAAAGGAGTACAGTACGGATCTCTTGACAAATGAGGTCTCTTCAAAGGCGGATTCAAATCCACAGGCATAGGCTCATTGACAGGCCTAATCTTCTGCGCTACCTTCTTATACTTTGCCGCTCCACCTTCAACTTGAGGGATCTTCAGGAATTCTCCATCACCAGACCTGGAAGAAAAACCAAGGGATTCCCCATTGCTCACATGCGTGGCCAAGGTAATGTTTTGAAAGGTGTAGAAGAAACCCTAGTGGTGCACAATTGGGAGGACTTACTTTTACACCCCAATCTCACCACTCCAAAACTTTTCCGCAATTCCATGTCTTCATCCTCACTTGCAACTTCAAAATCTTCAAATCTTTATTCATCTTCTAAATCACATCTTCTAAAATTGTGCAGTTTAACCTCATGCTGGAGGCCCAAAAATAGATCTTGATTATCTTCACAAAAATATTTTGCATCTTATTTCTTCATTATCTTCAGATTTTTTTCTTGATTTTCATGAATTATCTTGAAATTTTTATCTTCTTTTCTTGAGTTTTCTTTGGAACTACAAAAATAACCAGGGGTCTCCCCAATGCTCACAGGTGTGTCCCAGGTAATGTTTTTGAAAGGTGTAGAAGAAACCCTAGCAGTGCACAATTGGGAGGACTTACTTTTAGACCCCAATCTCACCGCCCCAAAACTTTTCCGCATATCTTTCAATAAAGATATATAAAAAATCTTCTTTTATGAACTTGAATTAAAAATAATTAAAAATCTTGAGAAAGAACAGAGATTTGATAAAAAAATTGAAGAATACTTGCAGAGAAGAGAAACATTAAAAAGAGAAAGTTGAAAATCCACTTGGTATATCTCCAAGTGAGCTGACCTACACAACCTGGGATTTCCTCATCTTGGGGAGAGGTTCTAGAACTAGGGTGATCAGCTCTTATTACTCTAAAAAAGACAGAATCTCAATAGAGCCTGAGCCGCACTCCAAAAAACCAGAGGCAGCACCCACTTCCTTCCTTCTCCTGCAGCAATCCATGCACTGGCACATTGAAGATAAACCAGGCCTCTTCTCCCAACCATCCTCTCCAGGGGATGACAACCTCATGTGAAGCCTCCTTTTGTCTTCACCAGTCAACTCCAAACTGATTCCCAAATCAAATTGATAACCAATTCTTGCCTGAAAATCCATCAAGAATGGCCCACCCAAAACTGCTTTTACATTACCTTTAGCAATGTAAAAATGAACCTTCCCTGAGGCTCCTCCAACATCTAACTTCACAAACTCTGAAGTTCCAACCAATTCAGTGACATGGCCACCGATCCCTCTCAAATTCCCACCAATACCAGTTTTGATGGGGAGGCCCATATGAGTTGCCTCAAACAAAGAAATCAGGTTTATCTGAGAACCTGAATCCACCAATGCCATTGCCTCCCTGCCATTCAGAGTGACATTGACATATCCCAGAGGAGCAGAAAAGTAAGTTTCCAACCCCTCACCAAACTTTTCAGCAGAATCACAGATGTATTCCACCTCCCCAGAAGACACCCTTCTTCTGGTAAACAACTTTTTCTGCCTATCAATCAACCCTGGACTGATAGCATACAATTCCCCAGAAGATAGGGAAACCTGACCCTAATTCATCCTTTCCAGGACAGAGTCCATATCATTAACTTCACCAGACACTACTGGCCTCTCAAAGTGAGCTCTTTGCTTCGCCACCTTTGTGCTGGAAGCTTCTTGAGGACCAGCACCACCAACAGATTTACCATTAACAGGAACCAAACCAGATCCCTCACCAGAACCTCTGACTCCAACAGGCTTTGGCAATGAAGCCAAAGGGACATCCTCCTCAGAGTCAGAATCCACCTCCATTGGCATTGAATCACCATTCATATCCAATGCGCTAAAACTAGGGGGGCCCATATCAGCCATACCCTTCTGCATCTTGTACAGCTCCTCTTTGCTGTACCTCTTCCTAGCTGCACTCAGCTTAGGATCCACCTTTGAAGCATTTGGCTTTGGTTGAGCCTGAGAACTGCTCTTAGGCCTTCCCACCTTACCTGCTTTCACATCATAAACACCAGCCAAGCATTTGCCACTTGACTGTCCACCACAAGAATACAACTCCAAACCACCAAAGGAAGTAGAAAAAGAGACCTTATTGACCTCCTTCCCCTTTCCCTTGACGTCCTTATCTACCTTAACAGAAGAATTCCCCTGATCAGGAATCTCCTCAAACCTTGGCCTCCTTTGATTGAGACCATCCCTTCTCCTGACCAAATCCACAGGAGCCTGCTCCTCACTGGGCTTCACAAAAGAACTGTTGTAGACAATCCTATAGTACTAGCTATAGGCCTTGACCAAGGGAGTTTGTCAGTACAGTCTAGTATATAAGTATGATATAATAGTGTTATTTTATGGTCCAACTACTTATTAATGAATGATTTAGTGATTAAACCTCAGGGGAAGACTAATAGAATAGTTATACTCAAGTTAAACTCACAATACTTGGATTTAAATGCGTGCTAGTGGTGGAAAATAGAAGAATAAAATATAGTTATAGCTTTTATAAAGATAATATCAATTTATAAGGGCTTTATAATATATTTCTGAATGTTAATAATTGTAGTGTAGTGTTTATTTGAAGTGTAGTAATTGAATGATGATAATAAACCGTCAAAATCCCTCCTTACTTATACCCAAATCCACTGGAGTGCACAGACCTTCAATCCAGATGATGTCACTGCTATCCCCGGCAATTACAGCACTGTGAGGGCCCATCACCTCCCCATGGCGTCCACTTCAAGCAGTTTCAACACCCAGACCTCCAGTAAGGACCCTCCATCACTATTAATAATAACACAGAGCCATACCATAATTAGAAAACCCAGATAAAAGCGGATACCATAAAGAAACAGGTAAAATAAAAGATCAAAAAGAGATTTAATGAAACTAAAAGCATATAAAGGAAACAAATAAAATGTCCAAGCCCCCAATAACATCCCCAAGCATCCACATTAACCCAAAAACATATTTCCAACCCATAAATCCGTGAATAACCATCCAAGGAAGTAATTTTAGTTGTCCAAACTGGGTGTATGCGCCTGATATAGGTGTCTATGCTTCTGTAGGCGTTGTGAGTCCACTGATTTCGTCCATATGACCTAAAATAAGCAGAAAAACAAAGGTTATAGGCTATTAAGGGGCTAAAACCCACTTATATGCCTAAATATACATAATATACTGCATACTTCACTGAATATGAGATTTATGTATACATATAAGCTTATGTATGTCAATAATTACTTCATATCACTTAAGATAAGTATATTATGACTCCATTAACACCTTAATAAGTATTATTAGGCCATGGATAAGCTATTTAAACTATTATAAATTATATAATAGAATAATAATTATATATATATATAATAAAATAATATATATTATTATTTTAACCTTATTTTTAAGATATAAGCTTAATCTAGTTAAGGTTATCTTATTTTAAGCATAAGAAATACTCAGTCCTAAGGATATTTAGGCTGACACTCCCTCACCCCAAAAAAAACAATATATAAAAAAAAAATGTTAAGACATTTTAATTAATCTTAAGGAATGAAATAATAAAATAAAAAATAATTTTTATAATACACATACTGAATGAACAGTATTATTTAGATTTAAATTTTTTCAAGAGATTTTTAAGATCAGAGATTTCATTTTCTGGAATCCACTGGTCATATTCACTTGATTTATTTTTAAATCTTAGTAGATACTCAACTCCCTTTTCTTTTGTAAGGTGTCTCTTTTTAAGTATCTTTTCAATTTCTGCTTTTTCCACTATTTCTTCAGGTTGCTGTTTATGCCTTCCTGATCTTCTTGGAAAGAGAGCAGTATCATTAGAATGGTATGGTTTTATAAGAGAAATAGGAAATACTGGATGTTTTCTATCATAAGGTGCATATAGAATAACCTCAACAGCATTATTACCAACCATCTTTTTAACTACAAATGGTCCAATGAATGGATCCTTCAATTTAACATTACCATTTAAATTGAAATGTAGCGTTGAAATAAGGACTTCATCACCCTCTTTGAACATTTGTTCTTTATGGGCTTTATCCCATCTTTTCTTTTCATACTCAAAAGCCTTATTTATACATTCTTGAGCATGTTTTCTGCATAGTTCTTGCATCTGAAGAAAAGATTTAGTACCTGGATGAATATCCAATCTAGGTAACTTATTAAGAGTTTTAGCAGGGGTATTAGGTACATAACCCAACCATAACTCAAATGGCTTCTTGCCAGTGACAGAATGTACTGTACTATTATATGCAAATTCTAAACCTGGGATAAGGGTTACCCAATCATGCGTGAATTTGTCATTGTCTTTAAAATTTAGACCAAAAGCACAGTATCTTCTTATCATATCTTCTAAGGTTTGTATCATTCTTTCTGCTAGCCCATCAGTTTGTGGATGGTGTGCTGTAGAAAGTTTTAATTGACACCCTGAAACATCCATAAGTGACGTCCAGAACTCAGAAGTAAATTTAGGATCTCTGTCTGAAACTATTGCTTTGGGGAAACCTGCTGTATTTAACATTTGTGTCCACCATAAAAAAGCTAAGTCCTTTGCAGAAACCTCTTTGTGGGTAGGAATAAATTTACACATCTTTGTAAATCTATCTACAATTACCCAGCAGGAGTTATAACTCTTATGCCCTGCTATTGGCAAACCTGTTACAAAGTCCATGTTAATGATTTCCCATGGAGCTTTTGGTTGCTCAATTTGTTGTAATAAACCAGCTCTTTTTCCTGTTAATCTTTTAGATTTTTGACAAGAATCACATGTTTCAACATATTTCTGAACATCCTCAGACATGTTAATCCACCAAGCTGTGTTTTTTACTCTGGTTAATGTTTTATGGTAGTCAAAATGACCTGCTAATATATCATCATGACATATACATAACATTAACTCCTTCATTGAAGGGGGAATTACAATTACATTACTTAATTTTTTCCTGTAATATATAAAACCATCCTCAATGGAAAATTTTCCTTTCTCTAATGCCTCTTTATACTTATCTGGTAATGTTTTTATTAAAACATTCATTGAAGCATTAGATGGATCATTTAATATTGTAGTTAATTTACTTAAGTCAGGATCTGAATTATAATTATCAAGAATTGATTGCATAAATTCATCCTCAAGATCTACAATATAAATGCCATAAATGTTAATAATCTCTGATTCAGGAACATAAGCAGGATTATCATCATTATTAGGCAGAGGTACTCTAGATAACAGATCTACATTAGAGTGCAAGGTTCCTGCTCTATGTGTAATAGTCATCCGTCCTCTGTATTCTTGTACAGCTAATTGCCATCTAAACATGTGTCTATTAGGAGTTTTCATGTTTAAGAGTGACTTAACTGCACTACAGTCAGTTATTAACTCAAATTTTTGGTCTTCAAGGTAATAATGTAGCTTTTCAAGAGCCCACACTACTGCCAAACATTCAAGTTGAGTAGCACCATATTTTAATTCACTACTTCTCAGAGTACGTGAAATATAGCAGATTACTACTTCTGACATTTTACCTTCAATAAGTTGTTTTTGATGCAAAGCAGCACCCAGTCCAATAAAACTTGCATCTGTATATAACACAAAAGGTAATTGGAAATCTGGTAATCCCAAGATAGGAGCTGTCATTAAGCATTCTTTCAACTTATTAAAAGCATGTTGTCTTTCATTATTCCAAATGAAAGCTTCTGATTTCTTTATCAGTGTGGTCAGTGGTGCAGCAATTGATTGGTAGTTTTTTATATATTGTCTATAATAACCACACATTCCAAGAAAAGATTGTACATCCTTCACATTTTGAGGAATGCCAATATTCTTTATTGCAGCCACTTTATTTTGGTCTACACATATTTGTAAGCCAGATACAATATGACCAAGCACTTTTAAAGATTCAAACCCAAATTTACATTTTTTCAATGCAAGGGTCATTTTTATTTCATCCATTTTCTGAAATACTTTCCTTAAATGGATTAAGTGTTCATCAAAAGTTTTAGAGAACACTATGATGTCATCAATGTATACCATTAACCATCCCTCAATCATTTCATTATGGAATGTTATATCCATTAACTTTTGAAATACTGATGGAGCATTCTTTGGTCCAAATGGCATTCTGACATACTTATAAATTCCCATGTGTGTTGTTATCAACAAAAAGTTCTGTGAATTCTTTTCAACAGGAATTTGATGGTACCCTTTATTTCCATCCAGGCAACTTATATATTTAGCACCTTTAAGGGTAGCATGTATAGAGGCAATCCTTGGCAAGGGATAAATATCATCTACTGTAAATGTATTTAATGCTCTATAATCACCGCACAGTCTTGCTTTATCTTGTTCATAAGAAATCAGCACTGGTGATATTACACAATATTTTGGTGTAGTTTCAACCTTCTCAAGAATGTTCATCTTTAATAACATCTTAATATTATCCTCTATGTCTTTCCTCTTCATTGGTGAAGCAGGATATGGTTTCTTTTTAAGACTAGCAGGAATATTATCCATGTCACAGGTTAAACTAATTTTCATTTCATGATCTTTTACAAGGCCAAGTTCATTTGTACCATGTGCAAAAGCCATTGGAAAAGCTTTAATTACTTCCAAAATATTATCTTTCTCAGTTTCACTTATCTGAGTGCCAAATGATGCTTTTGAAATTTCTGTTTCCAGAAGTTCCATCTCATTGGATTCTCTTCCTTTAGACGGGGAATTTGTTACTGACTCAATGTGTAAGACTGTGTTAAAAGAATTTATTTTAAATTTCCTTTTACCATTCATGCCAATTGTAAAATTATTATTAGCAGGGTCTAATTTTACACCAAATTTAGTCAGAATATCATTTCCAATGATAAAACAGTTACTACAATTTGTATTATCCATTACTACAAAGTCACAAGTTACCCTTACATAACCATGTTGGTGTTTAAAGAAAACAGCAGCTTTGTATTTACCAATGGGGTGTAGTACTGATCCAAAACCTCTCCAATTTTTATTCTGAAGTGGTTCAAGCTTAAACTTATATTCACTATCAATTTTCTGTAATGTATTAGTGGAAACAACTGAACCAGCAGCTCCTGTGTCCAATACTATATTAACATTTTCACCAGAAATGATAGCTGGAACCGTGATAGGTGTCATTTTAAAGTTATCAGCTTGTATATCCTTAATGATTTCAGCATCCTCAAAATTCATTAAAGATTCATTTGAGTCCATATTTAATATTGGATTTTCAAAGATGGACAAATCATCTTCCAACATACAGACTTCATTTTCATCACTATATGAGATATTGCTGTCATAATCACTTGATTCTTTACTTTTTTCAGTTTCAGTTTCAGATTCACGTTGATTTTCAACAATATTTATGTTTTTCTCACATTTGTGACCTTTTACCCAAGGTTTGTTACACTTATAACAAGTATTTGTTTCATACTTTTTAGGTACTACAGGTGCAGTAGGTTTTTTCTGCTTCTCCTGAAGTGTTTTTGAATTCTGAGATTTTACAGGTTCAACATTTTGTTTATAAGTGGAATACCTTGATTCATACTTATGGTTCAATAATATTTCATTGCAAATATTAATAAAATCAGAATATTCAGTAACATTAAATGTTCTAGCTACAACAATATCTCTGACAGATATAGGTAATTTGTAAATTATCTTATCTTTCCATAAGTTAAAATCCATATGAGGCTCAATGGCTTTTAAGATTTTGTTTAAAGTCATTAAAAATACCATAGGTTTGTCACCATTCAACGGATTATACCTAGTTTTCTCATACAGTCTCTGCTGAGTAAGCCTGAATTTAGAACCTCCAAATTGTTTTTCAATAAGTTGTTTCCATTCAGCCCAAGAGTAGTCTCTACCCTCACTTAAGACAGCTTCAAACCATAATAAAGCAACATCCTTAAATAAAGAAATTAATTTTGATGTTATCTCTTCATCTGGTAACTTATATGAGAATTTCAAGTTGTCAATTCTTTGAATAAAATGTTGCCAATCAGAGCTGGCTTCCCCATCATAAGTTGGGTACTGATCTATCTTAGGCCAGTTCTTCTGATTGGATTTTATTTCACTAATCTTAGGTAAATTCAACAACTCATTTACTTTTGATAAATGGTCTTGTATTTCTTCCTGCACGGATTTGTGACTTACATTTTCAGATTTGACACTACCACCAGATTGTGGTGGTACAGGGAAGGAATGAGATTCACTTTTGCCAATGAAAGGATTATTATTATATTGATTATACTTATGATTATCCTGGTTCATTAGTAGATTGGCAGTTTCAATCTCAACTTTAGTTAATCTTTGTAGCAGCTCAGAGACACTTTGATTTGTCTGTGCAAAAGATAACTTTGTTCTTGATTCAGTTTTTAATAAGTGTGTTTCATATAATTTTTCTAACTCACAAAATTTGTTTGAAAGGTCATTATATTTATTACTTAATGAATCATATTTAAGAGTTAGAGACAAATGTTCCTTCTCTAATTCTTTATTACGTGTTGCTAATTGAGAAATGTTCAATGTTAAGGATGAAATTGTATCACTAGTGAGCTTAACTGTCTGTTCCTCACAATCAGTCATTCTATTCCACAATGCTGAAACAATTCTATGGACAGTTGGATTATTGTTAAAATATTCCATGTCCTCCTTTTCAATTCTCTCACTCTCCTGTGAACTTCTCATCTCACTAGTAGGTGGTTGCAACTGAGGATTAACTGTATTATCATTGTATATAGTACTGTTATTATGGATAAAAGACAAGTCAGGTGTATCTACTCTAAAACCCAAATTTCTTAAATCCTCCTCTATTTTTTGTACAGATTTAACATCAATAGAATTACCTATATTGTAATTATCAGTATTATGTTTAATCTGAGGGGGTAAGTTACTTACCAAGGGATGGTTGCCAGGCCTGATTTTTGGCGCTTTTTTCCCTTGTAAGGGTGAGCTGAGGAAGTCAGATGAGGGGGTGGATCCCTGTTGCAACTGTGGCTTGTCCACTGTTGGTGAAACCAGTCCCATTTCCATTTGTCTACCAGGATTTTCTCCTGGGAGTGAGTGGACCCTCCTTGGATAGGGGGTTGCTGATTTGATTGACTGGGCAGGCCTCCCTTTAATTCTGCCATTGCCTGATTCATCTGCTGAAATCCTACCTTGCAATTGTTTTGCAACTGCTCTACTTCTTTGAACATGAGAGATTTTGATTCCTCTAGCTTCAGAACCTGTTTGGCCAGGTGGGACAGTTGATCCTGAAGAGGAGGAGACGTCTTTTTGATAGTTATCTTTTTTAAGAGGGCGTCCTTTTCCTCTATACTCATGCTTTCTGGTTGGGGGTACTGTTGTCCCTCCATGGTGATGTCCTGGAAAGTTTTTATTAGCTTTTGACCTGGTATTATAAGCAGGCTGTTCACGTACACTATCCTGAGGAGCACTCATATTGTTCAGAATAACAATATTTTACGTCTACAAAAGGAAAAAACTCTGTGGAATTAGTAGACAAATAATATTAGCAATTATATTACTAATAAAAAAGCAATGGAGCTTACCCTGAATTTATATCTTTATTTATTTAAATAAAATATAAGAAAAATTCGAAAAAATCTGTTAAAAATATAATAATAAGTTTAACTAGACCTCTATAAGGGTGAATAATTAGCTTACCAAGCTTTAGCCAAATACCAATTTTATTGGGTGTTATATTGGTGTCCAAATACCAAGTGAAATTGGGTTTATATTGGGTACAGTTACTACTGTAAATATCTAATTTTTATGATAAAAAAATTAGTACAATTATTATAAGGATTCTTTTCCGCAATCAATGAGTTATGATGACCCACTAATATGCAGCAGACCCAAATATTTGGTTAATTTTGAGTTATACTAAGGTAAAAATCACGTCCCAAGGCTTATACTAAATAATAAGTAAAATATAAGGAAAGACCCCCAATTGTCAGTACAGTCTAGTATATAAGTATGATATAATAGTGTTATTTTATGGTCCAACTGCTTATTAATGAATGATTTAGTGATTAAACCTCAGGGGAAGACTAATAGAATAGTTATACTCAAGTTAAACTCACAATACTTGGATTTAAATGCGTGCTAGTGGTGGAAAATAGAAGAATAAAATATAGTTATAGCTTTTATAAAGATAATATCAATTTATAAGGGCTTTATAATATATTTCTGAATGTTAATAATTGTAGTGTAGTGTTTATTTGAAGTGTAGTAATTGAATGATGATAATAAACCGTCAAAATCCCTCCTTACTTATACCCAAATCCACTGGAGTGCACAGACCTTCAATCCAGATGATGTCACTGCTATCCCCGGCAATTACAGCACTGTGAGGGCCCATCACCTCCCCATGGCGTCCACTTCAAGCAGTTTCAACACCCAGACCTCCAGTAAGGACCCTCCATCACTATTAATAATAACACAGAGCCATACCATAATTAGAAAACCCAGATAAAAGCGGATACCATAAAGAAACAGGTAAAATAAAAGATCAAAAATAGATTTAATGAAACTAAAAGCATATAAAGGAAACAAATAAAATGTCCAAGCCCCCAATAACATCCCCAAGCATCCACATTAACCCAAAAACATATTTCCAACCCATAAATCCGTGAATAACCATCCAAGGAAGTAATTTTAGTTGTCCAAACTGGGTGTATGCGCCTGATATAGGTGTCTATGCTTCTGTAGGCGTTGTGAGTCCACTGATTTCGTCCATATGACCTAAAATAAGCAGAAAAACAAAGGTTATAGGCTATTAAGGGGCTAAAACCCACTTATATGCCTAAATATACATAATATACTGCATACTTCACTGAATATGAGATTTATGTATACATATAAGCTTATGTATGTCAATAATTACTTCATATCACTTAAGATAAGTATATTATGACTCCATTAACACCTTAATAAGTATTATTAGGCCATGGATAAGCTATTTAAACTATTATAAATTATATAATAGAATAATAATTATATATATATATAATAAAATAATATATATTATTATTTTAACCTTATTTTTAAGATATAAGCTTAATCTAGTTAAGGTTATCTTATTTTAAGCATAAGAAATACTCAGTCCTAAGGATATTTAGGCTGACAGAGTTGGAGAAAAACCAGAGAGAAAATCCCCTGTCCCTTTAGAAAAATAGAGTGGGTTTACTTGCTAAAGTAAGTTGGTTCCTGTTTTGCTAAAGCCCCTTTTTAACACACTTGACTGCTTGATGAGCCAAGAAAGTAGTCCCCAGATAGACTACCAGACCAAAGAACTGAAATGTAGAACAAAGTCCACACCAGAGACAGCAAAGATACTTGATGTAGGCTTCAAATCCACACCAGAGACAGCAATATTACTTGCTATAGCTTTCAAGACTATATCAGAGAAAAAACAGTTGCTAAAGTTAAGTTAAATGAAGAACTTACTTGCAACAAACACAGCCAATTGTGGCCAGAAAACAGTGAAAACTGAGTGAGGAACAATGAGATCACCTCCGGATGGTTGTATAATGATTAAGGTTGTCCCAAACTGTCTTATTCACTATGTACACACAGACCACTAACTAAGAGCCCATGCGCACCCACCAATCTGGCGCCTGTACCTGCCAAATTGCATAAAAAACCCTCCTCGAGCGCTCCCCAACCTCCTAAAACAGATGCAGGCGGGCCGCCTGACGTTGGAGATGCCGCCTGAAGCGGCAGAAGCCAGAAAACCAATAAAAACCACTAATCTCTTTAGAAAAATTAGCTACAACTACTAAAACCTTAAAAACACGGAATTTCACTATAACAACATTGAGACATGAAATATAGAGAAAAATTAGCTCTATCCAATGGTACTAAGCACTTAACCCTAAGACTTAAGGTTAGCCCATAAAACACGAAAAACAAAATTAAACAGCAATCTTTTATAAATGAAAAATGAGGAAATGACCCCTTAAAACTCAGAATATAAAAAATGTCTACAAGACATAAAATATAGAGAAAAACCACGGCTATCCAATAATAGTACCTAAATACCTGCAGACCCAATATTCACGGAATAAAACCAGAAAAATACCAAATTCCTTAACAGATGTCAATTAAGACATGCACAAACAGCGCCAAATCACACAACAAAGGCCCCTGCCAATGTTGGAAGACCACATCCTCCCTCCAAATAAGAATGTCCGCATTCTTTCTTCAACCAACCACCATGTTTAACCTCCTTCCCAAATCTGCCTCTGAAATGGGCCCCTGCCAATACTGCATCGACAATAATTTAATCTGCGCCATGACACCACCTGTCCATCCATACAGAACATCCTGCGATTACTGCCACTCCAGAAAGAAGACCTTCCACAGACCTGGTCCACTTTCTTCCACAACAGATTCACCTCCACCTCAACCTGGTCCTTCTTCTGCCAGCACCAAAAGATCTAGGCCATCCATTCTGATACCCAGATTAATGAAAAAGCTCCACCCTTCCCAGAAGAGTGCCATAACCCATAAAACAACTATTTCCACCATCCCTGGTCCATCTGATGGTAAAGAACATTCATTTCTTCCTTCAAATTTAAAACTGATAACTTCTCAGTTCCTTCCTCTTCTGATAGTGATGATAACAATGTAGGATCCATTGCACCACCAACACCAACGCACTAGCCCACTATCAAGGCCAAGTTCCAACAACACACATCACAACAAAATAAACTTCTGCTTAACTACTTCCAATCCACTCCTGCTAGAGATCCACAGGAAATTGAGAACAGAAGACACCTCATTCACCAATTCAAGGCTAATTCTGAACACTTCATTTCATCTCTTGATTCCCTCTGTAATTTCACTAGTACTTGAGTTTGATCCAGAAAAGAAAAATTGACCACACCATCTATTGGATGTAACCACAAACATCCCTCAGTTTTAAGTCTTGGGGGACCATCCTCATTTTATAGTCTTGGGGGACTCAAAAACCCTCAGTTTAAAGTCTTGGGGAACTCAAAAAACCTAAATCATAAACCCAGAACCAGAGATCAACCACATTAAGACACAGAGAAAAAACTAACATTCTGGGGTAATTGTGAATAGAGCAGCCAGCCCATCAATTACCTCCAAACTTGCCTTTGCTAAATTTGGAGGCTCCCCCTGTGGATACCCTCCACCAATCTTTCAAACCAACTCCAACAACAAAAACTTTTCCCTCAGTTTATAGTCTTGGGGGACTTACAACCCTCAGTTTAAAGTCTTGGGGAACTACAAAGTGTTCAGTTTAAAGTCTTCACGGACTACTTCTTGATAAAATCTTGAAACCAGCCAGTTTAAAGTCTTGGAGGACTAACAGAAACCAGATTTCAGTTTAAAGTCTTGATGGACTGATCTTGATACCAAGCTTTTTCAGTTTAGAGTCTTGATGAACTGACTTGATACCATAGCTTTTTCAGTATAGAGTCTTGATGGACTGACGGAATTTTGCATAAAATGGACGCAGCCAATTTCATGCAGCACACCTCTACAGCCAACCTGCTGAACTTCCACCTTCACTTCATCATCTACCCATCACTGACAAAAATCTCCTCCTATCCCTTTTCATCATCTTTTCTCACCACAGATCATGGCTGGATCTCCTGATGTTAACCCTTCTACTCTCCCTTGCTTCACTGCTCCAAAGGACTATGCCTGCAAACAGTGCATCCACATGTGCAGACCTTGCACATTCACTCTTCCAAATACTGAATCCAAATTCTACAACAGGGCTTATGAATCTTGTTATTCCAAAAAGAAAAGATGTGACAGAGACGCCAACTACCCTATTCCTCTGCCTTCTCCTTCTCACAAATACATCTCCAGATCCCCTACCAGATTCCCAGAGCTTGGTCCTTCCTCTTCCTCTCTATCTTCTGCTCCTTCCAGAAGATCTAGAAGCTCAGCTTCCCGCATTCTTCCCAAAAGACCAGCCTTAGCCTCACAAGAAACTTCTTTTATCTCGGCCAAATTGGCTCCAAAAGCTTCAAAATCAAATCCCAGGCTTCTAGACCGCTTCCAGGCGGCCCGGCCGACGTCGGGCAGCCCGCCTGCCTCACCAAACAGTGAAAATCAGGGCCAAAACCTCCAAAAACAGCCAGAAAATAGCTAAATTCATCCAGACAACAACAACAACTCAACCCAACAACCTCCTACTGCTCCCAGAGAAATGGAATCCACCCTTCCAAAATCCAAAAGCACCAAAATTTCCCAAATTTCTAAGAGAACTGCCAGATAACCCCAAGAAGAAACCAGAACACCACACACTGCTCCAGAACAACAACTTTGTCCCCAACTAAGACAAAGAGACTACACCTCTCCTCTGTCAGACAACTACTCTTCTGACAGTTCCATCTCTTCAAATTCTCCATCCAGAAGAGAGCAGTCTGCTTCCAAATCCCCCTCTTCTGCTCCATCCTTTAACAACCCTGGTACTCCATCACCAGCACCTCCTCCAGCTGAATCCAACATAAATAACAACCACAACAACAACCACAACCTCACTGCTCCAACTAGGCCCCAGGAACCTCAGCATCCCAGTTCACCTTCTCAGGATCCTTCAGAGGAAGACCATGAGAATCCATATCTTTCCCTAGTTGATCGACCCACTATGACCATTACAAAATTGTCAGAGATCCAAATTCCAGCTGCTTACAGATTTGATGAGCTTCCAATCTGTAAGTACCAAATTAATTATTCCATTCCTTCAACAAAAATAATTACTGATCCAATTCTTCTAGTCTAGTTGGCACCCCTCCTCCTGAATCTATTTTTGGAGTTGGCCAAACTATTGAAACTTCTTTGACACTGGATTATGGAGACATGAAGAAACACCTAAGCACCATGTGTTCCAATATGCTAAAAGCCTTTGCCCTCCATGGACCCTTGAATGACTTTGAAAAATACTTGAGAAAGCGCCTACTGGACGACAACTGGAAAATGTCTAGGATCATTAAACACACCCTCCAGCACTCCATTCCTGCCTCTTCTTCTTCCTCCTCTAAACTTCCCTCTAATCCAATCCCTATAATCTCTCCAGCAGGATGCACTTCAAAGAAGACAGTGCTTCCCACAATCTCAACAAAAACGGCATCACAATCCAGACCAGCCTCCAGAAGCTTCATCATCCAGACAATGAGCTCCTGCAAAAAGATCAGAAACATAATAATAATATAAAACAATTAATAAAAATAATTTCAGAATTTTTTTTTTTTTTGTTACCTTTCTACTAATATACTAAAAATAAAAGTATTAATAAATAAAATGAAATGAAATAACATAAATGAAATAAAATAAAATATAAAAAATAATACAAATGGTATCCCCCACTCAATTGATGAGCTGATCCCCTGATACCTTACCCACATCCAAGTGCACCTTGATGTGGACACACAATTAAACCTTTTAAATGATTAACAGAAAACAAAATTCAAAAAATTTAGAAATTCAGAAGATAATAAAAATAATGAAACACAGTAACACATGAAATAAATAATAAATAAAAATAAAATAGCATTGCCCGGCCAATTGATGAGCCTTTCCCCACCAATGCTTGCCCACATCCAGGTGACCCTGATGTGGTAACACCCTATATTTTTGATTTTATAATTTTAAACAACCCCCATAAAAAAAAAAAAAAAGAGAGAAAAAAGAAAATAATCTAAAACTACTATCTAGAAAAAACATAACTGCAAAATCAAAGAAGGTCCAGCTCCATAGATGATCCAATAAGGGAAAGTCTGGTCCAAAGAAAAGATAACTGGGTGGGCTCCCTCCAATAAGTAAAAATGATGGGAGACCAACAGTGATCCACCACCAATCTGAAAGAACCAAAGATTAAGAAGCCAGTCCTAAACCAGTTTAAAGTCATAGCGGACTTAAAACCTGAATAATAAACAACAGAACTAGAATTCAACTAGGAAAAACAAAAGACTTGAGACAGAGAATCTGGGGTAACTGTTCTACAGAGCAGCCAGCTCATCAGTTACCCCCATACTTGCCAAAATAAAATCTAGAAGCCCCCCCTGGGTACCATCTAACAAAAACACAACATTCAACACAAAAAAAAAACCAAAACCAATAAGAGTGAAGAGTCTGGCACTTGAAAACCAAAGGAATTACCAGTTTAAAGTCATAGAGGACTAAAACCTGTGAAAAGAAACCAATACTAGGGTTCAGCCAAATTAAGAGAAAGAGTTGGAAACAGACAATCTGGGGTAACTGTTGATAGAGCAACCAGCCCATCAGTCACCCCCACACTTGCCAAGATCAAATCTAGAAGCCCCACCCATGGGTACCCTCTAGCGAAAAATTCCAAAAAACAGATGCATAGCATCACCAAGAAAAAAACCAATATTAAAGAATGGTCCGTAGTTTATCCTCATTGCGGAGTCAATCTTCTTCATGCCTAGTGCCTCTGGGATAAAACCTCTTCACTTGGTCTTCAGCAACCCTCTTTTTCAAGACTGCACCATCCAACTCTTCCAAAACATAAGAACCTCCAGATGCCTGAGACCTGACTCTGTAAGGTCTATTCCATCTGTCAGCAAACATTTTGCCCCACTGATTCTCCAAACTTCTATTATATACCAAAACCAAACAACCAGGTTTCAAGGGATTCTTTAGTCTATGAGCTAACTTCTTGTCCCAGTATCTGACTGATTGATTCCTAATCTTCATCATTCTAGAGTATGCCTTCTCTTGACATTCCTCTCTACATTCCAACTGTTGCATCCTGGCACAGAGCAAATCTTCTGTTGAGTGCACGTCATCCCAATCAATTACAAGATAAGAGACAGCTTCTAAGTCCACTGGTAGAACGGCTTTTTGACCAAACATTAGCTCATAAGGAGAATAGCCAGTTGTCCTCTTCACAGTGACCCTATCAGCAAATAAAACCAAGGGTAAATAATGCCTCCACTTTTCGGCACTATCTTCAAACATCTTCACCAAAGCATTCTTGATAACTTGATGGCCTCTTTAAACCATGCCTTCAGCTTCAGGATAATACGGTGTTGCCACTCTAACCCTAGAACCAACACTAGCCACAGCTTCTTTAAATTTGGCACCAAACTCTGGCCCACCATCAACAGTCACCAACTTCATCAACCCATACCTATAAATCCACTCCTTCTTCAAAAACTCTGCCACATTCTTAACAGTCAAATTAACCAGAGGCACTGCCTCAACCCAACCAGACAAATCATCCCTAGCAACAATCAAGTATTTATACCTGCCCTCTTTAATATGGACAGCATCCAGACTGACCCTTCCAAAAACAGTTGATTCACCAGTAGCACGGCCCACCTCTTTAGGTTTCAAGTGACTTCTTCTTTGAAATTCTTGACAAGATTGAACCCAACCCTGCACAGCCAACTTCATACCCGGCCACCAAAGTCTGTCTGCTACTCTGCTATAAGTCTCCCTAAATCCTCTATGACCAAGGTCTTCATGCAAAGACTTCAAAACCAATTCTTGACCCTTCTTCTGAGTCACCACCACTTGAGGATTATGATGTCTCCTTCTCATCAACCGCCTTCCTGACACATAAAATACAGGACTCTTCTTCTTGATTGCCAACCAAGTATCATCATCACAAATATCTGGCCTCTCCAAGGTCAACAGATATTCCACCAAAATAAAATAAGACCCAGATTGACCCCAAGTCTCATCTTCAAAATCCAACAAAACAACATCCAAGGGTACAACTCTGTCATCAAAATCACCAGTGTGAACATGAGCCAATTGAGCAGCCCAACCAGGACACCAATCCTTAAGTTTTGGCACATCCTTCTCTTTCCACTGAACCTTGTGAGAATCCAGTTCACTAACAAAAACACCCTTTTCCAATTTTGAGCTGTCCCAAACCACAACTCCATCTTCATCAACAAAAACATCCTGATCACCAGAATCAAGATCAGATCCAGCTAGTTTAGCCTCTTGGGGGAGGTCAGAACAATAATCCAGTTTAGCCTCATGGGGGAGGAAAGAAAAATCCTCAGCACCCTTTGTGCTGGCCCTAATCACTGGAACATCTTTGTCAAACTCTTCAGAATCAGAATCCTCATCTGTAGGTGGCCTCCTTGATAACCTATCAGGCATAGTAAAAGTTTTACCTGGTTTGTGTACCAGGTCAAAAGAAAAATGTTGAATAAATGCCACCCACCTAGTCATTGGAGCATTTGGAAGACTAGGTGTATTGATCATCTGAACCAAAGATTATGCATCCACCTGCAGCTCAAAATGCTGCCCCCACAAAACCGTCTGTAGCTTCTTTAAAATTTTATCTACGCCACACAATTCCAACTTAGATTGAGAATACCTAGATTCCACCTTATTAAACACCACAGACTCATACCTTACTGGCCTAACCTTCCTTGTCTTATCCTCCTGAGACAAAACAGCACCAGCAGCAATATATCTTCAGTCCACTTCCAGATAAATTTTTCCAGCACCAACACCATAATCCAACTTGTGAAGAACAATATTTTCACCAAAAACCTTTTTTAACTTCTAAAAAGCCTCTTCACACTCTTCAGTCCATTCCCAATCTGCATCTTTTCTGGTCAACCCCCTTAAAGGTGAAGCCAACAAAGAAAAATCCTTAATAAAAATCTTGACATATGCACATACACCCAAAAATCCCCTGACTTCAGTAGTACTTTTAGGCCTTAGCCATGACTGAATTTTATTAATCTTCTTTTTTGCCTTAATCCTTCCCTCTTTACATACCACATGACCCAGAATTTCCAAAGCAGGAACACAACAACAGAATTTTTACCCTGAAATGGTCAAACCAGCCTCTTCAATCCTAAACAACACTCTCTCTAGAGTTATTGCATATTCCCACACAAACCTCCTTATTCCAGGGTTCTCCGATAACACCTCATTACCATAATCAGTTGATGGTCCTTTAATTCCACCATCATCAATAAAAATACCAGCATGAGTAGGAACCTCATCCTGCAAAATCCAAGCCATCTGTGCTTGATAAACTGCCACTGAATTAGTTACTCCTTGAGGCAACCTAGTGAGCTGAAATCTTCCCAAAGAAGTCTCAAAAGTTGTGAGAGGCCTTGAATCATTATGGAGTTCCTTCTCATCAAAACCACCCATAATATCACCCAAGCCATAACACACCCTTCCAGCAAAAGCTTCAACAAAATCCTCTGAACTTGGTGGCATACCAGCGTCCTTGATAGTGACTCTATTCATGGCTCTAAGATCATGAACCACCCTCAACTTTCCATTCTGCTTCTTTACACAGAACACCGGACTTGAGTAACTGGATGTTGATTGTTCATATAACCCAGTCCTGACTCTTTCCCTAACAATCTCTACAAAATCCTCTCGAATAGCGGCTGGAATCAGAATTGGTTTGATTTTCCAAGGTTCATGGCAAACCACAGGAATAAAGTAAGGTTACCCATATAAATGCTTCAATAAACCCCTTTCCTCCTCAACACATGCCACAGCCTTTTCTCTTAGCACAATAACGTGCAACAACAACTTCTTTTCTTCCTCAGACAACCACCCATCAGGACCAAAATTAACAACTTTCAACCTTTCCACAGTCACCCTAGCCGTCTCTACAAATTCTGGAGGATTTTTCACCAAAGGAGTACAGTACGGATCTCTTGACAAATGAGGTCTCTTCAAAGGCGGATTCAAATCCACAGGCATAGGCTCATTGACAGGCCTAATCTTCTGCGCTACCTTCTTATACTTTGCCGCTCCACCTTCAACTTGAGGGATCTTCAGTAAATCTTCACCACCAGACCTGGAACAAAAACCAAGGTTTTCCCCATTGCTCACATGCGTGGCCAAGGTAATGTTTTTGAAAGGTGTAGAAGAAACCCTAGTGGTGCACAATTGGGAGGACTTACTTTTACACCCCGATCTCACCACTCTAAAACTTTTCCACAATTCCACATCTTCATCCTCACTTCCAACTTCCAAATCTTCAAATCTTGATTCATCTTCTGAATCACATCTTCTAAAATTGTGCAGTTTATCCTCATGCTGGAGGTCCAAAAATAGATCTTGATGATCTTCTCTCTTCAAAATTTTCTGCGGTTTAACCTCATGCTGGAGGCCCAAAAATAGATCTTGACGATCATCACAAAAATATTTTGCATCTTCTTTCTTCATCATCTTCAGGTTTTTTTCTTGATTTTCATGAATTATCTTGAAATTTTTATCTTCTTTTCTTGAGTTTTCTTCTGTCCTACAAAAATAACCAGGGGCTTCCCCAATGCTCACAGGTGTGGCCCAGGTAATGTTTTTGAAAGGTGTAGAAAAAACCCTAGCAGTGCACAATTGGGAGGACTTACTTTTAGACCCCAATCTCACCGCCCCAAAACTTTTCCGCATATCTTTCAATAAAGATATATAACCAATCTTCTTCTTTGAACTTGAATTAAAAATAATTAAGAATCTTGAGGGAGAACAGATACTTAATAAAAAACTTGATGAATACTTGTAGAGAAGAGAAAAATTAAAGAGAGAAACTTGAAAATCCACTTGGTATATCTCCTAGGGAGCTGACCTACTACAACCTTGGATTTCCTCATCTCGGGGAGAGGTTGTAGCACTAGGGTGATCAGCCCTTATTACTCTAAAAAAGACAGACTCTCAATAATGCCTGAGCCGTACTATAAAAAACCAGAGGCAGCACCCACTTCTTTCCTTCTCCTGCAGCAATCCATGCACTGGCACATTGAAGATAAACCAGGCCTGTTCTCCCAACCATCCTATCCAGGGGATGACAACCTCATGTGAAGCCTCCTTTTGTCTTCACCAGTCAACTCCAAACTGATTCCCAAATCAAATTGATAACCTATTCTTGCCTGAAAATCCATCAAGAATGGCCCACCCAAAAATGCTTTTACATTAACTTTAGCAATGTAAAAATGAACCTTCCCTGAGGCTCCTCCAACATCTAACTTCACAAACTCTGAAGTTACAACCAATTGAGTGACATGGCCACCGATCCCTCTCAAATTCCCACCAATACCAGTTTTGATGGGGAGGCCCATATGAGTTGCCTCAAACAAAGAAATCAGGTTTATCTGAGAACCTGAATACCCCAATGCCCTTGCCTCCGTGCCATTCTGAGTGAAATTGACATATCCCAGAGGAGCAGAAAAATGAGTTTCCAACCCCTCAGCAAACTTTTCAGCAGAATCACAAATGTATTCTACCTCACCAGAAGAAACCCTTCTCCTAGTCAACAACTTCTTCTGCCTATCAGCCAACCCTGGACTGATAGCATACAATTCCCCAGAAGATAGGGAAACCTGACCCTGATTCATCCTTTCCAGGATAGAGTCCATAACATTAACTTTACCAGACACTACTGGCCTCTCAAAGTGAACTCTTTGCTTCACCACCTTGGTCCAAGAAGATTCTTGAGGACCAGCACCACCAACATATTTACCATTAACAGGAACCAAACCAGATCCCTCACCAGAACCTCTGACTCCATCAGGCTTTGGCAATGAAGCCAAAGGGACATCCTCCTCGGAGTCAGAATCCACCTCCATTGGCATTGGATCACCATTCATATCCAATGCGCCAAAACTAGGGGGGCCCATATCAGCCATACCCTTCTGCATCTTGTACAGCTCCTCTTTGCTGTACCTCTTCCTAGCTGCACTCAGCTTAGGATCCACCTTTGAAGCATTTGGCTTTGGTTGGGCCTGAGAACTGCTCTTAGGCCTTCCCACCTTTCCTGCTTCCACATCATAAACACCAGGCAAGCGTTCGCCACTTGACTGTCCACCACAAGAATACAACTCCAAACCACCAAATGAAGAAGAAAAAGAGACCTTATTGACCTCCTTCCCCTTCCCCTTGACGTCCTCATCTACCTTAACAGAAGACTTCCCCTGATCAGGAATCTCCGCAAACCTTGGCCTCCTTTGATTGAGACCACCTCTTCTCCTGACCAAATCAACAGGAGCCTGCCCCTCACTGGGCTTCACAAAGGAACTGTCAGGGAACTTAAAAACCCTGCCATAAAAATCCACTTTTCCTTCAGACACATCTCTGTTTGGTGCCCAACAATCATTGGGTCTGTGCCTCCTCCTACTGCAATAAGAGCAAACCCAAGGATCACTCCTACCTGCCCTCCTTTCAAAATCTCTAGGCTGAGAAGGTGCCTTATTAACCTTCTTGGCCCCCTGAACAAAAATGTGCAGCTGCTTTGTAAGATCATCCAACTGCTCCACCATTGGGTCCCTCTCCTGTTTGGGAACCTTCACCAAATTCTTTTCCTCCTTCTTCACCCTAACTTCCTCTTCAGCCAAAGCCTCACTGACTTTGCTGACATACTTGGCACACCCCTCCTGATAGGTGTCCACAGCCAATAACTTCAAATGGGCCTCAACAGCCTCCTTCACCTTATCCAAGGCAGGCAACTTCTGGTCCCCATTAGAAAGAGTTTTCATCAATTCCTTTCTTGACAACTCCTTCAACACATCCATTCTGACATCTCTAGCCAGGGCAGACCAAAAAACATCCTTGGCAGCATTTTCATGTGCCAGCTCCTCCACTTCCACCAAATATTCCACCACAGGATCAAACTTTAGCAGAAACTTCCTGTAACTATGTAAGTTACCAACACCACCATAAGATTGCCATTCACTGACAACCTTGTTCAGATCCACCATAGTGAACCTGACACCCCATCTATCCACCATCTCCCTACACAACGATTTCCAATCCCTCTTCTTGTAGCCAGACATGGCCACAATCTCCTTCTCCACTGACCTATCACCAATGAAGAAGATAATCTGCTTCACCATGTCCAGGCAGGAAGCACCATCCACACCAGCAGCAGTTTCATACTTCTGTAGAAACCACTTGACATCCTCCCCATTAAACTTGGTACCATCCCAAGTTTTAATCCTCACACACTCCCTAACCATCACAGAAGGAGAACCATCCCCCCCACTAACAGTCACCACAGGAATAGCAAAACCAGCAGCCATTCCTCCAGTCCAAAACACCAAAAAAAGCCAACCAAAGCAAACAGAGATTCCAAAGAACTAGCAAGTTCTACCCCACTTTGGGCGCCAGAAATGTAGACAATCCTATAGTGCTAGCTATAGGCTTTAACCAAGGGATTTGGAGAAAAACTAGAGAGAATAACCCCTGTCCCTTTAGAAAAATAGAGTGAGATTTACTTGCTAAAGTAAGTTGGTTCCTGTTTTGCTAAAGCCCCTTTTCAACACACTTGACTGCTTGATGAGCCAAGAAAGTAGTCCCTAGATTGACTACCAGACCAAAGAACTGAAATGTAGACCAATGTCCACACCAGAGACAGCAAAGATACGTGATGTAGGCTTCAAATCCACACCAGAGACAGCAATATTACTTGCTATAGCTTGCAAGACTATAACAGAGAAAACAGTTGCCAAATTTAAGTTAAATGAAGAACTTACTTGCAACAAACACAGCCAATTGTGACCAGAAAACAGTGAAAACTGAGTGAGGAACAATGAGATCACCTCCGGATGGTTGTATGATGATTAAGGTTGCCCCAAACTGTCTTATTCACTATGTACACACAGACCACTAACTAAGAGCCCATGCGCACCCACCAATCTTGCGCCTGTACCTGCCATATTGCATAAAAACCCTCCTGAAGTGCTCCCCAACCTCCTAAAACAGAGGCGGGCGGGCCGCATGAGGTCAGAGATGCGGCCTGAAGCGGCCCGGCCTCCCTGAAGCCAGAAAACCAACAAAAACCACTAATCTACTTAGAAAAATTAGCTACAACTACTAAAACCTTTAAAACATGGAATTTCACTATAACAACATTGAGACATGAAATATAGAGAAAAATTAGCTCTATCCAATGGTACTAAGCACTTAAACCTAAGACTTAAGGTTAGCCCGTAAAACACGAAAAACAAAATTAAACAGCAATCTTTTATAAATGAAAAATGAGGAAATGACCCCTTAAAACTTAGAATATGAAAAATGTCTACAAGACATAAAATATAGAGAAAAACTAGGGCTATCTAATGATAGTACCCACATACCTGCAGACCCAATATCCACAGAATAAAACCAGAAAAATATCCAATTCCTTAACAGATGTCAATTAAGACATGCACAAACAGCGACAAATCACACAACAAAGGCCCCCGACAATGTTGGAAGACCACAGTGGTTATCATAAATTCTACAAAAAATCATTTTTTTCAATTTATTTTGTCATTGTTCAAACATTTTTGAGCTGGTAGTGTACATTCTATTCTACAAAATCAGAAACATTCAACTAACTATAGTTAGAAATTGAAATGTAGGTGATTAAAATTGAATTAAGAAATTTTAAATGTTTTTTTTTAATTCAAAGATTTAATTATTATGCATGGATTTTTGTTTGAAAGAAAATCATCCTTATTTACATGCCAAATGTTTTTTGATGTCAAAAGTTGCATATTACTCATCTCTGAAGTTTGCTCATTTTATTTGCTTGCCCTCACTTATTTCTATGACTGAGTCTTAATTTGATATTCCCAAATGGTCATTATTCATCAAAAACTCACTACCTACACTTCCTCCAACAAACTCTTTGACCCCTTGACTTTTTTCTGATCACTTCCTACAGAACCTGTAAATAATTAAATAGTAAGTTTTTTTTTTGGGTGACTCATCAATGACTGTTTCTCTCTTTTTTTCTCTTTTTAATTATTTTTATATTGTTTCACTCTCTCATTCTTCATTTTTTGGCCAGTATTTCTCTTTCATTTTTATTTAGTTTCTTTAACTGCTGTCTCACTTTGTTCCTTCCAGACAGCTGTCATTTAAATTGCTGTCTGACTGGCATCTTAAAAGTATCTCTTATCCTGACCCTTCCAGCCAGCATACCGAATACTTTTAAGCTGGCTGGCAGGCATGTCCAAGTTTACAAGGCACTTTCCACCCTTCTCTGGCAAGTATCACCCCCAAAAATTAATTGCTTGCTGTATGCTAGACAGCCAGTTGCTTCCTAGCTGCCTGGGATGCAGCTAGAAAATGAATTGTAAAGCCCTTCCAGAAAGCAACTAAATCGCTTCTCAGCTAGCTGGCAGGTTGATATAGAGTTCAAGTTGATTGATAGATCAACTTGATAGCTTCCTGACGGCCAGAAAATGTCTGTATGGATGGCTGAAATACAGCTGTAAAGTCAATCAATTGCCACTGCTTGCTACATCAACCTGCCAGCCAGCAAGTTAATCATTTTCTGCAGGCTGGCAGGCAAATCATCATCTCAAATATGAGTTTTTATCTCCTTCTTCCCCTCAATATTTTTTAAACTGTCTGGCATGAAGCAAGCAAGTTTCTCAAGCAAATTGATCAAATATGATCAATTGCAATCACAACCTGCCAGCTAGCAAGCAATATGCTTTTCAGCTGGCTGGCTGGAATTTTCAGTTTTCCACAAAAGCATAGATTTGCTTCATTCCTTCCAGCAAGCTAAGAATCATATTTCCTGCTGAAAGGAAGTAGAAATTGATGCATTTTCCCAACCACAAAATCTGCTACCCTGCCAGCCAGAAACCAAATTGGTTTGTTTCTAGCTGGCAGAAAATTAGGGGCTAAACAAATCATTGATTCACCCAACCTTCCAGTCAGCTAACAAGCAAATTGCTGGCTGGCAGGTACTTGCACCTATTTTTGGCTTGCCAGCCATCTAAATATTGAATTGATGGCTAGAAAGTGGTCAAAAAATTTATTAACATTGTAACCTGCTATCAAGACTATCATTTAAGATTGCTGGCAGGAATTCAATAGAAAATGTATCCCCCAGCAAATAATAATGTGTTTATTGGTTTACATCTAACTAAGAGTGAGTTAATTGCTAGGAGGCAAGTGATATATATCCGTCACATTTATTGACATTCAATCTAGTAAATATAAGACTAGACATGTTACTGGATGGTATCCATTAGCAGCAAGTGGTCTACAATAATTTGAATTTGACCTTCCATACAGCTTAAAATAAAATTTGTACCTTTTTGTGTGATAAATATGTCTATCCTAGCTCCTTCATAAAACAAGTATAATTTTGGGAGATACTTGTGGGGAATTTTTGCCTTTGAAACTTCAGTTACTATTTTTTCTTGCGAAATTATAAGCTCAGTGCAATTTTATAGCACCCCATCTTCCTTTTTCCGCCAGCCATCCAGAAAATATCTACCTGGATTATTTGAATATATTTGGTGAATAAAAACAAACCACTATTGAAAAGGTTTGAACATGTTATTCAGGAAAATATATTTAGTGAATGAATGAATTGATTTTTCATTAAAAAATTATTAAACATAGTATGAGTGGTTCTGATATTGACTTGGATTTTTTTCTTCAGGTTCTGTTTCACTCATATCTAATTGAAAATATTTATTGATTCAAAATTATATCATTGCATAAATAAAGGTATGTAAAATTATTGTTTTTTCATCAAAGAAAATTCTTTAAATTTTTTTGTATCATTACATGATTGAGTTATACTGCAGCAAGCATGTTGTTAGAGCTTTATTGCCCCTCTTAGTAGCTCAATCAAGTAATATATATGAACAAACATTTTAAATAAATAAAAGATTTTGCTAATTTTTTTTGAATTTTCTTTTAAATGCTCTTTTTTGTGAACAGAAGCTGCAAAGTATAAAAGGTATGTAAATGGTTATAATTTTTAAAAATATTACTTTATAATTGTCATAATTAGAAAATATTACATGATTGAGGGCTATTGCAGCAAGCATGTTGTTAGAGCATTATTGCCCCTCTTAGTACCCTCAATCATGTAATTTTTGCCAGATAGATTTTCACAAAATAATGGATATTTTTACTAACATTATGAATTTTGGATGGCATTTATTTAATGTAGGTTAAGTTCTACTTAAGGAAAATTAACATTTTAAAATAAGTGTGTAAGTAATCTAAGGTTTTCTTCACATTTAATTTTGTAATTTGGGGTAATATATTACATGATTGATGACTGATGCAGCAATAGTGTTGTGAATTTAATATTGATGCTCATAGTAATTCAATAAAAAAAATTTAGACAAGAGATTTTTTAGATATAGTAATTTTTTTTACTAATACTTTTTATTTTAATTTTATTTTTGTATTACAGATTTTATTCTGTACACAACAACTGGAATATAAACAAAAGTGTGTGGATTTTTTTTCTTAATTGTTGTCTTCAAGTTGTGGGAATAGTAAATGTTATGTGATTGATGACTAATGCAGCAAGTGTGCTGTTAGAGTGTTATTTCCCCTCTTAGTCACTCATTCATGTAATGTTAACTTAAATGTAATAAATTTCATTTGAGTTTTAATTAACGTTTGGTTCTTGTTTTTTTTGGCTACAAAATAGGAGGTTGAAAATTTTTTGGATTAAAATAAATTAATGTATGTCAAAGTATCTTCATTTTATAACAAAAATATTTGTAGTGCTTGATTAGTATGAAATAACATGATTGAGGTTTAATGCAGCAAGCATGTTGTTAGAGCATAATTGTCCCTCTTAGACTCTGAATCATGTTATTTCAACTCAAACTTTTAATTTATGTGATTTAAATGATTGAGAAGTCATATACTGACCATAAATTTATATCTGAATCATAGTTTTATTAGAGTAACTGATGTGTGATTCAGAAGAAGACTTTGTTAGAAAGCATGGTAAAGGAAAACATCAAGGGAGAAGGGCAGGGAAGAAAAAACATCCAAACAAAAATGGAAAAAGAAATCCTATGGCAAGTAAAGAAGCAGAAGGGGGGAAATAGTGTAATAGAAGGGAATCTGATGTTTGGTAGACAATTGAAAGTAAAACCGATACACAAGACACAATATGGAGCATTATACCCACATGATTTCAAGCAGCTGAATGAGGGAACATACTTCATCCAGCCCAGAAAAAGAGGTGCATGACCAATCTTATATCATCGATTTCATTGGAGCAGTTAGAAAAGCTCAATAAACTTGATGATACAAGAATGGCAATGAGAGATCATCAGCTTTTGAAGCATGTGGTTTCATGTAATGGACTGTCACCGGACAACCTAGGCACAAGGTCAAAGATGTTCCTGTAAGTGAGATGAGGAGTTTAGGGACTTCTTCGAAGCACAGAGTAATGATTCAAGGAAGTGATTCAAAGATCACTTGAAGGAAGAAATACTGCTTTGAGTTATGTTTTAGAAGGATTCTAATATAATTGAAAGGTAATATTAAAATTCTTAAGATCTCACAAAGGGTTGGAAACTCAACAATCAAAGATTTAGGATTTATAAATGATTATTGAGAAAATAAAGAAAGATACAATAATAATGATTTAACTTAAAAGCTTTTACCACTATTAACTATAAATATGTTTTATAATTTAATTCTAAAGAGTATTGAACCAAGAACCCAACCCCTTTTATATCCTTTACTCCTCTTTGCATTGACCTCATACCCATCCACTATTCCGCACACCACAGACCATTAAAAATACATCTGTTACACCTGGACCCTCCTCACTAACATCCATTAACCCCTTAATCCTCCACTAAACATTTCGTCCATGCTCACTACCCCTTAAAAATCCACAGAAATTTCATAAACCTTTTAATGTACTATTACATTGACTATTGCGCTGTGTGTCCCTTATTGAGAAAAAGACAAAGACACACTATTGAGAGATTGACTAATTTAGATTTATAGTTTAGACTAGCTCCGTTGAATAGCGAGTACACAAAGGAAAGTTGCAGTTTCTATGGAGAATTGCTTTCTGCCTTTGAGTATGGATTTAAAACCTCTTATTATTGATTTAATGAGCTGCTTTCTCCTCGAGTGTCACGTGGCGCATGACAGATGGCCGGGTATAAGAATGTGAGCTCTGTTGAGGGTAAGACATACTTCCCACACTAGTTTCCCTTTACTTTTCTTTTTTAATTACTCTATAATTTACTACGATGGATTTCCCTACTCCAACTCCCACGCCTCCACACCCTAAAGCAGATGGGGGAATCGTCACACGGCAATATTCTAAGGCTTGCACGGCTTGCGCATCAATGGAGTACTTTTGCATGGAAAGTACGGCAACACGAGGTTCTCTCCAGAAGTGCAAAGTGGCATGTGAAGCCTTGTCAAAGAATTCTGACATCGATAGTCGGTTCACGAAGACTAAATATTGGGGGATTCCTAAGACAAAAGAGGTAGTCGAAGATATTTGGGATGTCTCAAATGGTGGGAGAAAATTAGGAGGAGGCTGAAGACAATGTAGCAACCTGGGTGACTCAGGCTGTGAGCAAGAAACAAGTGTTCGAAGAAGAAGTCGACGAGTTAGTTGAGGAGGAAGAGGAAATCTCTATTTCTAGACCGAACCCGAAAAAACTAGGGGTGCTCATCGAAGATGACAAAGAGGAAAAGGAAGTGGCGGTGAAGGTCACTCTGAGATTGTTCTTAGAAGCAGACCACATCTTTGAAGTAAGTCAATTCTCCTGATATTTCATAAATTTAGTTACTGATGGTTCTGTTTTAGAATTCAGACGTCATCGCAGAAGTCCCTACAGCGGAAGCTTCGAATGTGGAAGAGACCATTGTGGAACCCGCTGCTGTGGAAGTTACGGTGTTGATCCTGATCGAAGATAGCTTACTGGTGGTTGCCTCAAAGGAGGAGAATGAAGAAACCCTCGATCTAGTATGGTCAAAAAAGCCTCACCAGGTTTGTCAAGTGAGGTTTATTGAAGACTTAAGCGGAAAAATTGATAAGATTGTCAATTCCGCCTCCTTCCACATGGACGAGGAGCTACTGGAAATTGGAGAAGAGATTCCAGTAGGAGAGGGGGAAGTCTTTGAGAAATGTAGGAAGGAAATAAGGGAAATTTTGGTGAAGATGAAGGGATTGGTTCGGGAGAAAATAAAGGAGAGAATTTAAAATGGAAGGAGAAAAGAAAAAAAAGAAAAGAAAGTAGAAATAATTTGTATTAAGTTATTTTTATTTTGTTGTTTTATTTAAAAATTTTAATATTTTTATTTTTTATAAGATTTTGAGAGAAAAACGAAAAGACAGAAAAAAGAATTAAATACAAGTTTGTTTTAAAATTTTGAAAGAAGAAGTTTAAATGAGAGAGGAAAAGAAAGAATATTTGATTGAAGGAGTTTTAGTTTTAAAGTTCAAAAAGAAAATAATTAAGTAAGAAGAAAGAAAGAAAGAAAGAAGAAAGAAATAATTGATTGAAATAATTTTGTTGTAAATAAAATTTAATGAAAAAAAACAATTTGTTATTTATGAAAGTTTTTTGGATTTGAGGTTTTTAGTTATTTGAAAAAAGAAGAGAAGAAATAAGTTTTTTTTTTTTAAAAAAAAAGTTTTGAAGGAAAAGAAGTAATTTGTTCAAATGATTTAAAAGAGAGATTTAGAGGTTGAAGTGAGGTTTGAGAAGATGGTTGTGTTGTGTTCGTGAAGAATTTTGATAGTTTGAGGAAAAGAAAATTTTATAGAAAGAATGTATATAGAAAATTTGAGAAGGAAAAAAGAAAAAGATTTTAATTTTATTTGTTTTATTTTATTTTATTTTATTTCTTTTAATTTAATTTGATTTTTTTATTTATTTTAATTTTAATTTTATTTCATTTTCTTTTCTTTTAATTTAATTTTATTTATTTCAAAGAAGGTTGAAAAATTTTGAAAAGAAAAAGAATAAATAAGAAAACAAAATTAATGAAATTTTTAGAAGTAAAGATGTTTTAGATTTTAAAAAGAAGAAAAGAAAAGAAAAGAAAGAAAAAAAAGAGAAAGAAAAAATAAAAGAGAGTTTTAAGGTTTTGGTTTTAAAGGATATTTAAGATGAAAAGATTTTAGGAGTTCAGGGTTGTTAGAAACATTGATGGCTGGTTCCCAGGATGTTTTGTCTGAGTAATCAAGGAAGCCTTCCCATTCCACGAGGTATTGAGGTTTCACCTTGCACATTCTTGAATCAAGGATGCGGCTTACTTCCCACTCTAGATGGTCTTCTACTTCGACCGGTTCCGGAGGAGGTTGGTTTTTGCCTGGGTATGTTTCTCGAGCCAGTTCCAGGAGATATACGTGAAAAACAGGGTGAATAGCCTGCCATTTAGGAGTTAGCTTGAGTCGAAATGCAGTTTTAGAGACTTCAGAGTTGCTTTCCAAGGGTCCCAAGCGTTTTTCAGCCATTTTTTTTGATGTTTGAGTCATTCGAATGTTTTGTGCGTTGAGCCACACTTTGTCGCCTGGTTTAAAAGAAGGAGCAGTTTGTTGATGTTTGTCGGCCTGTTCCTTGTACCTTTGAACCACTAATTCCAAATTTGATTTAAGTTCCTCTTGGAGTAGTGATGTGGTTTGATAATAATGTTCCACAGGATGATTAGTTCCTACATGGATTGAGTTGAATCGAGGATGTCTTCCATAGACAGTTTTGAAAGGAGATTGTTTTGTCAAAGAATGAGTCGAGTTATTATAAGCAAATTAGGCCAATGGTAACCATGTGGTCCAATCTTCTTGTTGGTAACTGACATACATTTGAAGGTATTGTTCGAGGATTTGGTTGACCCTCTCTGTTTGCCCATCAGTTTTAGGATTATAGGCTGTGGAGAGGTTCCTCGTGATATTGAGTTGTCGACACAGTTGAGTCCAGAATGTGGATACAAACAATGAGCCTCTATCTGAAATAATATCATTAGGTAAGCCGTGTTTGGAAAATACATATTCTAGAAACAATTTTGACAAATCTTCTGCTGTAGCAGTAGTAGTGGTTTTAATAAAAATAGACATTTTTGAAAATCTATCTACTATTACTAATATAGTATCAAAATTATTAGAAAGAGGAAGTTGAGAAATAAAATCCATCGATAAAGATTCCCAAGGTTTAGAGGGAATAGGAAGTGGTTGAAGCAACCCATACTTCCGTTGAAGGGGAGCCTTATTCCTATTACATTTGTAACAAGATTTTATATAGGCCTTGATTTCCCTGGTCATACCTGGCAAGAAGAAATCCCTCATTATCAACTGGTAGGTTTTATCAACCCCAAAATGACCAGCTAATGGAGAATCATGTCGACTATTGAAAATTGATAACTTTATTTCATTGTTGTCAGGTATGACTACTCTTCCCTCAAAAACTAATAGACCTGATTCAATACTAAATCATTTGGCCCCTTGCTTTAAGAATATTTTGTCTTTCAACCCTAAACAATAATTGTCCTTCAACTGAGCTTTGAGGATTTTGGATATTGGATTTTGAAAGGATTGAATTGTCATCGCATTAAGTTGATGAGTCCTTAACATTGATTCGTTGAAAATTGATTTCACATTTGCTGGGTTCTTGTCAGAAAATGCGTCCCCCCGCTGAGGGTAAACGTCTTCCCAAAGTGATAAGATATCTGGGGAAATGCAGTTCTTACCTGGGCAATAGGAAATAGAAAAAGAAAATTCAGACAGAAATTCAGCCCACCTGGCTTGACGCCTGGTAACACTTTGGAAGACATAAAGTATTTCAAAGCATTATGGTCTGTTAAAATTTGAAAAGGACTGTCTAAGCTGAGAAGAAAAGAGTGCCATTTTTTAAGACAATAAATAATAGCTAAAAGCTCTTTGTCATGAATTTCATAATTTAATTCTGCTGCAATGAGTTTGCATGACTCAAAAGCAACAGGATGAAAAAATTTTGTTTCAGGATTTAATTGTGAAATGACCCCTGCAATAGCATAATTGCTTGCATCTGTCTCAACTATTGTCGAAGCAGAAGGATCAAAGTGTTGAAGAATTGGAGCTGTGGTAAACGCCGTCTTCAATGCTTCAAATTCCTTTCCTGCTGTGGGAGTAAAAACAAAAGGAATATCTTTTCTAAGAAGAGAAGTAAGATTGGAAATAGTTTTATAGTAATATTTAATAAATCTTCTATAGAAATTGGCAAAACCAAAAAATCCCTAGAGGGATTTAAAGGATTTGGGCTCAGGCCATTCAAGGACCTTTTGGACTTTTTTGTTGTCCATGACTAATCCAGAAGTGGATAACATAAAACCCAAAAATTCAATAGATTTAAGGTGAAAATTGCATTAATTGTGCTTGGCGTAGAGACCATGATCTCAAAGTCGATTTAGAACCTGTCAAACATGATGAATATGATCATCTAGTGTCTTTGAGAAAATTAAAATATCATCTAAATAGAGGACAACAAATTGTTTGACAACATCTTGAAAGATGTTATGGTAAGGTAAACTCTTACAGTCGCCTTGCTGTAAGCAGAATCCGGAGGAGATATGTGGATTTAGCTGAAAACCCCGTCCTTCCAATAAAAATAACAAAATGGGTGTTCTAAATCACTAAGCTAACCAATCTACTTAGATCTGATTGATAAAAATAATGAAACTCTAAAATATTTAACGCTTATTGAGATTTAAAGAAAGTGGCTGTTGATAAAGAAATACTGAATACAACAATTAAGGTGTACCAGTGAAAGATCTGAAAAGATTGACTTTTATGTTTTTATAATATTTTTAATTTTTATGAGACAGCAATAATCAAGTCCCAGTGATGAAGACCTTTCTAAAGATACCCTGTATGAAGTGTGATTTTTTTTGTTGAGTAGTATTTCTAAAATGTTATATAAAAATAATAATGTTATAAGGGTATTACAAGTTATTTTAATTTGTTGAGTAATAAAAAATGAGACTGTGGTGGTTAAAGATTAAGCTGTATGACCTGTTCCCCCTCTCAATTTCGAGTTTGAGACGCGCTTAAGTATTCCTAGTCACGTGCCTAAGTTTTCCCCTCCAGAGCTCTTCCAGAGTCAATCCGAAGCCCGTACGGAGTCCGTACGGAGTCCGTACGGAGTCAAAGCGGAGTCCGTACGGAGTCGAAACGGAGTCTGTCCGGACTTCCGGACTCAATTTAGAACCTTAAAACCATAATAAAAAATCTAGAAAAATTACACATAATAAAGTTACTTCCCCTTTACCTACCAAACTAATTTTCGTAGTCTGCGCAGCTCTAATTACCCCGTGAAAATTCATCAAAGTTAAGTAATTTTTGAAAACGTAAATATTTCTATAAAACTTTAAAATTCATTTTAAAATATAAGAAAAATAGTAAAAATTCTGGGAAAATTTCCCAAGGTTCTTGAGTGACTCGACTTGATACTTATAAATTTTCAGACCGTAAAAAATAATTTTTCTCCGCAAAATAAATTGTATTTGTGTAGGCATTCGCTCGTGACCAATTTCTTCATATTTTAAACTCCAATAAATTAAATAAAACCCTTTTATTTATAAAAAATAATAACGCCAATCTTGCACACCATAATAACTCCATTTACATACTTAGGTGCTGTACTAAACTTTAGGCTACCACATCCTCCCTCCAATCGAGAATGTCCTCATTCTTAAAACTTTGCATAAGTGGTCAAACACATTATTCATCTTTAACCTTCAACCACCATCTTCTTTAATCAACTATAAAATTCATCTTCATCAATATGTCTTCCAAAGAACTTGTCGCTCCATGTGAACTCTGCGCTCGATACCAGGTACCTTTTTTAATGTCCAACCCTAATCTTCCTGGCAGAACAGCTTGCGACTTATGCCGTGTGAAAAAAGTCAAATGCAACCGGCCAATAGTTCCTTCTAAAACAAACGTATATTTAGGACCAGCAGCTCTCCCTGATCCCTCAACTTCTAAAAAGCGATCCAAAATTCCTGTCTTCTTAAAACGAATAAGAACAAAAACAGCTTCAAAAGTTCAATCTTCATCAACGGATCCCGGCCTAATTTTGCCTTCACAAGATCCTAATCCTATAACGCCAGTACCCCCAACTAACTTTGCTGAGACTATGTTTCCTGGCTCTAAATGTAAGACCCTATTTATCTTACTAAAAAAAAACTTTTAATCAAAATTGACTAAACCTATGACTTAATAACATATTTGAACTTCTAGCTGTCGAAATAACCAACACTGATGATGTTGGTAGAGTGAAGACGGACTATATCAATCATTACCCAAATTTTCATCGCTATCTTTTTCTTGACTTTACTAATGAGTTGAAACGAAAAATGCTGGCCTATTTTCAAGAAACTCCAGCTAATAACCATGAAGACCTCATGAAAAGAAGAATTTTAATGCAAAGCTTTGATAATGATGTTGAACAATTTCAAATAAATTATCTTTTCTAACAGTATAACTTGATAAAATTTTGTTTTTGCTTGGTCTTCTTAAACTTTCAACATAAATGATGTTTTCTTTCTTCTCTGGCTTGATATAACATAAAATAAAATAAAATAAATCTTGTGATGATTCCACTACTGAGAGCAAGGTTTGAATCCCTTCAGACTCCCATATACCAGTCTTCCTTCTTGTCACAGCATTGAGAGAGTGGGTCTTCCTATGAGCCGAATACTCCTGATTCCAACCTCATAGGGCCCCCCACTGAGCCGAATTCTATGATTCCAATCTCGCCATAAGGTCCTCCAAGCTTCACACCAAAAAAAAAATGGCCTAACTATGAGGCACTAAAACAAATCATTCCCTAAAATCCAACTACCATCCTAACTTCTGATTCCTTCATCACAATTTTCAAACTTTGCTATACAGCAAACCCATAAAATACTTTTGCCAGGCTTCCAATAATAATTTTAACTTTAGACCATGTTAAAGCGCCACAAATTTCACCTAATTAACCATTATGCTTTCTTTAGCATCATCACCACCTAAAGTTTTAACCTCCTAAAGCTATCAGCACCCAATTCCAGAAATAATTGAATAACCAGTTTAGAGTCTTAGGGGACAGTGATAAATTAAAAGATTGAATTGAGTTATCCAAACAAGATTGACATTCCAATTTAAAGTCTTGGTAGACCAAACATATAATCGATTTCCAGTTTATGGTCTTGGTGGACCAAAGATTGTTTAAGTGCATAAATATCTTGATATATTCCTAAGTAAGGCCTAGGCTTGACCAAAGATTGAATAAATTTGATAATCCAGTTTAATGTCATAGTGGACCAAACATTTGATTGACAAGTAATCCAGTATAAGGCCATAGTGGTCCAATGAATGTTGAATTATCCTGCAGATATTAATTTTCCAGTTTAAAGTCATAGTGGACTAAACAATGAATGAACTACCAGTTTAAAGTCATGGTGGACCAAACATTTAATCGATAAGAAATCTAGTTTAAGGTCATGGTGGACCCAACAGCTTGATAACAGTCCAGTTTAAGGTCTTGGTGGACCTAACATTTGATAACACTCCAGTTTAAGGTCTTGGTGGACCTAACAAATCCAATAAAAAAATTTTAACGATAGTCTTGAAAATTAGCCAGTTTAAAGTCTTGGAGGACTAACAGCTCCGAAATTCGTATAAAACCCTTAAGGAAAGTCTTGAACAGTAGCCAGTTTAAAGTCTTGGAGGACTAACAGCTCCAAAATATGTATAAAAAGCCTTAAAGAACGTCTTGAACAGTAGCCAGTTTAAAGTCTTGGAGGACTAACAGATATCTTGAAGTAAAATCCCATAGGTATTGAGTTCCCCTAGACCCTGTTTCCTGTCTAAACTAAATGAATAAAACTAAAAAGAATGAAAACTAATAAAAATAAAACTAAGAAATATAATAATGATTTTGATTTAATTAATAAATTTTAATTTTAATTTTAATTTTTTTTTTTTTATTATTATTATTATTATTATTTTTTTTTATTTTTATTTTTATTTATTTTATTTTTATTTTATTTTATTTTATTTTTTTTTATTTATTTTTATTTTTTTTTTTATTTATTTTTTTTTTAATTTTAATTTTAATTTTTTTTTTTTGATTTAAAATAAAAGATTTTAGAAAAGATAGTTTTGAAATAAAAGTTAAAATTTAATTTTAAAGAAAGATAAATGAATGTGAAAAGAAAGATAAAAAAAAAGTACTAAAAAAAAAATTTTAAATAAAATTTTAAAAGATGCCCCCCGGCCATTTGATGAGCCGTACCCTTGACATCATACCCACATCCAAGTGCAACTTGATGTGGTTACACAATTTTGAGAAATTGAAAAGAAAAGAAAATAAATGAAAGTTTTTTAGAAGATAATTTTTATAATGATGATCACTGGGTGGGCTCCCTCCAATTTATAAAAATGATTAGAGACCACCAGTGAGGATCACCTTTATAATAATTCATAATATATATTAAAGAAAAGAAATCACAATCTAAAATAAAAAAAATCAAAAACAAAATAAAATAAAAGAATCTTGAATCCTGCGTTGATAGCGGTGTCTCTTGATTCGTTCCAGTTTATAGTCTTAGTGGACTTCCTAAAATTAAAAGACAAAGCCAGGATTCAACTAGAAACAGGGAAAATTTTAGAAACGAACATTATGGGGTAATTGTGTATAGAGCAGCCAGCCCATCAATTACCCCCACACTTGCCAATATTAAATTAAGAAGGTTCCCCTGTATACACACTTCTTCCAATAAATTTTAAAAATTTCCCAACACTATCTTCACCCATATTTTAAGAATTTTAAATTTTGAAAATTTTCAATGAAGGTTTTCTCGTATTTCGTTATGTTTCATCACAGTTTCGTTGCCCATATGCAGTGTAACGATAGTAAATTATTTGATAAAAAAAAGAAGATAGTTTATCCTCGTTGCGGAGGTCGTCATAAGATTTTTATAAACATCATAGTTTATCCTCATTGCGGAGGAATCCATAAAATTTTGTAGATATCATAGTTTATCCTCATTGCGGAGGAATCCATAAAGTTTCATTGATATCATAGTTTATCCTCATTGCGGAGGAAGACTTCGGCACTCCTGGTGCCTCTAGGATAGAACCGTTTCACTTGATCGGCCGCTACCCTCTTCTTCAATACTACTCCATCCAACTCTTCTAGCACAAATGAACCGCCGGAAACTTGCTCCTTGATTTTATACGGTCCATTCCACCTATCTGCAAACATCTTTCCCCACTGACTTTCCAAACTCCTATTATACACCAGGACCATATCTCCTGGGTTCAAAGGTTTCCTTAATCGATGTGCCAACCGCTCATCCCAATATCTAACTGATTGTATTCGGATCTTCATCATCCGCAAATATGCCTTTTCTAAATATTCTTCTTTCTTTTCTAGCTGCATCATTCTCGCACACAATAATTCTTCAGTAGTTTTGACCGTGTCCCAGTCAACTCCAAGATATGATTCAGCTTCTAAATCAACGGTAAAACTGCTTTCTGTCCAAAAACAAGTTCATAAGGTGAAAATCCGGTCGTCCTTTTGGCAGTGATTCGATCAGCAAATAAAACTAAAGGTAAATAGTGCCTCCACTTTTCGGCACTTGTCCCACACATTTTAACTAAAGCATCCTTAATAACTTGATGCCCTCTTTCAACCATGCCTTCAGCTTCAGGATAATATGGGGTTGCTACCCTAACCTTTGATCCAACTTTCAATACGGCCTCTTTAAACTCTGTCCCAAATTCAGGACCTCCATCTACCGTCACCAACTTCATCACCCCATACCTATATACCCAATTATTCAAAAAAAATTCTGCCACATTTTTGGCAGTTAAATTAATAAGAGGCGCTGCCTCTACCCAACAAGATAAATCATCTCTGGCCACAATTAAATATTTATACCGTCCCTCTTTTATATGAACGGCATCTAAACTAACTCTTCCAAAGAGCGTATATTCACCGGTCGCGGGTCCAGGTTCTTTTGGCCTTAAATAACTTCGTCTTTGACATTCTTCGCATGACTGAACCCACTGTTTAACAGCCATCTTCATTCCAGGCCACCAAAATCGATCAGAAATTCTTCTAAACGTTTCTCCAACGCCTCTATGCCCAAGATCTTCATGCAGAGATTTCAAAACTAATTCTTTCCCCTTCTGTTGAGTTATAACTACTTGAGGATTTGGATACCTCCTCTTCATTAAACATCGACCAGATAGGTAAAACATAGATGACTTCCTCTTGATAGCCACCCATTCATCGTCTTCACACTCTTCTGGCCTCTCTAAAGTCAACAAATATTTGACTAACAAAAAATAAAAACCAGTCTGACCCCAGACTTCATCTTGAAAATCGATTAATATAACATCAATAGGGACTTCTCTATCACCAATATCACCTGCACATGAATGAGCCAATAATCGTTGACCCCTAAATAAATCTTTAATCGAGCTATGTCGACGTTTTTCATCTGAACCTTTGGATCCTTCATAAACCGTATTTGAAAATACCTCTTTCTCTTTATCCACCTTTTTATTTAAATTCTCTAATTCTCCAACATATACACCATTCCTTAATTTACTACTATCCCACACTACCAATCCATTTTCCTCTACATACACCACATCTTCTTCTACCTCCTCTCTGCCGAATTTATCTACACCTTTTCCAACACCTTTATTAACATAAAAACTATTTTCCAGTTTATCCTCTTGGTGGAGGTCATCATCACCATAATCTAAACACAATAGTCCTGCCAGTTTAACCTCATGGGGGAGGTATGGAAAGTCTTCAGCTCCTTTAGTGCTGGCTTTGATAATAGGTATATCTTCATCGAACTCTTCTGAGTCTGAATCTTCTTCAGTGGGTGGTCTCCTTGATAAACCATCTGGCATAGTAAAAGTTTTGCCAGGCTTATGAACTAAATCAAACAAAAAATGTTGAATAAAAGCTACCCATCTCATCATGGGTGCGTTCGGTAAACTTGGGGAATTAATCATCTGGATTAACGATTTCGCATCCACTTGCAACTCAAAATGTTGCCCCCACAAAATATGCTGAAGTTTCTTCAGTATTTTCGCCACACCACATAATTCCAATTTTGGTTGAGAATATCTTGATTCGACCTCAGTAAATACTACAGATTCATACCTAACCGGCCTGATGTAACCAGCTTTATCCATCTGAGACAAAACCGCCCCAGCTTCAACCTGACTTGAATCAACCGCTAAATAAATTCTGCCAGCATCTTTTCCATAATCCAACTTGTGCAGGACTAAATCCTTCCCCACAACCTCCTTCAACTTCACAAACGCCTTCTCACACTCTTCATCCCACTCCCAGTCTGCATCCTTTCTTGTTAACCGTCTCAATGGAGCTGCCAATGAAGAAAAGTCCTTGATAAACATTCTAACATATACGCAAACGCCTAAAAACCCTCTAACTTTGGTCGTATTCTTGGGTCTTGGCCAGGACTGAATTTTGTTAACTTTCTTCTTGGACATAATCCTACCCTCTCTACATACCACATAGCCTAATATTTCTAAGGCTGGCACACAACATGAAAATTTTGAACCTGAAATAGTTAAGCCAGCCTCTTCAATTCGAAACAAGATTCTTTCTAAAGTAATTGCAAACTCCCAAATGAATTTGCGTATCCCGGGATTCTCTTCCAACACCTGGTTATCATAGTTGGTTGTTGGTCCCTTAATTCCTCCATCATCTATAAAGATTCCAGCATATTGTGGAATTTCATCTTGAAGGATCCAAGCCATCTGAGCTTGATAAACTGCAACCGAATTTGTTGCTCCTTGAGGTAATCTTGTTAACTGTAAAGGTCCTAGTGGCGTATCCAATGTAGTGAGAGGCCTTGAGTCCGGATGTAACTCTCTCTCATCATATCCACCCATAATATCTCCCAAACCATAACACACTCTCCCTGCAAACGCTTCAACAAACTCCTCAGCACTAGGTGGTATCCCAGCATCCTTTATTGTAACCCTATTTAATTCCCTAAGATCATGAACAATTCTAAGCTTGCCATTCGGTTTCTTGATACAAAATACAGGACTAGAATAACTTGACGTTGATTGCTCATACAGTCCAGTGCGTATCCGTTCTCTGACAACTTCGATATAAGCTTCTTTCAATGCAGCCGGAAAAGGAATCAGTTTCTGCTGCCACGGTTCATGACATACCACAGGAATCCTGTAAGGCTCCCCATAGGAATGCTTCAACACACCCCTCTCCTCTTCTACAAAAGCAATGGCCTTCTCTCGCTTGACCATCACATCCAACAACAACTTCTTCTCTTCTCCAGACAACCAACCATCAGGTCCAAAATTAACAACACCCAGTCTCTCAAAAGTGATTCTTGACGTCTCAGAAAATTCAGGCGGATTCTTTACCAAGGGACTTTCATAAGGATCTCTTGATAACCTTGGTCTTCTCAAAGGTGGATTTAATTCAGCAGGTAGCGGTTCATTAATAGGTCGAACTTTATTTGCTACTTTCTTATATTTGGCTGCGTCCACATCTAAATAAACTTGAGGTAAAACATCGCCATTAAAACTTTCATCAAATGAATCTTCTTCATCGCCAGAATTGGAATAAGAAAAATTAGAAAAATATTTTATTTCATTTTTAAATTTTACCCTTTTCTCCTTTCCCTCGTCTAATTTATAAACAGATTTTCCAACACCTTTGCTTCCCTTATCCAACAGTAAATCACCCATAAAGAAAGTTGGCAGTTTAACCTCTTGCTGGAGGACCGGAATTGAATTTTCACAAAAATTATTTTTTTGGGTTTTAATTATACTGAGATTTTTTATCGGATTTTGATGTGATTTTTGCAGTTTACCCTCTTGCTGGAGGTCCGTGATAGAAGGAGATAATTGCAGTTTAACCTCTTGCTGGAGGTCCGGAAATGAATTTTCACAAAAATTATTTTTTTGTGTTTTACTTATACTAAGATTTTTTATTGAGTTTTGACGAGTTAATTGCAGTTTACCCTCTTGCTGGAGGTTATAAAACATACCCTTCCAACCTTTATCCAACCTAATTTGGCCCATTTTGCCTTTTTCACCGTTTTTAAATTTAATAGAAAAACCGGGTAAATCCAATAAACATATAGAAAAGTCCAAAACGTATTTGCACTCCAAAGTAATATTAACAGAAAATAATTGAGAATCCACTTGAATTATCTCCAAGTGAGCTGACCTATTGCAATCCGGGATCTCATCCTGAGGAGAGTTTACAACATTAGAGTGATCAGCCCCTGCTACCCCAAAAAATGAGGGCTTTCATCCCTTTCCAACAAACATAATTCAACAGAAGCCGTCCATTTAATATGCCGCTTCTTGGTGCAAACACAACACTGGCACAGAGTAGTAATCCCTGGCCGTGTTTCCCAACCTTCATCTCCAGGAGGCGCTAACCGCATATGTAACCTCCGCATATCTTCACCAGTGATCTCCAAACTAATCCCCATGCCAGCTTGATACCCTATCCTGGCCTCAAAATCCATCAAAAAAGGACCACCAAGAACAGTTTTGACTGCTCCTCTGGCCACATAAAAGTGAACCTTACCAACAGATCCACCAATGCCTAACCTGACATGCTCAGCTGTACCCATTAGCTCTGTTGCATGCCCTCCAATACCTCTGAGGTTTCCCCCAGTCCCACTTTTAATTGGCAAGCCTATACTTGTTGCTTGCTCCAATGAAATTAAATTAATTTGAGACCCTGAATCGACCAAGGCCTTTACTTCTTTACCATTTAGAGTTACCACCAGGTAACCCAGGGGAGCGGAAAAATGCGTATCTACATCTTCCCCAAACTTTTCAGCATTTTCACAAATATATTCCACCTCTCCAGTGGAAACCCGACGCCTCGTCAAATGCTTCTTTTGCTTTTCAGCAAGCGCTGGACTAATCGTAAATAACTCCCCTAAAGATAAGGGAATCTGAAGTTGATTCACCCTATTCAAAACTGCGTCCATTGCATTAGCTTGACCGGAAACTACTGGCCGCTCATACTGGACCTTTGATTTAACAACCTTAGCCCTGGGTACCTCTTGAGGTCCAACCGAGCCATCTTCACCCCCCATTATAACATCTTCACTTTCTATAACCCTAACTCCGTCACCAGCTTCTTGCACTAATCCTGATCCATCGCTAGTCCTTCTTACACCCTCCATTGGGATGGGACCGCTAAAACTTGGTCTGAGTAGAGACGCCAACGGTACGTCCTCCACAGAATCCGAATCATCCTCTGGCATAGGCTCACCATTTAAATCAAACTTGCCATAACTAGGGGGCCCCATATCAGCAATCCCCTTCTGCATTTTATATATTTCGTCCTTAGAGTAAGGGTTCAATTTGTTGGCGGCAGTTTGAGCACTAGAAATCTTGTCCTTAGAGTAAGGGTTCAATTTGTTATTGGCCTTGCCAGGATTAGCCCTCAATTGGCTCTGAATGCTACTTTTCGCCTTAGTAGCGGCTGCTCTTCTAGCAGCATTAACATCGTATTCGCCAGCCATACAGCTACCCTCCACCTGGGCAACCGTCGCCAGCTCTAAACCACCAAAAGAAGTAGAAAATGTGGCTTTACTGACCTCTTTCTCCTTGCCCTTGTCAGCTTTACCACCATTGCCATTACCATTTTTGCCACTCTTGGCATTAACATCTTCATCCGTCACCTCTTCAAATCTGGCTCTCCTTTCAGCCGTTAAACTTCTTCTGACCAAATCAGAAGGAGACTGTCCATCACTGGGCTTGATGAACGAACCATCGGGAAATTTATAAACTTTACCATCGAATAAAACTCGCCCAGCATCCATATCCTTATCAAGAGCAAAACAAACTGTTGCTCTGTTCCCTCTCCTATTACAATAGGAGCACACCTTTGGCTCATCATAGCCACCTCTATATCCATTACCACCATTCCCACCATTTCTCCCATTGCCTGGGAAGCGGTTACAGTTGTTATTGCCATTATAATTTCGACGTTCATACCCTCTAGACTGATAAGAAGTCGACGTCGACGAAGAAGCGATTGGGGCCTTATTGGCCTTCTGGGTTTCTTGAACAAATATTTTTAATTGTTTAGTTAAATCAGCAAAATGATCGACCATCTTATTATCTACATTGCCCTCAACTTTAGCAGCTGGTAATCCCATTTGAGCCTTCTTGGCCTCCTGGGCTTTGACCATAATATCGTTATTTTCAGCCAAAACTTCGCTAACCTTGCTAACATATTGAGTGCAAGACTCTTGATATTTGTCCAACGCCAATAACTTGAGATGGGCCTGAATGTTCTCTTTGATAACCTCCAGAGCCGGCAGTTTCTGCTCACCATTAGGCAGTTCCTTCATCAAATCTTTTCTTGAAAGATCCTTCAAGACGTCCATACAAATATCCCTGCTGCATGCTGACCAAAACAAATCTTTTGCTTGGTTCTCATGCACTAACTCGTCCACCAGTATGAGATATTCCACCACTTCATCAAACTGAACACAGAGCTTTTTGAAGTCAGCCATAGAAGAAACACCACCTTTTGCTTGCCAGTCTCCAACAATTTTATTGAGGTCCATCATAGTAAAGCTAACACCCCATCTATCAACCATAGCTTTAGAAAGCTTAACCCAATCCTTGTCCTTGAATGCCTGCATAGAAATAACCTCTTTTTCCACCTCCCTATCGGCAATAAAAAATCTAACTTGCTTCACCATATCCACATGAGAAGCACCATCAACAGCAGCAGCAGCTTCATACCTGCTAATGAACCATTTAACCTCCTCCCCATCAAACTTTGGGCCATCCCAAGAAACAATTCTAACTGAGGGAGTAAGAGGGTTAGAAGATCCAGAAGCAACAGCAGAAGAAGACATCCCAATAAGTAATGAAAAGCGTTAACAATCGATAAAATAACAAGCCTCTTGCAGACCAATAACAAAAATCCAATTAGAGTTCCAGAAAATAAGCCTCTTGCAGGCTAATAACGTTCTTGATCCAAGTAAGTCTTTTAAAGAAAGCTAGAGAAATCGAACCCCACGTTGGGCGCCAACTATGGTAAGGTAAACTCTTACAGTCGCCTTGCTGTAAGCAGAATCCGGAGGAGATATGTGGATTTAGCTGAAAACCCCGTCCTTCCAATAAAAATAACAAAATGGGTGTTCTAAATCACTAAGCTAACCAATCTACTTAGATCTGATTGATAAAAATAATGAAACTCTAAAATATTTAACGCTTATTGAGATTTAAAGAAAGTGGCTGTTGATAAAGAAATACTGAATACAACAATTAAGGTGTACCAGTGAAAGATCTGAAAAGATTGACTTTTATGTTTTTATAATATTTTTAATTTTTATGAGACAGCAATAATCAAGTCCCAGTGATGAAGACCTTTCTAAAGATACCCTGTATGAAGTGTGATTTTTTTTGTTGAGTAGTATTTCTAAAATGTTATATAAAAATAATAATGTTATAAGGGTATTACAAGTTATTTTAATTTGTTGAGTAATAAAAAATGAGACTGTGGTGGTTAAAGATTAAGCTGTATGACCTGTTCCCCCTCTCAATTTCGAGTTTGAGACGCGCTTAAGTATTCCTAGTCACGTGCCTAAGTTTTCCCCTCCAGAGCTCTTCCAGAGTCAATCCGAAGCCTGTACGGAGTCCGTACAGAGTCCGTACAGAGTCAAAGCGGAGTCCGTACGGAGTCGAAACGGAGTCTGTCCGGACTTCCGGACTCAATTTAGAACCTTAAAACCATAATAAAAAATCTAGAAAAATTACACATAATAAAGCTACTTCCCCTTTACCTACCAAACTAATTTTCGTAGTCTGCGCAGTTTTAATTACCCCGTGAAAATTCATCAAAGTTAAGTAATTTTTGAAAACGTAAATATTTCTATAAAACTTTAAAATTCATTTAAAAATATAAGAAAAATAGTAAAAATTCTGGGAAAATTTCCCAAGGTTCTTGAGTGACTCGACTTGATACTTATAAATTTTCAGACCGTAAAAAATAATTTTTCTCCGCAAAATAAATTGTATTTGTGTAGGCATTCGCTCGTGACCAATTTCTTCATATTTTAAACTCCAATAAATTAAATAAAACCCTTTTATTTATAAAAAATAATAACGCCAATCTTGCACACCATAATAACTCCATTTACATACTTAGGTGCCGTACTAAACTTTAGGCTACCACAATGTCATTTACAAAAGTTTGAAAAGTAGATGGTGTGTTACACAATCCAAAAGGCATAACTAAATATTCAAAACTACCAAATCTAGTGCGCATTGCAGTCAGTGGTTCATGTCCTTCTGCAATGCGAATAAGATTTTAGGTGCCTCTAAGATCAATTTTAGAAAAGAAATTAGCACCATTGAAAATGATAAGAAGCAATGACATAGGGGTAACATGATATGCATTCTTCTTAGTGACTGTGTTGAGCTTTCTATAGTCAACACACAACCTAAGACTACCATCCTTCTTTTTTACAAAGAGAACAGGGGAGCCGGTTGGAGATTTACTGGCTTTGATGAAACCTTTGGCTACATTCTCTGCAATGTAGTCTCGAAGAACTTGAGATTTTTCCTTCAACAAAGAATAGACAGTACCTACCAGAGGTACTGGACCTATTAACTCTATCTGATGATTGTAGGGTCTATGAGGTGGTAACTTATTGGCCTTGCAGATTGAAAAAAAATTGAGGAAATCATGATAAATTTCTGGTATAGTTGATTTAATGGCTTCAACGTCAATTTGGTCATCCTCATCATCTTTGAGGGAATCTGTCAAGGGAAGACCAGAATTGAGAGAGCATCATTCAATTGCTTCAAGGCAATTTAAATCCTCTTCGAGTGAATTCATTGAGCTAGAAGGGTTAGCCAATTGCTCATTTAAAGAAAGATCAGATTCTCGCAAGTCATCTGGCAGAGATTTGTCCTCTAGCAGGATGTTGTCAGGCGGGTTGTTTAACTCGCTATTGACCTGCATTGAAGAATCAGAAATATACTTAGCGTGTGGGGTGATCAATCCCCGTGTCCAATCAATTACAGGATTCCAATGCTTTAAAAAGTCATGGCCAAGAATGGTATCGTCCATCCTTGGGGCGTCCAAGACTGATAATTCCCACTCGAAGGGGGGAAAGTTCAGAAAGTTGAAAACCCATAAAACCTTCTTACTGACCCAATATTTGGGTTCCTCTGATTCGACCAAATAGATTGGAGTTCAATCGACATCTGTAAATGTTAGTTGAAGCTTCTCGGCAAAAGATAAACTAACAAAAGAAATTGAAGCTCCAGAGTCTATAAAACAACTGAAGGGGATATCCTCCTTAAAAAGAATGAATCTCAAGTGGTTTAAGGCAACTCCAGTCCTTAAGACATGGATGTTCTGTGCACTGGGAGAGATAAGATTGTTTGCTTTGCACACAAGTAAACTATCTATTAGTTTTTGACCTTGAAATAGTACCTTCTCTTTCCTTCAAATTCACACAATCTTCTAGCTTGTGCTTACCCCCAAAATACATACATAACCCATTATCTGCTCCCCTCTTCCTCTCAGCTTCTTTAAAGTCCCCTTTCAGATCCAGTACCTTACTGATATTGCCTGGGGTCGAGCTTTTTGGTCGAGAATTTACATTCCCTTATTGGGTTTGGATTGAGTTGGCCGTGGGTGTGAAGAAGGTCCCAATTTAAAATTTAGGCCTTGAGATTTGTTGGTGTATCGACGATGTTGTAGTCGTCCTTGGTAAAACCTGTCGAGTTCAAGGGTTAGATCCATTAAATCCATTAAAGTAGTCATCTTCTGACCATGAAGATTTAATTGATCCAGAATCCACAAAGGATGTCTCTTTTTGAAATGATACTTGAGGGCAGAATCATTCCAACCTACTCAAGTTTGAAGTGCTCTGAAGTTCGAGATATATTCAGGGGCTTTACTATTATCACTCATGCAAAGAAAATCAAGTTCAATTTCTGCGTCGTCAGTTTCATTAGGGTCACGGAACAACGTAAAGAGTTGATCTTTGAACTTTTCCCAGTTATTAATAAGTAAGTGGGTTTTTGTCAGCCAGGCTATTCCAGGAGTCCAGTAAATGATATATAAATTATAAAACCTTAAAGAGTGGGTAAGACTTGTATTTAATGAATATAACTTAATATTTTATTGCATAATGAAATTATATAAGAATTTTATTATATACAAATGTTACATTAAATTTATTGGTTATATATATTTTTATATACAATTAAATTGAGCATAATATAATATATTCTACAAATAATGGCGCATTTTTATGTATTTTAATAATTATAAATTTATATTTAATTAATTAAAAAACATATATTATAATTACAAGTGTAAATTTGATTTATAATATATTTAAATTAATTACTTAAATTTATATATTAACTAATACCTCTCATATGATACTAAACAATTATTAAGGACGCTTCTTTTGACCCTTAATTGTGTTAGAAAAAACAAATAAATTAATTTGGACTAAATTGAGATTAATTGCTTGTTTTGTTGCGTCAAATTATTTTTTTTGTTTCACTTAAAATGTCCTGTAATCAGAATGTACCATCTGTTTGGAATTATATTTCTCATAGTTCCTATGTTTCCAATCTTGTTTAGTTATTCACTATTGTCACTTACTGATTTGGGAATTAATGGCGGGGAAATTGGATTCTTGATTGGGCTTTTAATTATTTGTTTCATGTTTTTCTCTATATTGTTATGTTTCATTTACTCTTTTGATATAGTTGTTTTATTCCATTCTAATCATTGTATTTACAAAGAGAGTAGCGCTTCAGAGGACCCATTGCCTATAAAAGGGCCTTGGATAATCCCCTGTAGCCTCATCACTTATTATACACTCAACAATTTAAATACAATTTTTATATTACGTTTATATTCTTTTTATTAGTAATAAAATTCTAATTAAAATTTTATATAACAATTTAAAGGTTGCTTTAAGTCTGATAGTAATTATATTGGTTACCGCGCAGAATTCTTACTTAAATAATATTAATATTTATAAAACCAAATTGTTATCTCTTCTCAGCTCACTCGTCGTTGCCTTTCTCTCAATAAATTAAATAATTTTATTAAATTTTATTTGTTTTATTACCCATACTCCTTTCCTCCTTCTCCTCCTCTCTTTCTTTCTTCTATCCTCCTCCTTCCTCTAGACGACCAGCCGACAACTGAGGGCCTTTCCAAACGACAACGACGATCGAGCCTGGCGACGAACGACAAAACGCACGGACCACCTAGCAAAACAAAACTTTTGCTGCGACTGTGTTTCGAACTTGGGTTCGACATTTTAGGTTTATATAATATTAATTTTTATATTATTTTGAAGTGATTTTTCGATCACTATAGTAAGTTCACCTTTGCGCCTCTCACTCATATTACTATATTTTTATTGCAATAACAGTGATTGTGGCTTAATTGCTGATTCACTGAGTGTAAGTGTTCAATTTTTTAAAAAATTTTTTTTTTCCTAGTTGACCATTATAGAGTGTTAAATCCTCTTAGTCCTAGAAGAATTGACATTATTATTAATACAAATTGAATTATTAATTTAATTTTTTTTTATTATTAATTATTGTTAATTTTGGTTGACTTAAAAGTACATTGTGCTTAGTCCCAATATATTGCCATATTTAATATTGGTAATTAATTGGTTGAATTAACTTACTTGTTATTCCCAATTTAAACTTGCAATCCATTTTTTAAAAAAAAAATTAATTTTTTAATTATTACTTTATATTGAAAGTTATTTTTTCTATAATTTAATTAATTAAAAAAAAAAAAAAAAAAAAAAAAAAAAAAAATTATATTATTTGGAGCAATTATTGACTAACTTTGATTATTTTTTTATAAAGTACAAAGTAAAATATAAATCTTCCCACTAGTATGTCCAACAATTTGACAGAAAAAATGGATAACATGCAAGTGGATGAGATAGAAATTGACTATGATGCTGACACTGTAAGTTCTTCTAAAGTTGGTCATAAAAAATCTTATGCTAACACAAAGAATTCACATACTGCAGGATGTGGAAATGACAGGAAATGAAAACAAACCAAACCCCCTTCCCCCAGTACCACAGAAGGAAGTAAAGCCTCTAGTGCCTCAAGAAGGTCTTCCAAAAGGCTTCAAAATAAAAAAGCTTCCTCTGCCACAACAAATCAGCAACCTATCCAGTCATATAAAAGAGTTGAAGACAGAAAATATGACGTACAAAGCAAAGGTAGACACATTGTGGGATCAGGTCCAAGAACTCAGGAACCAGATTCAGGCCCAGGCCCCTCCTCAATTGCCTCCCAATCAGCTTCAATTTCAGGCTCAACCTTCACAGCCACCCAGCTCAACCATCCAAAATCCAAATACTATGGAAGTAGAGCAATGGAAATGGGATTATCTAATGAGTCACTACCAACAGAATGTGCAACACCCTCCCCATCATCAGCCTGGCCCATCCAGAACACCCAATTTCCATCCACCTCCTCATCCCTACCAACAAAGCAGGAGAAAGAAGGCCCAAGCACAATCCCAAACCCAGTCCCAGGGGAAGTTTCCTCCTCTGCCATGGTAAGTAATTTGGTTGATAGTCACTTGGGTATGTTTTCTAATAAATCTTCTTCTGCAGGTAATATTATTGAACATGGTGAAAGAACAGTTAAACCTGTTAAAAGACAGCTTCCTGTAACTAGTAGCCCTATTGATGTAATTAGCAAATTGTCATTTGATGAACCTTTACATTTAACTTCTACATCTTTAATTAATCCTTCTCTTGCAATTAAAAATGATTCTGTTCCCCCTGAAATCTATAACTTAATTGAAAAAACTTCTGAGGAAATATTGAAAGATACCCTTGATTTTAATATTGTGAAAGACAAACATGTGAGAGATGTGTTAATCCATGAAAATGATAGATTAAATAATTTACACTTGCAATGTAAAGTGAGTTCTTCTGTACAAGATACAGCTTATTTAAAAATCAAAGAAACCTTGAATATTGTTCTTAGTCAACAAAAACAAATAAGAAGTGACCATAGAGCTATCTCAGATAGAAATATCAGTCTGCATAAGACATTGAGTGAATTGAAACCCCTTATTGAGGAAAATTATTCATTCAAAAATGAAATAAAATCTCTACAAAATGAGTTGAAGAAACTAAAAAATGACTTCCATGCACTAAGTACCAAGCACTCAGTTTCTGAGGACAGAAATGTTCTATCTCTTGCAAAAGTAAATGACCAGATGTCTGAAATTCCAAGAATAAGAAACTATGTGTCTGACCTACAGGAAAAGTTCTCAACCTTAACCATCAATAATGAATTAAATGAGATTTCTGCAAATAAGCTGCATAAAAATAAAGGGAAAAAACCTGAACAAAGTTCATCCTTTCTTCCTCATATTTCAACCATTAAACAAACTGACAATGAGTCTGTAAAATCTTTTGCTACTAGCAAAAAATCTTGTGATGGTCATGCACCAGCTGTTTCTGTAAATAATGAAATTTCTGAACACCTGGCTAAACTTCAGGAATTATTAATAATGAATAATTCAAACCAAAAAGTGGACCATCCCAGTAGTCAGAAAAATTGGCCTAAGTTAGACCAATATCCTACCTTTGATGGTGATTCTTCCTCTGATTGGCAACACTTTATCCAGAGAATTGATAATTTAAAGAGATCTTATAAACTACCTGATGAGGAGATTGTTTCTAAGCTAATTTCTTTATTTTCCAATGTAGCCTTGATGTGGTATGAATCTGTCCTCTTAGATAACAATCATTATACATGGAATGATTGGAAATCCTTGATTGAGAATCAGTTTGGTGGTTCAAAATTCAGGTTAGCTCAGCAAAGACTGTATGAGAATACTAGATATGTATCCTCCTCTGTTGAAAAGCCCATTGTTTTTCTGATGAAAATAACTAAAATCCTTAGAGCAATTGATCCAAAGATGGATTATGATATTTGGAGAGATAAAATCTTGTATAAATTACCAAATTCTCTTAGGGATTTGATTGTTGCTAGAACTGAGCATGTAAGGGAAAATTCTTCTTTCATTAATATCTGTAATGAAGTACTACTCAACCATAGATATGAACCAAAGAATTACCTTAGTAAATCTTATAATGATCAGAATAAACCTTCTATAAAGCTCCCAGAAAAATCTGGTAAACCCTCTGCCCCAGTTGCACCTAAAAAATATGCAACAAATACTTGTTATAAATGTAACAAACCGTGGCAGAAGGGTCATGTTTGTGACAAGAAAATTCATCTTGTTGAACAAAATGAAGACACTGATGAAATTGAACTTGATGTCAATAATTCTTCCAGTGACTGTGAAAGTAATATCTCCTATGACAATGAATCTGTTAAAGATGTTTTAATGTTGGAACATGATGTCCATTATTTAAATAATATATCTGAAGATGGTGTATTGAATTTATCTTCAGTAGAAAATGCTGAGATAATTAAAGATATTACTAACAATTCTATTCCCATATCCCCTTTAAAGGCACCTGTTATCATTAATGGTAAAAATGTTGATGTAGTTCTTGATTCTGGTGCTGGAGGAAGTGTAGTATCTGAAAAAGCTTTGGCTTCAGTGGATAAGGAATATTTGAGTAAATTATTGCCTATAACATCTGAAAAATGGAGAGGGTATGGTTCTACCTTATTTCCTATTGGCAAATACAAAACCTCTGTATTCTTCAAATATAATAGTGGTTTTTTCAGAGCTATTTGTGAATTTGTTGTCATGAAAAATGATAATTTGAGCAATTGGTTTATTATGGGAAATGATATTTTAACCATGTTTGGTGTGAAACTGGACCCAGCAAATAATTGCTTTACCTTAGGAATGAATGGGAAAAGAAAATTCAAAATTTCTTCTCCTAAACCTTCTGGGCATTTGTTGAAATCTTGTAACTCACTGACCCAATGTAAAGGTAGAACAACAACTGAAATGGATGATTTATTACATGAAATAAATACCGCTTCTTTTGGTGATCATTTGACTAATGAACAAAAGGATTCTATTGTTGCCTCTATTACCTCTTTCCCTATGGCTTTTGCTCATGGTTCTCATGTCTTGGGAATTGTTCAGGAAGAGATGAAAATTACCTTATCCTGTAATTTGAGTGATATTCCTCCTTCCCTCAAGAAAAAACCATATCCTGCTTCTCCATCAAAAAGAAAAGATATTGAAGATAATATTGAAACATTATTGAAAATGAATATCATTGAGAAAGTGAATGTCACCCCCAAATATTGTGTCATCTCCCCAGTCTTAATTTCATATGAAAAAGATAAAGCTAGATTATGTGGGGATTACAGAGCTTTAAATACTTATACTGTTGATGATATTTATCCTTTACCCAGAATTAATTCAATACATGCTACCTTGCAAGGTGCAAAATTTATTAGTTGTCTGGATGGTAATAAAGGTTATCATCAAATTCCAGTTGAGAAAAATTCTCAAAATTTTTTGCTTATTGCTACTCATATGGGAATATATAAGTATGTTAGGATGCCATTTGGCCCTAAAAATGCTCCTTCAGTTTTCCAAAAAGTCATGGATAACACTTTCCATCAAGAAATTACTGAAGGTTGGCTCATGGTTTATATTGATGATATTATTGTTTTTTCTAAAACTTTTGATGAACATATGATTCAATTAAATAGAGTTTTCCAAAAAATGGATGAAATCAATATGACCTTATCTTTAAAAAAGTGTAAATTTGGTTTTCAATCTTTGAAAGTCCTTGGCCATGTTGTGTCAGGCTTACAAATTTGTGTAGACCATAATAAAGTTGCTGCCATTCAAAATGTTAAAGCACCAACTTCTGTAAGAGAAATCCAAAGTTTTTTGGGTATGTGTGGCTATTATAGACAATATATTAAAAATTATCAGGTCATAGCCTTGCCTCTTACAAAACTAACCAGAAAAGATGTTGCTTTTCTCTGGAATGATGACTGTCAGAAAGCTTTTAATACACTGAAAAATTGCTTAATGACAGCCCCTATATTGGCTCTCCCAGATTTTAACAAGCCATTTGTACTTTATACAGATGCTAGCTTTATTGGTCTGGGTGCTGCCCTTCACCAAAAGCAAATTATTAATAATAAATCCTCAGAGGTTGTAATTTGTTATATTTCAAGAACCTTAAGGAATAGTGAATTGAAATATGGTGCCACTCAATTGGAGTGCTTAGCAGTTGTTTGGGCTCTTGAGAAACTTCATTACTACTTGGATGACCAAAAATTTGAGTTGGTAACTGACTGTAGTGCTGTGAAATCTCTCTTAAACCTCAAAACACCTAACAGACATATGTTCAGGTGGCAACTTGCTGTTCAGGAATACAGAGGAAGGATGACTATTATCCACAGAGCTGGAAATGTTCACTCTAATGTTGATATGCTCTCCAGATTTCCTCTTCCAAATAATGACTCCAATCCTGCTTATGTACCTGAGGATGACACTGTTCATATACATGGTATATTTATAGTTGATATGGAAGAAGAGTTATTACAGTTAATACTGGATTCATATGATAAAGATTCTGACTTAAATAAATTAGTTACTATTTTGAATGATCCTAAGAATGCTTCAATTCAAGCATTAATAAAAACTCTTCCTGCAAAATACCAAAATGCTTTAAATAAAGGAAAGTTTTCTATTGAAGATGGTTATATATATTATAGAAGGAAGCTTACCAATGTAATTGTTATTCCTCCTTCAATGAAAGAAACTATCCTCAAACTTTGTCATGATGACATATTAGCTGGTCATTTTGATCTTGAAAAAACATTGATTAGAATCAAAAACACTGCATGGTGGGCTAATATGTCTGAAGACACAAAATTATATGTTGAATCTTGTGATTCCTGCCAAAAATCTAAAAGGTTAACAGGTAAGAGAGCAGGGTTATTACAACATATTGAAGCACCTAGTGCTCCCTGGCAAATCATTAATATGGATTTTGTCACTGGTCTTCCTGTTGCAGGTAAAGACAGCTTTAACTCTTGTTGGGTAATAGTTGATAGATTCACAAAAATGTGCAAATTTATTCCAACCCACAAAGATGTATCCACCAAGGAATTAGCTTTCTTATGGTGGTCTTACATGTTTAATATTATTGGTTTTCCAAAAGCCATTATCTCTGATAGAGATCCAAAATTCACTTCTGAGTTTTGGACCTCTTTGATGGATATTTGTGGCTGTGAGTTAAAATTGTCTACAGCTCATCATCCTCAGACTGATGGTCTAGCTGAAAGAATGATTCAAACTCTGGAAGATATGATTAGAAGGTATTGTGCATTTGGTTTAGAATATAAAGATAATGACAGATTTACTCATGATTGGGTCACTCTTTTGCCTGGTCTTGAATTTGCATATAATAGCACTGTTCATTCTGTCACTGAGAAAAAGCCTTTTGAGCTTTGGTTAGGTTATGTCCCAAACACTCCTGCTCAGATTCTCAATAATAAATTACCTAAGTTGGAACTACACCCTGGTGTAAAATCTTTTATGCAAATGCAACAGCTATGCAGAAAACATGCTCAGAGTTGTATTGATAAAGCATTTGAATATGAAAAGAAAAGATGGGATAAATCCCATAAAGAATACACATTTAACAAGGGTGATGAAGTGTTGATCTCTACTGTCCATTTCAATTTACAAGGTAACCACAAATTAAAAGATCCTTTTGTAGGACCATTTGTTGTTAAAAGAATGGTTGGTGATTATGCAGTAGAAGTTGTATTGTATTCTCCATATGATAGGAAAAATCCTGTCTTTCCCATTTCTTTGCTTAAACCTTATACTTCCAACAGTGACTTATTTCCAAAAAGAAGAGGAAGACCTAAGAAGAACCCTCAGGAAGTCACAGAAACAGCAGAAATTGATAAAATTCTCAATGATAGAATTATCACTTCTGAAAGAGGTACTGAATATTTATTGAGATATAAGAACAAATCATCTGAACATGATGCATGGATACCTGGCAAAGAAATTTCAAATCTGCCTGCTCTGTTGAAAAAATACAAAAAGAAAAAATCTTAGCATTTTTTTTTTATTGTTTTTTTTTAGAGTGAGGGAGTGTCAGCCAGGCTATTCCAGGAGTCCAGTAAATGATATATAAATTATAAAACCTTAAAGAGTGGGTAAGACTTGTATTTAATGAATATAACTTAATATTTTATTGCATAATGAAATTATATAAGAATTTTATTATATACAAATGTTACATTAAATTTATTGGTTATATATATTTTTATATACAATTAAATTGAGCATAATATAATATATTCTACAAATAATGGCGCATTTTTATGTATTTTAATAATTATAAATTTATATTTAATTAATTAAAAAACATATATTATAATTACAAGTGTAAATTTGATTTATAATATATTTAAATTAATTACTTAAATTTATATATTAACTAATACCTCTCATATGATACTAAACAATTATTAAGGACGCTTCTTTTGACCCTTAATTGTGTTAGAAAAAACAAATAAATTAATTTGGACTAAATTGAGATTAATTGCTTGTTTTGTTGCGTCAAATTATTTTTTTTGTTTCACTTAAAATGTCCTGTAATCAGAATGTACCATCTGTTTGGAATTATATTTCTCATAGTTCCTATGTTTCCAATCTTGTTTAGTTATTCACTATTGTCACTTACTGATTTGGGAATTAATGGCGGGGAAATTGGATTCTTGATTGGGCTTTTAATTATTTGTTTCATGTTTTTCTCTATATTGTTATGTTTCATTTACTCTTTTGATATAGTTGTTATATTCCATTCTAATCATTGTATTTACAAAGAGAGTAGCGCTTCAGAGGACCCATTTCCTATAAAAGGGCCTTGGATAATCCCCTGTAGCCTCATCACTTATTATACACTCAACAATTTAAATACAATTTTTATATTACGTTTATATTCTTTTTATTAGTAATAAAATTCTAATTAAAATTTTATATAACAATTTAAAGGTTGCTTTAAGTCTGATAGTAATTATATTGGTTACCGCGCAGAATTCTTACTTAAATAATATTAATATTTATAAAACCAAATTGTTATCTCTTCTCAGCTCACTCGTCGTTGCCTTTCTCTCAATAAATTAAATAATTTTATTAAATTCTATTTGTTTTATTACCCATACTCCTTTCCTCCTTCTCCTCCTCTCTTTCTTTCTTCTATCCTCCTCCTTCCTCTAGACGACCAGCCGACAGTTTTGGTCGAAGAGAGCGTGAGAAGATAAGGTTTGAACCATCTTGCTGCTTTTCCGGTGTGGTAGCCTAAAGTTTAGTATGGCACCTAAGTACGTAAATGGAGTTATTACAGCGTGCAAGATTGGTGTTAGTATTTTTATATAAAAGGGTTTTATTGAATTTATTTGAGATATAAATATGAAGAAATTGGTCACGAGCAAATGCCTGCACAAAAACAATTTATTTTATGGAGAAAACTTATTTTTACGGTCTGAAAAAATTATTAGTATCAAGTCGAGTCACTCAAGAACCTTGGGAAATTTTTCCAGAATTTTTACTATTTTTCTTATATTTTTAAATGAATTTTAAAGTTTTATAGAAATATTTAAGTTTTCAGAAAATTACTTAACTTTGATGAATTTTCATGGGGTAATTAGGGCTGTGCAGACTACGAAATTAAGTTTGGAATATAAAGGGAAAGTAGCTCTATCATGTGTAATTTTTCTAGAATTTTAATTATAGCTTTTAAGGTTCTAATTGAGTCCAGAAGTCAGGACGGACTCCATACGGACTCCGTTCCGACTCCGTATGGACTCCGTACAGGCTCCGGATTGACTCTGGGAGAGCTCTGGAGGGGAAAACTTAGGCATGTGACTAGGAATACTTAAGCGCCTCTCAAACTCGAAATTGAGAGGGGGGGATACATCATACAGCTTTATCTTTAACCACCACAGTCTCATTTTTTATTACTCAACAAATTAAATAAATTTGTAATACCCTTATAACTTTATATTTATATACATATAACATTTAGAAATACTACTCAACATTTTAAAATCACACTTCATACAGGGTATCTTTAGAAAGGTCTTCATCACTGGGACTTGATTATTGCTGTCTCATAAAAATTCAAATAATTATAAAAATATAAAAGTCAATCTTTTCAGATCTTTCACTGGTACACCTTAATTGTTGTAATCAGTATTTCTATTCTCAACAGCCACTTTCATTAAATCTCAATAAGCACTAAACATATTAGAGTTTCATTATTTTTTATCAATCAGATCCAAGTAGACTGGTTAGCTTAGTGATTTAGAATTCCCACTTTGTTATTTTTATTGGAAGGACGGGGTTTTCAACTAAATTCACATATCTTCTCCGGATTCTGCTTACAACAAGGCGACTGTAAGAGTTTACCTTACCATACCGGCTAGGAATGAAGAAGCGTAAAAAACCTTCAATCGGTCTTTATTGAAGGTTCGAGGGTCATTATGGAACAGGAGCTTGCAGGTTTGCAAGAAGGGCCGCAATCTGTCTGGATGTTATCCATCGAATTTATCAGGAGATTTCATGGAAGGAGTTTTGAATTTAGATCCATCTTAAGACCTTGAATAAGAAAGAGTCTTCATGAAAAGTCTCATGAAATCTTCCAGAGAATTAGATGGTTCAGGTTCTGAAGGCTGACCAGAACGGTGATTAGCAGGGGCAGATGGTGCTTTGTGCATTGTATCCTCTCCTTCTTTATCATCACTAGAATCATCAAAATCTTGTGGGATGTCTTCTACATATTGGACTGAATGATGCCGTTCCCTAAGGTCAAGTGGCTCCAAGGAGTGAGTGCGGGAAACAGGCCATGTGGCTGTTGGCCTGCCTCTGGCGTGAGCTCTAGTAGTAGTTCCTGTAGGAGGAGTGTGTTGAACAGGTGCCATTTTAAGAATTTAGAGAAAAAACCTGAAAAGGGATGTAGTAGTGCAAAGAATGAGAACTACTGAGAATTAAATTATGCTCTCACCAGACGACCTACGCACAAGGTCAAAGATGTTCGTGTAAGTGAGGTGAGGAGTTTAGGGACTTCTTCGAAGCACAGAGGAATGATTCAAGGAAGTGATTCAAAGATCACTTGAAGGAAGAACTACTGCTTCAAGTTATGTTCAAGAAGGATTCTAATATAATTGAGAGGTAATATTAAAATTCTTAAGATCTCACGAAGGGTTGGAAACTCAACAATCAAAGATTTAGGATTTATAAATGATTATTGAGAAAATAAAGAAAGATACAATAATAATGATTTAACTTAAAAGCTTTTACCACTATTAACTATAAATATGTTTTATAATTTAATTCTAAAGAGTATCAAACCAAAAACCCAACCCCTTTTATAACCTTTACTCCTCCTCGCATTGACCTCATACCCATCCACTATTCCACACACCACAGAGCATTAAAAATACACCCGTTACACCTGAACCCTCCTTACTAACATCCATTAACCCCTTAATCCTCCACTAACCATTCCGTCCATGCTCACTACCCCTTAATAATCCACAGAGATTTCATAAACCTTTTAATGTACTATTACATTGACTATTTTGCTGTGCGTCGCTTATTGAGAAAAAAGACTAAGACACACTATTGAGAGATTGAATAATTTAGATTTAGAGTTTAGGCTAGCCCGGTTGAATAGCTAGTACACAAAGGAAATTTGCAGTTGCTTTGGAGAATTGCTTTCTGCGCTTTGAGTATGGATTTAAAACCTCTTATTATTGATTTAATGAGCTGCTTTTGCCTTGAGTGTCATGTGGTGCATGACATGGACCACAAGAAAGTGGAGTAATGTTTGCTGATGGAATTTTGATGGGATGCTTAATTCCTCTTAATTTAAGTTAGAATTTTTTCATGTTTTCCAATTATTTAAAAATTAATAGGCTGTATTAGGGAAATATGTGAATAAAAAAATTACTAAAGCTGAAAGAGATCAAGCAAAAAAACAATCATCTATTTTTTATAGATTTTTTTACAGTTGTTTTCCAAGGAGTTATATGAAGAATCACGGGAATCGTCAAAAGAGTTTAATTTACCGGGTTGGGAAGAGAAAGAGGACTCATTTTTTGGAAATCTGACATGGACCATGGGGATTAATGGTGATGGATACAGTAAAACTCTGCACTGCAATAGGGATGGGATTGGATATACATTTGGGATTTGGTACCCCAAAAATATGTATAAAAATGAACTAGATGAGCACCCATACAATAAGAATAAACCATGACAAGAAGGAGGAGAGTTTATTTTCCCAGAGTTGGAGACAAAAATTAACTTTAACAACTGTGGTGGACTATGGTTAATACTTTGGCCAGTGAATGAAGTACTGCATTACATGTCAAAATTTAATGAGGAAGAAGGGTTCACACGTCTGAGATCATCAATTCTAGTTTCCAAGAAGCTATTCAAAGGACTTGGAAATTTTCCTCGTCTAGAAATAGATGTTCCACAGTACATTGCAACAAAAGACAAAATGACAAAGCTAAAATTCTTAAAAGAAAAAATTGAAATGACACTACAAAAGAAAATCTGGCAGATAAAGATCATGAACAACTCATAACTTATCAGAAAAGTGTTGATAAATCTCTTAAGAAGAAAATATGATGAAGAAGATGGTAATAAAAATATTAAATAAAAATAATATTAAGGATTTTTTAAAAGGTGAAAATATTGATTATATAAAATGTAGGTTCTGAAACTTTGGAAAAGTAGTGTGAAAAGGTAGAGTAAAATGATGGCTATGAGTTAAAGGAAAAAAATGATGGTAAAGAATGTTATAAAAAAAGTGTTATGGAGGTATGTGTATGTAAGGATCTATGTGAGAGCACCATAAAGTAATTGAATAAAGAGGTTCCACTAAATTAAGAAAAGTAGTATAGAGATAGATAGTGAAGTTTACAAAAAGGGAGTAATCTTACTTAAAAGGTTTTTGTTAACAATGTATATTGATGTATTGAGACTGAAAGAAAGATATGTAGTTGATCGTGAAGCCAATAAGAATTACATAGATAAAACAAGCACCGTACCATAAAACTTGAGAATATAATAGAATCTTATGTAGATGTTAAAATACATAGTAAAATAAATATGAAGATGATTAAATAAGTAGATAAAAAGAAAAGATTATCAAGGAATTATAAATGATGAATAAATTTTCAAGGAGGTTGAAGTTTGGTCAATATTAATATAGATGTTGTAGACAATCCTATAGTGCTAGCTATAGGCCTTGTCAGTATAGTCTAGTATATAAGTATGATATAATAGTAATTTTTATGGTCCTACTACTTATTGATTATGAATTAGTGATTAAACCTCAGGGGAAGACTATTAGAATAGTTATACTCAAATAAAACTCACAATACTTGGATTTAAATGCGTGCTAGTGGTGGAAAATAGAAGAATAAAATATAGTTATAGCTTATATAAAGATAATATCAATTTATAAGGGCTTTATAATATATTTCTGAATGCTAATAATTGTATTGTAGTGGTTGTTTGAAATGTAGTAATTGAATGATGATGATAAACCGTCGAAATCCCTCCTTACTTATACCCAAATCCACTGGAGTGCATAGACCTTCAATCCAGATGATGTCACTGCTATCCCCGGCAATTACAGCACTGTGAGGGCCCATCACCTCCCCATGGCGTCCACTTCAAGCAGTTTCAACACCCAGACCTCCAGTAAGAACCCTCCATCACTATTAATAATAACACAGATCCATACCATAAATAGAAAACCCAGATTAAAGCGGATACCATAAAGAAACAGGTAAAATAAATAATCAAAAAGAGATTTAATGAAACTAAAAGCATATAAAGGAAACAAATAAAATTTCCAAGCCCCCAATAACATCCCCAAGCATCCATATTAACCCAGAAACATCCTTCCAACCCATAAATCCGTGAATAACCATCCAAGGAAGTAATTTTAGTTGTCCAAACTGGGTGTATGCGCCTGATATAGGTGTCTATGCTTCTGTAGGCGTTGTGAGTCAACTGATTTCGTCCATATGACCTAAAATAAGCAGAAAAACAAAGGTTATAGGCTATTAAGGGGCTAAAACTCACTTATATACCTAAATATACATAATATACTGCATATTTCACTGAATATGAGATTTATGTATACATATAAGCTTATGTATGTCAATAATTACTTCATATCACTTAAGATAAGTATATTATGACTCCATTAACAACTTAATAAATATTATTAGGCCATGGATAAGCTATTTAAACTATTATAAGTTATATAATAGAATAATAATTATATATATATATAATAAAATAATATATATTATTATTTTAACCTTATTTTTAAGATATAAGCTTAATCTACTTAAGTTTATCTTACTTTAAGCATAAGAAATACTCAGTCCTAATGATATTTATGCTGACACTCCCTCACCCCCAAAAAAAACAATAAAAAAATGTTAAGACATTTTAATTAAAACTAAGGAGTGAAATAATAAAATAAAAAAATAATTTTTATAATACATATACTGAATGAACAGTATTATTTAGATTTAAATTTTTTCAAGAGATTTTTAAGATCAGAGATTTTATTTTCTGGAATCCACTGGTCATATTCACTTGATTTATTTTTAAATCATAATAGATACTCAACTCCCTTTTCTTTAGTAAGGTTTCTCTTTTTAAGTATCTTTTCAATTTCTGCCTTTTCCACTATTTCTTCAGGTTGCTGTTTATGCCTTCCTGATCTTCTTGGAAACAGAGCAGTATCATTAGAATGGTATGGTTTTATAAGAGAAATAGGAAATACTGGATGTATTCTATCATAAGGTGCATATAGAATAACCTCAACAGCATTATTACCAACCATCTTTTTAACTACAAATGGTCCAATGAATGGATCCTTCAATTTAACATTACCATTTAAATTGAAATGTAGCGTTGAAATAAGGACTTCATCACCCCCTTTGAACATTTTTTCTTTATGGGCTTTATCCCATCTTTTCTTTTCATACTCAAAAGCCTTATTTATACATTCTTGAGCATGTTTTCTGCATAATTTCTGCATCTGAAGAAAAGATTTAGTACCTGGATGAATATCCAATCTAGGTAACTTATTAAGAGTTTTAGAAGGGGTATTAGGTACATAACCCAACCATAACTCAAATGGCTTTTTGCCAGTGACAGAATGGACTGTACTATTATATGCAAATTCTAAACCTGGGATAAGGGTTACCCAATCATGTGTGAATTTGTCATTGTCTTTAAAATTAAGACCAAAAGCACAGTATCTTCTTATCATATCTTCTAAGGTTTGTATCATTCTTTCTGCTAGCCCATCAGTTTGTGGATGGTGTGCTGTAGAAAGTTATAATTGACACCCTGAAACATCCATAAGTGACGTCCAGAACTCAGAAGTAAATTTAGGATCTCTGTCAGAAACTATTTCTTTGGGGAAACCTGCTGTATTTAACATTTGTGTCCACCATAAAAAAGCTAAGTCCTTTGCAGAAACCTCTTTGTGGGTAGGAATAAATTTACACATCTTTGTAAATCTATCTACAATTACCCAGCAGGAGTTATAACTCTTATGCCCTGCTATTGGCAAACCTGTTACAAAGTCCATGTTAATGATCTCCCATGGAGCTTTTGGTTGCTCAATTTGTTGTAATAAACCAGCTCTTTTTCCTGTTAATCTTTTAGATTTTTGACAAGAATCACATGTTTCAACATATTTCTGAACATCCTCAGACATGTTAATCCACCAAGCTGTGTTTTTTACTCTGGTTAATGTTTTATGGTAGTCAAAATGACCTGCTAATATATCATCATGACATATACTTAAAATTAACTCCTTCATTGAAGGGGGAATAACAATTACATTACTTAATTTTTTCCTGTAATATATAAAACCATCCTCAATGGAAAATTTTCCTTTTTCTATTGCCTCTTTATATTTAATTGGTAATGTTTTTATTAAAACATTCATTGAAGCATTAGATGGATCATTTAATATTGTAGTTAATTTACTTAAGTCAGCATCTGAATTATAATTATCAAGAATTGATTGCATAAATTCATCCTCAAGATCTACAATATAAATGCCATAAATGTTAATAATCTCTGACTCAGGAACATAAGCAGGATTATCATCATTATTAGGCAGAGGTACTCTAGATAACAGAACTACATTAGAGTGCAAGGTTCCTGCTCTATGTGTAATAGTCATCCAGCCTCTGTATTCTTGTACAGCTAATTGCTATCTAAACATGTGTCTATTAGGAGTTTTCATGTTTAAGAGTGACTTAACTGCACTACAGTCAGTTATTAACTCAAATTTTTGGTCTTCAAGGTAATAATGTAGCTTTTCAAGAGCCCATACTACTGCCAAACATTCAAGTTGAGTAGCACCATATTTCAATTCACCACTTCTCAGAGTACATGAGATATAGCAGATTACTACTTGTGAAATTTTACCTTCAATAAGTTGTTTTTGATGTAAAGCAGCACCCAGTCCAATAAAACTTGCATCTGTATATAATACAGAAGGTAATTGAAAATCTGGTAAACCCAAGATAGGAGCTGTCATTAAACATTCTTTTAACTTATCAAAAGCTTGTTGTCTTTCATTATTCCAAATGAAAGCTTCTGATTTCTTTATCAGTGTGGTCAGTGGTGCAGCAATTGATTGGTAGTTTTTTATATATTGTCTATAATAACCACACATTCCAAGAAAAGATTGTACATCCTCCACATTTTGAGGAATGCCAATATTCTTTATTGAAGCCACTTTATTTTGGTCTACACATATTTGTAAGCCAGATACAATATGACCAAGCACTTTTAAAGATTCAAACCCAAATTTACATTTTTTCAATGCAAGGGTCATTTTTATTTCATCCATTTTCTGAAATACTTTCCTTAAATGGATTAAGTGTTCATCAAAAGATTTAGAGAACACTATTATGTCATCAATGTATACCATTAACCATCCCTCAATCATTTCATTATGGAATGTTATATCCATTAACTTCTGAAATACTGATGGAGCATTTTTTGGTCCAAATGGCATTCTGAAATACTTATAAATTCCCATGTGTGTTGTTATCAACAAAAAGTTCTGTGAATTCTTTTCAACAGGAATTTGATGGTACCCTTTATTTCCATCTAGGCAACTTATATATTTAGCACCTTTAAGGGTAGCATGTATAGAGGCAATCCTTGGAAAGGGATAAATATCATCTACTGTAAATGTATTTAAGGCTCTATAATCACCGCACAGTCTTGCTTTATCTTGTTCATAAGAAATTAGCACTGGTGATATCACACAATATTTTGGTGTAGTTTCAACCTTCTCAAGAATGTTCATTTTTAATAACTTCTTAATATTATCCTCTATGTCTTTCCTGTTCATTGGTGAAGCAGGGTACGGTTTCTTTTTAAGACTAGCAGGAATATTATCCATATCACAGGTTAAACTAATCTTCATTTCATGATCTTTTACAAGGCCAACTTCATTTGTACCATGTGCAAAAGCCATTGGAAAAGCTTTAATTAATTCCAAAATATTATCTTTCTCAGTTTCACTTATCTGAGTGCCAAATGATGCTTTTGAAATTTCTGTTTCCAGAAGTTCCATCTCATTGGATTCTCTTCCTTTAGACGGGGAATTCGTTACTGACTCAATGTGTAAGACTGTGTTAAAAGAATTTATTTTAAATTTCCTCTTACCATTCATGCCAATTGTAAAATTGTTATTAGCAGGGTCTAATTTTACACCAAATTTAGTCAGAATATCATTTCCAATGATAAAACAGTTACTACAATTTGTATTATCCATTACTACAAAGTCACAAGTTACCCTTACATAACAATGTTGGTGTTTAAAGAAAACAGCAGCTTTGTATTTACCAATGGGGAGTAGTACTGATCCAAAACCTCTCCAATTTTTATTCTGAAGTGGTTCAAGCTTAAACTTATATTCACTATCAATTTTCTGTAATGTATTAGTGGAAACAACTGAACCAGCAGCTCCTGTGTCCAATACTATATTAACACTTTCACCAGAAATGATAGCTGGAACCGTGATAGGTTTCATTCTAAAGTTATCAGCTTGTATATCCTTAATGATTTCAGCATCCTCAAAATTCATTAAAGATTCATTTGAGTCCATATTTAATATTGGATTTTCAAAGATGGACAAATCATCTTCCAACATACAGACTTCATTTTCATCACTATATGAGATATTGCTGTCATAATCACTTGATTCTTTACTTTTTTCAGTTTCAGTTTCAGAATCACGTTGATTTTCAACAATATTTATGTTTTTCTCACATTTGTGACCTTTGACCCAAGGTTTGTTACACTTATAACAAGTATTTGTTTCATACTTTTTAGGTACTACAGGTGCAGTAGGTTTTTTCTGCTTCTCCTGAAGTGTTTTTGAATTCTGTGTTTTTACAGGTTCAACATTTTGCTTATAAGTGGAATACCTTGATTCATACTTATGGTTTAATAATATTTCATTGCAAATATTAATAAAGTCAGAATATTCAGTAACATTTAATGTTCTAGCTACAACAATTTCTCTGACAGATATAGGTAATTTGTATATTATCTTATCTTTACATAAGTTAAAATCCATATGAGGCTCAATGGCTTTTAATATTTTGTTTAAATTCATTAAAAATACCATAGGCTTGTCACCATTCAACGGATTATACCTAGTCTTCTCATAAAGTCTCTGCTGAATGAGCCTGAATTTAGAACCTCCAAATTGTTTTTCAATAAGTTATTTCCATTCAGCCCAAGAGTAGTCTCTACCCTCACTTAAGACAGCTTCAAACCATAATAAAGCAACATCCTTAAATAAAGAAATTAATTTTGATGTTATCTCTTCATCTGGTAGCTTATATGAGAATTTCAAGTTGTCAATTCTTTGAATAAAATGTTGCCAATCAGAGCTGGCTTCCCCATCATAAGTTGGGTACTGATCTATCTTAGGCCAGTTTTTCAGATTGGATTTTATCTCACTAATCTTAGGTAAATTCAACAACTCATTAACTTTTAATAAATGGTCTTGTATTTTTTCCTGCACGGATTTGTGACTTACATTTTCAGATTTGACACTACCACCAGATGGTTTTAATTGTGGTGGGATAGGGAAGGAAAGAGATTCACTTTTGCCAATTAAAGGATTATTATTATATTGATTATACTTATGATTATCCTGGTTCATCAGTATATTGGCAGTTTCAATCTCAACTTTAGTTAATCTTTGTAGAAACTCAGAGACACTTTGATTTGTCTGGGAAAAAGATAACTTTGTTCTTGATTCAGTTTTTAATAAATGTGTTTCATATAATTTTTCTAACTCACAAAATTTGTTTGAAAGGTCATTATATTTATTACTCAATGAATCATATTTAAGAGTTAGAGACAAATGTTCTTTCTCTAATTCTTTGTTACATGTTGCTAATTGAGAAATGTTTTATGTCAAGGATGAAATTTTATCACTAGTGAGCTTAACTGTTTGTTCCTCACAATCAGTTATTCTATTCCACAATGCTGAAACAATTCTATGGAAAGTTGGATTATTGTTAAAATATTCCATGTCCTCCTTTTCAATTCTCTCACTCTCCTGTGAACTTCTCATCTCAAAAGTAGGTGGTTGCAACTGAGGATTAACTGTATTATCATTGTAAATAGTACTGTTATTGTGGACAAAAGACAAGTCAGGTGTATCTACTCTAAAACCTAAATTTCTTAAATCCTCCTCTATTTTTTGTACAGATTTAATATCAATAGAATTGCCTATATTGTAATTATCAGTATTATGTCCAATCTGAGAGGGTAAGTTACTTACCAAGGGATGGTTTCCAGTCCTGATTTTTGGCGCTTTTTTCCCTTGTAAGGGTGAGCTGAGGATGTCAGATGAGGGGGTGGATCCCTGTTGCAACTGTGGCTTGTCCACTGTTGGTGAAACCAGTCCCATTTCCATTTGTCTACCAGGATTTTCTCCTGGGAGTGAGTGGACCCTGCTGGGTAGGGGGTTGCTGATTTGATTGACTGGGCTGGCCTCCCTTTAATTCTGCCATTGCCTGATTCATCTGCTGAAACCCTACCTTGCAATTGTTTTGCAACTGCTCTACTTCTTTGAATATGAGAGATTTTGATTCCTCCAACTTCAGAACCTGTTTGGCCAGGTGGGACAGTTGATCCTGAAGAGGAGGAGACGTCTTTTTTATAGTTATCTTTTTTAAGGGGGCGTCCTTTTCCTCTATACTCATGCTTTCTGGCTGGGGGTACTGTTGTCCCTCCATGGTGATGTCCTGGAAAGTTTTTGTTAGCTTTAGACCTGGTATTATAAGCAGGCTTTTCACTTACACTATCCTGGGGAGCACTCATATTGTTCAGAATGACAATATTTTACGTCTACAAAAGGAGAAAACTCTATGGAATTAGTAGACAAATAATATTAGCAATTATATTACTAATAAAAAAGCAATGGAGCTTACCCTGAATTTATATCTTTATTTATTTAAATAAAATGTAAGAAAAATTCGAAAAAATCTGTTAAAAATATAATAATAAGTTTAAATAGACCTCTATAAGGGTGAATAATTAGCTTACCAAGATTTAACAAAATACCAATTTAATTGGGTGTTATATTGGTGTCCAAATACCAAGTGAAATTGGGTTTATATTGGGTACAGTTACTACTGTAAATATCTAATTTTTATGATAAAAAATTAGTAAAATTATTTTAAGGGTTCTTTTCCACAATCAATGAGTTATGATGACTCACTAATATGCAGCAGACCCAAATATTTGGTTAATTTTGAGCTGTACTAAGGTAAAAATCACGTCCCAAGGCTTATACTAAATAATTAGTAAAATATAAGGAAAGACCCCCAATTGTCAGTATAGTCTAGTATATAAGTATGATATAATAGTAATTTTTTATGGTCCTACTACTTATTGATAAATTATTTAGTGATTAAACCTCAGGGGAAGACTATTAGAATAGTTATACTCAAATAAAACTCAAAATACTTGGATTTAAATGCGTGCTAGTGGTGGAAAATAGAAGAATAAAATATAGTTATAGCTTATATAAAGATAATATCAATTTATAAGGGCTTTATAATATATTTCTGAATGATAATAATTGTATTGTAGTGGTTGTTTGAATTGTAGTAATTGAATGATGATAATAAACTGTCGAAATCCCTCCTTACTTATACCCAAATCCACTGGAGTGCACAGACCTTCAATCCAGATGATGTCACTGCTATCCCCGGCAATTACAGCACTGTGAGGGCCCATCACCTCCCCATGGCGTCCACTTCAAGCAGTTTCAACACCCAGACCTCCAGTAAGGACCCTCCATCACTATTAATAATAACACAGATCCATACCATAAATAGAAAACCCAGATAAAAGCGGATACCATAAAGAAACAGGTAAAATAAATAATCAAAAAGAGATTTAATGAAACTAAAAGCATATAAAGGAAACAAATAAAATGTCCAAGCCCCCAATAACATCCCCAAGCATCCATATTAACCCAGAAACATCCTTCCAACCCATAAATCCGTGAATAACCATCCAAGGAAGTAATTTTAGTTGTCCAAACTGGGTGTATGCGCCTGATATAGGTGTCTATGCTTCTGTAGGCGTTGTGAGTCAACTGATTTCGTCCATATGACCTAAAATAAGCAGAAAAACAAAGGTTATAGTCTATTAAGGGGCTAAAACCCACTTATATACCTAAATATACATAATATACTGCATATTTCACTGAATATGAGATTTATGTATACATATAAGCTTATGTATGTCAATAATTACTTCATATCACTTAAGATAAGTATATTATGACTCCATTAACACCTTAATAAATATTTTTAGGCCATGGATAAGCTATTTAAACTATTATAAGTTACATAATAGAATAATAATTATATATATATATAATAAAATAATATATATTATTATTTTAACCTTATTTTAAGATATAAGCTTAATCTACTTAAGGTTATCTTATTTTAAGCATAAGAAATACTCAGTCCTAATGATATTTAGGCTGAAAGGCCTTGACAAAGGGAGTTGGAGAAAAACCAGAATAAAAACCCCTGTCTCTTTAGAAAAATAAATTGAGATTTACCTATTACATTAAATTGGCTCCTGTTACCACAAAAGCCTTTTCCAAACACACTTGAATGCATGATCAGTCAAAAAAGTAGTCTCCAGACAGACTACCAACCAAAGAACTGAAATTTAGACTAATTTCCACACCAGAGAAATCAATGATACTTGATGTAGGTTTCAAATCCACGCCAGAGACAGCAATGATACTTGCTATAGCTTGCAAGACTATAACAGAGAAAAAAAGCTGCTAAGTAAATTTAAATGAAGAACTTATTTGCAACAAAACACAGGCAAATTGTGGCCAACAAACAGTGAAAACTGGGTGAGGAACAAGGATATCACCGCCAGATGGTTGAATGATAATTAAGGTTGCCCCAAAAACTGTCTTCCTCACTATATACACACAGACTACTAACTAATAGTCCATGCACATCTGCAAATCCGGTGTTCCTGACCACCAAATTGCATAAAACCTCCCTAGAAGCGCTTCCAGCTTTCTAGCACTGAGGCGGGAAGTCGGCCCGCCACTGGGAAGCCCACCTGAAGTGGCCTGATCACCCTGAAGCCAGAAAACCACCAAAAAACACCCAAACTACTTGCAAAATTCACCTACAACTACTAAAATCCTTAAAACACATAATTACACTGCAACAACATTAAGACATGAAATGTAGAGAAAATTCTGCTCTTTCCAATGGTATTAAGCACTTAACCCTAAGACTTAAGGTTAGCCCATAAAGCACAAAAAAAAATTCAACAACAATCTTTTAACAATGGAAAGTGAGAAATTATCCCCCAAATACTTATGCTATGAAAAATGTCCTCAGGACATAAAATATAGATAAAAGCCAGGGCTATCCATTGGTAGCATCAAGATCCCTGTAGTACCAATATTTTCTGGATAATTCCAGAAAAATACCCAATTTTTTAAACAATGCCATTTAAGGCATACCAAAACATCACCAAGTAAACAAACAAAGGGCTCTGCCAAGGTTGGAAGACCACAATGTGATTATTAAGAAAATATCAATAATGATGAAATTAAAACACCAAAACAGACACTGATTAACGGCCATTGATCAAGGTACACCTCTACAAATATAATAAACATTTTGAATTGAAGCAAAAATACACATCTTTACAGTGATCGTTCACAGTGGGGAAAAAATGAGGACTTGTAGGCAAGTCTTTTTTTTGTATTTCTGACTAACCTTGCTGTAACCTGGTTAGAACTTCAAGTGATCCATATTCAAAACTGCCTCTCATGAATCAGGGAGTGAAATTTGGAGTCCATACTTTTTACTTTTATTAGTTAGCTCAATCACTGGCAGTAAATATTTGTATATATATTTATTGTCCACAAAAAATATACAATTCTAAAACCACATTAAAAATCAGAATAGCTGCTGGCTATATTTTTTAATGATATCATACAACAAGTATTTGAGAAAACATTTGCAAAGCCACTAGGATGTGTAGTTTTTGAAACATGACCAATAATTTCCTTGCTATTCATAACTACTTTTTTTGACCATTTATTATAACACCAAAAAACATTAAGCCCAGCTTTTAAATAAGGATTTTCAATTTTAGGATTGACAATGTCATATAAGCCAACTAAAATAAAATTTTGACCTGAAAATGTTGTTGACTGCCACATTTTCAATATAACCCCAACAACATTTCCTTTTGATGAATTTACCTCAACATTGCCATTTCCTTGATTTGTTGAATATAATGAGTAGTTTTTTCCATCCAGTAACAAGTTATCTACTTCAATAATTTGAGGTGGTAGAATTTGAGATGAAACATATGGTTGATTTTTTGTATAAATACTTGAAAATATTTTTTTACCATCAATCATGTTGAGATACTCTATCCACAATTCATAGTCTTCACACAGTAGTTAAGATGATTTTGAGGGAATTTTTCTTTTCTCTGAACTGAAGACATTTTTCATTTCATTCTCAAATCGATCATTAGCTCTGTCCATTAATGATTAAAGCTGACCAGTCAAAATAAACCTTTTCATAATGGTCTTGTCCATTTGATCTTTAAAAAAAATGAAATTTATAAAGTTAAGTAGCTTTAATTAAGGAAAACATACATGTTTTCTTATTGGTTGGAATAGAGCTTAACATTCCATTTATACGCTTGTGGGCCCATGCTGCAGTTGATGGTGCTGGCCCAAATCTTCTCAGAACTTCAAGAAAATGTTGTGCTAAGTGGATGTTTGGCTTTATATTGATATCTGGCCAAAATTTTTTAAGACACTTCATATAATCTTTTAACTGACCTTTAAGAGATGAAATTTGAGCTTCACATATCTCCAAGGAAGTCAGAATATTGATTATTGAAACCAGCAGTGAAAGACATTTAATCAACTTCTTCTCTCGTTGTAGACAATCCTATAGTACTAGCTATAGGCCTTGACCAAGGGAGTTGGAGAAAAACCAGAGAGAAAATCCCCTGTCCCTTTAGAAAAATAGAGTGAGATTTACTTGCTAAAGTAAGTTGGTTCCTGTTTTGCTAAAGCTCCTTTTCAACACACTTGACTGCTTGATGAGCCAAGAAAGTAGTCCCCAGATAGACTACTAGACCACAGAACTGAAATGTAGAACAAAGTCCACACCAGAGACAGCAAAGATACTTGATGTAGGCTTCAAATCCACACCAGAGAAAGCAATAATACTTGCTATAGCTTGCAAGACTATAACAGAGAAAACAGTTGCTAAAGTTAAGTTAAATGAAGAACTCACTTGCAACAAACACAGCCAATTGTGGCCAGAAAACAGTGAAAACTGAGTGAGGAACAATGAGATCACCTCCGGATGGTTGTATGATGATTAAGGTTTCCCCAAACTGTCTTTTTTACTATTAACACACAGACCACTAACTAAGAGCCCATGCGCACCCATCAATCTGGCGCCTGTACCTGCCAAATTGCATAAAAATCCCTCCTGGAGCGCTCCCCAACCTCCTAAAACAGAGGCGGGCGGGCCGCCCGACATCGGAGATGCCGCCTGAAGCGGCCCGGCCTCCCTGAAGCCAGAAAACCAATAAAAACCACTAATCTACTTAGAAAAATTAGCTACAACTACTAAAACCTTTAAAACACGGAATTTCACTATAACAACATTGAGACATGAAATATAGAGAAAAATTAGCTCTATCAAATGGTACTAAGCACTTAACCCTAAGACTTAAGGTTAGCCCGTAAAACACGAAAAACAAAATTAAACAGCAATCTGTTATAAATGAAAAATGAGGAAATGACCCCTTAAAACTTAGAATATAAAAAATGTCTACAAGAAATAAAATATAGAGAAAAAGCAGGGCTATCCACTGATAGTACCCACATACCCGCAGACCCAATATCCACGGAATAAAACCAGAAAAATACCAAATTCCTTAACAGATGTCAATTAAGACATGCACAAACAGCGCCAAATCACACAACAAAGGCCCCTGCCAATGTTGGAAGACCACATCCTCCCTCCAGTTGAGAATTTCCTCATTCTTTCTTCATCCAACCACCATGTTTAACCTCCTTTCCGAATCTGCCTCTGAAATGGGCCCCTGCCAATACTGCATCAACAATAATTTAATCTGCGCCATAACACCACCTGCTCATCCATACAGAACATCCTGCAATGTCTGCCACTTCAGAAAGAAGACCTGCCACAGACCTGGTCTACTTTCTTCCACCACAGATTCACCTCCACCTCAACCTGGTCCTTCTTCTGCCAGCACCAAAAGATCTAGGCCATCCATCCTGATACCCAGATTAATCAAAAAGCTCCACCCTTCCCAGAAGAGTTCCACAACACATAAAACAACTAGTTCCCCCATCCCTGGTCCATCTGATGGTAAAGAACATTCATTTCTTTCTTCAACTTTAAAACTGATAACTTCTCAGTTCCTTCCTCTTCTTATAGTGATGATAACAATGTAGGATCTATTGCACCACCAACACCAACGCATTTGCCCACTATCAAGGCCAAGTTCCAACAACACACATCTCAACAGAAACAACTTCTGCTTCACTATTTCAAATCCACTCCTGCTAGAGATCCACAGGACATTGAGAACAGAAGACACCTCATTCACCAGTTCAAGGCTAATTATGAAAACTTCATTTCATCTCTTGATTCACTCTGTAATTCCACTAGTACTTGAGTTTTATTCAGAAAAGAAAAATTTACCACACCCTCTATAGGATGTAACCGCAAACAACCCTCAGTTTTAAGTTTTGGGGGACCATCCTCATTTTATAGTCTTGGGGGACTCAAAAACCCTCAGTTTAAAGTCTTGGGGGACTCAAAAACATTCTGGGGTAATTGTGAATAGAGCTGCCAGCCCATCAATTACCCCTAAACTTGCCTTTGCTAAATTCGGAGGCTGCCCCTGTGGATACCCTCCACCAATCTTTCAAAACAACTCCAACAACAAAAACTTTTCCCTCAGTTTATAGTCTTGGGGGACTTACAACCCTCAGTTTAAAGTCTTGGGGGACTAACACAGTGTTCAGTTTAAAGTCTTGACGGACTAATAAATTTTCCAGTTTAGAGTCATAGAGGACTGACAGAATCTTGCATGAATCTGATCCAGCCAATTTCATGCAATACACACACAGCCAGACCCAAGGAGCGTCCACCTTCACTTCATCTTCTACTCATCATTTACAAAATCTTCTCTTATCCTTTTCATCACCTTTCACACCACAAATCATGTCTGGATCCCCTGCTGTTGACTCCTCTACTCTTCCTTGCTTCACTGCTCCAAGGGACTATGCCTGCAAACAGTTCATCCACATGTGCAGACCTTTCACATTCACTCTTCCAAATCCAGAAGCCAAATTCTACAACAGGGCTTGTGACTCTTGCTATTCCAAAAAAAAGAAATGTGACAGAGATTCCCACTATCCTATTCCTCCGCCTTCTCCTTCTCACAAGTACATCTCTAGATCCCCTACCAGGTCTCCAAAACTTGGTCCATCCTCTTCCTCTCTATCTTCAGCTCCTTCCAGAAGATCAAGAATCTCAGCTTCCCGCACTCTTCAAAAAAGACCAGCCTTAGCTTCTCAAGAAACTGCTTTTATCACTGCTAAATTAGCTCCAAAAGCTTCAAAATCAACCCCTAGGCTTCTAGAACGTGTCCAGGCGGCCCGGCCGACGTCGGGCGGCCCGCCCGCCTCACCAAACAGCAAAAATCTGGTCCAAAACCTTCAAAAATGGCCAGAAAATAGCCAAATTCATCCAGATAACAATAACAACTCAACCCAACTACCTCCTACTGCTCCCAGAGCAATGCAATCCACCCTTCCAAAATCCAAAAACACCAAAATTTCCCAGATTTCTAAGAGAACTGCCAGAGAACCCCAAGAAGAAACCAGAACACCACACACTGCTCCACAACAACAACTTCGTCCCCAACTAAGACAAAGAAACTACACCTCTCCTCTGTCAGGCAACTACTCTTCTGACAGTTCCATCTCTTCAAATTCTCCATCCAGAAGAGAGCAGTCTGCTTCCAAATCCCCCTCTCCTGCTCCATCCTTTAACAACCCTGGTACTCCATCACCAGCACCTCTTCCAGCTGAATCCAACAGAAATAACAACCCCATCAACAACAACAATCTCACTGCTCCAACTAGGCCCCAGGAACATCAGCATACCAGTTCACCTTCTCAGGATCCTTCAGAGGAAGACCATGAGAATCCATATCTTTCCTTAGTTGATCCACCCACTATGACCATAACAAAATCGTCAGAGATCCAAATCCCAGCTGCTTACAGATTTTATGAGCTTCCAATCTGTAAGTACCAAATTAATTATTCCATTTCTTCAACAAAAATAATTACTGATCCAATTCTTCTTGTCTAGTTGGCACCCCTTATCCTGAATCTATTATTGGAGTTGGCCAACCTCTTGAAACTTCTTTGACCCTGGATTATGGAGACATGAAGAAACACCTAAGCACCATGTGTTCCAATATGCTAAAAGCCTTTGCCCTCCATGGACCCTTGAATGACTTTGAAAAATCCTTGAGAAAGCGCCTACTGGACGACCACTGGAAAATGTCTAGGATCATTAAACACACCCTCCAGCACTCCATTCCTGCCTCTTCTTCTTCCTCCTCTGAACTTCCCTCTAATCCAATCCCTGATCATTACAATCCCTATAATCTCTCCAGCAGGATGCACTTCAAAAAACACAGTGCTTCCCACAATCCCAACAAAAAAACAAAAATGTCATCACAATCCGGACCAGCCTCCAGAAGCTTTATCATCCAGACAATGAGCTCCTGCAAAAGATTAGAAACATAAAAATAATATAAAACAAATAATAAAAATAATTTCAGAATTTTTTTTTTTTTTTTTTTTATGGTCTACTGATATACTAAAATAAAAAATTAATAATTAAAATGAAATGAAATAACATAAATGAAATAAAATAAAATATAAAAAATAATACAAATGATATCCCCCAGCCAATTGATGAGCTGATCCCCTGATACCTTACCCACATCCAGGTGCACCTTGATGTGGATACACAATTAAATCTTTTAAATGATTAACAGAAAAAAACAAAAATTTAGAAATTCAGAAGATAACAAATAATGAAACACAGAAACACATGATATAAATAATATATAAAAATAAAATAGCATTGCCCGGCCAATTGATGAGCCTTTCCCCACCAATGCTTGCCCACATCCAGGTGACCCTGATGTGGTAACACCCTATATTTTTGATTTTATAATTTTAACAACCCCCATAAATAAATGAAAAGAAAAAAAGAGAAAAAAGAAAATAATCTAAAACTTCTATCTAGCAAAAACATAACTGCCAAATCAAAGAAAGTCCAGCTTCATAGATGGTCCAATAAGGAAGGTCCGGTCCATAGAAATGATCACTGGGTGGGCTCCCTCCAATAAGTAAAAATGATGGGAGACCACCAGTGATCCACCACCAATCTGAAAGAACCAAAGATAAAGAAGCCAGTCCCAAACCAGTTTAAAGTCATATCGAACTTAAAACCTGAATAATAAACAACAGAACTAGAATTCAACTAGGAAAAAAAAGACTTGAGACAGACATTCTGGGGTAACTGTTCTACAGAGCAGCTAGCTCATCAGTTACCCCCACACTTGCCAAATTAAAATTTAAAAGCCCCCCCTGGGTACCTTCTAACCAAAAACACTACATCTAAAACAAAAAAACCAAAACCAATAAGAGTGAAGAGTCCGGCACTTGAAAACCAAAGGAAATTCCAGTTTAAAGTCAAAGAGGACTATCACCTGTGAAAATAAACCAATACTAGGGTTCAACCAAATTAAGAGAAAGGGTTGGAAACAGACAATCTGGGATAACTGTTGATAGAGCAGCCAGCCCATCAGTCACCCCTACACTTGCCAAGATCAAATCTAGAAGCCCCACCCATGGGTACCCTCTAACAAAAGTTTCCAACAAACAGATGCATAGAATCACCACAAAAAAACCAAAATTAATGAATGGTCCGTAGTTTATCCTCATTGCGGAGTCAATCTTCTTCATGCCTAGTGCCTCTGGGATAAAACCTCTTCACTTGGTCTGCAGCCACCCTCTTTTTCAAGACTGCACCATCCAACTCTTCCCAAACATAAGAACCTCCAGACGCCTGAGATCTGACTCTGTAAGGTCCATTCCATCTGTCAGCAAACATTTTCCCCCACTGACATCCAAACTGCTATTATACACCAAAACCAAACAACCAGGTTTCATGGGATTCCTGAGCCTATGAGCCAAATTCTTGTCCCAGTATCTGACTGAATTATTTCTTATCTTCATCATTCTATAGGGTGCCTTCTCTTGACAATCCTCTCAACATTCCAACTGTTGCATCCTGTCACAGAGCAAATCTTCCGTTGAGCGCACATCATCCCAATAAATTTAAAGATAAGAGACAGCTTCCAAGTCCACTGGTAGAACGGCTTTCTGACCAAACATTAAATCATAAGGAGAATAGCCAGTTGTCCTCTTCACAGTGACCCTATCCGCAAATAAAACCAAGGGTAAATAATGCCTCCACTTTTTGGCACTATCTCCACACATCTTCACCAAAGCATTCTTGATAATTTGATGGCCTCTTTCAACCATGCCTTCAGCTTCAGGATAAAACGGTGTAGCCACTCTAACCCTAGAACCAACACTAGCCACAGCTTCTTTAAATTTGGCACCAAACTCTGGCCCACCATCAACAGTGACCAACTTCATCAACCCATACCTATAAATCCACTCCTTATTCAAAAACTCTGCCACATTCTTGGCAGTCAAATTAACCAGAGGAACTGCCTCAACCCAACCTGACAAATCATCCCTAGCAACAATCAAGTATTTATACCTTCCCTCTGTAATATGGACAGCATCCAGACTGACCCTTCCAAAAAAAGTTGATTCACCAGTAGCACGGACCACCTCTTTAGGTTTCAAGTGACTTCTTCTTTGACATTCTTCACAAGATTGAACCCAACCCTGCACAGCCAACTTCATACCTGGCCACCAAAATCTGCCTGCTACTCTTCTATAAGTCTCCCCAAAGCCTCTATGACCAAGGTCTTCATGCAAAGACTTCAAAACCAATTCTTGACCCTTCTTCTGAGTCACCACCACTTGAGGATTAGGATGTCTCCTTCTCATCAACCGCCTTCCTGACACATAAAATCCAGGACTCTTCTTCTTGATTGCCAACCAAGTATCATCATCACAACTATCTGGCCTCTCCAAGGTCAACAGATATTCCACCAAAATAAAATAAGACCCAGATTGACCCCAGGTCTCATCTTCAAAATCCAACAAAACAACATCCAAGGGTACAACTCTGTCATCAAAAATACCAGTGTGAACATGAGCCAATTGAGAAGCCCAACCAGGACACCAATCCTTAAATTTTGGCACGTCCTTCTCTCTCCACTGAACCTTGTGAGAATCCAGTTCACTAACAAAAACACCCTTTTCAAATTTTGAGCTGTCCCAAACAACAACTCCATCTTCATCAACAAAAACATCCTGATCACCAGAATCAAGATCAGATCCAGCCAGTTTAACCTCTTGGGGGAGGTCAGAACAATCATCCAGATTAGCCTCATTGGGGAGGACTGAACAATAATCTAGTTTAGCCTCATGGGGGAGGAAAGAAAAATCTTCAGCAACCTTTGTGCTGGCCCTAATCAGCGGAACATCTTCGTCAAACTCTTCAGAATCAGAATCCTCATCTGTAGGTGGCCTCCTTGATAACCCATCAGGCATAGTAAAAGTTTTACCTGGTTTGTGTACCAGGTCAAAAGAAAAATGTTGAATAAATGCCACCCACCTAGTCATTGGAGCATTTGGAAGACTAGGTGTATTGATCATTTGAACCAAAGATTTTGCATCCACCTGCAGCTCAAAATGCTGCCCCCACAAAACCGTCTGTAGCTTCTTTAAAATTTTAGCTACACCACACAATTCCAACTTAGGTTGAGAATACCTAGATTCCACCTCATTAAACACCACAGACTCATACCTTACTGGCCTGACCCTCCCAGTCTTATCCTCCTGAGACAAAACAGCACCAGCAGCAGTATAGCTTGAGTCCAGCTCCAGATAAATCTTTCCAGCACCAACACCGTAATCCAACTTGTTAAGAATTATATCTTCACCAAAAACCTTTTTCAACTTCTGAAAAGCCTCTTCACACTCTTCCGTCCATTCCCAATCTGCATCTTTTCTGGTCAACCTTCTTAAAGGTGAAGCCAATAAAGAAAAATCCTTAATGAAAATCCTGACATATACACATACACCCAAAAATCCTCTGACTTCAGTATTATTTTTAGGCCTTGGCCATGCCTGAATTTTATTAATCTTCTTCTTCGCCATAATCCTTCCCTCTTTACATACCACATGACCCAGAATTTCCAAAGCAGGAACGCAACAACAGAATTTTGACCCTGAAATGGTCAAACCAGCCTCTTCAATCCTGAACAACACTCTCTCTAGAGTTATTGCATATTCCCAGACAAACCTCCTTATTCCAAGGTTCTCCAATAACACCTCATTACCATAATCAGTGGATGGTCCTTTAATTCCACCATCATCAATAAAAATACCAGCATGAGTAGGAACCTCATCCTGCAAAATCCAAGCCATCTGTTCTTGATAAACTGCCACTGAATTAGTTGCTCCTTGAGGCAACCTAGTGAGCTGAAATCTTCCCAAAGGAGTCTCAAAAGTTGTGAGAGGCATTGAATCCGTATGTAGTTCCCTCTCATCATAACCACCCATAATATCACCCAAACTATAACACACCCTTCCAGCAAAAGCTTCAACAAAATCCTCTGCACTTGGCAGCATACCAGTGTCTTTGATAGTGACTCTATTCAAGGCTCTAAGATCATGAACCACCCTCAACTTTCCATTCTGCTTCTTTACACAGAACACCGGACTTGAGTAACTGGATGTTGATTGTTCATATAACCCAGTCCTGACTCTTTCCCTTACAATCTCTAAAAAATCCTCTCGAATAGCGGCTGGAATCGGAATAGGTTTGATTTACCAAGGTTCATGGCAAACCACAGGAATCAAGTAAGGTTACCCATATAAGTGCTTCAATACACCCCGTTCCTCGTCAACAAATGCCACAGCCTTTTCTCTTAGCACAATAACGTGCAACAACAACTTCTTTACTTCCTCAGACAACCACCCATCAGGACTAAAAATTAACAACTTTCAATCTTTCCACGGTCACCCTAGCTGTCTCTACAAATTCTGGAGGATTTTTCACCAAAGGAGTACAGTACGGATCTCTTGACAAATGAGGTCTCTTCAAAGGCGGATTCAAATCCACAGGCATAGGCTCATTGACAGGCCTAATCTTCTGCGCTACCTTCTTATACTTTGCCGCTCCACCTTCAACTTGAGGGATCTTCAGGAAATCTTCACCACCAGAACTGGAACAGAAACCAAGGTTTTCCCCATTGCTCACATGCGTGGCCAAGGTAATGTTTTTGAAAGGTGTAGAAGAAACCCTAGCGGTGCACAATTGGGAGGACTTACTTTTACACCCCAATCTCACCACTCCAAAACTTTTCCGCAATTCCACATCTTCATCCTCACTTCCAACTTCCAAATCTTCAAATCTTGATTCATCTTCTGAATCACATCTTCTAAAATTTTTCAGTTTATCCTTATGCTGGAGGCCCAAAAATTGATCTTGATGATCATCATGCTTCAAAATTTTCTGCAGTTTAAACTCATGCTGGAGGCCCAAAAACAGATCTTGACGATCTTCACAAAAATATTTTGCATCTTCTTTCTTCATTATCTTCAGATTTTTTTCTTGATTTTCTTGAATTATCTTGAAATTTTTTTCTTCTTTTCTTGAGTTTTCTTCTGTCCTAAAAAAATAACCAGGGCTTTCCCCAATGCTCACAGGTGTGACCCACGTAATGTTTTTGAAAGGTGTAGAAAAAACCCTAGCGGTGCACAATTGGGAGGACTTACTTTTAGACCCCAATCTCACCGCCCCAAATCTTTTCCGCATATCTTTCAATAAAGATATATAACCAATCTTCTTCTTTAAACTTGAATTAAGAATAATTAAGAATCTTGAGAGAGAACAGAGTCTTGATAAAAAACTTGATGAATACTTGCAGAGAAGAGAAACATTAAAAAGAGAAAGTTGAAAATACACTTGGTATATCTCCAAGGGAGCTGACCTACTACAACCTTGGATTTCCTCATCTCGGGGAGAGGTTGTAGCACTAGGGTGATCAGCCCTCATTACTCTAAAAAAGACAGACTCTCAATAATGCCTGAACCGCACTCCAAAAAAACAGAGGCAGCACCCATTTCCTTCCTTCTCCTGCAGCAGTCCATGCACTGGCACATTGAAGATAAACCAGGCCTAGTCTCCCAACCATCCTCTCCAGGGGATGATAACCTCATGTGAAGACTCCTTTTGTCTTCACCAGTCAACTCCAAACTGATTCCCAAATCAAATTGATAACCTATTCTTGCCTGAAAATCCATCAAGAATGGCCCACCCAAAACTGCTTTTACATTACCTTTAGCAATGTAAAAATGAACCTTCCCTGAGTCTCCTCCAACATCTAACTTCACAAACTCTGAAGTTCCAACCAATTCAGTGATATGGCCACTGATCCCTCTCAAATTCCCACCAATACCAGTTTTGATGGGGAGGCCCATATTAGTTGCCTTAACCAAGGAAATCAGGTTTATCTGAGAACCTGAATCCACCAATACCCTTGCCTCCCTGCCATTCAGAGTGACATTGAAATATCCCAGAGGAGCAGAAAAATGAGTTTCCAACCACTCACCAAACTTTTCAGCAGAATCACAAATGTATTCTACCTCACCAGAAGAAACCCTTCTCCTGGTCACTAACTTCTTCTGCCTATCAGCCAACCCTGGACTGATAGCATACAATTCCCCATAAGATAGGGAAACCTGACCCTGGTTTATCCTTTCTAGGACAGAGTCCAAAACATTAACTTGACCAGACACTACTGGCCTCTCAAAGTGAGCTCTTTGCTTCACCACCTTGGTCCTAAAAGATTCTTGAGGACCAGCACCACCAACAGATTTACCATTAACAGGAACCAAACCAGATCGCTCACCAGAACCTCTGACTCAAACAGGCTTTGGCAATGAAGCCAAAGGAACATCCTCCTCGGAGTCAGAATCCACCTCCATTGGCATCGGCTCACCATTCAGGTCCAATGCGCCAAAACTAGAGGGGCCCATGTCAGCCATACCCTTCTGCATCTTGTAGAGCTCCTATTTGCTGTACTTCTTCCTAGCTTCACTCAGCTTAGTATCACCCTTTGAAGCATTTGGCTTTGGTTGTGCCTGAGAACTGCTCTAAGGCCTACCCACCTTTCCTGCTTCCACATCATAAACACCAGCCAAGCATTCACCACTTGAATTTCCACCACAAGATTACAACTCCAAACCACCAAAGAAAGTAGAAAAAGAGACCTTATTGACCTCCTTGCCCTTTCCCTTGACGTCCTCATCTACCTTAACAGAAGACTTCCCCTGATCAGTAATCTCCTCAAACCTTGGACTCCTTTGATTGAGACCACCTCTTCTCCTGACCAAATCAAAAGGAGCCTGCCCCTCACTGGGCTTCACAAAGAACCGTCAGGGAACTTAAAAACCCTGCCATCAAACTCCACTTTTACTTCAGACACATCTCTTTTCAATGCCCAACAATCATTGGACCTGTGCCCCCTCCTACTGCAATACGAGCAAACCCAAGGATCACTCCTACCAGCCCTCCTTTCAAACTCTCTTGGCTGAGAAGGTGCCTTATTAACCTTCTTGGCCTCCTGGACAAAAATGTGCAGCTGTTTTGTAAGATCAGCCAGCTGCTCCACCATTGGGTCCCTCTCCTGTTTGGGAACCTGCACCAAATTCTTCTCCTCCTTTTTCTCCCTAACTTCCTCTTCAGCCAAAGTCTCACTGACTTTGCTGACATACTTGGCACACCCCTCCTGATAGGTGTCCACAGCCAATAACTTTGAATGGGCCTCAACAGCCTCCTTCACCTTATCCAAGGCAGGAAACTTCTGATCCCCATTAGAAAGATTCTTCATCAATTCCTTTCTTGACAACTCCTTCAACACATCCATTCTGACATCTCTAGCCAGGGCAGACCAAAAAACATCCTTGGCAGCATTTTCATGTGCCAGCTCCTCCACTTCCACCAAATATTCCACCACAGGATCAAACTGTAGCAGAAACTTCCTGTAACTATGTAAGTTACCAACACCACCATAAGATTGCCATTCACTGACAACCTTGTTCAGATCCACCATAGTGAACCTGACACCCCATCTATCTACCATCTCCCTACACAGCAATTTCCAATCCCTCTTCTGGTAGCCAGACATGGCCACAATCTCCTTCTCCACTGACCTATCACCAATAAAGAAGATAATCTGCTTCACCATGTCCAGGTAGGAAGCACCATCCACACCAGCAGCAGTTTCATACTTCTCTAGAAACCACTTGACATCCTCCCCATTAAACTTGGTACCATCCCAAGTTTTAATCCTCACACATTCCCTAACCATCACAGAAGGAGGACCATCCCCCCCACTGACAGTCACCACAGGAATAGCAGAACCAGAAGCCATTTTTACAGTCCAAAACACCAAAAAGAGCCAACCAAACAAAACAGAGATTCCAAAGAACTAGAAAGTTCTACCCCACGTTGGGCGCCAGAAATGTAGACAATCCTATAGTACTAGCTATAGGCCTTGACCAAGGGAGTTGGAGAAAAACCAGAGAGAAAATCCCCTGTCCCTTTAGAAAAATAAAGTGAGATTTACTTGCTAAAGTAAGTTGGTTCCTGTTTTGCTAAAGCTCCTTTTCAACACACTTGACTGCTTGATGAGCCAAGAAAGTAGTCCCCAGATAGACTACCAGACCAAAGAACTGAAATGTAGAACAAAGTCCACACCAGAGACAGCAAAGATACTTGATGTAGGCTGCAAATCCACACCAGAGACAGCAATAATACTTGCTATAGCTTGCAAGACTATAACAGAGAAAACATTTTCTATAGTTAAGTTAAATGAAGAACTCACTTGCAACAAACACAGCCAATTGTGGCCAAAAAAAAGTGAAAACTGAGTGAGGAACAATGAGATCATTTCTGGATGGTTGTATGATGATTAAGGTTGCCCCAAACTGTCTTTTTTACTATTTACACACAGACCACTAACTAAGAGCCCATGTGCACCCACCAATCTGGCGCCTGTACCTGCCAAATTGCATAAAAAACCCTCCTTGAGCGCTCCTCAACCTCCTAAAACAGAGGCGGACGGGCCGCCTGACGTCATAGATGCCGCCTGAAGCGGCCCGGCCTCCCTGAAGCCAGAAAACCAATAAAAACCACTAATCTACTTAGAAAAATTAGCTACAACTACTAAAACCTTTAAAACACGGAATTTCACTATAACAACATTGGGACATGAAATATAGAGAAAAATTAGCTCTATCAAATGGTACTAAGCACTTAACCCTAAGACTTAAGGTTAGCCTGTAAAACACGAAAAACAAAATTAAACAGCAATCTTTTATAAATGAAAAATGAGGAAATGACCCCTTAAAACCTAGAATATGAAAAATATCAACAAGACATAAAATATAGAGAAAAACCAGAGCTATCCACTGATAGTACCCACATACCCGTAGACCCAATATCCACGGAATAAAACCAGAAAAATACCAAATTCCTTAACAGATGTCAATTAAGACATGCACAAACAGCGCCAAATCACACAACAAAGGCCCCTGCCAATGTTGGAAGACCACATCGTGCGTCAGAATTTTCAATAGCCCAAACTGGTATCAAAGCTGCCACATAGTAAATTTTACATAGTACAAACCATTCAGAAGCTTTAAGATATGTACCAGCCTCTCCTAGACTACTAGGAACACGGGTTTGCCATGAAGGGGTCTTAGTATTGAAGATACAGGTTTGAAAAATTAACAATTCACTTTATTGTAGACACAAATTATCTGTTGATGCATTGAAGTCTAGATGTGTTCAGTGTATAGAATAATATCAATATATATTTTAGTACATTTGATTAAATTTTACCTTATGAAATAGCTAATTAAAATTCAAAAACAGCTTTTAATTTCCCAATGAAATTTTAAGGAATTTATACGTACCTTGATATTGGGAATCTTGAAAATTGCTATCTTCAACACCAAAAAATTATACAAAAAATTTGACATAAAAAATTTAATTTTAGAAAAACCAAAAAAAAAAATTATTATTTTATATTTTAAGAACAGTATATTATAAATTTTACCTTCATTACCTCTGACGTACCCCTTTGAAGCCCCCCTTTAGCCCCTCTGTTGCCCCCAGTGGGGCCTCCCTGGAGCCGGCTGAGGGTGGAAAAAGGGCTTAAAAAGTGCCAGGAAAGGCTGCGCAAAGGTTTTTCTCTCTAGTATAATTCTGTTAAACCCCTCATAAAAACCTTTCTAAATTCCATAAACTTAAAATCCATAACCTTATATAAATATTATGTTCAATCTCTGCTTACTTTTTTTCTCTCTCTCCATGTTGCCAGTCACGAATTTATATATATGTTATTTCCCATCAAATATGTAGTAAAATGTAGCTGAAATAAATAAATTTTTTGTTAATTTAGTCCTATGAAACTCCCCAATTTCTCACTTAACAAATTGAAAAAAGAATTACCTATATACTTATTCCAAAGTCATCACCTGTCCCAGTTCCCTTATTCATGGTTTGATGGACCATAATGTTTAAATTATGGTGCATTGAATCTTTTTTTAAACTCACATTCTCTGATCCCATGAAAAAAAATCCCACAATTATTTTTATTTTCATGGGACCACAGTATTTTAACTCACATATTTTTGCTATATTTATCAAACATTCAATTTCTTATGGCTCATTTTTGAGCCAGGATTGGTGCCTGCTACTTAGTCACATACAGCAAAGTATCGCTTCGACACTTTGCTGCATGTGACCAGCAGCTAGCCACAAAAGGCTGGGTCAAATGAACCATATCTGTTTTATGATATGGTCCATTTGACCTGGCCACCTATACCATTACTTGTCACGTGCAGCAAAGTATTGCTGCAATACTTTGCTGTATGTGAACTTTTTTTTTCCTCGCCTTGGCTTGGTCAGATAGACTATAACTTAATGTTATGGTCTGTCTGACCATAGCCAGGGAGAAGGGGCTGTCACGTGCAGCGAACTGTGGCTGAGACTCTTCGCTGCATGTGGCCAGCCTTCTCCTATGCCCCCTTGGGCAGATGGACCATAGTATCAAAGTACTATGGTCTATCTGACCCAGGGTGTGGCCGGAAAGGGCTGGTCACTTGCAGAGAAGAGTCACAGCAACAGTTTGCTACACGTGACAGAGACTAATCTATATCTATATTAAAAGTGCAAACACTTTTCAGTTTTATTATTAATCTTACAAAACAAAAAAAAAACTTCAGAAGTAGGAGAAATAATGATATCAAAAAATTGATACTATCATTTGACTGAGGAAACATAAGAAATGTCTAACCTTTTGACATTAGCTGAAGGCAAATTGTCTTGATTAGGATAAGAAAATTAATCTTGATCAAAATTATAAAATAGATCTTGGATTATGCTTGATAGTTTGCAATTTGAAAACACTTCAAATATTACTTAACACCAAATAAACTTTAGAAAAGATGTGAACATGGTCATTTTTATGGCTCAGATATAGTTAATTCAGTGCACAAGAATCTCTACCTTAATATATGTAATCCATTTGTTTAATGAAAAAATAATAATAGTGCAAAATACATTATGACAGGTTATTATATTTGACTTTTTTTTCTAATAAATTATAGCATGGCACTTTTTCCTGTTATTGGTCTTTTGATAGAAATAATTTGTGTTTTTCATGAAGAAAGTGCAGAATATTATTTGAACTTGTCTGAAATTTGATAATATCTGTTTTTTAGAGTTTCAAAGATTTTTCCATTCCAAAATCTGCATCCAAGAAAAAAAGTTTGGTTTTAGAGATTTCTCATAAATTATCAGATATTGATAACAAATTATACACCTATATCTAGACATCAAATTTAGCATCAAGAGATTACTCCACAGATTACTCCAGGAAACCTGAAAAACAACTCGCCTACAAGTCCTCGTTTTTTCCCCCCTGTGTTTGCTTGTAGATCAAGGTACACATTTTCAATTTTTAAGAACAATGTGTTGAAAGGAAACAATATAATGGTAAACCCACTTATATGTACCCTGATCTTTGGGCAAAGATCAGGGTACACTTCTCAAAATCTCTGATACAATTATAATCAAGGACAATATACAATTTTGGACTCTGATCTTTGGCCAAAGTTGAAGGTCCACCTCTTCAAATATCACTGAACACATGGTAGCAGGCAAAAGTACCATGGTGTACCCTGATCTTTGGCAAAAGATCAGGATATACCTCTTCAAATTTCAAGAAATATTTGAATAGGAGAAAAAACAAATGTACCCTGATCTTTGTGTGAAAATCAGGGTACACATCTTCAATTTTCAAGCGCAATGTGTGGAAAGGAGAAAATACAATTGATGCCTCTGATGAAGGTGTTAGAACAAGGGTCATTTATTTTCAATTTCATGCACAATTTGAATACAGGCAAAAACAAAAGGTGGACTATGATCTTTGCCCAAAGATCAGGGTACACATCATTAATTTTCATGTAGTTTTTGAATAACAGCAAAAAAATATTTGTGGACTCAGATCATGGTCTAAATATTAGGGTGCACTTCTCAAAATCTTACATACAATTTAGTCCAGGTAAAAAATACAAAGGTGGACTCTGATCTTTGCCTGAAGATCAGGGTACACATCATCAATTTTCATGTACTTTTTGAATAACAGCAAAAACATATTTTTAGATTCTGATAATGCCTTGAAGATCAGTTTACACTTCTATAAATTACTCATACAATTTTAATCAAGCCCAATATACAATGGTAGACTCTGATCTTTGGCCAAAGATGAAGGTCCACCTTTAAGAATATCACTTAAAACATAGTTGCAGGAAAAAATACCATAGTGGACCCTGATCTTTGGGAAAATATTAGTGTACACCTCTAAATTTATTTCATATTATTTCAAATCATGCAAAAATACAATAACGGAATCTGATCCTTCCCTGCAGGTACAATTTTATCTAAAAGATATTCAAGTAAAGTTTAAATATTCTTTCTAAAACCACATGTAAATCTTGACCTGTGGATATTAATCATGGTTAGTTTGTTATAATTTATACATGAAAAAAATAACTTCAAATTCTAACAATCAAAGACTATATATAATATTATTTTATATTTGCTAAATTAATGGTGTTCATCTTTGAATTTGGAATAATTAACCTTAATTGTTTGCTTTAGATGAATGCAAACCTGTGGCTTTTTCTCCTAATTATATTTTCTTGAAATTTGAAGAGGTGTACCCTTATATTTGGCCAAAGATTAGGGTACACCATGGTATCTTTGCATGCAAACATGTGTTCAATGATATTTGTACAGGTGGACCTTCATCTTTGGCCAAAGATCAGAGTCCACCTTTGTATTTTTCCCTTGATTAAATTGTATGAGAGATTTTAAGAAGTGTACCCTAATATTTGGGCCATGATCTGAGTCCACAAATATGTTTTTGCTGTTATTCAAAAACTACATGAAAATTAATGATGTGTACCCTGATCTTTGGGCAAAGATCAGGGTCCACCTTGGTTTTGCCTGTATTCAAATTGTGCATGAAATTGAAAATAAATGACTCTTGTTCTAACACCTTCATCAGAGGCATCCATTGTATTTTTTCCTTTCTACAAATTGTGCTTGAGAATTGAAGATTTGTACCCTGATTTGCACACAAAAATCAGGGTACATATGTTTTTTCTACTATTCAATTTTTTCTTGAAATTTGAAGAGGTGTACCCTGATCTTTGGCCGAAGATCAGGGTACACCATGATATTTTTGCCTGCAAACATGTTTTCAGTGATATTTGAAGAGGTGAACCTTCATCTTTGGCCAAATATCAGAGTCCACCATTGTATAATGGCCTTGATTAAAATTGTATCAGAGATTTTGAGAAGTGTACCCTGATTTTTCCCCGAAGATCAGGGTACACTTGTGTTTTTTTGATTCTATTTCAATCTGTTTTGGAATATCAATTAGGATTACCCTTAACTACCACTGTAGTTTAGAGTAAACCATTTTAATTTGAATTTGTTCAAATTATTCTTTTCCTTTTCTTCATCCAATTATATTTTTGATGAGTATATTATATTCATTATTCCTTGCCTTTGTATACTCCTATTATTATCAGGTATAAGACTGCTGCTTTCTTTCTATGAATAAATATATCATTTAATCATTCAACTTAAGAGTTTTTTTCATTTTTTATGATTCTGTACTTCATATTTAATTTTTGATGTTCTTTTATTTACCTATTCTTCTTTTCTAACACTTTATACCTATTAAATACATTTATAACTGTGATGTTATTTTTTAAAGTTTTTTATAATTCTTATTTCTCCATCATTAAACACTTCCTTTGCATACCTCATATTTATTATTATTCACATATATTTTTAATCCATGTATTATAATAATTTCACATTTTACATAATACTTGCATTTTTCTTATTTCCAAATTTTTTTAATTTTTAATTATTATTTTGAAAGATTCATATTATTGTAGCTATTTACATCAATATTATATCATTTATAGCATCTATTTACAAAAATATAATCAATATTTACTCTTTAATACTTGGAGTTTGAAAAAAATATATATCAGGTTGGAATATTTTCCAATGATTCAAAAAATCTGCAGTTATTGCACGAGCTATTTCCAAATGTGATGGCGTACAGAATTCTTGTGTATTTGCTTGATTTTTGATGATTTTGTAAAAAAGACCCATGATGTAGCAATTGAGATTCTTCCATATAGGTTGTGGTGATCCAAACCTGGGCAGGCCTTTGGAGTGCATATTTGGGGGTATTTGGTATGTAGGGTGTTATTGGGGTTATGGTGTTATTAGTGGTTTTTTTCATCTTTAGGTGATAATTTATAGTGTTTATGGAGGCTTAAGCTAGGGTCACTTATTATGTATCAGCTTAAATTCCTTTCTTTTCTCTTCATTTTGGTATCCCTTATGGGTGGTTACCTTGTTTTATAGGGTAGTTGTGGTGTTGTTATTGGTATTTATTGGAAGTTTATTGCTTAGTGGTACTTATGTAGGCTTAAGATAGGTCCACTTATTATGTCTCAGCTTATTTTCCTTTATTTTCTTTTCATTTTGGTATATCTTATGTGTGTTTATATTTTTTATTAGTGAATTTATGGGATTTTAGGGATTTTAGGGATTTTAGGGTTTTCATGGGTTGTATGGGTGTTTTAGGGCCTAGAAGCCGCCCTCCCACCCCTTAGAAGCCTGCACTCCCCTAAGTAGCCACCCGCCTGGGCGCTGGGGAAGCGCTAAAATGCACTTTTATGCATGAAAAGGCTGGGAAAGCTGGATTTTGGGCAGGGAATTGGTCAGGGTGGTCTGTGCACTGGCTGTATGATGCGTGTGTGAGAAGATTTTTAGGGAATCATCTTATCACTTTACTCATCACCCCTCTGTTCCTCACTGTCTCATTTTCTTGTGTTTTTTTGGCATATATTACTGTTCATTTCAACTCTTTCTGGTAGTCTGTCTGGGACTATTATCTTCACTTTTAAAGAGGTCAAGAGTGTTTAATTAGAGGGTCTAGCAAACAGATCTCCAATTTGCTGCAACAGGTAAATATCACTTGTTTTTTTAAAGGTAAAGAGGTGATTCTTTCTGGGTTTTCTCCAACTCCCTTGCTCAAGGCCTAAAGCTAGTACTATAGGATTGTCTACAATGTTATTCTGAATTAAATGTGCAATTAATTTTTTTGCAAATACAATCAACCTGACTTATAAATGCTAAACAGTCACTGATACTTGAAAATCTATAATCATGCAAACATATAAATAAACGCCTTACCCCATCTATCAAATACATAATAAAAGGTTGAAAGTTGTGATTTGCTGTGCTTTGTTCAATCTGCATCAGTGACCATTCTTCTGCATGGTTGGATCCAGACTGAATCAATTCTCCACCATCTTTTTTTTTCTTTTCCGCTTTTCTGAAGCTGTTTTTGGTTCTTCCTGTGATCTTGCATACAATGCCAAGTTTTACCTCAAACAGTTGAATATGACATTTTGAAATTTTAAAAGCGGTGTCATTGAGTTGGTCATGGCTTTTTACTTCTTCATCTCACTTGCTGAACTCAAAATTGGTGGAGTCTTGTTCATAAGTTTTTTGATATGATTTATTAATAAAAGACTTTGTGTTAGCGGATCATCATTCTCAATCATTTTAGGTGGAGGTGCCTGATGTGTTTTGTATGCCATTAACTCTAGAGACAAGGCCATCAGGGTCAACCTGTAGTGTTGAGAATGTGGGCTGACAAATTGACATCAACTAAGCAAATGAAACAAATGGGTTTCTGGATTAAATGTCTTCTTTTTGAACAAGTCCCCATAAGTTTCATTCAATTATTTTGCATTGAACTTGGCAAGTTTTGAAAAGCCTATTTGATTGGTTGAGTACCATGTTTGCGTAGATTCATTTAAATCCAAAAATTAAGGGCCTACAATAAGAGTCATAAAGTTATTAAATAAGAAAATTACATTTTCAATAGTGAAGAAATTACCCAATTCATTGATGACTTTAACCAATTTTTCATGAGTTCCTTGGGTGAAAAGAAACAAGAAGGCATCAAATGAAGGTGTTAAAATCTTCTCCGTTCCACAAAAATTCAGAAAGAATGTGATTTCATTCAATGCCTTGTTCACCTTTTTCTAGCTGATTTTTCCTTCAAAAAATAACAAAGCTCTTTGATATCTGATTTTAAATCCATATCTTTGAACAAGGACAGCTCTTTTGATGCAGAAGATACAACAGAAATGTTAAACATTTAGCCACATTTTTTTTGAATAAAAATATTGAATACACATACTTAATGTTTCCATTTGAGAATTTGGTACCACATCAACCCTTTCAGTCGTTTCTTCAGCTGCAGCTGAAATCTCTCTGCTGTGATTTTCATTGGCAACGATTGGTGTTTCTTTTTTCTTTTGTGAATTTGATGCATCTATGTCTGTGTAAATATTATAAAAAGAAATGTGTCAATTTCACAAAATAAATGTTAAATTATCAACCATGATATTATATTTATCTTTTAACTTCTGCAGATTCACCTTGATTGTTTTTCCTAAAGTTAAATTACATGACAATAGTTTATGAGAAGGGATATCAGTATATCTCATAAAAGTTGTATGATTAAAATTATGCTTACAAATTACTTAATAACATTAGGTATTCTTGTCTTTCAGATTCTTCTTCTCCATCAGGAGTAGCAGATGAAGAATATTCTGGAACCAATGAGGAGGTTAATGAGGTATGTGCTCTTTTTTTCCAATGAGTATGCACCAACCTCTTGTTTACATTTCTTGAAGCACTACCTGATCCTGACTCTTGTGCCTCCTTGACCTTAATATGAGAATCTTCAGGAACTTTCTTAGTATCTAGATATGCTAATAATTATAAAAAATAATGTTTTAGATTCAATAAAAATTAAATTATGAAATTACTCAAATTTTTTTTGATGTTTAACAAATTTAAGAAACAATGATGCTGAGTCCACATATGCCTTGTGAACTCTCATTTCTTCCAACTCTCGATGTGGTAGCCTAAAGTTTAGTACGGCACCTAAATATGTAAATGGAGTTATTACGGCTTGCAAGATTGGCGTTATTATTTTTTTATAAAAGGGTTTTATTTAATTTATTGGAGTTTAAAATATGAAGAAATTGGTCACGAGCAAATACCTACACAAATACAATTTATTTTACGGAGAAAACTTATTTTTACGGTCTGAAAAATTTATAAGTATCAAGTCAAGTCACTCAAGAACCTTGGGAAATTTTCCCAGAATTTTTACTATTTTTCTTATATTTTTAAATGAATTTTAAAGTTTTATAGAAATATTTACGTTTTCAAAAATTACTTAACTTTGATGAATTTTCACGGGGTAATTACAGCTGCGCAGACTACGAAAATTAGTTTGGTATGTAAAGGGGAAGTAGCTCTATTATGTGTAATTTTTCTAGATTTTTTATTATAGTTTTAAGGTTCTAATTGAGTCCGGAAGTCCGGACGGACTCCGTACAGACTCCGTTTCGGCTCTGTATGGACTCCGTACGGGCTCCGGATTGACTCTGGAAGAGCTCTGGAGGGGAAAACTTAGGCACGTGACTAGGAATACTTAAGCGCTTCTCAAACTCGAAATTGAGAAGGGGGGATACATCATACAGCTTAATCATTAACTACCACAGTCTCATTTTTTATTACTCAACAAATTAAATAAATTTGTAATACCCTTATAACATTTATTTTTTTTACATAACATTTTAGAAATACAATTCAACAGTTTAAATAACACTTCATACAGGGTATCTTTAGAAAGGTCTTCATCTCTGGGACTTGATTATTGCTGTCTCATAAAAATTTAAATTATTATAAAAACGTAAAAGTCAATCTTTTCAGATCTTTCACTGGTACACCTTAATTGTTGTTATCAGTATTTCTTTATCAACAGCCACTTTCATCAAATCTCAATAAGCGTTAATTATTTTAGAGTTTCATTATTTTTATCAATCAGATCTAAGTAGATTGGTTAGCTTAGTGATTTAGAATTCCCATTTTGTTATTTTTATTGGAAGGACGGGGTTTTCAGCTAAATCCACATATCTCCTCCGGATTCTGCTTACAGCAAGGCGACTGTAAGAGTTTACCTTACCATAGTTGGGGCCCAACATGGGGTTCGATTTCTCTAGCTTTCTTTAAAGACTTACTTGGATCAAGAACGTTATTAGCCTGCAAGAGGCTTATTCTCTGGAACTCTAATTGGATTTTGTTATTGGCCTGCAAGAGGCTTGTTATTTTAACGGTTGTTAACGCTTTTTTTATGTTTTGGGATGTCTTCTACTAGTGGAACTGCTGTGTTGGCTGCTGGTGTACCTGTTAGGGCATCAGTAAGGATTGTATCTTGGGTTGGGCCCAAGTTTTCTGGAGATGATTTAGAAGGATTTTTACATAGGTATGAAACTGCAGCTGCGATTGATGGTGCTTTACCTTTGGATATGGTGAAGCAGATTAGGTTCTTTATTTTGGACAGAGAGGTGGAAAAGGAGGTTATTTCTATGGATGGTTATAAAGATCAAGATTGGAGAAAGCTCAAGATAGAAATGGAAAAAAGGTGGCCAAAAGTTTATTCATTGGAAGATCTAAAGGATATAGCTAGGAAATGGGAATCAAAAGGTGGTGTAACATCTCTGCATCAGTATCATCAGTTTATGGTTGAATTTCAGGTGGTTCTGGATTATTTGTTGGAGTATGAAATTTTATTTCATGATAATGCATCAAAGTATGTTTTTTGGGATGCTATGGGGGAAAAGGTTAAGAAAGATGTTTTGATGGTGCTTATTAATGGGAATTTAATGAAGGATCTCCCAGATGGAGAAACTAGGATTCCTGGTATGGAGGTGCTAAAGAAGGCTATTTTGGAACATCTGGATACTCATGACTCTGTTGATTTGGACTCTGGAGAAGACACTGTGGTCGCTCAAGAGATAGAAGAGGATGGTGTAAAAGAACTAGTTACTGATGAAATTCCGGATTCAGCTATTCCTGAAGATTTTGTCCAGCCTGAAGATATTATTTTTGTTGACTCTTCTGTTTGGAAAGAAGAGATTTTTGAAGATGAAGATATTGTTGTCATTAATGACAAAATTTTGGATGATGGGGATAATTTTTTGTTGAATGATTTGAAATCGGATTTAGAGGATTTTTTGCCTCAGGTTTTGTCTTCAGAAGCAGAGACTGTCTGCAATGAAGATATGGATATGGTGGATTTGTTACAATCTCAGGGAGAGATTGTTAAGGAGGATATGGTTTTCCCTGCATTAATAAAGAGTGTAGTGGCATTTGATAATAGAGTGCATAAATTGGATGCACTCATGTTTTGGAAAAGGGTTGTTTATTTTTTATGTCCAATGGCAGGACAAATTATGGGGGTTTATTTTTGGGTTTTATGGAATCGGTGGATAAGCCCTTGGGGCAAAATTATGGATTATCTCCAGGGGATATCAAGAATATAATTCCTCCGAAATGAGGATAAACTACCTAAACTCGGCTGAAATTTTTTTTTATTGTTATGTCTTCAATTTATTCAGGATTCAAATTATTATGGATGCCCTCATTTTTTGGGGTAGCAGGGGCTGATCACTCTAATGTTGTAATCTCTCCTCAGGATGAGATCCCAGATTGCAATAGGTCAGCTCACTTGGAGATAATTCAAGTGGATTCTCAATTATTTTCTGTTAATATTACTTTGGAGTGCAAATACGTTATGGACTTTACTATATGTTTATTGGATTTACCGTGTTTTTCTATTAAATTTAAAAATGGTAAAAAAGGCAAAATGGGCCAAATTAGGTTGGATAAAAATTGGAAGGGTATTTTTTATGACCTCCAGCAAGAGGGTAAACTGCAAATATCACATCAAAATACGATTAAAAATCTTAGTATAATTAAAACACAAAAAAATAATTTTTGTGAAAATGTTATTCCGGGCCTCCAGCAAGAGGTTAAACTGCAATTATCTCCTTCTATTACGGACCTCCAGCAAGAGGGTAAACTGCAAAAATCACATCAAAATCTGATTAAAAATCTTGGTATAATTAAAACACAAAAAAATAATTTATGTGAAAATTCTATTATGGACCCCCAGCAAGAGGTTAAACTGCAATTATCTCCTTCTATTTTGGGCCTCCAGCAAGAGGTTAAACTGCAATTATCTCCTTCTATTTTTGACCTCCAGCAAGAGGGTAAACTGCAATTATCTCATCAAAATCAAATAAAAAATCTCAGTATAATTAAAACACAAAAAAATAATTTTTGTGAAAATTCAATTCCGGTCCTCCAGCAAGAGGTTAAACTGCCGACTTTCTTTACGGGTGATTTACTGTTGGATAAGGGAAGCAAAGGTGTTGGAAAATCTGTTTATAAATTAGACGAGGGAAAGGAGAAAGGGGTAAAATTTAAAAATGAAATAAAATATTTTTCTAATTTTTCTTATTCTGATTCTGGCGATGAAGAAGATTCATTTGATGAAAGTTTTAATGGCGATACAAAAGAAGATGTTTTACCTCAAGTTAATTTAGATGTGGACGCAGCCAAATATAAGAAAGTAGCAAATAAAGTTCGACATATTAATGAACCGCTACCTGCTGAATTAAATCCACCTTTGAGAAGACCAAGGTTATCAAGAGATCCTTATGAAAGTCCCTTGGTAAAGAATCCGCCTGAATTTTCTGAGACGTCAAGAATCACTTTTGAGAGACTGGGTGTTGTTAATTTTGGACCTGATGGTTGGTTGTCTGGAGAAGAGAAGAAGTTGTTGTTGGATGTGATGGTCAAGCGAGAGAAGGCCATTGCTTTTGTAGAAGAGGAGAGGGGTGTGTTGAAGCATTCCTATGGGGAGCCTTACAAGATTCCTGTGGTATGTCATGAACCGTGGCAGCAGAAACTGATTCCTATTCCGGCTGCATTGAAAGAAGCCTATATTGATGTTGTCAGAGAACGGATACGCACTGGACTGTATGAGCAATCAACATCAACTTATTCTAGTCCGGTATTTTGTATCAAGAAACCGAATGGCAAGCTTAGAGTTGTTCATGATCTTAGGGAATTAAATAGGGTTACAATAAAGGATGCTGGGATACCCCCTAGTGCTGAGGAGTTTGTTGAAGCGTTTTCAGGGAGAGTGTGTTATGGTTTAGGAGATATTATGGGTGGATATGATGAGAGAGAGTTACATCCGGACTCAAGGCCTCTCACTACATTCAATACGCCACTAGGAAGTTTACAGTTAACAAGATTACCTCAAGGAGCAACAAATTCGGTTGCAGTTTATCAAGCTCAGATGGCTTGGATCCTTCAAGACGAAATTCCACAATATGCTGGAATCTTTATAGATGATGGAGGAATTAAGGGACCAACAACCAACTATGATAACCAGGTGTTGGAAGAGAATCCCGGGATACGCAAATTCATTTGGGAGTTTGCAATTACTTTAGAAAGAATCTTGTTTCGAATTGAAGAGGCTGGCTTAACTATTTCAGGTTCAAAATTTTCATGTTGTGTGCCAGCCTTAGAAATATTAGGCTATGTGGTATGTAGAGAGGGTAGGATTATGTCCAAGAAGAAAGTTAACAAAATTCAGTCCTGGCCAAGACCCAAGAATACGACCAAAGTTAGAGGGTTTTTAGGCGTTTGCGTATATGTTAGAATGTTTATCAAGGACTTTTCTTCATTGGCAGCTCCATTGAGATGGTTAACAAGAAAGGATGCAGACTGGGAGTGGGATGAAGAGTGTGAGAAGGCGTTTGTGAAGTTGAAGGAGGTTGTAGGGAAGGATTTAGTCCTGCACAAGTTGGATTATGGAAAAGGAGCTGGCAGAATTTATTTAGCAGTTGATTCAAGTCAGGTTGCAGCTGGGGCGGTTTTGTCTCAGATGGATAAAGCTGGTTACATCAGGCCAGTTAGGTATGAATCTGTAGTATTTACTGAGGTCGAATCAAGATATTCTCAACCAAAATTGGAATTATGTGGTGTGGCAAAAATACTGTTGAAACTTCAGCATATTTTGTGGGGTCAACATTTTGAGTTGCAAGTGGATGCAAAATCGTTAATCCAGATGATTATTTCCCCAAGTTTACCGAACGCACCCATGACGAGATGGGTAGCTTTTATTCAACATTTTTCATTTGATTTAGTTCATAAGCCTGGCAAAACTTTTACTATGCCAGATGGTTTATCAAGGAGACCACCCACTGAAGAAGATTCAGACTCAGAAGAGTTCAATGAAGATATACCTATTATCAAAGCCAGCACTAAAGAAGCTAAAGAATTTTCATACCTCCCCCATGAGGTTAAACTGGCAGGACTATTGTGTTTAGATTATGGTGATGATGACCACCACCAAGAGGATAAACTGGAAAATAGTTTTTATGTTAATAAAGGTGTTGGAAAAGGTGTAGATAAATTCGGCAGAGAGGAGGTAGAAGAAGATGTAGTGTATGTAGAGGAAGATGGATTGGTAGTGTGGGATAGTAGTAAATTAAGGAATGGTGTATATGTTGGAGAATTAGAGAATTTAAATAAAAGGGTGGATAAAGAGAAAGAGGTATTTTCAAATACGGTTTTTGAAGGATCCAAAGGTTCAGAAGAAAAACGTCAACATAGCTCGATTAAAGATTTATTTAGGGGTCAACGATTATTGGCTCATTCATGTGCAGGTGATATTGGTGATAGAGAAGTCCCTATTGATGTTATATTAATCGATTATCAAGATGAAGTCTGGGGTCAGACTGGTTTTTATTTTTTGTTAGTCAAATATTTGTTGACTTTAGAGAGGCCAGAAGAGTGTGAAGACGATGAATGGGTGGCTATCAAGAGGAAGTCATCTACGTTTTACCTATCTGGTCGACGTTTAATGAGGAGGAAGTATCCAAATCCTCAAGTAGTTATAACTCAACAGAAGGGGCAAGAATTAGTTTTGAAATCACTGCATGAAGATCTCGGGCATAGAGGCGTTGGAGAAACGTTTAGAAGAATTTCTGATCGATTTTGGTGGCCTGGCATGAAGATGGCTCTTAAACAGTGGGTTCAGTCATGCAAAGAATGTCAAAGACGAAGTTATTTAAGGCCAAAAGAACCTGGACGCGCGACCGGTGAATATACGCTCTTTGGAAGAGTTAGTTTAGATGCCGTTCATATAAAAGAGGGACAGTATAAATATTTAATTGTGGCCAGAGATGATTTATCTGGTTAAGTAGAGGCAGTACCTCTTATTAATTTAACTGCCAAAAATGTGGCAGAATTTTTTTTGAATAATTGGGTATATAGGTATTGGGTGATGAAGTTGGTAACGGTAGATGGAGGTCCTGAATTTGGGACAGAGTTTAAAGAGGCCGTATTGAAAGTTGGATCAAAGGTTAGGGTAGCAACACCATATTATCCTGAAGCTGAAGGCATGGTTGAAAGAGGGAATCAAGTTATTAAGGATGCTTTAGTTAAAATGTGTGGGACAAGTGCCGAAAAGTGGAGGCACTATTTACCTTTAGTTTTATTTGCTGATCGAATCACTGCCAAAAGGACGACCGGATTTTCACCTTATGAACTTTTTTTTGGACAGAAAGCAGTTTTACCGGTTGATTTAGAAGCTGAATCATATCTTGGAGTTGACTGGGACATGGTCAAAACTACTGAAGAATTATTGTGTGCAAGAATGATGCAGCTAGAAAAGAAAGAAGAATATTTAGAAAAGGCATATTCACGGATGATGAAGATCCGAAATCAATCAGTCAGATATTGGGATGAGCGGTTGGCACATCGATTAAGGAAACCTTTGAACCCAGGAAATATGGTCCTGGTGTATAATAGGAGTTTGGAAAGTCAGTGGGGAAAGATGTTTGCAGATAGGTGGAATGGACCGTATAAAATCAAGGAGCAAGTTTCCGGCGGTTCATATGTGCTAGAAGAGTTGGATGGAGTAGTATTAAAGAAGAGGGTAGCGGCCGATCAAGTGAAACAGTTCTATCCTAGAGGCACCAGGAGTGCCGAAGTCGTCCTCCGCAATGAGGATAAACTATGATATCAATGAAACTTTATGGATTCCTCCGCAATGAGGATAAACTATGACATTTATGAAATTATATGGACGAACTCCGAAATGAGGATAAACTACAATTTTAATGACATTTATCAAATTTTATGGATTCCTCCGCAATGAGGATAAACTATGATGTCGACAATATTTTATGACGACCTCCGCAACGAGGATAAACTATCTTTTTTTTTATCAAATAATTTACTATCATTACACTGCATATGGGCAACGAAACTGTGATGAAACATAACGAAATACGAGAAAACCTTCATTGAAAATTTTCAAAATTTAAAATTCTTAAAATATGGGTAAAGATAGTGTTGGAAAAATTTTAAAATTTATTGGAAGAAGTGTTCACATGGGAACCTTCTTAATTAAATATTGGCAAGTGTGGGGGTAATTGATGGGCTGGCTGCTCTATACACAATTACCCCATAATGTTTGTTTCCAAAATTTTCCCTGTTTCTAGTTGAATCCTGGCTTTGTCTTTTAATTTTAGGAAGTCCACTAAGACTATAAACTGGAACAAATCAAGAGACACCGCTCTCAACGCCGGATTCAAGATTTTTTTTATTTTGTTTTTGATTTTTTTTTATGTTAGATTGTGATTTCTTTTCTTTAATATATATTATGAATTAATGTAAAGGTGATGCTCACTGGTGGTCTCTAATCATTTTTATAAATTGGAGGGAGCCCACCCAGTGATCACCATTATAAAAATTATCTTCTAAAAACTTTCATTTATTTTCTTTTCTTTTCAATTTCTCAAAATTGTGTAACCACATCAAGTTGCACTTGGATGTGGGTATGATGTCGAGGGTACGGCTCATCAAATGGCCGGGGGGCATCTTTTAAAAATTTTATTTTGATAATTCTTTTTTTATTACCTTTTTTATCTTTCTTTAAAATTAAATTTTAACTTTTATTTCAAAACTATCTTTTCTAAAATCTTTTATTTTAAATTAAAAAAAAAAAAAAAAAACAAAACAAAAACAAAAAAAAAAAAACAAATTTAAATTTAAAAAAAATATAAATAAAAATAAAATTAAATTAAATAAAAATAAAATAAATAAAAAAATAAAATAATAAAAAAAATAAAAAAAATAAAAATAAAATAAAAAAAAATAATAAAAAAATAAAAAAAAATAAAAATTAATTAATTAATTAATTAAATCAAAATTATTATTATATTTCTTAGTTTTATTTTTCAGTCTTCATTCTTTTTAGGTTTATTCATTTAGTTTAGACAGGAAACAGGGTCTAGGGGAATTCAATACCTATGGGATTTTACTTCAAGACAGCTGTTAGTCCTCCAAGACTTTAAACTGTCTACTGTTCAAGACGTTCTTTAAGGTTTTTTTTACACGTATTTTGGATCTGTTAGTCCTCCAAGACTTTAAACTGGCTACTGTTCAAGACTTTCCTTAAGGGTTTTATACAAATTATGGAGCTGTTAGTCCTCCAAGACTTTAAACTGGCTAATTTTCAAGACTGTCATTAAAGATTTTATATTGGAGCTGTTAGTCCTTCAAGACTTTAAACTGAATTTCAAGGATGTTCAAGATTTTATGGATATTCTTGGAGATGGATTTTTTAAATTTTTTTTTATCAATCAAATGTTAGGTCCACCAAGACCTTAAACTGGACTATTATCAAGTGTTGGGTCCACCATGACCTTAAACTGGATTTCTTATCGATTAAATGTTTGGTCCACCATGACTTTAAACTGGTAGTTCATTCATTGTTTAGTCCACTATGACTTTAAACTGGAAAATTAATATCTGCAGGATAATTCAACATTCATTGGACCACTATGGCCTTATACTGGATTACTTGTCGATCAAATGTTTGGTCCACTATGACATTAAACTGGATTATCAAATTTATTCAATCTTTGGTCAAGCCTAGGCCTTGTTTAGGAATATTTCAAGTTATTTATGCACCTAAACGATCTTTGGTCCACCAAGACCATAAACTGGCAATCGATTATATGTTTGGTCCACCAAGACTTTAAACTGGAATGTCAATCTTGTTTGGATAACTCAATTCAATCTTTTAATTTATCACTGTCCACTAAGACTCTAAACTATTTATTTAATTATTTCTGGAATTGGGTGCTGATAGCTTTAGGAGGTTAAAATTTTAGGTGGTAATGATGCTAAAGAAAGCATAATGGTTAATTAGGTGAAATTTGTGGCGCTTTAACATGGTCTAAAGTTAATATTATTATTGGAAGCCTGGCAAAAGTATTTTATGGGTTTGCTGTATAGCAAAGTTTGAAAATTGTGATGAAGGAATCAGAAGTTAGGATGGTAGTTGGATTTTAGAGAATGATTTTTTTAGTGCCTCATAGTTAGGCCATTTTTTTTTTTGGTGTGAAGCTTGGAGGACCTTATGGCGAGATTGGAATCATAGAATTTGGCTCAGTGGGGGGCCCTATGAGGTTGGAATCAGGAGTATTCGGCTCATAGGAAGATCCACTCTCTCAATGCTGTGACAAGAAGGAAGACTGGTATATGGGAGTCTGAAGGGATTCAAACCTTGCTCTCAGTAGTGGAATCATCACAAGATTTATATTATTTTATTTTATGTTATATCAAGCCAGAGAAGAAAGAAAACATCATTTATGTTGAAAGTTTAAGAAGACCAAGCAAAAACAAAATTTTATCAAGTTATACTGTTAGAAAAGATAATTTCTTTAAAATTGTTCAACATCATTATCAAAACTTTGCATTAAAATTCTTCTTTTCATGAGGTTTTCATGGTTATTAGCTGGAGTTTCTTGAAAATAGGCCAGCATTTTTCGTTTCAACTCATTAGTAAAGTCAAGAAAAAGATAGCGATGAAAATTTGGGTAATGATTGATATAGTCCGTCTTCACTCTACCAACATCATCAGTGTTGGTTATTTCGACAGCTAGAAGTTCAAATATGTTATTAAGTCATAGGTTTAGTCAATTTTGATTAAAAGTTTTTTTTAGTAAGATAAATAGGGTCTTACATTTAGAGCCAGGAAACATAGTCTCAGCAAAGTTAGTTAGGGGTACTGGCATTATAGGATTAGGATCTTGTGAAGGCAAAATTAGGCCGGGATCCGTTGATGAAGATTGAACTTTTGAAGCTGTTTTTGATCTTATTCGTTTTAAGAAGACAGGAATTTTGGATCGCTTTTTAGAAGTTGAGGGATCAGGGAGATCTGCTGGTCCTAAATATACGTTTGTTTTAGAAGGAACTATTGGCCGGTTGCATTTGACTTTTTTCACACGGCATAAGTCGCAAGCTGTTCTGCCAGGAAGATTAGGGTTGGAGATTAAACAAGGTACCTGGTATCGAGCGCAGAGTTCACATGGAGCAACAAGTTCTTTGGAAGACATATTGATGAAGATGAATTTTATAGTTGATTAAAGAAGATGGTGGTTGAAGGTTAAAGATGAATATTGTGTTCGACCACTTATGCAAAGTTTTAAGAATGGGGACATTCTCGATTGGAGGGAGATGTGGTAGCCTAAAGTTTAGTACGGCACCTAAATATGTAAATGGAGTTATTACGGCGTGCAAGATTGGCGTTATTATTTTTTTATAAAAGGGTTTTATTTAATTTATTGGAGTTTAAAATATGATGAAATTGGTCACAAGCGAATACCTACACAAATACAATTTATTTTACGGAGAAAACTTATTTTTACGGTTTGAAAATTTATATGTATCAAGTCAAGTCACTCAAGAACCTTGGGAAATTTTCCTAGAATTTTTACTATTTTTCTTATATTTTTAAATGAATTTTAAAGTTTTATAGAAATATTTACGTTTTCAAAAATTACTTAACTTTGATGAATTTTCACGGGGTAATTAGAGCTGCGCAGACTACGAAATTTAGTTTGGTTAGTAAAGGGGAAGTAGCTCTATTATGTGTAATTTTTCTAGATTTTTTATTATAGTTTTAAGGTTCTAATTGAGTCCGGAAGTCCGGACGGACTCCGTACGGGCTCCGGATTGACTCTGGAAGAGCTCTGGAGGGGAAAACTTAGGCACGTGACTAGGAATACTTAAGCGCTTCTCAAACTCGAAATTGAGAAGGGGGGACACATCATACAGCTTAATCATTAACTACCACAGTCTCATTTTTTATTACTCAACAAATTAAATAAATTTGTAATACCCTTATAACATTTATTTTTTTTACATAACATTTTAGAAATAAAATTCAACAATTTAAATCACACTTCATATAGGGTATCTTTAGAAAGGTCTTCATCACTGGGACTTGATTATTGCTGTCTCATAAAAATTTAAATTATTATAAAAACGTAAAAGTCAATCTTTTCAGATCTTTCACTGGTACACCTTAATTGTTGTTATCAGTATTTCTTTTATCAACAGCCACTTTCTTTAAATCTCAATAAGCGTTAATTATTTTAGAGTTTCATTATTTTTATCAATCAGATCCAAGTAGACTGGTTAGCTTAGTGATTTAGAATTCCCATTTTGTTATTTTTATTGGAAGGACGGGGTTTTCAGCTAAATCCACATATCTCCTCCGGATTCTGCTTACAGCAAGGCGACTGTAAGAGTTTACCTTACCATACCGAAAAAAAGATACTGCTTGCTCCTCCATCATATTGAATCTTGCATAGTATTCTTCAGCCATGATCTCAATAATTTCTGACTGAAGTTCTGGCTCCCTAGATTTTGATTGTAATGGATTTCTTGATTGGAGTGAAAATTTTTTGAAAGAGGAAGTCTCATTGAAATTTTCTTTATTGCTTGAGCATCTATATACAAAATGAAAAGTAAGCTTTCAAATAAATAGTTTTTTTACCACTCAATTATTACTAACTGGGTGATGGTGATTCATTTTTCTTAGAACCTAAAGATGGGACTGATGATAGCTCTGTACTTGAGTCTGACATGCTATAAGATTATAAAAAATTAGAATGAAGAGGACAATAATCTTCATTAATAGATGAATTATTTAAATTTAACTAATGTATCAAATGGAGAAAATATTTGAGATCGATAATGTTTTGTTTTATTTAGACAAATGTGGGATGATGTGAAAAAACTTTGAAATCAGACTCTCTTATATAATTATTTAAGCCTTCATTCTTAAGTTACAGTAATGTTTTTCCCTGAGAAAACTATTGTGCAATTTGAAAATTTTGATTGCATATGCAACCCACATTTTTAGGTTGTTAGGGAATACCTTTTAAGGAAAGACAGGTGAAATAAATTTCAAACTAAACATGCATTGTAAATAATTAAACAGCTAAGCACTAAGTCCTTTAATAACTATACTTCAGCTGGTTGAGAAAATTTCAAATTAAAGGATTTTCCATACATTAAAATTTCTAACATTCTTCATGCAGAACATTTAAAATGAATTGAAAATCAATAAAATGGCCTTAGGAATATGCACTATACACTTGAACTATTAAAAAACAATTATGGAAAATTCACCAGACTAAGTTTGAATATGTACCAAACTTTACCCCACAACAAGCTTCCACCTGTGTTCAACCAGATTTCAGCATGAGTTTGAAACAAGTTAAAAAGGATCTTAAACATCTTTTAAGTGATATACTTTAAAATTTTGTTAGGAAAAATAATATGCCACATCATAATCACCTTATAAAATTATAAAATGGCTAATCTAAATATTCAATCCAAATCAAAACAGTTATTCAAGATTACATTGAACATTCATTAAAAATATTAATTAAAATTGGAATGAAACTTAGATTTTAGTGAAAGAATACACTTCCAATTTTTTTTCTTCTTAAAGCTGGTTGACCTACCTTGGGTTGTCTAGTATTCATGTACTTAAATGTAAAATTATCATTAGACTTTTTTATTCTACTATTGCATATATTTGATCACTATGATTTTCCAATGCATTTGTGCCAACACGGCACATATCACAGGTACACACCTGTATGTCTCAATCAAACCTACACACACTTAATTGTTCTATCATAATAATCCAATGATTAAAACTTAGAAATTTTCACTGCACTTTTGGCTCATTTACATATAAAGATATATTTACAAATAAAACACTTTTTTTCTTGCTATTTATAATTAGATTAGGAAAAAAGCTGGTTAGCTAGTAGATACAATTTCAGCATTAATCACCTGTAAGAACAACTATGTAATATCTACAGTAAACAATATATTTCTTACATGATATATGAAAGAGCTTCTTTTAATTATAACTATTTACATAAATTATTCAAGCTTAAATAAATATTTTCTAAATCAACTTCATTTTTAGCTGCAAGAATATCACTTTCAATCTTATTTAGACTTTTTAAAAAATAACTTGAGGAAATTTTTTTTGGTAAATTTTGGGGAACACCAATTATACCATTTTTTGAAGATTTTTTCTCAGAAGAGCACTCATATGTCTTTTTATACTGGAGAAGAGCCCTTTGATTTGCTGCTAACAAAAATTCTACTTTATCAAGTAAATGTATATACACAGTGAGTTGTTGGCTTCTTAGACCAATCAGCGCACGTAGTCCAGGAAGTACAAAGGAAGTTAGCGCAGTAGGAAGTGCTAAAATAAAATATGTATTTGCGTGTTTCAAAGAACAAAGGAAATGGAAGTGCGGAAAAGGGTTAAGAGTCTGGGCGCTCGGATTTTGTAGCAAAATGTGCCGCACAATGGGAAATTGTGTGTTATTGATTTAGGACCGTAAAGCGCTAAACAATATGGATTTGGACTTTCCAATAATTATTTGTTACACATTAAGAAAAGAGTTATGACTTGAGGACAATTTAAGTGCATAGTATATTGTACTGTGGCTAGTTGGGTAACTTACTGAAACAGGTAATAAGGGAAGCCAACTAGTTAAGCGAATTGTCAAGACTATGAACTTAGTATTAAAGAAAGGAGAGTGGGGACTCAATCACAAAACTACCCAAGAGTCAAGGCAGCTAGGATCAGCGTTAGAATGGGTCAAAACTGAAAATAGTGCTGAAACAAAAACAAAGGTATAGTCAAAAACGCATATGTGGAGTATGAGTGAAACAAGTTAATGCTAGCGTTAGTAATCATAGGGTATTTTCTAGGCACCATAAGTTGTTACAAGCAGTGTACGTAGTTTACTAATAGATTAGCTATTGTTTTACTAATATGGCGCTAGAGCCAGCGCTGAAGATCCACTAGGGAACCGTGTCTTTAGTACTGGTAAAATATAAAAAGGAGGACTATTAGATAGAGATAGGGAGCCCTTTTTTAGATATATATATATATATATATAAGTAACATAGAATAGTGAATTAGAGATATTTTCTGATTCTTTTATCCTTTGTGTGTTGTGGTACGCGCCTCGCAGGAAGCGTGAATTTAGACCAATCAGCGCGTGTAGTCCAGGAAGAATAAAGGGGAGTTAGCGCAGCAGGAAGTATAAAAATATAATATGTATTTGTGTGTTTCAAGGAAAAAAGGAAATAGAAGCGCGGAAAAGGATTAAGGGTCTGTGCGCTCGGATTTTGCAGCAAGATGTGCCGCACAATAGGGGAATTGTGTGTTATTGATTTACGATCGCAAGCACTAAACAATACGGATTTGGATTTTCCAATAATTGTGTGTTACACATTAAAGAAGGAGTTATGGCTTAAGGACGACTCAAGTGCATAGTATACTGTACCGCAGTGTGGTCTTCCAACATTGGCAGGGGCCTTTGTTGCGTCATTTGGCGTTGTTTATGCATGTCTTAATTGAAATCTGTTAAGGAATTAGGTATTTTTCTTGTTTTATTCTGTGGATATTAGGTCTGCAGGTATGTGGGTACTATCATTGGATAGCCCCAGTTTTTCACTATATTTTATGTTGTGTAGACATTTTTCATATTCTAGGTTTTAAGGGGTTATTTCCTCATTTTTCTTTAAAAAGATAGCTGTTTAATTTTGTTTTTTCGTGTTTTACGGGCTAACCTTAAGTCTTAGGGTTAAGTGCTTAGTATCTTTGGATAGAGCTAATTTTTCTTGATATTTCATGTCTCAAGGTTGTTATAGTAAAATTCCCTGTTTTAAAGGTTTTAGTAGTTGTAGTTAGTTTTTCTAAGTAGATTGGGTGTTTTTAGTGGTTCTCTGGCTTCAGGGAGGCTGTGCTGCTTCAGGTGGCACCTCCAACGTCAGGTAGCCCGCCCGCCTCTGTTTTAGAAGGTTGGGGAGTGCTTCTGAAGGGTTTTTTATGCAATTTGGCGGGTACAGGCGCCAGATTGGTGGGTGCGCATGGGCTCTTTGATAGTGGTCTGTGTGTATATAGTGAATAAGACAGTTTGGGACAACCTTAATCATCATACAACCATCCGGAGGTGATATCATTGTTCCTTATTCAGTTTTCACTGTTTTCTGGCCACAATTGGCTGTGTTTGTTGCAAGTGAGTTCTTCATTTAACTTAACTTTGGAAACTGTTTTCTCTGTTATAGTCTTGCAAGCTATAGCAAGTATTATTGCTGTCTCTGGTGTGGATTTGAAGCCTACATCAAGTATCTTTGCTGTCTCTGGTGTGGACTTTGGTCTACATTTCAGTTCTTTGGTCTGGTGGTCTGTCTGGTGACTAATTTCTTGGCTCATCAAGAAGTCAAGTGTATTGGAAAAGGGTCTTTGGCAAAACAGGAACCAATTTACTGTAGCATGTAAATCTCACTTATTTTTCTAGAGGGACAGGGGATTTTCTCTCTGGTTTTTCTCCAACTCCCTTGGTCAAGCCCTATAGCTAGCACTCTAGGATTGTCTACATTTCTGGCACCCAACGTGGAGGAGAACCTGCTAGTTCTTTGGAATATCTGTTTTCTTTGGTTGGCTCTATTTGGTGTTTTGGACTGGAAGAATGGCTTCTGGTTCTGCTATTCCTGTGGTGACTGTCAGTGGGGGAGATGGTCCTCCTTCTGTGATGGTTAGGGAATGTGTAAGGATTAAAACTTGGGATGGTACCAAGTTTAATGGGGAGGATTTCAAGTGGTTTCTAGAGAAGTATGAAACTGCTTCTGCAGCAAATGGTGCCTCCTACCTGGACATGGTGAAGCAGATTATCTTCTTCATTGGTGATAGGGCAGTGGAGAAGGAGATTGTGGCTATGTCTGGCTACAAGAAGAGGGATTAGAAGTTGCTGTGTAGGGAGATGATTGATAGATGGGGTGTCAGGTTCACTATGGTGGATCTGAACAAGGTTTTTAGTGAATGGCAATCTTATGGTGGTGTTGGTAACTTACACAGTTACAGAAAATTTCTGCTGCAATTTGATCCTGTGGTAGAATACTTGGTGGAAGTGGAAGATCTGGCACATGAAAATGCTGCCAAGAATGTTTTTTGGTCTTTACTGTCTAGGGATGTCAGGATGGATGTGTTGAAGGAGTTGTCAAGAAAGGAATTGATGAAAACTCTTTCTAATGGGGGTCAAAAGTTGCCTGCCTTGGATAAGGTTAAGGAGGCTGTTGAGGCCCATTTGAAGTTATTGGCTGTGGACACCTATCAGGAGGTGTGTGCCAAGTATGTCAGCAAAGTCAGTGAGGCTTTGGCTGATGAGGAGGTTAGGGAGAAGAAGAAGGAGAAGAATTTGGTGAAGGTTCCAAAATAGGAGAGGGACCCAATGGTGGAACAGTTAGCTGACCTGAAAAAACAGCCTCACATTTTTTTTCAGGAGGCTAAGAAGGTCAACAAAGCACATTCTCAGCCTAGAGAGTTTGAAAGGAGGGCAGGTATGAGTGATCTTGGGTTTGCTCTTATTGCAGTAGGAGGGGACACAGGTCCAATGATTGTTGGGCATTGAACAGAGATGTGTCTGAAGGAAAAGTGGAGTTTGATGGCAGGGTTTTCAAGTTCCCTGATGGTTCTTTTGTTAAACCCAGTGAGGAGCTGGCTCCTGTGGATTTGGTCAGGAGGAGGGGTGGTCTCTACCAAAGGAGGCCAAGATTTGAGGAGATTCCTGATCAGGGGAAGTCTTCTGCTAAGGAGAATGAGGATGTCAAGGGAAAGGGGAAGGAGGTCAATAAGGTCTCTTTTTCTACTTCTTTTAGTGGTTTGGAATTGTATTCTTGTGGTGGACAGTCAAGTGGTGAATGCTTAACTGGTGTTAAGATGTAGAGGCAGGTAAGGTGGGAAGGCCAAAGAGCAGTTCTCAAGCCCAACCAAAGCCTAAGGCTTCTCAAGCGGATCCTAAGCTGGGTGCATCTAGGAGGAAGTACAGCAAAGAGGAGCTGTACAAGATGCAGAAGGGGATTGCTAATATGGGCCCCCCTAGTTTTGGTGCATTGGACATGAATGGTGAGCCAATGCCTACGGATGTTTATTCTGACTGGGAGGAGGATGTCCCTTTGGCCTCATTGCCAAAGCCTTCTGGAGTTAGAGGGTCTGGTGAGGGATCAGGTTTGGTTCCTGTGGATTGTAAATCTGTTGGTGGTGCTGGTCCTCAGGAAAATTCTAGGACCAAGGTGGTGAAGCCAAGGGCTCACTTTGAGAGGCCAGTGGTTTCTGGTAAATCTAATGTTATGGACTCTGTCCTGGAAAGGATGAATCAGGGTCAGGTTTCCCTATCTTATGGGGAATTGTATGCTATCAGTCCAGGGTTGGCTGATAGCTAAAAGAAATTGTTGACCAGGAGAAGGGTGTCTTCTGGGGAGGTGGAATACATCTGTGATTCTGCTGAAAAGTTTGGTGAGGGGTTGGAGACTCATTTTTCTGCTCCTCTGGGATATTTCAATGTCACTCAGAATGGCAGGGAGGCAAGGGAATTGGTGTATTCAGGTTCACAGATAAACCTGATTTCCTTGTTTGAGGTAACTCATTTGGGCCTCCCAATCAAAACTGGTATTGGTGGAAACTTAAGAAAGATTGGTGGCCACGTCACTGAATTGGTCAGAACTTCTGAATTTGTGAAGTTAGATGTTGGTGGAGCCTCAGGGAAGGTTCATTTTTACATTGCTAAAGGTAATGTAAAAGCAGTTTTGGGTGGGCCATTCTTGATGGATTTCCAGGCAAGAATTGGCTACCAATATGAACTGGGAATCAGTTTGGAGTTGACTGGTGAAGATGAAAGAAGACTTCACATGAGGTTATCATCCCCTGGAGAGGATGGTTGAGAGACCAGGCCTGGCTTATCTTCAATGTGCCAGTGTATGGATTGTTGCAGGAGACGGAGAGAAGTTGGTGCTGCCTCCGGTTTTTTGGAGTGTGGCTCAGGCTCTATTGAGAGTCTGTCTTTTTTAGAGTGATGAGGGCTGATCACCCAAGTGCTACAACCTCTCCCCAAGGTGAGGAAATCCCAGGTTGAAGTAGGTCAGTTCCCTTGGAGATATACCAAGTGGATTTTCAACTTTCTCTTTTTAATGTTTCTCTTCTCTGCAAGTATTCATCAAATTTTTTATCAAGTCTCTGTTCTCCCTCAATATTTTTAATTATTTTTAATTCAAGTTCAAAAAAGAAGATTGGTTATATATCTTTATTGAAAGATATGCAGAAAAGTTTTGGGCGGTGAGATTGGGGTCTAAAATTAAGTCCTCCCAATTGTCCACCGCTAGGGTTTCTTCTACACCTTTCAAAAACATTACCTTGCCCACACCTGTGAGCATTGGGGAGACCCCTGGTTATTTTTTAGGTCAGAAGAGAACTCTAGAAAATAAAATAAAAATTTCAAAATAATTCAAGAAAATCAAGAAAAAAATCAAAAGATAATGAAGAAAGAAGATTCAAAATATTTTTGTGAAGATTGACAAAATCTATTTTTGGGCCTCCAGCATGAGGTTAAACTGCAGAAGATATTTAAGAAGGAAGATCATCAAGATCTATTTTTGGGCCTCCAGCAAGAGGATAAACTGAAATATTTATGAAGAGTTGATTATGGTGATGAATCAAGATTTAAAGATTTAGAAGATGGAAGTGGAGATGAAGATTTGGGATTGCGGAAAAGTTGTGGAGTGGTGAGATTGGGGTCTAAAAGTAAGTCCTCCAAATTGTGCACTGCTAGGGTTTCTTCTACACCTTTCAAAAACATTACCTTGGCCACACATGTGAGCAATGAGGAAACCCTTGGTTTGTGTTCCAGTTCTGGTGGTGAAGATGTCCAGAAGATCCCTCAAGTTTAAGATGAAGCGGAAAAATATAAGAAGGTGGCGCAGAAGATTAGGCCTGTCAATAAGCCTATGCCTGTGGGTTTGAACCTGCCTTTGAAGAGAGCACCTTTGTCAAGAGATCCATACTGCACTCCTTTGGTGAAGAAACCTCCCGAATTTGTAGAGACGGCTAGAGTGACTGCAGAGAGGTTGAAGGTTGTTAATTTTGGTCCTGATGGGTGGTTTTCAGAAGAAGAAAAGAAGTTGTTGTTGCACGTTATTGTGCTGAGGGAGAAAGCTGTGGCATTTGTTGAAGAGGATAGGGGTGTGTTGAAGCACTCTTATGGGGAACCATACTTAATTCCTGTGGTTAGTCATGAACCTTGGAAAATCAAACCTATTCCTATTCCAGTTTCTATCAGAGAGGATTTTGTAGAGATAGTTAGGAAAAGAGTCAGGACTGGGTTATACGAACAATCGACTTTGAGTTACTCAAGTCCAGTGTTCAGTGTAAAGAAGCAGAATGGAAAATTGCGGGTGGTCTATGATCTTAGAGCCTTGAATAAACTTACTATTAAGGACTCTGGAATGCCTCCAAGTGCAGAGGACTTTGTTGAAGCTTTTGTTGGAAGGGTGTGTTATGGTTTGGGTGATATTATGGGTGGTTATGATGAGAGGGAATTTCACAGGGATTCAATGCCTCTCACAACTTTTGAGAGTCCTTTGGGAAGATTTCAGCTAACTAGGTTGCCTCAAGGAGCAACTAATTCAGTGGCAGTTTATCAAGCACAAATGGCTTGGATTTTGCAGGATGAGGTCCCTACTCATGCTGGTATTTTCATTGATGATGGTGAAATTAAAGGACGATCAACTAATTATAATAATGAGGTGTTAGCGGAGAACACAGGTATAAGGAGGTTTGTCTGGGAATATGCAATAACTCTATAGAGAGTGTTGTTTAAGATTGAAGAGGCTGGTTTGACCATTTCAGGGTCAAAACTCTGCTTTTGGGTTCCTGCTTTGGAAATTCTGGGTCATGTGGTATGTACAGAGGGAAAAATTATGGCATAGAAGAAAGTTAATAAAATTCAGTCATGTCAAAGGCCTAAAAATAGCACTGAAGTCAGGGGGTTTTTGGGTGTGTGTGTTTATTTCAGGAGTTTCATTAAGGATTTTTCTTTGTTGGCTTCACCTTTAAGGAGGCTGACCAGGAAAGATGCAGACTGGGAATGGACTGAAGAGTGTGAAGTGGCTTTTCAGAAGTTGAAGAAGGTGGTTGGTGAAGGTATTATTCTTCACAAGTTGGATTATGGCGTTGATGCTGGAAAAATTATCTGGCAGTGAACTCAAGCTATATTGATGCTGGTTCTGTTTTGTCTCAGGAGTATAAGACTTGGAGGGTCAGGCCAGTAATTTATGAGTCTGTGGTGTTTAATGAGGTGGAATCTAGGTATTCTTAACCTAAATTGGAGTTGTGTGGTGTAGCAAAAATTTTGAAGAAGCTACAGACAGTTTTGTGGGGGCAGCATTTTGAGTTGCAGGTGGATGCAAAATCTTTGGTTCATATTATCAATAGACCTAATCTTCCAAATGCGCCGATGACTAGGTGGGTGGCATTTATTCAGCATTTTTCTTTTGACCTGGTACACAAACCAGGAAAAACTTTTACAATGCCCAATAGATTATCGAGGAGGCCACCTACAGTTGAGGATTCTGATTCTGAAGAGTTTGATGAAGATGTTCCAGTGGTTAGGGTGAGCACAAATGGTGCTGAAGATTTTTCTGACCCCCCCCCATGAGGCTAAACTGGATGATTGTTCTGACCTCCCCCAAGGGGGTAAACTGGCTGGATCTGATCTTGATTCTGGTGATCAGGATGGAGTTGTTGTTAGGGATGGCTCAAAATTGGAAAAGGGTGTTTTTGTTAGTGAACTGGATTCTCATAAGATTCAGTGGAAAGAGAAGTATGTGCCAAAATTTAAGGATTGGTGTCCTGGTTAAGCTGGTCAATTGGCTCATGTCCACACGGGTGATTTTGATGACAGAGTTGTACCCTTGGATGTTGTTTTGTTTGATTTTGAAGATGAGACCTGAAGTCAGTCTGGGTTTTATTTTATTATGGTGGAGAAACTGTTGACCTTGGAGAGGCCAGATAGTTGTGATGATGATACTTGGCTTGCAATCAAGAAGAAGAGTCCTGGCTTCTATGTGTCAGGAAGAAGGCTGATGAGGAGGAGACATCCTAATCCTCAAGTTTTAGAGACTCAGAAGAAGGGTAAAGAAGTTGTGTTGAAGTCTTTGCATGAAGACCTTGGTCAAAGGGGCTTTGGGGAGACTTACAGAAGAGTAGTTGACAGATTTTGGTGGCCAGGTATGAAGTTGGAGGTGCAGGGTTGGGTTCAATCTTGCGAAGAATGTCAAAGAAGAAGTCATTTGAAACCTAAAGAGGTTGGCCGTGCTACTGGTGAAACAACTGTGTTTGGAAGAGTCAGTCTAGATTCTGTCCACATTAAAGAGGGAAGATATAAATACTTAATTGTTGCTAGGGATAGTTTGTCTGGTTGGGTTGAGGCAGTGCCTCTAGTTAGTTTGACTGCCAAGAATGTGGCAGAGTTTTTGAAGAAGGAGTGGATTTATAGGTTTGTGTTGATGAAGTTGGTGACTGTTGATGGCAGGCCAGAGTTTGGTGCTAAATTTAAAGAAGCTGTGGCTAGTGTTGGTTCTAAAGTTAGAGTAGCTACACCTTATTATCCTGTAGATGAAGTAATGGTTGAAAGAGGCCATCAAGTTATCAAGAATGCTTTGGTAAAGATGTGTGGGGATAGTGCTGAAAAGTGGAGGCATTATTTACCCTTGGTGTTATTTGCTGATAGGGTCACTGTGAAAAGGACAACTGGCTATTCTCCTTACGAGTTAATGTTTTTTCAGAAATCTGTCCTACTAGTGGACTTGGAAGCTGTCTCTTATCTTGGAATTGAGTGGGATGACGTGTACTCAACAGAAGATTTTCTCTGCGCCAGGATGCAACAGTTGGAATTTAAAGAAGAATGTCAAGAGAGGGAATACTCTAGAATGATGAAAATTAGATATCAATCAGTCAGGTACTGGGACAAGAAGTTGGCTCATAGACTCAGGAATCCCTTGAAACCTGGTTGTTTGGTTTTGGTGTATAATAGAAGTTTGGAGAGTCAGTGGGGAAAAATGTTTATTGACAGATGGAACAGACCTTTCAGAGTCAGATCTCAGGCGTCTGGAGGTCCTTATGTTTTAGAAGAGTTAAATGGTGCAGTCTTGAAAAAGAGAGTGGCTGTAGATCAGGTGAAGAGATTTTATCTCAGAAGAACTAGGCATGAAGAAGATTGACTCTGCAATGAGGATAAACTACGGACCATTCATTAATTTTGGTTTTTTTGTGGTGATGCTATGTATCTGTTTGTTGGAAACTTTTGTTAGAGGGTACCCATGGGAGGGGCCTCTAGATTTTGCCTTGGCAAGTGTGGGGGTGACTGATGGGCTGGCTGCTCTATCAACACCTACCCCAGATTGTCTGTTTCCAACCCTTTCTCTTAAATTGGTTGAACCCTAGTATTGGTTTCTTTTCACAGGTTTAAGTCCTATATGACTTTAAACTGGAAATTCCTTTGTTTTTCATGTGACGGACTCTTCACCTTTATTGGTTTTGGTTTATCAGTTGGATGTTGTGTTTTGTTGGTTAGAAGGTACCTAGGGGGGCTTCTAGATTTTATTGTGGCAAGTGTGGGGGTAGCTGATGAACTGGCTGCTCTGTAGAACAGTTACCCCAGAATGTCTGTCTCATGTGTTTTGTTTTTCCTAGTTGAATTCTAGTTCTGTTGTTAATTATTCAGGTATAAGTCCACTATGACTTTAAACTGGTTCAAGACTGGCTTCTTTGTCTTTGGTTCTTATGGATTGGCGGTGGATCACTGGTGTTCTCCCATCATTTTTACTTATTGGAGGGATCCCACCCAGTTATGATTTCTATGGACCGGACTTTTTCTTATTGGACCATCTATGGAGCTGGACTGTCTTTGATATTGCAGTTATGTTTTTGCTAGATAGTAGTTTTAGATTAATTTCTTTTTTGCTCTTTTTTTCTATTAATTTTTTATGGGGGTTGTTTAAAATTATAAAATCAAAAATATAGGGTGTTACCACATCAGGGTCACCTGGATGTGGGCAAGCATTGGTGGGTAAAGGCTCATCAATTGGCCGGGCAACACTATTTTCTTTTTTATTTTATTTTTTCATTTAATTCTGTGTTTCATTATTTTTATTATCTTCTTTAATATCTGAAATTATTTAATTATTGTTAATCATTTAAAATATTTTATTGTGTATCCACATCAAGGTGCACTTGGATGTGGGTAAGGTATCAGGGGATCAGCTCATCAATTGGCTGGAGGATACCAATTTGTTTTATATAATTATTTATTTCATATTATTTTATTTAGTCCATTTACATTTTATTTTCAAATTTCTTTATAATTAGTAGTTTAGTAGAATTCATTGTTGAAAAAATATAAAAAAAAATCTGAAATTATTTTGTTGTGTTATTTTATTATTATGTTTTTGATCTTTTTTGCAGGAGCTCATTGTCTGGATGATGAAGCTTCTGGAGGCTAGTCTGGATTATGATGTCGCTTTTGTTTTTTAGCTGCGGTTGTGGAGAGCACAGTGTTCTCTGAAGTGTGTCCTGCTGGAGAGATTATATGGGTTGTAATGGTCAGGAATGGGTTTGGATGGAAGTTCAGAGGAGGAGGAGGAAGAAGAGGCAGGAATAGAGTGCTGGAAGGTGTGCTTAATGATTCTAGACATCTTCCAGTGGTCGTCCAGTAGGCTCTTTCTCAGGGATTTTTCAAAGTCATTCAAAGATCCATGGAGGGCGAAGGCTTTCAGCATGTTGGAACACATGGTGCTTAGGTGTTTTTTTCATGTCTCCATAATCCAGGGTCAAAGAAGTTTCTAGAGGTTGGCCAACTCCAATAGTAGTTTCAGGAGGAGAGGTGACAACTAGACAAGAAGAATTGGATCAGTAATTACTTTTGTGGAAGAAATTAGATGAATTAATGTGGTACTTACAGATTGGAAGCTCATCGAATCTGTAAGCAGCCGTAATTTGGACTTCTGAAGAATTTGGCATGGTCATAGTAGGAGGATCAATCAAATAAAGATACGGATTCTCTTGGTTTTTTTCTGAAGGATCCTGAGTAGGTGAACTGGGATGCTGATCTTCCTGGGGCCTAGTTATAGCAGCAGGATTGTTGTTGTTAATATTTTTGCTTGGTTCAGTTGGAGGAGGTACTGGTGATGGAGTACCAGGATGGTTGAAAGATGGAGCAGGAGACGGTGATTTGGAAGCAGATTGATCTCTTCTGGATGGAGGTTTTGAGGGAATGGAACTGTCAGAAGAATAGTTGGCTGACAGAGGATAGGTGTAGTTGTGTTGCCTTGATTGGAGACAAAGTTGTGGTCTTGTGCCACGCGCCACGTGACACTCGAGGCAAAATTAACTCAATAAATCAATAATATCGAGTCCTAAATCTATACTCGAAGCGCAGAAAGCAATTCTCCATAGCAACTGCAATTTTCCTTTGTGTACTTACTATTTAACTGCGCTAGCCTAAACTCTAAATCTAAATTAGTCAATCTCCCAATAGGGTACCTTAGTCCTTTTCAATAAGCGACGCACAGCGCTAGGATCAACGAAATAGTATAGTAGTAGTTTTTTCATTAAAGTTTTGTTAATTAATTAAAAGGGGTAAATTGAGCATGGATGGATATTTAGTGGAGAGGGTCTAAGTGTATTTTAGTAATAGTCAATGGAATGGGAATGCTGCGATGGAAGGGAGGTCAATGCGAGGAGGAACAAAGGATATAAAAGGAGTTGGGTATTTGGTTCGATATTCCTTAGAATTAAATTATAATATCATATTTACATTAATAGTGGAAAATCCTTAAAAGTTAAAATCTCTGTTATTGCATCTTTCTTTTACTTTCTAAATATTCATTTCTAAATCCTAAATCTTTGATTATTGAGTTTCCAACCCTTCGTGAGATTTTAAGAATTATCATTACCTTGGAACTAGTTTATAATTCTTCTCGAACGAACCTCGAACCTATAGCTATTACTTCGAGTAACCTTCGAATCATTTCCTCGAATCATTCCTCTGTGCTTCGAAGAAGTTTCTAAAATACCTCATCTCACTTACAGGAACATCCTTGACCTTATGCGTAGGTCGTCCGGTGACATGGCCATCCTGCGGAACATTATCTTTGAACCATATCACGACTCCAAGAGTAGTGGATCCTAAAGGGGAACTTAAAGAAGCTGAGAGAAAGAGACGAGCAGATAATGGGTTATGTATGTATTGTGGGGGTAAGCACAAGTTGGAAGACTGTGTAAAGTTGAAGGAAAGAGAAGGTACTAGTTCGAAGTCAAAAAACTAGTAGATAGTTTACTTGTGTGCAAAGCAAACTATCTTATCTCTCCCTGTGCACAGAACCTCCATGTCTTAAGGACTGGAGTTGCCTTAAACCGCTTGAGATTCATTCTTTTTAAGGAGGATATACCCTTCAGGTGTCTTATAGACTCTGGAGCTTCAATTTCTTTTGTTAGTTTATCTTTTGACGAGAAGCTTCAACTAACATTTACAGATATCGATCCAACTCCCATCTATTTGGTCGAATAAGAGGAACCCAAATATTGGGTAAGTAAGAAGGTTTTATGGGTTTTCAACTTTCCGAATTTGCCCCCCTTTGAGTGGGAATTATCAGTCTTGGAAGCCCCAAAGATGGACAATACCATTCTTGGCCATGACTTTTTAACGAATTGGAATCCCGAAATTGATTGGACTAGGGGATTGATCACCCCACGCTCTAAGTATATTTCTGATTCTTCAATGCAGGTCAATAGGGAGTTAAACAAACCGCCTGACAACGTCCTGCTAGAGGACAAGTCTCAGCCAGATGACTTGCAAGCATCTGTACCTTCTTTTAATGAGCAATTGGCTAACCCTTCTAGCTTGATGACTTCACTCGAAGAGGATTTAAATTGCCTTGAAGTAATCGAATTATGCTCTCTCAATACAGGTATCCCCTCGACAGATTCTCTCGAAGATGAAGAGGACGACCAAATAAACGTTGAAGCCATCAAATCAACTCTACCGGAAATCTACCACGATTTCCTTGATGTTTTCTCAATCCGCAAGGCCGATAAGTTACCACCTCATCAACCCTACGACCATCAAATAGAGTTAATAGGCCCAGTACCTCCGGCAGGTCCTGTCTATTCTTTATCGAAGGACGAATCTCAAGTTCTTCGAGACTACATTGCAGAGAATGTAGCCAAAGGTTTCATCAGAGCCAGTAAATCTCCAACCGGCTCTCCTGTCCTCTTTATAAAAAAGAAGGACGGTAGTCTTAGGTTGTGTGTTGACTATAGAAAGCTCAACACATTCACGAAGAAAAATGCATATCCTGTTCCTCCTATTTCATTACTTCTTACCCTTTTCAATGGTGCTAATTTCTTTTCTAAAATTGATCTTAGAGGCGCTTACAATCTTATTCGCATTGCGGAAGGTCATGAACCACTGACTGCAATGCACACTAGATTTGGTAGTTTTGAATATTTAGTTATGCCTTTTGGATTATGTAACGCACCTTCAACTTTTCAAACTTTTGTTAATGATATCTTTTAGGATGTTGTTGAACAATTTGTAGTCGTCTATTTAGATGATATTTTAATATTCTCGAAAACACTGGATGAAAGTATTCATCATGTTCGACAGGTCCTAAATCGTCTTCAAGATCATGGTCTCTACGCCAAGCATAATAAATGCGAATTCCACCTCAAATCAATTGATTTTTTGGGTTTTACGTTGTCCACTGACGGTTTAGTCATGGATGATAAAAAAATCCAAAAAATACTGGAATGGCCTGAGCCCAAAAACACTAAATCACTGCAAGGATTTTTGGGTTTTGCAAACTTCTATAGAAGATTTATTGAAGATTACTCTAAAACTATTTCCAATCTTACTTCTCTTCTTAGAAAAGATATTCCTTTTGTTTTTACTTCTACAGCACGAAAGGAATTCGAAGCACTAAAAACGGCGTTCACCACAGCCCCAATTCTTTGGCATTTTGACCCTTCTGCCTCGACAATAGTTGAGACAGATGCGAGCGATTATGCTATTGCAGGGGTCATCTCCCAATTAAATCCTGAAACAAATTTGTTTCATCCTGTTGCTTTTGAGTCACGCAAACTCATAGCCGCGGAATTAAATTATGAAATTCATGACAAAGAGCTTTTAGCTATTATCCATTGTCTTAAAAAATGGCGTTCTTTTCTTCTCAGCCTAGATAGTCCTTTCCAAATTTTAACAGATCATAATGCTTTGAAATACTTCATGTCTTCTAAAGTGTTAACCAGGCGTCAAGCCAGGTGGGCTGAATTTTTGTCTGAATTTTCTTTCTCTATTTCCTATCGCCCAGGAAAAAACTGCATTGTCCCAGATATCTTGTCACGTCGGGACGACATTTACCCACAGCGGGGGGACGCATTTGCTAACAAGAAACCAGCAAATGTGCAATCAATCTTCAATGAATCAATGTTGACGACTCATCAACTTAATTCGATGACAATTCAATCTTTTCGAAATCCACTATCCAACATCCTCCAAGCTCAGTCAAAGGATGATTATTGTTTAGGGTTAAAAGACAAAATACTCTCGAAGCAAGGGGCCAAAAGATTTAGTATTGAATCAGGTCTATTAGTCTTCGAAGGTAGAGTAGTCATACCCGACAACAATGAGATAAAATTATGGATTTTCAACAGTCAACATGATTTTCCGTTAGCTGGTCATTTTGGGGTTGATAAAACCTACCAGTTAATAGTGAGGGATTTCTTCTGGCCAGGTATGACCAAGGAAATCAAGGCCTATATAAAAGCTTGTTACGAATGTAATAGGAATAAGGCTCCCCGTCACCGGAAGCATGGGTTGCTTCAACCACTTCCTATTCCCTCTAAACCTTGGGAATCTTTATCGATGTATTTCATTTCTCAACTTCCTATTTCTAATGATTTTGATGCTATATTAGTAATAGTAGATAGATTCTCAAAAATGTCTATTTTTATTAAAACCACTACTACTGCTACAGCAGAAGATTTGTCAAAATTGTTTCTAGAATATGTATTTTCTAAACACGGCTTACCAAATGATATTATTTCAGATAGAGGCTCATTGTTTGTATTCACATTCTGGACCCAACTGTGTCGACAACTCAATATCACGAGGAATCTCTCCACGGCCTATCATCCTGAAACTGATGGGCAAACAGAAAGAGTTAACCAAATCCTCGAACAATATCTTCGAATGTATGTCAGTTACCAACAAGACGATTGGACCACATGGCTACCATTGGCCGAATTTGCTTATAATAACTCGACTCATTCTTCGACACGACAATCTCCCTTTGAAACCATTTATGGACGACATCCTCGATTCAACTCAATCCATGTAGGAACTAATCATCCTGCGGAACACTATCTTCGAACTATATCACGACTCCAAGAAGAACTTAAAACAAATTTGTAATCAGCGATTCAAAGATACAAGGAACAGGCTGACAAACATCGACAATCTGCTCCTTCCTTTAAACCAGGCGACAAAGTATGGCTCGATGCACGAAACATCCGAACAACAAGACCATCAAAGAAACTGGCTGAAAAGCGCTTGGGACCATTCAAAATTGACTCTGAAGTCTCTAAAACTGCATTTCGACTCAAGTTACCTCCTAAATGGCAGGCGATTCACCCTGTTTTCCATGTATCTCTCCTGGAACTGGCTCGAGAAATATACCCGGGCAAGATCCAACCCCCTCTGGAACCGGTCGAAGTAGAAGATCGTCTAGAGTGGGAAGTAAGTCGTATCCTTGATTCAAGAATACACAAGGGGAAACTTCAATACCTCGTGGAATGGGAAGGCTTCCTCAATGACTCAGACAAAACATCCTGGGAACCAGCCATCAATGTTTCTAACGCTCCTGAACTCCTAAAATCTTTTTATTCGAAATATCCTTTAAAACCAAAACCTTAAAATTTCTTTATTTAAAATTTTCTTCTCTTTTTCTTTCTTTCTTTAAAATCTAAAACACCTCTTAAATTTTTTTTTAGCCTTGTTTTCTTCTTTCTCTCTTCTTTTCTTTCTATAAAATTTCCTCCAAAACCAACTGAAATTAAAATCAAAATTAAAATTAAATACAATAAAATAAAATAAAATAAAATCAAAATTAAAATTAAATAAAATAAAATAAATAGAATAAAACATAAATAATAAAATAAAAAAATAAATCTCTCTAAATATTTTCTTTCTTTTCTTTTCAATTCTTTAAATACATTCTTTTCTTAAATTTAAAATTCTCTTTAAAAAACTTCTCTTCCAAAAAATTTATTCTCTCTTTTAAAAAAAACTTTCTTTCCTTCGAATAATCAAATCTTGTACGACACGACCATTTCCTCGAACTTAACTTCAACCTCTAAATCTCCCTATAATAATTCTTCGAAACAAATAATTCTTCTTTTCAAACCCTCTTAAATTCTAAATTCTGTTTTTTTTTCTTTTCTTTCTTCTTCCTCTCTTTTCAACTAAAATTTCTTAAAAAAAAAAAAAAAAAAAAATTTCAAAATCCTCAATTTAACAAATTCATCTCAATCACAAAACCGTTTCTTTTTTCTCTCTCTTTTCTTATATAAAAATTTTTCTTTTTAAAAAAAAAAAACACTAAAACTTCCTTCAATTAAAACAACCTTTTTTCCTTTCTTTAAAATTCCTCTTTCAAATTCTAAAATTTTTTATTTAAAACTTCTTTTTCTCTCTCTCTCAAATCTTATAAAATTAACAACATTCACCTACAATGAAAAAAAATAATACTAATAATAAAATAAAATAAAAATAAAATAAAATTAAAATACAATTTTTTTCTCTACTTCTTTACATCTCCTTTTCTTTTCAAATCTTTTCTTTTAACTTCTCTCAAACCAATCTTTTCATTTTCTCCAAAACTACCCTTATTTTCTTCCTGCATTTCTCAAATACCTCCTCCTCTCCTACCTGAACCACCTCTCCCATCTCCAATAGCTCCTCTGCCACGTCAAAGGAAGCAGCGTCAATAATAGTGTCGACCTCCCCACATAGTTCTTCCGCGAACCTTACTCATCGACCTTGACGAGGTTTCTTCAACCACACCTGGTCCAGGGTGTCTTCGGGCTCTTCAACTACTTCCGTGGCTGGAGGGTTTGCCTCAGTTGGTATAACCAGTGCAGGCTCCGCAAACGGCTCTTCAAGGTTATTCGATGTCTAAAAAAAAAAAAAAAAAAAAAAAAAAAAATCTCATCAGTAACTTCATCCTTAAAACAAACAAATAAAACTTACCTCGAAGATGGGGTCAGGCTCTAGAAATAACCTGGGCGCCACTTCGACCTCTACCTCTCTCTCTTCCTCATCGTCCTCGATGACCACCCGTCGTTTCTTGGGTGCCCGCCCTGGAACAGAGACTTCATCCTCATCCTCCTCCACCAATTCATCAACCTCTTCCTCGACACCTCGCTTCTAACTCGTGGCCTGGGTTACCCAGGTTGAGATCTCATTGTTCAACTCCTTATCATTTTCCCCCACCAATTGTTCATCTTCGATCGAGACATCCCAAATGTCTTCGACCACCTCTTTGGTCTTCAGAACTACCCAAAACTTAGTTTTTGTAAATTGTTTTTCGATTTCCGCGTTCTTCGTCAACGCATCGCACGCCACTCGTCGCCAACGGCAAAACTGGCATTTCTGGCGAGGGCCTCGAGTCGCCGTACTTTCGACACAGAAATATTCCATGCTTTCACAAGCCATGCAAGTCTGTGAAAACTGTCGTGTGATTATTCACCCATCTGCTTTAGGGTGTGGAGGCGTGGGTGTGGGAGTAGGGCAGTTCATTATAAAATAAATAATTAAGAGGTGAGGGAAAAAAAGTATTAGACAAGGGAAATTAGTGTGGGAAGATGGCTCAAGCTCAACGGAGTTCGCATTTTTTATACCCGGGCATCTGTCACGCGCCACGTGACACTTGAGGCGAAATTAACTCAATAAATCAATAATATCGAGTCCTAAATCTATACTCAAGGCGCAGAAAGCAATTCTCCATAGCAACTGCAATTTTCCTTTGTGTACTTACTATTTAACTGCGCTAGCCTAAACTCTAAATCTAAATTAGTCAATCTCCCAATAGGGTACCTTAGTCCTTTTCAATAAGCGACGCACAGCGCTAGGATCAACGAAATAGTATAGTAGTAGTTTTTTCATTAAAGTTTTGTTAATTAATTAAAAGGGGTAAATTGAGCATGGACGGATATTTAGTGGAGAGGGTCTAAGTGTATTTTAGTTATAGTCAATGGAATGGGAATGCTGCGATGGAAGGGAGGTCAATGCGAGGAGGAAAAAAGGATATAAAAGGAGTTGGGTATTTGGTTCGATATTCCTTAGAATTAAATTATAATATCATATTTACATTAATAGTGGAAAATCCTTAAAAGTTAAAATCATTGTTATTGCATCTTTCTTTTACTTTCTCAATATTCATTTCTAAATCCTAAATCTTTGATTATTGAGTTTCCAACCCTTCGTGAGATTTTAAGAATTATCATTACCTTGGAACTAGTTTATAATTCTTCTCGAACGAACCTCGAACCTATATCTATTACTTCGAGTAACCTTCGAATCATTTCCTCGAATCATTCCTCTGTGCTTCGAAGAAGTTTCTAAGATACCTCATCTCACTTACAGGAACATCCTCGACCTTGTGCGTAGGTCGTCCAGTGACATCTTGGTGCAGTGCTGGGTGTTATGTTTTCTTCCTGGGGTCCTTTGGCAGGTCTCTTAGAAATTTGGGAAATTTTGGCGCTTTTGGACTTTGAAAGGGTTGATTGCATTTCTCTGGGAGAAGTATGAGATAGTTGTGTTGAGTTGTTGTCATTTTCTGGATGAATTTGGCTGTTTTCAAGCCGTTTTTGGAGGTTTTGGCCCTGATTTTCACTGTTTGGTGAGGGGGGCAGGCCGCCTGATGTCGGCCGGGCGGCCTGGACGCGGTTTAGAAGCCTAGGGGTTGATTTCAAAGCTTTTGGAGCTAATTTATCAGTGATGAAAGCAGTTTCTTGAGAAGCTAAGGCTGGTCTTTTGGGAAGAGTGCGGGAAGCTGAGCTTCTGAATCTTCTGGAAAGAGCTGAAGATAGAGAGGGAGAGGATGGACCAAGTTCTGGAGACCTGGTATGGTAAGGTAAACTCTTACAGTCGCCTTGCTGTAAGCAGAATCCGGAGGAGATATATGGATTTAGCTGAAAACCCCGTCCTTCCAATAAAAATAACAAAGTAGGTGTTCTAAATCACTAAGCTAACCAATCTACTTAGATCTGATTGATAAAAATAATGAAACTCTAAAATAATTAACGCTTATTGAGATTTGATGAAAGTGGCTGTTGATAAAGAAATACTGATAACAACAATTAAGGTGTACCAGTGAAAGATCTGAAAAGATTGACTTTTATGTTTTTATAATATTTTGAATTTTTATGAGACAGCAATAATCAAGTCCCAGAGATGAAGACCTTTCTAAAGATACCCTGTATGAAGTGTTATTTAAACTGTTGAATTGTATTTCTAAAATGTTATGTAAAAATAATAATGTTATAAGGGTATTACAAGTTATTTTAATTTGTTGAGTAATAAAAAATGAGACTGTGGTGGTTAATGATTAAGCTGTATGATTTGTCCCCCCTCTCAATTTCGAGTTTGAGAAGCGCTTAAGTATTCCTAGTCACGTGCCTAAGTTTTCCCCTCCAGAGCTCTTCCAGAGTCAATCCGGAGCCCGTACGGAGTCCGTACGGAGTCCGTACGGAGTCGAAACGGAGTCCGTCCGGACTTCCGGACTCAATTTAGAACCTTAAAACCATAATAAAAAATCTAGAAAAATTACACATAATAGAGCTACTTCCCCTTTACCTACGAAACTAATTTTCGTAGTCTGCGCAGCTCTAATTACCCCGTGAAAATTCATCAAAGTTAAGTAATTTTTGAAAACGTAAATATTTCTATAAAACTTTAAAATTCATTTAAAAATATAAGAAAAATAGTAAAAATTCTGGGAAAATTTCCCAAGGTTCTTGAGTGACTCGACTTGATACTTATAAATTTTCAAACCGTAAAAATAAGTTTTCTCCGTAAAATAAATTGTATTTGTGTAGGCATTTGCTCGTGACCAATTTCTTCATATTTTAAACTCCAATAAATTAAATAAAACCCTTTTTATAAAAAATAATAACTCCAATCCTGCACACCGTAATAACTCCATTTACATACTTAGGTGCCGTACTAAACTTTAGGCTACCACATCCTCCCTCCAATCGAGAATGTCCTCATTCTTAAAACTTTGCATAAGTGGTCGAACACATTATTCATCTTTAACCTTCAACCACCATCTTCTTTAATCAACTATAAAATTCATCTTCATCAATATGTCTTCCAAAGAACTTGTCGCTCCATGTGAACTCTGCGCTCGATACCAGGTACCTTGTTTAATGTCCAACCCTAATCTTCCTGGCAGAACAGCTTGCGACTTATGCCATGTGAAAAAAGTCAAATGCAACCGGCCAATAGTTCCTTCTAAAACAAACGTATATTTAGGACCAGCAGCTCTCCCTGATCCCTCAACTTCTAAAAAGCGATCCAAAATTCCTGTCTTCTTAAAACGAATAAGAACAAAAACAGCTTCAAAAGTTCAATCTTCATCAACGGATCCCGGCCTAATTTTGCCTTCACAAGATCCTAATCCTATAATGCCAGTACCCCTAACTAACTTTGCTGAGACTATGTTTCCTGGCTCTAAATGTAAGACCCTAATTATCTTACTAAAAAAAACTTTTAATCAAAATTGACTAAACCTATGACTTAATAACATATTTGAACTTCTAGCTGTCGAAATAACCAACACTGATGATGTTGGTAGAGTGAAGACGGACTATATCAATCATTACCCAAATTTTCATCGCTATCTTTTTCTTGACTTTACTAATGAGTTGAAACAAAAAATGCTGGCCTATTTTCAAGAAACTCCAGCTAATAACCATGAAGACCTCATGAAAAGAAGAATTTTAATGCAAAGCTTTGATAATGATGTTGAACAATTTCAAAGAAATTATCTTTTCTAACAGTATAACTTGATAAAATTTTGTTTTTGCTTGGTCTTCTTAAACTTTCAACATAAATGATGTTTTCTTTCTTCTCTGGCTTGATATAACATAAAATAAAATAAAATAAATCTTGTGATGATTCCACTACTGAGAGCAAGGTTTGAATCCCTTCAGACTCCCATATACCAGTCTTCCTTCTTGTCACAGCATTGAGAGAGTGGATCTTCCTATGAGCCGAATACTCCTGATTCCAACCTCATAGGGCCCCCCACTGAGCCGAATTCTATGATTCCAATCTCGCCATAAGGTCCTCCAAGCTTCACACCAAAAAAAATGGCCTAACTATGAGGCACTAAAAAAAATCATTCCCTAAAATCCAACTACCATCCTAACTTCTGATTCCTTCATCACAATTTTCAAACTTTGCTATACAGCAAACCCATAAAATACTTTTGCCAGGCTTCCAATAATAATTTTAACTTTAGACCATGTTAAAGCGCCACAAATTTCACCTAATTAACCATTATGCTTTCTTTAGCATCATCACCACCTAAAATTTTAACCTCCTAAAGCTATCAGCACCCAATTCCAGAAATAGTTGAATAACTAGTTTAGAGTCTTAGTGGACAGTGATAAATTAAAAGATTGAGTTGAGTTATCCAAACAAGATTGACATTCCAGTTTAAAGTCTTGGTAGACCAAACATATAATTGATTGCCAGTTTATGGTCTTGGTGGACCAAAGATCGTTTAAGTGCATAAATAACTTGATATATTCCTAAGTAAGGCCTAGGCTTGACCAAAGATTGAATAAATTTGATAATCCAGTTTAATGTCATAGTGGACCAAACATTTGATCGACAAGTAATCCAGTATAAGGCCATAGTGGTCCAATGAATGTTGAATTATCCTGCAGATATTAATTTTCCAGTTTAAAGTCATAGTGGACTAAACAATTAATGAACTACCAGTTTAAAGTCATGGTGGACCAAACATTTAATCGATAAGAAATCCAGTTTAAGGTCATGGTGGACCCAACAGCTTGATAACAGTCCAGTTTAAGGTCTTGGTGGACCTAACATTTGATAACACTACAGTTTAAGGTCTTGATGGACCTAACATTTGATTTATATAAAAAAAAAATTGTCTCCAAAAATATCCATAAAATCTTGAACATCCTTGAAATTCAGTTTAAAGTCTTGAAGGACTAACAGTTCCAATATAAAATCTTTAATGAAAATCTTGAAAATTAGCCAGTTTAAAGTCTTGGAGGACTAACAGATCCAAAATACGTGTAAAAAAACCTTAAAGAACGTCTTGAACTGTAGCCAGTTTAAAGTCTTGGAGGACTAACAGATGTCTTGAAGTAAAATCCCATAGGTATTGAGTTCCCCTAGACCCTGTTTCCTGTCTAAACTAAATGAATAAAACTAAAAAAATATAACTGAGAAATATAATAATTTTGATTTAACTAATTTATTTTTTTTTTATTTTAATATTTTATTTTATTTTTATTTTATTTTATTTTATTTTTATTTTTATTTTTATTTTTATTTTTATTTTTATTTTTATTTTTATTTTTATTTTTATTTTTATTTTTATTTTCATTTTTATTTTTATTTTTATTTTTATTTTTATTTTTATTTTTATTTTTATTTTTATTTTTATTTTTATTTTTATTTTTATTTTTATTTTTATTTTTATTTTTATTTTTATTTTTATTTTTATTTTTATTTTTATTTTTATTTTTATTTTTATTTTTATTTTTATTTTTATTTTTATTTTTATTTTTATTTTTATTTTTATTTTTATTTTTATTTTTATTTTTATTTTTATTTTTATTTTTATTTTTATTTTTATTTTTATTTTTATTTTTATTTTTATTTTTATTTTTATTTTTATTTTTATTTTTATTTTTATTTTTATTTTTATTTTTATTTTTATTTTTATTTTTATTTTTATTTTTATTTTTATTTTTATTTTTATTTTTATTTTTATTTTTATTTTTATTTTTATTTTTATTTTTATTTTTATTTTTATTTTTATTTTTATTTTTATTTTTATTTTTATTTTTATTTTTATTTTTATTTTTTAATTTTGTTTTTAATTTAAAATAAAAGATTTTAGAAAAGATATTTTTGAAATAAAAGTTAAAATTTAATTTTTAAAGAAAGATAAACGAATGTGAAAAGAAAGATAAAAAAAAGTAATAATAATAAAAAAAAAATTTAAAAAGTAAAATTTTAAAAGATGCCCCCCGGCCATTTGATGAGCCGTACCCTCGACATCATACCCACATCCAAGTGCAACTTGATGTGGTTACACAATTTTGAGAAATTGAAAATAAAATAAAATAAATGAAAGTTTTTAGAAGATAATTTTTATAATGATGATCACTGGGTGGGCTCCCTCCAATTTATAAAAATGATTAGAGACCACCAGTGAGCATCACCTTTACAATAATTCATAATATATATTAAAGAAAAGAAATCACAATCTAACATAAAAAAAATCAAAAACAAAATAAAATAAAAAGAATCTTAAATCTGGCCTTGAGAGCAGTGTCTCTTGATTCGTTCCAGTTTATAGTCTTAGTGGACTTCCTAAAATTAAAAGACAAAGCCAGGATTCAACTAGAAACAGGGAAAATTTTGGAAACGAACATTATGGGGTAATTGTGTATAGAGCAGCCAGCCCATCAATTACCCCCACACTTGCCAATATTTAATTAAGAAGGTTCCCCTGTGAACACTTCTTCCAATAAATTTTAAAATTTTTCCAACACTATCTTCACCCATATTTTAAGAATTTTTAATTTCGAAAATTTTCAATGAAGGTTTTCTTGCATTTCATTATGTTTCATCACAGTTTCGTTGCCCATATGCAGTGTAACGATAGTAAAGTATTTTTTTATAAAAATAAGAAGATAGTTTATACTCGTTGCGGAGGTATAAAATTTGATAAATTTCATTTAAAATTGTAGTTTATCCTCATTTCAGAGTTGATAAAATTTAAGAAATTTCATAGTTTATCCTCATTGCGGAGGAAGACTTCGGCACTCCTGGTGCCTCTAGGATAGAACCGTTTCACTTGATCGGCCGCTACCCTCTTCTTTAATACTACTCCATCCAACTCTTCTAGCACATATGAACCGCCGGAAACTTGCTCCTTGATTTTATACGGTCCATTCCACCTATCTGCAAACATCTTTCCCCATTGACTTTCCAAACTCCTATTATACACCAGGACCATATCACCTGGGTTCAAAGGTTTCCTTAATCGATGTGCCAACCGCTCATCCCAATATTTGACTGATTGATTTCGGATCTTCATCATCCGCAAATATGCCTTTTCTAAATATTCTTCTTTCTTTTCTAGCTGCATCATTCTTGCACACAATAATTCTTCAGTAGTTTTGACCGTGTCCCAGTCAACTCCAAGATATGATTCAGCTTCTAAATCCACCGGTAAAACTGCTTTCTGTCCAAAAACAAGTTCATAAGGTGAAAATCCGGTCGTCCTTTTGGCAGTGATTCGATCAGCAAATAAAACTAAAGGTAAATAGTGCCTCCACTTTTCAGCACTTGTCCCACACATTTTAACTAAAGCATCCTTAATAACTTGATGCCCTCTTTCAACCATGCCTTCAGCTTCAGGATAATATGGGGTTGCTACCCTAACCTTTGATCCAACTTTCAATACGGCCTCTTTAAACTCTGTCCCAAATTCAGGACCTCCATCTACCGTCACCAACTTCATCACCCCATACCTATATACCCAATTATTCAAAAAAAATTCTGCCACATTTTTGGCAGTTAAATTAATAAGAGGCTCTGCCTCTACCCAACCAGATAAATCATCTCTGGCCACAATTAAATATTTATACCGTCCCTCTTTTATATGAACGGCATCTAAACTAACTCTCCCAAAGAGCGTATATTCACCGGTCGCGCGTCCAGGTTCTTTTGGCCTTAAATAACTTCGTCTTTGACATTCTTCGCATGACTGAACCCACTGTTTAACAGCCATCTTCATGCCAGGCCACCAAAATCGATCAGAAATTCTTCTAAACGTTTCTCCAACGCCTCTATGCCCGAGATCTTCATGCAGTGATTTCAAAACTAATTCTTGCCCCTTCTGTTGAGTTATAACTACTTGAGGATTTGGATACCTCCTCCTCATTAAACGTCGACCGGATAGGTAAAACGTAGATGACTTCCTCTTGATAGCCACCCATTCATCGTCTTCACAATCTTCTGGCCTCTCTAAAGTCAACAAATATTTGACTAACAAAAAATAAAAACCAGTCTGACCCCAGACTTCATCTTGAAAATTGATTAATATAACATCAATAGGGACTTCTCTATCACCAATATCACCTGCACATGAATGAGCCAATAATCGTTGACCCCTAAATAAATCTTTAATCAAGCGATGTCGACGTTTTTCTTCTGAACCTTTGGATCCTTCCAAAACCGTATTTGAAAATACCTCTTTCTCTTTATCCACCTTTTTATTTAAGTTCTCTAATTCTCCAACATATACACCATTCCTTAATTTACTACTATCCCACACTACCAATCCATTTTCCTCTACATACACCACATCTTCTTCTACCTCCTCTCTGCCGAATTTATCTACACCTTTATTAACATAAAAACTATTTTCCAGTTTATCCTCTTGGTGGAGGACATCATCACCATAATCTAAACATAATAGTCCTGCCAGTTTAACCTCATGGGGGAGGTATGGAAAGTCTTCAGCTCCTTTAGTGCTGGCTTTGATAATAGGTATATCTTCATTGAACTCTTCTGAGTCTGAATCTTCTTCAGTGGGTGGTCTCCTTGATAAACCATCTGGCATAGTGAAAGTTTTGCCAGGCTTATGAACTAAATCAAACAAAAAATGTTGAATAAAAGCTACCCATCTCGTCATGGGTGCGTTTGGTAAACTTGGGGAATTGATCATCTGGATTAACGATTTCGCATCCACTTGCAACTCAAAATGTTGCCCCCACAAAATATGCTGAAGTTTCTTCAGTATTTTTGCCACACCACATAATTCCAATTTCGGTTGAGAATATCTTGATTCGACCTCAGTAAATACTACAGATTCATACCTAACTGGCCTGATGTAACCAGCTTTATCCATCTGAGACAAAACCGCCCCAGCTGCAACCTGACTTGAATCGACTGCTAAATAAATTCTGCCAGCTTCTTTTTCATAATCCAACTTGTGCAGGACTAAATCCTTCCCCAAAACCTCCTTCAACTTCACAAACGCCTTCTCACACTCTTCATCCCACTCCCAGTCTGCATCCTTTCTCGTTAACCGTCTCAATGGAGCTGCCAATGAAGAAAAGTCCTTGATAAACATTCTAACATATACGCAAATGCCTAAAAACCCTCTAACTTTGGTCGTATTCTTGGGTCTTGGCCAGGACTGAATTTTGTTAACTTTCTTCTTGGACATAATCCTACCCTCTCTACATACCACATGGCCTAATATTTCTAAGGCTGGCACACAACATGAAAATTTTGAACCTGAAATAGTTAAACCAGCCTCTTCAATTCGAAACAAGATTCTTTCTAAAGTAATTTCAAACTCCCAAATGAATTTGCGTATCCCGGGATTCTCTTCCAACACCTGGTTATCATAGTCGGTTGTTGGTCCCTTAATTCCTCCATCATCTATAAAGATTCCAGCATATTGTGGAATTTCATCTTGAAGGATCCAAGCCATCTGAGCTTGATAAACTGCAACCAAATTTGTTGCTCCTTGAGGTAATCTTGTTAACTGTAAACGTCCAAGTGGCGTATCGAATGTAGTGAGAGGCCTTGAGTCCGGATGTAACTCTCTCTCATCATATCCACCCATAATATCTCCCAAACCATAGCACACTCTCCCTGCAAACGCTTCAACAAACTCCTCAGCACTAGGTGGTATCCCAGCATCCTTTATTGTAACGCTATTTAATTCCCTAAGATCATGAACAACTCTAAGCTTGCCATTCGGTTTCTTGATACAAAATAACGGACTAGAATAACTTGACGTTGATTGCTCATAAAGTCCAGTGCGTATCCGTTCTCTGACAACTTCGATATAAGCTTCTTTTAATGCAGCTGGAATAGGAATCGGTTTCTGCTGCCACGGTTCATGACATACCACAGGAATCTTGTAAGGCTCCCCATAGGAATGCTTCAACACACCCCTCTCCTCTTCTACAAAAGCAATGGCCTTCTCTTGCTTGACCATCACATCCAACAACAACTTCTTCTCTTCTCCAGACAACCAACCATCAGGTCCAAAATTAACAACACCCAGTCTCTCAAAAGTGATTCTTGACGTCTCAGAAAATTCAGGCGGATTCTTTACCAAGGGACTTTCATAAGGATCTCTTGATAACCTTGGTCTTCTCAAAGGTGGATTTAATTCAGCAGGTAGCGGTTCATTAATAGGTCGAACTTTATTTGCTACCTTCTTATATTTAGCTGCGTCCACATCTGAATAAACTTGAGGTAAAACATCGCCATTAAAACTTTCATCAAATGAATCTTCTTCATCGCCAGAATCAGAATAAGAAAAATTAGAAAAATATTTTATTTCATTTTTAAATTTTACCCTTTTCTCCTTTCCCTCGTCTAATTTATAAACAGTTTTTCCAACACCTTTGCTTCCCTTATCCAACAGTAAATCACCCGTAAAGAAAGTTGGCAGTTTAACCTCTTGCTGGAGGTCCGGAATTTAATTTTCACAAAAATTATTTTTTTGTGTTTTAATTATACTGAGATTTTTTATTGAGTTTTGAGGAGTTAATTGCAGTTTAACCTCTTGCTGGAGGCCCAAAATAGAAGGAGATAATTGCAGTTTAACCTCTTGCTGGAGGTCCGGAAATGAATTTTCACAAAAATTATTTTTTTGTGTTTTACTTATACTGAGATTTTTTATTTGATTTTGATGAGATAATTGCAGTTTACCCTCTTGCTGGAGGTCCATAAACATACCCTTCCAATTTTTATCCAACCTAATTTGGCCCATTTTGCCTTTTTCACCGTTTTTAAATTTAATAGAAAAACCGGGTAAATCCAATAAACATATAGAAAAGTCCAAAACGTATTTGCACTCCAAAGTAATATTAACAGAAAATAATTGAGAATCCACTTGAATTATCTCCAAGTGAGCTGACCTATTGCAATCCGGGATCTCATCCTGAGGAGAGATTACAACATTAGAGTGATCAGCCCCTGCTACCCCAAAAAATGAGGGCATTCATCCCCTTCCAACAAACATAATTCACCAGAAGCCGTCCGTTTAATATGCCTCTTCTTGGTGCAAACACAACACTGGCACAGTGTAGTAATCCCTGGCCGTGTTTCCCAACCTTCATCTCCAGGAGGCGCTAACCGCATATGTAACCTCCGCATATCTTCACCAGTGATCTCCAAACTAATCCCCATGCCAGCTTGATACCCTATCCTGGCCTCAAAATCCAACAAAAAAGGACCACCAAGAACAGTTTTGACTGCTCCTCTGGCCACATAAAAGTGAACCTTACCAACAGATCCACCAATGCCTAACCTGACATGCTCAGCAGTACCCATCAGCTCTGTTGCATGCCCTCCAATACCTCTGAGGTTTCCCCCAGTTCCACTTTTAATTGGCAAGCCTATACTCGTCGCTTGCTCCAATGAAATTAAATTAATTTGAGACCCTGAATTGACCAAGGCCTTTACTTCTTTACCATTAAGAGTTACCACCAGGTAACCCAGGGGAGCGGAAAAATGTGTATCTACATCTTCCCCAAACTTTTCAGCATTTTCACAAATATATTCCACCTCTCCAGTGGAAACCCGACGCCTCGTCAAATGCTTCTTTTGCTTTTCAGCAAGCGCCGGACTAATTGTAAATAACTCCCCTAAAGATAAGGGAATCTGAAGTTGATTCACCCTATTCAAAACTGCGTCCATTGCATTAGCTTGACCGGAAACTACTGGCCGCTCATACTGGACCTTTGATTTAACAACCTTGGCCCTGGGTACCTCTTGAGGTCCAACCGAGCCATCTTCACCCCCCATTATAACATCTTCACTTTCTATAACCCTAACTCCGTCACCAGCTTCTTGCACTAATCCTGATCCATCGCTAGTCCTTCTTACTCCCTCCATTGGGATGGGACCGCTAAAACTTGGTCTGGGTAGAGACGCCAACGGTACGTCCTCCTCAGAATCCGAATCATCCTCTGGCATAGGCTAACCATTTAAATCAAACTTGCCATAACTAGGGGGCCCCATATCAGCAATCCCCTTCTGCATTTTATATAATTCGTCCTTAGAGTAAGGGTTCAATTTGTTGGCGGCAGTTTGAGCACTAGAATTCTTGTCCTTAGAGTAAGGGTTCAATTTGTTGGCGGCAGTTTGAGCACTAGAATTCTTGTCCTTAGAGTAAGGGTTCACTTTGTTATTGGCCTTGCCAGGATTAGCCCTCAATTGGCTCTGAATGCTACTTTTCGCCTTAGTAGCGGCTGCTCTTCTAGCAGCATTAACATCGTATTCGCCAGCCATACAGCTTCCCTCCACCTGGGCAACCGTCGCCAGCTCTAAACCACCAAAAGAAGTAGAAAATGTGGCTTTACTGACCTCTTTCTCCTTGCCCTTGTCAGCTTTACCACCATTACTGTTACCATTTTTGCCACTCTTGGCATTAACATCTTCATCCGTCACCTCTTCAAATCTGGCTCTCCTTTCAGCCGTTAAACTTCTTCTGACCAAATCAGAAGGAGACTGTCCATCACTGGGCTTGATGAACGAACCATCGGGAAATTTATAAACTTTACCATCGAATAAAACTCGCCCAGAATCCATATCCTTATCAAGAGCAAAACAAACTGTTGCTCTATGACCCCTCCTATTACAATAGGAGCACACCTTTGGCTCATCATAGCCACCTCTATATCCATTACCACCATTCCCACCATTTCTCCCATTGCCTGGGAAGCGGTTACCGTTGTTATTGCCATTATAATTTCGACGTTCATAACCTCTAGACTGATAAGAAGTCGATGTCGACGAAGAAGCAATTGGGGCCTTGTTGGCCTTCTGAGTCTCTTGAACAAATATTTTTAATTGTTTAGTTAAATCGGCCAGGTGATCGACCATCTTATTATCCACATTACCCTCAACTTTAGCAGCAGGTAATCCCATTTGAGCCTTCTTGGCCTCCTGGGCTTTGACCATAATATCGTTGTTTTCAGCCAAAACCTCGCTAACCTTGCTAACATATTGAGTGCAAGACTCTTGATATTTGTCCAACGCTAATAACTTTAGATGGGCCTGAATGTTCTCTTTGATAACCTCCAGAGCCGGCAGTTTCTGCTCACCATTAGGCAGTTCCTTCATCAAATCTTTTCTTGAAAGATCCTTCAAGACGTCCATACGAATATCCCTGCTGCATGCTGACCAAAACAAATCTTTTGCTTGGTTCTCATGCACTAACTCGTCCACCAGTATGAGATATTCCACCACTTCATCAAACTGAACACAGAGCTTTTTGAAGTCAGCCATAGAAGAAACTCCACCTTTTGCTTGCCAGTCTCCAACAATTTTATTGAGGTCCATCATAGTAAACCTAACACCCCATCTATCAACCATAGCTTTAGAAAGCTTAACCCAATCCTTGTCCTTGAATGCCTGCATAGCAATAACCTCTTTTTCCACCTCCCTATCAGCAATAAAAAACCTAACTTGCTTCACCATATCCACATGGGAAGCACCATCAACAGCAGCAGCAGCTTCATACCTGCTAATGAACCATTTAACCTCCTCCCCATCAAACTTTGGGCCATCCTAAGAAACAATTCTAACTGAGGGAGTAAGAGGATTAGAAGATCCAGAAGCAACAGCAGAAGAAGACATCCCAATAAGTAATGAAAAGCGTTAACAATTGATAAAATAACAAGCCTCTTGCAGGCCAATAACAAAAATCCAATTAGAGTTCCAGAAAATAAGCCTCTTGCAGGCTAATAACGTTCTTGATCCAAGTAAGTCTTTTAAAGAAAGCTAGAGAAATCGAACCCCACGTTGGGCGCCAACTATGGTAAGGTAAACTCTTACAGTCGCCTTGCTGTAAGCAGAATCCGGAGGAGATATATGGATTTAGCTGAAAACCCCGTCCTTCCAATAAAAATAACAAAGTAGGTGTTCTAAATCACTAAGCTAACCAATCTACTTAGATCTGATTGATGAAAATAATGAAACTCTAAAATAATTAACGCTTATTGAGATTTAATGAAAGTGGCTGTTGATAAAGAAATACTGATAACAACAATTAAGGTGTACCAGTGAAAGATCTGAAAAGATTGACTTTTATGTTTTTATAATATTTTGAATTTTTATGAGACAGCAATAATCAAGTCCCAGAGATGAAGACCTTTCTAAAGATACCCTGTATGAAGTGTTATTTAAACTGTTGAATTGTATTTCTAAAATGTTATGTAAAAATAATAATGTTATAAGGGTATTACAAGTTATTTTAATTTGTTGAGTAATAAAAAATGAGACTGTGGTGGTTAATGATTAAGCTGTATGATGTGTCCCCCCTCTCAATTTCGAGTTTGAGAAGCGCTTAAGTATTCCTAGTCACGTGCCTAAGTTTTCCCCTCCAGAGCTCTTCCAGAGTCAATCCGGAGCCCGTACGGAGTCAAAGCGGAGTCCGTACGGAGTCCGTACGGAGTCGAAACGGAGTCCGTCCGGACTTCCGGACTCAATTTAGAACCTTAAAACCATAATAAAAAATCTAGAAAAATTACACATAATAGAGCTACTTCCTCTTTACCTACCAAACTAATTTTCGTAGTCTGCGCAGCTCTAATTACCCCGTGAAAATTCATTAAAGTTAAGTAGTTTTTGAAAACGTAAATATTTCTATAAAACTTTAAAATTCATTTAAAAATATAAGAAAAATAGTAAAAATTCTGGGAAAATTTCCCAAGGTTCTTGAGTGACTCGACTTGATACTTATAAATTTTCAAACCGTAAAAATAAGTTTTCTCCGTAAAATAAATTGTATTTGTGTAGGCATTTGCTCGTGACCAATTTCTTCATATTTTAAACTCCAATAAATTAAATAAAACCCTTTTTATAAAAAATAATAACTCCAATCCTGCACACCGTAATAACTCCATTTACATACTTAGGTGCCGTACTTAACTTTAGGATACCACACTGGTAGGGGATCTGGAGATGTATTTGTGAGAAGGAGAAGGCGGAGGAATAGTATAGTGGGCATCTCTGTCACATTTCTTCTTTTCAGACTAACAAGAATCACAAGCCCTGTTGTAGAATTTTGCTTCAGGAGTTGGAAGAGTGAATGTGCTAGGTCTGCACATGTGGATGCCCTGTTTGCAGGCATAGTCCCTGGGAGCAGTGAAGCAAGGAAGAGTAGAGGAGTCAACATCAGGGGATCCAGACATGATCTGTGGTGTAAAGATGATGAAAATGATAATAGAAGAATTTTGTCAGTGATGAGTAGAAGATGAAGTGAAGGCAGATGCTCCACAAGTCTAGCTGTGGGTTTATTGCATCAAATTGGCTGGGTCAAATTTACGCAAGATTCTGGAAGTCCTCTATGACTCTAAACTGGAATTTCTGTTAGTCCATCAAGACTTTAAACTGAAATTTTATGGTTTCAAGCTTAGTCTGTCAAGACTTTAAACTGAACACTTTGTTAGTCCCCCAAGACTATAAACTGAGGAATGTGTTTTGTTGTTGATGGAGTTGGTTTGAAAGATTGGTGGAGGGTATCCACAGGGGGAGCCTCCAAATTTAGCAAAGGCAAGTTTGGGGGTAATTGATGGGCTGGAAGCTCTATTCACAATTACCCCAGAATTTTAGTTTTTTCTCTGTGTCTTAATGTGGTTGATCTCTGGTTCTGGGTCTATGATTTAGGTTTTTGAGTCCCCCAAGACTTTAAACTGAGGGTTTTTGAGTCCCCCAAGACTATAAAATGAGGATGGTCCCCCAAGACTTAAACTGGTGGTTTTTTGTGGTTACATCCTATAGAGGGTGTGGTCAATTTTTCTTTTCTGAATCAAACTCAAGTACTAGTGGAATGACAGAGAGAATCAGGAGATGAAATGAAGTGTTCAGAATTAGCCTTGAACTGGTGAATGAGGTGTCTTCCGTTATCAATGTCCTGTGGATCTCTAGCAGGAGTGGATTGGAAGTAGTGAAGCAGAAGTTGTTTCTGTTGAGATGTGTGTTGCTGAAACTTGGCCTTGATGGTGGGCACATGGTTTGGTGTTGGTGGTGCAATGGATCCTACATTGTTATCATCACTATCAGAAGATGAAGGAACTGAGAAGTCATCAGTTTTAAATTTGAAGGAAGAAATGAAAGTTCTTTACCATCAGGTGGACCAGGGATGGTGGAACTTGTTGTTCTATGGGTTGTGGGACTCTTCTGGGAAGGGTAAAGCTTTTTGATTAATCTGGGTATCAGGATGGATAGCCTAGATCTTTTGGTGCTGGTAGAAGATGGACAAGGTTGAGGTGGAGGTGAATCTGTTGCAGAAGATAATGGACCAGGTCTGTAGCAGGGCTTCTTTCTAGATTGGCAGACATTGCAGGACGTTCTGTATGGATGGACAGGTGGTGTCATGACACAGATTAGATTATTGTCAATGCAGTATTGGCAAGGACCTATTTCAGAGGCATGTTTAGGAAGAAGGTTGAACATGGTGGTTAGAGGAATAAAGAATGTAGACATTCTTAATTGGAGGGAGGATGTGGTCTTCCAAAATTGGCAGGGGCCTTTGTTGCATGATTTGGCGTTGTTTATGCATGTCTTAATTGACATTTGTTAAGGAATTAGGTATTTTTCTGGATTTATTCCGTAGATATTGGGTCTGCGGGTATGTGGGTACTATCATTGGATAGCCCCGGTTTTTCTCTATATTTTATGTCTTGTAGACATTTTTCATATTCTAGGTTTTAAGGTGTCATTTCCTCATTTTTCATTTAAAAAGATAGCTATTTAATATTGTTTTTCGTTGTAGACAATCATATAGTACTAGCTATAGGCCTTGACCAAGGGAGTTGGAGAAAACCCAGAGAGAAAATCCCGTGTCCCTTTAGAAAAATAGAGTGAGATTTACTTGCTAAAGTAAGTTGGTTCCTGTTTTGCTAAAGCTCCTTTTCAACACACTTGACTGCTTGATGAGCCAAGAAAGTAGTCCCCAGATAGACTACCAGACCAAGAACTGAAATGTAGAACAAAGTCCACACCAGAGACAGCAAAGATACTTGATGTAGGCTGCAAATCCACACCAGAGACAGCAATAATACTTGCTATAGCTTGCAAGACCATAACAGAGAAAACAGTTGCCAAAGTTAAGTTAGATGAAGAACTTACTTGCAACAAACACAGCCAATTGTGGCCAGAAAACAGTGAAAATTGAGTGAGGAACAATGATATCACCTCCGGATAGTTTTATGATGATTAAGATTGCCCCAAACTGTCTTATTCACTGTATACACATAGACCACTATCAAAGAGCCCATGCACACCCACCAATCTGGAGCCTGTACCCGCCAAATTGCATAAAAAACCCTCCTGGAGCGCTTCCCAACATCCTAAAACAGAGGCGGGCGGGCCGCCCGACGTCTGAGATGCCGCCTGTAGCGGCCCGGCCTCCCTGAAGCCAGAAAACCAATAAAAACAACTAATCTACTTAGAAAAACTAGCTACAACTTTAAAACACGCAATTTCACTATAACAACATTGGGACATGAAATATAGAGAAAAATTAGCTCTATCCAATGGTACTAAGCATTTAACCCTAAGACTTAAGGTTAGCCCGTAAAACACAAAAAACCAAATTAAACAGCAATCTTTTATAAATGAAAAATGAGGAAATGACCCCTTAAAACTTAGAATATGAAAAATGTCTACAGGACATAAAATATAGAGAAAAACCAGGGCTATCCAATGATAGTACCCACATACCCGCAGACCCAATATCTACGGATTAAAACCAGAAAAATACCTAATTCCTTAACAGATGTCAATTAAGACATGCACAAACAGCGCCAAATCACACAACTAAGGCCCCTGCCAATGTTGGAAGACAACATCGTGTTTTACGGGCTAACCTTAAGTCTTAAGGTTAAGTGCCTAGTACCATTGAATAGAAATAATTTTTCTCTATATTTCATGTCTCAAAGTTGTTATAGTGAAATTCTGTGTTTTAAAGGTTTTAGTAGTTGTAGTTAGTTTTTCTAAGTAGATTGGGTGTTTTTAGTGATTCTCTCGCTTCAGGGAGGGTGTTCCGCTTCAGGCGGCACCTCCAACGTCAGGCGGCCCGCCCACCTCTGTTTTAGAAGGTTGGGGAGCGCTTTTGGAGGGTTTTTTATGCAATTTAGCGGGTACAGGCGCCAGATTGGTGGGTGCACATGGGCTAATTGATAGTGGTCTGTGTGTATATAGTGAATAAGACATTTTGGGGCAACCTTAATCATCATACAACTATCCGGAGGTGATATCATTTTTCCTCACTCAGTTTTCTCTGTTTTCTGGCCACAATTGGCTGTGTTTGTTGAAATTGAGTTCTTCATTTAACTTAACTTTGGCAACTGTTTTCTCTGTTATAGTCTTGCAAGCTATAGCAAGTATTATTGCTGTCTCTGGTGTGGATTTGCATCCTACATCAAGTATCTTTGCTGTCTCTGGTGTGGACATTGGTCTAGATTTCAGTTCTTTGGTCTGGTAGTCTGTATGGTGACTACTTTCTTGGCTCATCAAGCAGTCAAGTGTATTGGAAAAGGGTCTTTAGCAAAACAGGAACCAATTTACTGTAGCAGGTAAATCTCACTTATTTTTCTAAAGGGACAGGGGATTTTCTCTCTGGTTTTTCTCCAACTCCCTTGGTCAAGGCCTATAGCTAGCACTATAGGATTGTCTACAGCGGAAAGTGATTTAACTTACTGAGACAAGTAATGAAGAAGGCTAACTAGTTAAGAGAGCTGTTGGAACTATGAACTTAGTATTCAAAGCAAAGAGAGTGTGGATTCAATTGTAAAACTACCCAAGAGTTAAGGCAACTAGACGCAGCTTTAGGATAAGTCAAACCTGGAACTAGTTCTGAAACAAAACAAGGTATAGTTAAAAGCGCATATGTGGAGCATCAGTGAAACAAGTTAATACTAGTGTTAGTAATTATAGGGTATGATTTAGGCGCTGTAGTTTCTACAAGCGGTGTACGTAGTTTACTAATAGATTAGATGTTGTTTTACTAATGTGGCGTTAGAGTCAGCGCTGGAGATCCATTAGGGAACTGTGTCTTAAGTGCTGGAAAAATATAAAAGGAGAATCGGTCAATCTATCTAAAGAGAGAGGTAAAATAATAAAAATATGAAAAATCGTATTAGTTGTTGCTTTAAAAAGCAGATCATAGAAAAACCAATATAGAGATATACGAGTAGCTATAGTGATAGTGCCCAGTATAAGATATTAGATCTTTTTATGATTAATTGTTTGAGAGAAAATTAAAAGTTATTTCTGAGTCTTTTAGAGTTTGTGCGTCTGTGTGTGTATTTCATATAGTATAGTGAAAAAGCGCAACATAGAGAGAATATATAGATTCAGTGGGATTAACTATTATTAGAGATATTATATTACTATAATAAGGCATATTCAAAGAGAGCGCTTCAAGAGGGAGTAGCTGTAGATAATAGCGCTTATTAAGAATAGAAATATCCAGATAGTAATACTTGTTTTTTTCCTTATCTTTAACTCATCTCAACTTATAAACTTTCTAGTCAATTATTAGCATTGCACATTTTTACACTGTCTTTAAAATAAGAGTGGCAGGCACTTCTTTTAGAAATTAAAGAGAAGAAGCAACCCATCCCGCATTGTGTCTACTTCTTAGTACTTTAGAACAGTCTACAATTGGTGTCCCAACAGTGGGGTAATTGTAACTAGTGTTTTTTATTAGATTGTTTGGTTTTTAAAGGTTTTGTCAAGAGGACGTAATCAAGCCGGCGCTTTAGCGGAAGAGTTTTAGGGTCTACAACAAGTGGATCAATAGCTATTATCAGAGGATAGCGTAGGGATGTATTGTGAAAACAGTCAGGTTTAATTACCAAGCGTGTGTTTTTCTTTGTGATCTTTGCTTTGATTTGATATTTTGGGAATGGATCCTACTGCGACTACATCTAGGGGATGTCAGGAGAGGGTTAAATTGCCCAATTCTTCGACATCGTTTCCAAAAATGGTAACCATGATTATTAGGTGTAAAGATGAAAGCTTGCGCTTTTTGGGAATTAATACCAAAAAGTTTTTACGCAGGTTTGAACAAGCAGCAGAAGTTCATGGAGAAACAGAATATGATATGGTACGACAAGTACTATTCTTTGTATCTGATGAGTGCAAAGACGATTTAGAGGATCTAAAAGGGTGTTAGGAGCAAAATTGGTCAGCGCTAAAAGAACAAATACTCAAGAGATGGCCAAAAGTTACCGAGGAAACTAGGTATACAATGAAGGACCTGGATATTTTGGTAAATAGGGTCAAGGCTAGAGGAGGTGTTCAAGACCCCAAGGAATTTAAAAGTTTTAGGGAAGACTTCGATTGGATAGTGGAATATTTAGTTAGTAACAAAGATTTTAGTGATGTTAATGTGTCGTTACCTTGATTTGTGAAGCGTTAGCGCCAGAAGTTGAAGACTGGGCAAAAAAGCGTTTGGATAACAAAGGAAAGCTGGTTAAAAAGAGGGACGGAAATTACAAGTATCCCGGATTAGAAGAAGTAGAAATGGCAGTGGAAGCTGAAATAAAGTTTTGTTGAGTGGAGGGACGTGCAGCAAGGGTGGCTCTGGATAATGAGGATATGGAGGAAGATGCGCCAGGCGTACAATTGCCTTCTCAGATTTCCTCTCCTAAAGTTATCCAGATTCAGTCATGGCAAGAATCGATGAGTTTGAGAAGAAGATGAAGTGGCAAAGGCGAAAGAATCGTTTAGGCCCAAGAGTTTTCCTCAAACTTCGCATTTTTCCGCTATGGTGTGCTATTATTGTAATAAAGAGGTGCATACAAGGATGAGGTGTAATGTGCTTCAAAAGGATAAAGAGGAAAAGGTAGTTTACGAGGATGGGACTACGCTTATGTTGGAAGATGGTACTAAGTTGGTTAAAGACAAAGATTGAGGGATGTGAGCCATGGTCATCGTTCATATTAATAAAAAGTCTATGGAAAGTAGGTCAAGCAAGGGCAAATAGCCGGAAAATAAGGAGAAAGGGAAGAATTCGAAGTCGGTTAGTTTTGCAGTTACTTGCGCGGTGTTAGATTTTAAAATAAAAGAAGGAGCGGTTGCAGCGCCACTTACCGCAGCACGATTGGAGATATTTGTGGCGAAGCATAAGAAAATGGCCCCACCTACAATTAATAGGCCAAGAAGGGCTGGCACTAGGTATGCGAATCCAGAGGATATGTAGGAAGTAGGATATACTACTAGAGAAAATACACCTGCACCTATCGAGGATGTTGAAATGAGTTCAATATTGCAGAACAGTCATTTCAGCCAGTTGTTGGATTACCTAGGGCGCCACATTATGCAGGGCCCTTAGGGTATTTAACTATTACGGTAAATGGTAAGCAAGTTAATGCATTAGTGGATACGGGTTTACAAATCAACGTGGTATCAGTGGAAGACGCAGTGGAATTAGGTCTTCGTGTAAAAGACAGAGAAGGCATTGTCGCAGGAATTGGGGGAGGTAGGTTACCTGTTATAGGTGTAGCAGAGTATGTATGCACTAGAGTTGCGGGAGCAACAAGAGATATAAATTTTTATGTTCCAATGGGTGTGGTTAAACCAGTTTTAGGCACACCATTTTTAATGGATTATTCGGCCACTATAGATTATTGTTTAAATAAGACTATAGGAATAAGGATTATGGGTGATGATGGTGTTCCAGTAACAGCAGTCTTAGTAGCGCCCAAGGATGGTGGCTGGGAAACTAAGTACTCTGGAGCTGCGCAGTTAGAGAAAGAAAGAGAGTTTTATGAGGAAGTCTCAGATGAGGAGATAGGGCAACTGCCAGGAAGGCGCCAACATTTTCATTAGGGACTGGAATTTTAGGTGTTACTATCTCCCAGGATGAGAGGAACCCGGATAGTGACCAGTCAGTCCAACAAGGAGGGATACGTAAAGCGGTACTTCATAGGTGTCTTGGGAATACTACTGTAGAATGTATTATACCTAAGCTTTTTGATTTCTTTAATTTTGGATATAGTTATACTTATATTAAAAAGAAAAGACAAAAACAGGATTTAGGTGCAACCCGTAGTTATATTAGAAAGGGTTTGATTTTAATTAATGAAGGAAGTAGCAAGGACTGTTTTGTATCCAAGTATCAACCAGTAGCTGTTAAGGTTAAACCAGTGAATATAGAGATGCCTGATTTGAATCCGCCATTGCAGAGGCCGGCGCTATCTAGAAATCCTTATGATACGCCTTTAATGAAGTTTCCGCCTGATTTTGTGTTTACAAGTAAGATTACAATGGAAAGGCTTCAGATGGTAGATTTTCAACCAGAGGGCTGGTTATTGCAGGAAGAAAAGAAGTTATTATTACATGTTATGGTTCTTAGGGAAAAGGCTATTGCGTTTTCAGGAAATGAAAGAGGTTTGTTAAAACACTCTTATGGTAAGCCTTATATTGTTCCAGTTATACCTCATGCGCCGTGGTAAAAGAAGGTGTTTCCAATACCAGCGGCTATAAGAGAAGAGTATACGGAATTAATTAGGGGAAGGTTAAATTCTGGCTTGTGTGAAAAGTCTTTGTCTAGTTATTCAAGTCCAGTGTTTTGTGTGGTCAAACATAATGGTAAATTGAGGGTTGTTCATGATCTTAGGGAGATGAACAAGGTTACAGTAAAGGATGCAGGGATGCCAGCAACGCCAGAAGAATATGTGGATTCTTTTGCGGGACGTGCATGTTACGGACTAGGTGATACTATGGGAGGATACGATGAGCGCGAGTTGGACGAATCTTCCAGACCCATGACAATGTTTGAAACACCACTGGGGCACTTTAGGTTGACAAGGTTACCGCAAGGCGCAAATAATTCTGTGGCGGTATATCAAGCACAAATGATGTGGATATTGCAGGATGAAATTCCAGAACATGTGGGAATTTTCATTGATTAAGGCGGTATAAAAGGACCAGCAGCCAGTGATTATGAAGGGGAAGTGTTAAAAGAAAATCCGTATATTAGAAATTTTATTTGGGAATATGCAATTACCCTGGAAGGAGTGCTATTTAGGATAGAGGAGGCAGGATTAACAATTTCTGGGTCTAAATTTGCCTGTTGTGTTCCAGCGCTAGATATAGTGGGACATGTGGTATGCAAGAAGGGAGAATCATGGCCGAAAAACATATGAATAAGGTACTCACATGGCCAAGACCAAGAAATATTAAGGAAGTTAGAGGGTTTTTAGGCATTTGTACATATGTAAGAATGTTTATTCAAGATTTTTCTTTGTTGTCTTCACCTTTACGGCGCTTAACAAGAAAGGATGCTGTATGGGATTGGACAGAGGAATGTGAGGAGTCATTCGAGTTATTAAAGAGGGTTGTATGGGAAGATATTCTTTTGAAGAAATCGGAGTATTGACCAGGTTCTGGAAAAATTACTTTAGTGGTGGATTCTAGTGTGTCCGCGGTGGGCGCAGTTTTGATGCAGGAGGACAAGGAAGGTAATGATAGACCTGTCCTTTACGAGTCCAAGACTTTTACCAAAGTAGAGTCTAGGTACTCCCAGTCTAAGCTGGAGTTATGTGGAGTAGCAAAAATTCTTAAAAATCTACAATGGATGCTTTGGGGGCAGCATTTCAAGCTGCAGGTTGATGTGTTGTTGTTGGTGCAAATGATTAATAGCCTGAGTTTACTAGATGCTCCCATGATGAGGTGGGTAGCGCAGATTAATTTATTTTCTTTTGATTTAGTCCATAAGCCGGGGAAATCTTTCACTATTCCAGATGCGCTGTCGAGAAGACCGTTGTGTGAAGAAGACTCGGAAGCAGAAGAATTGGAAGCAGATAAGAGGTGGGTAAACGGGATAGATTATTGTTATACAAAATTTGATAAGAACGTCCACGATGACAATAAACTAGTAATGTGGAATGTCCGAAAAGACATAAAACTAAATTCTGACAATGCAAAGGATGTTTGTAGCGAGGTGGAACTGCAACTGGATTTAGGGAACACTGAAGCTAATATAGCGACAAGGAGTGCGCAAGGCGAGGTATTGGAGGAGTCAGATGATGAAGATGCTTCAAAGGGAAGTCAGGAAAGTAGTACTCAACTCGAAGAGGAGGAGTATTTAGTATACAATGCATCTACAGATGAGAGAGTAGAGTTGTTAAGGATATATTTGGAAGGTTATAGTCAACCCTTTTTTTGCAATAAAAAGGTTTGGCGCAATATTAAGAAGCGCGCTAAAGGCTATTTTAGTAAAAATGGGAAGTTATGGAAGAAACAAGCTTCGTCTCCTCAGTTAGTTATTCAAACTAGGGAAGGGAAGGAGAAGATGCTCAGGGAGTTACACAAGAATTTAGGACATAGAGGTCAAGAGGAGACTCATCGCAGAGTTAGGGAAAGATTCTGGTGGCCCAACATGAAAAATGAAGTAAGAGATTGGGTTAAATCTTGTCCTGAATGCCAGCACAGAAGTTACAGAAAGCCAAAAGAAAAAAGAAGAGTGACGGGCAAAGATACTATTTTTTTTAGGGTTAGTTTAGATGCAGTCCATATAAAAGAAGGACACTTTAAATACTTGGTAGTAGCCAGGGATGATCTATCAGGATGGGTTGAAGCAGCGCCGTTGATAAACCTTAAGGCAAGTAATGTGGCCGAGTTTTTGAAGAAAGAATGGATTTATAGGTATGGGGTAATGAAGATGGTAACCTTAGATGGTGGCACTGGATTTGCGGGAGAATTCCAAGAAGTAGTAAAAGGTATTGACACAAAATTACGTGTTGCAACGCCATATTATCCTGAAGCAGAGGGAATGGTAGAAAGAGGGCATCAAGTTATAAAGGACGCGCTAGTTAAATTATGTGGAAATAATGGGGAAAAGTGGAAGAACTACTTGCCATTAGTTTTGTTTGCGGACAAGATTTCAGTTAAAAGGACAACAGGGTTTTTGCCGTTCAAACTTATGTTTGGTCATAGGGCGGTATTACCTATTGATCTGGAGGCTGGATCTTTCCTAGGATGTGATTGGGATCAAGTGCGCTCAACCGAAGATTTAATTCTAGCAAGGGTAGCGCAACTTGAAAGAAAAGATGAGTTTGTGGAGAAAGTGTATGAAAGAATGATGCAGATCCAGGGCAAGTCAGTTAAATATTGTGATGAGCGCTTAGTGCATAGGTTAAGAAAGCCATTGAGCCCAGGAGATTTGGTTTTGGTTTATAATAGAAGTTTAGAAAGCCAATGGGGGAAGATGTTTTCTGACAGATGGAATGGTCCTTATAGGATAAGAAAGCAGATAACTGGAGGTTCTTACTTACTGGAGGAATTGGATGGTACTAAGTGGAAGGGGCATGTGGCCGCAGATCAGATCAAAAGATTCTACCCAAGGGGTGTTCCAGTGATACAAGATAACCTCCAGAATGAGGAAAAACTACCAGAATAATACCTCCGGGAAGAGGTTAAACTAACAAGTTATGTTAAATTTTATTTTTTTAAAAAAAGGACTCAAAGGAGGCTTTGACACAGTTGTGACGGATAGAGGGCGCTAACCGGAAGTTAGGCAGACTATGGCTGAACAGGCAATTGGCATAAGCGCTTAGATGAGGGAATAGAGGAAAATGAAATCTTATATTTTCATTGTTCAAGGGGACATGACAAAATAGGTAATTGGATTGAAGGAGATGTGTACCATGTAAACACAAAATATGCTGGGAATTCAACTAATGGGTTAACTAACCAGGAGTGGAATGGCGATTTATAGATGGGGCTCTCTATAGTTCAATTCTTATTCTACATGGTATATTGCTGTATGGCAGTGAAGGCGGTAAAGTTTTATGATATAAAGTTTATTTGGGATTTTTTTTTCTTAGGGGTTAATAGTTTTTTAAAGAAAGTAGAGGGAGAAAAGTTAGGCGCTCTAAAAGTATGGAAGACAGGTGTAACAAAATAGCGCCATGTCTAAAAAGATTATTTGAAGGCATAGCATGAAAAATATATGAAGACTATGTACAGGGAGAATGGACAGAGGAGACTCATAAGGAAAAGCACTAGTGGTCTATTCAGTATAAGTGTGAAAGCTAATAGGATATCCTTTCCAGTCTTCAGGCATGATGAAGTGATGGGGATTGGCGGGGAATCCAAGAATAGTCGTTGAGCTGATTTCAGTCATTAGTTGACCTATCATTTCTATATGAGTATAGCAAGCTTCAAGTTCAGCGTCAGAAAAATCTGGTGCGTTATTGTAGGATAGGGACATAGCGTCATATATAAGACAAAGTCTGGAAAACATTCGCATGGAATGGACAAAGGGTAAAAGAATGGGAACCCATCCCAAGGAGATGGATTCATTGAAGCCTGACAGGAAGTTAGTAAGCAAGAAGAGCATAAGTATAGTAAAGGATACTTACTTGCAAATAAGTCTTTTGGGCGCGCTGACGGTGAAGTAACAGTAACCGCATCAGGAGCAGCTGTAGGGGAGCCTGAGCGCATGGAAGCACTGGAACTCGGAGGGGAATAAAGTGTAGCGCTAGGCTGTATGGATATTTCGCGCCTGGTAAGACTAGGAAGTGATGGCCACTCATAAAGAACATTATTATTATTAGTGGAAATAGTGGGACTAGTGGTAGTAATTATGGGAGTGCTACTGGTAGAGCTAGGTGGAAAGTGAATATAACCAGTAGGCTGAGAAGTATTCTGGTTAAGAGAGGTATCGCAAGTTTTGTGGTATCTAAAGCAATTGTCACAGGCAGGTATAAAAGAAGCATACCCCCAAGGTCTAGAAAATGTACAATGAAAGTTACGGCGTTTGCAAAATGAGCAAGCTTGATCTCTGGGAACTGTGCGATATTGAGTCATGATGTTAGGATAAAGGAAATTCAGGTTATTAGAAGGGCTATTTATAGGTTAAAAATAGCATTATAAAGAAGTCATCAGTTGCGCCACGTCAGACTTGAGCGCTGGATGGTTTCTAAGAATCTAGTGAGAAGCGTTTGTTTTAATGAAGAACCCAAGGAAAGATGAATTGTTACAATCAAGGGAAAGACATGTATTGCCAAGATTCAAGTTATTAAAGAGAGAACATACATAAATAATGCAGGGGAAGTAATTGCTGCTATAGAATGTAGCAACAATCTCAAGTTGTTATTTTTTATTCGTTGTTTAATCTTTCATAGGCACTTAGTAGAAGGGTGCGCTGCTTAGAAAAAGGATGATATTTTGGGGGCAACTCATCTCGCAGTTGTAGAGTTCTCACAGGAAAATATTTTAAAATAAATAAATAAATATATTACATTTTTACAAGGCTATATACACATTACAAGGAATAAATACAAAAGAAGATTTTTAGTATTCTGCTTCATCAAAGATTGGGACGCAGAAAGCCCAATCGTTAACAGCCTCTTGCATGTTTTGTTGCAAGGAAGTTATCAGTTGTTTTCGCTTATCATACTCAGCAAGAGTATAAACCGGTACCTCCTTGAGGAATTCTTCAACGGCGTTTATCATGTTATTCATACGACGCATGGTCGCATTGTAAGGAGTGCAGGCAATTTGTTCTGCGAATTCCCAGTTTTGAGCTATGGTGGGCTCTTCATCATCAATGACCGGAAAGTTTTTGGTTGGCCATTCGACCAGAGTGATGGTATTGAAGACCGGCTGCATATCAGTCCAGTCAGGAGTTGGTGAACAAGGAGTGGGTTCAGGTGTATGTTTGGTATCCCAGACGGGATCTTCTTCCAAGGCAGGAAGGAATAAAAGAGCAATAGGAGGCAGAGGCGTTTCAGCGTAAGGAGTGCCTGGAGCATTCTACATAATATTTTTTTTTAAAAAAAAAGAAGAAGAAGAAGTAAGAAAAAGGGACTTACTGAACTTTCCTCCAAGAAAAGAGAATTAGGGATTGAGGCGAGCTACTAGGAGTAGGTTTGCGGTAACCAACCTTGGCTTGTTTGTTGCCATGAGGGGTAACAGGAGCAGGTGCCGGGGGCTTGATGGTCATTTGACTCATCATGTTGGTGGTAGAAGCGTTGGGGTCCAGGTGCGCAACAGTGGGCGGCCCATTGTAACTACATTTCTTCTTGCGTTGCTTGCAGTAATTGCATGACTGGAATAAAGGAAAAATGAAAGATTAGTAACAAATGGGAAGAAAAAAATGAAGAAAACTTACAGTAAAAAAATTATTGCCACAGAGGGCTTTTGAAAAATGACAAGGAGTGATTCCATTTTCGATGCAACAGGTGCATCTTGTCCTACCCATCAGTGTGGTTATGGGCGTTGTTGGAGGAGCAGCAGGGGGCTGAGTGCGCACGAACTGTCAAATAGCATATACGACGTTGGTGGTATTTTCATCGTTAGGAGGGGTTTTTCTAGTATTCATTGAGAAAGATAAATATAAGAATAAGAAAAGAAAGAAAAGAAGAAGAAGATTTTTAGTGAATAAGAGAGAAAAAGATAAAAGATGGAGGAAGAAAACGCTGCGAGACGCAGGGTATTTATGGGATCCCGGGGACAGTCGCAAGTAGAGGGAGGATATGGTACGTGCCTAGCAGGAAGCATGAATTTAGACCAATCAGCGTGCGTAGTCCAGGAAGAATAAAGGGGAGTTAGCGCAGCAGGAAGTATAAAAATATAATATGTATTTGTGTGTTTCAAGGAAAAAAGGAAATATAAGGGCGGAAAAGGATTAAGGGTCTGTGCGCTCGGATTTCGCAGCAAGATGTGCCGCACAATAGGGGAATTGTGTGTTATTGATTTACGATCGCAAGCACTAAACAATACGGATTTGGATTTTCCAATAATTGTGTGTTACACATTAAAGAAGGAGTTATGGCTTAAGGACGACTCAAGTGCATAGTATACTGTACTGCAGCAAGTGCTATAACTTACTGAGACAAGTAATGAAGAAGGCTAACTAGTTAAGCGAGCTGTCGGAACTATGAACTTAGTATTAAAAGCAAAGAGAGTGGGGACTCAATTGTAAAGCTACCAAATAGTTAAGGCAACTAGACACAGCATTAGGATAAGTCAAACCTGGAACTAGCGCTGAAACAAAACAAGGTATAGTTAAAAGCGCATATGTGGAGCATCAGTGAAACAAGTTAATACTAGTGTTAGTAATTATAGGGTATGATTTAGGCGCTGTAGTTTCTACAAGCGGTGTACGTAGTTTACTAATAGATTAGTTGTTGTTTTACTAATGTGGCGTTAGAGTAAGCGCTGGAGATCCATTAGGGAACTGTGTCTTAAGTGCTGGAAAAATATAAAAGGAGAACTGGTCAATCTATCTAAAGAGAGAGGTAAAATAATAAAAATAAGAAAAATCGTATTAGTTGTTGCTTTAAAAAGCAGATCATAGAAAAACCAATATAGAGATATACGAGTAGCTATAGTGATAGTGCCCAGTATAAGATATTAGATCTTTTTGTGATTAATTGTTTGAGAGAAAAGTAAAAGTTATTTCTGAGTCTTTTAGAGTTCGTGCGTCTGTGTGTGTATTTCATATAGTATAGTGAAAAAGCACAACATAGAGAGAATATATAGATTCAGTGGGATTAACTATTATTAGAGATATTTTATTACTATAATAAGGCATATTCAAAGAGAGCGCTTCAAGAGGGAGTAGCTGTGGATAATAGCGCTTATTAAGAATAGAAATATCCAGATAGTAATACTTGTTTTTTTTCCTTATCTTTTACTCCTCTCAACTTATAAACTTTCTAGTCAATTATTAGCATTGCACATTATTACACTGTCTTTAAAATAAGAGTGGCAGGCGCTTCTTTTAGAAATTAAAGAGAAGATCCAACCCATCTCGCCTTGTGTCTACTGCTTAGTACTTTAGAACAGTCTACAGCGTCTGTGTGTGTATTTCATATAGTATAAGTGAAAGAGCGCAACATAGAGAGAATATATAGATTTAGTAGGAGTGACTATAATTAGAGTTATTTTATTGCTATAATAAGGCATATTCAAGAGAGCGCTTCAAGAGGGAGTAGCTGTGGATATTAGCGCTTATTAAGAATAGAAATATCCAGATAGTAATACTTGCTTTCCTGATCTCTAAAACTCATCTCTCATCTTATAAACTTTCTAATCAAATATTAGTGTTACACATTATTGCGCTGTCTTTAAAATAAGAGTGGCAGGCGCTTCTTTTAAGAAATTGAAGATGAGAACCAACCCATCTCACATTGTGTCTACTGCTTAGTACTTTAGAACAGTCTACAACGGCTTTGTAGACTCTTTTTCTTACTCGATATCTGATGTGCATTCAGTTGTCAAAAAGAGGGCAATGAAATATTCATTTCAATGACAGTTTTACCCAATATAGTCCAACGTGTTTCAGCTATCTAAAATGTTAAATAAAATCATATCCTTTAAGTGGCTTTTATTTTGAAAGGTTAGGGGAAATTCTCACTTTTTTTGCGTCTTTGCACTTGTGCCTTGGAATGGTTTATCTTCTTGATATCTGCAAGAGAAATATCTTTTCTTCCTTTATACTTCCTCAACTCTTTACCTTTATTTAAAACCTACTTTTCAATGACAATTGAAAAAAATTCTTAATATTATTTAGTAGCCTTGGATCAAAAGTGCCTACAAAACAGGGAAAAAAGTTAAATAGGTCATTAAAAGTACATTTGCATTTATCAAAATAATTTTAAGTACTCAACTTGAAAATTCAGGCTGATCTGGATTTTTTTCAGTATTCTTGGGCAGGAAATCATTCAGTAACCCGGTAATAAATTCAGAATTCTTAGCAGCCCCATTTTTATTCGTCTGTTCCTCTCGATTTTGATGCAGAGTATTTTTCTGCCTTTGGTTGTTAGATGTAGATGTAGAAGGACCAGCATGGGGGTTACTGTTACCATCATGTTCTTCTGGAATTGGAGTCTCATATTCCACATCCATATCCATAGCTCCATTATCAATAATAGAATTTAACAATTGACCTATTTTTTTTGAAATTGAAGTCAAATTAGAAATATCAAATTATTAACTTGGAAGAATGATTTAGTAGATAAAAATGTCTTACTCATATAAAAATCTTTGTCCATATTTTAATCATTTACAATAATTTGTTTAAAAGTGTTGTTAATTAATCAGAGAAAATTTTATAAAGTGTTTTGGAATTGGGCTTGAAAATTGCCTTCCTAAACTGAAATGAGTATTATTTTTACTTCCCACCTTACTTATTACTTTTTCTAAATTTTTTTATCTCTGTAGAATTCCTACCAAATTTATGTTTGATATCTCATAATCCTGAGTGATCTTTGGAATTATTCAACTATTTTTTTATATCACCTTGTTAAGGCATTGCTCAATCAAAAAAATCTTTATTCTCCTATTGTCCACCTAACAATACAGCACATGTTTGTTTCGCTATGGGGCGCAACAATTATGCAGCAGTTGTGCAATAGTTACGAAACAATTGTTTTTTGCTCTCAAAACCCACCTAAGACCTTTAAGTGCCAAAAATAATTGTTTCATAACTTTTGGATAATTTTTGCGCCATTGTTGAGCCCCAAGACAAAACAAACATTTATTGTAGTGTAAAATTGTGCCATTTATCACTTTTCTCGCATTACCACTCCTATCAAATGCCAAAGGATCAAAATTAACTCAAACTGCTCCTATTCAGAATAATTAGTTTAAACTTACAATGGACCTCAACCCAACAGCCATTATAATCTTTTCTTTCATACCAAAAGTTCCTTGCTTATGTTTCAGGATAGCTGCATGTCCTATTATTGACTTTTCAAATACAAAAATAGAAGCGGCCTTAAAATCCCTGAGTACTCTGCTATTTAGAAGAGTATGACTCTCATAAGGATCCTTGTGTGTTTTGCTAGGCAGGATTTCTTTGAAAGGACTAACAATCGCCCAAACCTCTCCCTTGTCCTCTTTTGATGCGAATAACATATCAATATGACCAAAACTTTAATCATCACAATATTTGAATTCAATTTTTGAGCTACCTTCTTGCTTAGATTTTGTCATAAATCGTTTTCCTTTTAACACAAAGCTTCTGAGTACTTGCACCACTCTTTCAAAATTGATCTCTGATAATGACAACTGCCGTTGTGGTAGCCTAAAGTTTAGTATGGCACCTAAATACGTAAATGAAGTTATTACGGCGTGCAAGATTGGTGTTATTATTTTATAAAAGGGTTTTATTAAATTTATTTGAGTCATAAATATAAAGAAATTTGGTTAAAAGCAAATGCCTACATGAATTCAATTTATTTTACGGAGAAAACTTATTTTTACGGTCTGAAAAAATTATAAGTATCAAGTCGAGTCACTCAAGATTCTTGGGAAATTTTTCCAGAATTTTTACTTTTTTTTATATATTTTTAAATGGATTTTAAAGATTTACAGAAATATTTACGTTTTCAGAAATTACTTAACTTTGATGAATTTTCACGGGGTAATTAGAGCTGCGCAGACTACGAAAATTAGTTTGGAATGTAAAGGGAAGTGGCTCTATCATGTGTAATTTTTCTAGATTTTTTATTATAGTTTTAAAGGTTCTAATTGAGTCCGGAAGTCCGGACAGACTCCGTTTGTACTCTGTACAGACTCCGCTTCGACTCCGTACGGGCTCCGGATTGACTCTGGGTGAGCTCTAGAGGGGAAAACTTAAGCACGTGACTAGGAATACTTAAGCGCCTCTCAAACTCGAAATTGAGGGGGGGGGATACATCATACAGCTTAATCATTAACCACCACAATCTTATTTTTATTACTCAACAAATTAAATAAATTTGTAATACCCTTATAACTTTAATTTTATATATAACATTTTAGAAATACTACTGAACAATTTAAATCACACTTCATACAGGGTATCTTTAGAAAGGTCTTCATCAATGGGACTTGATTATTGCTGTCTCATAAAAATTCAAATTATTATAAAAACATAAAAGTCAATCTTTTCAGATCTTTCACTGGTACACCTTAATTGTTGTAATCAGTATTTATTTATCAAAAGCCACTTTTATTTAAATCTCAATAAGCGTTAAACATATTAGAGTTTCATTATTTTTAACAATCAGATCCAAGTAGACTGGTTAGCTTAGTGATTTAGAATTCCCATTTTGTTATTTTTATTGGAAGGACGGGGTTTTCAGCTAAATCCACATATCTCCTCCGGATTCTGCTTACAGCAAGGCGAGTGTAAGAGTTTAACTTACCATACCGTCTTAAACTATCATTTCCAATTCATGCTTTTTCCCATTTTTGAAAAATTGCTTCATCCAGTGGAATACACTTTTTCACACTATCAAAATTATTCAGATTTTTTCATCTTTGTTTGGCTCCATGTTTTCTTCTTTTTCATACTGAATTAGAACTGTCTTGACATGCAAATACTTGAGAATTATTTTTGGTATCTCATCTTACATAAAAATATGATATTAATAATTGTTAAATATTCAATGAAAATTTTATTTTGACATACAAGAATTATGATTATTTGAAATACTTGAAAGTTTTCCATTTATTCTTTTAGAGGCCCATGTGGCAGTATAAGCAGGTGGCCCAAATTGTTTTATCAAATCAGGGAAATTCTGAGTTAAATGGAGGTTTGGTTTTATCATTTGATATTTCCATCCACTCTGAAGACATTGACGGTATTCAAAAAGAATGTTTTCTAAATCTTTCACCTCATTTTTTGATATTTTCTTCAGGGTTAGAAATTTTGTAATCGAAATCAAAGTCATCAATGATTTTAGTTGTATTGATTGTCTGGACCGTAATTGTAAGCCTGTTGAGCATCCCTGTGATGAACTTTTCTGAAACCAAAGTGGTATCAATGCAAGTGGATAGTAGACAGTATACAGTACATGCCACTCAGATGCCTTTAGTGAACCTCCAGTTTTTGATCCCAATTTTTTAGGTACCTGTTTAAAAAAAGAAGGAGTTATTGTCTTCAGATTAACCTTCCTTACCACACTACGCAATATAGGGGGTGGACTGGCTAGTAAGTTCCCAACCTGAGCTCAGACAGAACTCAGATGGAACACAGACTGGACTCATACTGAACTCATATTGAACTCTACTTGAAGAACCACCTAAAACTATTCTTCTGAGTGGTATTCATCCCTGATTGTATTGTTCCTTTGTCAAAAGCTCAATGTGTGTTCAATCTGTGGTGAGTTTGAGTCCAAGGTTGCGGACTTGCTAACGATTCTGCCCCCCATATTGCGTGGTGCCACTAGCAATTCATCTCCCATCAATCTAGGGTCTAAAAAGTCTTCAGAATCTTCTACTTCTTTACTCTAAGAATTTTCATTTCCCTTAGCTGTCACATGTAACCCCTCAGAAGAGTCTTCACCATCTATTTTTGATGATTTGCCTTTAGTTCCACTCTGCAAATTATAACTTGAACTAACTGGGATACCACTCAAGTGACCAAAAAAGATGCTTGAAGAGATTGACTGAGATTGGGATCTGTGGAATTAAATATTGGTTCTTTGATGCTTCCTTACATTAACACCCTTTTCACTTGCTATCATTTTAAAATTTAACTCAGTTAAAGGTTGCATACTACCACTCCTGGATGACAAGAATTCCAGCTTATTTTCTTGATCATATTCATACTGCCCCTTTCCAGAACTTCTTACATCTTTCTTTGGATAAAATGAATCATCCAAATCTTTAAATTTCCAATTCTCTGCTTTCTTCAACTTTTTTTCAAGGTCGATTGCTGCATCTTCAATTCGTAAAAACATCCTTATGTGAGCCTTAAGATTACCCAGCATATGGAAAGGCATCATATCCAAAGCACAATATTCTATCAGTCTTCAGTAGCTCAATTAATTCAAAGCACCCCAGCGGACACCATTCTCTAAAACAATTTTTTCTTGTTCCCAATGTGTTGTTGCATTTTTCCATTCTTTTGCATGTTTCATGTGTTCTTCATGGGTCAGACAAGGAAATTTATTCACATTCTACTCATCATTTTTATTAATTGATAATAAAAAGAAAGAACAAAATTGTGTTGCTGAGTTGCCAGCAAAGCCTTCTACTTTCTGAAGTGTTGGAATATCTGCAATTAATGGGAAGATTGCAGCTCGGATTTTTTCACCTTCTGGATGAGAATTTGTGGAACTGACCCATATGGCATCCCAAAGTACTTTGAATTCATCAACTAAAGGCTTCAAAAGATGGTAAAATTGTTCACTTGTTGGCTCATTTGGACCTGGTATTATCAAGGATAGAAATAAATTTTCTTTGAAATATTGTTCAGATGGTGGTAAGCTCATAAAAATAATCATAATCAATACAACAGATTTCTGATGACTTCCAATCCGATTTCCTCCAGGCTGGAGCCAGTACACATATAAGCTGAACACAAAATTACCAGGAGTCAAAGCAAAAGCAGAATAGCCATCCTCTGAAGCATTTGAATCTTCAGGGAAATTCTTCCAAATCTCCCCTTTCCAGATGTCATCCATTACATTAAAATCTGATCTTCTAAAAGATTTGCACTTTTGAGTCCCTTCATCAAAATCCTTCTGCTTCAGTTTCATCGAAATCCAATTAACAAACACGTTATATAGAAATATTTTTTTTGGCTTGTAGATGATTTTTTTTTCTTTGTAAGATTAAGTGTAAAGATCTTCATTATACTGTGGAGACTTTTCTTTTTCTGGTAACTGTTCCACATATTCTTTTGATTATGACATGAATACTTGAGTGCATATTTTAATAGAAGGATGATCATCCAGATCAAATTCATGAAGAGCAAAAAATTTAGCACAGCATGTCTTGGTGACAAGTGTTGAGTTGAGTTTAAGATGACAAAATACCGTTTCAAGTGACTGGGGAATTTTTTTAATGATTCCATCAACGTTCAACGAGCAATCATCACCAAGAATTTTCAAATTTTTTAATTTGTTTTTTAGGAAAGATTCACATCTTCTTAAGCTGAGTATATTTGATGAATAAATATTTGCTGCCTGTAACATTACTAATCTACTATACTTCTTCTCAGCTACCATTCTACACTGGCTAAGAATAGTGCCAGTAAACTTTGGAGTTAAAGAATTTGGTAACTAAAAAATAAATTTTTGAAATTTTATTCTCTAAACATTCTCTCCACAAATAAACTTTTTTAATTTTGAAAAATGAAAATACCTGAGATGAACTGCCAGAATTTCCCTCCAACATAGAATCTTTAATACAGTCTGTATTAATTTTCTTTGCACATTAAGTTTGATGATTCTTGTAAGACTTTACAGTTTTTTATATAACTCCTGTTTGTTAGGTTCCAAGTGGCGTTAGATAAACCTTGAATGCACAACCTAAGTTTGTACATTCACAAATTTTTGGCTTAAATGGCATTGAGGAGGGATATTCAGAATTAAGAAAATGAATTTGAAGTTTGGGAGGGCAATTCCAAAAACCAACATTGAAACTAATTTGTTTTTCCTAGATTTTCTAAATAATTTTTATTTGAATTCGCATACTTGCTAATATAAATACAAATTTTATGCAAACAATTAATGTAAACTATCCAATTTTTTCCCATTTTTGAATTTACTTTTATCAAGAGATTAATCAAAAAATAAATTTTCACCTCTAAGTACTAGAAAGGATTCATCTATCTCTACCATGAAAACAAAACTATTAAATATCTGGTGTTATTAATCTTAATTTATAGTAGTTAGATAATTTTATTTATTAAAATAATTTATTGAATTATCATTTATAGAAATATAAATATCTTAAAATGGTACCATAATCATACATTTTTAGTTCCGCATAGGTTTCAATGAATAATCAATCCATCACAGAAAATATCATTTCAAGGATGTATATTCCTTTTGTAATAGATTATTGAAATTAATAATATAAGAAAAATAACACAAATATTTTTTGTTCCTAATTGATTTTATATATTTTATTCCTTTACCCATTTTACTCTTATCTCCTTTTTTCAAATATATTCAATTTTTCTTGCATCTCACCTACTGAAAATATATTGATGAAATTGCTGGGAGGAAGCAGCTGATATGAGTTAACCCATGTTTTTTGAGTTGGTATTAGTGATTAAATTTTGCTCGACCTCTAAAACAACTGCACATTAATAAATTTTGAAACTCATTTTAATCATGACATTATTGATGAAATTATATAAAATAGTTCTATTATGAGATATTACTTACATTCATTTTTAATTACTTTTTTTTATCTTATGAGTTTTCCTTCCAATTATTGGGTGGGAACTCTTTTTTACAGCAAAAAAATAGAGTACACCTCATTTATTTGGGGAATCATGTGAGGTGACTAACTTTATGCTTTTTAGGTCGGTGGGAATAAAAAATTGAACAAATGCTACATAAATTACTTTATTTACTTCGCCATTACTAAAATAATGGTCTTCTAATTCTACAACAGAATTATAATTTTCATCATAGAAACTAGTTCCATCCAGACTTAGAATTAGCCTATATGAGAAATTACCCTCTAGATATCCTTTAAATTTTTTTGAATATTCTTTTTGTAAGCACTATTTTATGGGTGAATGATGAAATTCACCTCTTGCATTAGGTTTGACAATTGCAATTAATAGCCCAATGTTTTTTTGGTTCATTCAGAAGCATTAATTCAGAAATATTCCTATAAACATCTTTCAATTACTTACCTTTAAAAAAGATAAAGGCCTTGTCTTTTAAAAAAATTCATGTAAACAATGTCAACTAACTATTTTCAAGTATATGTTTTGTACATTAATATTTGATATCTGTTTATCATCCGGTTGTTCAATTGCTATTTTAAATATGAGTAGAATTTATTAGACAAAGAATAGTATTCATTTCAGAAACTTGTTATTTTTTAAATTATATTTACTTAATTTTGTTCAATTTTATACTTCCCTTTCAGGGAATGCTCATCACTGCTACATATTAAAATGATCACTAATTTTTTTCTCGGTACACTCCTTTGATAACCATGCTTTCCTCCAATGTATGAGTACTCATCTCATGTAATACACTCAGTTTTTTAATTGATATTCCTTTTGATTTATTGTTTTTATGGCTTATTCCTGAGTGTATATTTGTTTTTTTAGCAACCTCTTTAAAATATCCTCATGTCACTGTTGGAGCTATCATATAAGATAGACAATTTTGGCTCTTAGACTCCCCTCCATACTGTAGCATTTATTATACATAATTCTTTATTAATTATGCCTGATTTTTGGTCTTACTTTCCTGCTGGAAAACCTCTCAGAAACTATTTTCAAATGAATAAAATGTTTTTCAAAATTCTTCTTCCTTCTAATTCTCCTTTTTGTTGCTGTATCCATAGTTCTTGTAGAACTTTTATGCAAATATCTCCTACTTCAACATCTTGGAAACTCTTTCCTACAAATCACCAGATTTTTAAATGCTCATTAATTACACATGAATCTATTACATCCCCTGTACAGATTTGTTTAGCTTCAGGCTCTATAGTTGTGACAGAAACAATTCCTCATTCATATTATGAAGCATTTCTCAATGATATTGAATCATAAAACTTTCCAGGTCGTAATTTTGCTTGGAATCTGGAATGGCACTCTCACTAGAATCAGTTCTTTGCTCAACTTATTATCAAACATTGGGACAATGCTTTCTGAATGATGGATTTTGCTTCATACCCTATTGATCCAAACACAATTTCCTTTGCTAATCAAATAGGTGTTCTCCATCAATGGTTCCTTGGACAAAAGAATATGCTTAGACTTGGACACTATTCTCCAGACCATTTGGAGAAAAAAAAATCTCAAAAGTCTTGGTCTAGGTTATGTAAGAAAGTCAGTCTAAAATCTTTCATAATTTTTTGAGTTCTTTGCTGATAATGTCTTGAAGCTCTTTGTTCATCATACAAAATTTCTTGTGACCCTTCCTATATGTTCAACAGCAAAAGATTTGTTAACAAATGTCAAATGCTGCTCTGACTCGGAAATCAATGAAGATGGGTCAATAAGTAAAGTATTGCTATCATGTTGATCAGATTTATTTTCAACGCTAGCACAAAATTTCGATCTTAAGTCCCATAAAATGAGTCAAAAATCAAAAACATCATCATTTCCACAAAAGATCTTGTTTTGATACAAAAGATACATTCTGTATCACTACCACCTTCTAGGCTTCAACAAGAATCAATACCTTGATCTTTACCACTTGACTTCTATGATAATAATTATTTAGATACTCTCAACAATCAAGAAAAAAGAATGTTGAAAATTTCCAACCCAAAAAAATTAATAATCTTCTTCAACTGACTGCTCAAACTTCTTCAACTCATTCAGATATTCATCAAGAACCAACTTTTTAAGCTGAAATGGTTCATCTCCACTATTTGGTACACTGAGCCTTAAAAATAAAAATTTAAAAAATTAGTTTTCATTTTTTCATCAAAAAAAATTTATTTTACATACATAGTTAACTTCTCCTATTTTTTGAATCTTGTACATACTGAATTCAATACTCTTTCTCACAAAATATTTAATTACCTGGACCTTGTTTTTTTGACCTATTTGAAAAAGCCAATCAATAGCTTGGGATTCTATTGATGGATTCCAGCTTAGCTCCTGCACAAATTCACAATATTAAACATTCAATTAATAAGTGTTCCAAGTTGAATTTCTTGTATTGAGTTAAAATTATTTGCTAAAATACAATTATGTAAACATTTTGTGCACATTTTAAATCAATACCTAGCCCTGCTGACTTAATGGAGCCAAGAAGAACAAAGCAATTAATATCATTTTTCAACCTGTTTAGACTTTCATCTTGGGCCCTCTGACTCAAATCACCTACATACATTGTAGAGCCAATGTTATACTCTTTTAGGGCTTTCAAAATCCTTTTGAAAATAATCATTCCTTAAATTTTCCTTCATCAAAAAGTGTTAAGTTAGTCACTTACATTTCTAAAAAGTCCACATATTCTGAAAAGATGACTGCTTTGGGCTTCTTTATGCCTCTTTTCCCTTGCACAAACTCCATCACATTCTCAATGAGATGTAATATCTTAGCCAAATCTCTCCATGTATACTTATCAGGCCATTCATCTTTTCTAAATTTATACATTGGATGGTTGCAAAATAGTTGTAAAAACTTTAGTTTACGTAGAAATTTACTATTATCCCAAGTTCATTTTTGATCACAATTTGGAGCAAATTGCTTGTAAAATTCTTCTTGTAGTTTGTCCAGTCTTTTTTGCCAGTGTCTTCCAAAAATCACCAATATACCCTCTTTAACCTTTTTAGGGAGACTTAGTACAACATCCTTTGTTCTCTATAAGTAGACTACCTTAATAAGGTGGTTGATCGTTTTGACTGCCTGCAATGAACCAACTTTCAGTTTTGGTGTAATTTTTTCTCTCCAAAGAGACTACTCATCCCATCCATCCAAGTGAAGAAAAGTGATTAAACTCTGCATATCTTCTGGTGAGCTTTGTATTGGTGCTCCTGTTAAACATATTTTATGCTTGGAAAATAGACTAAAAATATTCTGCGTCCTTTTGGATTGAGGATTTTTAATGTTTATAATAAGTTATTGTTTCTTGTTAAATTTCCTAACATCAATTATTGTGTCAAGATACATATATAACTTACAGTGCTTCATCCTGAACAATTCGACACTATATAATTTTACTTATCAGTAATAAATTTTTTCTCCATTTGCTTAGTTATTGTCAAAGGGATGACTGTTTCATAACTGGTAAGTACAATTGCAATTTTCTGGAGCTTTTCTTCTCATAAATTATCACAAATCTGACCATGAAATACATGGTATGGAAGAAATCGAGGGTTGAAATGAAGATTTATTTCATTTCCCCAGTTTAAGAGTTCAGATAATGGGCATATAATTAGTGTGGAAAAACTTAGTATTTCACCAAAAAGCTCCAATCTTTGTTAAAATTTTATTGCTTGCTCTTTTGTTGCACTTATCAGAGCAAGTGTCAATAGCATTTTTCCTAAACCCATGTCATCTGCAAGTATTGATCCATATCCACCAAAGTGTTGTTCAATATTTTCATAAATTTATTTTTGAGGATGTGTCACACGCCATGTGACACTTGAGGCAAAAGCAGCTCATTAAATCAATAATACAGAGATCTAAATCCATACTTGAAGCGCAGAAAGTGATTCTACATAGCAACTGTGCCTTTCCTTTGTGTACTCACTATTCAACCGCACTAATCTAAACTTTAAATCTAAATTAGTCAATCTCTCAATAGTGTGTTTAGTCTTTTCTTTGATAAGCAACGCACAGCGCAATAGTCAATGAAATATTCTGCTAAATGGTTTATTAAGTATCTGTGGGTTATTAACAGGGGTAGTGAGCATGGATGGGATGGTTAGAGGAGGATTAAAGGGTTAACAGATGTTAGTGAGGAGGGTACAGGTGTAACAGGTGTATTTTTAGAGGTCTGTGGTGTGCAAAATGATGGATGGGTATGAGATAAATGTGAGAAGGAATAATGGATATAAAAGGGGTTGGATTTTGGTTCAACATTTCTTTAAAATTTAATTATAGATCATATCTATAGTTAATAGTGTTAAAGCTTCAAGTTGAATCATATTTATTGTACATTTTCTTATTTTATCAGTAATCTTTTCTAAAACTTAAATATTTTATTATTGAGTTTACAATCCTTTGTGAGATCCTAAGAATATTAATATTATCTTAAATTATATTGAGATTCTTATTGAACATATCTCAAAGCAGTAGCTCTTCCTTTGACTCACCTTTGAATTACTTCCTCGAACATTTCCTCTGTGCTTCGAAGAAGTTTCTAAACTCCTTCCTTCATCTCACTTTCAGGAAAACCTTCGACCTTGAGCGTAGGTCATCTGGTGACAGTATTATTTATTTCTCTGTAGTTCTAATCCTTTGCACTACTACGTCCTTTTTCAGGTGTTTCTAAATTCTTTTTAAATGGCACCTGTTCAATGCACTCCTCCTAGGGCTTGCGCCAGAGGCAAGTTAACAGCCACACGGCCTGTTTTCCGCACTCACTCCCTGGAACCTCTTGACCTTAGGGAACAGGCACACTCAGTTCAATCTGTAAAAGACATCCCCCAGGATTTTGATGATTCTAGCGAGGAAGAAGAAGGAAAGGATACAATGCATGAGGCACCATCTGCCCCTGCTACTCACCCTTCTGGTCAACCTTTGGAACCTGGACAATCTGATTCTCTGGAAGACTTCATAAGACTTTTAATGAAAACCCTTTCAAATCCAATGTCTTTGGAGGGATAAAAATTCAAAACTCCTTCCATGAAATCCCCTGATAAATTTGATAGAGAAAATCCAAACAGATTGTGCCCCTTCTTGTAAGCCTGCAAGATCCTGTTCCATATGGACCAATTGAAGGCTGTTTATGCTTCTTCATTTCTAGCCAGAAAAGCAGCAAGGTGGTTTGAACCTTATCTTCTCATTCTCTCTTCCACAGAAACCCACTTACTCATTAATAACTAAGAAAATTTCAAAGACCAACTTTTTACGTTGTTTGGTGACCCTAATGAAACTGACAACACGGAAATTGAACTTGATTTCCTCTGCATGAGTGATAATGGTAAAGCCTCTGAATATATCACAAACTTCAGAGCAGTTCAAACTCAAATTGGTTGGAATGATGCTGCCCTCAAGTATCATTTCAAAAAGAGACTTCCTTTGTGGATTCCGGATCAATTAAATCTTCATGGTCAGAAGATGACTACTTTAACAGATTTAATGGATCTAACCCTTGAACTCAACAGCTTTTACCAAGGATGACTACAACATCGTCGATACACCAAAAAATATCAAGGCCTAAATTTTAAATTGGGACCTTCTTCACACCCATGGCCAACTCAAACCAAACCCAATTAGGGAATGTAAATTCTCGACCTAAAAGCTCGACCCCAGGCGATATCAGTAAGGTACTGGATCCAAAAGGAAAACTTAAAGAAGCTGAGAGGAAGAGACAAGCAGATAATGGGTTATGTATGTATTGTGGGGGTAAGCACAAGCTAGAAGATTGTTTTAAGTTGAAGGAAAGAAAAGGTACTAGTTCAAGGTCAAAAAACTAGTAGATAGTTTACTTGTCTGCAAAGCAATTTATCTTATCTGTCCGAGTTCACAGAACCTCCATGTCTTTAGGACTGGAGTTGCCTTAAACCGCATGAGATTCCTTCTTTTTAAGGGGGATACCCTTTTCAGTTGTCTTATAGACTCTGGAGCTTCAATTTCTTTTTTAAGTTTATCTTTTGCAGAGAAGTTAAAGCTGACATTCACAGATATTGATAAAACTAAAATTAATTTGGTTGAATCAGAGGAAACCAAATATTGGGTAAGTAAGAAAGTTTTATGGGTTTTCAAATTTCCAAATTCCCCCCCCTTTGAGTGGGAATCATCAGTCTTGGACACCCCAAGTATGGACAATACCATACTTGGCCATGAATTTTTAATGCAATGGAATCCTGAAATTGATTGGTCATGGGGATTGATCACCCCACGTGCTAAGTATATTTCTGATTCTTCAATGCATGTCAATAGGGAGTTAAACCTCCATCCTGACAATGTCCATCTAGAGGACAAATCTCTGCCAGATGAATTGCAAGCATCTGATCTTTCTCTAAATGAGCAATCGGCTAACCCTTCTAGCTCAATCATTTCACTCAAAAAGGATTTAAATTTCCTCGAAGTAGTCAAATTATGCTCTCTCAATTCTGGTCTTCCCTTGACAGATTCTCTCAAAGATGATGAGGACAACCAAATCAACTCTACTGGAAATCTATCACAATCTCCTTGATTTTTTCTCAATCCGCAAGGCCAATAATTTACCACCTCATCAACCCTAAGACCATCAAATAGAGTTAATAGTCCCAGTACCTCTGGCAGGTCATGTCTATTCTTTGTCAAAGGATGAATCTCAGATTCTTTGAGACTACATTGCAGAGAATGTAGCCAAAGGTTTCATCAGAGCCAGTAAATCTCCAACCAGCTCCCCTGTTCTTTTTGTACAGAAAAAGGATGGTAGCCTCAGGTTGTGTGTTGACTATAGAAATCTCAACACAGTCACTAAGAAGAATGCATATCCTGTTCCTCCTACGTCATTGCTTCTTAACCTTTTCAATGGTGCTTATTTCTTTTCTAAAATTAGTCTAAGAGGCGCTTACAATCTTATTAGCATTGCGAAAGATGGTGAACCATTGACTGCAATGTGCACTAGATTTGATAGTTCTGAATATTTAGTCATTCCTTTTGAATTATGTAACGCACCATCTACTTTTCAAACTTTTGTTAATGACATCTTTCAAGATGTTTTTGAACAATTTACTGTCATCTATTTAGATGATATTTTAATTTTCTCGAAGACACTAGATGAGCATATTCATCATCTTCGACATGTTCTAAATCGCCTTCGAGATCACAGTCTCTTTTCCAAGCACAATAAATGTGAATTCCATCTCAAATCTATTGATTTTTTGGGTTTTATGTTGTCCACTTCTGGTTTAGTCATGGACAATAAAAATGTCCAAAAAGTCTTGGAATGGCCTGAGCCCAAACCTGTTAAATCCCTCCAAGGATTTATGGGTTTTGCCAATTTCTATAGAAGATTTATTAAATATTACTCTAAAACTATTTCCAATCTTACTTCTCTTCTTAGAAAAGATATTCCTTTTGTTTTTACTTCTATATCACAAAAGGAATTCAAAGCATTGAAGACTGCGTTCACCACAGCTCCAATTCTTTGATACTTTGATCCTTCTGCTTTGATAATAGTCGAGAAAGACGCTAGAAATTATGCTCTTGCAGGGGTTATTTCTCATTTGAATCCTGAAACAAAATTGTTTCATCCTGTTGCTTTTGAGTAACGCAAACTTATTGCGGCAGAATCAAATTATGAAATTCATGACAAAGAGTTTTTAGCTATTATTCATTGTCTTAAAAAATGGCACTCTTTTCTTCTCAGCCTAGATAATCCTTTTCAAATTCTGACTGACCATAATGCTTTTAAATACTTTATGTCTTCAAAAGTGTCAACCAGGCGTCAGGCCAGGTGGGCTGAATTTCTGTCTGAATTTCCTTGTTTCATTTCCTATCGCCCAGGTAAGAACTGTATTGTCCCAGATATCCTGTTACACCAGGACAACTTTTACATGCAGCGGGGTGACGCATTTGCTGACAAGAACCCAGAAAATGTGAAATCAATCTTTAAAAAATCAATGTAAACTACTCATCAACTTAATTTGATGACAATTCAATCTTTCCAAAATCCACTATCCAACATCCTTGAAGCTCAGTCAAAGGACAATTATTGTTTAGGGTTAAAAGACAAAATACTCTCAAAGCAAGGGGCCAAAAGATTTAGTATTGAATCAGGTGGAGTAGTCATACCCGACAAAAATGAAATAAAATTATGGATTTTCAATAGTCAACATGATTCTCCATTAGCTGGTCATTTTGGGGTTGATGAAGCCTACCAGTTAATAGCAAGAGATTTCTTCTGGCCAGGAATGACCAGAGAAATCAAGGCCTATATAAGATCTTGTTTAAAATGTAATAGGAATAAGGCTCCCCCTCACCGGAAGCATGGGTTGCTTCAACCACTACCTATTCCCTCAAAACCTTGGGAATCTTTATTGATGTATTTTTTTTCTCAACATCCTCTTTCTAATAATTTTGATGCTATATTAGTAATAGTAGATAGATTTTCAAAACTGTTTATTTTAATTAAAACCACTAATACTGCTGCAGCAGAGGATTTGTCAAAATTGTTTCTAGAATATGTATTTTCCAAACATGGCTTACCTAATGATATTATTTCAGATAGAGGCTCATTGTTTGTATCCACATTCTGGACCCAATTGTGTTAACAACTCAATATCATGAGGAATCTCTCCACGGCCTATCATCCTGAAACTGATGGGCAAATGGAAAGGGTAAACCAAATCCTCAAACAATACTTTTGAATGTATGTCAGTTATCAACAAGACAATTGGAAAACATGGTTAAAATTGGCCTAATTGGCCTATAATAACTTGACTCATTCTTTGACACAAAAATCTTCTTTCAAAACTGTTTATAGAAGACATCCTCAATTCAGCTCAATCCATGTAGGAACTAGTCATCCTGTGGAACATTATCTTTGAACCATATCACAAATCCAAGAAGAACTTAAATCAAACTTAGAATTAGCAATTCAAAGGTACAAGGAACAGGCTGACAAACATCGACAATCTGCTCCTTCCTTTAAACAAGGCAAAAAAGTATGGCTCGACGCACAAAACATTTTAACGACTCAACCATCAAATAAACTGGCCAAAAAACGCTTGGGAGCATTCGAAATCGACTCCAAAGTCTCTAAAAGTGCATTTTGACTTAAGCTACCTCCTAAATGGCAGGCTATTCACCCTTTCTTCCATGTATCTCTCCTGGAACTGGCTCAAGAAACATACCCGGGAAGGAACCAACCTCCTCTGGAACCGGTCAAAGTAGAAGCCCATCTAGAGTGGGAAGTAAGCAGTATCCTTTATTCAAGAATGCGCAAGGGGAAAATTCAATACCTCGTGGAATGGGAAGGCTTCCTCAATGACTCAGACAAAACATCCGGGGAATCAGCCATCAATATTTCTAACGCCCCTGAACTCCTAAAATCTTTTCATCTTAAATATCCTTCAAAACCAAAACCTTAGAACTCTCTTTTATTTTTCTCTTCTCTTCTCTTTTTTCTTTTCTTTCTCTTTTCTTTTCTTTTCTTAAAATTCTAAAACTTCTTTACTTCTAAAAATCCTTCCTTTGTTTTCTCTTTTCTTCTTTCTTTTTTTTTCAAAAGTTTTTTTCAAACTGCTTTAAAATAAATAAAATAAAAGAAAATAAAAGAAAATAAACTAAACTAAAATTAAAAAATAAATAAATATAAAGTCTTAATATTCATCAAAATGAAATCTTAAAAATCAATAATTCCTTTAATTTTTTCTTTCTTTTTCTCCTTTCAAACTTTTTTTTTTTTTCAAAATACCTTTTTTCCCTAATTCCTTTTCTTTGAACTATCGAAATTTTTCACAAACTCAATACAACAATTTTTCTCAAACTTCACTTCAACCTTTAAATCTCTCTTTTAAAGATCTTCGAACAAATTACTTCTTTCTTTCAAATTTTTTTTTCAAAACAATTTTTCTCTTTCTTTTCAAATAACCAAAAATTCCTCAAAAACTTCAAAAAATAAATAAACTTTCATGAATAACAAATTTTTCTCTCATTAAATTTTCATTTAAGCATAAAAAACAAAATTTTTTCAATCAACTATTTTTTTTCTTACTTAAATTTTTCTTTCTTTTCAAAACTTAAAACTAAAATATTCTCAGTTAAATATTTTTTCTTTTCTTCTTTCAAAATTTTGAAACAAAAAACTTTATTCAAATATTTTTTCTTCTTTCTTTTTTCTTTTTCTTTTCAAAATCTTTTAAAATAAATATTAAAATTTCAATTAAAACAACAAAAAAAAATAAATAAATACACAAATTTCATTTACTTTCTTCTTTTTTTCCTTTCCTCTTTTCTTTCTTTTTTCTCTTTACATTTCAAATTTTCTCCTGCATTTTCTCCTGAACCAATTTCTTCATTGTTTCTAATACCACTCTTATTTCCTTCCTGCATTTTTCAAATACCTCTTCCTCTCCTACCGGTACCACTTCTCCAATCTCCAGTAATTCTTCAGCCACATTAAAGGCGTAATCATCAAAAATCTTGTTGATCTCATCACTTAAATTTTTGATGAATCAAGCTTGTCAAACCTTCCGAGGTTTCTTCGACCATACCTGGTCAAGGGTTTCCTTGTTCTCCTCCCTTGAATCAGCCGCCAGTTGAATGGCCTCAACTGGCAGCAATGGTGCAGCTTCTACAATTGGAGCTTCCACAATGACATCTGAATTCTAAAACGTACAGTCATCAGTAAAAAAAATTTGAAACAAGAAAATTCAGAACTTACTTCAAAAACCGGGTCAGCCTCTAAAAATAGCCTCGGGGTGACCTCTACTGTCACTTCCTTCTTGTCTTCATCATCATCTTTGATGATCATCTGCTGCTTCTTCAGAGTCAGGTTCAAGGTGGGAACTTCCTCCTCATCCTCTTCAACGAGTTCATCCACCTCTTCTTCCACCCCTTGTTTTTTACCTGTGGCCTGGGTTACCCAAGTTGCCACGGTATCCTCAACCTCTTCATCAACTTCTTCTACCAATCAATCGTCCCCAACCAAAACGTCCCAAATATCCTCAACCACCTCTTTGGCTTCAGGATTGCCAGTACTTGATCTTTGTGAATCTTCTCTTGATATCCTCATTTTTCGAGAGCACATCACATTTCACCTGTCTCCAGCAGCAAAACTTGCATTTCTGGCAAGGACCTCATGTGGCCGTGCATTTGACGCAAAAGTACTCCATCAATTTTCAGGCCGTGCATGCTTGGGGATATTTACACGTAAAAATTCCACCATCGGCTTTGGGGTGTGGAGGTGTGGGAGTTGGAGTAGGGCAATTCGACATAATAAAAGAAGAAGTAAGAGAAAGTGGTGTGGGAAAAATGTGTCTCACACTCAACGGCGCTCGCGTTTTATACCCGCGCATCTGTCACGTGCCACAAGACACTTGAGGCAAAAGCAGCTCATTAAATCAATAATACAGAGGTCTAAATCCATACTCGAAGCACAGAAAGCAATTCTACATAGCAACTGCAACTCTCCTTTGTGTACTCACTATTAAACCACGCTAATCTAAACTTTAAATCTAAATTAATTATCCTCTCAATAGTGTTATTAGTCTTTTCTTCGATAAGCAAGGCACAGCGCAATCATCAATGCAATATTCTGCTTAAAGGTTTATTAAGTATCTGTGGGTTATTAAGGGGGGTAGTGAGAATGGACAGTATGGTTAGTGGAGGATTAAAGGGTTAACGGTATGGTAAGGTAAACTCTTACAGTCGCCTTGCTGTAAGCAGAATCCGGAGGAGATATGTGGATTTAGCTGAAAACCCCGTCCTTCCAATAAAAATAACAAAATGGGAATTCTAAATCACTAAGCTAACCAATCTACTTGGATCTGATTGATGAAAATAATGAAACTCTAAAATATTTAACGCTTATTGAGATTAAAAGAAAGTGGCTGTTGATAAAGAAATACTGATAACAACAATTAAGGTGTACCAGTGAAAGATCTGTAAAGATTGACTTTTATGTTTTTATAATAATTTAAATTTATATGAGGCAGCAATAATCAAGTCCCAGCAATGAAGACCTTTCTAAAGATACCCTATATGAAGTGTGATTTAAATTGTTGAATTGTATTTCTAAAATGTTATGTATAAATAATAAATTTTATATGGGTATTATAACTTATTTAATTTGTTGAGTAATAAAAAATGAGACCATGGTGGTTAATGATTAAGCTGTATGATGTATCCCCCCTTCTCAATTTCGAGTTTGAGAAGCGCTTAAGTATTCCTAGTCATGTGCCTAAGCTTTCCCCTCCTGAGCTCTTCCAGAGTCAATCCGGAGCCCGAACGGAGCCAGAACGGAGTCCGTACGGAGTCAAAGCGGAGTCCGTACGGAGTCTGTACAGAGTCCGTCCGGAATTCCGGACTCAATTAGAACCTTAAAACTATAAAAAAAAATCTAGAAAAATTACACGTAATAGAGCTACTTCCCCTTTACATACCAAACTAAGTTTCGTAGTCTGCGCAGCTCTAATTACCCCGTGAAAATTCATCAAAGTTAAGTAATTTTTGAAAACGTAAATATTTCTATAAAACTTTAAATATCATTTAAAAATATAAGAAAAATAGTAAAAATTCTGGGAAAATTTGCCAAGGTTCTTGAGTGACTTGACTTGATACTTATAAATTTTTCAGACCGTAAAAATAAGTTTTCTCTGTAAAATAAATTGTATTTGTGTAGGCATTTGCTCGTGACAAATTTCTTCATATTTTAAACTCCAATAAATTAAATAAAACCCTTTTATAAAAAATAATAACACCAATCTTGCACGCCGTAATAACACCATTTACATATTTAGGTGCCGTACTAAACTTTAGGCTACCACATCCTCCCTCCAATCGAGAATGTCCCCATTCTTATAACTTTGCATAAGTGGTTGAGCAATTCCAAAAGAATTATCTTTTCTAATAAAATTATTTGATAAATTTGTTTTAGCTGGTCTTCTTTTAATTCTTTATAATAAAAATGTTGTTTCTTCTTCTCTGGCTTGATATAGCATAAAATAAAATAATATAAATCTTGTGATGATTCCACTACTGAGAGCAAGGTTTGAATCCCTTCAGACTCCCATATACCAGTCTTCCTTCTTGTCACAGCATTGAGAGAGTGGATCTTCCTATGAGCCAAATACTCCTGATTCCAGCCTCATAGGGCCCCCCACTGGGCCGAATTCTATGATTCCAATCTCGCCATAAGGTCCTCCAAGCTTCACACCAAAAAAAATGGCCTAACTATGAGGCACTAAAAAAAATCATTCCCTTAAATCCAACTACCATCCTAACTTCTGATTCCTTCATCACAATTTTATAACTTTGCTATACAGCAAACCCATAAAATACTTTTGCCAGGCTCCCAATAATAATATTAACTTTAGACCATGTTAAAGCGCCACAAATTTCACCTAATTAACCATTATGCTTTCCTTAGAATCATCACCACCTAAAATTTTAAGCTCCTAAAGCTTATCAGCACCCAATTCCAGAAATAATTGAATAACCAGTTTAGAGTCTTAATGGACAGTGATAAATTAAAAGATTGAATTGAGTTATCCAAACAAGATTGACATTCCAATTTAAAGTCTCGGTAGACCAAACATATAATCGATTGCCAGTTTATGGTCTTGGTGGACCAAAGATCGTTTAGGTGCATAAATAACTTGATAAATTCCTAAGTAAGGCCTAGGCTTGACCAAAGATTGAATAAATTTGATAATCCAGTTTAATGTCATAGAGGACCAAACATTTGATCGACAAGTAATCCAGTATAAGGCCATAGTGGTCCAATGAATGTTGAATTATCCTTCAGATATTAATTTTCCAGTTTAAAGTCATAGTGGACTAAAAAATGAATGAACTACCAGTTTAAAGTCATGGTGGACCAAACATTTAATCGATAAGAAATCCAGTTTAAGGTCATGGTGGACCCAACAGCTTGATAATAGTCCAGTTTAAGGTCTTGGTGGACCTAACATTTGATTTATATAAAAGAAATACGTCTCCGAAAATATCCATAAAATCTTGATTATCCTTGAAATTCAGTTTAAAGTCTTGAAGGACTAACAGCTCCAATATAAAATCTTTAATGACAGTCTTGAAAATTAGCCAGTTTAAAGTCTTGGAGGACTAACAGCTCCATAATTCGTATAAAACCCTTAAGGAAAGTCTTGAACAGTAGCCAGTTTAAAGTCTTGGAGGACTAACAGCTCCAAAATATGTATAAAAAACCTTAAAGAACGTCTTGAACAGTAGCCAGTTTAAAGTCTTGGAGGACTAACAGATATCTTGAAGTAAAATCCCATAAGTATTGAGTTCCCCTAGACCCTGTTTCCTGTCTAAACTAAGTAAATAAAACTAAAAAGAATGAAGACTGAAAAACAAAACTAAGAAATATAATAATAATTTTGATTTAATTAATTTTTTTTTTTTTTTTTATTTTATTTTTTTTATTTTATTTTTATTTTATTTTTTATTTAATTTTAATTTTAATTTTGTTTTTAATTTAAAATAAAAGATTTTTAGAAAAGATAGTTTTTGAAATAAAAGTTAAATTTTAATTTTTAAAAAAAGATAAACAAATGTGAAAAGAAAAGATAAAAAAAAGTAATAAAAAATTTTTAAAATAAAATTTTAAAAGATGCCCCCCGACCATTTGATGAGCCGTACCCTTGACATCATACCCACATCCAAGTGCAACTTGATGTGGTTACACAATTTTGAGAAATTGAAAAAAAAAGAAAATAAATGAAAGTTTTTAGAAGATAATTTTTATAATGATGATCACTGGGTGGGCTCCCTCCAATTTATAAAAATGATTAGAGACCACCAGTGAGGATCACCTTTATAATAATTCATAATATATATTAAAGAAAAGAAATCACAATCTAAAATAAAAAAAATCAAAAACAAAATAAAATAAAAGAATCTTGAATCCTGCGTTGATAGCGGTGTCTCTTGATTCGTTCCAGTTTATAGTCTTAGTGGACTTCCTAAAATTAAAAGACAAAGCCAGGATTCAACTAGAAACAGGGAAAATTTTAGAAACGAACATTATGGGGTAATTGTGTATAGAGCAGCCAGCCCATCAATTACCCCCACACTTGCCAATATTAAATTAAGAAGGTTCCCCTGTATACACACTTCTTCCAATAAATTTTAAAAATTTCCCAACACTATCTTCACCCATATTTTAAGAATTTTAAATTTTGAAAATTTTCAATGAAGGTTTTCTCGTATTTCGTTATGTTTCATCACAGTTTCTTGCCCATATGCAGTGTAACGATAGTAAATTATTTGATAAAAAAAAGATAGTTTATCCTCGTTGCGGAGGTCGATAAGATTTTTTTTTTTTTTTAAAAATGTCATAGTTTATCCTCATTGCGGAGGTATCCATATAATTTCATAAATGTCATTAAAATTGTAGTTTAACCTCATTTTGGAGTTAGACTTCGGCACTCCTGGTGCCTCTAGGATAGAACCGTTTCACTTGATTGGCTGCTACCCTCTTCTTTAATACTACTCCATCCAACTCTTCTAGCACATATGAACCGCCGGAAACTTGCTCCTTGATTTTATACGGTCCATTCCACCTATCTGCAAACATCTTTCCCCACTGACTTTCCAAACTCCTATTATACACCAGGACCATATCACCTGGGTTCAAAGGTTTCCTTAATCAATGTGCCAACCGCTCATCCCAATATCTGACTGATTGATTTCGGATCTTCATCATCCGCAAATATGCCTTTTCTAAATATTCTTCTTTCTTTTCTAACTGCATCATTCTTGCACACAATAGTTCTTCAGTAGTTTTGACCATGTCCCAGTCAACTCCAAGATATGATTCAGCTTCTAAATCAACCGGTAAAACTGCTTTCTGTCCAAAAAAAAGTTCATAAGGTGAAAATCCGGTCTTCCTTTTGGCAGTGATTCGATCAGCAAATAAAACTAAAGGTAAATAGTGCCTCCACTTTTCGGCACTTGTCCCACACATTTTAACTAAAGCATCCTTAATAACTTGATGCCCTCTTTCAACCATGCCTTCAGCTTCAGGATAATATGGGGTTGCTACCCTAACCTTTGATCCAACTTTCAATACGGCCTCTTTAAACTCTGTCCCAAATTCAGGACCTCCATCTACCGTTACCAACTTCATCACCCCATACCTATATACCCAATTATTCAAAAAAAATTCTGCCACATTTTTGGCAGTTAAATTAATAAGAGGCGCTTCCTCTACCCAACAAGATAAATCATCTCTGGCCACAATTAAATATTTATACCGTCCCTCTTTTATATGAACGGCATCTAAACTAACTCTTCCAAAGAGCGTATATTCACCGGTTGCGCGTCCAGGTTCTTTTGGCCTTAAATAACTTTGTCTTTGACATTCTTCGCATGACTGATCCCACTGTTTAACAGCCATCTTCATGCCAGGCCACCAAAATCGATCAGAAATTCTTCTAAACATTTCTCCAACGCCTCTATGCCCGAGATCTTCATGCAGTGATTTCAAAACTAATTCTTGCCCCTTCTCTTGAGTTATAACTACTTGAGGATTTGTATACCTTCTCCTCATTAAACGTCGACCAGATAGGTAAAACGTAGATGACTTCCTCTTGAAAGCCACCCATTCATTGTCTTCACAATCTTCTGGCCTCTCTAAAGTCAACAAATATTTGACTAACAAAAAATAAAAACCAGTCTGACCCCAGACTTCATCTTGAAAATCGATTAATATAACATCAATAGGGACTTCTCTATCACCAATATCACCTGCACATGAATGAGCCAATAATTGTTGACCCCTAAATAAATCTTTAATCGAGCTATGTCTTTGTTTTTCTTCTGAAACTTTGGATCCTTTGTAAACCGTATTTGAAAATACCTCTTTCTCTTTATCCACCTTTTTTTTTAAATTCTCTAATTCTCCAACATATACACCATTCCTTAATTTACTACTTTCCCACACTACCAATCCATCTTCCTCTACATACACCACATCTTCTTCTACCTCCTCTCTGCCAAATTTATCTACACCTTTTCCAACACCTTTATTAACATAAAAACTATTTTCCAGTTTATCCTCTTGGTGGAGGTCATCATCACCATAATCTAAACACAATAGTCCTGCCAGTTTAACCTCATGGGGGAGGTATGGAAAGTCTTCAGCTCCTTTAGTGCTGGCTTTGATAATAGGTATATCTTCATCGAACTCTTCTGAGTCTGAATCTTCTTCAGTAGGTGGTCTCCTTGATAAACCATCTGGCATAGTAAAAGTTTTTCCAGGCTTATGAACTAAATCAAATGAAAAATGTTGAATAAAAGCTACCCATCTCGTCATGGGTGCGTTCGGTAAACTTGGGGAAATAATCATCTGGATTAACGATTTTGCATCCACTTGCAACTCAAAATGTTGACCCCACAAAATATGCTGAAGTTTCAACAGTATTTTTGCCACACCACATAATTCCAATTTTGGTTGAGAATATCTTGATTCGACCTCAGTAAATACTACAGAATCATACCTAACTGGCCTGATGTAACCAGCTTTATCCATCTGAGACAGAACCGCCCCAGCTGCAACCTGACTTGAATCAACTGCTAAATAAATTCTACCAGCATCTTTTCCATAATCCAACTTGTGCAGGACTAAATCCTTCCCTAAAACCTCCTTCAACTTCACAAACGCCTTCTCACACTCTTCATCCCACTCCCAGTCAGCATCCTTTCTCGTTAACCGTCTCAATGGAGCTGCCAATGAAGAAAAGTCCTTGATAAACATTCTAACATATAGGAAAATGCCTAAAAACCCTCTAACTTTGGTCGTATTTTTGGGTCTTGGCCAGGACTGAATTTTGTTAACTTTCTTCTTGGACATAATCCTACCCTCTCTACATACCACATGGCCTAATATTTCTAAGGCTGGCACACAACATGAAAATTTTGAACCTGAAATAGTTAAACCAGCCTCTTCAATTCGAAACAAGATTCTTTCTAAAGTAATTTCAAACTCCCAAATGAATTTGCGTATCCTGGGATTCTCTTCCAACACCTGGTTATCATAGTTGGTTGTTGGTCCCTTAATTCCTCCATCATCTATAAAGATTCCAGCATATTGTGGAATTTCATCTTGAAGGATCCAAGCCATCTGAGCTTGATAAACTGCAACCGAATTTGTTGCACCTTGAGGTAATCTTGTTAACTGTAAACGTCCTAGTGGCGTATCGAATGTAGTTAGAGGCCTTGAGTCCGGATGTAACTCTCTCTCATCATATCCACCCATAATATCTCCCAAACCATAACACACTCTCCCTGCAAACGCTTCAACAAACTCCTCAGCACTAGGCGGTATCCCAGCATCCTTTATTGTAACCCTATTTAATTCCCTATGATCATGAACAACTCTAAGCTTGCCATTCGGTTTCTTGATACAAAATACAGGACTAGAATAACTTGACGTTGATTGCTCATACAGTCCAGTGCGTATCCGTTCTCTGACAACTTCGATATAAGCTTCTTTTAATGCAGCCGGAATAGGAATCGGTTTCTGCTGCCACGGTTCATGACATACCACAGGAATCTTGTAAGGCTCCCCATAGGAATGCTTCAACACACCCCTCTCCTCTTCTACAAAAGCAATGGCCTTCTCTCGCTTGACCATCACATCCAACAACAACTTCTTCTCTTCTCCAGACAACCAACCATCAGGTCCAAAATTAACAACACCCAGTCTCTCAAAAGTGATTCTTGACGTCTCAGAAAATTCAGGCGGATTCTTTACCAAGGGACTTTCATAAGGATCTCTTGATAACCTTGGTCTTCTCAAAGGTGGATTTAATTCAGCAGGTAGCGGTTCATTAATAGGTCGAACTTTATTTGCTACCTTCTTATATTTAGCTGCGTCCACATCTAAATAAACTTGAGGTAAAACATCGCCATTAAAACTTTCATCAAATGAATCTTCTTCATCGCCAGAATCAGAATAAGAAAAATTAGAAAAATATTTTATTTCATTTTTAAATTTTACCCTTTTCTCCTTTCCCTCGTCTAATTTATAAACAGATTTTCCAACACCTTTGCTTCCCTTATCCAACAGTAAATCACCCGTAAAGAAAGTTGGCAGTTTAACCTCTTGCTGGAGGACCGGAATTGAATTTTCACAAAAATTATTTTTTTGTGTTTAGATTATACTGAGATTTTTTATCGGATTTTGATGTGATATTTGCAGTTTACCCTCTTGCTGGAGGTCCGTAATAGAAGGAGATAATTGCAGTTTAACCTCTTGCTGGAGGTCCATAATAGAATTTTCACAAAAATTATTTTTTTGTGTTTTAATTATACTGAGATTTTTTATTGGATTTTGATAAGATTTTCACAGTTTACCCTCTTGCTGGAGGTCTGTGATAGAAGGAGATAATTGCAGTTTAACCTCTTGCTGGAGGTAATCAAACATACCCTTCCAATTTTTATCCAACCTAATTTGGCCCATTTTGCTTTTTTACCATTTTTAAATTTAATAGAAAAACAGGGTAAATCCAATAAACATATAGTAAAGTCCATAACGTATTTGCACTCCAAAGTAATATTAACAGAAAATAATTGAGAATCCACTTGAATTATCTCCAAGTGAGCTGACCTATTGCAATCCGGGATCTCATCCTGAGGAGAGATTACAACATTAGAGTGATCAGCCCCTGCTACCCCAAAAAATGAGGGCATCCATCCTTTTCCAACAAACATAATTCACCAGAAGCCGTCAGTTTTATATGCCGCTTCTTGGTGCAAACACAACACTGGCACAGAGTAGTAATCCCTGGCCGTCTTTCCCAACCTTCATCTCCAGGAGGCGCTAACCGCATATGTAACCTCCGCATATCTTCACCAGTGATCTCCAAACTAATCCCCATGCCAGCTTGATACCCTATCCTGGCCTCAAAATCCATCAAAAAAGGACCCCCAAGAACAGTTTTGACTGCTCCTCTGGCCACATAAAAGTGAACCTTACCAACAGATCCACCAATGCCTAACCTGACATGCTCAGCTGTACCCATCAGCTCTGTTGCATGCCCTCCAATACCTCTGAGGTTTCCCCCAGTTCCACTTTTAATTGGCAAGCCTATACTCGTTGCTTGCTCCAATGAAATTAAATTAATTTGAGACCCTGAATCGACCAAGGCCTTTACTTCTTTACCGTTAAGAGTTACCACCAGGTAACCCAGGGGAGTGGAAAAATGTGTATCTACATCTTCCTCAAACTTTTCAGCATTTTCACAAATATATTCCACCTCTCCAGTGGAAACCCGACGCCTCGTCAAATGCTTCTTTTGCTTTTCAGCAAGCGCCGGACTAATCGTAAATAACTCCCCCAAAGATAAGGGAATCTGAAGTTGATTCACCCTATTCAAAACTGCGTCCATCACATTAGCTTGACCAGAAACTACTGGCCGCTCATACTGGACCTTTTATTTAACAACCTTGGCCCTGGGTACCTCTTGAGGTCCAACCGAGCCATCTTCACCCCCCATTATAACATCTTCACTTTCTATAACCCTAACTCCGTCACCAGCTTCTTGCACTAATCCTGATCCATCGCTAGTCCTTCTTACACCCTCCATTGGGATGGGACCGCTAAAACTTGGTCTGGGTAGAGACGCCAACGGTACGTCCTCCTCAGAATCCGAATCATCCTCTGGCATAGGCTCACCATTTAAATCAAACTTGCCATAACTAGGGGGCGGCATATCAGCAATCCCCTTCTGCATTTTATATAATTCGTCCTTAGAGTAAGGGTTCAATTTGTTGGCGGCAGTTTGAGCACTAGAATTCTTGTCCTTAGAGTAAGGGTTCACTTTGTTATTGGCCTTGCCAGGATTAGCCCTCAATTGGCTCTGAATGCTACTTTTCGCCTTAGTAGCAGCTACTCTTCTAGCAGCATTAACATTGTATTTGCCAGCCATACAGCTACCCTCCACCTGGGCAACCGTCGCCAGCTTTAAACCACCAAAAGAAGTAGAAAATGTGGCTTTACTGACCTCTTTCTCCTTGCCCTTGTCAGCTTTACCACCATTACCATTACCATTTTTGCCACTCTTGGCATTAACATCTTCATCCGTCACCTCTTTAAATCTGGCTCTCCTTTCAGCCGTTAAACTTCTTCTGACCAAATCAGAAGAAGACTGTCCATCACTGGGCTTGATGAACAAACCATCAGGAAGTTTATAAACTTTACCATCAAATAAAACTCGCCCAGCATCCATATCCTTATCAAGAGCAAAACAAACTGTTACTCTATGACCCCTCCTATTACAATAGGAGCACACCTTTGGCTCATCATAGCCACCTCTATATCCATTACCACCATTCCCACCATTTCTCCCATTGCCTGGGAAGCGGTTACCGTTGTTATTGCCATTATAATTTTGACGTTCATAACCTCTAGACTGATAAGAAGTCGACGTCGACAAAGAAGCGATTGGGGCCTTGTTGGCCTTCTGAGTCTCTTGAACAAATATTTTTAATTGTTTTGTTAAATCAGCCAAGTGATCGACCATCTTATTATCTACATTGCCCTCCACTTTAGCAGCAGGTAATCCCATTTGTGCCTTCTTGGCCTCCTGGGATTTGACCATAATATCGTTGTTTTTGGCCAAAACCTCGCTAACCTTGCTAACGTATTGAGTGCAAGACTCTTGATATTTTTCCAACGCTAATAACTTTAGATGGGCCTGAATTTTCTCTTTGATAACCTCCAGAGCCGGCAGTTTCTGCTCACCATTAGGCAGTTCCTTCATCAAATCTTTTCTTGAAAGATCCTTCAAGACGTCCATACGAATATCCCTGCTACATGCTGTCCAAAACAAATCTTTTGCTTGGTTCTCATGCACTAACTTGTCCACCAGTATGAGATATTCCACCACTTCATCAAACTGAACACAGAGCTTTTTGAAGTCAGCCATAGAAGAAACACCACCTTTTGCTTGCCAGTCTCCAACAATTTTATTGAGGTCCATCATAGTAAACCTAACACCCCATCTATCAACCATAGCTTTAGAAAGCTTAACCCAATCCTTGTCCTTAAATGCCTGCATAGCAATAACCTCTTTTTCCACCTCCCTATCAGCAAAAAAAACCTAACTTGCTTCACCATATCCACATGAGAAGCACCATCAACAGAAGCAGCAGCTTCATACCTGCTAATGAACCATTTAACCTCCTCCCCATCAAAATTTGGGCCATCCCATGAAACAATTCTAACTGAGGGAGTAAGAGGGTTAGAAGATCCAGAAGCAACAGCAGAAGAAGACATCCCAATATGTAATGAGAAGCGTTAACAATCGATAAAATAACAAGCCTCTTGCAGGCCAATAACAAAAATCCAATTAGAGTTCCAGAAAATAAGCCTCTTGCAGGCTAATAACGTTCTTGATCCAAGTAAGTCTTTAAAGAAAGCTAGAGAAATCGAACCCCATGTTGGGCGCCAACTATGGTAAGGTAAACTCTTACAGTCGCCTTGCTGTAAGCAGAATCCGGAGGAGATATGTGGATTTAGCTGAAAACCCCGTCCTTCCAATAAAAATAACAAAATGGGAATTCTAAATCACTAAGCTAATCAATCTACTTGGATCTGATTGATGAAAATAATGAAACTCTAAAATATTTAACGCTTATTGAGATTAAAAGAAAGTGGCTGTTGAGAAAGAAATACTGATAACAACAATTAAGGTGTACCAGTGAAAGATCTGAAAAGATTGACTTTTATGTTTTTATAATATTTTGAATTTTTATGAGACAGCAATAATCAAGTCCCAGAGATGAAGACCTTTCTAAAGATACCCTATATGAAGTGTGATTTAAATTGTTGAATTGTATTTCTAAAATGTTATGTATAAATAATAAATGTTATAAGGGTATTATAACTTATTTAATTTGTTGAGTAATAAAAAATGAGACCGTGGTGGTTAATGATTAAGCTGTATGATGTATCCCCCCTTCTCAATTTCGAGTTTGAGAAGCGCTTAAGTATTCCTAGTCACGTGCCTAAGCTTTCCCCTCCTGAGCTCTTCCAGAGTCAATCGGGAGCCCGTACGGAGCAGGAACGGAGTCCGTACGGAGTCCGTCCGGACTTCCGGACTCAATTAGAACCTTAAAACTATAATAAAATATCTAGAAAAATTACACATAATAGAGCTACTTTCCATTTACATACCAAACTAATTTTCGTAGTCTGCGCAGCTCTAATTACCCCGTGAAAATTTATCAAAGTTAAGTAATTTTTGAAAACGTAAATATTTCTATAAAACTTTAAAATTCATTTAAAAATATAAGAAAAATAGTAAAAATTCTGGGAAAATTTCCCAAGGTTCTTGAGTGACTTGACTTGATACTTATAAATTTTTCAGACCGTAAAAATAAGTTTTCTCTGTAAAATAAATTGTATTTGTGTAGGCATTTGCTCGTGACCAATTTCTTCATATTTTAAACTCCAATAAATTAAATAAAACCCTTTTATAAAAGATAATAACACCAAACTTGCACGCCGTAATAACTCCATTTACATATTTAGGTGCCGTACTAAACTTCAGGCTACCACAACGGATGTTAGGGAGGAGGGTCCAGGTGTAACAGGTGTATTTTTGGAGGTCTGTGGTGTGCCAAATGATGGATGGGTATGAGATCAATGCAAGGAGGAATAATGGATATAAAAGGGGTTGAATTTTGGTTAGACATTTCTTTTGAATTAAATTATAAAACATATCTATAGTTAATAGTGGTAAAGCTTCAAGTTAAATCATTAGTATTGTAAATTTCCTTATTTTCTCAGTAATCATTTCTAAAAGTTAAATCTTTGATTGTTTAGTTTACAACCCTTTGTGAGATCCTAAGAATATTAATATTATCTTAAATTATATTGAGATTCTTATTGAAACTATCTTGAAGAAGTAGCTCTTCCTTCAACTCACCTTTGAATCACTTCCTTGAACATTTCCTCTGTGCTTCGAAGAAGTTTTTAAACCTCTCCCTTCATCTCACTTTCAGGAACACCCTTGACCTTGTGCATAGGTTTTTGGTGACAGGATGGTACACACTGTGAATCCATTTATTGTTATCATGCTCCCAAAGCTTATCCAGTTTATCTTTCATAAATTTTTTGTTTTCAATCATAAAGTTTACTGCTTGAAGTTGGTGCATTTTTAATGCCATTTTTATTCCTAGTATTTGATTTTGAGTTATCAAATTTCTTCCAATCCTAAATGAGTCAATTTCTTATTGATAAGAAGAAATATTGTAAAAAATTTTGCTGTCATAATCATTGATTTCAAGTATACTTATTCCAGTAAGATAAATTTTTTGTTTTATTTAATTAAGATACCTTTTGATTCCAAATAAAGTGCACCACAGCTGCAATGTTTCATTTTGCTGTTTGACAATGTAGCTCTGAAAATAGGCTTTAAGCTGCATCAGCATCACAGATTCAAAGTTCAACCAATGAGAAAAATTTTCAATTTCTCCAAGAAGCGGTCCAATTTTTTCACTTTGCTTTTCCTAAAGATCTCCAATAATTTTAAGAGTCTTTGTGTCTAAAATAGAAAAAAATATGATCTCTTTTTCTACCTCACTGAAGTATTGCCTTTTCCGTTTTAATTTTTTGATAATTTTAATATCATATATGATTGTGTTGGTTCAAATGAAACCATAAATTGACCAAGAAATTTCAAGGAACTCATTTTGTAGAGATATGGGAAGGAGTAAAAATGAATATAAATGGTTTAGAAATTGCACAATCCAATTAATCAATATTTAGACATATTTCATGAATATGCATGTCATTTTTGCCAGGAGCCCAGTGACTGCATGGAATTGATCGGTAAAATGTATATAATAACACAATAATTTTTGTCAGAATTTTGAAGTCAATTTATGGTTACCTTGAATAGGTTTTCACTGAACCCATACCATAACTCAAAATATTGATAAGTATCTTCTTTAAGGTCCAAAAAATTATGTACATACAGATTCTTTTAGTTAAAAAGAAGTTAAATTATTTTTGCACAAGGAACCAATGTATGTTATAAGAGTAGTGAAAATTTCACGTGAAATTACACTTTGAGTAAAATTTTTAGATATCTTTCTTACATTTTTTGTTTTGTCAGATAATATATGACAAAAATGTGTTGATTAAAAAAATGGTAGGTTTTAAGAGATCTCAAGACTTCTGAAAATCCCAAAAATAATCTTGAATAACCAAGCCACTCATTATGTATTATCAATTTGAAAAAATGATTATATCCTTAAAATGAGAGAAGCCAAATAATACTAAAAAGCCTACATTATCAGTCTCCTATATTTTAAAGCTAAACATTATAATTCTGCCTAAAAGAATGGCTATCAATTTTGCCTAATCATCTTAAAAAAATCATTCAACTTTTACTAAGTCTTGGGATCTCTTAAAATCTCCATTTTTTTTAATCAACACATTTTTGATATATAATATCTTATAAAAAAAATCTAAGAAAGATTTTTACACAAAGTGTTATCACTGCGCAATACGGGGGGCGGACTTGTTAGCAAGTCCGCAACCTTGGACTCAAATTCACCACAGATTGAACACACATTGAGCTATTGACAAAGGAACCATACAATCAGGGATGAACACCACTCAGAATAACAGTTTTTGTGGGTCTTCAAGTAGAGTTCAGTATGAGTTCAGTCTGAGTTCCATCTGAGTTCAGTCTGAGTTCAGGTTGGGGACTTGCTAGCAAGTCCACCCCCTATATTGCGTAGTGTATTTCATGTGAAATTTTTACTACTCTTATAATATACATTGGTTCCTTGTAGAAAAATCATTGGACCTTATTTTAACTAAAAGATTTTTTATGTACATATATTTTTGGACTTTGAGAAATATATTTATTAATATTTTGAGTTATGGTATGGGTTCAGTTAACAACCTATTCAAGGTAGCAATAAAATGAATTCAAAATTGTGACAAAAATTATTGTGATATCAAATAAATTTTACCAATCATTTTGATTGAGTCACAGGGCTGCTGGAAAAAATGATGTGCATATTCATGTAGTATCTATAAATATTCATTAATTGGATTGTGAAAATTCTAAACCATTTATATTCATTTTTACTCCTTCTCATATCTCCACCAAATGAGTTCCTTGAAATGTGTTGGCAATTTATGGTTTTGTTTGAACCAACACCATCATATATGATATTTAAATTATCAAAAAAACCAAATGGAAAAGGCAATACTTCAGCAAGGTAGAAAAAGAGTTCATATTCTTTCTATATTAGACACAAAAATTCTTCAAATTATTGGGGATCTTTTGGAAAAGAAAAGTGAAAATACTGGACCGCTTCTTGGAGACATTGGCAACTGTTTGTATTGGTTGAACTTAAAATCTTTGGTGCAGTTGAGGCACAAAGCCTATTTACAGAGCTTCATAATCAAGTAGTAAAATAAATCATTGCAGCTGTGGTTCAATTTATTTGTAATTGAAAGGCATCTTAATGAAAAAACAAGTATTTTCTCTTTCTGGAATAAGAATACTTCCAATTGTAGATTACAACAGCCAAACATTTTACAATGTTGCTTCTTATTGGTCAGAAACTGACTCATTTAGGATAATTTGAAATTCAATAACCCAAAATATAATACTAGAAATAGAAATTGCATTAAAAACACATCAACTTCAAGCAGTAAACTTTATGATTGAAAACAAAAAAATTTATGAAAAATAAACTGGATAAGCTTTGGGAGAATGACAATATTAAATGGCTTCACAGTGTTTACTGTCCTCAAAAACAAAAGTGTGAATATATTGAACAACACTTTGGTGGATATGGGTCAATACTTGCAGATGACATGGGTTTAGGAAAAATGCTATTGACACTTGCTCTGATAAGTGAAACACAAGAGCAAGCAATAAAATTTCAACAAAGATTGGAGCTTTTTGGTAAAAAACTAAGTTTTTCCACACTAATTATATGACCATTATCTGAACTCTTGAGCTGGGGAAATGAAATAAATCTTCATTTCAACCCTCAATTTCTTCCATACCATGTATTTCATGGTCAGATTTGTGATAATTTATGAGAAGAAAAGCTCCAGAAAATTGCAATTGTACTTACCACTTATGAAAAAGTCATCCCTTTGACAATAACTAAGCAAATGGAAAAAAAATTTATTACTGATAAGTAACATTATATAGTGTCAAATTGTTCAGGATGAAGCACAGTAAGTTATATATGTATCTTGACACAATAATTGATGTTAGGAGATTTAACAAGAAACAATAACTTATTATAAACATCAAAAATCCTCAATCCAAAAGGACGCAGAATATTTTAGTCTATTTTCCAAGCATAAACTATGTTTAACAGGAACACCAATACAAAACTCACCAGAAGATATGCAGAGTTTAATCACTTTTCTTCACTTGGATGGATGGGATGAGTAGTCTCTTTGGAGAGAACAAATTACACCAAAACTGAAAGTTGGTTCATTGCAGGCAGTCAAAACAATCAACCACCTTATGAAGGTAGTCTACTTATAGAGAACAAAGGATGTTGTACTAAGTCTCCCTAAAAAGGTTGAAGAAGGTATATTGGTGATTTTTGGAAGACACTGGAAAAAAAGACTGGACAAACTACAAGAAGAATTTTACAAGCGATTTGGTCCAAATTGTGATCAAAAATGAACTTGGGATAATAGTAAAATTCTACGGCAACTAAAGGTTTTACAACTATTTTTCAACCATCCAATGTATGAATTTAGAAAAGATAAACAGCCTGGTGGGTATACATGGAAAGGTTTGGCTAAGATTTTACATCTCATTGAGCATGTGATGGAGTTTCTTAAAGGGCAAAGAGGGATAAAAGAGCCCAAAGTAGTAATCCTTTCAGAATAATTGGACTATTTAGAAATCTAAGTAACTAACTTAACACTTTATGGTGAAGGAAAATTAATGGAATGATTATTTTCAAAAGGATTTCAAAAGCCCCAAAATCATATAACATTGGCTTTACAATGTTTATGGGGTATTTGAGCCAGAGAACCCAAGATGAAAGTCTAAATAGGTTTAAAAAATATCAATTGCTTTGTTCTTCTTGGCTCCATTAAGTCAGCAGGGCTATAATGTGCACAAAACTTTTACATAATGGTATTTTAGCATATAACTTTCACTTAATACATAAAATTCAAATAGGAACAATTATTAATTGAATGTTTTATTATTGTGAATTTGTGAAGGAGCCAAGCTGGAATACATCAATAGAATCTCAAGCTATTGATTGGCTTTTTAAAATGGGTCAAAAAAACATGTTCCAAGTCACTAAATATTATGTGAGGAAGAGTATTGAATTCAGTATATACAAAATTAAAAAAAAAGGAGAAGTTAAGTATGTATGTAAAAAAAAATTTTCAATGATTAAAAATGAAAACCAATTATTTAAAATTTGATTTTTAAGGCTCAGTGTACCAAATAGTGGAGGCAAACAATTTTAGCTTAAAAAGATGGTTCTTTATGAATATCTTATTGATTTGAAGAAGTTGAAGAAATCAGTTGATTAAGATTATTTATGTTTAATGGGTTGTAAATTTTCAACATTCTTTTTTCTTGATTGTTGACACTAGCTAAAAATTATTAATATATCAGTCAATAGGTAAAGATCAAGGTAAAAACTCCAGTTGAAGCCTAGAAGGTGGTAATGATACAGAATGTATCCTTTGTATTGAAACATGATCTTTTAGAGGCAATGATGATTTTTTTGATTTTTGATTTATTTCATGGGAGTTAAGATCAATATTTTGGGTTAGAATTGGCAATTCATCTGATCTCTATGATAGTGATACTTTACTCATTTACCCATCTTCATTCATTTCTGAGTCAGAGTAGCATCTGAAATTAATAAACAAATACTTTGCTCATGAACATATAGGAAGGGCCTTGAGAAAGTTTGTACAATGAGAAGAGAGCTTCAAGATATTATCAGCAAAGAACTGATACAAATATGAAAGATGTTAGAACAACTTTTTTACATAACCTTGACCAAGACTTTTGAGCTTTTCTTTACTGAAAATGGTCTGGAAAATAGTGTCCAAGTCTGAGCATATTCTTTTTTCCAAGTAACCACCAATAGAGAACACCTGTTTGATTAGCAAAGGAGATTGTGTTTGGATCAATAGTTTATGAATTAAAAGCCATTACTCTGAAAGCATTTTCCAAATGTTTGATAATGAGTTGAGCAAATCACTGATTCCAGTGAGAGTGCCATTCCAGATTCAAAGCAAAGTTATGACCTGGAAATTTTGATGATTCAAGGTAATTGAGAGATGCTTCATAATATTAATGAGGAATTGTTTCTTTCAAAACACTAGATCCTGAAGCTATACAAATATGTACAGGGGATTTAATAGATTCATATGTAATTAACAAGCATTTAAATATCTTTTCATTTGTAGGAAAGTGTTTTCAGGATGTTGAAGTAGAAGATATCTGCAAAAGAGTTCTATAAAAACTAAGGATGCAGTAAGAAAAAGGAGAATTAGAAGGAGGAGCAATTTGAGAAACTATTTTATTTATTTGAAAATACTTTCTGGGAGGTTTTCCATCAGGAAAGTAAGACCAATAATCAGGAATAGTTTATGAATAGTTATGTATAATAAATGCTAGAGTATGGAGGTGAATCTAAAAGCATAAATTTTCTATCTTATATGATAGCTCCAACAGAGACATGAGGATATTACAAAAAGGTTACTAAAAATGATGAATATACACTTAGTAAAAATTTTGAAAAACAATAAGTCAAAAGGAATATCAATTTAAACAAATTGTATTACATGAGCTAAGTAATCATACATCTGAGGAAAGGATAGTTATAATAGTATTTGAATGAGAAAAACCAATATTGTTCATTTTAATATGTAGCAGTGATGAGAATTAACTAAACAGGAAGTATAAAAACAAACAACTCTTATTGAATATCATTTACAAAATGATATTTTTTGAAAATGAATACTATTCTTTGTCTAGGAAATGACGCTTATAACACAGGAGAAAAAAACAGGGAACTAGACGTCTAGTTGTTTTTTTGGTTTCTGGTTGTGACCCTGGGGGTGATTCTGGTTATGAACCTGTCTGAGCCCAATTCAATTTATTTTTTCCTTTTACACCTCACAATATTTTTTTTAGTTCCATTTATGACTTCCCCCTTATTTTTACCATTCAGTGTTGCATTTCATAACTTCCCCTTTATATTGTTCACTATCCCATTCCAATTTTTCTATTTTCTATCTTTATCTCCAGCATGATTGTGAGCAGATTGTTGTCTAGCACTTTTTTTCCAAATTGTATCATCAGAATCTAATTTGTGACCACCTTACTTAATATTTTTCAATCTTCCTCAACATTTTTTTGCTTAAGAGTTTTTATAGTTGAGCTAGATTTTGATTTTTTATCAGAAGGTAGCATGGCTGTCTTTAATGTTTTATTTGAGTAACTCTTAGAGTTTTATTAAAAGAGAATTTAGTAGAAAAAAAAATTAACTAGCAAAGATGGCATGTGCCCTCAAGCTGGGTTAATATTTATAATTTTTGAATCAACCTACTGTGAAAAATGTAGCAAGCCCAGAGCCGTTAACATGTGGGTTGTGCAGGGTGTAATTGGAAACAGGGGTGAAAATACAATATTTTGAGTAAGAATAACAGAACGCCAAATTTATAAGTGGAATAAGTGAAATGGAGGGTAATAAAGCTGGCAGATAAAAAATGTAAGTTAGAGAATCAATACCCTGTAGAAGTAATAGATGTAGGAAAAGCATGAGGGAGGAGGAAGAAAAAGGAGGGTTAATTTATAGAGAAATAGTGAAAAGAAACATGTGTACCCAGTTCACAGGTGGAAAAAGAATAACCTTTTATTTTGACATCCAGGGCACACTCATCACTTTCTCATCTCTCACTGATCAACCATGCACAGCCATCACACGCTCATTCCTCCTCAATTAACCATGACTCCATCCAATTTTGATCCTGCACCGCCAACTATAGCCATCTATTTTGTCACTTTCCCATACTTGTTTGTTGGTAAGTTTTTTTTAATCTTTTTATTATCATTTTTTGTTTCCTGCTTCTTTTTTTATGGTATCACTCTCCTCCTCCCATCTGTCAGAGTTTATCACAAGTTCCCATGCCATCCTTGGTTCCCCCTCTCCTTGTTTATACCTCCCCTGTATAGCCATATTTTAAACGGTTTGTGCAAAAACTAAATATATGGGCAATAAGATTAGCTTAGCAACCACCTCTGAATAAAGCCCATTTTTATGCCCTTGGTAAGTTTTTTAATCTTTTGATTTTCATTTTTGGTTTCCTGATCCCTTTTTTGATTGTATTTCATTCTCCCTTGCTCTATATTTGGCTCTCCTCTTCCCATCTCTCACAGTGTATTACCAGTTCCCTGCCATCCCTGCGTCCACCTGAGGCAACTGATTGATCAACTCCTTCTGCCCTGCAGTTGGGTTGAACTTTCCCATTTTGACTCGTGTTGCATAGTTTGCGGCTTGCGTGGCCCATTCCTCCCTTAACCTAACCTCGCTCCTCTTTTCCTCCTTCTTTTTCCCCAATTGATCATCCCTCTTTTTCCTATCTCCAAATCCTCTTCCTTCTCTTTTCCTAATCTATAATCTAATCCCCTATTATGGTTCGCATAAAGCATGCATGGAAAAAAGCTCCTGAATCTGTACGTCATACTTTCCCTTCCTTATCTCTATCCTTAATAGCTTCCTAATTCTTTACATTAAGTAGCAACATGCCCCAAACTGGCAATGCTACTCGGGATATCAGTGATTGGTTAGACAAAGAGGATGTGGGTTCCCTCAACAAAACTGCGCATAGAGTTATTAATGAAGGTTTTGAAATTGTCTCAGTCGACTTTGATGAAGGTGAAGTTGGGGGAGCAGGGTCAAAGATTGGAGGGCCAAAAAAGAATCGCATCAATTTCAACAAAGTGATTCTACTGTTGCTTGGCTTTTGCGAGCAATCCAGTGATTTGACCAAGAAGAAAGAGCTAAACTGTTACAGTTCTCTACTGGAAGTTCCTGGGTTCCTTTGGAGGGTTTTGGTGCTTTCAAAGGTTCTCACACCACGGGAAATCTGGGGGTGAACTGCTAGCAGTTCCCTCTATTTGAAACTATCAGGAATTTGTCAGGAAACTGTTGGGAAACCATCCTGAAACTGTCAGAAATATGTTTTTAAATCTGATGAAAAAACATTGAAAAAATAAACTGTCACAGATTGAATCCAGAACAATCCCTCCTTGAGCAGAGCTTAAGAACCACATTGAACATCAGTTAATCTCAGGTTTGGCAAAAGTTTGAACAAAATCACTTAGCATACCTTAATATTCAAATATTAAACTTGAATATATGTTGCGTGTATGATATAGACGCATATGCATTTGAATTTGCATGGTGGATACTTATTGCATACTAAAAATTGATGTGAAATGCCTATCCAAAGTGTATGCATAATGACTATGAAGAATTAATATGCATATAAAATATGCATAAAAGTATGCATAAAAAATTTGCATAGTGATTTTGCATAAAAAATATGCATATATATAATATGCATAAAAATATGCATATTGAATATGCATTAAAAATATGCATATTGAATATGCAAAAAAAAGGTGCATATATGTATATGAATAAAATATATTAATATGCATATAAATCTGTATAATGAATATGCATAATGATTGAAAAATGCAAAAAAAATGATGCTTAACGAGTTTATTTTATGCATAAATAGAAATATGCAATATGAATTCATATTGCATACAGATAACACTGGCAAACTATTTTGACCAAAACTCATACTAAATTTTCATTCTGCACTAAAGGTGTGAGGGAAGGAAGAAAAACAGTCCGACGTTAGAAAAATGCTACATGCACTCATTTTGTAGCAGAGCAAATGAGAAGTGCTGAATTATGGTTGGTGCCCATAATTTAGTATGATATCATAATTTTATTTAATTGTTTTTAATATTGAAAAGACTTTAGGTCGGTTGGTATGGATCTAGCTGTGCCAGGGTCTAATCTAATTATTTTAACAATTTCTTAACAATTAATGGGCTTTAATACAAAAACAGGTTGTATTTTTTGTGGGATATTGGATATGATAAGGTCTTCTGTAAAAAAAACTTATATTGTTTAAAATTATTCCTGAATCAGATGTGGGATAATCACTACAAAAAATTGTAGTACTGTGGGCAATAAAATATATGCACAAGCAGTAAAGAAAGGACCAAGTGAACCCTTTTTGTGCAGTGGGAATCATTAGAGTGGAATTGTGGATGAAAAATATAATTCATTATTACCATTTTATTTAATCAAAAAATTTATAATATTAAAAAGAACTATTGATTAATTGGTATTTGATCTTTGTGCCTCACTCATATTTATCATTTGATTGATTTTTTGTCACCATTATGTTATTAATATTATGAGTATAGCAAAAACTCGTGTGCCCAATGCATACCGGGTGATGTTACACCTTTTATAATATTATTAAATAAAGGAAAAAAATATGAAAATGATTTGTTTTACAAAAAATAAATTGATATACAAAAGCAATATCACCACGGGAAATCTAGGGGTGAATTGCTAGCAATCCCCTCTCTTGAAGTTTAGAGTGTCCCTTAAATATGCCAGGTTTATGAATACTTTATAAACATAAGTAAATTAGAGTTAGATTTACATTTATTCTCAGATTGATTATAGACAAAATATCAACTTATTCCAAATTATGCACAAGTTGATTCTCCAGAACTTGATTTTGGTCCTCTGATGAGCACAAATTGAGCACAAATTGATCTAACCTAAGCTTATGCATATATAATCATTCAGGATACTTGCTCTATTAAATTTTATAAGAAAATAAAATATTGATGAATTTATATAAAAAAATTATTATGTAAGATATTAAATTATAAATTTAGGCATCATAGGAGGGCACTTAATAGAACTTAATTATACTATGTGACACCTTAATACTGTATCAGGCAGTTTGAAACATTTAAAACAAAATGAGTCATGATGGGCAATGAAATTGCTTGGACAGACACTTTCAAAATTAATACTGACCATAATACATAAGTATGAAACCATGGCATCTATCCAATAAAAGATTTTCCTTCTGATAAATGGATTTCTCTCAGTTACTTGCTGCTAAAAAGTCTCCTTCTGAGGTTTGTCTGACCTTCAGGGGGGTAATTTGGCCACATCACACTACTTCTATTTCCATGATTGACCAAAAAATCATCCTCATCCCCATCTAAAGAGTTGATCTCATCTGACTGTGGCTGATCAAAGGGGTCTGCCTCAAGTTTAGCCAAAATTTTGGTGAACACTTTTTTGATGGATAGTGACTAACTGGTGCTTTCCAAAATTCTCCATCTGAAGTTAGGCTAAACTTCAGGAGGATAAATTTATTATGAATACCAAATTAACTGAAGAATACCTTTGCCCTAGCTACTTTGCATCATAAAAGTGTCCAACTGAGGTTTAGCCATAATTCAGGTAGACACTTTTGGAAAGGCACAGTCTGATGGGTTTAATATCTATATATGGCAATAAGTATCAGTTTTTTATCAACATGGAACTAGAATTAATTTAATACGGCCAAAGTGTCCACCTGAAGTTTGGCCAAAATACAGGTGGAAATTTTTATGAGGATTACTTAATGAAATGAAGAAGACTTGCAATTACTTTCCATCATAAAATTTTTAATATTAAGTTTATCAAAAATTGTGGTGACACTTTTGCCAGATCCAGTCATATGGGATCAACTCTCTATATGACAATGAGAATCAATTTTTGGTCAATCATGGAATTAGAAGTAATTTTATATGGAAAAACTTTCCACCTGATTTTTTTGCCAAAAATAAGTTGGAAATGTTTATGAGGAATACTAGATTAACTAAAGAAGACTTGCACCCTACTACTGTCCATCATAAAAGTGTCCACCAGAAGAATTCTCAAACTTGTGGTTGACACCTTTGGCCTGGTCAAGCCATATGGGATCAATTCTGCATATGGAAATGAGGATTTTATTTGGTCAATCATGGTACTAGAAGTAATTTGATATAGATAAAGTGTCCAACTAAATATTGGAAAAAATCAGTTGAAAACTTCATTTAATCTTTCAAAAAATCAAATTAAGTAAAATTCTATTCCTGATGATGCCCATTTTTTCTAACACCTCTTCTGAGCCTTGAAAGTAGGAATTTAGCTTGAATTTTGAATTTCATATGAAATCCCTATTATTCAACCTATTTCTTTTTCTCCCTTTATTTTCTTTTAGATATCAATTAATTTTATGTAAAACAAATCATTTTCATAATTTTTTACCTGTATTTAATAAAATTATTAAAGGTTTAATATCACCCTGCATGCATTTGTCACATGTTTTTTTGCTATACTAATAAAAATAATAATATACTGGTAAAAAAAAATTGATCAAATGATAAAATATTAATAAAACAGAAAGATCAAATACCAATGGATATGTTTTAAAAAAATACCAGTTGCACTGAAGAAGAGCTGCACCCTAGATACTCACCATCAAAAAAGTGTCCAGAATAACTTCGGCCGAACTTGTGCTGGACACTTTTGGTCAGTTGCAGTCATATGAGATCAATTCTCGCTATGGCAATGAAAAATTTTTTTTGGATAAAAAACTTCACTAGAATTAGTTTTACATAGCCAAATTTTCTACCTAGATTTCATCCAAACCACAGGTGCACAATTTTTTATCTTTGAAAAAAAGTCAATTTAGTACAATTTATCCCTGATGGCTCTCATTCGCTTCAACACCTCTACTGGCCTTTGATAGTAGGAATATTACTTGGATTACTTTTTTCATATTTGATCCCTTTAAATTAATTTTTTATTCCTAATATTGCTTTTGGATACCAATTAATAATTTTTAAAATAAACTATTTTCATATTTTTATACATTTATTTAATAATATTATAAATGGCATAACATCACCTGGTATGCATTTGGCACATGAGTTTTTTCTATACTTATAAAATTAATAATATAATGGCAACCAAAAATTAATCAAATGATATTAATGAGTGAGGAACAAATATAAAATACCAGTAGACATGTTTGTAAGAAATACTAGATGAACTGAAGAAAAAATCTACCCTAGCTACTCTCAATCATAAAAGTGTCCAGCACAAGTTTGGCCGAACTTGTGCTGGACACTTATGGTCAGGTGAAGTCAAATGGGAGCAATTCTCTCTATAGAAATGAAGATAAATTTTTGATATGAAATTACACTAGAAGTAGTTTGATATGGCAAAATTTTCATGCTGAAGTTTTGGTAAAGCTCAAGTGGATTTTTTTTTATTTTTACAAAAAAGAAAATTTAGTGCAAGTTTAGCCCCGATTGTGCTAATTTAATTCAACATCTCTTTTTTCTGTATATGGCAGGAATTCAACTTGGATTTTAATTTTCATCTTTGATTTCTTTTATTTTACTTTATTCCTCTCATATTGCTTTTGGATAGAAGTTTATTTTTTGTAAAATAAGTCATTTTCATATTTTTTTACCTTTATTTAATAATATTAAAAAAGGTGTAACATCACCCATTATTCATTTGGCGCACAATTTTTTGCTATACTGATAATATTAATAATATAATGGTGACAAATAATTAATCAATTGATAAATATGAGTGAGGCACAAAGATTTAATAACAGTGGAAATTTTTATAAGAAATGTCAGATGATTAAAAATGACTTGCATCCTGGTTACTCTTCATGAAAAAAGTGTTTATGGAAATGAGACTGAATTATCACTCCATCATTGCACTGAAAGTAGTTTTATATAGACAAATTGTCCCCTGGATGTTTGTTCAAACCTAAGGTAGAAATTTTTTTTCTTTGGTAAAAAGTAAATTTGATCCATGTTAATCTATGATGGTGCCCATTTTTTCTGAAGCCTCTACTGGCTCATGATAGCAGAAATTATACTTAATATCTTTATTTCATGTTTGATCTCTTTAAATTTAATCTTACCCTTTTATTTATCCTTTAGCTTTTAAATATCAATTTTATTTTGGTAAAAATGATAACTTTCACATTTTTTTACATTTATTATATTATATTATTAAAGTTGTTAAATCATCCATTGTACATTCATTACACATGTTTTTGCTATACTAAAACCATTAATAATATAATAGTGACTAAAAAATAATCAAATAAAAAATATGGATGACACAGAAAGATCAAATACCAATAGACATTTTTAAAATGAATATAAGATTAACTGAAGAAGACTTGCACCCTAACTACTCTCCATCATAAAAGTGTCCAGTACAATTTCAGCTTAGCTTGTGCTGTACACTTTTGGTTGCATGCAGTCAGATGGAATATATTTACTCAATGGAAGTTAAAATGAATTTTTGCTCAATCATTGCACAAGAAGTAGCTTTATACTGCTATACTATCCTCCTGATTTTTTGGAAAACCTCAGGTGCACACTTTTATTAATTTAAAAAAAAAGAAAACATATTCCAAATCTAGAACTGGTGGTGCAAATTTGGTCTGAAAACTCAAATTATCATTGATGGCAGAAATTTTATTTGAATGTATAATTTCATATTTAATCACTTTTATTTTACTTTTTTATTCCTGTTTTTGCTTTCAAATATCAATTTATTTATTGTAAAACTAATACTTTTCATATTTTTTTTACTTTTATTTAATAAGATTATGAAAGATGTAGCATCTCCCAGTATGCATTTGGCTTACAAATTTTTTCAATACTAATAACATTAATATTATAATGGTGAAAAACAATGAATCAAATGATAAATATTAATGACACAGAAAGATCATATACAAGTGGATTTGTTTAAAAGGAATACCTGATGTAATGAAGAAGACCTGCAACCTAGATACTCACCATCATAAAAGTTTCCAGCATAAGTTCGGCTGAACTTGTGCTGGAGACTTTTGGTTGCATGCAGTCAGATGGGATAAATTTACTCTATGGAAATGAAAATGACATTTTGCTCAATCATTTCACAATAAGTAGTTTGATATTGCCAAAATGTCCTCCTGATGATTTTTCAAAACTCATCAGGACACTTTCTTTGGTTTAACAAAAAATAAAGTATAGTGCAGGTTTAGCCCTGGTGGTGCACATTTGATCTAACACCTCTACTTGTTATTGATAGTGGGAATTTTCCTTAGATTTTTTTTTCTTATTTTATCCCTTTTATTTTACTTTTTTATTTCTCAAATTGCTTTGGATATAAATTTTTAATTTTTAAAATAAATAATTTTCATACTCTTATACCTTTATTTAATAATATATGATTAAAGGTGTAAAACCACCTGGTATGTATTTTTCACACAAGTTATTACTATAGTAATAACATTAATAATATAATGATGACAAAAAATTAATCAAATGGTAAATTTAAATGACACAGAAAGATCAAATTCCAGTGGAAATGTTTATAAGAAATCCCTTTTGAGTTTAAGAAGATTTGCTGTATGCCTACTCTCAATTATAAAAATGTCCAGCACAAGTTTGGCTGAACTGCTGCTGGACACCTTTGGTTGTATGAAGTCATATGAGATAAATTCTCTCTATGGCAATAAAAATGATATTTCACTCAATTATTGAAGTAAAGAATGTTTAATATTGTTAAATTGTCACCTGGAAGTCTGTCCAAACCTCAGGTCAAAATTTTTTAGCTATACATAAAAGTAAGTTTAGATTAAGTCTTGACCTTGGGGTCCCCAACTGTCCCAACACCACTTCTGGCTATTGATAGTAAAAATTTTACTTGTATTTTTTATTTCGTATTTGATCCCCTTTATTTTCATTTTACTTTTCTATTACTCTTTTTAATTTTAAATATCAATTTATTTTTTTAAAAACTAAACATATTCATATTTTTTTAACTTTATATAATAATATTATTAAAGGTGTAACATCACCAATTTCACATTTGGCATGCAGGTTTTTGCTATACTAGAGACATTAATAATATATATGGTGACAAAAAATTAATTATAAGATAAATATGAATGATAAAAAAAATTTAAAATCCCAATAGTAATGTGGAAAACAAAAACTGATGTACTGAGAAACACTTCCACCCTAGCTACTCTCCATCAGAAAAGTGTCCAGCACAAGTTCGGCCGAGCTTGTGCTGGACACTTTTGTTCAGGTGCAGTCAGATGGGATCAATTTTCTCTGTGGAAATTAAATTAAAAAAATGCTAAATAATTACATTAGAAGTAGTTTGGTATGGCTGAATTATCCACCTTGAGTTTTTCCAAACCTCAGGTGAAAAATATTTTATCTTTAAAAAAAATTAAATTTTATCAAATTTAGCCCTGATGGCACCCATTTGTTTCAACACCTCTACTGGCTCTTGAAGGCAGGAATTTTTCTTTTTCATATTTGATCTCTTTTACTTTACTTTTTTATAACTCATGTTACATTTGGATATTAAATTATAATTTTGGAAAAGAAATCATTTTCATATTTTTTTAACTTTTTTTATAATATTATAAAAGGTGTAATATAACATGGCATGCATTTGGCCCACAAGTTTTTTCTATACTAATAAAATTAATAATATTCTAATGACAAAAAATTAATCAGATAATAAAATATGAATAACACAGAAAGATCAAATACCATTTAACATGTTTTAAAAAAATAACAGTTTCACTGAAGAAGAACTGCACCCTAGCTACTCTCCATCATAAAAGTGTCCAGCACAAGTTGGGCCAAACTTGTGCTGGACACTTTTGGTCAGGTGCAGTCAGATGGGATCAATTCTCTCTATGGCAATGAAAAAATTTATTTGATAAGAAACTTCACTATATGTAGTTTGATATAGCTAAATTATCCACCTAGAGTTCATCCAAGCCACAGGTACACAATTTTTTATCTTTAAAAAACAATCAATTTAGTACAATTTATCCCTGATGGCTCTCATTTGCTTCAACATCTCTACTGGCCTTTGATATTAGCAATAATACTTGGAGTTCATTTTTCATATTTGATCCCTTTAACATAATTTTTTATTCCCAATATTGCTTTTGGATATCAATTAATAATTTTTAAAATAAATTATTTTAATATTTTTATATATTTTTTTAATAATATTATTAAAGTTGTAACATCACTCAGTATGCATTTGCCACACAATTTTTTTCTATACTTATATAATTAAGACAAAAAATTAATCAAACAATGAGTATGAGTGAGGCACAAAGATAAAATACCAGTATACATGTTTGTAAGAAATACCAGATTAACTGAAGAAAATTTCTACCTCAGCCACTCTCCATCATAGAAGTGTCCAGCACAAGTTCGGCCGTACTTGTGCTGGACACTTTTGGTCATGTGCAGTCAGATGGGATCAATTCTCTGTATGGCAACTAAAAATTTTTTTTATCAAATTTCACTAGAAGTAGTTTGGTTTAGCTGAATCATCCACCTGCTGTTCTGCCCAATATCAGGTGTATAATTTTTTATCTTTAAAGAAAAGGTAACTTATTACAATTAAGCCCTGATGGCTCCCATTTGCTTTAACACCTCTACTGGCTCTTGATAGCAGGAATTTTACCAGTATTTTTTTCATATTTGAACGCTTTGAGTTTTATTTTACTGTTTTATTCCTCTTTTTACTTTTAAATTTCTGTTTAATTTTTGTAAAAATAATCCTTTCCACATTTATTTACGTCTATTTTAAAAAATTATTAAAGGTATAACTTCACATGTTATGCATTTGGCACACAAGTTTTTGCTATACTAATAACATTAATAATATAATGGTGATAAAATATTAATCGGATGATAAATATGAAAGATACAGACTGATCAAATACCAGTAGAAATGTTTATGAGAAATACAAGATGAAGGAACTGAAGAAAATTTCCACCCAAGCTACTCTCCATCATAAAAGTGTCCATCACAAGTTTGGCCGAACTTGTGCTGGACACTTTTAGTCACGTGCAGTCAGATGGGATCAATTCTCTATATGGCAACAAAAAATTTTTTTTTATTAAACTTCACTACAAGTAGTTTTGTTTAGCTGAATCATCCACCTGTTGTTCTTACCAACCTCAGGTGTATAATTTTTTATCTTTAAAAAAAAGGTCACTTATTACAATTTAACCCTGATGGCTCCCATTTTTTTCAACACTTCTACTGGCTCTTGAGAGCAAGAATTTTACTGTTATTTTGTTTTTCATAATTGATCTCTTTGATATTAATTTTACCTTTTTATCCCTCATATAGCATTTGTATATCAATTTATTTTTTGTGAACAAATAATTTTCATATTTTTTTACCTTTATTTATTAATATTATAAAAGGTGTAACATCACCCGGTATGCATTTGGCACTCGAGTTTTTGCTATACTTATAATATTAATAATATAATGGTGACAATAAATTAATCAAATGATATATATGAGTGAGGCACAATTATCAAGTACCAATGGACATGTTTATAAGAAATACCAGATTAACTGAAGAAAAATTCTACCCTAGCTCCTCTCCGTCATAAATGTGTCCAGCACAAGTTCAGCCAAACTTGTGCTGGACACTTTTTGTCACATGCAGTCTGGTGTGATCAATTCTCTCTCAATCATTGAACTATAAGTTTTTTGATATGGCTAAATTGTTCTGCTGAAGTTTTTTTAAACCTCAGATTTTCACTTTTTTGTTTTTCAAAAAAGCAATTATAGTCCAAGTTTAGCCTCCCTGGTGGACATTTGCGCCAACATTTCTACTTGCTCTTGATGGCAGTAATTTTATTTTAATTTTTTATTTCATATTTGATTCCTTTAATTTTACCTTTTTATCCCTCATATTGCTTTTGTATATCAATTTATTTTTTGTAAAACAAATCATTTTCAAATTTTTTTACCTTTATTTAATAATATTATAAAAGGTGTAACATCACCCAGTATGCGTTGGGCACACGAGTTTTTGCTATAATTATAATATTAAAACATAATGGTGACAAAAAATCAATCAAATGATAAAAATGAGTGAGGCACAAAGATGAAATACCAGTGGACATGTTTATAAGAAATACCAGATGAACTGAAGAAAAATTCCACCCTAGCTAACCTCCATCATAAAATTGTCCAGCACAAGTTTGGCCAAACTTGTGCTGGACACTTTTGGTCACATGCAGTCTAATGTGATCAATTCTCTCTATTGCAATGAAAATTTTTGGTCCATTTGTTGTCAGAAGAATGATTGGAGATAATGCAGTTGAAGTTATTCTGTATTCCCCATATGACAGAAAACATCCTGTTTTTCCAATATCTCTTTTGAAACCTTACACATCCAATAGTGATTTATTCCCAAAAAGGAGGGGTAGACCAAAGAAAACCCCAAATGAAATCACTGAAACAGCAGAAATTGAAAAAATTCTAAATGACAGAATAGTCACTGCTGAAAAAGGTACAGAATACTTATTGAGATTCAAGAATAAATCATCTGAATATGATTCTTGGATACCCGGGAAGGAGATATCTAATCTTACCACTCTACTAAGAAAGTATAAAAAGAAAAAACCATAGAATTTTTTTTATTGTTTTTTTTAAGAGTGAGGGAGTGTCAGCCAGGCTACTAGACTTAACCAGTGAAATAATTAATAATTTACTGGATGAAGCGGCACCTTATCATTTTAATTATTATTTAATTATAATTTAGTTACATTAAAATTAGTTATCATAAATTAAATAATTACAGAAAGTTAAAATTAAAAAATTAAATAAATAATTAAAATTAAAAATATAATTTTGTCCCTTATATTTTTCTCTAACACCGTGCTCTATTTATCATTTGATTCATTGTTTTTCACCATTATACTATTAATGTTATAAGTATTGAAAAAAAATATAAGCCAAATGCATACTGCGAGATGCTCCATCTTTAATTATCTTATTAAATAAAAGTAAAAAAAATATGAAAAGTATTAGTTTTACAATAAATAAATTGATATTTGTAAGCAAAAACAGGAATAAAAAAGTAAAATAAAAGTGATTAAATATGAAATTAAACATTCAAATAAAATTTCTGCCATCAAAGATAATTTGAGTTTTCAGACCAAATTTGCACCACCAGTTCTAGATTTGGAATATATTTTCTTTTTTTTTTAAATTAATAAAAGTGTCCACCTGAGGTTTTCCAAAAAATCAGGAGGATAGTATAGCAGTATAAAGCTACTTCTTGTGCAATGATTGAGTAAAAATTCATTTTAACTTCCATTGAGTAAATTTATCCCATCTGACTGCATGCAACCAAAAGTGTCCAGCACAAGCTTAGCTGAAATTGTGCTGGACACTTTTATGATGGAGAGTAGTTAGGGTGCAAGTCTTCTTCAGTTAATCTTATATTTATTTTAAAAATGTCTATGAGTATTTGATCTTTCTGTGTCATCCATATTTATTATTTTATTATTTTTTAGTCACCATTATATTATTAATGTTTTTAGTATAGCAAAAACATGTGTAATGAATGTACACTGGGTTATTTTACAACTTTAATAATATAATATAATAAATGTAAAAAAATTTGAAAGATATCAGTTTTACCAAGATAAAATTGATATTTAAAAGCTAAAGGATAAATAAAAGGGTAAAATTAAAATTAAAGAGATCAATCATGATATAAAGATATTCAGTATAATTTCTGCTATCATGAGCCAGTAGAGGCTTCAGAAAAAATGGGCACCATCATGGATTAACATGGATCAAATTTACTTTTTACCAAAGAAAAAAATTGTCTACCATAGGTTCGGACAAACTTCCAGTGGACAATTTGTCAATATAAAACTACTTTCAGTGAAATGATGGAGTGATAATTCAGTCTCATTTCCATAAAAAGAATTGATAGCGTCTGACCGCATGCAACCAAAAGTGTCCAGCAAAAGTTTGGCCAAACTTTTGCTGGACACTTTATCATGGAGAGTAGCCAGGGAGAAAGTGATTTTAAATCATCTGGAATTTCTTATAAAAATTTCCACTGTTATTAAATCTTTGTGCCTCACTAATATTTATTGATTGATTAATTTTTTGTCACCATTATATTATTAATATTATCAGTATAGCAAAAACTTGTGTGCCAAATGAATACTGGTTGATGTTACACCTTTTATAATATTATTAAATAAAGGTAAAAAAATATGAAAATGATTTATTTTACAAAAAATAAACTTCTATCCAAAAGAAATATGAGAGGAATAAAGTAAAATAAAAGAAATCAAAGATGAAAATTAAAATCCAAGTAAAATTCCTGCCATAACCAGAAAAAAGAGATGTTGAATCAAATTAGCACAATCAGGGCTAAACTTGCACTAAATTTTTTTTTTGTAAAAATAAAAAAAAATCCACTATAGCTTTACCAAAACTTCAGCATGAAAATTTTGCCATATCACCACACAATATGGGGGGCGGACTTGCTAGCAAGTCCGCAACCTTGGACCCAAACTCACCATAGATTGAACACACATTGAGCTATTGATAAAGGAACCATACAATCAGGGATGAACACCACTCAGCAGAACAGTTTTAGGTGGGTGTTCAAGTAGAGTTCAGTATGGGTTCAGTATGAGTTCAGTCTGAGTTCCATCTGAGTTCAATCTGAGTTCAGGTTGAGGACTTGCTAGCAAGTCCACCCCCTATATTGCGTAGTGTATCAAACTACTTCTAGTGTAATTTCATATCAAAAATTTATCTTCATTTCTATAGAGAGAATTGCTCCCATATGACTTCACCTGACCATAAGTGTCCAGCACAAGTTCGGCCAAACTTGTGCTGGACACTTTTATGATTGAGAGTAGCTAGGGTAGAATTTTTCTTCATTTCATCTAGTATTTCTTACAAACATGTCTACTGGTATTTTATATTTGTTCCTCACTCATTAATATCATTTGATTAATTTTTGGTCGCCATTATATTATTAATTTTATAAGTATAGAAAAAACTCATGTGCCAAATGCATACCAGGTGATGTTATGCCATTTATAATATTATTAAATAAATGTATAAAAATATGAAAATAGTTTATTTTAAAAATTATTAATTGATATCCAAAAGCAATATTAGGAATTAAAAATTAAGTTAAATGGATCAAATATGAAAAAAGAAATGCAAGTAATATTCCTACTATCAATGGCCAGTAGAGGTGTTGAAGCGAATGAGAGCTGTCAGGGATAAATTGTACTAAATTTACTTTTTTTTAAAGATAAAAAATTGTGCACCTGTGGTTTGGATGAAATCTAGGTAGAAAATTTGGCTATGTAAAACTACTTCTAGTGAAGTTTTTTATCAAATAATTTTTTTCATTTCCATAGCGAGAACTGATCTCATATGACTGCAACTGACCAAAAGTGTCCAGCACAAGTTCAGCCGCACTTGTGCTAGACACTTCTTTGATGGTGAGTATCTAGGGTGCAGCTCTTCTTATGTGCAAATGGTATTTTTTTAAAACATATCCACTGGTATTTGATCTTTCTGTTTTATTAATATTTTATCATTTGATCAATTTTTTGTTACCAGTATATTATTATTTTTATTAGTATAGCAAAAAAACATGTGCCAAATGCTTACAGGGTGATGTTGAACCTTTAATAATTTTATTAAATACAGGTAAAAAATTATGAAAATGATTTGTTTTACATAAAATTAATTGATATCTAAAAGAAAAAAAAGTGATAAAAAGAAATAGGTTGAATAATAGGGATTTTATATGAAATTCAAAATTCAAGCTAAATGCCTACTTTAAAGGCTCAGAAGAGGTGTTGGATAAAATGGGCATCATCAGGAATAAAATTGTACTTAATTTGATTTTTTGAAAAACTAAATGAAGTTTTCAACTTATTTTTTTCTAATATTTAGTTGGACACTTTGTCTATATCAAATTACTTCTAGTACTATGATTGACCAAATTAAATCCTCATTTCCATATGCAGAATTGATCCCATATGGCTGGACCAGGCCAAAGGTGTCAACCACAAGTTTGAGAATTCTTCTGGTGGACACTTTTATGATGGACAGTAGTAGGGTGCAAGTCTTCTTTAGTTAATCTAGTATTCCTCATAAACATTTCCAACGTATTTTTGGCAAAAAAATCAGGTGGAAAGTTTGTCCATATAAAATTACTTCTAATGCCATGATTGACTAAAAATTAATTCTCATTGCCATATAGAAAGTTGATCCCCTATGACTGGATCTGGCAAAAGTGTCAACACAATTTTTGATAAACTTAAGTTTGAAAATTTTATGATGGAAATTAATTGCAATTATTCTTCATTTCATCAAGTAATCCTCATAAAAATTTCCACCTGTATTTTGGCCAAACTTCAGGTGGACACTTTGGCCATATTAAATTAATTCTAGTTCCATGTTGATAAAAAACTGATACTTATTGCCATATATAGATGTTAAACCCATCATACTGTGTCTTTCCAAAAGTGTCTACCTGAATTATGGCTAAACCTCAGTTGGACACTTTTATGATGCAGAGTAGCTAGGGCAAAGGTATTCTTCAGTTAATTTGGTATTCATAATAAATTTATCCTCCTGAAGTTTAGCCTAACTTCAGATGGAGAATTTTGGAAAGCACCAGTTAGCAACTATCCATCAAAAAAGTGTTCACCAAAAGTTTGGCCAAACTTGAGGTGGACCCCTTTGATCAGCCACAGTCAGATGTGATCAACTCTTTAGATGGAAATGAGGATGATCTTTTGGTCAATCATGGAAATAGAAGTAGTGTGATGTGGCCAAATTACCCCCCTGAAGGTCAGACAAACCTCACAAGGACACTTTTTAGGAGGGAGTTACTGAGAAAAATCCATTTATGAGAAGGAAAATCTTTTATTTGAAAGATGCCAAGGTTTCATACTTGTGTATTATGGTCAGTATTAATTTCGAAAGTTTCTGTCCAAGCAATTTCATTGCCCATCATGACACATTTTGTTTTAAATTTTTCAAACTGTGTGATACAGTATTAAGGTGTCACATAGTATAATTAAGTTCTATTAAGTGCCCTCCTATGATGCCTAAATTTATAATTTAATATCTTACATAATAATTTTTTTATATAAATTCATCAATATTTTATTTTCTTATAAAATTTAATAGAGCAAGTATCCTGAATTATTATATATGCATAAGCTTAGGTTAGAACAATTTGTGCTCAATTTGTGCTCATCAGAGGACCAAAATCAAGTTCTGGAGGATCAACTTGTGCATAATTTGGAATCAGTTGATATTCTGTCTATAATCAATTTTAGAATAAATGTAAATCTAACTCTAACTTACTTATGTTTATAAAGTATTCATAAACCTGGCATAATTAAGGGACACTCTAAATTTCAAGAGAGGGGATTGCTAGCAATTAACCCCTAGATTTCCCGTAGTTTCAAGGAGCTACAAAGGTAAGCCTTGTGCTAGTGTGCACCAAGTTATATGATAAACAGAGATGGCTAAAAGTTATCTTTTTTTGTTTCACTTGTTTTTTCCTTCAGTTTTCACTTGTCAATGCCCATACTAAAAATGTTTTGTCAAGTGCCCATACATTTTTTAATCAAATAGAGTGAGTGATGATGGCTATTTTTATTATCATTTAAGTAATTTTTTTTAAAATTCTTTTTTCAATTGAAAAGTTTACCATCATAGGATATGTCTGAAGATTTGAGGCAAATGTTATTGATTGCAATCAATGAAGGTTCAGTGGGATTTGGTATGTGAATTATCTGAGTAAGTTTAGGGAAAATCACTAACTTAATCTAATTTTTTGTTGGTTTCACATAGGCTGTGCATAGATTTTGTTTATCTCATATTTATTACCGGTGTGGTCTTCCAACATTGGCAGGGGCCTTTGTTGTGTGATTTGGCGCAGTTTGTGCAAGTCTTAATTGACATCTGTTAAAGAATTGGGTATTTTTCTGGTTTTATTCCGTGGATATTGGGTCTACGGGTATGTGGGTACTATTATTGGATAGCCCTGGTTTTTCTCTATATTTTATGTCTTGAAGACATTTTTCATATTCTGAGTTTTAAGGGGTCATTACCTCATTTTTCATTTTTAAAAGATTGCTGTTTAATTTTGTTTTTTGTGTTTTACGGGCTAACCTTAAGTCTTAGTGTTAAGTGCTTAGTACCATTGGATAGAGCTAATTTTTCTCTATATTTCATGTCTCAATGTTGTTATAGTGAAATTGCTTGTTTTAAAGGTTTTAGTTGTTGTAGCTAATTTTTCTAAGTAGATTAGTGGTTTTTATTGGTTTTCTGGCTTCAGGGAGACCGGGCCACTTCAGGCGGCATCTCCGACATCGGGCGGCCCCCCTGCCTCTGTTTTAGGAGGTTGGGGAGCACTCCAGGAGGGTTTTTTATGCAATTTGGCAGGTACAGGCGCCAGATTGGTGGGTGCGCATGGGCTCTTAGTTAGTGGTCTGTGTGTACATAGTGAATAAGACAGTTTGGGGAAACCTTAATCATCATACAACCATCCGGAGGTGATATCATTGTTCCTCACTAGGTTTTCACTGTTTTCTGGCCACAATTGGCTGTGTTTGTTGCAAGTGAGTTCTTCATTTAACTTAACTTTGGCAACTGTTTTCTCTGTTAAAGTCTTGCAAGCTATAGCAAGTATTATTGCTGTCTCTGGTGTGGATTTGAAGCCTACATCAAGTATCTTTTCTGTCTCTGGTGTGGACTTTGCTCTACATTTCAGTTCTTTGGTCTGGTAGTCTATCTGGTGGCTACTTTCTTGGCTCATCAAGCATTCAAGTGTGTTAAACAGGAGCTTTAGCAAAACAGGAACCAACTTGCTTTAGCAAGTAAATCTCACTCTATTTTTCTAAAGGGACAGGGGATTTCCTCTCTGGTTTTTCTCCAACTCCCTTGGTCAAGGCCTATAGCTAGTACTATAGGATTGTATACACTGGGTGATCATCTTTTTGTAAGAAGATGACAATACTGTTGAAAAAGTTTTCAACTGATGTTTCTCAGATTTAGAAAACCATCCATTTCTCTTGCACATTGATTGATTAAACAAGTCATGTTAGATTAGTGTGAATGTTTTTGATCAATATTTTCTTAATTACTAGTGAAATTCAGTATGAATATAAATACATATAGATCATTGTCAAAGTTGGTAGTAATAGTTTTTTGAATTGAAGGAAAAATCTGTGTGATAAAAAGCAAAAGAACCACTACGCAATATAGGGGGTGGACTTGCTAGCAAGTCCCCAACCTGAACTCAGACAGAACTCAGATGGAACTCAGACTGAACTCATACTGAACTCATACTGAACTCTACTTGAAGACCCACAAAAACTGTTATGCTGAGTGGTTTTCATCCCTGATTGTATGGTTCCTTTGTCAATAGCTCAATGTGTGTTCAATCTGTGGTGAATTTGAGTCCAAGGTTGCGGACTTGCTAACAAGTCCGCCCCCCATATTGCGCGGTGAACCAACCTGGGAACAACTATGGTGCTTACAACTGATTACTTGAATGAAATTTACAATGTATCTGATGGTGTCCTGAGGGAGTGCATAGTTTTTACCCACTGTTTGTGCTGTTCAGCTTAAAACTCAAAGGACACTGGGTTTTATAAGCATAGAAAATGTTGAATGATTAAAAAGTAATAATGAAAAATTCAGTCAAAAGCTTCAGTTGAAAGGTAAATACTTGTTGAATATGGCTCTGACAGACAAGATTGATTTCCAGTTTATTCAAGTCTAAATAGCAAGAAAGTAAAAAAACAGAGATAGGAACAAAGTAAACAAAACAGGAAAAGAGGTTTCAAGTTGGAAGAAGAGAGGTAGAGGGAGTGAGTAGATAAGAAAAGTATAGAATGGGGGAGAAAGTAAGCAGAAGAGCGAGGAAGGTTGCAGATGAGTGAAAGAGGGAAAGAGGAAAAAGACAGAAGAAAAAGGAACAGATGGAGCATAAAATTACAAGGGGAAGGGGGAAAGAAAAAGAGGAGTGAACAAGCAAAAAAGTGTGAATGAAAAGAAGCGATTGAGTGAATGAGTGAAAGGGGATGAGCTCAACCATGGTCACTCCAGGGTATTGAGCAGAGTCACAACCAGGGCTCAAACAAGGACCAAAAAAACAACTAGATGTCTAGTTCACTGTTTTTTTCTCCTGTGTAATAAGGGGTATCGAAGTTAGAAATTTGTAATTATTTATAAGGTATTTCACAACACATATAGAACGCCAAAACCTTGACCATAGTTCTTATTTAAAAAGTGCTTTGGGGGCACAATATGGCATATTTTTTAAAAATAATCATTGTTGATTTGGTGGAAAAAAGAGATATTTTGAAGTTGAAGATTTCTAACTTTGATACCCCAAACTTAAAAAAAAATTGAACATTCCAATGATAAATAGATATCAAATCTGCTTTTAAAAACATATACTTGAAAAGAATGAGTCAAAATTGTTTGCTTGAATTTTTCTTTAAAAGACAAGGCCTTTATATTTTTAAAAGGTAACAAATTGAAAGATGTTTATGAGAATATTAGTGAATTAATGCTTCTGAATGAACCTAAAAAAATCAGGCTATTAATTGGAATTGTAAAATCTACTTCATGAGGTGAATTTTATTCTTCACCTGTAAAATAATGTTTAAGAAAGAATATTCAGAAAAAATCTAAAGGATATCTAGAGTGTAATTTCTCATATATGCTAATTCTTGGTCAGGATGGAACTAGTTCCTATGATGAAAATGATAATTCTGTAGTAGAATAATAAGACCAGTAATTTAGTAATGGAAAGGTAAATAAAGTCATTTATGTAGCATTTCTTTAATTTTTTGTTGCCACAGAACTAAAAAACATTAAGTTAGTCACCTCACTTTGTAGTACATGTCTCGCAGGTAGTCTACTTTTTTGGACCAATCAGATTGTGTGTTTCAAAGAATAAAGGGGAAATAATAGCACAGAAGATAGCACTATTATAACTATGTAATTGAGTGTCAGGATAACAAAGGAAAAAAGGAAGCGCGGAAGAAGGTTTAGTGTCTGTGGGCTTGGATTTTTCAGCAAGATGTTCTTCACAAAGTGAATTGTGTGCTATCAAATTAGGAGTCCCAATGCTAAACATTAAGGATTTGGACTTTCCAATAATTTTAAATTAGGCATTGTGGCATTCAACATCTGGGTATGCCACTTAGGTGAAAACTTGATTGAATACTGGTTGAAAGGAAATTTTGGTGTTACCAGGTGTTAATTTGGTTATTATGGATATTTTTGGGTTGATTTGTGGCATTTTGGAATGTTTATTTGATGGTATTTTTCTTGTGATTTTATGGTTTTATGGATTTGGAGATGGTCTTAATGGATTTTTGGGGTGATTCTCTATCTTTTGGGTACTTCTGGGTCTCTTTTGGGTTTATTTTTGAAGATTAGTAGCAATTTTCTGGATTATCAGGCTGGATATTTGGAATTTCGGAAGGTGATTATTATCATTGGATAGCCCAGATTTTACTATATCTTTTATGTCTTGATGGTTTTTTATCATATTTTACTGTTTTTTAGTGTTTTACTTGATTTAGTGTCTTTTAGTATTATTGGTGGATATGGTGTGCTGAAGGAATGGCCACTGAGCTCTGGTGCTTTTCCGGTGCAAAAGCAAAGTGTACTGGAAAAATTCTGTCATTGTGGAAAAGTTTGGTTATGGTGGCAAAATTATCTCACTGTGGCAAATTTAGCTCAATCTTGCAAAATTAGCTTAATCTAGCAAAATTAGCTCATTGTGGCAAAATTTGCTCACAATGGGAAAGTCTGGTCACTGGGTTAAAATTTGTCTATTGTGGAAAAATTTGGTTAGAAATTTATTATGCTTACTAGATCAATAGTTTATAGTAGATCCTATGCATGTAGGATATTGTTGGAAAGGTCAGGAGTAGGAGAATCAGATAGAAAGGGGGGAATCTTAGTCTTCTACAGTTTTTTTGTCTTTTATTTTTGATAAGAAGAGTCTTTTTGTATATAATTAACAACCATATTCATATATTTCATTTAAAAACACATTTCTTTAATAAAATTGTAATACCCTTATAACATTTATACTTTTCATACCACATTTGAAATACAACACAACAATAATATTTTCATCACATATAGATTATCTTTGGAAAGGTCCCAACCTCAGGGACTTGTTATTATTTTTAACTCATTAAAAATAAAATCTTATAAAAAATAAAAGTCTTTCTTTACAGATCTTTCACTAATACACCTTAATTGTTGTAATCAGTATTTCTTTCTCAACAGCTGTATTTCCAAATCTCAATAAGTTTTTATAAAATCAGAGTTTCATATCTTTTAAAAAATTCAAGTAGACTAGCTAGCTTAGTTATTTGTGCAACCCTTTATTTATTTAGAAGGACAGGGTTTTCTTTGGTTTATCCAACTCCTTTGGATTCTGCTTACAGAAAGGTGACTGTAAGAGTCTTTCTACAGCATTAAGGAAAGAATTATGGCTCAAGGTAAGCCTCAAGTGCATAGTATACTGCACCGTTGCTAGTGCAGTAACTTAATGAAACAGGTACTGTGAGTTTCAGATACTAACTATTTAAGTTGATTGTCAAAACTATGGACTTAGCAATGAAGCAAGGAGAATGGGGACTCAATCACTAAACTACCCAAGATTGGAAGAGGCAAGGTTAAGTGCTAAAAGATTTCAACATGTATTGTAGTGCTGAAAAAAATGCAAAGGTACAGTTATAAGTGTGCATGTGAAACCTGAGAAAAACAATTTAATACTAGTATTAGTAGGCATAGGATATTTATAGGTGCTGTAATTGTTACAAGCAGTGTATTTAGTTTACTAACAGATTAGTTATTGTTTTACTAATGTGGCACTAGAAACAGAGCTGGAGATCCACAAGGAAACTATTTCAGGAGCTCTGAAAAAAGCATAAGAAGGAAAGGGCTATCAAATGGAAGAGAGAGGTAAGTTAGGTAGAAGAAATATATTCCAGATTAACCCTTAGATTTAAATATTAGAGCTTCATATTATATAATTTCAAAATATATTGTGATATATATAGCAATTTTTTCATTTTGTGATTATTCTAATAACAGTAGGAGATTGGATTTTTCTGAAAATAAGTATTTTATAAAAGCTTATTTGAGATATTCTGAGTCTTTAGAGTTTGTGCGTCTGTGTGTGTATTTCATATAGTATAGTGAAAAAGCGCAACATAGAGGGAATATAGATTTGGTAGGATAAACTATTATTAGAGTTATTTTATTGCTATAATAAGGCATATTCAAAGAGAGAGCTTTAAGTAGGAGTAGCTGTGGATATTGGGGCTTATTAAGAATAGAAATATCCAGATAGTAATATTTTTTTCATTATCTCCTAACTCATCTTTCAACTTACAAACTATTTAGTCAGATATTAGAGTTACACATTATTGCGCTGTCTTTAAAAATAAGAGTGGCAGGCACTTCTTTTTAGAAATTGAAAAGAAGAACCAACCCATCTCGCATTGTGTCTACTGCTTAGTATAGTAGAACTCTCTATAACGTGATGCCCCAAATCAATGAGGTGTGCTCTATTTTTTGCAGTAAAATACAGTCCCCACCCAAGAATTGGAAGGAAAACTTAAAAGATAAAAAAAAGATATTATAGATGAATATAAGTAATATATCATAATAGAACTAGATTAGAATATTTTATCAATAATGTCAAGATTACAATGAGTTTCAAAATAAATTTAAGTACACTTGTTTTAAAGTTTTTTCAACATTTTATAACCAATACCAACTGAAAAAACATGGGTTAACTCATATCAGCTGCTGCCTCCCAGAAATTTCATCAGTATATTTTCATTAGGTGAGATTCAAGAAAAATTGAATATTTTTGAATAAAGGCAATAAAAGTAGAATGTTTAAAGGAATAAAATATATACAATCAATTAGGAACAAAAAATTAGTGTTATTTTTCTAGATTTATTGTTTTCAATATTCTTTTATTAAATGAGAATACATCTTTGAAAAAAAAAAATTCCATGATGGATTGTATATTCATTGAAACCTGTGCAAACTAAAAATGTGCAGTTCTGGTATTAATTTAAGATTTTAATATTTTGATAAATGATAATTTATTAAAATATTATAAAATAAATAAAATAATCTAACCTTTATAAATTAAGAATGATAACACCAGTTATTAAATAGTTTCATTTTATTCATGGTGAAGATAGAGGAATCTTTTCCAGGATTAAGAGATGAAAAGTTATTTATTGATTAATCTCTTTACAAAAGTACATTTGAACATGGGAATAAATTGGATAGTTTTGTCAGCCTAGGTATCCCCAGGACTGAGTATTTCTTATGCTTAAAATAGGGGGTATCAAAGATGAGGGATCCACAATAAGGGATCAGGAATTTTATTTCCCAGGATCAGAAATTATTAATTGTGGAAGATTCTTATCCACTAGCCCTGGGGCAAGTGGATAAAAAATGCATGATAATGCACTGCCTCTTATACCCCAATTTCCATTCCTAATTCCTGATCCCAAACTCATCACATCCATGGTGGATTTTTAAGAAAGTCACATGATTTATAATTGCTGATGCCATCCTTAAGTCTTTCCTTACTCTATGATACTCAATTTTGGTGTTGAACACTTAACATTTTTTCACATCCTTATGTGTCTCTTCACTCTATTCAACTTAATTTTGGTGGAAAAAACATAACATTTTTTTCTATTTACAACCCCCAACTGCCCATTTGGTGGAAAATTCTCACTTCCCACTCATCATCTAAACCTTCTACCAACAATAATAAAGCATCTCTCTGCTAGGAAGAAAATTCACTAAGCTATGAATGCTATCACTTTAAATTTAGCTGCTGAATTTGATTCTGACTCAGGTTTGGAAGACACTTCAGCTTATATGTTTTTTCAATGATCTTTATGAAGAAAAGGATCCCAAAACTGCACCAGCTCTCCCCTCTCTTGAATCACAAAACATTCTTTCCACAAGCATATCCTCTTTAATTATGCCAATCAAACTCCAAAACTTTGAACCACAACCCATTTAAATTTTTCTTTCATACTCTCCAGATTTTCAGCTTGTGTGCTTTATTCACTTGGTTTGGTGTTTTTGATTTTGCATATTAATTTTTTATGTTGAATTTATGCTGAATGTCTCTTTTTTGGATTTCTCATTTTTTTTCATTCACCAGCTCAACATGAAATCACGTATTTTCTGCAATTGCAAAATTTTTCACTGTTTCTTTTTTTCATTCATCTCTCATATCCTTTTCTTCCTCTCCTCAAACATCCCTCAAAAAATTTAGTTTTGTTTATTTTCTCATCTCATCTCTCCAGGTAAGTCATTTTATTCATTTTTTTTGATTTTTTTATTGCTAATTATATATATTTTTTTTGTTTTTTTTGTTTTTTGTATCTAAATCTTTTTTTGTAAGTGTTTATTTTTGACTTTTATGGTTAAATTAACCTTTTTTTCTCTCCCTCTTTTCTTTCTTTTTTAGCTTTATCACCCTACTCATCATTCCTCCTTGGCATGGTCATTATCCACCCTTTCCCCTATTTCAATTTTTTTAATTCCATATCATTAAAACACATAAATTGCACTTTCTTTATGCATTTCACTAACTCCATATTCAATTTTCCCCAAATTCCAACATCATTCTTTTGCACTCTATTTTACTACTTTTCAAGGAAGGTAAGTTTCATCTCCTTTTTTTTATGAATAAAAAATATCTCTTTCCTTCTATGAAAATTTCATACTTAAATATAAGCATGACTCTTATCTGGATAACATTGGACTTATTAAATTCTTCTTGTTCTCATCTCCATTACCAATTTTCATGTTTTTGTAAAATTTTGAAAATCAGACTTGTAATTAGGGTTAGGTTTATTCAAATCTAATGTCCTTTTAACTGAAAATTTTCCTGAAGAAGACTTTCAATTTCCCACAAACATATTTGAATTTGATTCAGTGTATCCTGAGAAAATAACCTTTATTTGAGCCTTTTTCTCCAAATTTATTTATTATTATTTCACATTTTTATGTAACAAATTAGAAATAGACTTATTTAAGTCACATATCCTTAAACTGATGATTATCATGAAGCCTATCTTTTATTCCTCACAAACAGGTTTGATTTTGGTTCAGTGGTTGCTGAGATTTTGACCTTAAAAGTTAAGCCTTTTTTTCCAAATATTACTTAATTTATTTTATGTTTTTATATTGCATAATTATAGAATAAGGCTTCTGAAACTTTTATCTGATGATTATCTAGGCTTATACCTTACATCTTGTTGGAAATTTTATCATCAATTTTCAAATTTTTGTCCAATTAGGAAAATCAGAGTCAAAATTAGGATTATGTTTATTCAAATCTAATGTTCTTTTAGCTGAAGATTCTTCTAAAGACTATCTTTCATTTCCCATATATGAATTTGAATTTGGTTGAGTGGTTGCTGAGATATTAACTTTTAAAGTTGAGCCTTTTTTCTAAATTTCACTTAATATATTTCATGTTTAGACCAGGATTTGTTAAAGGATTTCCTCTTGGTATGTCTGATAATATATGTTTCATTTTTAAAATAATTTCACTCATTTTATTTCCATAGGCATATATTCTTTAATTAAAATAATTATCTAAAGCTGAAAAAGATGATAATTTTTGATTATGGGACACCTTAACTTCTTTTAATACTTTTCTTGCTCTTTGCCTCAAAAAACTCTACAATAAAGCTTTTGAAAAGAATCATCAACTTGCTAACAAAGTAGGAATACAGAACTGGTGTGACCTTGAAAGGGAAGAAATTAGAAACCAATATCTTTTAGTTCCAAATGTTAATATTACTCATTCAGGATTCCACAATAAGATTCATATCAATTGGAATGATACCAATCATCTTACTTCTGGAATTTCCTCATATATAAATCCACTAACTGGCAAACAAATCCATCTCCAGCTAAAATAAAAGGATATGAATTATATTTTCCAGACCATCAGTGTATGGTGGATTTTGGTTTGGGAAATGGTGTGGTTGAAACAATTTGGAACTCTTCTCAGGATCATCACTAAACAACCTAAGCTCCACCTGGCTTAAAATCTTTTCAAGAGTTCACACATTTTGGATGTTCTTTTCAAATCAGTCAAAAATTAATCCACCAAATAAACAAGGTAAATAAGAAGGTAAATTTAACAAAAATAAAAAAACTTTATATAGATCAAAAAAGTATGAGGATGAGTAGAGTCATCAAATATTTTTTATTTTTTCATAAATTTTTTATAAATAAGTTTTATATTTCAAATTCCTAAAGTAAAGTAATGGTCCAATGACCTTGTGCTGTATAAACAGTAATCATAATAACATTAAATTGTTTCACCAGATTCATCTCGCCTATACCTGTGGAAAGTCCCAAACTTAGTTTCTAGACTTGGTCCACATTTTGGCAGGAGGAACTTTGATTACTTTAAAACTAGGGAAATTGATATATATAAGTTTTTTATATATTAATTTACATAATTATGTTAAATTTTGGTGATTCCCACCCCATGCTTCAATAAAATGCAGGGGGGGGGGGTATTGCCAAATTTTCAAATCTGACATGTAAAATTTTTGACTTGTAAGAATTCTGGTGATACCCATCCCTTACTACAATAAAATGCAGGGGGGGGGGGGGGTAGTGCCAAATTTTCATATCAAAATTACAATATTTATGACTTGAAATTTTGGTGATACCTGTCTCTAACTTCAATAAAGTGCAGGGGGGAGTATTGACAAAATTTCTTATAACACTTTCAAAATTCTTGACTTGAAATAATTTTGGTGATACCTGTTTTAGACAATCCTATAGTACTAGCTATAGGCCTTGACCAAGGGAGTTAGAGTAAAACCAGAAGAAAACCCCTGTCCCTTTTAAAAAAATAGAGTGATATTTACCTGTTACAGTAAATTGGTTACTGCTACCACAAAGCCCCTTTTTCAAACACACTTGACTGCTTGATCAGTCAAGAAAGTAGTCTCCAGAAAGACTACCAAACCAAAGAACTGAAGTGCAGACTAATGTCCACTCCAGAGAAAGCAATGATACTTGATGTAGGTTGCAAATCCACCCCAGAGACAGCAATGATACTTGCTATAGCATGAAAGACTATAACAGAGAAAACAGTTGCTAAGTAGAGTTAAATGAAGAACTTACTTGCAACAAAAGACAGCCAAATTGTGGCCAACAAAAGTGAAAACTGAGTGAGAAACAAGGATATCTTCACAAGATGGTTGAATGATAATTAAGGTTGCCCCAAACTGTCTTTTTTTCACTATATACACACAGACTACTAATCCAGAGCCCATGCACACCTTCAAATATGGTGTTCCTGACCACCAAATTGCATGAAACCTCCCTAGAAGTGCTTCCAGCCCTCTAGCATTGAGGCAGGTGGTCCACCCGGCGCTGGGAATCCTGCCTGAGGCATCTTGACAACCCTGAAGCCAGAAAACCATCAAAAACACCCAAACTACTTAGTAAATTCACCTACAACTACTAAAACCCTTAAAACACATAATTACACTACAACAACATTGAAACATGAAATGTAGAGAAAATTCTGCTCTTTCCAATGGTACTATGCACTTAACCCTAAGACTTAAGGTTAGCCAATAAATCACAAAAAACAAAATTCAACAGCAATCTTTTAAAGATGAAAAGTGAAAAATTATCCCCCAAAGACTTATTCTATGAAAAATTTTCACAAGACATAAAATATCAAAAAAAACCAGGGCTATTAAATGGTAGCCTCCAGATCCCCTTATTCCTAATATTTGCTGCGTAATTCCAGAAAAATAACCAATTATTTGAACAATGCCATTTAAGGCATACCAAAATACCACCAAATGAACCAACAAAGGGATCCACCAATGTTGGAAGGCCACATCCTTGCTCCAATGGAGAATTTCCACATTCTCCTATACAACAACCACCATGTTCAGCTTTCTTTCCAAATCTGCTACTGACATGGGACCCTGCCAATACTGCATTGACAATAACCTCATCTGCTCCATTTCACCACTGGCTCATCCCTACAGAACCTCCTGTAATGCCTGCCACTCTAGAAAAAAGACTTGCTTCAGACCTGGTCCTTTGTCTTCTGAAACTTCTTCACCTTCTCCACAACCTGATCCACTTTCTACCTCCACCAAAAGATCCAGACCATCTATTCTGATCCCCAGACTGGTCCATAAATTACACCCTCCAAAAAAGAGTGTCCACATTACTACTACCACTACTTCTAGCATCCCTGGTCCATCTGATGGTAAACACAAAATTTCTTCATACTGAACTCCAATCTGACCAAATTCCAGTTCATTTTCCTTTTGACAGTGATGAAGACAATGTGGGAAGCATTGAAACACATCCGCCTAACCCATTTCCCACCATTAAGAAAAAATTTCAACAACATTCTTCTCAACAGAAGCATCTCTTATTAAACTATTTCCAATACACTCCTTCTAGGAACCCACAGAATCTTGAGAAAAGAAAGAACCTCATACACCAATTCAAAGCTAATGCTGAACATTTTGTCACATCTCTTGATTCTCTTCTGCCTCCTACTCTTGATTAATCTCTTGACTTACAAATAAAAAAATTCTTGACCTCTCCAGACTTCCTGAATGTAGCCAATCATCATAAAAAAGTTCCTCAGTTTACAGTCTTGGGGGACTAATCCTCAGTTTTAAGTCTTGGGGGACTAACAGCCCTCATTTTATGGTCTTGGGGGACTCAAAAACCCTCAGTTTATAGTCTTGGGGGACTAAAAAACCTAAATCAAAAAGACAGAACCAGAGATCAAAACATTTAAGACCCAAGAAACAAATAACATTCTGGGGTAACTTTTCTACAGAGCAACCAGATCATCAGTTACCCCCACACTTGCCTTAACAAAATTCAGAGACTCTCCCTTGGATGCCCTCTTCCAGAATCACACCAAATCTTATTATCAGTTTATAGTCCAGAAGGACTCAACCATTAACACCTCCTAAGTTTATAGTCTTGGGGGACTGTACCATTTCTAAGTTTAAAGTCTTGATGGAATTTCCAGAGTTCAGTTTAAAGTCTTGAAAGACTACCAGTAATTTTTAGTTTAAAGTCTTGAAGGACTGATGCATAACCAGGGCGGCGCCGCCTCCATGCACAATGCACCGCTGCCAACCTTCTGAAACGCCACTCTTTCTACACCATCTACACATCACTGAAAATATGTTAATTTATCTTTTTTCTTCCCACTATTGCTCCTTCACAGGTCATGGCTGGATCACCTAATTTAAACCCAGTGGACCTTCCCTGCTTCACTTCTCCAAAAGACTATGCTTGCAAACAGTGCATCCACATGTGCAGACCTTGCACATTCACTCTTCCTACTCCTCAGGCCAAACTCTATAACAGGGCCTGTGATTCTTGCAACATCAAAAAGGAAAGGTGTGACCCAATTACCCAATACCTCTGCCTTCACCTTCACATAAATATATATCCAGATCTCCTACCAGGTCACCAGAATATGGACCTGCTTCTTCCTCCTTGTCTTCTGCTCCTTCCAGAATATAACAACGCTCTACTCCCAAACCCAAGCCCAAAAGAGCAGGTTTATCATCCCAAGAATCTGCTTTCCTTTCTGTAACTTCATCAAAAATAGCGCCAAAATCAGCTCCTAGGCTGCTAGACCGTGTCCATGTGGCTATCCTGTCGTCAGGCTGCCCACCTGCCTCATAAGAAAACAAAAATCAGGCTCAAAACAACCAAATTCTTCGATCCAACACCAATAACTCACCACCACAACCTCCTAATGCTCCAAGAGTAATGCATACCTCCGCTATTTCTTCTTCTATTAGCACCAGAACAGCCAACACTGCTTTTAAACACAAAACTCCCGTTGCTCCAGGAGAAAACAACTTCACCTCTCTTCTAGACGCCAATTATTCTTCTGAATCTTCATCCAGCAGATTCCAATCAGCCACCAGATCATCATCTCCTGGTCCTTCCCTCAATCAAACTGGAACTCCTCCGCCAGCATCTAGTAAACCTGCACCAAGCAATAATATAAACACTGACAACAACAAAAGCCCTGCTGCTGCAACCAGAGCCCAGAAACCTCTTTCTTCTCTTTCATCTTCTCAACACCATTCAGAGAATTACCCAGAAAATTCATACCTCCATCTGGTGGACCCTCCTACAATTCCTATTCAACAAATAATAACAGCTAACAGATATAGAATAAATTAATTTTATTTTATTTTTACTTTTATTTTTGATTTTATTTTTATTTTTATTTTTATTTTTATTTTTATTTTTATTTTTATTTTTATTTTTATTTTTATTTTTATTTTTATTTTTATTTTTATTTTTATTTTTATTTTTATTTTTATTTTTATTTTTATTTTTATTTTTATTTTTATTTTTATTTTTATTTTTATTTTTATTTTTATTTTTATTTTTATTTTTATTTTTATTTTTATTTTTATTTTTATTTTTATTTTTATTTTTATTTTTATTTTTATTTTTATTTTTATTTTTATTTTTATTTTTATTTTTATTTTTATTTTTATTTTTATTTTTATTTTTATTTTTATTTTTATTTTTATTTTTATTTTTATTTTTATTTTTATTTTTATTTTTATTTTTATTTTTATTTTTATTTTTATTTTTATTTTTATTTTTATTTTTATTTTTATTTTTATTTTTATTTTTATTTTTATTTTTATTTTTATTTTTATTTTTATTTTTATTTTTATTTTTATTTTTATTTTTATTTTTATTTTTATTTTTATTTTTATTTTTATTTTTATTTTTATTTTTATTTTTATTTTTATTTTTATTTTTATTTTTATTTTTATTTTTATTTTTATTTTTATTTTTATTTTTATTTTTATTTTTATTTTTATTTTTATTTTTATTTTTATTTTTATTTTTATTTTTATTTTTATTTTTATTTTTATTTTTATTTTTATTTTTATTTTTATTTTTATTTTTATTTTTATTTTTATTTTTATTTTTATTTTTATTTTTATTTTTATTTTTATTTTTATTTTTATTTTTATTTTTATTTTTATTTTTATTTTTATTTTTATTTTTATTTTTATTTTTATTTTTATTTTTATTTTTATTTTTATTTTTATTTTTATTTTTATTTTTATTTTTATTTTTATTTTTATTTTTATTTTTATTTTTATTTTTATTTTTATTTTTATTTTTATTTTTATTTTTATTTTTATTTTTATTTTTATTTTTATTTTTATTTTTATTTTTATTTTTATTTTTATTTTTATTTTTATTTTTATTTTTATTTTTATTTTTATTTTTATTTTTATTTTTATTTTTATTTTTATTTTTATTTTTATTTTTATTTTTATTTTTATTTTTATTTTTATTTTTATTTTTATTTTTATTTTTAATTTTATTTTTATTTTTATTTTTATTTTTATTTTTATTTTTATTTTTATTTTTATTTTTATTTTTATTTTTATTTTATTTTATATTTTTCTTTTCTTTTATTTTATTTTTATTTTAATTTTATTTTTAACTACTCAACTACTAACATAATAATAATAAAAAAATGAAACTGAAATAAGAATGAAATAATAAATAATAATATGAAATGAATAATTATTACAAATGGCATCCCGCAGCAAATTGATGAGCTAATCCCTGATACCTTACCCACATCCAAGTGCAACTTGATGTGGATACACAATTAAATATTTTGAAATGATTAATGATAAAAATTAAAAATTAAAAGAAAATAATAATAAAATGAAACACAGAAATAAATGAAATAAATAAAAATAAAAATTGAATTGCCCGGCCAATTGATGAGCCTTTCCCAACCAATGCTTGCCTACATCTGGGAGACCCTGATGTGGTAACACCATAATTTTGTGATTTTTCATTCTTTACATCCTAATGATCCCCCATAAAAAATTAAAAGAAAATAATCTAAAACTATTGTCTAACACAAACATCAACACAGCAATCAGAAGAAAAGAAAAGAAAATTAAAAGTCCAACACAATGAAATGATCACTGGTTTGGCTCCCTCCAATAAGTAAAAATAATGGGAGAACACCAGTGATCCGCCACCACTTCAAGGAAACAAACAACCTGTCCAAAGCCAGTTTAAAGTCATAGTGGACTAAAACCTGAATAACAAAACCAGAACTAGGATTCATCTAGGACAAACAAAATACTTGAAACAGACATTATGGGGTAACTTTTCTACAGAGCATCCAGCTCATCAGTTACCCCCACACTTGCCAAAATAAAATCTAGAAGCCCCCCTTGGGTACCTTCTAACAAACACAACATCCAACACAGAAAACAAAACCCAATAAGCGTGAAGAGACCGGCACATGAAAACAAAAAGAATTTTCCTGTTTAAAGTCATAGAGGACTAAAACCTGTGAAGAAAAACCAATACTAGGGTTCAACCAAATTAAGAGAATGGGTTGGAAACAAACAATCTGGGGTAACTGTTGATAGAGCAGCCAGCCCATCAGTCACCCCCACACTTGCCAAGGCAAAATCTAGAGGCCCGCCCATGGGTACCCTCTAACAAAAGTTTCCAACCAACAGATGCACAGCATCACCACAAAAAAATCCAAAATCAAAGAATGGTCTGTAGTTTATCCTCATCGCGGAGTCAGTCTTCTTCACTTCTTGTGCCTCTAGGGTGAAACCTCTTCACCTGATCGGCAGCCACCCTCTTATTTAGTACTGCACCATCGAATTCTTCCAAAACATAAGAACCTCCAGAAACTTGAGATCTGACTCTGTAAGGTCCATTCCATCTGTCAGCAAACATTTTTCCCCACTGACTCTCCAAACTTCTATTATACACCAAAACCAAACAACCAGGTTTTAAGGGATTCCTGAGTCTATGTGCCAACTTCTTGTCACAGTATTTGACTGATTGATTTCTTATCTTCATCATTCTAGAGTATGCCTTCTCTTAAAATTCCTCCCTACATTCTAACTGTTGCATCGTGGCACAGAGCAAATCATCTGTTGAGCACACATAATCCCAGTCAATTCCAAGATAAGAGACGGCTTCCAAATCCACTAGTAGAACAGCCTTCTGACCAAAAATCAATTCATAAGGAGAATGGCCAGTTTTCCTTTTAACAGTGAACCTATCAGCAAATAATACCAAGTGTAAATAATGCCTGCACTTTTCAGCACTATCTCCCCACATCTTTACCAAAGCATTCTTGATAACTTGATGGCCTCTTTCAACCATGCCTTCAGCTTCAGGATAATAAGGCGTAGCCACCCTGACTATGGAACCAATACTTTCCACAGCTTCTTTGAATTCAGCTCCAAACTCTGGCCCTCCATCAACAGTCACCAACTTCATCAACCCATACCCAAATACGCATTCTTTCTTTCAAAACTCTGCCACATTCTTGGAAGTCTAATTAACCAGAGGTGCTGCCTCCACCCAACCAGGCAAATCATCCCTGACAAGAATCAAGTACTTATACCTGCCCTCTTTAATATGGACAGCATCCAGACTGACTCTTCCAAACACAGTTGATTCACCAGTAGCATGGCCAACCTCTTTAGGTTTCAAGTGACTTTTTATTTGACATTCTTCACAAGATTGAACCCAACACTGAACATCCAACTTCATACCTGGCCACCAAAATCTGTCTGCTACTCTTCTGTAAGTCTCCAAAAAGCATTTATGACCAAGGTCTTCATGCAAAGACCTCAACACCAACTCTTGGCCCTTCTTCTGATTCATTTCAACTTGAGGATTTGGATTCCTCCTTTTCATCAATCTTCTTCCTGACAAATAGAACCCAGGACTTTTCATCTTGATTGCCAACCAAGTATTATCATCACAAATATCTGGCCTCTCAAAGGTCAACAGATATTCATGCAAAATAAAATAAAACCCAGTCTGACTCCAGGTCTCATCTTCAAAAACCAATAAAACAACATCCAAGGGTAAAACATTATCATCAAAATCACCAGTGTACACATGAGCAACACGACCGGCCCATCTGGGACACGAATATCTAAACTTTGATAAATCTCTACCCTTCCACTGAATCCTGTTAGAATCCAGTTCGCTGACAAACACACCATTCTCCAGATTTGAGCCATCCCAAAAAACAGCCCCATCTTCATCAACAAAAACATCTTGATCACCAGAATCAGGATTAGAAACATCCAGTTTATCCTCTTGACGGAGGATAGAACAATCATCCAGTTTAGCCTGATAGGGGAGGAGAGAAAAAACTTCAGCACCCTTTGTGCTGGCTCTAACAATGGGGAAATCTTTGTCAAACTCTTCAGGATCAGAATCTTCATCTGTGGGAGGTCTTCTCAACAATCAATCTGGCATTGTAAAAGTTTTATCTGGCTTGTGCACCAGGTCAAAAGAAAAATGTTGAATAAACACCACCCACCTATTCATTAGAGCATTCGGAAGAATAGGTGTGTTGATCATTTTAACAAGAGATTTAGCTGTCACGCACCATGTGACACTCGAGGCAAAAGTAGCTCATTAAATCAATAATACTGAGGTCTAAATCCATACTTGAAGCGCAGAAAGTGATTCTACATAGCAACTGTGCCTTTCCTTTGTGTACTCACTATTCAACTGCACTAATCTTGACTTTAAATCTAAATTAGTCAATCTCTAAATAGTGTGTTTAGTCTTTTCTTTGATAAGAAACGCACAGGGAAATAGTCAATGCAATATTCCGCTAAAAGGTTTATTAAGTATCTGTGGGTTATTAACAGGGGTAGTGAGCATGGACGGGATGGTTAGTGGAGGATTAAAGGGTTAGCAGATGTTAGTGAGGAGGGTACAGGTGTAACGGGTGTATTTTCTGAGGTATGTGGTATGCAGAATGATGGATGGGTATGAGGTCAATGCGAGGAGGAGTAATGGATATAAAAGGGGTTGGATTTTGGCTTGATATTTCTTTAGAATTAAATTATAAAAACTTATCTATAGTTAATAGTGGTAAAGCTTCAAGTTAAATCATTATTATTGTACATTTTCTTATTTTCTCAGTAATCATTTTTAAAACTTAAATCTTTCATTATTGAATTTACAACCCTTTGTGAGATCCTAAGAATATTAATATTATCTTAAATTATATTGAGATTCTTATTGAAAATATCTTGAAGCAGTAGCTATTCCTTTGACTCACCTTCGAATTACTTCCTCCAACATTTCCTCTGTGCTTCGAAGAAGTTTCTAAACTCCTTCCTTCATCTCACTTTCAGGAAAACCTTCGACCTTAAGCGTAGGTCGTCTGGTGACAGTATAATTTATTTCTCTGTAGTTCTCATTCTTTGCACTACTACTTCCTTTTTCAGGTGTTTATAAATTATTTTAAAATGGCACCTGTTCAATGCACTCCTCCTATGGGTGCTACTACTAGGGCTTGCGCCAGACGTTGTGGTCTTCCAACATTGGAAGGGGCCTTTGTTGTGCTGTTTGGTGCTGTTTGGGCATGTCTTAATTGACATTGGTTGAAGATTAGGGTGTTTTTCTTGATTTATTCCGTGAATATTTGGACTTCAGGTATGTGGGTACTACCATTGGATCATTCTAGTTTTTTTCTACATTTCATGTCTTGAGGACATTTTTCATATTCTAAGTTTTAAGGGGTCATTTCCTCATATTTCATTATAAAAGATAGCTGTTTAATTTTGTTTTTTGTTTTACGGACTAACCTTAAGTCTTAGGGTTAAGTGATTAGTACCATTAGATAGGGCTAATTTGGCTCGACGTTTTATGTCTCAATTTTGTCAAAGCTTAATTTTGTGTTTTAAGGGTTTTAGTAGTTGTAGTGAAGTTTTCTAAGTAAATTAGATGTTTTTAGTGGTTTTCTGGCTTCAGGGAGGGGGGGCCGCTTCAGGTGGCCCAACCGCCTCTGTTTTAGGAGGTTGGAGAGCGCTTCTGAAGGTTTTTTATTCAATTTGGCTGGTACAGGTGCCAAATGCATTGCTGTGCATGTATTTTAGAGGGGTGGTCTGTGTGTATTTACTCTATAATACAGTTTGGGGAATCTCTAATTATTATACAACCATCCGGAGGTGATATCCTTGTTCCTCACTCAGGTTTCACAGTTTTTGGCCACATTTTGGCTGTGTCTGTTGCAAGTAAGTTCTTCACTTAACTTTACTAGCAACTGTTTTCTCTGTTATAGTCTTTCAAGCTATAGAAAGTATCATTGCTGTCTCTGGTGTGAATTTGCAACCTACATCAAGTATCATTGCTTTCTCTTGTGTGGAAATTGGACTTCATTTCAGTTCTTTTGTATGGTAGTCTGTCTGGGGACTACTTTCTTTGCTGATCAAGCAGTCAAGTGTATTGGAAAAGGGGCTTTTTGGTAAACAGGAAACAATTTACTGTAGCAGGTAAATCTCACTTGTTTTTCTAAAAGGACAGGGGTTTTTCTTTCTGGTTTTACTCCAACTCCCTTGGTCAAGGCTGTAGCTAGTACTATAAGATTGTCTACATTTCTGGCGCCCAACGTGGGGTAGAGCCTGCTAGTTCTTTGCAATCTCTTTTTTCTATGTTTGGCTCTCTTTGGTGTTTTGGTCTGGAAGAATGGCTTCTGGCTCTTCTATTTCTGTGGTGACTGTCAGTGGGGTGGACATTCCTCCTGCTGTGATGGTTAGGGAGTGTGTTAGGATTAAAACTTGGGATGGTAACAAGTTTAATGGTGAAGATGTGAAGTGGTTTCTTGAGAAGTATGAAACTGCTGCTGGTGTGTATGGTGCTTCTTACCTGAACATGGTGAAGCAAATTATCTTCTTCATTGGTGATAGGGCAGTGGAGAAGGAGGTTGTGGCCATGCCTGGCTACAAGATGAGGGATTGGAAGTTGCTGTGTAGGGAGATGGTGGACAGATGGGGTGTCAGGTTCACTATGGTGGATCTGAACAAGGTTGTCAGTGAATGGCAATCTTTTGGTGGTGTTGGTAACTTGCATAGTTACAGGAAGTTTCTGATCCAGTTTAATCCTGTGGTGGAATATTTTGTGGAAGTGGAGGAGCTGGCACATGAAAATTCTTCCAAGGATGTTTTTTGGTCTGCCCTAGCTAGAGATGTCAGGATGGATGTGTTGAAGGAGCTGTCAAGGAAGGACTTGATGAATACTCTTTCTAATGGGGATCAGAAGTTTCCTGCCTTGGAAAAGGTTAAGGAGGCTGTGGAGGCCCATTTGAAGTTTTTGGATGTGGACACCTATCAGGAGGGGTGTGCCAAGTATGTCAGAAAAGTATGTGAGGCTTTGGCTGAAGAGGAGGTTAGAGTGAAGAGGGAAGAGAAGAGTTTGGTGCAGGTTCCCAAACAGGAGAGGCACCCAGTGGTGCAGCAGTTGGCTGATCTGACAAAAAAGCTACATATTTTTGTTCAGGAGGCTAAGAAGGTCAATAAGGCTCCTTCTCAGCCTAGATATTTTAATAGGAGGGCTGGTAGGAGTGATCCTTGTGTCTGCTCTTACTGCAGCAGGATGGGGCACAAGTCAAATGATTGTTGGGCTCTGAACAGGGATGTGTCTGATGGAAAGGTGGAGTTTGATGTAAGGGTTTTCAAGTTCCCTGATGGTTCATTTGTGAAGCCCAGTGAGGGGCAGGCTCCTGTTTTTTTGGTCAGGAGAAGGGGTGGTCTCAATCAAAGGAGGCCAAGGTTTGAGGAGATTTCTGATCAGGGGAAGTCTTCTGGTAAGGAAGAGGATGATGTCAAGGGAAAGGGGAAGGAGGTCAATAAGGTCTTTTTTTCTACTTCCTTTGGTGGCTTAGAGTTGTATTCTTGTGGTGGACAGTCAAGTGGTGAATGCTTAGCTGGTGTTTATGATGTGGAAGCTGGAAAGGTGGGAAGGCCTAAGAGTAGTTCTCAGGCACAACCAAAGACAAAGGCTTCAAAGTTGGATTCTAAGCTGAGTGCAGCTAGGAAGAAGTACAGCAAAGAGGAGCTGTACAAGATGCGGAAGGGAATGCCAGACATGGGCCCCCCTAGTTTTGGTGCATTGGACATGAATGGTGAGATAATGCCCATGGATGTTGATTCTGACTCTGAGGAGAATGTCTCTTTTGCTTCATTGCCAAAGCCTGCTGGATTTAGAGGGCCTGGTGAGGGATCTGGTTTTGTTCCTGTTGATGGTAAATCTGTTGGTGGTGCCGGTCCTCAAGAATCTTCTAGGACCAAGGTGTTGAAGCCAAGGGCTCACTTTGAGAGTCCAGTTGTTTCTGGTCAATCTAATGTTATGGACTCTGTTATGGAAAGGATGAATCAGGGTCAGGTTTCCCTTTCTTATGGGGAGGTGTATGCTATCAGTCTTAGGTTGGCTGATAGACAAAAAAGGCTGTTGACCAGGAGAAGGGTTTCTTTTGGGGAGATAGAATACATTTGTGATTCTGCAGAAAAGTTTGGTGAGGGGTTGGAAACTCATTTTTCTGCTCCTCTGGGTTATGTCAACGTCACTCTGAATGGCAGGGAGGCTAGGGCATTGGTAGATTCAGGTTCTGAGATTAACCTGATTTCTTTGTTTGAGGCTACTCATCTGGGACTCCCTATCAGAACTGGTATTGATGGTCATGTCACTGAATTGGTAGGAACTTCCAAGTTTGTGAATTTAAATGTTGGTGGAGCCTCAGGGAAGGTTCATTTTTATATTGCTAAAGGAACGGTTAAAGCTGTTTTGGGTGGGCCATTCTTGATAGATTTTGAGGCAAGAATTGGTTATCAGTTTGACATGGGGATCAGTTTGGAGTTGACTGGTGAAGATGAGAGAAGGCTTCACATGAGGTTGTCATCTCCTGGAGATGATGATTGGGAAACCAGGCCTGGTTTGTCTTCCATGTGTTAATGCATGGATTGTTGTAGGAGAAGAAGAGATGTGGGTGCTGCCTCTGGTTTTTTGGAGTGTGGCTCAGGCTCTAGTGAGGGTCTGTCTTTTTTAGAGTGATGAGGACTGATCACCCTAGTGCTACAACCTCTCCCCAAGATGATGAAATCCCAGTTTGTAGTAGGTCAGCTCCCTTGGAGATATACCAAGTGGATTTTCAAACTTCTCCTTTAAATGTTTCTCTTCTCTGCAAGTATTCTTCAAATTTTTTATCAAGTCTCTGTTCTCTCTCAAGATGCTCAAGTATTTTGAACTCAAATTCAAAAAGGAAGATTGGTTATATATCTTTATTGAAAGATATACGGAAAAGTTTTGGAGTGGTGAGATTGTGGTCTAAAAGTAAGTTCTCCCAATTGTGCACAGATAGGTTTTCTTCTACTCCTTTCAAAAACATTACCTGGGCCATGCCTGTGAGCATTGGGGAAACCCCTGGTTATTTTTGTAGGTCAGAAGAAAACTCAAGAAAAGAAGAAAAAAATTTCAAGATAATTTAAGAAAATCAAGAAAAAAATCTGAATATAATGAATAAAGAAGATCATCAATATCAATTTTTGGGAATCCAGCAAGAGGATAAACTGCACTATTTAAGAAGAGTGGATTCTGATGAAGAATCAAAATTTGAAGATTTGGGAGATTGAAGTGGAGATGAAGATTTGGGATTACAGAAAAGTTTTGGAGTGGTGAGATTGGGGTCTAAAAGTAAGTCCTCCCACTTGTGCACCACTAGGTTTTCTTCTACACCTTCCAAAAACATTACCTGGGCCACACATGTGAGCAATGGGGAAACCCTTGGTTTTTGTTCCAGGTCTGGTGATGAAGATTTCCTGAAGATCCCTCAAGTTGAAGGTGGAGCCGCAAAGTATAAGAAGGTGGCACAGAAGATTAGGCCTGTCAAAGAGCCTATGCCTGTGGGATTGAATTCCCCACTGAAGAGACCTCCATTTTCAAGAGATCCGTACTTTACTCCTTTGGTGAAGAATCCTCCAGATTTTGTAGAGACGTCTAGGGTGACTGTGGAAAGGTTGAAATTTGTTAATTTTGGTCCTGATGGTGGTTGTCTGAAGAAAAAAAGAAGTTGTTGTTGCATTTTATTGTGCTAAGGGAAAAAGCTGTGGTATTTGCGGAGGAGGAAAGAGGTGTATTAAAACACTCTTATGGGGAACCTTACTTGATACCTGTGGTTTATCATGAACCTAGGCAAACAATACCTATTCCAATTCCAGCTGTTATCAGAAAGGATTTGGTGGAGATTGTTAGGGAAAGAGTCAGGACTGGGTTATACAAACAATCAAAATCCAGTTACTCAAGTCCAGTTTTCTGTGTAAAGAAGCAGAATGGAAAGTTGAGGGTGTTTCATGATGTTAGAGCCTTGAATAGAGTAACAATCAAGGATGCTGGTATGCCACCAAGTGCAGAGGATTTTGTTGAAGCTTTTGCTGGAAGGGTGTGTTATGGATTGGGTGATATTATGGGTGGTTATGATGAGAGGGAACTCCATATGGATTCAAGGCCTCTCACAACTTTTGAGACTCCTTTGGGAAGATTTCAGCTCACTAGGTTGCCTCAAGGAGAAACTAATTTGTTAGCAGTTTATCAAGCACAGATGGCTTGGATTTTGCAGGATGAGGTCCCTACTCATGCTGGTATTTTCATTGATGATGGTGGAATTAAAGGACCATCCACTGATTATGGTAATGTGGTGCTGAAAGAGAATCCTGGTATAAGGAGGTTTGTTTGGGAATATGCAATAACTCTAGAGAAAGTGTTGTTTAGTATTGAAGAGGCTGGTTTGACCATTTCTGGGTCAAAATTCTGTTGTTGTTTTCCTGCTTTGGAAATTCTGGGTCATGTGGTATGTAAAGAAGGAAGGATTATGGCAAAGAAAAAGATTAATAAAATGCAGTCATGGCCAAGGACTAAAAATACAACTGAAGTCAGGGGATTTTTGGGTGTGTGTGTTTATGTCAGGATGTTTATTAAGGATTTTTCTTTGTTGGCTTCACCTTTAAGGAGGCTGACCAGGAAAGACTAAGATTGAAAATGGACTGAAGAGTGTGAAGAGGTTTTTCAGAAGTTGAAGAAGGTGGTTGGTGAAGATATTGTTCTTCACAAATTGGATTATGGTGTTTATTCTGGAAAAATTTATCTGGCAGTGGACTCAAGTTATATTGCTGCTGGTGCTGTTTTGTCTCAGGAAGATAAAACTGGGAGGGTCAGACCAGTAAGGTATGAGTCTGTGGTGTTTAACAAGGTGGAATCTAGGTATTCTCAGCCTAATTTGGAATTGTGTGGTGTAGCAAAAATTTTAAAGAAGCTACAAACTGTTTTGTGGGGGCAGAATTTTGAGCTGCAGGTGGATGCAAAATCTCTGGTTCAGATTATCAACACACCTAGTCTTCCTAATGCTCCAATGACTAGGTGGGTGGAATTTTTTCAACATTTTTCTTTTAAACTGGTACACAAACCGGGAAAAACTATTACAATGCCTGATGGATTATCAAAGAGGCCACCTACAGATGAGGATTCTGATTCTAAAAAGTTTGATGAAGATGTTCCAGTGGATAGTGCCAGCACAAAGGGTGCTGAAGATTTTTCTATGCTCCCCAATGGGGCTAAACTGGATGATTGTTCTGACCTACCCCAAGAGGCTAAACTGGCTGGATCTGATCTTGATTCTGGTGATCAGAATGTTTTTATTGATGAAGATGGACTTGTTGTTTGTGACAGCTCAAAGTTGGAGAATGGTGTCTTTGTTAGTGAACTGGAATCTCATAAGATTCAGTGGAAGAAGGAGGATGTGCCAAAATTTAAAGATTGGTGTCTTGGTTGTGCTGGTAAATTGGCTCATGTTTACACTGGTGATTTTGATGACAGGGTTGTACCCTTGGATGTTGTTTTGTTGGATTTTGAAGATGAGACCTGGGATCAGTCTGGGTTATATTTTACTATGGTGGAATATCTGTTGACCTTGGAGAGGCCAGATAGTTGTGATAATGATACTTGGCTGGCAATCAAGAAGAAGAGTCCTGGCTTCTATGTGTCAGGAAGAAGGCTGATGAGAAGGAGAAATCCTAATCCTCAAGTTGTGGTGACTCAGAAGAAGGGTCAAGAAGTTGTATTGAAATCTTTGCATGAAGACATTGGTCATAGAGGCTTTGGGGAGACTTATCAAAGAGTAGCAGAGAGATTTTGGTGGCCAGGTATGAAGTTGGCTGTGCAGGGCTGGATTAAATCTTGTGAAGAATGTCAAAGAAGAAGTCTTTTGAAACCTAAAGAGGTTGGCTGTGCTACTGGTGAATCCACTGTGTTTTGAAGAGTCAGTCTGGATGCTGTCCATATTTAAGAGGGCAGGTATAAATACTTGATTGTTGCTAGGGATGATTTTTCTGGTTAGGTTGAGGCAGTGCCTCTGTTTAATTTGACTGCCAAGAAGGTGGCAGAATTTCTGAAGAAAGAGTGGATATATAGATATGGGTTGATGAAGTTGGTTACTGTTGATGGTGGGCCAGAGTTTGAGGCTGAATTTAAAGAAGCTGTGGCAAGTGTTGGTTCTAAAGTTAGAGTAGCAATACCCTATTATCCTGAAGCTGAAGGCATGGTTTAAAGAGGCCATCAATTTATCAAGAATGCTTTGGTGAAAATGTGTGGAGATAGTGCTGAAAAGTGGAGGCATTATTTACCCTTAGTATTGTTTGTTAATAGGGTCACTGTGAAGAGTACAACTGGCTATTCTCCCTATGAATTAATGTTTGGTAAGAAAGTGGTTCTGCCAGTGGAGTTGGAAGCTGTATCCTATCTTGTAATTGATTGGGATGTTGTAAACTCAACAGAAGATTTGCTCTGTGCCAGGATGCAACATTTCCCCACTGGGATTTCGGGGTGAATTGCTAGCAATCCCCTCTCTTGAAATTTAGAGTGTCCCTTAATTATGCTAGGTTTATGAATACTTTATAAACATAAGTAAATTAGAGTTATATTTACATATATTCTCAGATTGATTATAGACAGAATATCAACTTATTCCAAATTATGCACAAGTTGATCCTCCAGAACTTGATTTTGATCCTCTTTTGAGCACAAATTGAGCACAAATTGATCTAACCTAAGCTTATGCATATATAATCATTCAGGATACTTGCTCTATTAAATTTTATAAGAAAAAAAATATTGATGAATTTATATAAAAAATAATTATTATGTAAGATATTAAATTATAAATTTAGGCATCATAGGAGAGCACTTAATAGAACTTAACTATACTATGTGACACCTTACTACTGTATCACGCAGTTTGAAACATTTAAAACAAAATTTGTCATGATGGGCAATGAAATTGCTTGGACAGACACTTTCAAAATTAATACTGACCATAATACACAAGCATGAAACCTTTGCATCTATCCAATAAAATATTTTCCTTCCAATAAATGGATTTTTCTCAGTAACTCCCTGCTAAAAAGTGTCCTTGTGAGGTTTGTCTGACATTCAGGGGGGTAATTTGGCCACATCAAACTACTTCTATTTTTATGATTGACCAAAACATCATCCTCATTTCCATCTAAAGAGTTGATCTCATCTGACTGTGGCTGATCAAAGGGGTCCACCACAAGTTTAGCCAAAATTTTGGTGAACAATTTTTTGATGGATAGTGACTAACTGGTGCTTTCCAAAATTTTCCATCTGAAGTTAGGCTAAACTTCAGGAGGATAAATTTATTATGAATACCAAATTAACTGAAGAATACTTTTGCCCTAGCTACTCTGCATCATAAAAGTTTCCAACTGGGGTTTAGCCATAATTCAGGTAGAAACTTTTGGAAAGGCACAGTCTGATGGGTTTAATATCTATATATTGCAATAAGTATCTGTTTTTTATCAACATGGAACTAGAATTAATTTAATATGGCCAAAGTGTCCACCTAAAGTTTGGTCAAAATACCGGTGGAAATTTTTATGAGGATTACTTGATGAAATGAAGAAGACTTGCAATTTCTTTCCATCATAAAATTTTCAAACTTAATTTTATCGAAAATTGTGGTGACACTTTTTCCAGATCCAGTCATATGTGATCAACTCTCTATATGTCAATGAGAATCAATTTTTAGTTAATCATGGCATTAGAAGTAATTTGATATGGACAAACTTTACCCCTGATTTTTGGCCAAAAATAAGTTGGAAATTATTATGAGGAATACTAGATTAACTAAAGAAGACTTGCACCCTACTACTGTCCATCATAAAAGTGTCCACTAGAAGAATTCTCAAACATGTGATTGACACCTTTGGCCTGGTCCAGCCATAAGGGAATAATTCTGCATATGGAAATGAGGATTTAATTTGGTCAATCATGGTACTAGAAGTAATTTGATATAGACAAAGTGTCCAACTAAATATTGGAAAAAAATCAGTTTAAAACTTCATTTAATTTTTCAAAAAATCAAATTAAGTACAATTTTATTCCTGATGATGCCCATTCTATCCAACACCTCTTCTGAGCCTTGAAAGTAGGCATTTAGCTTGAATTTTTAATTTCATATAAAATCCGTTTTATTCAACCTATTTCTTTTTATCCCTTTTTCTTCTTTTACATATCAATTAATTTTATATAAAACAAATCATTTTCATAATTCACATGTAAATTTAGGCATATAATAAAAAAATGGAAATTTATTATAAATACTTTTAGTTACTTTTCTGTTAAAAACGTATAACATGTCTACTGGTGACAAAAAATTGATCAAATGATAAAATATTAATAAAACAGAAAGATAAAATATCAGTGTATATGTTTAAAAAAAACACCAGTTGCACTGAAGAAGAGCTGCACCCTAGATACTCACCATCAAATAAGTGTCCAGAACAAGTTTGGCCGAACTTGTGCTAGACACTTTTGGTCAGGTGCAGTCATATGAGATAAATTCTCGCTATGGCAATGAAAAAATTTATTTGATAAAAAACTTCACTAGAAGTAGTTTTACATAGCCAAATTTTCTACCTAGAGTTCATCCAAACCACAGGTGCACAATTTTTTATCTTTAAAAAAAAGTCAATTTAGTACAATTTATCCCTGATGGCTCTCATTTGCTTCCACACCTCTACTGGCCTTTGATAGTAGAAATATTGCTTGGACTTCTTTTTTCATATTTTATCCCTTTAACTTAATTTTTTATTCCTAATATTGCTATTGGATATCAATTATTAATTTTTAAAATTAACTATTTTCATATTTTTATACATTTATTTAATAATATTTTAAATGGAATAACATCACCTGGTATGCATTTGGCACATGAGTTTTTTCTATACTTATAAAATTAATAATATAATGGCAATAAAAAATTAATTAAATGATATTTATCAGTGAGGAACAAAGATAAAATACCAGTAGACATGTTTGTAAGAAATACTAGATGAACTGAAGCAAAATTCTACCCTAGCTACTCTCCATCATAAAAGTGTCCAGCACAAGTTCGGCCAAACTTGAGCTGGACACATATGGTCAGGTGCAGTCAGATGGGAGCAATTCTCTCTATGGAAATGAAGATACATTTTTGATAAAAAATTACACTAAAAGTAGTTTGATATGGCAAAAATTTCATGCTGAAGTTTTGGTAAAGCTCAAGTGGATTTTTATTTATTATTACAAATAGTTAAATTTAGTGCAAGTTTAGCCCTGATTGTGCTAATTTTATTCAACATCTCTTTTTTCTGTTTATTGCAGGAATTTAACTTGTATTTTAATTTTCATCTTTGATTTATTTTATTTTAGTTTATTCCTCTCATATTGCTTTTGGATAGAAGTTTATTTTTTGTAAAATAAATCATTTTCATATTTTTTTACCTTTATTAAATAATATTATAAAAGGTGTAACATCACCCAGTATTCATTTAACACAGGTTTTTGCTATACTGATAATACTAAAAATATAATGGTGACAAAAAATTTATCAATTGATAAATATGAGTGAGGGACAAAGATTTAATAACAGTGGACATGTTTATAAGAAATTCCAGATGATTTAAAATGACTTGCACCCTGGCTACTCTCCATGATAAAAGTGTCCAGCAAAAGTTTGGCCAAACTTTTGCTGGACACTTTTGGTTGGATGCTTTCAAATGCAATCAATTATTTTTATGGAAATGAGACTGAATGATCACTCCATCAATGCACTGAATATAGTTTTATATGGACAAATTGTCCCCCGGATGTTTGTCCAAACCTAAGGTAGATAATTTTTTACTTTGGTAGTAAGTAAATTTGATCCATCTCAATCTATGATGGTGCCCATTTTTTCTGAAGCCTCTACTGGCTCATGATAGCACAAATTATACTTAATATCTTTATTTCATGTTTGATCTCTTTAATTTTAATTTTACCCTTTAATTTATCCTTTGGCTTTTAAATATAAATTTTATTTTGGGAAAACTGTAAACTTTCACATTTTTTTACATTTATTATATAATATTATTAAAGTTGTAAAATCACACAGTGTACATTCAGTACACATGTTTTTTCTATACTAAAAACATTAATAATATAATGGTGACTAAAAAATAATCAAATAATAAATATGGATGACACAGAAAGATCTTATACCCATATACATTTTTAAAATGAATAAAAGATTAACTGAAGAAGACTTGCACCCTAACTACTCTCCATCATAAAAGTGTCCAGCAAAAGTTCAGCTGAGCTTGTGCTGGACACTTTTGGTTGCATGCAGTCAGATGGGATAAATTTACTCAATGGAAGTTAAAATGAATTTTTTCTCAATCATTGCACAAGAAGTAGTTTTATACTGCTATACTAACCTCCTGATTTTTTTGAAAACCTCAGGTGGAAACTTTTATTAATTTAAAAAAATGAAAATATATTCCAAATCTAGAACTGGTGCTGCAATTTCTGTCGTAAAACTCAAATTTTCTTTGATGGCAGAAATTTTATTTGAATGTTTAATTTCATATTTAATCACTTTTATTTTACTTTTTTATTCCTGTTTTTGCTTACAAATATCAATTTATTTATTGTAAAACTAATACTTTTCATATTTTTTTTACTTTTATTTAATAAGATAATTAAAGATGGAGCATCTTGCAGTATGCATTTGGCTTATATTTTTTTTCAATACTTATAACATTAATAGTATAATGGTGAAAAACAATGAATCAAATGATAAATATGAATGACACAGAAAGATAATATACAAGTGGATTTGTTTATAAGCAATACCTGATAAACTGAAGAAGACCTGCACCCTAGATACTCACCATCATAAAAGTGTCCAGAATAAGTCTGGCGGAACTTGTGCTTGACACTTTTGGTTGCATTCAGTCAGATGGGGTAAATTTACTCTATCCTAATGAAAATGACGTTTTGCTCAATCATTGCACAATAAGTAGTTTGATATTGCCAAAATTTCCGCTTGATGATTTTTCAAAACTCATCAGGACACTTTCTTTGGTTTAAAAAAAAGAAAATATAGTCCAAGTTTAGCCCTGGTGGTGCACATTTGATCTAACATCTCAACTTTTTATTGATAGTTGGAATTTTCCTTAGATTTTTTTTTCTTATTTTATCCCTTTTATTTTGCTTTTTTATTGCTCATATTGCTTTGGATATCAATTTTTAAATTTTAAAATAAATAATTTTCATACTCTTATACCTTTATTTAATAATATATGATTAAAGGTGGAACACCACCTGGTATGCATTTTTCACAAAAGTTATTACTATAGTAATAACATTAATAATATATTGATGACAAAAAATTAATCAAATGGTAAATTTAAATGACACAGAAAGATCAAATTCCAGTGGAAATGTTTATAAGAAATACCTTTTGAGTTTAAGAAGATTTGCTGTATGCCTACTCTCAATTATAAAAGTGTCCAGCACAAGTTCGGCCGAACTTGAGCTGGACACTTTTGGTTGCATGAAGTCATATGAGATAAATTCTCTCTATGGCAATAAAAATGATTTTTCACTCAATTATTGAAGTAAAGAATGTTTAATATTGTAAAATTGTCCCCTGGAAGTCTATCTAAACCTCAGCACAAAATGTGTTAGCTATACATTAAAGTAAGTTTAGACCAAGTCTTGACCTAAGGGTCCCCAACTGTCCCAACACCACTTCTAGATCTTGATAGTAAAAGTTTCACTTGTATTTTTTATTTCGTATTTGATCCCATTTATTTTCATTTTACATTTCTATTACTCTTTTTAATTTTAAATATCAATTTATTTTTCTAAAAAATAAACATATTCATATTTTTTAACTTTATATAATAATATTATTAAAGGTGTAACATCACCAATTTTGCATTTGGAATGCAGGTTTTTGCTATACTAGAAACATTAATGATATATATGGTGACAAAAAATTAATTATAAGATAAATATGAATGACAAAAGAAGATAAAAAACCAATAGAAATGTGAAAAAAAAAGAACTGATGTACTGAGAAACACTTCCACCCTAGCAACTCTCCATCATAAAAGTGCCTAGCACAAGTTCGGCCAAACTTGTGCTGGACACTTTTGTTCAGGTGCAGTCAGATGGGATCAATTCTCTCTGAGGAAATTAAATTAAAAAAAATGCTAAGTAATTACATTAGAAGTATTTTGGTATGGCTGAATTATCCACCTTGAGTTTTTCCAAACCTCAGATGAAAAATATTTTATCTTTAAAAAAAATTAAATTTTATCAAATTTAGCCCTGATGGCACCCATTTGTTTCAACACCTCTACTGGCTCTTGAAGGCACGAATTTTCCTTGAATTTTTATTTTTCATATTTGATCTCTTTTACTTTACTTTTTTATCACTCATGTTACATTTGGATATTAATTTATAATTTTGGAAAAAAATCATTTTCATATTTTTTTAACATTTTTTAATAATATTATAAAAGGTATAATATAACATGGCAGGCATTTGGCGCACATGTTTTTTCTATACTAACAAAATTAATAATATTCTAATGACAAAAAATTAATCAGATAATAAAATATGAATAACACAGAAATATCAAATATCAGTTTACATGTTTTAAAAAAATAACAGTTGCACTGAAGAAGACCTGCACCCTAGCTACTCTCCATCATAAAAGTGTCCAGAACAAGTTCGGCCAAACTTGTGCTGGACACTTTTGGTCAGGTGTAGTAAGATGGGATCAATTCTCTCTATGGAAATGAAAAAAATTATTTGATAAGAAACTTCACTAGTTGTAGTTTGATATAGCTGAATTATCCACCTAGTGTTCATCCAAACCACAGGTACACAATTTTTTATCTTTAAAAATCAGTCAATTTAGTACAATTCATCCCTGATGGCTCTCATTTTTTTCAACATCTCTAATGGCCTTTGATATTAGGAATAATACTTGGATATCTTTTTTTGTATTTGATCCCTTTAACTTAATTTTTTATTCCTCATATTGCTTTTGGATATCAATTAATAATTTTGAATATAAATTATTTTAATATTTTTACATATTTATTTAATAATATTATAAAAGGTGTAAAATCACTCAGTATGCATTTGGCACACAATTTTTTGCTATACTTATATAATTAATAATATAATTAAGACAAAAAATTAATCAAACAATATGTATGAGTGAGGCACAAAGATAAAATACCAGTAGACATGTTTGTAAGAAATACCAGATGAACTGAAGAAAAATTCTAACCCAGCCACTCTCCATCATAAAAGTGTCCAGCACAAGTTCAGCCAAACTTGTGCTCTCTGTATGGCAAAAAAAATTTTTTTTATCAAATTTCACTAGAAGTAGTTTGGTTTAGCTGAATCATCCACCTGCTGTTCTGCCTAATATCAGGTGTATAATATTTTATCTTTAAAGAAAGGTCACTTATTACAATTAAGCCCTGATGGCTCCCATTTGCTTTAACACCTCTACTGGCTCTTAATAGCAGGAATTTTACTACTATTTTTTTCATATTTGAACTCTTTGACTTTTATTTTTTTCTTTTATTCCTCTTTTTACTTTTAAATTTCTATTTACTTTTTGTAAAACTTATCCTTTCCATATTTATTTACATCTATTTTAAAAAATTATTGAAGGTATAACTTCACATGGTATGCATTTGGCACACAAGTTTTTTCTATACTAATAACATTAATAATAAAATGGTGATAAAATATTAATCAGATGATAAATATGAAAGATACAGACTGATCAAATACCAGTAGACATGTTTATGAGAAATACAAGATGAAGGAACTGAAGAAAATTTCCACCCAAGCTACTCTCCATCATAAAATTGTCCAGCACAAGTTCAGCCAAACTTGTGCTGGACACTTTGGGTCACGTGCAGTTAGAGGGGATCAATTCTCTCTATGGCAACAAAAAAACATTTTTTAATTAAACTTCACTACAAGTAGTTTTGTTTGGCTGAATCATCCACCTGTGGTTCTTCCCAACCTCATGTGTATAATTTTTTATCTTTATAAAAAAAGGTCACTTATTAAAATTTAGCCCTGATGGCTCTTATTTGTTTCAACACTTCTACTGGCTCTTGAGAGCAGGAATTTTACTAGCATTTTGTTTTTCATAATTGATCTCTTTGAGATTAATTTTCCTTTTTTATTTCTCTTTTTTTAATATCTATTTAAATTATTGTAAAGCTAATCATTTTCATGTTTTTTTACTTTTATTTCATAATATTATAAAAGGTGTAACATCACCTGGTATTCATTTGGCACATGAGTTTTTTCTATACTTAAAATATTAATAATATAATGGTGAAAATAAATTAATCAAATGATATATATGAGTGAGGCACAAAGATTAAGTACCAATGGACATGTTTATATGAAATACCAGATTGACTGAAGAAAAATTCTACCCTAGCTACTCTCCGTCATAAATGTGTCCAGCACATGTTCGGCCAAACTTGTGCTGGCACTTTTGGTCACATGCAGTCTGGTGTGATTGATTCTCTCTCAATCATTGCACTAGAAGCTGTTTGATATGGCTAAATGGCTCTGCTGAAGTTTTGTTAAACCTCAGATTGGCACTTTTTTGTTTTTCAAAAAAGCAATTATAGTCCAAGTTTAGTGCCACTGGTGAGCGTTCACCCCAACATAACTACTTGCTCTTGTTGGCAGTAGATTTATTTTAATTTTTTATTTCATATTAGCTTCCTTTAATTTTACCTTTTTATCCCTCATATTGCTTTTGGATATCAATTTATTTTTTGTAAAACAAATCATTTTCATATTTTTTTACCTATATTTAATAATATTATTAAAGGTGTAACATCACCCAGTATGCATTGGGCACACAAGTTTTTGCTATACTTATAATATTAATAACATAATGGTGACAAAAAATCAATCAAATGATAAATATGAGTGAGGCACAAAGATCAAATACCAGTGGACATGTTTATAAGAAATACCAGATGAACTGAAGAAAAATTCCACCCTAGCTACTTTCCATCATAAAAGTGTCCAGCACAAGTTTGGCCGAACTTGTTCTTGACATATTTGGTCACATGCCGTCTGATGTGATCAATTCTCTCTATTGCAATGAAAATGAATTTTTCTTCAATAATTGCACTAGAAGTTGTTTGATATGGTAAAATTGTCATCCTGAAGTTTTGGTAAAGCTCAAGTGATTTTTTTTTATTTTTACAAAAAAGAAATTATAGTCCAAGTGTAGTGCCACTGGTGGGAGTTCACTCCATCATGTCTACTTGCTCTTGATGGCAGGAATTTTACTTTAATTTTTTATTTCATATTTGATACCTTTAATTTTACCTTTTTATCCCTCATATTGTATTTGGATATCAATTTATTTTTTGTAAAACAAATCATTTTCATATTTTTTTACCTTTATTTAATAATATTATAAAAGGTGTAACATCACCTGGTATGCGTTGGGCACACAAGTTTTTGCTATACTTATAATATTAATAACATAATGGTGACAAAAAATCAATCAAATGATAAATACAAGTGAGGCACAAAGTTCAAATACCAATTAATCAATAGTTCTTTTTAATATTATAAATTTTTTGATTAAATAAAGTGGTAATAATGAATTATATTTTTCATCAACAATTCCACTCTAATGATTCCCACTGCACAAAAAGGGTTCACTCAGTCATTTCTTTACTACTTGTGCATATATTTTATTGCCCACGGTACTAAAATTTTTTGTAGTGATTATCCCATATCTGATTCAGGAATATTATTGAACAATATAAGTTTTTTTTACAAAAGACCTTATCATATCCAGTATCCCACAAAAAATACAACCTGTTTTTGTATTAAAACCCATTAATTATTAAGAAATTGTTAAAATAATTAGATTAGACCCTGGCACAGCTAGATTCATACCAACAGACCTAAAGTCTTTTCAATATTGAAAACAATTAAATAAAATTATGATATCATACTAAATTATGGGCACCAACCATAATTCAGCACTTCTCATTTGCTCTGCTACAAAATGAGTGCATGTAGAATTTTTCTAACATCAGACTGTTTTTCTTCCCTTCCTCACACCTTAAGTCCAGAATGAAAATTTAGTATGAGTTTTGGTAAAGTTGGTGTCACAGGACAACCTACACACAAGGTCGAGGATGTTTCTGAAAATGAGATGAGGGATTTAGAAACTTCTTCGAAGCACAGAGGAATGATTAAAGGAAGTTATTCAAAGGTCACTCGAAGTAAGAGCTACGGGTTCGAGGTATGTTCGAGAAGAATTATAATATAGTTTCAAAGGTAATAGGAATTCTTAAGATCTCACAAAGGGTTGGAAACTCAACAATCAAAGATTTAGGATTTTAGAAATGATTATTGAGAAAATAAAGAAAGATACAATAATAATTATTTAACTTAAAGATTTTACCACTATTAAATGTAAATATGTTTTATAATTTAATTCTAAGGAATATCGAACCAAAAACCCAACCCTTTTATATCCTTTATTCCTCCTCTCATTGACCTCTCTCTCATTGCACCGTTCCCATACCACAGACCATTAATAACATACACTTAGACCCTCTTTGCTAATATCCGTCCATGCTCAATTTACCCCTTTTAATTAATTTACAAATTTTTTTAATGAAAACTACTAATGTACTATTACGTTGATTATAGCGCTGTGCGTTGCTTATTGAAATTAAGACTAAGGCACACTATTGAGAGATTGACTAATTTAGATTTAGAGTTTGGGCTAGCGCAGATGAATAGTAAGTACACAAAGTGGAATCGCAGTTTCTATGGAGAATTGATTTCTGCGCTTCAAGTATAGATTTAGAACTTGATATTATTGATTTAATGAGCTGCTTTTGCCTCGAGTGTCACGTGGAGCGTGACAGATGCCCGGGTATAAGAATCGCAAGCTCCATTGAGCTTGATCCATCTTCTCACACTAGTTTCCCTTTCCTCTATACATATTTTTTCTTGTTTATTAATTTCCTCATTATAATGAACTGCCCTCCCCCAACACCTATGCCTCCACACCCTAAAGCGGATGGGGGAATGGTTACGCGGCAGTTTTCCCAAGATTGCACAGCTTGTGAATCAATGGAATACTTCTGTGTCAAAAGTACGGCGACTCAAGGCTCTTGCCAGAAATGCGAGTTTTGCGATTGGCGACGAGTGGCGTGCAATGCGTTGACGAAGAACGCAGAGATTGAACGACTATTCACCAAGACTAAGTTTTGGGTGATCCCTAAAACAAAATAGGTGGTCGAAGACATTTGGGATGTCTTGGTTTGAGACGATCAATCAGTGGGGGAGAACAACAAGGAACTTGATAACGAGATCACATCCTGGGTAACCCAGGCCACAAGTTCAAAATGGGGTGTCAAAGAAGAGATCGACAAATTGGTGGAGGAAGATGAGGATGAAGTTCCTGTTCCAGGGCAGACACCCAAGAAACGACAGGTGGTCATTGAAGATGAAGAGGAGGAGAGAGAAGCAGAGATAGAGGTGGCTTCAAGGTTGTTCTTAGAACCTGACCCCATTTTTGAAGTAAGTTTTAGTTGTTGTTGTTTTTTTTTTTTTAATGATGAGGTTACTGATGAGTTCTTATTTAGACCTCGAATGCCATTGAAGACCCAATTTGGGAACCTGTGTCGCTTTTGCCAACTGAGGCAAACCCTCCAGTCACGGGTGGAATCGAAGAACCTGAGGAAACGCAGGACCAGGTGTGGTCAAAGAAGCCTTGTCAGGGTCGACGAGTTAGGTTCACAGAAGAGTTGTGTGGGGAGGTTGATACAATTATCAACGCTGCTTCCTTTGAAGTGGCAGAGGAGCTGTTGGATATTGGAGAGGTGGTTCCGGTAGGAGAGGAGGAGGTATTTGAGAAATGCAGGAAGGAGATAAGGGTAATTTTGGAGAAGATGAAAAGATTGGTTTGAGAAAAATTTGAAATGAAAAGGGGAGATGTAAAGAAGTAGAAAAGTAGAATTGTCTTTACTTTTTTTTTTTGTATTATTTTATTGTATTTAAGGTGAATATTATTTTTGATAAGATTTGGGAGAGAGAGAAAAAAAAAGTTTTAAATAAAATTTTGCTTTAGAATTTGAAAGAAAAAATTTAAATAAAGAAAGAAAAAGAAAGAAGTTATTAATTGAAGGAAGTTTAAGTTTAAAAGAAAAATTTATGTAAGAGAAGAGAGAAAGAAGAAAAAAATGGTTGGTGATTGAGATGAGTTTGTTGAAATGAGAATTTAATGAAAGAAGAATTTGTTATTTGTGAAAAAGTTGTTTATTGATTTTTTAGGAATTTTAGATAGTTGAAAAAAGAGAAAAAAACAGAATTAGAATTTAAAGAGAATTTGAAAAAGAAGAATCATTTGTTTGAAGAATTTTATAAGGATATTTAGAGGTTGAAGTTAAGTTCAAGGAAATGGTCGTGTCGTACAAGATTTTAATGGTTCAAAGGAAATAAAGGTTAAAGATAGAATAAATTTTAGAAAAGAAAATTTTAAAGATAATTTTAAATTTAAGAAAAGAATTTATTTAGAGAATTGAAAAAAAAAGAAAAAAAACATTTAGAGAGATTTAAAAGTTTTTTATTTTATTTTATATTTTATTTTTTTTTTTAAATTTTATTTTATGTTTAATTTTAAATTTTAATTTTTCAATTTTAAATTTTAAATTTTTTTTAATTTTAATTTTGATTTTAATTTTAGTTGGTTTTTGAGAAAATTTTATAGAAGGAGAAGAAAGAAAAATAAGAGAAAAAAAAGAAAACAAGGCTAAGAAATTTAAGAGGTGTTTTAGATTTTTAAGAGAAATAGAAAAAAGAAAGAAAAGAAAAAAAGAAAAAGAAAATTTAAAATAAAAGAAATTTTAAGGTTTTGGTTTTAAAGGATATTTCATATGAAAAGATTTTAGAAGTTCAGGGGCGTTAGAAACATTGATGGCTGGTTCCCAGGATGTTTTGTCTGAGTCATTGAGAAAGCCTTCCCATTCCACGAGGTATTGAAGTTTCCCCTTGCGCATTCTTAAATCAAGGATACGACTTACTTCCCACTCTGGATGATCTTCTACTTCGACCGGTTCTGGTGGGGGTTGTTTCTTGCCCAGGTATATTTTTCAAGCCAGTTCCAGGAGAGATACATGGAAAACAGGGTGGATCGCCTGCCATTTAGGAGGTAACTTGAGTTGAAATGCAGTTTTAGAGACTTCAGAGTCAATTTCAAATGGTCCCAAGCGCTTTTCAGCCAGTTTCTTTGATGGTTGTCTTGTTCGAATGTTTCGTGCGTCGAGCCATACTTTGTCGCCTGGTTTAAAGAAGGAGCAGATTGTCGATGTTTGTTGGCCTGTTCCTTGTATCTTTGAATTGCTAATTCCAAATTTATTTTAAGTTCTTCTTGGAGTCGTGATATAGTTTGAAGATATTGTTCCGCAGGATGATTAGTTCCTACATGGATTGAGTTGAATCAAAGATGTCGTCCATAAATGGTTTTGAAGGGAGATTGTCGTGTCGAAGAATGAGTTGAGTTATTATAAGCAAATTCAGCCAGTGGTAACCATGTGGTCCAATCGTCTTGTTGGTAACTGACATACATTCAAAGATATTGTTTGAGGATTTGGTTAAATCTTTCTGTTTGACTGTCGGTTTTAGGGTGATAGGCCGTGGAGAGGTTCCTTGTGATATTGAGTTGTCAACACAGTTGGGTCCAGAATGTGGATACAAACAATGAGCCTCTATCTGAAATAATATCATTTGGTAAGCTGTGTTTGAAAAATACATATTCTAGAAACAATATTGGCAAATCTTCTGCTGTAGCAGTAGTAGTGGTTTTAATGAAAATAGACATTTTTGAAAATCTATCTACTATTACTAATATAGCTTCAAAATCATTAGAAAAAGGAAGTTGAGAAATGAAATCCATTGATAAAGATTCCCAAGGTTTAGAGGGAATAGGAAGTGGTTGAAGCAACCCATGCTTCCGGTGACAGGGAGCCTTATTCCTATTACATTTGTAACAAGCTTTTATATAGGCCTTGATTTCCCTGTTCATACCTGGCCAGAAGAAATCCCTCGCTATTAACTGGTAGGTTTTATCAACACCAAACGGACCAGCTAATAAAGAATCATGTTGTTTGTTGAAAATCCATAATTTTATTTCATTGTTGTCAGGTATGACTACTCTACCTTCGAAGACTTATAGACCTGATTCAATACTAAATCTTTTGGCCCCTTTCTTCAAGAGTATTTTGTCTTTTAACCCTAAACAATAATTGTCCTTTGACTGAGCTTCGAGGATGTTGGATAGTGGATTTCGAAAAGATTGAATTGTCATCAAATTAAGTTGATGATTTGTTAACATTGATTTGTTGAAAATTGATTGCATATTTTCTGGGTTCTTGTCAGCAAATGCGTCCCCCCGCTGTGGGTAAATGTTGTCCCAACGTGAAAAGATATCTGGGACAATGCAGTTCTTGCCTGGGCAATAGGAAATAGAAAAGGGAAATTCAGAAAAAAATTCAGCCCACCTGGCTTGACCCCTGGTTAACACTTTGGAAGACATGAAGTACTTTAAAGCATTATGATCTGTTAAAATTTGAAAAGGACTATCTAGGCTGAGAAGAAAAGAACGCCATTTTTTAAGACAATGGATAATAGCTAAAAGCTCTTTGTCATGAATTTCATAATTTAATTCTGCGGCTATGAGTTTGCGTGACTCAAAAGCAACAGGATGAAACAAATTTGTTATAGGATTTAATTGAGAGATGACCCCTGCAATAGAATAATTGCTCGCATCTGTCTCAACTATTGTCAAAGCAGAAGGATCAAAATGTCAAAGAATTGGGGCTGTGGTGAACGCTGTTTTTAGTGCTTCGAATTCCTTTTGTGCTGTAGAAGTAAAAACAAAAGGAATGTCTTTTCTAAGAAGAGAAGTAAGATTGGAAATAGTTTTAGAGTAATCTTTAATAAATCTTCTATAGAAGTTTTCAAAACCTGAAAATCCTTGGAGTGATTTAATGGTTTTGGGCTCAGGCCATTCCAGGATTTTCTTCACATTTTTGTTATCCATGACTAAACCGTCAGTGGACAACGTAAAACTAAAAAAATCAATTGATTTGAGGTGGAATTCGCATTTATTATGCTTGGCGTAGAGACCATGATCTGGAAGTCGATTTAGGACCTGTCGAACATGATGAATATGTTCATCTAGTGTTTTTGAGAATATTAAAATATCATCTAAATAGAAAACTTTAAATTGTTCAACAACATCTTGAAAGATGTCATTAACAAAAGTTTGAAAAGTTGAAGGTGCGTTACACAATCCAAAAGGCATAACTAAATATTCAAAACTACCAAATCTAGTGCGCATTGCAGTCAGTGGTTCATGACCTTCTGCAATGCGAATAAGATTGTAAGCGCCTTTAAGATCAATTTTATAAAAGAAATTAGCACCATTGAAAAGGGTAAGAAGTAATGACATAGGAGGAACAGGATATGCATTCTTCTTAATGACTGTGTTGAGATTTCTATAGTCAACACACAACCTAAGACTACCATCCTTCTTTTTTACAAAGAGGACAGGGGAGCCGGTTGGAGATTTACTGGCTTTGATGCAACCTTTGGCTACATTCTCTGCAATGTAGTCTCGAAGAACTTGAGATTTTTCCTTCGACAAAGAATAGACAGGACCTGCCGGAGGTACTGGGCCTATTAACTCTATTTGATGGTTGTAGGGTCGATGAGGTGGTAACTTATTGTCCTTGCGGATTGAGAAAACATCGAGGAAATCGTGGTAGATTTCTGGTAGAGTTGATTTAATGGCTTCAACGTTGATTTGGTCGTCCTCTTCATCTTCGAGAGAATCTGTCGAGGGGATACCTGAATTGAGAGAGCAGAATTCGATTACTTTGAGGCAATTTAAATCCTCTTCGAGTGAAGTCTTCGAGCTTGAAGGGTTATCCAATTGCTCATTTAGAGAAATATTAGATTCTTGCAAGTCATCTGGAAGAGATTTGTCCTTTAGAAGGACATTATCAGGCGGGTTGTTTAACTCCCTATCGACCTGCATTGAAGAATCAAAAATATACTTAGAGCGTGGGGTGATCAATCCCCTAGTCCAATCAATTTCTAGATTCCAATGCGTTAAAAAGTCATGGCCAAGAATGGTATTGTCCATCCTTGGGGCATCCAAGACTGATAATTTCCACTCAAAGAGGGGAAAGTTCGGAAAGTTGAAAACCCATAAAACTTTCTTACTTACCCAATATTTGGGTTCCTCTGATTCGACCAAATAGATTGGAGTTCAATCGACATCTGCAAATGTTAGTTGAAGCTTCTCGGCAAAAGATAAACTAAAAAAAGAAATTGAAGCTCCAGAGTCTATAAGACAACTGAAGGGGATATCCTCCTTAAAAAGAATGAATCTCAAGCGGTTTAAGGCAACTCCAGTCCTTAACACATGGAGTTTCTATGCACTGGGATAGATAAGATAGTTTGCTTTGCACACAAGTAAACTATCTACTAGTTTTTTGACTTTGAACTAGTACCTTCTCTTTCCTTCAACTTTACACAGTCTTCCAACTTGTGCTTACCCCCACAATACACACATCACCCATTATCTGCTCGTCTCTTCCTCTCAGCTTCTTTAAGTTCCCCTTTAGGATCCAGTAAATTGCTGATATCGCCTGGAGTCGAGCCTTTTGGTCGAGTTTTATCCTTCCCCTTATTGGGTTTGGATTGAGTCGAGGAGGATTGATTTGGTTGTAGTTGTGAAGAACATCCCGATTTAAAGTTTAGGCCTTGAGATTTGTTGGTGTATTGACAATGTTGAAGTTGTCCTTGATAAATGATGTCAAGTTCAAGGGTTTGATCCATTAAATCCGTTTAAGTAGTCATCTTCTGACCCTGAAGATTTAATTGATCCAGAATCCTCGAAGGAAGTCCTTTCTTGAAATGATACTTAAGGGCAGCATCATTCCAACCTACTCGAGTTTGAAGTGCTCTGAAGTTCGAGATACATTCAGAGGCTTTTCCATTATCACTCATGCGAAGAAAATCAAGTTCAATTTATGCGTTGTCAGTTTCTTTAGGGTCCCCAAACAACGTAAAAAGTTGGTCTTCGAACTTTTCCCAATTATTTATAAGTAAGTGGGTTTCTGTAGAAGAAAGCATGAGCAGATAAGGTTTGAACCATCTTGCTGCTTTCCCAGCTAGGAATGAAGAAGCGTAAACAACCTTTGATTGGTCGCTATTAAAGGTTCGAGGGTGATTATGGAACAGTAGCTTGCAGGTTTGCAAGAAGGGTCGCAATCTGTCGGGGTGATCTCTGTCAAATTTTTCAGGAGATTTCATAGAGGGATTTTTGAACTTAGATCCCTCTGAAGACGTTGTATTTGAAAGGGTTTTCATGAAAAGTCTCATGAAATCTTCCAGAGAGTTAGATGGTCCAGGATCTGAGGATTGACCAGAAGAGTGATTGGCAGGGGCGGATGGTGCCTCGTGCATTGTATCCTCTCCTTCTTCTTCATCACTAGAATCCTCAAAATCTTGTGGGATGTCTTCTACAGATTGAACTGAATGTTGCAGTTCCCTAAGGTCGAGTGGTTACAAAGTGTGAGTGCGGGAAATAGACCTTGTGGCTGTTGGCCTGCCTCTAGCGCGAGCTCTAGTAGTAGCGCCCGTAGGAGGAGTGCGTTGAACAGGTGCCATTTTAAAACTTTAAAAACACCTAAAAGGACGTAGTAGTGCAAAGAATGAGAACTACGGAGAATTAAATTATACTATCACCGGACAGCCTACGCACAAGGTCGAGGATGTTCCTGAAAGTGAGATGAGGGATTTAGAAACTTCTTCGAAGCACAGAGGAATGATTCAAGGAAGTGATTTGAAGGTCACTCAAAGTAAGAGCTACGGGTTCGAGGTATGTTCGAGAAGTATTATAATATAGTTTCAAAGGTAATAGGAATTCTTAATATCTCACAAAGGGTTGGAAACTCAACAATCAAAGATTTAGGATTTTAGAAATGATTATTGAGAAAATAAAGAAAGATACAATAATAATGATTTAACTTAAAGATTTTACCACTATTAAATATAAATATGTTTTATAATTTAATTCTAAGGAATATCGAACCAAAAACCCAACCCTTTTATATCCTTTATTCCTCCTCTCATTGACCTCTCTCTCATTGCACCGTTCCCATACCACAGACCATTAATAACATACACTTAGACCCTCTTTGCTAATATCCGTCCATGCTCAATTTACCCCTTTTAATTAATTTACAAATTTTTTTAATGAAAACTACTAATGTACTATTACGTTGATTATAGCGCTGTGCATTGCTTATTGAAATTAAGACTAAGGCACACTATTGAGAGATTGACTAATTTAGATTTAGAGTTTAGGCTAGCGCAGTTGAATAGTAAGTACACAAAGGGGAATCGCAGTTGCTATGAAGAATTGCTTTCTGTGCTTCGAGTATAGATTTAGAACTTGATATTATTGATTTAATGAGCTGCTTTTGCCTCGACTGTCACGTGGCGCGTGACAGTTTGTTTGCCAGTGTTATCTGTATGGAAAATGAATTCTTATTGCATATTTCTATTTATGCATAAAATATATTTGATAAGCATCATTTTTTTGCATTTTTCAATCATTATGCATATTTATGCATATGAATATGCATATTCATTATACAGATTTATATGCATATTAATATATTTTATTCATATACATATATGCACCTTTTTTTGCATATTCAATATGCATATTTTTAATGCATATTCAATATGCATATTTTTTATGCATATTCACTATGCATATTTTTTATGCATATTTATTATTCATAGTCATTATCCATACACTTTAGATAGGCATTTCACATCAATTTTTAACATGCAATAAGTATCCACCACACAAATTCAAATGCATATGCAGCTATATCATACATGAAGCATATATTCAAGTTTAATATTTGAATATTAAGGTATGCTAAGTGATGTTGTTCAACCTTTTGCCAAACATGAGATTAACTGATGTTCAATGTGGTTCCTAAGCTCTGCTCAAGGAGGGATTGTTCCGGACTCAATCTGTGACAGTTTATTTTTTCAATGTTTTTTCATCAGATTTAAAAAATATTTCTGACAGTTTCAGGATGGTTTCCCAACAGTTTCCTGACAAATTCCTGATAGTTTCAAATAGAGGGAACTGCTAGACGTTCACCCCCAGATTTCTCGTGGTGAGTTGGAATGTAGAGAGGAATGTCAAGAGAAGGCATACTCTAGAATGACAATGATAAGAAATCAATCAGTCAGATACTGGGACAAGAAGTTGGCTCATAGACTCAGGAGTCCCTTGAAACCTGTTTGTTTGGTTCTGGTTTATAATAGAAGTTTGGAGAGTCAGTGGGGAAAGATGTTTTCTGACAGATGGCATGGACCTTACAGAGTCATCTCTCAGGTGTCTGAAGGTTCTTATGTTTTGGAAGAGTTGGATGGTGCAGTCTGAAAGAAGAGAGTGGCTGCAGATCAGGTGAAGAGGTTTTACCCTAGAGGCACAAGACATGAAGAAGATTGACTCCGCAATGGGGATATACTATGGAACATTCTTTAAATTTTGGATTTTGGTGTTGCAGAGCAACTTTTGTGTTGAAAACTTTTGTTAGAGGGTACCCATGGGAGGGGCCTCTAGATTTTGCCTTGGCAAGTGTGGGGGTGACTGATGGGCTGGCTGCTCTATCAACAGTTACCCCAGATTGTCTGTTTCCAACCCCTTCTCTTAATTTGGTTAAACCCTAGTATTGGTTTCTTTTCACAGGTTTTAGTCCTCTATGACTTTAAACTGGAAATTCCTTTGGTCTTCAAGTGCCGGACTCTTCACTTTTATTGGTTATGGTTTATTGTGTTGGATGTTGTGTTTTGTTGGTTAGAAGGTACCCAGGGGGGCTTCTAGATTTTATCTTGGCAAGTGTGGGGGTAACTGATGAGCTGGCTGCTCTGTAAAACAGTAACCCCAGAATATCTGTTTCGAGCCTTTGGTATTTTTCTAGTTGAATTCTAGTTCTGTTGTTATTATTCAGGTTTCTAGTCCACTATAACTTTAAACTGGATTGCCTTGGATGTCTTTTGGTACCTTTGGATTGGTGGTGGATTCCTAGTGGTCTCCCATCATTTTTAATTATTGGAGGGAGCCCACCCAGTGATCATTTCTATGGATGGGACTTTTGCTTACTGGACCTTCTCTGAGTCTGGACCATCTATGGAGCTGGAATGTCTTTAATTTTTTAGTTTTTTTTTTGCTAGATAGTAGTTCTAGATTATTTTCTTTTTTCTTTTATTTTCTTTTAATTTTTTTATGGTGAATGTTTAAAATTATAAAATCAAAAAATATAGGGTGTTAGCACATCAAGGTGCACCTGGATATGGGCAAGCATTGGTGGGGAAAGGCTCATCAATAGGCCAGGCAATGCTATTTTTTTTATTATTTTTTATTTAGCTCATTTATTTCTGTGTTTCATTTTTATTATTATTATTTCTTTCTTTAATTTTTAAATTTTTATTGTTAATCATTTAAAATATTTAATTGTGTATCCAAATCAAGGTGCACTTGGATGTGGGTAAGGTATCAGGGGATCAGCTCATCAATTGGATAGGGGATACCATTTTCTATAATTATTTATTTCATATTATTTTATTTATTTCATTTTAATTTTATTTTCAATTTTCCTATGATTAGTAGTTTAGTAAAGATAAGGTTAAAAAAAAACTCTGAAATTATTTTTTATTATTGTTTTATTATTATTATTAATTGTTTTTTTTAATTTGTCATTGTGTTGCGGGAGCTCATTGTCTGGATGATGAAGCTTCTGGAGGCTGGTCTGTATTGTGTTGGCGTTTTTGCTTTTTGTTGGGATTATGGGAAGCATGGTGCTCTTTGAAGTAGAGCCTGCTGGAAATATAGTACGGGTTGTAATGGGCAGGAATTTCAATTGAAGGAAGTTCAGAGGAGGAAGAAGAAGAGGCAGAAATGGAGTGCAGGAATGTGTGCTTAATGATCCTAGACATCTTTCAGTGGTCCTCCAACAGTCGCTTTCTCAGGGATTTCTCAAAGTCATTTAAAGGCCCATGGAGGGAGAAGGCTTTCAACATGTTAGAAAACATGGTGCTGAGGTGTTGCTTCATGTCTCCATAATCTAAGGTTAATGAAGTTTCAAGAGGTTGGCCAACTCCGATAGTAGATTCAGGGGGAGGGGTGCCAACTAGACAAGAAGAATTATTTTTGGTTGCTGAAGAAATGGGATGAATTTTTTTGGTACTTACAGATTGGGAGCTCATCGAATTTGTAAGCGGCTGGGATTTGGACTTCTGAAGATTTTGAAAAGGTGATAGTTTGGGTATCAATAAGAGAAAGATATGGATTCTCTTGGTCTTCCTCTGAAGGGTTTTGAAAAGGTGAACTAGGAGGCTTATGTTCCTGGGGCCTAGTTGGAGCAGCAGGGCTGTTGTTGTTGTTGTTAATATTTTGGTTGGTTTCAGCTGGCTGAGGTGCTGGTGGTGGAGTACTAGGGTTGTTATAGGAAGGAGCAGGGGAGGGTGATCTGGAAGCGGATTAATCTCTTCTGGATGGAGCTCTTGAAGGAATGGAACTGTCAGAAGTATAGTTGGCTGACAGAGGAGAGGTGTAGTTTCTTTTCCTTAACCGGGGGTGAAGATTTTGTTTTGGTGCTGTGTTTGGGGCTCTGGTGCCTTCCTGAAGTCATCTGGCAGGTCGCATAGAATTTTGGGAAATTTTGGTATTTTTTCACCTTGAAGAGGTTGGCTGCATTGCTCTGGGAGCAGTGGGAGGTGGTTGCTTAGAGTTGTTTTTGTTGGTTGGAGGAATTTTGCTGTTTTCTAGTTGTTTTTGGAAGTTTTGAGCCGGAGTTTCACTGTCTAGTGAGGCAGGCGGGCCGCCGGACGTTGGCCGGGCTGCCTGGACGAGGTCTAGAAGCCTAGGAATGGATTTTGAATCTTTTGAAGCTGGAATAGCAGATATAAAAGCTGCTTCTTGGGGATCTTATGCTGGTATTTTGGGAAGAGTTCTGGAAGAGGATGGACCAAGCTCTGGGGATCTGGTAGGGGATCTTGAAAGGTATTTATGAGAAGGTGAAGGAGGAGGAATAGGGTATTTTGCGTCTCTATCACATTTCTTCTTCTTGGAGTAGCAAGAGTCAAAGGCCTTGTTGTAGAGTTTGGCTTCAGGAGTTGGAAAAGGGAATGTGCAAGGTCTGCACATATGGATCCACTATTTGCAGGCATAGTCCTTAGGAGCAGTGAAGCAAGGAAGGTTAGAAGGGTCAACATTAGGAGATCCAGCCATGATGTGTGGTGAGGGGGAGATGAAGGAAGAGATAAGAAGAAGGTTTTGTCAGTGGTTGGTAGATGATGAAGTAAAAGGAGGAAGTTTGGCGGACTGGCTGTGGCTGTATTCTGCATTGAATTGACTGGGTCTTTTCAATGCAAAATGAAAGTCCCTCATGACTTTAAACTGAAAATAAGTCCTTCAAGACTTTAAACTGAACACTGTGTTAGTCCCCCAAGACTTTAAACTGAGGATTGTTGATGGTTTAGTCCCCCAAGACTATAAACTGAGGAATGGGTTTTGTTGTTGGAGTTCGTTTGAAAGATTGGAAGAGGGTATCCACAGGGGGAGCCTCCAAATTTAGCAAAGGCAAGTTTGGGTGTAATTGATGGGCTGGCAGCTCTATTCACAATTACCCCAGAATGTTAGTTTTTTCTCTGTGTCTTAATGTGGTTGATCTCTGTTTCTGGGTTTATGATTTAGGTTTTGAGTCCCCCAAGACTGTAAACTGAGGGTTTTTGAGTCCCCCAAGACTATAAAATGAGGATGGTCCCCCAAGACTTAAAACTGAGGGTTGTTTGTGGTTGCATCCTATAGAGGGTGTGGTCAATTTTTCTTTTCTAAATAAAGATCAAGTACTAGTTGAATTACAGAGGGAATCAAGAGATGAAATGAAGTGTTCAGAATCATCCTTGAGCTGATGGATGAGGTGCCTTCTTCTCTCAATGTCCTGTGGATCTCTAGTAGGAGTGGATTGGAAGTAGTGAAGCAGAAGTTGCTTCTGTTGAGATGTGTGTTGTTGGAACTTGGCCTTAATTGTGGGCAAGTGGTTTAGTGTTGGTGGTGCAATGGATCCTACATTGTCATCATTACTGTCAGAAGATGGAGGAACTGAGAAGTAATCAGTTTTAAAGTTGAAGGAAGAGATGAAAGTTCTTTACCATCAGATGGACCAGGGATGGTGGAACTTGTTGTTTTACGGGTTGTGGCACTCTTCTGGGAAAGGTGTAGCTTTTTGATGATTCTGGGTATCAGGATGGATGGCCTAGATCTTTTGGTACTGGTAGAAGATGGACCAGGTTGAGGTGAAGGCAAAGGTGTTGCAGAGGATAATGGACCAGGTCTGTAGCAGGTCTTCTTTCTGGAGTGGCGAAAATCACAGGACATTCTGTATGGATGGGACGGAGGTGTGATGGTACAGATTAGATTATTGTCAATGCAGTATTGGCAGGGGCCCATGTCAGTGGCAGATTTGGAGAGAAAGCTGATCATGGTGGTTGTGCTATAGGAGAATGTGGACATTCTCTATTGGAGGGAGGATGTGGTCTTCCAACATTGGCAGGGGCCTTTGTTGTGCAGTTTGGTGCTGTTTGGGAATGTCTTAATTGACATTGGTTGAAGAATAGGGTGTTTTTATGGATTTATTCTGTGAATATTTGGACTGCAGGTATGTGGGTACTATCATTGGATAGCCCAGGTTTTTCTATAAATTTCATGTCTTGGGGACATTTTTCATATTCTAAGTTTCAAGGGATCATTTCTTCATATTTCATTATAAAAGATAGCTGTTTAATTTTGTTTTTGTGTTTTACAGGCTAACCTTAAGTCTTAGGTTTAAGTACTTAGTACCATTAGATAGGGCTTATTTGGCTCTACGTTTTATGTCACAATGTTGTCATAGCTTAATTTTGTGTTTTAAGGGTTTTAGTAGTTGTAGTGAAGTTTTCTAAGTAGATTAGATGTTTTTAGTGGTTTTCTGGATTCAGGGAGGCTGGGCTGCTTCAGGCGGCCCTGCCGCCTCTGATTTAGGAGGTTGGGGAGAACTTCTGAAGGCTTTTTATTCAATTTGGCTGGTACAGGTGCCAAATGCCTTGCTGTGCATGGATTTAAGAGGGGTGGTCTGTGTGTATTTACTGTATAAGACAGTTTGGGGAATCTCTAATTATCATACAACCATCCGGAGGTGATATCCTTGTTCCTCATTCAGTTTTCACTGTTGTTGGCCACAATTTGGCTGTGTCTGTGGCAAGTAAGTTCTTCATTTAACTTTACTAGCAACTGTTTTCTCTCTTATAGTCTTGCAAGCTATAGCAAGTATCATTGCTGTCTCTGGTGTGGATTTGCAACCTACATCAAGTATCATTGCTTTCTCTGGTGTGGAAATTGGTATGCATTTCAGATCATTGGTCTGCTAGTCTGTCTGGGGACTACTTTCATGGCTGATCAAGCAGTCAAGTGTATTGGAAAAGGGGATTTTTGGTAAACAGGAACAAATTTACTGTAGTAGGTAAATCTCACTTGTTTTTCTAAAGGGAAAGGGGTTTTTCTTTCTGGTTTTACTCCAACTCCCTTGGTTAAGGCCTATAGCTAGTACTATAGGATTGTCTACAACATAGTCCAACAGCCACATGGCCTGTTTCCCGCACTCAATCTCTGGAACCTCTTGACATTAGGGAATGGGAACACTCAGTCCAATCTGTGGAAGATATCCCCCAGGACTTTTATGACTCTGGGAATGAAGCAGAAGGAGAGGATACAATGCATGAGGCACCTTCTGCCCCTGCCACTAACCCTTCTGGTCAACCTTTGAAACCTGGATCATCTAATTCTCTGAAAGACTTCATGAGAATTTTCATGAAAACCCTTTAAAATCCAATGTCTTTGGAGGGATCAAAATTCAAAACCCCTTCCATGAAATCTCCTGATAAATTCTATAGAGAACATCCAGACAGATTGCGCCCCTTCTTACAAACCTGCAAGCTCCTTTTCCATAATGACCCTCAAACCTTCAATAAGGACAAATTGAAGGTTGTTTACGCTTCTTCATTCCTAGCCGGAAAAGCAGCAAGGTGGTTCCAACCTTATCGTCTCATGCTCTCTTAGACAGAAACCCACTTACTCATTAATAACTTTCACCGGAGGACCTACTCACAAGGTCGAGGATGTTCCTGAAAGTGAGATGAGGAGTTTAGAGACTTCTTCAAAGCACAGAGAAACGGTTCGAGGAAGTGATTCAAAGATGACTCAAAGGAAGAGCTACTGCTTTGATTTATTTTTGAGAAGAATCTTAATATAGTTTAAAGTAATACTAATATTCTGAGAATCTCACAAAGGGTTGTAACACTCAATAATCAAAGATTTAAATTTAGAAATGATTACTGAGGGAAAAATGAAATGTACAAGAACAATGATATAACTTGCATTTTTACCACTATTTACTATAAATATGTTTTATAATTTAATTCTAAAGAATGTCGAACCAAAAACCCAACCCCTTTTATATCCTTTACTCCTCCTCGCATTGACCTCATACCCATCCACTATTCCGCACACCACAGACCATTAAAAATACACCCGTTACACCTGGACCCTCCTCACTAACATCCGTTAACCCTTTAATTCTCCGCTATCCTTTCCGTCCATGCTCACTACCACTTTTAATAATCCACAGACATTTAATAAACCTTTTTATTGTACTATTAAATTGACTATTGCGCTGTGCGTCGCTTTTTTAGAAAAATACTAAACACACTATTGAGAGATTGACTAATTTAGATTTAGAGTTTAGACTAGCACGGTTGAATAGTGAGTACACAAAGGAAAGTTGCAGTTGCTATGGGGAATTGCTTTCTGCACTTGGAGTATGGATTTAGACCTCTGTATTATTGATTTAATGAGCTTATTTTGCCTCAAGTGTCACATGGAGCGTAACAAATGCCCGGGTATAAAAATTGCGAGCTCTGTTGAGCGTGAGACATACTTCCCACACTAGTTTCCCTTTATTTAATTCTTGTTTATTTATTTATTATTATTATGTCAGCTTGTCCAACTCCAGCTCCCATGCCTCCTCACCCCAAAGTGGATGGTGGGCTTGTTACTTGACAGTACTTCCAAGCATGCACGGCTTGTGAATCAATGGAGTACTTCTGTGTGGAAAGCACAGCTACTCAAGATCCTTGCCAGAAATGCGAGTTTTGTTGATGGAGACGGGTGGCATGTGATGTTTTAGCAAAACATTCTCACATTGAACAAAGGTTTACCAAGACTAAATATTGGGTAATACCAAAGAAAAAAGAAGTGGTCAAAGACATATGGAACGTTTCGATCAATGATGATCAATCAGAGGCAGTTGAGGAGGAAGTTGAGGACACTATGGCGACCTGGGTAACCCAAGCCACTGATAAAAAGCGAAGGGTAGAAGAGGAGGTGGAGGAATTGGTGGAGGAAGATGAGGAGGAAGTCCCCATTTCAAGGCGGACACCAAAAAAGCAGCAGATGGTCATTGAAGATGACTAGAAAGAGAAAGAAGTGGCAGTGGAAGTCAAATCAAAGTTATTAATAGAGGCTGATCCGATGTTCAAATTAAGTTTGCTTTTATTTCATTTTATTTTAATTTTGTTTTTTCAAAGAAGAATTTTACTGATGACCATATAATTTAGAATTTAAATGTCATTGCGGAAGCCTGGAGTGTCGGAGCTACTATTGTGGAAACCAGTGCTGTGGAAGTGCCCGATGAGGAAGTGGCACCGTCAATCCCTACCGAAGAACAATTACCAGTGATTGCCTCAAGGGAGGATAATGAAGAAACTCTTGACCAGGTATGGTCAAAAAAACCTTGCCAGGTTCGACAAGCTAGGTTTATTGAATATTTAAGCGGTGAGGTCAATAAGATTGTCTATTCTGCCTCCTTTGACGTGGCCAAAGAACTACTGGAAATTGGGGAAGTGGTACCGGTAGGAGAGGAGGAGGTTTTTGAGAAATGTAGGAAGGAAATAAGGGAGATTTTGGAGAAGATGAAGGGATTGGTTTGAGAGAAAATAAAGGAGAGAATTTAAAATGGAAGGAAAAAGGAAAAGAAAGAAAAAGAAATTTAAAAACAATTTTTATTTTTAGTTAATTTTATTTTGTTGTTTTATTTAAAATTTTAATATTTATTTTTAAAAGATTTTGAGCGAAAAAGAAAAATACAGAAAAAAATTTAAATAAAATTTTGTTTTTAATTTTGAAAGAAGAAAAGAAAGAATATTTAATTGAAGTAGTATTAGGTTAAATTTTGAAAAGAAAAAATTTAAGTAAGAAAAAAAAGAAATAGTTGATTGAAATAATTTTGTTGGAAATAAAAATTTAATGAAAGAAAAAATATGTTATTTGTGAAATTTTATTTATTGAACTTTTGAGGAATTTTATTTATTTGAAAAGAAGAGAAGAAATAATTTTTAAACAAATTTGAAAGAACAAAGTAATTTGTTTGAAGATTTTTTTTTTTTTAAAAAAAAAAAAAAGATCTGGAGGTTGAAGTGAAATTGAGAAAGATTGTTGTGTTGCGTTTGTGAAGAGTTTTGATAGTTTGAAGAAAAAGAAATTATAAGGAAAGAATAAATATAGAAAATTGAAAAAGAAAAAGAAAAAGAAAGGAAAAATTTAAAGAAATTTAAATGGTTTTGTTATTTTTTTATTTTAATTTTAATTTTAATTTTTTAATTTTTAATTTAATTTAATTTAATTTAATTTATTTTATTTATTTATTTTAAAGAAGGTTGAAAAAACTTTTGAAAAGAAAAAGAAGAAAAAGTAAACAAAATAAGGAATTTTTTAGAAGTAAAGATGTTTTAGATTTTTAGAGAGAAGTAAGAAAAAGAGAAAGAAAAGAAAAAAAGAGAGAAGAAAAAATAAAATAAAATAACGAGAGTTTTAAGGTTTTGGTTTTAAAGGATATTTAAGATGAAAAGATATTAGGATTTCAGGGGCATTAGAAACATTGATGGCTGGTTCCAGGATGTTTTGTCTGAATCATCAAGGAAGCGTTCCCATTCCACAAGGTATTGAAGTCTCCCCTTGCGCATTCTTGAATCAAGGATACAGCTTACTTCCCACTCTAGATGGTCTTCTACTTTGACCGGTTCTGGAGGAGGTTGGTTCTTGCCTGGGTATGTTTCTCGAGCCAGTTTCAGGAGAGATACGTGGAAAACAGGGTTAATAACCTGCCATTTAGGAGGTAGCTTGAGTCCAAATGCAGTTTTAGAGACTTCAGAATCAATTTCGAATGGTCCCAAGCGTTTTTTGTCCAGTTTCTTTGATGGTTGAGTCTTTCAAATTTTTGGTGTGTCGAGCCATACTTTGTTGCCTGGTTTAAAAGATAGAGCAGATAGTCAATGTTTGTGGGCCTGTTCCTTGTACCTTCGAATCACTAATTCCAAATTTGATTTAAGTTCCTCTTGTAGTCGTGATATGGTTCGAAGATAATTTTCCGCAGGATGATTAGTTCCTACATGGATTGAGTTGAATCAAGGATGTCTTCCATAAACAGTTTTGAAAGGAGATTGTTGTGTTGAAGAATGAGTTGAGTTATTATAAGCAAATTTGGCCAATGGTAACCATGTGCTCCAATCATCTTGTTGGTAACTGACATACATTCAAAGGTATTGTTTGAGGATTTGGTTGACCCTTTCCGTTTGCCCATCGGTTTCAGGGTGATAGGCCATGAAGAGGTTCCTCGTGATATTAAGTTGTCGACACAGTTGAGTCCAGAATGTGGATACAAACAATGAGCCTCTATCTGAAATAATATCATTTGGTAAGCCATGTTTCGAAAATACATATTCTAGAAACAATTTTGACAAATCTTCTGCTGTAGCAGTAGTAGTGGTTTTAATAAAAATAGACATTTTTTAAAATCTATCTACTATTAATAATATAGCATCAAAATTATTAGAAGGAGGAAGTTGAGAAATGAAATCCATCGATAAAGATTACCAAGGTTTAGAGGGAATAGGAAGTGCTTGAAGCAACCCATGCTTCTGGTGACGGGCAGCCTTATTCCTATTACATTTGTAACAAGCTCTTATATAGGCCTTGATTCCTCTGGTCATACCTGGCCAGAAGATATACCTCGCTATTAACTGGTAGGTTTTATCAACCTTAAAATGACCAGCTAATGGAGAATCATGTCGACTATTGAAAATCCATAATTTTATTTCATTGTTGTTGGGTATGACTACTCTACCTTTGAAAAATAATAGACCTGACTCAATACTAAATATTTTGGCCCCTTTCTTCGAGAGTATTTTGTCTTTTAAGCCTAAACAATTTGAGGATGTTGGATAGTCGATTTTGAAAGAATTGAATTGTCATCGAATTAAGTTGATGAGTCATTAACATTGATTTGTTGAAAATTGATTTCACATTTTTTGGGCTCTTGTCAGCAAATGGGCCCCCCTCTGTGGGTAAACGTTGTCCTAAAGTGACAAGATATCTGGGACAATGCAGTTCTTACCTGGGCAATAGGAAATAGAAAAAGGAAATTCAGACAGGAATTCAGCCCACCTGGCTTGACGCCTGGTTAGCACTTTGTAAGACATAAAGTATTTCAAAGCACTATGGTCTGTTAAAATTTGAAAAGAAATATCTAGGCTGAGAAGAAAAGAGCGCTATTTTTTAAGACAATGAATGATAGCTAAAAGATCTTTGTCATGAATTTCATAATTTAATTATGCCGCAATGAGTTTGTGTGACTCAAAAGCAACAGGATGAAATAATTTTTTTTCAAAATTTAATTGAGAAAGACCCCTGCGATAGCATAATAGCTAGTGTCTGTCTCAACTATTGTCGAGGCAGAAGGATCAAAGTGTCAAAGATTTGGAGCTGTGGTGAACGCCTTCTTCAATGCTTCGAATTCCTTTTGTGCTGTAGAAGTAAAAATAAAAGGAATATCTTTTTAAGAAGAGAAGTAAGATTGGAAATAGTTTTTGAGTAATCTTTAATAAATCTTCTATAGAAATTTGCAAAACCAAAAAATCCTTGAAGGGATTTAAAAGTTTTGGGCTCAGGCCATTCCAGGACTTTTTGGACTTTTTTTTGTCCATGACTAAACCATCAGTGGATAACATAAAACCCAAAAAATAGATTGATTTAATATGGAATTCACATTTATTGTGCTTGGCATAGAGACTGTGATCTCGAAGTCGATTTAGAACCTGTCGAACATGATTAATATGTTCATCTAGTGTCTTCAAGAAAATTAAAATATCATCTGAATAGACGACAACAAATTTTTTGACAACATCTTGAAATATGTCATTAACAAAATTTTGAAAAGTAGATGGTGCCTTACACAATCCAAAAGGCATAACTAAATATTCAAAACTACCAAATCTAGTGTGCATTGCAGTTAGTGGTTCATGACCTTCTGCAATGGAAATAAGATTGTAAGCACCTCTAAGATCAATTTTAGAAAAGAAATTAGCACCATTAAAAAGAGTAAGAAGCAATGTCATAGGAGGAACAGGATATGAAATCGTCTTAGTGACCGTGTTGAGCTTTCTATAGTCAACACACAACCTAAGGCTAACATCCTTTTTCTTTACAAAAAGAACAGGGGAGCCGTTTGGAGATTCACTGGCTATGATGAAACCTTTGGCTACATTCTCTGAAATGTAGTTTTGAAGAACTTGAGATTCATCCTTCTACAAAGAATAGACAGGACCTGCTGGAGGTACTGGACCTATTAACTCTATTTGATGGTCATAGCGTGGATGAGGTGGTAACTTATCGGCCTTGCAAATTGAAAAACATCAAAGAAATCATTATAGGTTTCCGGTAGAGTTTATTTAATGGCTTTAATGTTGATTTGGTTGTCCTCATCATCTTCGAGAGAATCTGTTGAGGGAAGACCAGAATTGAGGGAGCACAATTTGATTACTTAGAGGCAAGTTAAATCCTCTTCGAGTGAAGTCATCGAGCTAGAAGGGTTATCCAATTGCTCATTTAGTGAAAGATCAGATGCTTGCAAGTCATCTGTAAGAGATTTGTCCTCTAGCAGGACATTTTCAGGGGGTTGTTTTACTCCCTTTTGACCTGCATTGAAGAATTGGAAATATACTTAGTGCGTTGGGAGATCAATCCCTGTGTCCAATCAATTTCAGGATTCCAATGCGTTAGAAAGTCATGTCCAATAATGTTATTGTCCATCCTTGGGGCGTCCAAGACTGATAATTCCCACTCAAAGGAGGGAAAGTTATGAAAGTTGAAAACCCATAAAACTTTCTTACTTACCCAATATTTAAGTTCATCTGATTTGACCAAGTAAATTGGAGCTCGATCAATATCTGTAAATTTCAGTTGTAACTTTTCAGCAAAAGATAAACTGACAAATGAAATTGAAGCTCAAGAGTCTATTATACAACTGAAGGGGATATCCTTCTTAAAAAGAATGAATATCAAGCGATTTAAGGAAACTCCAGTCCTTAAGACATGGAGGTTCTGTGTACTGGGAGAGATAATATAGTTTGCTTTGCACAAAAGTAAACTATCTACTAGTTTTTTGACTTTGAACTAGTACCTTCTCTTTCCTTCAATTTTACACAATCTTCCAGCTTGTGCTTACCCCCACAATACATACATAACCCATTATCCGCTCGTCTCTTCTTTTCAGCTTCTTTAAGTTCCCCTTTAGGATCCAATAATTTGCTGATATCACATGGGGTTGAGCTTTTAGGTGGAGGTTTGTCCTTTCCCTTATTGGGTTTGGATTGAGTCGAGGAGGATTGAGTTTTGGGTGGGTGTGAAGATGGTCCCAATTTAAAATTTAGGCCTTGTGATTTGTTGGCGTATTGACGATGTTGAAGTCGCCCTTGGTAAATGCCGTCGTGTTCAATGGTTCAATCCATTAAATCCGTTAAAGTAGTCATCTTCTGACCGTGAAGATTTAATTGATCCAGAATCCTCAAAGGAGGTCCTTTTTTTGAAATGATACTTAAAGGCAGCATCATTCCAACCAACTCAAGTTTGTAGTGCTCTGAAGTTCAAAATATATTCAGATGCTTTACCATTATCACTTATGCAAAGAAAATCAAGTTCAATTTCTGCATTGTCAGTTTCATTAGGGTCACTGAACAACGTGAAGAGTTGGTCTATGAATTTTTCCAAGTTATTAATAAGTAAGTGGGTTTCTGTCAAAGAGAGCATGAGAAGATAAGGCTCGAACTTTCATGCTGCTTTCCCGGCTAGGAATGAAGAAGGGTAAACAACCTTCGATCGGTCGTTATTGAAGGTTCGAGGGTCATTATGGAACAGGAGTTTTCAGGTTTGCAAGAAGGGATGCAATCTGGCTGGATGTTCTCCATGGAATTTATCAGGAGATTTCATGGAAGGAGTTTTGAATTTAGATCCCTCCAAAGACATTGTATTGGAAAGGGTCTTCAAGAAACGTCTCATGAAGTCCTCCAGCAAATTAGATGGTCCAGGTTCCAAATGTTGACCAGAAGGGTGAGTATCAGGGGCAGATGGTGCCTCATGCATTGTATCCTTTCCTTCTTCCTCATCACTATAATCATTAGAATCCTGTGGGATGTCTTCTACAGATTGTACTGAATGTTGCTGTTCCATTAGGTTGAGTGGTTCCAAGGAGTGAGTGTGGGAAACAGGCCGTGTGGCTGTTGTCCTGCCTCTGGCTTCAGCTCTAGTAGTAGCGCCCCTAGTAGGAGTGCATTGAACAGGTGCCATTTGAGAATTTAGAAACACCTGAAAAGGGACATAGTAGTACAAAGAATGAGAACTACGGAGAATTAAATTGTACTGTCACCAGACAACCTACGATTAAGGTCGAGGATGTTCCTGAAAGTGAGATGAGGGGTTTAGAGACTTCTTTGAAGCACAGAGAAATGGTTTGAGGAAGTGATTCAAAGATGACTCGGAGGAAGAGCTACTGCTTTGAGTTACTTTCGAGAAGAATCTTAATATATTTTAAAGTAATACTATTATTCTGAGAATCTCACAAAGGGTTGTAACACTCAACAATTAAAGATTTAAATTTAGAAAAAATTACTGAGGGAAAAGGGAAATGTACAATAACAATGATTTTAATTCAGTTTTAACCCAACCCCTTTTATATCCTTTACTCCTCCTTGCATTGACCTCATACCCATCTACTAATCTGCACACCACAGACCATCAAAAATACACCCGTTACACCTGGACCCTTTTCAATAACATCCGTAAACCCTTTAATACTCCGCTACCCTACCATCCATGCTCACTACCACTTTTAAAAATCCACAGACATTTAATAAATCTTTTTAGTGTACTATTACATTGACTATTGCACTGTGCGTTGCTTATTGAGAAAAAAACTAAGAAAAACTATTGAAAGATTGAATAATATAGATTTAGAGTTTAGACTAGCACGGTTGAATAGTGAGTACACAAAGGAAAGTCGCAGTTGCTATGGGGAATTGCATTCTGCGCTTTTAGTATGGATTTAGACCTCTGTATTATTGATTTAATGAGCTGCTTTTTCCTCGAGTGTCATGTGGCTCGTGAAAATAACTGGGAAAAGTTTGAAGACCAACTTTTTACGTTGTTCGGTGACCCTAATGAAACTGACAACACGGAAATTGATCTTGATTTCCTCCGCATGAGTGATAATGTTAAAGCCTTTGAATATATTTTGAACTTCAGAGCACTTCAAAATCAAGTAGGTTGGAATGATGCTGCTCTCAAGTATCATTTAAAAAGGGACTTGCTTCAAGGATTCTGAATCAATTAAATTTTCATGGTCAGAAGATGACTACTTTAACAGATTTAATGGATCAAACCCTTAAACTTGACAGCATTTACCAAGGATGACTACAACATCATAGATATGCCAACAAATCTCAAGGCCTAAATTTTAAATCGGGACCTTCTTCACACCCACGGCCAACTCAATCCAAACCCAATAATTGAAAGGACAAACCTCAACCGAAAAGCTTGACTACAGGCGATATCAGTAAGGTACTGGATCCAAAAGGGGAACTTAAAGAAGCTGAGAGGAAGAGACAAGCAGATAATGGGTTATGTATGTATTGGGGGGTAAGCAAAAGGTAATTAATTGTGTAAAGTTTAAAAAAAGAGAATGTACTAGTTCAAGTTCAAAAAACTAGTAGATATTTTACTTGTGTGCAAAGCAAACTATATTATCTCTCCCAGTGCACAGAACCTCCATGTCTTAAGGACTTGAGTTGCCTTAAACCTCTTGATATTCATTCTTTTTAAGGAGGATACCCCCTTCAGTTGTCTTATAGACCCTGGAGCTTCAATTTCTTTCTTCAGTTTATCTTTTTCCGAGAAGTTAAAGCTGACTTTCACAGATATCAATCAAACTCCAATTTACTTGGTCGAATCAGAGGAGCCCAAATATTGGGTAAGTAAGAAAGTTTTATGGGTTTTCAACTTTCCGAATTTTACCCCCTTTGAGTGGGAATCATCAGTCTTGGATGCCTCAAGAATGGACGATACCATCATTGGACATGACTTTTTAACGCATTGGAATCCTGAAATTGATTGGTCACAGGGATTGATCACCCCATGCGCTAAGTATATTTTTGATTCTTCAATGCAGGTCAATAGGGAGTTAAACAACCCGCCTGATAATGTCCTGCTAGAGGACAAATCTCTGCCAGATGACTTGCAAGCATCTGATCTTTCTCTAAATGAGAAATTGGCTAACCCTTCTAGCTCAATTACTTCACTTGAAGAGGATTTAAATTGCCTAGAAGTAGTTGAATTATGCTCTCTCAATTCTGGTCTTCCCTCGACAGATTCTCTTGAAGATGATGAAGACAACCAAATCTATGTTAAAGCCATAAAATCAACTCTACCGTAAATCTATCACAATTTCTTTGATGTTTTCTCAATCCGCAAGGCCAATAATTTACCACCTCATCGACCCTACGACCATCAAATAGAGTTAAAAGGCCCAGTACCTCAGGCAGGTCCTGTCTATTCTTTTTCAAAGGACAAATCTCAAGTTCTTTGAGACTACATTGCAGAGAATGTAGCCAAAGGTTTCATCAGAGCCAGTAAATATCCAACCGGCTCCCCTGTTCTTTTTGTAAAGAAATAGGATGTTAGCCTTAGGTTGTGTGTTGACTATAGAAAGCTCAACACAGTCACTAAGAAGAATGCATATCCCATTCCTCCTATGTCATTTCTTCTTACCCTTTTCAATGGTGCTAATTTATTTTCTAAAATTGATCTTAGAGGCACTTATAATCTTATTCGCATTGCGGAAGGTCATGATCCACTGACTGCAATGTGCACTAGATTTGGTAGTTTTGAATATTGAGTAATGCCTTTTGGATTATGTAACACACCATCTACTTTTCAAACTTTTTTTAATGACATCTTTCAAGATGTTGTCAAACAATTTTTTGTCGTCTATTTAGACAATATTTTAATTTTCTTGAAGACACTAGATGAACATATTCATCATGTTTGACAGGTTCTAAATTGCCTTCAAGATCACGTCTACGCCAAGCACAATAAATGTGAATTCCATCTAAATCTATTGATTTTTTGGAGCTTACGTTGTCCACTAATGGTTTAGTCATGGACAACAAAAAGGTCCAAAAAGTCCTTGAATGGCCTGAGCCCAAAGCCGTTAAATCACTCCAAGGATTTTTGGGTTTTTCCAATTTCTATAGAATATTTATTAAAGATTACTCTAAAACTATTTCCAATCTTACTTCTCTTCTTGGAAAAGATATTCCTTTTGTTTTTACTTCTACAGCACAAACAGAATTCAAAGCATTGAAGACTGTGTCCACCGCAGCTCCAATTCTTTGACACTTTGATCCTTCTACTTCAACAATAGTCAAGACAGACGCTAGCTATTATGCTATCGTTAGGGTCATTTCTCAATTCAATCCTGAAACAAAATTATTTCATCCTGTTGCTTTTGAGTCATGCAAACTCATTGAGGCACAATTAAATTATGAAATTCATGACGAAGAGCTTTTAGCTATCATTCATTGTCTTAAAAAATGGCACTCTTTTCTTCTCAGAATAGATAGTCCTTTTCAAATCCTGACAGACCATAATGCTTTGAAATACTTTATGTCTTCAAAAGTGTTAATCAGGCGTCAGTCCAGGTGTTCTGAATTTCCTTTTTCTATTTCCTATAGTCCAGGTAAGAACTGTATTGTCCCAGATATCCTGTCACATTGGGACAACATTTACCCACAGAAGGGGGACACATTTTCTGACAAGAACCCAGAAAATGTTAAATCAATCTTCAACGAATCAATGTTAACGGCTCATCAATTTAATTCAATGTAATTCAATTTTTTCAAAATCCACTATCCAACATCCTCGAAGCTCAGTCAAAGGACAATTATTGTTTAGGGTTACAAGACAAAATACTCTTGAAGCAAAGGGCCAAAAGATTTAGTATTGAATCAGGTCTATTAGTTTTTGAAGGTAGAGTAGTCATACCCAACAACAATGATATAAAATTATGGATTTTCAATAGTTGACATGATTCTCCATTAGCTGGTCATTTTGGGGTTGATAAAACCTACTAGTTAATAGTGAGGGATTTCTTCTGGCCAGTAATGAACAAAGAAATCAAGGCCTATATAAGATCTTGTTATGAATGTAATAGGAATAAGGCTGCCCGTCACCAGAAGAATGGGTTGCTTCAACCACTTCCTATTCCCTCTATAACTTGGGAATCTTTATCGATGGATTTTATTTCTCAGCTTCCTCTTTCTAATAATTTTGATGCTATATTAGTAATACACCACAGGAAATCTGGGGGTGAACTTCTAGCAGTTCCCTCTATTTGAAACTATCAGGAATTTGTCAGGAAACTGTTGGGAAACCATCCTGGAACTATCAGAAATATGTTTTTAAATCTGATGAAAAAACATTGAAAAAATAAACTGTCACAGATTGAATCCAGAACAATCCCTACTTGAGCAGAGCTTAGGAACCACATTGAACATCAGTTAATCTCAGGTTTGGCAAAAGGTTGAACAACATCACTTAGCATACCTTAATATTCAAATCTTAAATTTGAATATATGTTGCGTGTTTGATATAGTTAAACTTGAATATATGTTGCGTGTTTGATATAGATGCATATGCATTTGAATTTGCATGGTGGATACTTATTGCATGTTAAAAATGGATGTAAAATGCCTATCCAAAGTGTACGCATAATGACTATGAAGAATAAATATGCATAAAAAATATGCATAAAAATATGAATAGTGATCATGCATAAAAAATATGCATATTGAATATGCATTAAGAATATGCAAATTGAATATGCAAAATAAAGGTGCATATATGTATATGAATAAAATATATTAATATGCATATAAATATGTATAATGAATATGCATAAATATGCATAATGATTGAAAAATGCAAAAAAATGATGCTTAACGAGTATATTTTATGCATAAATAGAAATAGGCAATAAGAATTCATATTCCATACAGATAACACTGGCAAACTAACTTGACCAAAACTCATACTAAATTTTCATTCTGGACTAAAGGTGTAAGGGAAGGAAGAAAAACAGTCCAACTTTAGAAAAATGCTACATGCACTCATTTTGTAGCGGAGCAAATGAGAAGTGCTGAATTATGGTTGGTGCCCATAATTTAGTATGATAATTTTATTTAATTGTTTTCAATATTGAAAAGACTTTAGGTCTGTTGGTATGGATCTAGCTGTGCCAGGGTCTTATCTAATTATTTTAACAATTTCTTAATAATTAACGGGTTTTAATACAAAAACAAGTTGTATTTTTTGTGGGATATTGGATATGATAAGGTCTTTTGTAAAAAAAATTATATTGTTTAAAAATATTCCTAAATCAGATGTGGGATAATCACTACTAAAACTTTTAGTACTGTCGGCAATAAAATATATTCACAAGCAGTAAAGAAAGGACTGAGTGAACCTTTTTTGTGCAGTGGGAATCATTAGAGTGGAATTGTGGATGAAAAATATAATTCATTATTACCATTTTATTTAATCAAAAAATTTAGAATATTAAAAAGAACTATTGATTAATTGGTATTTGACCTTTGTGCCTCATATTGATCATTTGATTGATTTTTTGTCACCATTATCTTATTAATATTGGGGGGTATAAATGTTGAGGGATCCTCAATTAGGGATCAGGAATTTCTTTTCTCCAGATCCTACATTATTAATTGCAGAATATTCTTATCCACTAGCCCCAGGGCATAATTGCAGAAGATAATTGGGGTATGCAGATTATTTTCCACAATTAATTTAATTGCAGATCCCTGAACATTGATACACCCTATTATAAGTATTGCATAAACTCATGTGCCGAACTAATTCCAGGTGATGTTACACCTTTTATAATATTATTAAAAAAAGGTAAAAAAAATTGAAAATGATTTGTTTTACAAAAATAAATTGATATCCAAATACAATATGAGGGATAAAAAGGTAAAATTAAAGGTATCAAATATGAAATAAATAATTAAAGGAAAATTCCTGCCATCAAGAGCAACTAGATTAACGCCCACCAGTGGCACTAAACTTGGAATATAATTTCTTTTTTGTAAAAATCAAAAAAAACCCACTTGAGCTTTACCAAAACTTCAGGATGGCAATTTCGCCATATCAAACAACTTCTAGTGCAATTAGTGATGAAAAATTCATTTTCATTGCAATAGAGAGAATTGATCACATCAGACTGCATGTGACCAAAAGTGTCCAGCACAAGTTTGGCCAAACTTGTGCTGGACACTTTTATGATGGAGAGTAGCTATGGTGAAATTTTTCTTCAGTTAATCTGGTATTTCTTATAAACATTTCCACTGGTATTTGATCTTTGGGCCTCACTTATAATTATCATTTGATTGATTTTTGTCACCATTATGTTATTAATATTATAAGTATAGCAAAAACTTGTGAGCCCAATGCATACAGGGTGATGTTAAACCTTTTATAATATTATTAAATAAAGGTAAAAAATATGAAAATGATTTGTTATACAAAAAATAAATTGATATACAAAAGAAATAAGAGGGAGAAAAAGGTAAAATTAAAGGGATCAAATATGAAATAAAAAATTAAAATAAAATTACTGCCATCAAGAGCAAGTAGACATTTTGGGGCAAATGTCCACCAGTGAGGCTAAACTTGGACTATAATTGCTTTTTTGAAAAACAAAAAAGTGCCAACCTGAGGTTTAACAAAACTTCAGCAGAACCATTTAGCCATTTCAAACAACTTCTAGTGCAATGAGAGAGAATTGATCACACCAGACTGCATGTGACCAAAAGTGTCCAGCACAAGTTTGTACAAACTTGTGCTGGACACATTTATGATGGAGAGTAGCTAGGGTAGAATTTTTTTTTCAGTTAATCTGGTATTTCCTATAAACATGTACATTGGTACTTGATCTTTTTGCCTCACTCATATATATCATTTGATTAATTTATTGTCACCATTATATTAATAATTTTATAAGTATAGAAAAAACTCATGTGCCAAATGCATACCAGGTGATGTTACACCTTTTATAATATTATGAAATAAAAGTAAAAAAATATGAAAATGATTAGCTTTACAATAATTTAAATAGATATTAAAAAAAAAGAAATAAAAAATTAAAATTTATCTCAAAGAGATCAATTATGAAAAACAAAATGCTAGTAAAAATCTTGCTCTCAAGAGCCAGTAGATGTGTTGAAACAAATGGTAGCCATCAGGGATAAATTGTAATAAGTGACCTTTTTTCAAAGATAAAAAATTATACACCTGAGGTCGGGAAGAATGAAAGGTTGATGATTCAGCTAAAAAAAAACTACTTGTAGTGAAGTTTAATAAAAAAATGTTTTTTTGTTGCCATAAAGAGAATTGATCCCATCTGACTGCATGTGACCAAAACTGTCCGGCACAAGTTTAGCCAAACTTGTGCTAGACACTTTTATGATGGAAGGTAGCTAGGGTGCAGGTCTTCTTCAGTGCAACTTTTATTTTTTTAAAACTTGTCAACTGGTATTTGATCTTTCTGTGTTATTCATATTGTATTATCTCATTAATTTTTTTTCATTAGAATATTATTAATTTTGTTAGTATAGAAAAAACTTGTGTGCCAAATGCATGCCATGTTATATTACACCTTTTATAATATTATTAAAAAATGTTAAAAAAATATGAAAATGATTTTTTTTCCAAAATTATAAATTAATATCCAAATGTAACATGAGTGATAAAAAAGTAAAGTAAAAGAGTTCAAATATGAAAAAGAAAAATTCAAGGAAAATTCCTGCCTCTAAGAGCCAGTAGAGGTGTTGAGACAAATGGGTGCCATCAGGGCTAAATTTGATAAAATTTAATTTTTTTTAAAGATAAAAATTTTTTCACCTGAGGTTTGGAAAAACTCAAGGTGGATAATTCAGCCATACCAAACTACTTCTAATGTAATTATTTAGCATTTTTTTTAGTTTAATTTACACAGAGACAATTGATCTCATCTGACTGCACCTGAACAAAAGTGTCCAGCACAAGTTTGGCCAAACTTGTGCTGGACACTTTTACGATGGAGAGTAGCTGGGGTGGAAGTGTTTCTCAGTAAATCAGTTTTTTGTTTTTCACATTTCTATTGGTTTTTTATCTTCTTTGTCATTCATATTTATCTTACAATTAATTTTTTGTCACCATATATATTATTAATGTTTCTAGTATAGCAAAAACCTGCATGCCAAATGCGAAATTGGTGATGTTACACCTTTCATAATATTATTATATAAAGTTAAAAAAATATAAATATGTTTAGTTTTTAAAAAAAAAAATTGATATTAAAAATTATAAAGAGTAATAGAAAAGTAAAATGAAAATAACTGGGATCAAATACAAAATAAAAAATACAAGTAAAATTTGTTACTATCAAGATCCAGAAGTGGTGTTGGGACAGTTGGGGACCCCTAGGTCAAGACTTAGTCTAAACTTACTTTTAGGTATAGCTAAAAAATTTTGACCTGAGGTTTGGACAGACTTCCAGGGGAAAATTTTACAATATTAAACATTCTTTACTTCAATAATTAAGTGAAATATCATTTTCATTGCCATAGAGAGAATTTATCTCATATGACTTCATGCAACCAAAAGTGTCCAGCACAAGTTCAGCCGAACCCATTATACTATTAATTTTATTAGTATTGAAAAAACTTTTAAGACAAATGCATACTGGGAGATGCTACATCTTTCATAATCTTATTAAATAAATGTAAAAAAATATGAAAAAAAAAATTTGTTTTACAATAAATAAATTGATATTTGAAAGAAAAAAAAGGAATAAAAAAGTAAAATAAAAGTGATTAAATATGAAATTAAACATTCAAATAAAATTTCTACCATCAAAGAAAATTTGAGTTTTCAGACGAAATTTGTACCACCAGTTCTAGATTTGGAATATATTTTCTTTTTTTAAAATTAATAAAAGTGTCCACCTGAGGTTTTCCAAAAAATCAGGAGGATAGTAAAGCAGTATAAAACTACTTCTTGTGCAATTATTGAGAAAAAATTCATTTTAACTTCCATTGAGTAGATTTATCCCATCTGACTGCATGCAACCAAACGTGTCCAGCAGAAGCTCAGCTGAACTATTGCTGGACACTTTCATGCTGGAGAGTAGCTAGGGTGCAAGTCTTCTTCAGTTAATCTTGTATTCATTTTAAAAATGTCTATGGGTATTTGATCTTTCTGTTACATCCATATTTATTATTTGATTATTTTTTGGTCACCATTATATTATTAATATTTTTAGTATAGCAAAAACATTTGTACTGAATGTACACTGGGTGATTTTACAACTTTAATAATATAATATAATAAATTTAAAAAAATGTGAAAGTTAACAGTTTTACCAAAATAAAATTGATATTCAAAAGCTAAAGGATAAATAAAAGGGTGAAATTAAAATTAAAGAGATCAAACATGAAATAAAGATATTAAGTAAAATTTCTGCTATAATGAGCCAGTAGAGGCTTCAGAAAAAGTAGGCATCATCATAGATTAACAAGGATCAAATTTACTTTTTACCAAAGTAAAAAATTGTCTACCTTAGGTTTGGAAAAACTTCTGGGGGACAATTTGTCCATATAAAACTACTTTCAGTGCAGTAATGGTGTGATCATTCAGTCTCATTTCCATAAAAAGAATTTATTGCATCTGACAGCATGCAACCCAAAGTGTCCAGCACAAGTTTGGCCAAACTTGTGCTGGACACTTTTATCATGGAGAGTAGCCAGGGTGCAAGTCATTTTAAATCATCTGGAATTTCTTATAAACATGTCCACTGTTATTCAATCTTTGTGCCTCACTCATATTTATCAATTGATTAATTTTTTGTCACCATTATATTATTAATATTATCAGTATAGCAAAAACTTGTGTGCCAAATGAATACTGGTAGATGTAACACCCATTATAATATTATTAAATAAAGGTAAAAAAATATGAAAATGAATTACTTTACAAAAAATTAACTTCTATCTAAAAGCAATATGAGAGGAATCAAGTAATATAAAAGAAATTAAAGATGAAAATTAAAATCCAAGTTAAATTCCTGCCATTAACAGAAAAAAGAGATGTTGAATCAAATTAGCACTATCAGGGCTAAACTTGCACTAAATTTTCTTTTTTGTAAAAATAAAAAAAAACCACTTGAGCCTTACCAAAACTTCAGCATGAAAATTTTGCCATATCAAACTACTTCTAGTGTAATTTTTTATTAAAAATGTACCTTCATTTCAATAGAGAGAATTACTCCCATCTGACTGCACCTGACCATAAGTGTCCAGCACAAGTTTGGCCGAACTTATGCTGGACACTTTTATGATGGAGAGTAGCTAGGATAGAATTTTGCTTCACTTCATCTAGTATTTCTTACAAACATGTCTTCTGGTATTTTATCTTTGTTCCTCACTCATAAATATCATTTGATTAATTTTTGGTTGCCATTATATTATTAATTTTATAAGTATAGAAAAAACTCATGTGCCAAATGCATACCAGGTGATGTTATGCCATTTATAATATTATTAAATAAATGTATTAAAATATGAAAATAGTTTATTTTAAAAATTATTAATTGATATCCAAAAGCAATATGAGGAATAAAAAATTAAGTTAAAGGGATCAAATATGAAAAAAGAAATCCAAGTAATATTCCTACTATCAAAGGCCAGTTGAGCTGTTTAAGCAAATTAGAGCCATCAGGGATAAATTGTACTAAATTTACTTTTTTTTAAAGATAAAAAATTGTGCACCTGTGGTTTGGATGAGCTCTAAGTAGAAAATTTGGCTATATAAAACTACTTCTAGTGAAGTTTTAACAAAAAAATTTTTTCATTTCCATAGAGAGAATTGATCTCATATGACTGCACCTGACCAAAAGTGTCCAGCACAAGTTTGGCCGAACTTGTTCTGGACACTTATTTGATGGTGAGTATCTAGGGTGCAGGTCTTCCTCACTACAACTGGTATTTTTTTAAAACACATTCACTGGTATTTGATCTTTCTGTTTAATTAATATTTTAACATTTGATCAATGTTTTGTCACCAGTATATTATTATTTTTATTAGTATAGCAAAAAACATGTTCCAAATGCTTACAGGGTGATGTTAAACCTTTAATAATTTTATTTAATACAGGTAAAAAATTACGAAAATGATTTGTTTTAAATAAAATTAATTGATATCTAAAAGAAAAAAAAGGGATAAAAAGAAATAGGTTGAATAAAAGGGATTTTATATGAAATTAAAAATTCAAGCTAAATGTATACTTTCAAGGCTCAGAAGAGATGTTGGATAAAATGGGCACCATCAGGAATAAAATTGTACTTAATTTGATTTTTTGAAAATCTTAATGAAGTTTTAAACTGATTTTTTTTCAATATTTAGTTGGACACTTTGTCTATATCAAATTACTTCTAGTACCATGATTGACCAAATTACATCCTCATTTCCATATGCAGAATTGATCCCATATGGCCGGACCAGGCCAAAGGTGTCAATCAAAAGTTTGAGAATTCTTCAGCTGGACACTTTTATGATGGACAGTAGTAGGGTGCAAGTCTTCTTTAGTTAATCTAGTATTCCTCATAAACATTAGTCACTATCCATCAAAAAAGTGTTAACCAAAATTTTGGCTAAACTTGTGGTGGACCCCTTTGATCAGACACAGTCAGATGAGATCAACTCCTTAGATGGAAATGAGGATGATATTTTGTTCAATCATGGAAATAAAAGTAGTGGCCAAATTATCCCCCTGAAGGTCAGACAAACCTCACAAGGACACTTTTTAGCAGGGAGTAACTGAGAAAAATCCATTTATCCAAAGGAAAATCTTTTATTGGATAGATGTCAAGGTTTTATATTTGTGTATTATGTTCAGTATTTTTTTTTGAAAGTGTCTGTCCAAGCAATTTCATTGCCCATCATGACACATTTTATTATAAATGTTTCAAACTGTGTGATACAGTATTAAGGTGTCACATAGTATAATTAAGTTCTATTAAGTGCCCTCCTATGATGCCTAAATTTATAATTTAATATCTTACATAATAATTTTTTTTATATAAATTCATCAATATTTTAATTTATTATCAAATTTAATAGAGCAAGTATCCTGAATTATTATATATGCATAAGCTTAGGTTAGATCAATTTGTGCTCAATTTGTGCTCAACAGAGGATCAAAATTAAGTTCTGGAGGATCAACTTGTGCATAATTTGGAATCAGTTGATATTCTGTCTATAATCAATCTGAGAATAAATGTACTTCCAATACAATTTTGTATATTGTTATAAAGTGAGAATAACCCTGGAATAATCAGAGACACTCTGGAGTTCAAATAGAGGGGATTGCTAGCATTTCACCTCCAGATTTTATCTGGTGAATAGTAGATGGATTTTAAAAAATGTCTATTTTAATAAAAACCACTACTACTGCTACAGCAGAATTTTTGTCAAAACTTTTTCTAGAATATGTATTTTCCAAACATGGATTACCTAATGATATTATTTCAGATAGAGGCTCATTGTTTGTGTCCACATTCTGGACTCAATTGTGTCAACAACTCAATATCACAAGGAATCTCTCTACAGCCTATCATGCTGAAACCAATGAGAAAATTGAAAAGGTCAATCAAATCCTTGAACAATACCTTTGAATGTATTTCAGTTATCAACAAGACTATTGGACCACATGGTTACCATTGGCCGAATTTGACTATAATAACTCCACTCATTTGTCAACACGACAATCTCCTTTCAAAACTGTTTATGGAAGACATCCTTGATTCAACTCAATCCATGTAGGAACTAGTCATCCTTCGGAACATTATCATTGAACCATATCACAACTCGAAGAAGAGCTTAAATCAAACTTGGAATTAGAGATTCGAAGTTACAAGAAACAGGCCGACAAACATCAACAACCTGCTCACTCATATAAACCAGGCGACAAAATATGGCTCAACGCATGAAACATTTGAAAAAATTGACCATCAAAGAAACTGGCAAAAAAGCGCTTGGGACCTTTCAAAATTGACTCCGAAGTCTCTAAAACTGCATTTGGACTCAAGCTACCTCCTAAATGGCAGGCTATTCACCCTGTTTTTTATGTATCTCTCCTGGAACTGGCTTGAGAAACATACCCGGGCAGGAACCAACCTCTTCCGGAACCGGTCGAAGTAGAAGGCCATCTAGAGTAAGAAGTAAGCCCTATCTTTGTTTTGATAATGCACAAGGGGAAACTTCAATACCTCTTGGAATGGGAAGGTTTCTTGATGACTCAGACAAATCATCCTGGGAGCCAGCCATAAACATTTCTAACGCCCCTGAACTCCTAAAATCTTTTCAATCTAAATATCCTTTAAAACCAAAACCTCAAAACTCTCTTTTTTTTTTCTTCTCTTCTCTTTTCTTTTCTTAAAATTCTAAAACTTCTTTTCTTCTAAAAAATCCTTAATCTGTTTTCTTTTTTCTAACTAGTCTGTCACGCGCCACGTGACACTCGCCGCGAAAGCAGCTCATTAAATCAATAATATTGAGTCCTAAATCTATACTCGAAGCGCAGAAAGCAATTCTCCATAGCAACTGCGATTTTCCTTTGTGTACTTACTATTTAACTGCGCTAGCCTGAACTCTAAATCTAAATTAGTCAATCTCCCAATAGGGTGCCTTAGTCCTTTTCAATAAGCGACGCACAGTGCTAGGTTCAACGAAATAGTACAGTAGTAGTTTTCATTAAAGTTTTGTTAATAAATTAAAAAGGGGTAAATTTAGCATGGACGGATATTTAGCGTAGAGGGTCTAAGTGTATGTTATTAATGGTGCGATGGAAGGGAAGTCAATGCGAGGAGGAACAAAGGAGATAAAAGTGGTTGGGTATTTGGTTCGATATTCCTTAGAATTAAATTATAAAATCGTATTTACATTAATAGTGGTAAATCTTTAAAGTTAAAATCATTGTTATTGTATCTTTATTTTGTTTTCTCAATATTCATTTCTAAATCCTAAATCTTTTATTATTGAGTTTCCAACCCTTTGTGAGATTTAAGAATTACTATTACCTTTGAAACTAGTCTATAATTCTTCTCGAACGAACCTTGAACCTGTAGCTCTTACTTCAAGCGACCTTTGAATCATTTCCTCGAATCATTCCTCTGTGCTTCCAAGAAGTCTCTAAATCCCTCATCTCACTTTCAGGAACATCCTCGACCTTGTGCGTAGGTCGTCTGGTGACAGTATAATTTAATTCTCCATAGTTCTCATTCTTACGTCCTTTTAGGTGTTTCTAAAATTTTAAATGGCACCTGTCCAACGCACTCCTCCTACGGGCGCTACTACTAGAGCTTGCGCTAGAGGCAGGCCAACAGCCACCAGGTCTATTTCCCGCACTCACACTTTGTAACCACTCGACCTTAGGGAACTGCAACATTCAGTTCAATCTGTAGAAGACATCCCACAAGATTTTGAGGATTCTAGTGATGAAGAAGAAGGAGAGGATACAATGCACGAGGCACCATCCGCCCCTGCCAATCACCCTTATGGCCAATCCTCAGAACCTGGACCATCTAACTCTCTGGAAGATTTCATGAGACTTTTCATGAAAAACCTTTCAAACCCAACGTCTTCAGAGGGATCTACGTTCAAAACTCCTTCTATGAAATCTCCTGACAAATTCGACGGAGATCACCCCAACAGATTGCGACCCTTCTTGCAAACCTGCAAGCTACTGTTCCATAATGACCCTCAAACCTTTAACAGCGACCGATCAAAGGTTGTTTAAGCTTCTTCATTCCTAGCCAGGAAAGCAGCAAGATGGTTCAAACCTTATCTGCTCATGCTTTCTTCTACAGAAACCCACTTACTTATCAATAATTGGGAAAAGTTCGAAGACCAACTTTTTACGTTGTTTGGGGACCCTAATGAAACTGACAACGCATAAATTGAACTTGATTTTATTCACATGAGTGATAATGGTAAAGCCTCTGAATATATCTCGAACTTCAGAGCACTTCAAACATGAGTAGGTTGGAATGACGCTGCCCTTAAGTATCATTTCAAGAAAGGACTTCCTTCGAGGATTCTAGATCAATTAAATCTTCACGGTCAGAAGATGACTACTTTAACAGATTTAATGGATCAAACCCTCGAACTTGACAGCATTTATCAAGGACGACTTCAAAATCATCGATATTCCAACAAATCTCAAGGCCTAAATTTTAAATTGGGACCTTCTTCACACCCACGACCAAATCAATCCTCCTTGACTCAATCCAAACCCAATAAGGGAAAGGATAAACCTAGACCAAAAGGCTCGACCCCAGGCGATATCAGCAGCAGATAATGGGTGATGTATGTATTGTGGGGGTAAGCACAAGTTGGAAGACTGTGTAAAGTTGAAGGAAAGAGAAGGTACTAGTTCAAAGTCAAAAAACTAGTAGATAGTTTACTTGTGTGCAAAGCAAACTATCTTATCTCTCCCAGTGCACAGAACCTCCATGTCTTAAGGACTGGAGTTGCCTTAAACCGCTTGAGATTCATTCTTTTTAAGGAGGATATCCCCTTCAGTTGTCTTATAGACTCTGGAGCTTCAATTTCTTTTGTTAGTTTATCTTTTGCTGAGAAGCTTCAACTAACATTTACAGATATCGATCGAACTCCAATCTATTTGGTCGAATCAGAGGAACCCAAATATTGGGTAAGTAAGAAAGTTTTATGGTTTTTCAACTTTCCGTACTTTCCCCCCTTCAAGTGGGAATTATCAGTCTTGGACGCCACAAGGATGGACAATACCATTCTTGGCCATGACATTTTAACACATTGGAATCCCGAAATTGATTGGACTAAGGGATTGATCACCCCACGATCTAAGTATATTTCTGATTCTTCAATGCAGGTCAATAGGGAGTTAAACAACCCGCCTGAAAATGTCCTGCTAGAGGGAAAGTCTCTGCCAGTTGACTTGCAAGCATCTGATCCTTCTCTAAATGAGCAATTGGCTAACCCTTCTAGCTCGATGACTTCACTCGAAGAGGATTTAAATTGCCTCGAAGCAATCGAATTCTGATCTCTCAATACAGGTATCCCCTCGACAGATTCTCTCAAAGATGAAGAGGACGACCAAATCAACGTTGAAGCCATTAAATCAACTCTACCGGAAATCTACCACGATTTCCTCGATGTTTTTTCAATCCACAAGGCCGATAAGTTACCACCTCATCAACCCTACGATCATCAAATAAAGTTAATAGGCCCAGTACCTCCGGCAGGTCCTGTTTATTCTTTATCAAAGGACGAATCTCAAGTTCTTCGAGACTACATTGCAGAGAATGTAGCCAAAGGTTTCATCAGAGCCAGTAAATCTCCAACCGGATCCCCTGTCCTCTTTGTAAAAAAGATGGACGGTAGTCTTAGGTTGTGTGTTGACTATAGAAAGCTCAACACATTCACAAAGAAGAATGCATATCCCATTCCTCCTATGTCATAACTTCTTACCCTTTTTCAATGGTGCTAATTTCTTTTCTAAAATTGATCTTAGAGGCTCTTACAATCTGATTTGCATTGCGGAAGGTCATGAACCACTGACTGCAATGCGCACTAGATTTGGTAGTTTTGAATATTTAGTTATGCCTTTTGGATTGTGTAACGCACCATTAACTTTTCAAACTTTTGTTAATGATATCTTTCAAGATGTTGTTGAACAATTTGTAGTCGTATATTTAGATGATATTTTAATATTCTCGAAAACACTAGATGAACATATTCATCATGTTCGACAGGTCCTAAATCGTCTTCGAGATCATGGTCTCTACACCAAGCATAATAAATGCGAATTCCACCTCAAATCAATTGATTTTTTGGGTTTTACGTTCTCCACTGATGGTTTAGTCATGGATAACAACAAAGTCCAAAAAATCCTGGAATGGCCTGAGCCCAAAAACATTAAATCGCTCCAAAGATTTTTGGGTTTTGCAAACATCTATAGGAGATTTATTAAAGATTACTCTAAAACTATTTCCAATCTTACTTCTCTTCTTAGAAAAGACATCCCTTTTATTTTTACTTCCACAGCACGAAAGGAATTCGAAGCACTAAAAACGGCTTTCACCACAGCCCCAATTCTTTGACATTTTTATCCTTCTGCCTCGACAATAGTTGAGACAGATGCCAGCAATTATGCTATTGCAGGTGTTATCTCCCAATTAAATCCTGAAACAAATTTGTTTCATCCTGTTTCTTTTGAGTCACGCAAACTCATAGCCGCAGAATTAAATTATGAAATTCATGACAAAGATCTTTTAGCTATTATCCATTGTCTTAAAAAATGGCGTTCTTTTCTTTTCAGCCTAGATAGTCCTTTTCAAATCTTAACAGATCATAATGCTTTAAAATACTTCATGTCTTCCAAAGTGTTAACCAGGGGTCAATCCAGGTGGGCTGAATTTTTGTCTGAATTTTCATTCTCTATTTTCTATTGCCCAGGAAAAAACTGCATTGTCCCAGATATCTTGTCACGTCGGGACGACGTTTACCCACAGCGGGGGGATGCATTTGCTGACAATAACCCAGCAAATGTGCAATCAATCTTCAACGAATCAATGTTAACGACTCATCAACTTAATTCAATGACAATTCAATCTTTTCGAAATCCACTATCCAACATCCTCAAAGCTCTGTCGAAGGACGAAAATTGTTTAGGGTTAAAAGACAAAATACTCTCGAAGAAAGGGGCCAAAAAATTTAGTATTGAATCAGGTCTATTAGTCTTCGAAGGTAGAGTAGTCATACCCGACAACAATGAGATAAAATTATGGATTTTCAACAGTCGACATGATTCTCCATTAGCTGGTCATTTTGGTGTTGATAAAACCTACCAGTTAATAGCGAGGGATTTCTTCTTGCCAGGTATGACCAGGGAAATCAAGGCCTATATAAAAGCTTGTTATGAATGTAATAGGAATAAGGCTCCCTGTCACCGGAAGCATGGGTTGCTTCAACCACTTCCTATTCCCTCTAAACCTTGGGAATCTTTATCGATGGATTTCATTTCTCAACTTCCTATGTCTAATGATTTTGATGCTATATTAGTAATAGTAGATAGATTTTCAAAAATGTCTATTTTCATTAAAACCACTACTACTGCTACAACAGAAGATTTGTCAAAATTGTTTCTAGAATATGTATTTTCTAAACACGGCTTACCAAATGATATTATTTCAGATAGAGGCTCATTGTTTGTATCCACATTCTGGACCCAACTGTGTCGACAACTCAATATCACGAGGAATCTCTCCACGGCCTATCACCCTGAAACCGATGGTCAAACAGAAAGAGTTAACCAAATCCACGAACAATATCTTCGAATGTATGTCAGCTACCAACAAGAAGATTGGACCACATGGTTACCATTGGCAGAATTTGCTTATAATAACTCGACTCATTCTTTGACACGACAATCTCCCTTCGAAACCATTTATGGACGACATCCTCGATTCAACTCAATCCATGTAGGAACTAATCATCCTGCGGAAAATTATCTTCGAACTATATCACGACTTCAAGAAGAACTTAAAACAAATTTGGAATCAGCGATTTGAAGATACAAGGAACAGGCCGACAAACATCGACAATCTGCTCCTTCCTTTAAACCAGGTGACAAAGTATGGCTCGACCCACGAAACATTCAAACAACAAGACCATCAAAGAAACTGGCTGAAAAGCGCTTGGGACCATTAGAAATCGACTCTGAAGTCTCTAAAACTGCATTTCGACTCAAGTTACCTCCTAAATGGCAGGCGATTCACCCTTTTTTACATGTATCTCTCCTGGAACTGGCTCGAGAAATATACCCAGGCAAGAACCAACCTCCTCCGGAACCGGTCGAAGTAGAAGATCATCTAGAGTGGGAAGTAAGTCGTATCCTTGATTCAAGAATACGCAAGGGGAAACTTCAATACCTCGTGGAATGGGAAGGCTTCCTCAATGACTCAGACCAAACATCCTGGGAACCAGCCATCAATGTTTCTAACACCCCTGAACTCCTAAAATCTTTTCATTTGAAATATCCTTTAAAACCAAAACCTTAAAATTTCTTTTATTTTAAATTTTCTTTTTCTTTTTTCTTTCTTTCTTTTTCTTGTAAAAAATCGAAAAACACCTCTTAAATTTCTTAGCCTTGCTTTCTCTTTTCTCTCTCTTCTTTTTCTTTCTTCTCCTTCTATAAAATTTTCTCAAAAACCAACTAAAAGTAAAATCAAAATTAAAATTAAATAAAATAAAATAAAATAAATAGAATAAACATAAATAAAAAAATAAAAAAAAACAATAATAATAAAATAAAATAAAATAAATAGAATAAACATAAATAATAAAATAAACTAAAAAAACTCTTAAATCTCTCTAAATATTTTCTTTCTTTTCTTTTTCAATTCTCTAAATACATTCTTTTCTTAAAATGAAAATTCTTTTTAAATTCTAAGAATTTATTCTCTCTTTAAAAACTTTCTTTCCTTCGAATCATCAAATCTTGTACGACACGACCATTTCCTTGAACTTAACTTCAACCTCTAAATCTCCCTATAATAATTCTTCGAAACAAATGATTCTTCTTTTCAAATTCTCTTAAATTCTAAATTCTGTTTTTTTTCATTTCTTTCTTCTTCCTCTCTTTTCAACTAAAATTTCTTTTTTAAAAAAAAAAAAAAAAATTCTTTCATTAAATCCTCAATTTAACAAACTCATCTCAATCACAAAATAATTTCTTTTTCTATCTCTTTTCTTACATAAAATTTTCCTTTTAAAAACATTAAAACTTCCTTCAATTAAAAAACCTTTTTCTTTCTTTAAAATTCTTCTTTCAAAATTCTAAAAATTTTCTATTTTAAACTTCTTCTTTCTTTTTCTCTCTCTCCCAAATCTTATAAAATTAATAATATTCACCTACAATAAAAAAATAAAATAAAATAAAATAAAATAAAACTAAAATACAATTTTTTTCTACTTCTTTACATCTCTTTTTCATTTTAAATCTTTTCTTTTAATTTCTCTCGAACCAATATTTTCATTTTCTCCAAAACTACCCTTATCTCCTTCCTGAATTTCTCAAATACCTCCTCCTCTCCTACCGGAACCACCTCTCCAATCTCTAAGAGCTCCTCTGCCACGTCTAAGGAAGCAGCGTCGATAATTGTGTCGACTTCCCCACATAAATCTTCTGCGAACCTTACTCGTCGACCTTGACGAGGTTTCTTCGACCACACCTGGTCCAGGGTGTCTTCAGGTTCTTCAACTACTTCCATGGCCGGAGGGTTTGCCTCAGTTGGTATAACCGGCGCAGGCTCCCCAATCGGATCTTCGAGGGTATTCAATGTCTAAACATAACTCATCAGTAACTTCATCCTTAAAAAATAACAATTAAAACTTACCTCGAAGATGGGGTCAGGCTCTAAAAATAACCTTGGCGCCAATTCGACCTCTGCCTCTCTCTCCTCCTCGTCGTCTTCGATGACCACCCGTCGTTTCTTGGGTGCCCGCCCTGGAACCGGGAATTCATCTTCATCTTCTTCCACCAACTCGTCGACCTCTTCCTCAACACCTTGCTTCGAAAACGTGGCCTGGGTTACCCAGGCTGAGATCTTGTTATTTAATTCCTTATCATTTTCCCCCACCGATTGTTCATCTTCAATCGAGACATCCCAAATGTCTTCAACCACCTCTTTGGTTTTAGGGATTACCCAAAACTTAGTCTTGGTAAATCGCTTTTCGATTTCTGCGTTCTTCGTCAATGCATCGCACGCCACTTGTCGCGAACGGCAAAACTTGCATTTCTGGCGAGGGCCTCAAGTCGCCGTACTTTTGACACAGAAATACTCCATGCTTTCACAAGCCGTGCAAGTTTGTGAAAACTGTCGCGTGAATATTCCCCCATCCGCTTTAGGGTGTGGAGGTGTAGGTGTGGGAGTGGGGCAGTTCATTATAAAAAAGAGAAATTAATAAGTGAGGAAAAAATTATTAGAAGAAGGGAAACTAGTGTGGGAAGATGGCTCAAGCTCAACGGAGTTTGCAATTATTATACCCGGGCATCTGTCACGCGCCACGTGACACTCAAGGTGAAAGCAGCTCATTAAATCAATAATATCGAGTCCTAAATCTATACTTGAAGCGCAGAAAGAAATTCTCCATAGCAACTGGGATTTTCCTTTGTGTACTTACTATTTAACTGCGCTAGCCTGAACTCTAAATCTAAATTAGTCAATCTCCCAATAGGGTGCCTTAGTCATTGTCAATAAGCGACGCACAGCGCTAGGTTCAACAAAATAGTACAGTAGTAGTTTTCATTAAAGTTTTGTTAATTAATTAAAAAGGGGTAAATTGAGCATGGACGGATATTTAGCAAAGAGGGTCTAAGTGTATGTTAGTAATGGTCAATGGAATGGGAATGGTGCGATGGAAGGGAGGTCAATGCGAGGAGGAACAAAGGATATAAAAGTGGTTGGGTATTTGGTTCAATATTCCTTAGAATTAAATTATAAAATCGTATTTACATTAATAGTGGTAAATCTTTAAAGTTAAAATCATTGTTATTGTATCTTTCTTTTATTTTCTCAATATTCATTTCTAAATCCTAAATCTTTTATTATTGAGTTTCCAACCCTTTGTGAGATTTAAGAATTACTATTACCTTTGAAACTAGTCAATAATTCTTCTCGAACGAACCTCGAACCTGTAGCTCTTACTTCGAGCGACCTTCGAATCATTTCCTCGAATCATTCCTCTGTTCTTCAAAGAAGTCTTTAAATCCCTCATCTCACTTTCAGGAACATCCTCGACCTTGTGCGTAGGTCGTCCGGTGACATAGTCATCCTGCGGAACATTATCTTTGAACCATATCACGACTCCAAGAAGAACTTAAATCAAACTTGAAATTAGCAATTCAAAGTTTCAAGGAACAGGCCGACAAACATTGACAACCTGCTCCTTCCTTTAAACTAGGCGACAAAGTATGTCTCAACTCACAAAACATTTGAATGAATTGACCATCAAAGAAACTGGCTGAAAAACGCTTGGGACCATTTGAAATTGACTCCGAAGTCTCTTAAACTGCATTTTGACTCAAGCTACCTCCTAAATGGCAGGCTATTCACCCTGTTTTTTATGTATCTCTCCTGGAACTGGCTTGAGAAACATACCCAGGAAGGAACCTACCTCCTCCAGAACCAGTCCAAGTAGAAGACCATCTAGAGTGGGAAGTAAGCCGTATCCTTGATTCAAGAATGTGCAAGGGGAAACTTCAATACCTCTTGTAATGGGAAGGCTTCCTCAATGAAACAGACAAAACATCCTGGGAACCAGCCATCCATGTTTCTAACACCCCTGAACTCCTAAAATTTTTTCATCCTAAATATCCTTTAAAACCAAAACCTTAGAGCTCTCTTTTATTTTTCTCTTCTCTTCTCTTTTTTCTTTTCTTTTCTTAAAATTCTAAAAAATCCTTACTTTGTTTTCTCTTTTCTTCTATCTTTTTTTTAAAAAGTTTTTTTTCAAACTACTTTAAAAAGAATAAATTAAATTAAATTAAATTAAATTAAAAAGTTAAATTAAAAAAAAAATTAAAAAATAAAAAAATAAAAAAAAAGTTTTAAAATATATTAAAATAAAGTCTTAAAGAAATCAATAATTTCTTTAATTTTTTCTTTCTTTTTCTCCTTTCAAACTTTTTTCTTTTTTTCAAAAATACATTTTTTCCCCTTAATTCTTTTTCTTCAAACTAACAAAATTTTTCATGAACTTAATATGACAATCTTTTTTAAAATTCACTTCAACCTTTAAATCTCTCTTTTAAAATTCTTTGAAAAAATTACTTCTTTCTTTTAAATTCTTTTTTCAAAACTATTTTTCTCTTTCTTTTCAAATAACCTAAATTTCCTCAAAAACTTCAAAAAATAAATAAACTTTCACAAATAAAAAATTTTTCTCTCATTAAATTTTATTTTAAACATAAAAAACAAAATTGTTTCAATCAAATATTTTTTTTCTTACTTATATTTTTTCTTTCTTTTCAAAAATTAAAACTTAAATTTTCTCAGTTAAATATTTTTTCTTTTCTTCTTTCAAAATTTCAAAACAAAAAACTTTATTCAAATATTTTTTCTTCTTTCTTTTTCTTTTTATTTTCAGAATCTTATAAAATATTTATTAAAATTTCAATTAAAACAACAAAATAGAATAAATAAATAAATACACAAATTGCATTTGCTCTCTGCTTTTTTCCTTCTCTCTTTTCATTCTTTTTTCTCTTTCCATTTCAAATTTTCTCCTGAACCAATTTCTTCATTTTTTCCAATAACACCCTTATTTCCTTCCTGAATTTTTCAAATACCTTCTCCTCTCCTACTGAAACCACTTCTCCAATCTCCAGAAATTCTTCTGCCACATCGAAGGAGGCAGCATTGACAATCTTTTTGATCTCATCACTTAAATCTTTGATGAATTGAGTTCGTCGACCCTGCCAAGGTTTCTTTGACCATAGCTGGTCAAGGGTTTCCTTATTATCCTCCCTCAAATCAACTGCAGGTTTACTTGCCTCAACTGGAAGCGATGGTGCAGCTTCGGCAATGACATCTGAATTCTAAAACATACAGTCATCAGTAAGAAAATTTTGAAAAAAGAAAAAGCAGAACTTACTTCAAAAACTGGGTCAGCCTCTAAAAATAGCCTCGGGGTGACCTCTACTGTCACTTTCTTCTCCTCTGGATGATCATCAGAAGCTTCTTTGGAGTCTGGTTTGACGTGGGAACTTCATCCTCATCCTCTTCAACCATCTCATCCACCTCCTCTTCCACCCCTTGTTTTTTACCTGTGGCCTGGGTTACCCAAGTCGCGACGGTATCCTTAACCTCTTCCTCAACTTCTTCCACCAAACAATTATCCCCAACCAACACGTCTCAAATATCCTCGACCACCTCTTTGGTCTTTGGGCTCATCCAGTACTTGGTCTTTGTGAATCCTCTCTCAATATCCTCATTTTCATAGAGCTCATTGCATGTCACCCGTCTCCAGCAGCAAAACTCACATTTCTGGAAAGGACCTTGTGTGGCCGTGCTTTCGACACAAAAGTACTTCATCAATTTTCAGGCCGTGTAAAAATTCCACCATCTGCTTTGGGGTGTGGAGGAGTGGAAGTTGGAGTAGGGCACTTTGTCATAATAAAAGAAGAAGTAAGAGAAAGTAGTGTGGGAAGAGTGTGTCTCAAGCTCCATGGAGCTTGAGTTTTATACCTGGGAATCTTTCACGCGCAAATTGACACTCGAGGCAAAAGAAGCTCATTAAATCAATAATACAGAGGTCTAAATCCATACTCAAAGTGCAGAAAGCTATTCTACATAGCAACTAAGACTTTCATATGTGTACTTACTATTCATTCGCACTAATCTTGTCAGTATAGTCTAGTATATAAGTATGATATAATAATGTTTATTTATGGTCCTACTATTTATTGATTAATGATTTAATGAATGAACCTCAAGGGAAGACTAATAAAATAGATATACTCAATTTAACACACAATACTTGGATTGAAATGTGTGCTTAGTGGTGGAAAACAGATAAATAGAATATAGTTATAGCTTATATAATGATAATATCAACTTATAAAAGGCTTTATAATATATTTCTAAATGTTAATAATTGTAGTGAAGTGTTTTATTGAATTTTATTAAGTAATTGATGATAAATAACTGTCAAAATCCCTCCTTACTTATACCCAAATCCCCTGGAGTGCACAGACCTTCAATCCAGATGATGTCACTGCTATCCCCAGAAATTACAACACTGTGAGGGCCCATCTCCTCACCATGGCTTCCACTTCAAGCAGATTCAACACCCAGACTTCCAGTAAGGACCCTCCATCACAATGAATGATAACACAGATCTATACCACAAATGGAAAATCCAGATAAAAGTGGATACCATAAAGAAACAGGTTAAATAAGCAATCAAAAAGAGATTTAATGAAACCCAAAGCATATAAAGGAAGAAAATAAAATTTCCAAGCCCCCAATAAAATCCCCAAGCATCCACATTAACCCATAAATGACCTCCCAACCCATAAATCCGTGAATAACCATCCAAAGAAGCAGATTGAGTTGTCCAAACTGAGTGTATGGGCCTGATATAGATTTCTATGCTTCTTTAGGAGTTGTGAGTCCACTGATTTTGTACATATGACCTAAAATAAGCAGAAAAAAAAGGTTATAAACTATTTATTAAGAGGCTAAAACCCACTTATAGACCTAAATATACATAATATACTGCATATTTCACTGAATATGAGATTTATGTATACCTATAAGCTTATGTATGTCAATAATTACTTCATATCACTTAAGATAAGTATATTATGACTCCATTAACACCTTAATAAGTATTATTAGGCTATGGATAAGCTATTTAAACTACTATAATCTATATAATAGAGTAATAATTATATATATATGTAATATAATCATATATATTATTATTTTAACCTTATTTTTAAGATATAAGCTTAATTTACTTAAGGTTATCTTATTTTAAGTATAAGAAATACTCAGTCCTAGGGATATCTAGGCTGACACTCCATCACCCAAAAAAAAACAATAAAAAAAATGTAAAGACATTTTAATTAAAAGTAAGGAGTGAATAGAAAAATAATTTTTAAAAATTTTTTTATAATACATATACTGAATAAACAGTATAATTTTGATTTAAATTTTTTCAAGAGATTTTTAAGATCAGAGATTTCATTTTCTGGACTCCACTGGTCATATTCACTTGATTTATTTTTAAATCTTAATAGATACTCAACTCCCTTTTCTTTAGTAAGGTGTCTCTTTTTAAGTATCTTTTCAATCTCTGCCTTTTCAACTATTTCTTCAGGTTGCTGTTTATTCCTTCCTGATCTTCTTGGAAATAGGGCAATATCATTAGAATGGTATGGTTTTATAAGAGATATAGGAAATACTGGATGTTTTCTATCATATGGTGCATATAGAATATCTCTACAGCATTATTACCAACCATCTTTTTAACTAAAAATTGTCCAATGAATGGATCCTTCAATTTAACATTACCATTTAAATTGAAATGTAGTGTTGAAATAAGGACTTCATCACCCTCTTTGAACATTTGTTCTTTATGGGCTTTATCCCATCTTTTCTTCTCATACTCAAATGCCTTATTTATACATTCTTGAGCATGTTTTCTGCTTAATTCTTGCATCTGAAGAAAAGATTTAGTACCTGGATGGATATCCAATCTAGGTAATTTATTAAGAGATTTAGCAGGGGTATTAGGTACATAACCCAACCATAACTCAAATGGCTTTTTACCAGTGACAGAATGTATTGTACTATTGTATGCAAATTCTAATCCTGGGATAAGGGTTACCCAATCATGCGTGAATTTGTCATTGTCTTTAAAATTAAGATCAAAAGCATAATATCTTCTTATCATATCTTCTAAAGTTTGTATCATTCTTTCTGCTAGCCCATCAGTTTGTGGATGGTGTGCTGTAGAAAGTTTTAATTGACACCCTGAAACATCTATAAGTGATGTCCAGAACTCAGAAGTAAATTTAGGATCTCTGTCAGAAACTATTTCTTTAGGGAAACCTGCTATATTAAGCATTTGTGTCCACCATAAAAAAGCTAAGTCCTTTCAGAAACCTCTTTATGAGTAGGAATAAATTTACACATTTTTGTAAATCTATCAACAACTACCCAGCAGGAGTTATAACTCTTATGCCCTGCTATTGGCAAACCTGTTACAAAGTCCATGTTAATAATTTCCCATGGAGCTTTTGGTTGCTCAATTTTTTGTAATAAATCAGCTCTTTTGCCTGTTAATATTTTAGATTTTTGACAAGAATCACATGTTTCAACATATTTCTGAACATCCTCAGACATGTTAATCCACCAAGCTGTGTTTTTCACTCTGGTTAATGTTTTATGGTAGTCAAAATGACCAACCAATATATCATCATGACATATACTTAACATTAACTCCTTCATTGAAGGGGGAATCACATTTACATTACTTAACTTTTTCCAGTAATATATAAAACCATCCTCAATGGAAAATTTTCCTTTTTCTAATGCCTCTTTATACTTATTTGATGATTTTTTTATTAAAAAATTCATTGAAGCATTAGATGGATCATTTAATATTGTAGTGAGTTTACTCAAGTCAGGATCTGAAACATAATTATCAAGAGTTGATTGCATAAATTCATCCTCAAGATCTACAATATAAATTCCATAAATGTTAAAAATCTCTGACTCAGGAACATAAGCAGGATTATCATCATTATTAGGCAGAGGTACTCTATATAACAGATCTACATTAGAGTGCAAGGTTCCTGCTCTATGTGTAATAGTCATCTGTCCTCTGTATTCTTGTACAGCTAATTGCCATCTAAACATGTGTCTATTAGGAGTTTTCATGTTTAAGAGTGACTTAACTGCACTACAGTCAGTTATTAACTCAAATTTTTGGTCTTCAAGGTAATAATATAGCTTCTCAAGAGCTCATAATACTGCCAAACATTCAAGTTGAGTAGCACCATATTTCAATTCACTACTTCTTAGAGTATGTGAAATATAGCAGATTACTACTTCTAACATTTTTCCTTAAATAAGTTGTTTTTGATGCAAAGAAGAACCCAGACCAATAAAACTTGCATCTGTATATAATACAAAAGGTAATTGGAAATCTGGTAATCCCAAGATAGTAGCTGTCATTAAACATTCTTTCAACTTATCAAAAGCCTCTTGTCTTTCATTATTCCAAATGAAAGCTTCTGATTTCTTTATAAGTGTGGTCAATGGTGCAGAAATTGATTGGCAGTTTTTTATATATTGTCTATAATAACCACACATACCAAGAAAAGATCGTACATCCTTTAAATTTTTAGGAAAGCCAATATTCTTTATTGCAGCCACTTTATTTTGGTCTACACATATTTGTAAGCCAGATACATTATGACCAAGAACTTTTAAAGATTCAAACCCAAATTTACATTTTTTCAATGCAAGGGTCATTTTTAATTCATCCATTTTTTGAAATACCTTCTTTAAATGGATTAACTGTTCATGATAAGTTTTAGAGAACACTATGATGCCATCTATGTATACCATTAACCATCCCTCAATCATTTCATTATGGAATGTTAAATCCATTAACTTCTGAAATACTGATGGAGCATTTTTTGGTCCAAATGGCATTCTGACATATTTATAAATTCCCATGTTTGTTGTTATCAACAAAAAGTTCTGTGAGTTCTTTTCAACAGGAATTTGATGGTACCCTTTATTTCCATCTAGGCAACTTATATACTTAGCACCTTTAAGGGTAGCATGTATAGAGGCAATCCTTGGCAAGGGATATATATCATCTACTGTAAATGTATTTAATGCTCTATAATCACTTGACAGTCTTGCTTTATCTTGTTCATAAGAAATTAGCACTGGTGATATTACACAATATTTTGGTGTAGTTTCTACCTTCTCAAGAATGTTCATTTTCAATAACATCTTAATATTATCCTCTATGTCTTCCCTCTTCATTGGTGAAGTAAGGTATGGTTTCTTTTTAAGACTAGCAGGAATATTATCCATATCACAGGTTAAACTAATCTTCATTTCATGATCTTTTACAAGGCCAAGTTCATTTGTACCATGTGCAAAAGCCATTGGAAATGCTTTAATTAATTACAAAATATTATTTTTCTCAGAGTTACTTATCTGAGTGCCAAATGATGCTTTTGAAATTTCTGTTTCCAGAATTTCCATCTCATTGGATTCTCTTCCTTTACACAAAGAATTTGTTACTGACTCAATGTGTAAGACTGTGTTAAAAGAATTTATTTTAAATTTCCTTTTACCATTCATGCCAATTGTAAAATTGTTATTAGCAGGGTCTAATTTCACACCAAGTTTAGTCAGAATATCATTTCCAATGATAAAACAGTTACTACAGCTAGTATTATCCATTAATACAAAGTCACAAGTTACTCTTACATAACCATGTTGTTGTTTAAAGAAAAAAGCAGCTTTGTATCTACCAATGGGGTGTAGCACTGATCCAAAACCTCTCCAATTTTTACGTTGAAGTGGTTCAAGCTTAGACTTATATTCACTATCAATTTTCTGTAATGTATTAGTGGAAACAACAGAACCAGCAGCTCCTGTGTTCAGTACTATATTAACATTTTCACCAGAAATGATAGCTGGAACAGTGATAGGTGTCATTCTAAATTTATCAGCTTGTAAATCCTTAATGATTTCAGCATCCTCAAAATTCATTAAAGATTCATTTGAGCCCATATTTAATATTGGATTTTCAAAGATGGAAAAATCATCTTCCAACATACAGACCTCATTTTCATCACTATATGAGATATTGCTGTCATAATCACTTGATTCTTTACTTTTTTCAGTTGCAGTTTCAGATTCACGTTGATTTTCAACAATATTTATATTTTTCTCACATTTGTGACCTTTAACCCAAGGTTTTTTACACTTATAACAAGTATTTTTTTCATTCTTTTTAGGTACTACAGGTGAAGTAGGTTGTTTCTGCTTCTCCTCAAGTGTTTTTGAATTCTGAATTTTTACAGGTTCAACATTTTGTTTATAAGTGGAATACCTTGATTCATACTTATGGTTTAATAATATTTCATTGCAAATATTAATAAAGTCAGAATATTCAGTAACATTTAATGTTCTAGCTGCAACAATGTCTCTGAAAGATATAGGTAATTTATATATTATCTTATCTTTCCATAAGTTAAAATCCATATGAGGCTCAATGGCTTTTAATATTTTATTTAAATTCATTAAAAATACCATAGGTTTGTCACCATTCAATGGATTATACCTAGTTTTCTCATAAAGTCTCTGCTGAGTAAGCCTGAATTTAGAACCTCCAAATTGCTTTTCAATAAGTTGTTTCCATTCAGCCCAAGATTAATCTTTACCCTCACTCAATACAGCTTCAAACCATAATAATGCAACATCCTTAAATAAATAAATTAATTTTGATGTTATTTCTTCATCTGGTAACTTATATGAGAATTTCAAGTTGTCAATTCTTTGAATAAAATGTTGCCAATCAGAGCTGGCTTCCCCATCATAAGTTGGGTACTGATCTATCTTAGGCCAGTTCTTCTGATTGGATTTTATTTCACTAATCTTGGGTAAATTCAACAACTCATTCACTCTTGATAAATGGTTTTTTATTTCCTCCTGTAAGATTTGTGACTTATATTTTCAGATTTGACACTACCACCTTATGATTTAAATTGTGGTGGTATAGGGAAGGAATGAGATTCACTTTTGCCAATGAAAGGATTATTATTATATTGATTATACTTATGATTATCCTGGTTCATTAGTAGATTGGCAGTTTCAATCTCAACTTTAGTTAATCTTTGTAGCAACTCAGAGACACTTTGATTTGTCTGGGCAAAAGATAACTTAGTTCTTGATTCAGTTTTCAACAAGTGTGTTTCATACAATTTTTCCAACTCACAGAATTTGTTTAAAAGTTCACTATATTTGTTACTCAATGAATCATATTTAAGAGTTAGAGACAAATTTTCTTTCTCTAATTCTTTATTACGTGTTGCCAGTTGAGAAATATTTAACGTCAAGGATGAAATTGTATCACTAGTGAGCTTAAACGTCTGTTCCTCACAATCAGTCATTCTATTCCACAATGCTGAAACAATTCTATGGACAGTTGGATTATTGTTAAAATATTTCATGTCTTCCTTTTCAATTCTGTCACTCTCCTGTGAACTTCTCATCTCACTAGTAGGTGGTGGAAACTGAGGATTAACTGTATTATGATTATAAATAGTACTGTTATTGTGGACAAAAGACAAGTCAGGTGTATCTACTCTAAAACCTAAATTTCTTAAATCCTCCTCTATTTTCTGCACAAATTTAGCATCAATAGTATTACCTATATTGTAATTATCAGTATTGTGTTCAATATGAGAGGTTAATCTACTTACCATGGGATAGATGCCAGTCCTGATTTTTGGCACTTTTTTCATTTGTAAGGGTGAACTGAGGAAGTCAGATGAGGTGGTGGATCCCTGCTGCAGCTGTGGCTGGTCCATTGTTGATGGAACCAATCCCACTTCCATTTTTCTACCAGAATTTTCTACTGGGAGTGAGTTGACCCTCCTGGGATAGGGGGTTTCTGACTTTGTTGAGTTGGCTGGCCTCCCTTTAGCTCTGCCAGTGTCTGATTCATTTGTTGAAACCCTACCTTGCAATTGTTCTGTAATTGCTCTACCTCTTTGAACATGAGTGCCTTGGATTCTTCCAATTTCAAAACCTGTTTGGCCAAGTGGGATAGCTGATCCTGAAGAGGAGGAGACATCTTTTTTATGGTTATCTTTTTTAAAAGGGCGCCTTTTTCCTCTATGCTCATGTTCTCTGCCTGGGGGTATTGCTGACCCTCCATGGTTATGTCCTGGATAGTTTTTGTTAGCTTTAGACCTGGTATTATAAGCAGGATTTTCACTTACACTGTCCTTAGGAGCACTTATACTGTTAATAATGACAATATATCATGTCTACAGAAAGGAAAAACTCTATTGAATTAGTAGACAAAAGTTATTAGCAATGTTATTACTAATAAAAAAGCACTAGAGCTTACCCTGAATTTATATCTTTATTTATTTAAATAAAATATAAGAAAAATTTGAAAAAATCTGTTAAAAATAAAACAATAAGCTATACTAGACCTTTTTAAAGGGTGAATTAATAGCTTTCCAAGCTTTAACCAAATACAAATTTAATTGGGTGTTATATTGGTGACCAAATACCAAGTGAAATTGGGTTTATATTGGGTACAGTTCCTACTGTAAATACCTAATTTTTTTTATAAAAAATTAGTAAAATTATTATAAGGGTTCTTTTCCGCAATCACTGAGTTAAAATGACCCACTAATATTCAGAATACCCAAATATTTGGTTATTTTAAGCTATACTAAAGTAAAAATCATGTTCCAAGGCTTATACTAAATAATAAGTAAAAAATAAGGAAAGACCCCCAATTGTCAGTATAGTCTAGTATATAAGTATGATATAATAGTGTTTATTTATTTTTCCTACTATTTATTTATTAATGATTTAGTGATTAAACCTCAGGGGAAGACTAATAAAATAGATATACTCAATTTAAACACACAATACTTGGATTGAAATGCGTGCTTAGTGGTGGAAAACAGATAAATAGAATATAGTTATAGCTTATATAATGATATTATCAACTTATCAAAGGCTTTATAATATATTTCTAAATGTTAATAATTTTAGTGAAGTGTTTTATTGAATTGTAGTAAGTAATTGATGATAAATAACTGTCAAAATCCCTCCTTACTTATACCCAAATCCCCTGGAGTGCACAGACCTTCAATCCAGATGATGTCACTGCTATCCCCAGAAATTACAGCACTGTGAGGGCCCATCTCCTCACCATGGCTTCCACTTCAAGCAGATTCAACACCCAGACTTCCAGTAAGGACCCTCCATCACAATGAATGATAACACAGATCTATACCACAAATGGAAAATCCAGATAAAAGTGGATACCATAAAGAAACAGGTTAAATAAGCAATCAAAAAGAGATTTAATGAAACCCAATGCATATAAAGGAAGCAAATAAAATTTCCAAGCCCCCAATAAAATCCCCAAGCATCCACATTAACCCAAAAATGACCTCCCAACCCATAAATCCGTGAATAACCATCCAAAGAAGCAGATTAAGTTGTCCAAACTGAGTGTATGGGCCTGATATAGATTTCTATGCTTCTTTAGGCATTGTGAGTCCACTGATTTTGTCCATATGACCTAAAATAAGCAGAAAAACAAAGGTTATAAACTATTTATTAAGAGGCTAAAACCCACTTATAGACCTAAATATACATAATATACTGCATATTTCACTGAATATGAGATTTATGTATACATATAAGCTTATGTATGTCAATAATTACTTCATATCACTTAAGATAAGTATATTATGACTCCATTAACACCTTAATAAGTATTATTAGGCTATGGATAAGCTATTTAAACTACTATAATTTATATAATAGAGTAATAATTATATATATATGTAATATAATCATATATATTATTATTTTAACCTTATTTTTAAGATATAAGCTTAATTTACTTAAGGTTATCTTATTTTAAGTATAATAAATACTCAGTCCTAGGGATATCTAATCTGAAAAATCTAAACTTTAAATCTAAATTAGTCAATCTCTCAATAGTGTGTTTAGTCTTTTCTTTGATAAGCGACGCACAGCACAATAGTCAATGCAATATTCCACTAAAAGGTTTATTAAGTGTCTGTGGGTTATTAACAGGGATAGTGAGCATGGACGGGATAGTTATTGGAGGATTAAAGGGTAAACGGATGTTAGTGAAGAGGGTACAGGTGTCACGGGTGTATTTTTGGAGCTTTGTGGTGTGCGGAATGATGGATGGGTATGAGATCAATGCGAGGTGGAGTAATGGATATAAAAGGGGTTGGATTTTGGTTCGACATTTCTTTAGAACTAAATTATAAAACTTATCTATAGTTAATAGTGGTAAAGCTTCAAGTTAAATCATTATTATTGTACATTTCCTTATTTTCTCAGTAATCATTTCTAGAACTTAAATCTTTTATTACTGAGTTTACAACCCTTTGTGGGATCCTAAGAATATTAATATTATCTTAAATAATATTGAGATTCTTATCAAACATATCTCGAAGCAGTAGCTATTCCTTTTACTCACCCTCAAATCACTTCCTCAAACATTTCCTCTGTGCTTCAAAGAAATTTCTAAACTTCTTCCTTCATCTCACTTTCAGGAACACCCTCTACCTTTTGCGTAGGTTGTCTGGCAACAGAAGTAGAAAATTAGCCACTTGGATGAAAATTTGCTTACAGTTATGCATATAGAAACATGCAAGTTAATGAAGCCAGTTTTATGGCATGCAGTGAATTTCATAAGGCATATATGCAAAAGGTTTTTACACAGCAATATATTGTACAAATGATCACCAAAAATTTTCATATTCTTTTAATAAATACTTACATATTGTTTTTATAGCTTATTTTAATAGGGTTTCCCAAAGTATAATTTGACAAACCAAATCCTTAGATTGCTGCACACAGTGTAGAGTAGACTCCTACAGTCAACTTGCTGTAGGCAGAATCCAAGGGAGTTTGAAAAACAAAATGAAACCCCCATCCCTCTGAGTAAACGTAAGATTAAATTAAATAAGCTTGAAGATCATCTTGAAGAGTTGGATTAGTTGAAATTCTTAGAGTTAGACTTTAAATGCATCAGAAACCTATAATATAGACAAATCTGAGTGCAACCAATGGTAACACCAGCCAAAAAAATACCTAGTACCAGATTACACAGATACCAGTCACAGAAAATACTTAGAACAAGCTATAATACTTGCCCCAGAGACTGAAAAGTACAGTAAAGTACTACAGGAAACTAACCTTGGAATGACCTGTTCAAAGGTGCCTTATTAAAGGACTGCCCCAGGTTTATCCAGTTTTCCACCAAAATGAAAGAGTGTACTTTAATATATTTTTATTTTATGAATTTTATAAGAAAAGAAATAAATTTGAGTCCCCCAGATTGAGAGCTATCTAATGGTACCCTATATGTTGATATATGTTATTATAATTTTTGTTTTATGTTAAATATTGTTAATTATAAAAAATACCCTTATTATCAAAACTAAAAAGTCAAAAACATGTAGAAGACCAAGATTCTCCCCCTCCCCTCCTGATTTTCCTGCTCCAGAACTTTCCAAAAATACACTACATTCATATGATCTACAATAAACTATCAATCTAGTAAGCATAATAAATTTCTAACCAAATTTTGCCACAATAGCCAAATTTTAACCCAATGACCAGACTTTCTCATTGTGAGAAAAATTTTCCATTATGAGCTCTTTTTGCCACAATGAGCTAATTTTTCCAGATTGAGCTATATTTTCCACAGTGAGATAATTTTCCACCATGACCAAACTTTGGCACATTGACCAAACTTGGGTACAGTGACCAAACTTTGTCACAGGGACCAAACTTTGTCAAAGTGACCAAACTTTGTCACAGTGACCAAACTTTTGTACAGTGACCAAACTTTGTCACAATGACCAAACTTTGTCACAGTGACCAAACTTTGCCACAATGACCAAATTTGCCACAGTGACAAAATGTTTCCACCACACTTTGCTTTGCACCAGAAAATCACCGGAGCACACTGGAGCAAAGTGGCCATTTCTTGAGCACACTTCATCTACACAAAAAAAGACTGAAAAACAACAAATCAACTAAAACACTGAGAAAACAGAAAAATATGATAAATAAAAAACATCAAGACATAAATTAAAGGAAATTATCAGGGTTCTTTATTGATAATAATAACCTTCCAAAATTACAAATATCCAGCTTGAAAATCCGGAAAATATCTAATAAGTTTTCTAAAATAAACCTGAGAAAGCCCTAGAAAATACCCAAAAATTGGAGAATCCTTGCCAAAATCCAGTGAAACCATTACCAAATTCATAAAACCATCAAATCACAATAAAAATACCACCATATATCTAATCAAAAATGCCACAAATCAGCCCAAAAATCCATAATAACCAAATTAACACCTGGTAACACCATAATTTCCTTTCAACCAATACTCAATCAAATTTTCAACTAAGTTGCCTACCCAGATGTGGAATTCCAAAAGGGATGCAATTAATAGAGGGTATCAAAGTTGACCAATCTGTAATTATGGATCAGGAATTTTTTTTTCTGGGATCAGAAATTATTAATTGTGGAAGATTTTTATACACTAGCCCCAGGGCTAGTGGATAAGAATCCAAAATAATGCATTATCCCACCTCTTATACCCCAATTTCAATTCCTAATTCCTGATCCCAAACTCATCACATCCAGGATGTATTTTTACAAAAGTCACATGACTTATAATTGCTGATTCCATCCTTAAGTCTTTCCTCACTCAATGCTACTAAATTTTGGTTGCAAACACTTAAAGTTTTTTTCTATCTACACACCCCAACTGCACATTTGGAGGTGAATTCCCACTTCCTCATCACATAAGCCTTCCACCAAAAACTATGAGACACCTCTCTACTAGGCAGCTACTTCACTCAACTATGAATGTTATTGCTTTACTTTTAGTTCTTTACTATGAAAAAGACTCTGATTCGGAAGATGATTTTGCCTATGTGTCTTTTCTTTCCAAAAAGCATTACATAAACGCAAGGGGGTTAAATCTTCATCATGATCCCAGATATGATCTCCGCTCCATTCTCAACATTCCTCAACTAAATTTCACTCAAATATTTCAAACTTTTCCCCATTCTTTCTTCAAAATTTATCAACTCATCTCCAAAAATCCTATTGATCATAAAAATTATCAAAATAAACAACATGATCATGCTATTCAACTTGCTGTTGCACTATGTTGCTTTGCCTCAAATGGAAATGGTGCTGCTGAAAGACATTTAGAAAATCTCTTTTCCATAGGATATAGGACGGTGATATTATACACCAAGCACTGTATGATTTCCATCCTTTCCCTCAAGTTTCAAACACTTGCTTGTCCAACTTCACAACAGCAACCTGAATCTTCTCAAGTAATCAAAGCTGAAGGTTTCCTTGATTGTGTAGGATTTTTTGATGGCACAACTATACCTTTGAATCAAAAGGCTTCTCATGATGGAAACCATTATATTGATCACAAAAAAGGTTTCTTCAAAATGTTCTCCAATTTCACATCTTTCATAAACTGACTTTTGACCTTCTTTCTAGATACTCTATTGCCATTCATCTTGTATTCAATTTCAATTAAAAATTTATTACTTTTCACAGTAGCTGCCCTGGATCATGTCATGACTCTTCCATCTTCCAAAGAATGAGGATTTCTCAAACTCCTGACTTATACTTTGATGAATTCCAGTACCTCCTTCCAGAATTAGCATATGCAAGTTGGAAGTACATCATACCTGCTTTCCATGCTGCAACTTTAGAAAATGACCCCACAACCACCTTTAATTATCACCTGGCACAATCAAGATTACAGATTGAACATGCTATTGGTTTTTTAAAGGGAAGATTTTCTATTCTCCAGAATCTCAGAATCTAATTTAAAAAAAAATTGGATATCAAAAGAACATATCATTGGATAATAACTTGCGTTATACTCCATAATATCCTAGCTTATTTGAACAATGAGTGGAATGATCTTTATGAAGAAGATTATCCTGAACCTGCACCAGCTCTCCCTACCCTTGATTCCCAAAACATTCTTTCCACCAGCATATGCTCAGTCATTATGCCTATTACTCTCCAAAATTTCTCTTCACCACCCTTTTAAATTAATTTTTCCTACTCTCACTATTTTTAAGTTCCTTATTTTTTTCACTTGTGCTATTTTCATGTTCCATGTTTTATTCACTTGTGATAGCCATTTTTTTTGCATAACTACAATTTTGAATTTTCTGTCAATTCTCTTTTTTGGATGTCTCATTTGTTTTATTTTATCAGCTCAACATGAAATTTCATATTTTCTGCAATTGCATAATTTTTCACTGTCACATTTTTTCATTCATCCCTCATATCCATTTTCTCCTCTCCTCAAGCATCCCTCAAATATTTTCAATTCTTCTATTTTCTCATCTCATCTCTCCAGGTAAGACATTTTTTTTATTATTTTTTATTTTTTTACTTGCTAATAATTTATTTTTCTCCTTTTTTCTCCCTTTTTCTCCTTTTTTCTCCTTTTTTTTTCTTTTGCTTTTTTTTTGTTTTCAAGGTTAGACTAATTTTGTTTTTTTTATTTATCTTTTTTATCTTTTTTTATATCTTTTTTTTCATCCTCCATCATCCCCCTTTCCCCCCTCCTCCTCAAACCCCCTACATCAACTTATCAAATCAATATTGATTTGATAAGTTAATGAACAATCAATCATGATCGTCCATTAACTTATTGAATTGTTTGAAATTCAATAAGTTAGTGAATGATTAAGAACAATCGTTCATTAACTTATCAAATAGATACCAATTCGATAATTTGGTGTAGGGATTTTTTTGAAGGGGTTTTAGGGGGGATTTGGGGGGATTTGAGGGGGTAAAGGGGGGGGACTTGAGGGGGCCAAGGAGGGGGTGAAGGGGGGGTTTGAGGTGGGCAAGGAGAGGTTAAAGGGGGGGTAAAGGGGGACTAAAGGGGGGTAAAGAGGGAGACTTGAGGCCGCCAAGGAGGGGGTAAAGGGGGGGTTTGAGGTGGGAAAAGAAGGGTTAAAGGGGGGGATTGAGGTGGGCAAGGAGGGGTTAAAGGGGGGGGGACTTTTGGTTGGCATTTTGAAGCAAGAAAAAAAATACTAAACTCTGATTTTAAATTTTTTTTACAGAAATTTTTTTATTTCCCTTAGTTTCTGGAAATTCCTCCTGCTTCCAAAATAAATCAGGTAATTTAATTTTTTTTATATGTCTTTGTTTTTGCAAATAATTATTCTGAAATTTCCTGAATTCAATTTTTTATTTTTTTATTCTAATAAATTGGATTGAAGGACATAAAGTAATATTTCCAATAGCCGGTAAGTATTTTTAATTTTTTATTCTTTTTTTTATTTTTTTTTTTTGCAATTAAATTTACTGAATTTATTTTATTTTAATTTTTTATGATTTATCTTTTTTTTTTTTTTGGTGATTTTCTTTGTTTTTTCATAAACTTTATCTGGTATTTCCAAAAACATTAAGAATTTTATTTTGATTTTTATGTTTTTGCAATTTATTTAACAGATTTTTTATTTTTTATTTTGTTTTTTGTTTTTTGTCTTTGTTTTTGATTTTTTTTCTTTTTTTTTTAAAAAATTTTTTTTAGGACATTACATGGTATTTCAAACATAATTCAGGTTTTTTTTTGAATTTTAATTTTTCAAAATTTTTTACTGATTTTTTTACATTTTATTTTTATAAACTATAAAAAGGGTTTTTTTTTCAATTATTTTACTGATAATTTTTTATTTTTGTGTTTTTTTTAAATATATTTATTTTTTTATTTATATTTTTTTTGTTTTATAAATTTTTTTTTCCAGGAGATTGCTATGGAAAATTTAACTCACTCATCTTCATTTTCATCAATTTCTTCTGAATCATCTTTATCCTCTCTATCATCTCTTTCTTCATTTTCCTCAAAACTTGAAAGCTTCAAGAATAACCATCAAATATATTAAACTTCTTCTTCTTTATCTTTACTTTCTTCTATCTCTTAAATGTCCTTTAAATTTATCCCTTCTCCCAACCAATCTGAGATTTCTGTACCAGAAAATAAAAAGTAGAAAATCATGGAACCAGCTAAAGAATCAAGCAATTCAGAGACAAAATTTTATCAAAATAGAAAGTTGTTTAGGATGAAGATATTTTGAAAAACATTCTATGGACATTTGGATGATCTCAAATTTTATAAGACTTCAATATCAAATATTAAGAAAAATGATTTTTACAAAAACATCAAAAACCTTACAAAAGGCGGTATAGATGTCATTTTTTCAGTTGTCAATAACAGATACAAACCTCAATTCATCTTAGAAGTTCATACATTTAATGGGAAAAAGGATGAAGTTTTTTGCCAGCTTTCTGATTTTATTTCTACTATCTATCAAATGGCTTTGGTTTGACAACCGTTATCAAATAAAAATCTGATTTCTGGTGTATTGAAAGGTTTTGGTTGGCAACCAGGATATGATAAAGGAGTTTATTTTGGTTTTTAAATATTATTTCTATTATATGTTATTTTTTAATTTTGTCATATATTTCAGGAATTTATTCTTTATTGAATAATTTGAAACCAGAGCAAATAGAAGAAGATCTGAAACAATGGAATTCTTTAGAATCATTTATATTTTTTTGGCAAAATGATTTAAAAAATTATGTATTCAAGCTTTTCAAAAAAACCATCAACTTGCTTTAAAATCTGGTTTACCAAATTGGTCTGATCCTGAATGGGAAGTAGCAATAAATGCTTGTGTTTCTTGTTCCAACGTCATCATCACTTATTAAGGATTCTACAATAATTTTCATCTAAATAAACATGATAAAAATTGTCTAAATTTTGTAATTTTCTCTTATATTAATACAGAGACTGGTCTTCCTATTCCATCACCCTCTTCTGAAGAGGGACATGGTCTATATTTTCCTGACCATAAATGTATTATTGACTTTGGTGGTGCCAATGGAATATTTGAGGCTATATGTAATTCTTCTCAACATTGGCATCAGACATCTAAAGCACCTCCATCTTTAGTTTCTTATCAATAATTAACCTATTTTGGCTGTTCATTCCTAATAAATGAAGGTCTTATTAACCATATTAATAATCAAAAAAAAATTAGATGAAAAAATTTTTTTAGTAGATCTATCAAGTATGTTAACTAAAATATTATAAAACTTTTTCTATCATTAAATATTTTCATCTATTTTTTTTCTTTTTTTTTCTCATTTATTAATTTTTTTTATTTTTTTTATTTTTATATCTTTTTTAATGTTTTTAATTTTTCCTTTTTATTTACCTTTTTTTCAATTTTATTCTTCATTTTAATTTTTTTTTGCATTTTAATTTTGATTTTTCTCTTCAAATTATTTTTTAAAGTTACCTCAAGATAGTTGTCTGGTTTTATATGATATTGCATCTGGCCTTAGGTCATTCTACTGGATATTATATAAAATTGGAAAACTTGATTTGGACTGGTGAAAATAATTTGTTGATGGAATTTTCATTTTCCATTTAAATTTGGATTTGTCTCTTCCAATTATTTTTTAAAGTTACGACAAGATAGTTTTCTGTTTTTATATGATAGTGCATCTGGCCTTAGGTTGTTCTACTGGCTATTATATAAAATAGGAAAGTTTTATTTGTACTGGTGAAAATAATTGTTTGATGAAATCATTATTAATTTTTTTTCATTTAATTTTGGATTTTTTTCTTACAAATATTTTTTAAAGTTACATTAAGATAGTTTTCTGGTTTTGTATGATGGTGCTTCTGGCCTTAGGAAAATCTAATGGCTATTATATAAAATTGGAAAACTTGATATGGACTGGTGAAAATAATTGGTTGAGGAAATTTGCATTTATAATTTTTTTTTTTCCATTTGATATAAATTTTCATATGAGACTTGCCAAAAAAATTGACTTGAATTTTTTGGTGATCCCCATCCCTTACTCCAATAAAATGTGCAGGACACTTTTATGAGTAACACCTCACTTCTGTTAAATAAAAATGCACCATACCAACTTCATATTGGAAAAGTTTCCAGCACTAGTTTGGCTGAAATTGTGCTGGACACTTTGGACAAAACCAATGACTGAAAACTGAAAGGAAAACCAAAAAAATATGCCATATAATGAACATAATTGATGGCATCAAATTGTTTTTTGGTTGAAATTTCCAGCACAAGTTTGCCTGAACTTGTGCTGGACACATTTATGAGGAACACCTCACTTCTCTCAAATAAACATGCACCTTACCAACTTTATATTGGAAATGTGTCCAGCACAAGTATGGCCAAACTTGTGCTGGACACTTTTACCCAAAAATAAATTTGATGCCATCAACTATGTTCATTATATGGCCTATTTTTTTGGTTTTCATTGCAATTTTTAGTCACTGGTTTTGTCCAAAGTTTCCAGCACAAGTTTAGCCAAATTTGTACTGAACACTTTTCCAATATGAAGCTGGTAAGGTGCATTTTTATTTAATAGAAGTGAGGTGTTCCACATAAAAGTTTCCAGCACAAGTTTTTCTGAACTTGTGCTGGACACTTTTACCAAAAAGCATTTCTTCATCAATTTCCATAACAAACTTTCAAGTTATACACTTTAAGGACTATTTTGAATTTTATTTAAATATAAATATTTTTTTAATTGAGTAACTGAAGATCTTATTTTTGATAGCCTGTAGGTCTTATATTTTAGGTAAAAAAAATTATACACCACAGGAAATATAGGGGTGAATTGCTAGAAATCCCCTCTCCTGAAATGTAGAGTGTCCCTTAATTATTCTAGGTTTATGAATACTTTATAAAAATAATTAAATTAGAGTTAGATTTACATTTATTCTCAGATTGGTCCAAAAATGAACCTCAATTGATCTCAATTTATGCATAAGTTTATCAACTATAACTGTCAGCCTGTATATCTTCAGGACTGAGTAAAAAGTGCTTATAAGTTATTTTGAACACATGACCTATACATGGGAACAATAAACGAGAGTACACAAACAGTATACATAAGTAAAATTATGATAATCAACAAAAAATGCCATTATAACACCCTATATACACGCATATATCCACCTTTTATAGGTCTTATAAACTTAATATTAAGTTGGAATATGTTAAGGTAATCTTAAGAACCTTAATTATAAGTCTACATAATTTTTAAGTACACTTAAAGCTGTTATCTTCATTGTTTTACGCAAAAAACAAAAAATGCGCTTTATTTCACTTAAAAGTTGACTATATGCGCTATAAAATTGAGAAAATCAAAATTGCGCTTTCACAGATCAATTGGCCTTATTTGGGACTATTGATTAGGCTATTTAAATGCATAAATATAATACTTTTAAGATTGGTGTTTTTTATGCCAGAAATGGCTTCTGTGTACTGGCCACATACTGCCTGCTTTTTTCCCGTTGTGGTAGCCTAAAGTTTAGTACGGCACCTAAGTACGTAAATGGAGTTATTACGGCGTGCAAGATTGGCGTTACTATTTTTTATAAAAGGGTTTTATTTAATTTATTGGAGTTTAAAATATGAAGAAATTGGTCACGAGCGAATGCCTACACAAAAACAATTTATTTTACGGAGAAAACTTATTTTTACGGTCTGAAAAATTTATAAGTATTAAGTCGAGTCACTCAAGAACCTTGGGAAATTTTCCCAGAATCTTTACTATTTTTCTTATATTTTTAAATGAATTTTGAAGTTTTATAGAAATATTTACGTTTTCAGAAATTACTTAACTTCGATGAATTTTCACCGGGTAATTAGAGCTGCGCAGACTACGGAAATTAGTTTGGTATGTAAAGGGGAAGTAGCTCTATTATGTGTAATTTTTATAGATTTTTTATTATAGTTTTAAGGTTCTAATTGAGTCCGGAAGTCCGGACGGACTCCGTTTCGACTCCGTACGGACTCCGTTTTGACTCCGTTTGGACTCCGTACAGACTCCGCTTCGGCTCCCTACGGACTCCGTACGGGCTCCGGATTGACTCTGGAAGAGCTCTGGAGGGGAAAACTTAGGCATGTGACTAGGAATACTTAAGCGCTTCTCAAACTCGAAATTGAGAAGGGGGACACATCATACAGCTTAATCATTAACCACCACAGTCTCATTTTTTATTACTCAACAAATTAAATAAATTGTAATACCCTTATAACATTATATTTTATATATAACATTTTAGAAATACTACTCAACAATTTAAATCACACTTCATACAGGGTATCTTTAGAAAGGTCTTCATCACTGGGACTTGATTATTGCTGTCTCATAAAATTTTAAATTATTATAAAAACATAAAAGTCAATCTTTACAGATCTTTCACTGGTACACCTTAATTTTTGTTATCAGTATTTCTTTTCTCAACAGCCACGATCATTAAATCTCAATAAGCGTTAAATATTTTAGAGTTTCATTATTTTCATCGATCAGATCCAAGTAGATTGGTTAGCTTAGTGATTTAGAATTCCCATTTTGTTATTTTTATTGGAAGGAGGGGGTTTTTGGCTAAATCCACATATCTCCTCCGGATTCTGCTTACAGCAAGGCGACTGTAAGAGTTTACCTTACCATAGTTGGCGCCCAACGTGGGGTTTTCGATTTCTCTAGCTTTCTTTAAAGACTTACTTGGATCTAGGACTTTCTTAGCCTGCAAGAGGCTTATTCTCTGGAACTCTAATTGGATTTTTGTTATTGGCCTGCAAGAGGCTTGTTATTTTAACAGTTGTTAACGCTTTTCTTATGTTTTGGGATGTCTTCTACTGGTGGAACTGCTGTGTTGGCTGCTGGTGTACCTGTTAGGGCATCAGTAAGGATTGTATCTTGGGTTGGGCCCAAGTTTTCTGGAGATGATTTAGAAGGATTTTTACATAGGTATGAAACTGCAGCTGCGATTGATGGTGCTTTACCTTTGGATATGGTGAAGCAGATTAGGTTCTTTATTTTGGACAGAGAGGTGGAAAAGGAGGTTATTTCTATGGATGGTTATGAAGATCAAGATTGGAGAAAGCTTAAGATGGAAATGGAAAAAAGGTGGCCAAAACTTTATTCATTGGAGGATCTAAAGGATATAGCTAGGAAATGGGAATCAAAAGGTGGTGTAACATCTCTGCATCAGTATCATCAGTTTATGGTTGAATTTCAGGTGGTTCTGGATTATTTGTTGGAGTATGAAATTTTATTTCATGATAATGCATCAAAGTATATTTTTTGAGATGCTATGGGGGAAAAGGTTAAGAAAGATGTTTTGATGGTGCTTATTAATGCGAATTTAATGAAGGATTGCCCAGATGGAGAAACTAGGATTCCTGGTATGGAGGTGCTAAAGAAGGTTATTTTGGAACATCTGGATACTCATAACTCTGTTGATTTGGACTCTGGAGAAGACACTGAGGTCGCTCAAGAGATAGAAGAGGATGGTGTAAAAGAACTAGTTACTGAAGAAATTTCGGATTCAGCCATTCCTGAAGATTTTGTCCAGCCTGAAGATATTATTTTTGTTGACTCTTCTATTTGGAAAGAAGAGGTTTCTGAAGATGAAGATATTATTGTCACTGATGAAGAAAATTTGGATGTTGGGGATAATTTTGTTTTGGATAATTTGGAATTTGATTTAGAGGAATATTTACCTCAGGTTTTGTCTTCAAAAGCGGAGACTGTCTGCAATTCAGATGTGGATATGGTTTATGAATCTGGTATATGTATGGTGGATTTGTTTCAATCTCAGGAAGAGATTTTTATGGAGGATATGGTTTTCCCTGCACTAATAAAGAGCGTAGTGGCATTTGATAATAGAGTGCATAAATTGGATGCACTCATGTTTTGGAAAAGGGCTGTTTATTTTTTATGTCCAATGGTAGGACAAATTATGGGGGTTTATTTTTGGGTTTTATGGAATCGGTGGATAAGCCCTTGGGGAAAAATTATGGATTATCTCCAGGGGATATCAAGAATATAATTCCTCCAAAATGAGGATAAACTACCTAAACTTGGCTGAAATTTTTTTTATCGTTATGTCTTCAATTTATTCAGGATTCAAATTATTATGGATGCCCTCATTTTTTGGGGTAGCAGTGGCAGATCACTCTAATGTTGTAATCTCTCCTCAGGATGAGATCCCGGATTGCAATAGGTCAGCTCACTTGGAGATAATTCAAGTGGATTCTCAATTATTTTCTGTTAATATTACTTTGGAGTGCAAATACGTTTTGGACTTTTCTATATGTTTCTTAGATTTACCCGGTTTTTCTATAAAATTTAAAAATGGTGAAAAAGGCAAAATGGGCCAAATTAGGTTGGATAAAGGTTGGAAGGGTATGTTTTTAGACCTCCAGCAAGAGGGTAAACTGCAAAAATCTCATCAAAACCAAATTAAAAATCTTGGTATAATTAAAACACAAAAAAATAATTTTTGTGAAAATTCTATTATGGACCTCCAGCAAGAGGTTAAACTGCAATTATCTCCTTTTATTACGGACCTCCAGCAAGAGGGTAAGCTGCAAATATCACATCAAAATCCGATAAAAAATCTCAGTATAATTAAAACACAACAAAATAATTTTTGTGAAAATTCAATTCCGGTCCTCCAGCAAGAGGTTAAACTGCCGACTTTCTTTACAGGTGATTTAATGTTGGATAAGGGAAGCAAAGGTGTTGGAAAATCTGTTTATAAATTAGACGAGGGAAAGGAGAAAAGGGTAAAATTCAAAAATGAAATAAAATATTTTTCTAATTTTTCTTATTCCGGTTCTGGCAATGAAGAAGATTCATTTGATGAAAGTTTTAATGGCGATACAAAATAAAATGTTTTACCTCAAGTTAATTTAGATGTGGACGCAGCCAAATATAAGAAAGTAGCAAATAAAGTTCAACCTATTAATGAACTGCTACCTGCTGAATTAAATCCACCTTTTAGAAGACCAAGGTTATCAAGAGATCCTTATGAAAGTCCCTTGGTAAAGAATCCGCCTGAATTTTCTGAGACGTCAAGAATCACTTTTGAGAGACTGGGTGTTGTTAATTTTGGACCTGATGGTTGGTTGTCTGGAGAAGAGAAGAAGTTGTTGTTGGATGTGATGGTCAAGCGAGAGAAGGCCATTGCTTTTGTAGAAGAGGAGAGGGGTGTGTTGAAGCATTCCTATGGGGAGCCTTACAAGATTCCTGTGGTATGTCATGAACCGTGGCAGCAGAAACCGATTCCTATTCCAGCTGCATTGAAAGAAGCCTATATTGAAGTTTTCAGAGAGCGGATACGCACTGGACTGTATGAGCAATCAACATCAAGTTATTCTAGTCTGGTATTTTGTATCAAGAAACCGAAGGGCAAGCTTAGAGTTGTTCATGATCTTAGGGAATTAAATAGGGTTACAATAAAGGATGCTGGAATACCGCCTAGTGCTGAGGAGTTTGTTGAAGCATTTGCAGGGAGAGTGTGTTATGGTTTGGGAGATATTATGGGTGGATATGATGAGAGAGAGTTACATCCGGACTCAAGGCCACTCACTACATTCGATACACCACTTGGACGTTTACAGTTAACAAGATTACCTCAAGGAGCAACAAATTCGGTTGCAGTTTATCAAGCTCAGATGGCTTGGATCCTTCAAGATGAAATTCCACAATATGCTGGAATCTTTATAGATGATGGAGGAATTAAGGGACCAACAACCGACTATAATAACCAGGTGTTGGAAGAGAATCCCGGGATACGCAAATTCATTTGGGAGTTTTCAATTACTTTAGAAAGAATCTTGTTTCGAATTGAAGAGGCTGGTTTAACTATTTCAGGTTCAAAATTTTCTTGTTGTGTGCCAGCCTTAGAAATATTAGGCCATGTGGTATGTAGAGAGGGTAGGATTATGTCCAAGAAGAAAGTTAACAAAATTTAGTCCTGGCCAAGACCCAAGAATACGACCGAAGTTAGAGGGTTTTTAGGCGTTTGCGTATATGTTAGAATGTTTATCAAGGACTTTTCTTCATTGGCAGCTCCATTGAGACGGTTAATGAGAAAGGATGCAGACTGGGAGTGGGATGAAGAGTGTGAGAAGGCGTTTGTGAAGTTGAAGGAGGTTGTGGGGAAGGATTTAGTCCTGCACAAGTTGGATTATGGAAAAGAAGCTGGCAGAATTTATTTAGCAGTTGATTCAAGTCAGGTTGCAGCTGGGGCGGTTTTGTCTCAGATAGATAAAGCTGGTTACATCAGGCCAGTTAGGTATGAATCTGTAGTATTTACTGAGGTCGAATCAAGATATTCACAACCAAAATTGGAATTATGTGGTGTGGCAAAAATACTGAAGAAACTTCAGCATATTTTGTGGGGGCAACATTTTGAGTTGCAAGTGGATGCGAAATCCTTAATCCAGATGATTAATTCCCCAAGTTTACCGAACGCACCCATGACTAGATGGGTAGCTTTTATTCAACATTTTTCGTTTGATTTAGTTCATAAGCCTGGCAAAACTTTTACTATGCCAGATGGTTTATCAAGGAGACCACCTACTGAAGAAGATTCAGACTCAGAAGAGTTCGATGAAGATATACCTATTATCAAAGCCAGCACTAAAGGAGCTGAAGACTTTCCATACCTCCCCCATGAGGCTAAACTGGCAGGACTATTGTTTTTAGATTATGGTGTTGATGACCTCCACCAAGAGGATAAACTGGAAAATAGTTTTTATGTTAATAAAGGAGATGGAAAAGGTGTAGATAGATTCGGTAGAAAGGAGGTAGAAGAAGATGTGGTGTATGTAGAGGAAGATGGATTGGTAGTGTGGGATAGTAGTAAATTAAGGAATGGTGTATATGTTGGAGAATTAGAGAATTTAAATAAAAGGGTGGATAAAGAGAAAGAGGTATTTTCAAATACGGTTTTCGAAGGATCCAAAGGTTCAGAAGAAAAACGTCGACATAGATCGATTAAAGATTTATTTAGGGGTCAACGATTATTGGCTAATTCATGTGCAGGTGATATTGGTGATAGAGAAGTCCCTATTGATGTTATATTAATCGATTTTCAAGATGAAGTCTGGGGTCAGACTGGTTTTTATTTTTTGTTAGTCAAATATTTGTTGACTTTAGAAAGGCCAGAAGATTGTGAAGACGATGAATGGGTGGCTATCAAGAGGAAGTCATCTACGTTTTACCTATCTGGTCGACGTTTAATGAGGAGAAAGTATCCAAATCCTCAAGTAGTTATAACTCAACAGAAGGGGCAAGAATTAGTTTTGAAATCACTGCATGAAGATCTCGGGCATAGAGGCGTTGGAGAAACGTTTAGAAGAATTTCTGATTGATTTTGGTGGCCTGGCATGAAGATGGCTGTTAAACAGTGGGTTCAGTCATGTGAAGAATGTCAAAGACGAAGTTATTTAAGGCCAAAAGAACCTGGACGCGCGACCGGTGAATATACGCTCTTTGGAAGAGTTAGTTTAGATGCCGTTCATATCAAAGAGGGACGGTATAAATATTTAATTGTGGCCAGAGATGATTTATCTGGTTGGGTAGAGGCAGCGCCTCTTATTAATTTAACTGCCAAAAATGCGGCAGAATTTTTTTTGAATAATTGGGTATATAGGTATGGGGTGATGAAGTTGGTAACGGTAGATGGAGGTCCTGAATTTGGGACAGAGTTTAAAGAGGCTGTATTGAAAGTTGGATCAAAGGTTAGGGTAGCAACCCCATATTATCCTGAAGCTGAAGGCATGGTTGAAAGAGGGCATCAAGTTATTAAGGATGCTTTAGTTAAAATGTGTGGGACAAGTGCCGAAAAGTGGAGGCACTATTTACCTTTAGTTTTTTTTGCTGATCAAATCACTGCCAAAAGGACGACCGGATTTTCACCTTATGAACTTGTTTTTGGACAGAAAGCAGTTTTACCGGTTGATTTAGAAGCTGAAACATATCTTGGAGTTGACTGGGACACGGTCAAAACTACTGAAGAATTATTGTGTGCAAGAATGATGCAGCTAGAAAAGAAAGAAGAATATTTAGAAAAGGCATATTCGCGGATGATGAAGATCCGAAATCAATCAGTCAGATATTGGGATGAGCGGTTGGCACATCGATTAAGGAAACCTTTGAACCCAGGAGATATGGTCCTGGTGTATAATAGGAGTTTGGAAAGTCAGTGGGGAAAGATGTTTGCAGATAGGTGGAATGGACCGTATAAAATCAAGGAGCAAGTTTCCGCCAGTTCATATGTGCTAGAAGAGTTGGATGGAGTAGTATTGAAGAAGAGGGTAGCGGCCGATCAAGTGAAACGGTTCTATCCTAGAGGCACCAGGAGTGCCAAAGTCTAACTCCGAAATGTGGACAAACTACAATTTTAATGACTTTTATTAAATTTATACCTCAGCAATGAGGATAAATTATGATATCTACGAAATTTTATGGATTCCTCCGCAACGAGGATAAACTATCTTCTTATTTTTTTATCAAAAATACTTTACTATCATTACACTGCATATGGGCAACGAAACTGTGATGAAACATAACGAAATGTGAGAAAACCTTCATTGAAAATTTTCAAAATTAAAAATTCTTAAAATATGGGTGAAGATAGTGTTGGAAAATTTTAAAAATTTATTGGAAGAAGTGTTCACAGGGGAACCTTCTTAATTTAATATTGGCAAGTGTGGGGGTAATTGATGGGCTGGCTGCTCTATACACAATTACCCCATAATGTTTGTTTCCAAAATTTTCCCTGTTTCTAGTTGAATCCTGGCTTTGTCTTTTAATTTTAGGAAGTCCACTAAGACTATAAACTGGAACGAATCAAGAGACACAGCTCTCAACGCCGGATTCAAGATTTTTTTTATTTTGTTTTTGATTTTTTTTATGTTAGATTGTGATTTCTTTTCTTTAAATATATATTATGAATTATTGTAAAAGTGATGCTCACTGGTGGTCTCTAATCATTTTTATAAATTGGAGGGAGCCCACCCAGTGATCATCATTATAAAAATTATCTTCTAAAAACTTTCATTTATTTTCTTTTCTTTTCAATTTCTCAAAATTGTGTAACCACATCAAGTTGCACTTGGATGTGGGTATGATGTCGAGGGTACGGCTCATCAAATGGCCGGGGGGCATCTTTTAAAATTTTTCTTTTTGAATTTTTTTTTATTATTACTTTTTTTATCTTTCTTTAAAAATTAAATTTTAACTTTTATTTCAAAACTATCTTTTCTAAATCTTTTATTTTAAACTAAAAACAAATTTTAATAAAAAATAAAATAAAATAAAATAAATAAATAAAAATAAAAAATAAAAAAATAAAATAAAAATAAATAAATAAAATAAACAAAAAAATAAAATAAAAATTAATTAAATAAAAATAAAATAATTATAAAAAATAAAATAAAATAAAATAAAAAAAAATAATAATAAAAAAAATTAATTAATTAAATCAAAATTATTATATTTCTTAGTTTTATTTTTCAGTCTTCATTCTTTTTAGTTTTATTCATTTAGTTTAGACAGGAAACAGGGTCTAGGGGAGCTCAATACCTATGGGATTTTACTTCAAGACATCTGTTAGTCCTCCAAGACTTTAAACTGGCTATTTTTCAAGACTTTCATTAAGGATAATTTTCTTTATCTTGACATCTGTTAGTCCTCCAAGACTTTAAACTGGCTACTGTTCAAGACTTTCCTTAAGGTTTTTATACGAATTTTGGAGCTGTTAGTCCTCCAAGACTTTAAACTGGCTACTGTGCAGGACGTTCTTTAAGGTTTTTTATACATATTTTGGACTTGTTAGTCCTCCAAGACTTTAAACTGGCTACTGTTCAAGACGTTCTTTAAGGTTTTTTTTTATATATGTATTTTGGATCTGTTAGTCCTCCAAGACTTTAAACTGGCTACTGTTCAAGACTTTCCTTAAGGGTTTTATACAAATTTTGGAGCTTTTAGTCCTCCAAGACTTTAAACTGGCTAATTTTCAAGACTATCGTTAAAATTTTTATTGGATTTGTTAGGTCCACCAAGACCTTAAACTGGACAGTTATCAAGCTGTTGGGTCCACCATGACCTTAAACTGGATTTCTTATCGATTAAATGTTTGGTCCACCATGACTTTAAACTGGTAGTTCATTCATTGTTTAGTCCACTATGACTTTAAACTGGAAAATTAATATCTGCAGGATAATTCAACATTCATTGGACCACTATGGCCTTATACTGGATTACTTGTCGATCAAATGTTTGGTCCACTATGACATTAAACTGGATTATCAAATTTATTCAATCTTTGGTAAAGCCTAGGCCTTACTTAGGAATATATCAAGATATTTATGCACTTAAACGATCTTTGGTCCACCAAGACCATAAACTGGCAATCGATTATATGTTTGGTCCACCAAGACTTTAAACTGGAATGTCAATCTTGTTTGGATAACTCAATTCAATCTTTTAATTTATCACTGTCCACTAAGACTCTAAACTGATTATTCAATTATTTCTGGAATTGGGTGCTGATAGCTTTAGGAGGTTAAAATTTTAGGTGGTAATGATGCTAAAGAAAGCATAATGGTTAATTAGGTGAAATTTGTGGCGCTTTAACATGGTCTAAAGTTAATATTATTATTGGAAGCCTGGCAAAAGTATTTTATGGGTTTGCTGTATAGCAAAGTTTGAAAATTGTGATGAAGGAATCAGAAGTTAGGATGGTAGTTGGATTTTAGGGAATGATTTTTTTAGTGCCTCATAGTTAGGCCATTTTTTTTTGGTGTGAAGCTTGGAGGACCTTATGGCAAGATTGGAATCATAGAATTTGGCTCAGTGGGGGGCCCTATGAGGTTGGAATCAGGAGTATTCGGCTCATAGGAAGATCCACTCTCTCAATGCTGTGACAAGAAGGAAGACTGGTATATGGGAGTCTGAAGGGATTCAAACCTTGCTCTCAGTAGTGGAATCATCACAAGATTTATATTATTTTATGTTATATCAAGCCAGAGAAGAAGAAAGAACGTTTTTATTATAAAGATTTAAAAGAAGACCAGCTAAAACATATTTAACAAATTATTTTATTAGAAAAGATAATTCTTTTGGAATTGCTCAACCACTTATGCAAAGTTATAAGAATGGGGACATTCTCGATTGGAGGGAGGATGTGGTAGCCTAAAGTTTAGTACGGCACCTAAGTACGTAAATAGAGTTATTACGGCGTGCAAGATTGGCGTTATTATTATTTATAAAAGGGTTTTATTTAATTTATTGGAGTTTAAAATATGAAGAAATTGGTCACGAGCAAATGCCTACACAAAAACAATTTATTTTACGGAGAAAACTTATTTTTACGGTCTGAAAAATTTATAAGTATTAAGTCGAGTCACTCAAGAACCTTGGGAAATTTTCCCAGAATTTTTACTATTTTTCTTATATTTTTAAATGAATTTTGAAGTTTTATAGAAATATTTACGTTTTCAGAAATTACTTAACTTCGATGAATTTTCACCGGGTAATTAGAGCTGCGCAGACTACGAAAATTAGTTTGGTATGTAAAGGGGAAGTAGCTCTATTATGTGTAATTTTTCTAGGTTTTTTATTATAGTTTTAAGGTTCTAATTGAGTCCGGAAGTCCGGACGGACTCCGTTTCGACTCGGTACGGACTCCGTTTTGACTCCGTTCGGACTCCGTAAGGACTCCGTACGGGCTCCGGATTGACTCTGGAAGAGCTCTGGAGGGGAAAACTTAGGCACGTGACTAGGAATACTTAAGCGCTTCTCAAACTCGAAATTGAGAAGGGGGACACATCATACAGCTTAATCATTAACCACCACAGTCTCATTTTTTATTACTCAACAAATTAAATAAATTGTAATACCCTTATAACATTATATTTTATATATAACATTTTAGAAATACTACTCAACAATTTAAATCACACTTCATACAGGGTATCTTTAGAAAGGTTTTCATCACTGGGACTTGATTATTGCTGTCTCATAAAATTTTAAATTATTATAAAAACATAAAAGTCAATCTTTACAGATCTTTCACTGGTACACCTTAATTGTTGTTATCAGTATTTCTTTTCTCAACAGCCACAATCATTAAATCTCAATAAGCGTTAAATATTTTAGAGTTTCATTATTTTCATCGATCAGATCCAAGTAGATTGGTTAGCTTAGTGATTTAGAATTCCCATTTTGTTATTTTTATTGGAAGGACGGGGTTTTCGGCTAAATCCACATATCTCCTCCGGATTCTGCTTACAGCAAGGCGACTGTAAGAGTTTACCTTACCATACCGTGTGAATAGCTTCATTTTTAGCAAAGTTAGATTTTTCACACTATAATTACCCCACATTCTACACTTACTGTGGGGAAACACACTAAAATAGGCTACAGGCGCTTATTTAGTGTCCTAGCTTAATTAATAGTGTATTGACCTTTTTTATATGCACTAATTTCATTAATAACCTCACTCTTGGCATCTCATTTCATCACCACGCTTAAATTTGCCTAATTTTAGTCAAGTATTTACCCGTGTAAGGGCCTGCCAAGGACTGCATGTAGTTACACCACATCTCACGCTCTTTTTTAAGTTTTTGGGTGGTTTCTCAGTCAATATTGGTTATTTTTGGATGTGAATTTCACGTAGTATAATGTCAGGATTAGCCCCTCCAATTCTACAGTAAATCCCCCTTATTATTAAGCTATTATTAACCTTAAAAAGTCTCCTTTAGTCTTTTATATTATTGTTTTATACGCATATACTCTCTTTTTGTCTTTTTCTATAATTTTGATGGATTTCCCTTAATATCACAGGATTTTGATGGTTGTTACTTGTCTAATTATGTCATTGGTCACTGGGGATGTTGATGGGAATGTCTATTAATTATTTTGAGGCGTCATTAACTGTATATTAGATGGTAGATCAAGGGATTTATTGGGGAACTCAGTGTGTATAAAAGGAGGAGGTTTTCGGGTCTTGTTTCTACATTCTTTATCATTACAATTTAACCAATATAACCAAATAAATTACAATACATATCAATCAGTACTTTTATAAGACTTTTGAATAGAATCTGAATTATAAAATCTATTTTTCTACCAACTAAAAAGATTGTAAGCCATATATAAAAATAGTCAGAATTATATTACTGAGACCTTTAATTTTGATTATATTTTACTACTTGTTGGATTTAAACTACAGTATTCATATAGGACCATTAAAATCTTCTAGACAACTGACCATTCAAGCTAGTTCACGTCTTTGTACTTGACCATAGCCTGAAAATTGGGGACCTTTCCTCAAGAATTCTGTTATAATCCAGTAAGTAAAAATTTCAAAGAAGGTACACGTAAATAATATCCCTATAGAAATATTTGGATAATTAAAACAAGTTGGGGTCACTTATATAGTGTTATATATTAAAATTGTGATATTAAATCAACTATTTCACCACTAATTTAACATAAAATTGTTATTAGTGGGAGTCTGTCAATAGACCAATTTAATTTGTGATCTTTTCAGATAATAAACCAATTAAACTGATTAACTGTTTTCTTTTAAAAGGACTCTTAATTTTTTCTTTTTATTGGTTTGTAACATTTATTTAATATTTAGAAAGAATCTTACTGACAGATTTTCTTTTTTAAATATAGAAACACTGCTACATATTGTAGACCAGTTAAATCAAGTGACCACATAAAAGCATATTTGACTTTTGGCACTTAAGAATTCACTTCATACCAATAAGTAAGCAATAAAATTGTCTTCAGTGGTATTGATAAATACTGATAAAACTCCTTTTTTGAAGTTTTCATATCTAAACTTTCAATTCTTTAAATTCCATGTAAAAATCTGTGACAACAATGACATTGTAAGTAATAAGGCAAAACCTTATAACTTAAGACCTAGAGCTAAAAGACCTGTTACAGGACATTCAAATGGAGGGTCAGGAATCACTAATAATAAAAAACACTCCACCAATGTCCCTGGAGGAAAGGGAAAAACTCTTACAACAAGTGTCAATAAAGAAGTCCAAAAACATTTTGCAAGAGAAAATTCACTCCCTCTCAAACCTAATGAATACCCTAACAATAAGAGTAAGCAATATGGTAGACCAGATCAACAATCTGGAGAAAAGGGCGGCACAGGGCTTTATAGAAGTCAACCAGGCTCTAGTGGATATAAAGTCTCATCCACAAACAGTGGCACCAAATACCACAGCAACACCTCCAGCCCCAGAATGTCACGCGCCACGTGACACTCGAAGCGAAATTAACTCAACAAATCAATAATATTGAGTCCTAAATCTATACTCAAAGCGCAGAAAGCAATCCTCCATAGCAACTGCGATTTTCCTTTGTGTACTGCTATTTAACTGCGCTAGCCTAAACTCTAAATCTAAATTAGTCAATCTCCCAATAGGGTACCTTAGTCCTTTTCCATAAGCGACGCACAGCGCTAGGATCAACGAAATAGTATAGTAGTAGTTTTTTTTCCATTAAAGTTGTTAATTAATTAAGAGGGACAAATTGAGCATGAACGGATATTTAGTAGAGAGGGTCTAAGTGTATGTTAGTAATGTTCAATGGAACGGGAATGCTGTGATGGAAGGGAGGTCAATGCAAGGAGGAACAAAGGATATAAAAGGAGTTGAGTATTTGGTTCAATATTCCTTAGAATTAAATTATAATATCGTATATACATTAATAGTGGTAAAAACCTTAAAAGTTAAATCATTGTTATTGTATCTTTCTTTTACCTTCTCAAATATTCATTTCTAAATCCTAAAATTTTAATTATTGAGTTTCCAACACTTCGTGAGATTTTAAGAATTATTATTACCTTGGAACTAGTTTATAATTCTTCTCGATCGAACCTCGAACCTATAGCTATTACTTCGAGTGACCTTCGAATCATTTCCTCGAATCATTCCTCTGTGCTTTGAAGAAGTTTCTAAAAATCCCTCATCTCACATACAGGAACATCCTCGACCTTGTGCGTAGGTCGTCTGGTGACAGTATAATTTAATTCTCCGTAGTTCTCATTCTTTGCACTACTACACCTTTTTAGGTGCTTCTAAAATTTTAAATGGCACCTGTTCAACGCACTCCTCCTACGGGTGCTACTACTAGAGCTCGCGCTAGAGGCAGGCCAACAGCCACAAGGTCTGTTTCTCGCACTCACTCTTTGGAACCACTCGACCTTAGGGAACGGCAACATTCAGTTCAATCTGTAGAAGACATTCCACAAGATTTTGAGGATTCTAGTGATGAAGAAGAAGGAGAGGATACAATGCATGAGGCACCATCCGCCCCTGCCAATCACCCTTCTGGCCAATCCTCAGAACCGGGACCATCTAACTCTCTGGAAGATTTCATGAGACTTTTTATGAAAACCCTTTCAAATACAACGTCTTCAGAGGGATCTAAGTTCAAAACTCCTTCTATGAAATCTCCTGACAAATTCGACGGAGATCACCCCGACAGATTGCGACCCTTCTTGCAAACCTGCAAGCTACTGTTCCATAATGACCCTCGAACCTTTAACAGCGACCGATCAAAAGTTGTTTACGCTTCTTCATTCCTAGCCGGGAAAGAAGCAAGATGGTTCGAACCTTATCTACTCATGCTTTCTTTGACAGAAACCCACTTACTTATCAATAATTGGGAAAAGTTTGAAGACCAACTTTTTACGTTGTTTGGGGACCCTAATGAAACGGACAACACAGAAATTGAACTTGATTTTCTTCGCATGAGTGATAATGGTAAAGCCTCTGAATATATCTCAAACTTCAGAGCACTTCAAACTTGAGTAGGTTGGAATGATGCTGCCCTTAAGTATCATTTCAGGAAAGGACTTCCTTCGAGGATTCTGGATCAATTAAATCTTCACGATCAGAAGATGACTACTTTAACGGATTTAATGGATCGAACCCTCGAACTTGATGGCGTTTATCAAGGACGACTTCAACATCGTCGATATGCCAACAAATCTCAAGGCCTAAATTTTAAATCGGGAACTTCTTCACACCCACGACCAAATCAATCCTCCTCGACTCAATCCAAACCCAATAAGGGAAAGGATAAACCTAAACCAAAAGGCTCGACCCCAGGCGATATCAGCAAAGTACTGGATCCTAAAGGGGAACTTAAAGAAGCTGAGAGGAAGAGAAGAGCAGATAATGGGTTATGTGTGTATTGTGGGGGTAAGCACAAGTTGGAAGACTGTGTAAAGTTGAAGGAAAGAGAAGGTACTAGTTCGAAGTCAAAAAACTAGTAGATAGTTTACTTGTGTGCAAAGCAAACTATCTTATCTCTCCCAGTGCACAGAACCTCCATGTCTTAAGGACTGGAGTTGCCTTAAACCGCTTGAGATTCATTCTTTTTAAGGAGGATATCCCCTTCAGTTGTCTAATAGACTCTGGAGCTTCAATTTCTTTTGTTAGTTTATCTTTTGCTGAGAAGCTTCAACTAACATTTACAGATATCGATTGAACTCCCATCTATTTGGTCGAATCAGAGGAACCCAAATATTGGGTAAGTAAGAAAGTTTTATGGGTTTTCAACTTTCCAAATTTTTCACCCTTCGAGTGGGAATTATCAGTCTTGGACGCCCCAAGGATGGACGATACCATTCTTGGCCATGACTTTTTAACGCATTGGAATCCCGAAATTGATTGGACTAGGGGATTGATCACCCCACGCTCTAAGTATATTTCTGATTCTTCAAAGCAGGTCAATAGGGAGTTAAACAACCCGCCTGACAACGTCCTGCTAGAGGACAAATCTCTGCCAGATGACTTGCAAGCATCTGTACCTTCTTTAAATGAGCAATTGGCTAACCCTTCTAGCTCAATGACTTCACTCGAAGAGGATTTAAATTGCCTCGAAGTAATCGAATTATGCTCTCTCAATACAGGTATCACCTCAACAGATTCTCTCGAAGATGAAGAGGACGACCAAATAAACGTTGAAGCCATCAAATCAACTCTACCAGAAATCTACCACGATTTCCTCGATGTTTTCTCAATCCGCAAGGCCGATAAGTTACCACCTCATCGACCCTACAACCATCAAATAGAGTTAATAGGCCCAGTACCTCCGGCAGGTCCTGTCTATTCTTTATCGAAGGACAAATCTCATGTTCTTTGAGACTACATTGCAGAGAATGTAGCCAAAGGTTTCATCAGAGCCAGTAAATCTCCAACCGGCTTCCCTGTCCTCTTTGTAAAAAAGAAGGACGGTAGTCTTAGGTTGTGTGATGACTATAGAAAGCTCAACACAGTCACAAAGAAGAATGCATATCCTGTTCCTCCTATGTCATTACTTCTTACCCATTTCAATGGTGCTAATTTCTTTTCTAAAATTGATCTTAGAGGCACTTACAATCTTATTCGCATTGCGGAAGGTCATGAACCACTGACTGCAATGCGCACTAGATTTGGTAGTTTTGAATATTTAGTTATGCCTTTTGGATTATGTAACGCACCTTCAACTTTTCAAACTTTTGTTAATGATATGTTTCAAGATGTTGTTGAACAATTTTTAGTCGTCTATTTAGATGATATTTTAATATTCTCGAAAACACTGGATGAACATATTCATCATGTTCGACAGGTCCTAAATCGTCTTCAAGATCATGGTCTCTACGCCAAGCATAATAAATGTGAATTCCACCTCAAATCAATTGATTTCTTGGGTTTTACGTTGTCCACTGACGGTTTAGTCATGGATGACAAAAAAGTCCAGAAAATCCTGGAATGGCCTGAGCCCAAAAACATTAAATCACTCCAAGGATTTTTGGGTTTTGCAAACTTCTATAGAAGATTTATTAAAGATTACTCTAAAACTATTTCCAATCTTACTTCTCTTCTTAGAAAAGATATTCCTTTTGTTTTTACTTCTACAGCACGAAAGGAATTCGAAGCACTAAAAACGGCGTTCACCACAGCCCCAATTCTTTGACATTTTGATCCTTTGGCATTGACAATAGTTGAGACAGATGCGAGCGATTATGCTATTGCAGGGGTCATCTCCCAATTAAATCCTGAAACAAATTTGTTTCATCCTGTTGCTTTTGAGTCACGCAAACTCATAGCCGCGGAATTAAATTATGAAATTCATGACAAAGAGCTTTTAGCTATTATCCATTTTCTTAAAAAATGGCGTTCTTTTCTTCTCAGCCTAGATAGTCCTTTTCAAATTTTAACAGATCACAATGTTTTGAAATACTTCATGTCTTCCAAAGTGTTAACCAGGCGTCAAGCCAGGTGGGCTGAATTTTTGTCTGAATTTTCTTTCTCTATTTCCTATCTCCCAGGAAAAAACTGCATTGTCCCAGATATCTTGTCACGTCGGGACGACGTTTACCCACAGCGGGGGGACGCATTTGCTGACAAGAACCCAGCAAATGTGCAATCAATCTTCAATGAATCAATGTTAAAGACTCATCAACTTAATTTGTTGACAATTCAATCTTTTCGAAATCCACTATCCAACATCCTCGAAGCTCAGTCGAAGGACGATTATTGTTTAGGGTTAAAATACAAAATACTCTCGAAGCAAGGGGCCAAAAGATTTAGTATTGAATCAGGTCTATTAGTCTTTGAAGGTAGAGTAGTCATACCCGACAACAATGAGATAAAATTATGGATTTTCAATAGTTGACATGATTTTCCGTTAGCTGGTCATTTTGGGGTTGATAAAACCTACCAGTTAAAAGACAGGGATTTCTTCTGGCCAGGTATGACCAAGGAAATCAAGGCCTATATAAAAGCTTGTTACGAATGTAATAGGAATAAGGCTCCCCGTCACCAAGGGCATGGGTTGCTTCAACCACTTCCTATTCCCTCTAAACCTTGGGAATCTTTATCAATGGATTTCATTTCTCAACTTCCTATTTATAATGATTTTGATGCTATATTAGTAATAGTAGATAGATTTTCAAAAATGTCTATTTTTATTAAAACCACTACTACTGCTACAGCAGAAGATTTATCAAAATTGTTTTTAGAATATGTATTTTCTAAACACGGCTTACCAAATGATATTATTTCAGATAGAGGCTCATTGTTTGTATCCACATTCTGGACCCAACTGTGTTGACAACTCAATATCACGAGGAATCTCTCCACAGCCTATCACCCTGAAACCGATGGTCAAACAGAATGAGTTAACAAAATCTTTGAACAATATCTTCGAATGTATGTTAGTTACCAACAAGACGATTGGACCACATGGCTACCATTGGCCGAATTTGCTTATAATAACTCGACTCATTCTTCGACACAACAATCTCCCTTCAAAACCATTTATGGACAACATCCTCGATTCAACTCAATTCATGTAGGAACTAATCATCCTGCGGAACATTATCTTCGAACTATATCACGACTCCAAGAAGAACTTAAAACAAATTTGGAATCAGCGATTTGAAGATACAAGGAACAGGCCGAAAAACATCGACAATCTGCTCCTTCCTTTAAACCAGGCGACAAAGTATGGCTTGATGCACGAAACATCCAAACAACAAGACCATCAAAGAAACTGGCTGAAAAGCGCTTGGGACCGTTCGAAATCAACTCTGAAGTCTCTAAAACTGCATTTCGACTCAAGTTACCTCCTAAATGGCAGGCGATTCATCCTGTTTTCCATGTATCTCTCCTGGAACTGGCTTGAGAAATATACCCAGGCAAGAACCAACCCCCTCCGGAACCGGTCGAAGTAGAAGATCATCTAGAGTGGGAAGTAAGTCGTATCCTTGATTCAAGAATAAGCAAGGGGAAACTTCAATACCTCGTGGAATGGGAAGGCTTCCTCAATGACTCAGACAAAACATCCTGGGAACCAGCCATCAATGTTTCTAACACTCCTGAACTCCTAAAATCTTTTCATGCGAAATATCCTTTAAAACCAAAACCTTAAAATTTCTTTACTTAAATTTTTTTTTTCTTTTTCTTTCTTTCTTTAAAATCTAAAACACCTCTTAAATTTCTTAGCCTTGTTTTCTTTTTTCTCTCTTCATCTTTCTTTCTTCTCCTTCTATAAATTTCCTCCAAAACCAACTAAAAATAAAATCAAAAATAAAATTAAATAAAATAAAATAAAATAAAATAAAATCAAAATTAAAATTAAATTAAATTAAATTAAATTAAATTAAATAAAATAAGATAAAATAGGATAAACATAAATAATAAAATAAAATAAAAAAACTCATAAATCTCTCTAAATATTTTCTTTCTTTTCTTCTTCAATTCTTTAAATACATTCTTTTCTTAAATTTAAAATTCTCTTCAAAAATTTCTCTTTCAAAAAATTTATTCTCTCTTTTAAAGACTTTCTTTCCTTCGAATCATCAAATCCTGTATGGCACGACCATTTCCTCGAACTTAACTTCAACCCCTGAATCTCCCTATAATAATTCTTTGAAACAAATAAATCTTCTTTTCAAACTCTCTTAAATTCTACACTTTGTTTTTTTCTTTTCTTTCTCCTCTTTTTCAAACTAAAATTTCTTAAAAAAAAAAGAAAAAAAAAAAAAATTTAAAATCCTCAATTTAACAAACTCATCTCAATCAAAAAACCGTTTCTTTTTCTCTCTCTTTTCTTACATAAAAATTTTTCTTTTAAAAACACTAAAACTTCCTTCAATTAAAACAACCTTTTTTCTTTCTTTAAAATTCTTCTTTCAAATTCTAAAATTTTTTATTTAAAACTTCTTTTTTCTTTTTTTTTCTCTTCTTTTTCTCTCTCTCAAATCTTGTAAAATTAACAACATTCCCCTACAATAAAAAAAATAATACTAATAATAAAATAAAATAAAAATAAAATAAAACTAAAATACAATTTTTTTTTTCTACTTCTTTCCATCTCCTTTTCATTTCAAATTTTTTCTTTTAATTTTTCTCGAACCAATCTTTTCATTTTCTCCAAAACTACCCTTATCTCCTTCCTGCATTTATCAAATACCTCCTCCTCTCCTACCGGAACCACCTCTCCAATCTCCAAGAGCTCCTCCGCCACGTCGAAGGAAGTAGCGTCAATAATAGTGTCGACCTCCCCACATAGTTCTTCCGCGAACCTTACTCGTCGACCTTGACAAAGTTTCTTCGACCACAACTGGTCCAGGGTGTCTTCGGGCTCTTCAACTACTTCCGTGGCTGGAGGGTTTTCCTCAGTTGGTATAACCGGCGCAGGTTCCGCAATCGGCTCTTCCAGGTTATTCGATGTCTAAAACAAGACTCATCAGTAACTTCATCCTTGAAATAAAACAATTAAAACTTACCTCGAAGATGGGATCAGGCTCCAGAAATAACCTGGGCGCCACTTCGACTTCTGCCTCTCTCTCTTCCTCATGGTCCTCGATGACCACCCGTCGTTTCTTGGGTGCCCGCCCTGGAACAGGGACTTCATCTTCATCCTCCTCCACCAATTTGTCGACCTCTTCCTCGACACCTCGCTTCGAACTTGTGGCCTGGGTTACCCAGGTTGAGATCTCATTGTTCATCTCCTTATCATTTTCCCCCACCAATTGTTCATCTTCGATCAAGACATCCCAAATGTCTTCAACCACCTCTTTGGTCTTCTGAACTACCCAAAATTTTGTTTTTGTAAATCGTTTTTCGATTTCCGCGTTCTTCGTCAACGCATCGCACGCCACTCGCCACCAACGGCAAAACTCGCATTTCTGGCGAGGGCCTCAAGTCACCGTACTTTCGACACAGAAATATTTCATGCTTTCACAAGCCGTGCAAGTCTGTGAAAACTGTCATGAGATTATTCCCCCATCCGCTTTAGGGTGTGGAGGCGTGGGTGTGGGAGTAGGGCAGTTCATTATAAAATAAATAATTGAGAGATGAGGGAAAAAGTATTAGACAATGGAAATTAGTGTGGGAAGATGGTTCAAGCTCAACGGAGTTCGCATTTTTTATACCCGGGCATCTTTCATGCGCCACGCGACACTCAAAGCGAAATTAACTCAACAAATCAATAATATTGAGTCCTAAATCTATACTCGAAGCGCAGAAAGCAATTCTCCATAGCAACTGCAATTTTCCTTTGTGTACTGCTATTTAACTGGGCTAGCCTAAACTCTAAATCTAAATTAGTCAATCTCCCAATAGGGTACCTTAGTCACTACGCAATATAGGGGGTGGACTTGCTAGCAAGTCCTCAACCTGAACTCAGATGGAACTCAGATGGAACTCAGACTGAACTCATACTGAACCCATACTAAACTCTACTTGAACACCCACCTAAAACTGTTCTTCTGAGTGGTGTTCATTCCTGATTGTATGGCTCCTTTATCAATAGCTCAATGTGTGTTCAATCTATGGTGAGTTTGGGTCCAAGGTTGCGGACTTGCTAGCAAGTCCGCCCCCCATATTGTGTGGTGAGTCCTTTTCAATAAGCGACGCACAGCGCTAGGATCAATGAAATAGTATAGTAGTAGTTTTTTTTCCATTAAAGTTGTTAATTAATTAAGAGGGACAAATTGAGCATGAACGGATATTTAGTAGAGAGGGTCTAAGTGTATGTTAGTAATGGTCAATGGAGCGGGAATGCTGTGATGGAAGGGAGGTCAATGCGAGGAGGAACAAAGGATATAAAAGGAGTTGAGTATTTGGTTCGATATTCCTTAGAATTAAATTATAATATCATATTTACATTAATAGTGGTAAAAACCTTAAAAGTTAAATCATTGTTATTGTATCTTTCTTTTACCTTCTCAAATATTCATTTCTAAATCCTAAAATTTTGATTATTGAGTTTCCGACCCTTCGTGAGATTTTAAGAATTATTATTACCTTGGAACTAGTTTATAATTCTTCTCGATCGAACCTCGAACCTATAGCTATTACTTCGAGTGACCTTCGAATCATTTCCTCGAATCATTCCTCTGTGCTTCGAAGAAGTTTCTAAAAATCCCTCATCTCACTTACAGGAACATCCTCGACCTTGTGCGTAGGTCGTCCGGTGACACAGAAGAGGACCAAAAAATAACAGTCAGCAAATGGAAGTGGGATCAGTATGCCCAAAAATACAACAACCCATCTCAACAGGGATCCAGCAGTTACCCTTACAGGGGAAAGGCAAGGAGAGGCAGGGGAAGTGGGATAAGACCTTGGTAAGTCATCCAACTTCTTATGATCAATTGTATCAGCCTAAAAATGAATTACTTATAGGTAGTGAGATTGATAGGAAATTATTGGATAAAATTGATGAGGATTTAAAAAATTATTCATTTGATAATCACATGTTAAACTTGTCTTTAGATGAGGACAATGTAAATAGTTTTATTGATCACCAGGATAATACTATTAATATAAAGTTGGAATCAAAAAAATCAAATAATGAGTCTTCTGAGTTGGACACAGAAAAAATAGAATATTTTTTAAAAGAAAATCCAATGGAATCAAAAATAATAAGTAAATTATTCTTGAGAATTGAAAAATTGGAAAAGTTCTCAAAAGAGTCAAAAAATAATACAGAAAAGGTATTATTACAGCTAACACAATCATTGAGTACAACAGCCAATAGATTAAAAATTATTGAAAATTCAAATAATGAATTAATCAATGAGAATAAAAGATTAAACTCTGAGATTAGAAATTTAGAAAAAAAATTAGAACACTCTCAGAATATTATGGCTACTGTCAGGCTAAGGTCAAGTACAAGGACGTGAACTAGCTTGAATAGTCAGTTGTCTAGAAGATTTTTATGGTCCAATATGAATACTGTAGTCTTAATCCACTAAAGTGTATAATAAAATCAAATATAAAGGTCTCAGTAATATAATTCTCACTATTCTTATATATGTCTTACAATCTTTATAGTTGGTAGAAAAATAGATTATATAAATTCAGATACTATTCAAAAGTCTTATAAAAGTAATAATTGATATGTATTGTAATTGATTTGGTTATATTGGTTAAATTGTAATGATAAAGAATGTAGAAACAAGACCCAAAAACCTCCTCCTTTTATACACACTGAGTTACCCAATAAATCCCTTGATATACCATTCAATACACAGTTAATGACGCCTCAAAACAACTAATAGACCTTTCCATCAACATCCCCAGTGACCCATGACATAATTAAACAAGTAACAACCGCCAAAATACTATAATAAGAAGGAAAATCCATCAAAATTAAAGAAAAAGACAAAAAGAGAGTATATGCGTATAAAACAATAATATTAAAGACTAAAGGAGACTTTTTAAGGTTAATAATAGCTTAATAATAAGGGGGATTTACTGTAGAAATAATGGGGCTAATCCTGACATTATACTACGTGAAATTCCCATTCAAAAATAACCAAAATTAACTGAGAAACCACCCAAAAACTTAAAAAAGAGCGTGAGATGTGGGGTAACTACATGCAGTTCTTGGCAGGCGCTTGCACAGGTAAATCCTTGACTAAAATTAGGTGAATTTAAGCGTGGTGATGAAATAAAGTTCCAAGAGTGAGGTTATTAATGAAATCAGTGCATATAAACAAGGTCAATGCATTATTAATTAAGCTAGGACACTAAATAAGTGCCTGTCGCCTATTTTAGTGTGTTTCCCCACAGTGGGCGTAGAATGTGGGGTAATTATAGTGTGAAAAAGCTAACTTTGCTAAAAATGAAGCTATTCACACGGGAAAAAAGCAGGCAGTATGTGGCCAGTACACAGAAGCCATTTCTGGCATAAAAAACACCAAATTTGAAAAGTGTTATTTTTATACATTTAAATAGCCAAATCAATAGTTCTAAATAAGCCCAATTGATCTGTCAAAGCGCAATTTTGATTTTCTCAATTTTATAGCGCATATAGTCAACTTTTAAGTGAAATAAAGCGCATTTCTTGTTTTTTGCATAAAACAATGAATATAACAGCTTTAAGTGTACTTAAAAATTATGTAGCCTTATACTTAAGGTTCTTAAGATTACCCTAACATATTCCAACTTAATATTAAGTACATAAGACCAATAAAAGGTGGATATATGCGTGTATATAAGGTGTTATAATGGCATTTTTTGTGAATTATCATAATTTTACTTATGTATACTATTTGTGTACTCTTATTTATTATTCCCATGTATAGTTCATGTGTTTAACATAACTTATAATCACTTTTTACTCAGTCCTGGAGATATACAGGCTGCCACTCTCCCACCCAAAAAAAACAATAAAAAAAATGATAAGTTATACATTTTATTTTATTAATTTGTAATTTTCATGTATTCAGAATAAATCTGTAGCATTAAAGATTAAACTTTAAAGAAATAAAACATAATAAAATATTATGAGTACTGGTTTTTTAACCCCTCAGCTGGTGGAACAGAAATTTATTTCTGTTTAAATTTTTTAAGAAGAGTGGATAAATTAGAAATTTCTTTTTCAGGTATCCATTTATCAAATTCATTTGATTTCCCTTTAAATCTTAGTAAATAATCAGCTCCTTTTTCTTTAGTAAGGATTCTTTTCTTGAGTATTTTTTCAATCTCTGCTTTTTCCACAATTTCATCAGGTTGCTTTTTAGGCCTTCCCCTTCTTTTTGGAAATAAGTCAGGATCATTTGCATGGTAAGGTTTTAATAATGAGATAGGGAAAACTGGATGTTTCCTATCATATGGAGCATATAATATGACTTCCACTGCATTATTCCCAACCATCTTACTTACTACTAAAGGTCCTACAAAGGGATCCTTTAATTTAACATTACCTTGTAAGTTAAAATGTAGTGTTGATATGAGGACTTCATCTCCCTTTTTGAATCCAAATTCTTTATGAGATTTGTCCCACCTTTTCTTTTCATATTCAAACGCTTTTTGGATGCATTCTTCTGCATGCTTTCTACACATTTGTTTCATATGAATAAAGGATTTAGTGCCAGGGTGTATATCCAACCTTGGTAATTTATTTAAATGATTTACTGGGGTATTTGGTACGTATCCCAGCCAGAGTTCAAATGGTTTCTTCTCTGTTACAGAATGAGTTGTGCTATTATAAGCAAATTCAAGGCCAGGAATTAATGTTACCCAGTCATGTGTGAATTTCTCATGTCTTTGTATTCTAATCCAAAGGCACAATATCTTCTTATCATGTCTTCTAGAGTTTGTATCATCCTCTTAGCCAGCCCATCAGTTTGTGGATGGTGTGCTGTAGACAATTTTAATTGACCACCTGATACTTCCATCAAAGATGTCCAGAACTCTGAAGTAAATTTAGGATCTCTGTCAGAGATTATGGCTTTGGGGAACCCAGCAGTATTCATCATCTGAGTCCACCATAGTAACACCAAGTCTTTAGCAGATACCTCTTTATGGGTAGGGATAAACTTACACATTTTTGTTAATCTATCCACTATTACCCAGCAAGAATTGAAACTTTCTTTTCCTGCTAATGGCAAGCCAGTTACAAAATCCATTTTTATAATTTCCCATGGAGCTTTTGGCTACTCTATTTGTTGTAACAACCCAGCTCTCTTCCCAGTTAATCTCTTAGATTTCTGAAAAGATTCACATGTTTCAATGTATTTTTGTACATCCTCTTTCATGTTTATCCACCAGGCTGTATTTTTAACTCTGGTTAATGTTTTGTTAAAGTCAAAATGACCAGCTAAGATGTCATCATGACAAGTACTCAACATTAACTCTTTCATAGAAGGTTGTATTACTATTACATTGCTTAACTTTTTCCTGTAATATATATATCCATCTTCAATTGATAGTTTACCTTTTTCCAACGCATTTTTATACTTTGGAGGCAAGGTTTTAATTAATGCACTCATGGAGGCATTTGTTGGATCATTAAGAATGGTAGATAGTTTAGACAAATCTTTATCAGATGAATAATTTTCAGATATAGTTTGCATAAACTCTTCTTCTAAATCCACTATATAAATCCCAAATATATGTATAACCTCATTTTCAGGTACATAAGCTGGGTTGTCAGCATCATTTGGCAAAGGACTTCTGGATAATAAATCCACATTTGAATACAATGTTCTTGCTCTGTGAGTGATTGTCATTCTTCCTCTGTACTCTTGTACAGCTAGTTGCCATCTAAAAATGTGCCTATTAGGTGTTTTCATGTTCAGTAATGATTTTACTGCACTGCAATCTGTTATAAGCTCAAACTTCTGGTCTTCCAGATAGGAATGAAGTTTCTCCAAAGCCCACACCACGGCTAAAAATTCTAGCTGTGTGGCACCATACCTTAATTCTGTTTTTCTTAAGGTTCTGGATATATAACAGATAACTACTTCAGATAATTTTCCATTTATTATCTGTTTCTGCTTTAAAGCAGCACCCAAACCTATGAAACTTGCATCAGTGTACAAGATAAAAAGTAGGGTGAAATCTGGCAGTCCCAATATTGGAGCTGACATTAAACATTCCTTTAATTTATTAAAGGCGTGTTGTCTTTCATTATTCCAAATGAAAGCTTCATTCTTCCTGATTAATGTTGTTAAAGGGGCTGCAATGGATTGTTAATTTTTAATATATTGTCTATAATATCCACACATACCCAAAAAACTTTGAACCACTTTTACATTTTTAGGTATCCCAATGTTTTTAATTGCTGCCACCTTATTCTGGTCAACACAAATTTGTAATCCAGATACAACATGTCCAAGTACTTTCAAGGATTGAAATCCAAACTTACATTTCTTTAATGCAATTGTCATATTAATTTCATCCATTTTTTGAAAGACTCTTTTCAGGTGATTTAAATGTTCATCATATGTTTTTGAAAACACTATGATGTCATCAATATAGACCAATAGCCATCCTTCAACCATTTCCTGATGAAAGACACTATCCATCAATTTTTCGAAGACTGAAGGGGCATTCTTTGGGCCAAATGGCATTCTCACATACTTATATATACCCATATGTGTGGTTATTAATAAGTAATTTAGAGAATTTCTTTCCACAGGAATCTGGTGGTAACCCTTGTTCCCATCAAGACAGGAAATATATTTTTCTCCTTGTAAGGTAGCATGGATAGAAGCTATCCTTGGTAGAGGGTAAATATCATCTACTGTGTATGTATTCAGAGCTCTATAATCACCGCATAATCTTGCCTTATCTTTTTCATAAGAGATTAATACTGGTGAAATGACACAATACTTAGGTGTTGTGTCCACCTTTTCAACAATACCAATTTCCAACAACAATTTTATATTGTCTTCAATATCTTTCCTTTTTGAAGGAGATTCTGGGTAAGGTTTCTTTTTTAAGCTGCCAGGAATATTATCCAGATCACAGCTTAAAGAGATTTTCATCTCATGGTCTTTGACCAATCCTAGTTCATTTGAACCATGAGCAAATGCCATAGGATATGATTTAATCAATCTCAAAATATCTTCTTCTTCAATTTTTGAGAGTTGAGGACTGAAAGAGGCCTTTTGGATTTCATTTTCCGATTTACCCACTTCATTGGTGGCTCTTCCACCTTGCAGTTGTTCTTCTCTAGGAGAAATGGCATATACTGAATTTTCAGAACATATTTTGAATTTTCTTTTACCATTCACTCCTATGGTGAAACAACTGTTTGCAGGATCTAGTTTTATGCCAAATTTTGTCAATAAATCATTGCCAATAAAAAACCAATCACTAAAATTACTATTATCCATTACTACAAATTCACAAACTGCTCTAACATATCCATTATTATATTTAAAGAATACAGCAGTTTTGTATTTGCTAATTGGATTTAATACTGAACCAAAACCCCTCCAGTTCCTTGTCTGAACAGGTTCTAGTTTTTCCTGGTACTTACTATCAAGTTTCATTAATGCATTAAGTGAAACTACACTACCTGCAGCCCCAGTGTCAAGAATGGCATTCATTTCTTTTCCACATATGATAATAGGTGCTCTGATAGGTGTTATTTTGTAAGTGTCATGATATACATCTTTAATTATTTCAGCTTCCTCTATGGAAGTTAATGATGTGTCTGTATGTGGTATAGCATCATTCAGGAACATTATATCCTGTTCTAATACAAATATCTCATTTTCATCATCACTGTAAGATATGTTACTTTTGCAATCCTCACTAGATTCCACATTCTCATCTTCATGATTACTAGGTTCAGAATTCTGTGAGGTTTCAATAACATTTATTCTCTTCTTACACGTGTGACCCTTAACCCAAGGTTCATTACATTTGTAAGAAGTGTTATTTTCTTGTCTCTTAGGGACAAGGGGAGCTGAAGGTTTTTTCTTTTCCACTGGTAACTTACTTGTAGTAGGTTTTACCACGTCAACACTTTGTCTGTAATTACTATACTTGGTTTCATACTTGTGGTTTAATAATATCTCATTGCATATATTAATGAATCCAGAGGTGTCTCTGATAGTTTCAGTTCTAGCTACAATAATGTCTCTAACTGATATAGGCAACTTGTATATTATTTTTTCTTTCCACTATTCATAATCCATTTTTGGATCCATAGCTTTCATGATTTTTATTAAATTCATTAAGAAGACCATGGGTTTATCTCCAGCATTTGGATTATATCTGGCCCTTTCATACAATCTTTGTTGAGTGATTCTAAATTTTGGGCCACCAAATTGCCTTTCAATTAGTGCCTTCCATTCATTCCAGGAGTAATTAATTCCCTCACTCAATACAGATTCAAACCATAATAAGGCCACATCTGTAAATAAAGATATTAACTTTGAAGTAATTTCTTCATCAGGTAGTTTATATGAAAATTTTAAGTTATCAATTCTTTGTATGAATTGTTGCCAATCAGATTTTGAATCCCCGTCAAAAGAAGGGTACTGATCTAACTTAGGCCAGTTCTTTTGGCTAGTTTTTGCTTCCCTAACCTGAGGAATATTGAGTAATTCACTCACTTTAGAAAGATGATAATTGATTTCATCTTTTACTGATTTTATATTCTCAGAGCCCATGACACTATGTTCATGTTCCATCATTGGTTTATCATCAGAGTGTTTCATAAAAACTGGTACTCTTCCTACATAAGAGGTATTAACCTTTATTGTTTCAGTATTTTTCAAAATGTTAGCTACTTCAATTTATACTCTTTGTAACCTATCTTTTAACACAGGTACATGAGTTAAGGTATCATTTACATTTGAAAAAGACAATTTTACACGTAAATTCAGATACTATTCAAAAGTCTTATAAAAGTACTAATTGATATGTATTGTAATTGATTTGGTTATATTGGTTAAATTGTAATGATAAAGAATGTAGAAACAAGACCCAAAAACCTCCTCCTTTTATACACACTGAGTTCCCCAATAAATCCCTTGATATACCATCCAATACACAGTTAATGACGCCTCAAAACAACTAATAGACCTTCCCATCAACATCCCCAGTGACCCATGACATAATTAAACAAGTAACAACCGCCAAAATACTATAATAATAAGGAAAATCAATTAAAATTAAAGAAAAAGACAAAAAGAGAGTATATGCGTATAAAACAATAATATTAAAGACTAAAGTAGACTTTTTAAGGTTAATAATAGCTTAATAATAAGGGGGATTTACTGTAGAAATAATGGGGCTAATCCTGACATTATACTACGTGAAATTCCCATTCAAAAATAACCAAAATTAACTGAGAAACCACCCAAAAACTTAAAAAAGAGCGTGAGATGTGGGGTAACTACATGCAGTTCTTGGCAGGCGCTTGCACAGGTAAATCCTTGACTAAAATTAGGCGAATTTAAGCGTGGTGATGAAATAAAGTGCCAAGAGTGAGGTTATTAATGAAATCAGTGCATATAAACAAGGTCAATGCATTATTAATTAAGCTAGGACACTAAATAAGTGCCTGTCGCCTATTTTAGTGTGTTTCCCCACAGTGGGCGTAGAATGTGGGGTAATTATAGTGTGAAAAAGCTAACTTTGCTAAAAATGAAGCTATTCACACGGGAAAAAAGCAGGCAGTATGTGGCCAGTACACAGAAGCCATTTCTGGCATAAAAAACACCAAATTTGAAAAGTGTTATTTTTATACATTTAAATAGCCAAATCAATAGTTCTAAATGAGCCCAATTGATCTGTCAAAGCGCAATTTTGATTTTCTCAATTTTATAGCGCATATAGTCAACTTTTAAGTGAAATAAAGTGCATTTCTTGTTTTTTGCATAAAACAATGAATATAACAGCTTTAAGTGTACTTAAAAATTATGTAGCCTTATACTTAAGGTTCTTAAGATTACCCTAACATATTCCAACTTAATATTAAGTACATAAGACCTATAAAAGGTGGATATATGCGTGTATATAAGGTGTTATAATGGCATTTTTTGTGTATTATCATAATTTTACTTATGTATACTATTTGTGGGCTCTTATTTATTATTCCCATGTATAGTTCATGTGTTTAACATAACTTATAATCACTTTTTACTCAGTCCTGGAGATATACAGGCTGACAGCTACCATTGAGGGACGTGTTAAATTATCTTTTTCAAATGTAAATGATACTCTAACTCATGTAACTGTAATACATAATAGGTTACAAAGAGTAGAAATAGAAGTGGCAAACATGTTGAAAAATAATGAAAAAATAAAAGATAACACTTCTTATGTGGCAAGAGTACCTGTTTTCCTGAAACATGCAAATGAAACACCAATGATGGAACATGAACATTATGTCATGGACTCTGAGAATAATAAATCAGTAAAAGATGAAATAAATGATCATCTTTCTAAAGTATGTGAATTACTGAATATTCCTAAGGTTAGGGAAGCAAAAACTAACCAAAAGAACTGGCCTAATTTAGATCAGTACCCTTATTTTGACGGGGATTCAAAATCTGATTGGCAACAATTCATACAAAGAATTGATAGCTTAAAATTTTCATATAAATTACCTGATGAAGAAATTACTTCAAAGTTAATATCTTTATTTACAGATGTGGACTTATTATGGTTTGAATCTGTATTGAGTGAGGGAATTAATTACTCCTGGAATGAATGGAAGGCACTAATTGAAAGGCAATTTGGTGGCCCAAAATTTAGAATCACTCAACAAAGACTGTATGAAAGGGCCAGATATAATCCAAATGCTGGAGATAAACCCATGGTCTTCTTAATGAATTTAATAAAAATCATGAAAGCTATGGATCCAAAAATGGATTATGAAGAGTGGAAAGAAAAAATAATATACAAGTTGCCTATATCAGTTAGAGACATTATTGTAGCTAGAACTGAAACTATCAGAGATACCTCTGCGTTTATTAATATATGCAATGATATAATATTAAAACACAAGTATAAAACCAAGTATAGTAATTACAGACAAAGTGTTGAGGTGGTAAAACCTACTACAAGTAAATTACCAGCGGAGAAGAAAAAACCTTCAGCTCCCCTTGTCCCTAAGAGACAAGAAAATAACACTTCTTACAAATGTAATGAACCTTGGGTTAAGGGTCACACATGTAAGAAGAGAATAAATGTTATTGAAACCTCACAGAACTCTGAACCAAGTAATCATGAAAATGAGAACATGGAATCTAGTGAGGATTGCAAAAGTAACATATCTTACAGTGATGATGAAAATGAGATATTTGTATTAGAACAGGATATTATGTTCCTGAATGATGCTATCCCTCATACAGACACATCTTTAAATTACATTGAGGAAGCTGAAATAATTAAAGATGTATCTTATGATACTTACAAAATAACACCTATCAGAGCACCTGTTATCATATGTGGAAAAGAAATGAATGCCATTCTTGACACTGGGGCTGCAGGTAGTGTAGTTTCACTTAATGCATTAATGAAACTTGATAGTAAGTACCAGGAAAAACTAGAACCTGTTCAGACAAGGATATGGAGGGGTTTTGGTTCAGTATTAAATCGAATTGACAAGTACAAAACTGCTGTATTCTTTAAATATAATAATGGATATGTTAGAGCAGTTTGTGAATTTGTAGTAATAGATAATAATAATTGTAGTGATTGGCTTATTATTGGCAATGATTTATTGACAAAATTTGGCATTAAACTAGATCCTGCAAACATTTTTTTTCACTATAGGCCTGAATGGTTAGAGAAAATTCAAAATATGTTCTGAAAATTCAGTATATGCCATTTCTCCTAGAGAAGAACAACTGCAAGGTGGAAGAACCACCACTGAAGTGGTTGAATTGGAAAATGAAATTCAAAAGGCCTCATTCAGTCCTTAAATCTCAAAAATTGAAGAAGAAAATATTTTGAGATTGATTAAATCATATCCTATGCCATTTTCTCATGGTTCAAATGAGCTAGGATTGGTCAAAGACCATGAGACAAAAATCTCACTAAGCTGTGATTTGAATAATATACCTGGCAGCCTAAAAAAGAAACCTTACGCAGAATCTCCTGCAAAAGAGAAAGATATTGAAGACAATATAAAAATTTTGATGGAAATGGGTATTGTTGAAAAGGTAGACACCACACATAAGTATTGTGTCATTTCACCAGTATTGATCTCTTATAAAAAAGATAAGGCAAGATTATGCGGTGATTATAGAGCTCTGAATACATACACAGTAGATGATATTTACCCTCTACCAAGGATAGCTTCTATCCATGCTACTTTACAAGGAGAAAAATATATTTCCTGTCTGGATGGAAACAAGGGTTACCACCAGATTCCTGTGGAAAGAAATTCTCAAAATTACTTATTAATAACCACACATATGGGTATATATAAGTATGTGAGAATGCCATTTAGCCCAAAGAATGCGCCTTCAGTCTTCCAAAAATTGATGGATAGTGTTTTTCATCAGGAAATGGTTGAAGGATGGCTATTGGTCTATATTGATGACATCATAGTGTTTTCAAAAACATATGATGAACATTTAAATCACCTGAAAAGAGTCTTTCAAAAAATGGATGAAATTAATATGACAATTGCATTAAAGAAATGTAAATTTGGATTTCAATCCTTGAAAGTATTTGGACATGTTGTATCTGGATTAAAAATTTGTGTTGACCAGAATAAGGTGGCAGAAATTAAAAAAATTTGGATACTTAAAAATGTAAAAGTGGTTCAAAGTTTTTTGGGTATGTGTGGATATTATAGACAATATATAAAAAATTACCAATACATTGCAGCTCCTTTAACAACATTAATCAGGAAAAATGAGGCCTTCATTTGGAATAATGAAAGAAAACATGCCTTTAATAAATTAAAGGAATGTTTAATGTCAGCTCCAATATTGGGACTTCCAGATTTCACCCTACCTTTTATCTTGTACACTGATGCAAGCTTCATAGGTTTAGGTGCTGCTTTACAGCAGAAACAGATAATAAATCGAAAATTATCTGAAGTAGTTATATGTTATATATCCAGAAACTTAATAAAAACAGAATTAAGGTATGGTGCCACACAGCTAGAATGTTTAGCCGTGGTGTGGGCTTTGGAGAAACTTCATTACTATCTGGAAGACCAGAAATTTGAACTTATAACAGATTGCAGTGCAGAAAAATCATTACTAAACATGAAAACACCTAATAGACACATGTTTAGATGGCAACTAGCTGTACAAGAGTACAGAGGAAGAATGACAATCACTCACAGAGGAGGAACATTGCATTCTAATATGGATTTATTAACCAGAAGTCCTTTGCCAAATGATGCTGACAACCCAGCTTATGTACCTGAAAATGAGGTTATACATATATTTGGGATTTATATAGTGGCTTTAGAAAAAGAGTTTATGCAAACTATATTGGAAAATTATTCATCTGATAAAGATTTGACTAAACTATCTACCATTCTTAATTATCCAACAATTGACTCCATGAGTGCATTAATTAAAACCTTGCCTCCAAAGTATAAAAATGTGTTGGAAAAAGGTAAACTATCAATTGAAGATGGATATATATATTATAGGTGTCACGCTGTGGTAGCCTAAAGTTTAGTATGGCACCTAAGTACATAAATGGAGTTATTATGGCGTGCAAGATTGGTGTTATTATTTTATAAAAGGGTTTTATTAAATTTATTTGAGTCATAAATATAAAGAAATTTGGTTAAAAGCAAATGCTTACACGAAATCAATTTATTTTACGGAGAAAACTTATTTTTACGGTCTGAAAAATTTTTAAGTATCAAGTCGAGTCACTCAAGAACCTTGGGAAATATTTCCAGAATTTTTACTATTTTTTTATATATTTTTAAATGAATTTTAAAGATTTATAGAATTATTTATGTTTTCAGAAATTACTTAACTTTGATGAATTTTCACCGGGTAATTAGAGCTGCGCGAACTACGAAAATCAGTCTGGAATATAAAGGGGAAGTGGATCTATTATGTGTAGTTTTTCTAGATTTTTTATTATAGTTTTAAAGGTTCTAATTGAGTCCGGAAGTCCAGACGGACTCCATTTGGACTCCTTACGGGCTCCGGATTGACTCTGGGAGAGCTCTGGAGGGGAAAACTTAGGCACGTGACTAGGAATACTTAAGCGCCTCTCAAACTCGAAATTGAGGGGGGGAGAGAACATACAGCTTAATCATTAACCACCACGGTCTTATTTTTTATTACTCAACAAATTAAATAAATTTGTAATACCCTTATAACTTTTATTTTATATATAACATTTTAGAAATACTACTGAACAATTTAAATCACACTTCATACAGGGTATCTTTAGAAAGGTCTTCATCGCTGGGACTTGATTATTGCTGTCTCATAAAAATTTAAATTTTTATAAAAACATAAAAGTCAATCTTTTCAGATCTTTCACTGGTACACCTTAATTGTTGTAATCAGTATTTCTTTTATCATCAGCCACTTTTATTTAAATCTCAATAAGCTTTAAATATTTTAGAGTTTCATTATTTTTAACAATCAGATGCAAGTAGACTGGTTAGCTTAGCGATTTAAAATTCCCATTTTGTTATTTTTATTGGAAGGACGGGGTTTTCAACTAAATCCACATATCTCCTCCGGATTCTGCTTACAGCAAGGCGACTGTAAAAGTTTACCTTACCATAGTTGGCGCCCAACGTGGGGTTTGATTTCTATAGCTTTCTTTAAAGACTTACTTGGATCAAGAACGTTCTTAGCCTGCAAGAGGCTTATTTTCTGGAACTCTAATTGGATTTTTGTTATTGGCCTGCAAGAGGCTTGTTATTTTATTGATTGTTAACGCTTTTCATTACTTATTGGGATGTCTTCTTCTGCTGTTGCTTCTGGATCTTCTAACCATCTTACTCCCTCAGTTAGAATTGTTTCTTGGGATGGCCCAAAGTTTGATGGGGAGGAGGTTAAATGGTTCATTAGCAGGTATGAAGCTGCTGCTGCTGTTGATGGTGCTTCTCATGTGGATATGGTGAAGCAAGTTAGGTTTTTTATTGTTGATAGGGAGGTGGAAAAATAGGCTATTGCTATGCAGGCATTTAAGGACAAGGATTGGGTTAAGCTTTCTAAAGCTATGGTTGATAGATGGGGTGTTAGTTTTACTATGATGGACCTCAATAAAATTGTTGGAGACTGGCAAGCAAAAGGTGGAGTTTCTTCTATGGCTGACTTCAAAAAGCTCTGTGTTCAGTTTGATGAAGTGGTGGAATATCTCATATAGGTGGATGAGTTAGTGCATGAGAACCAAGCAAAAGATTTGTTTTGGACAGCATGCAGCAGGGATATTCGTATGGACGTCTTGAAGGATCTTTCAAGAAAATATTTAATGAAGGAACTGCCTAATGGTTAGCAGAAACTGCCGGCTCTGGAGGTTATCAAAGAGAACATTCAGGCACATCTCAAGTTGTTAGCATTGTACAAATATCAAGAGTCCTGCACTCAATATGTTAGCAAGGTTAGCAAAGTTTTGGCCAAAAGCAACGATATTATAGTCAAAGCCCAGGAGGCCAAGAAGGCACAAATGGGATTACCTGCTGCTAAAGTTGAGGGCAATGTACATAATAAGATGGTTGATCATTTGGCCAATTTAACGAAACAATTAAAAATATTTGTTCAAGAAACCTAGAAGGCTAACAAGGCCCCAATTGCTTCTTCGTCGATGTCGACTTCTTATCAGTCCAGAGGATATGAACATCAAAATTATAATGGCAATAATAATGGTAACCGCTTCCCAGGCAATGGGAGAAATGGTGGTAATGGTGGTAATGGATATAGAGGTGGCTACGATGAGCCAAAGGTGTGCTCCTATTGTAATAGGAGGGGCATAGAGCAACAGTTTGTTTTGCTCTTGATAAGGATATGGATGCTGGGCGAGTTTTATTTGATGGTAAAGTTTATAAATTTCCTGATGGTTCGTTCATCAAGCCCAGTGATGGACAGTCTCCTTCTGATTTGGTCAGAAGAAGTTTAACAGCTGAAAGGAGAGCCAGATTTGAAGAGGTGACGGATGAAGATGTTAACGCCAAGGGTGGCAAAAATGGTGATGGTAATGGTGGAAAAGCTGACAAAGGTAAAGAGAAAGAGGTCAGTAAAGCCACATTTTCTACTTCTTTTGGTGGTTTAGAGCTGGCGACGGTTGCCCAGGTGGAGGGTAGCTGTATGGCTGGCGAATACGATGTTAATGCTGCTAGAAGAGCAGCTGCTACTAAGGCGAAGAGTAGCATTCAGAGCCAATTGAGGGCTAATCCTGGCAAGGCCAATAACAAAGTGAACCCTTACTCAAAGGACAAAAATTCAAGTGCTCAAACTGCCGCCAACAAATTGAACCCTTACTCTAAGGACGAATTATATAAAATGCAGAAGGTGATTGCTGATATGGGGCCCCCTAGTTATGGAAAGTTTGATTTAAATGGTGAGCCTATGCCAGAGGATGATTCAGATTCTCAGGAGGACGTACTGTTGGCGTCTCTACCCAGACCAAGTTTTAGTGGTCCCATCCCAATGGAGGGTGTAAGAAGGACTAGCGATGGATCAGGATTAGTGCAAGAAGCTGGTGACGGAGTTAGGGTTATAGAAAGTGAAGATGTTATTATGGGAGGTGAAGATGGCTTGGTTGGACCTCAAGAGGTACCCAGGGCCTAGGTTTTTAAATCAAAGGTCCAGTATGAGCGGCCAGTAGTTTCTGGTCAAGCTAATGCGATGGATGCAGTTTTGAATAGGGTGAATCAACTTCAGATTCCCTTATCTTTGGGGGAGTTATTTACGATTAGTCCGGCGCTTGCTGAAAAGCAAAAGAAGCATTTGACGAGGTGTCGGGTTTCCACTGGAGAGGTGGAATATATTTGTGAAAATGCTGAAAAGTTTGGGGAAGATGTAGATACACATTTTTCCGCTCCCCTGGGTTACCTGGTGGTAACTCTTAATGGTAAAGAAGTAAAGGCCTTGGTCGATTCAGGGTCTCAAATTAATTTAATTTCATTGGAGCAAGCGACGAGTATAGGCTTGCCAATTAAAAGTGGAACTGGGGGAAACCTCAGAGGCATTGTCGGCATGCAACCGAGCTGATGGGTACAGCTGAGCATTTCAGGTTAGGCATTGGTGGATCTGTTGGTAAGTTTCACTTTTATGTGGCCAGAGGAGCAGTCAAAACTGTTCTTGGTGGTCCTTTTTTGATGGATTTTGAGGCCAGGATAGGGTATCAAGCTGGCATGGGGATTAGTTTGGAGATCACTGGTGAAGATATGCGGAGGTTACATATGCGGTTAGCGCCTCCTGGAGATGAAGGTTGGGAAACACGTCCAGGGATTACTACTCTGTGCCAGTGTTGTGTTTGCACCAAGAAGCGGCATATTAAACGGACGGCTTCTGGTGAATTACGTTTTTTGGAAAGTGATGGATGCCCTCATTTTTTGGGGTAGCAGGGGCTAATCACTCTAATGTTGTAATCTCTCCTCTGGATGAGATCCCAGATTGCAATAGGTCAGCTCACTTGGAGATAATTCAAGTGGATTCTCAATTATTTTCTGTTAATATTACTTTGGAGTGCAAATACGTTATGGACTTTTCTATATGTTTATTGGATTTACCCTGTTTTTCTATAAAATTTAAAAATGGTGAAAAAGGCAAAATGGGCCAAATTAGGTTGGATAAAGGTTAGAAGGGTATGTTTTATGGCCTCCAGCAAGAGGTTAAACTGCAAGTATCTCCTTCTATTCTGGACCTCCAGCAAGAGGGTAAACTGCGAAAAACTTATCAAAACCAAATTAAAAATCTCAGTATAAGTAAAACACAAAAAAATAACTTATGTGAAAATGTTATTCCGGACCTCCAGCAAGAGGTTAAACTGCAAGTATCTCCTTCTATTTATAACCTCCAGCAAGAGGGTAAACTGCAAAAATCACATCAAAATGCAATAAAAAATCTTGGTATAATTAAAACACAAAAAAATAATTTTTGTGAAAATTCAATTCTGGTTCTCCAGCAAGAGGTTAAACTGCCAACTTTCTTTATGGGTGATTTACTGTTGGATAAGGGAAGCAAAGGTGTTGGAAAATCTGTTTATAAATTAGACGAGGGAAAGGAGGAAAGGGTAAAATTTAAAAATGAAATAAAATATTTTTCTAATTTTTCTTATTCTGATTCTGACGATGAAGAAGATTTATTTGATCAAATTTTTAATGGCAATACAAAAGTAAATGATTTACCTCAAGCTTATTTAGATGTGGACACAGCCAAATATAAGAAGGTAGCAAATAAAGTTTGACCTATTAATGAACCGCTACCTGCCGAATTAAATCCACCCTTGAGAAGACCAAGGTTATCAAGAAATCCTTATGAAAGTCCCTTGGTAAAGAATCCGCCTGAATTTTCTGAGACGTCAAGAATCACTTTTGAGAGACTGGGTGTTGTTAATTTTGGACCTGATGGTTGGTTGTCTGGAGAAGAGAAGAAGTTGTTGTTGGATGTGATGGTCAAGAGAGAGAAGGCCATTGCTTTTGTAGAAGAGGAGAGGGGTGTGTTGAAGCATTCCTATGGGGATCCTTACAAGATTCCTGTGGTATGTCATGAACCGTGGCAGCAGAAACCAATTTCTATTCCGGCTGCATTAAAAGAAGCCTATATTGAAGTTGTCAGAGAACGGATACGCACTGGACTGTATGAGAAATCAACGTCAAGTTATTCTAGTCCGGTATTTTGTATCAAGAAACCGAATGGCAAGCTTAGAGTTGTTCATGATCTTAGGGAATTAAATAGGGTTACAATAAAGGATGCTGGAATACCGCCTAGTGCTGAGGAGTTTGTTGAAGCGTTTGCAGGGAGAGTGTGTTATGGTTTGGGAGATATTATGGGTGGATATGATGAGAGAGAGTTACATCCGGACTCAAGGCCTCTCACTACATTTGATACACCATTAGGACGTTTACAGTTAACAAGATTACCTCAAGGAGCCACAAATTCAGTTGCAGTTTATCAATCTCAGATGGCTTGGATCCTTCAAGACGAAATTCCACAATATTCTGGAATCTTTATAGATGATGGAGGAATTAAGGGACCAACAACGGACTATGATAACCAGGTGTTGGAAGAGAATCCCAGGATACGCAAATTCATTTGGGAGTTTTCAATTACATTAGAAAGAATCTTGTTTCAAATTGAAGAGGCTGGTTTAACTATTTCAGGTTCAAAATTTTCTTGTTGTGTGCCAGCCTTAGAAATATTAGGCCATGTGGTATGTAGAGAGGGTAGGATTATGTCCAAGAAGAAAGTTAACAAAATTCAGTCCTGGCCAAGACCCAAGAATACGACCGAAGTCAGAGGTTTTTTAGGCGTTTGCGTATATGTTAGAATGTTTATTAAGGACTTTTCATTGGCAGCTCCATTGAGACGGTTAACAAGAAAAGATGCAGACTGGGAGTGGGATGAAGAGTGTCAGAAGGCGTTTGTGAAGTTGAAGGAGGTTGTAGGGAAGGATTTAGTCCTTCAAAAGTTGGATTATGGAAAAGATGCTGGTAGAATTTATTTAGCAGTTGATTCAAGTCAGGTTGCAGCTGGGGCGGTTTTGTCTCAGATAGATAAAGCTGGTTACATCAGGCCAGTTAGTTATGAATCTGTAGTATTTACTGACGTCGAATCAAGATATTCTCAACCAAAATTGGAATTATGTGGTGTGGCAAAAATACTGAAGAAACTTCTGCATATTTTGTGGGGGCAACATTTTGAGTTGCAAGTGGATGCGAAATCCTTAATCCAGATGATTAATTCCCCAAGTTTACCAAACGCACCCATGACAAGATGGGTAGCTTTTATTCAACATTTTTCATTCGATTTAGTTCATAAGCCTGGCAAGACTTTTAACATGCCAGATGGTTTATCAAGGAGACCACCCACTGAAGAAGATTCAGACTCAGAAGAGTTCGATGAAGATATACCTATTATCAAAGCCAGCACTAAAGGAGCTGAAGACTTTCCATACCTCCCCCATGAGGTTAAACTGGCAGGACTATTGTGTTTAGATTATGGTGAAGATGACCTCCACCAAGAGGATAAACTGGAAAATAGTTTTTATGTTAATAAAGGAGATGGAAAAGGTGTAGATAAATTCGGTAGAAAGGAGGTAGAAGAAGATGTGGTGTATGAAGAGGAAGATGGATTGGTAGTGTGGGATAGTAGTAAATTAAGGAATGGTGTATATGTTGGAGAATTAGAGAATTTTAATAAAAAGGTGGATAAAGAGAAAGAGGTATTTTCAAATACGGTTTTCGAAGGATCCAAAGGTTCAGAAGAAAAACGTCGACATAGCTTGATTAAAGATTTATTTAGGGGTCAACGATTTTTGGCTCATTCATGTGCAGGTGATATTGGTGATAGAGAAGTCCCTATTGATGTTATATTAATCGATTTTCAAGATGAAGTCTGGGGTCAGACTGGATTTTTTTTTTGTTAGTCAAATATTTGTTGACTTTAGAGAGGCCAGAAGATTGTGAGAACAATGAATGGGTGGCTATCAAGAGGAAGTCATCTACGTTTTACCTATCTGGTCGATGTTTAATCAGGAGGAGGTATCCAAATCCTCAAGTAGTTATAACTCAACAGAAGGGGCAAGAATTAGTTTTGAAATCACTGCATGAAGATCTCGGGCATAGAGGTGTTGGAGAAACGTTTAGAAGAATTTCTGATCGATTTTGGTGGCCTGGCATGAAGATTTCTGTTAAACAGTGGGTTCAGTCATGCGAAGAATGTCAAAGACAAAGTTATTTAAGGCCAAAAGAACCTGGAAGCGCGACCAGTGAATATACGCTCTTTGGGAGAGTTAGTTTAGATGCCGTTCATATATAAGAGGGAGGGTATAAATATTTAATAGTGGCCAGAGATGATTTATCTGGTTGGGTAGAGGCAGCGCCTCTTATTAATTTAACTGCCAAAAATGTGGCAGAATTTTTTTTGAATAATTGGGTATATAGGTATGGGGTGATGAAGTTGGTAATGGTAGATGGAGGTCCTGAATTTGGGACAGAGTTTAAAGAGGCCATATTGAAAGTTGGATCAAAGGTAAATGGTAGTAACCCCATATTATCCTGAAGCTGAAGGCATGGTTGAAATAGGGCATCAAGTTATTAAGGATGCTTTAGTTAAAATGTGTGGGACAAGTGCCAAAAAGTGGAGGCACTATTTACCTTTAGTTTTATTTGCTGATCAAATCACTGCCAAAAGAACGACCCGATTTTCACCTTATGAACTTATTTTTGGACAGAAAGCAGTTTTACCGGTTGATTTAGAAGCTGAATCATATCTTGGAGCTGACTGGGACACGGTCAAAACTACTGACGAATTATTGTGTGCAAGAATGATGCAGCTAGAAAAGAAAGAAGAATATTTAGAAAAGGCATATTCGCCGATGATGAAGATCTGAAATCAATCAGTTAGATATTGGGATGAGCGGTTGGCACATCGATTAAGGAAACCCTTGAACCCAGGTGATATGGTCCTGGTGTATAATAGGAGTTTGGAAAGTCAGTAGGGAAAAATGTTTGCAGATAGGTGGAATGGACCGTATAAAATCAAGGAGCAAGTTTCCTGCAATTCTTATGTGCAAGAAGAGTTGGATGGAGTAGTATTGAAGAAGAGGGTAGCGGCCGATCAAGTGAAACGGTTCTATCCTAGAGGCACCAGGAGTGCCGAAGTCAACCTCCGCAATGAGGATAAACTATGATATCTACGAAATTTTATGGAAACCTCTGCAATGAGGATAAACTATGACATTTATCAAATTTTATTAACCTCCACAACAAGCATAAACTATGATATCAACGAAATTTTATGATGACCTCCGCAACGAGGATAAACTATCTTCTTTTTATCAAAATACTTTACTGTCGTTACACTGCCTATGGGCCACAAAACTTTGATGAAACTTAAAGAAATGCAAGAAAATCTTCTTTGAAATTTTCGAAATATAAAATTCTTAAAATATGGGTGAAGATAGTGTTGGAAAATTTTTAAAATTTATTGGAAGAAGTGTTCACAGGGGAACCTTCTTAATTTAATATTGGCAAGTGTGGGGGTAATTGATGGGCTGGCTGCTCTATACAAAATTACCCCATAATGTTCGTTTCATAAATTTTCCCTGTTTCTAGTTGAATCCTGGCTTTGTCTTTTAATTATAGGAAGTCCACTAAGACTATAAACTGGAACTAATCAAGAGACACCGCTCTCAACGCCGGATTCAAGATTCTTTTATTTTGTTTTTGTTTTTGATTTTTTTATGTTAGATTGTGATTTCTTTTCTTTAATATATATTATGAATTATTGTAAAGGTGATTCTCACTGGTGGTCTCTAATCATTTTTATAAATTGGAGGGAGCCCACCCAGTGATCATCATTATAAAAATTATCTTCTAAAAACTTTCATTTATTTTATTTTCTTTTCAATTTCTTGAATTGTGTAACCACATCAAGTTGCACCTGAATGTGAGTATGATGTTGAGGGTATGGCTCATTTAATGGCCGGGGGGGCATATTTTAAAAATTTTATTTTGAAATTTTTTTATTATTATTACTTTTTTTATCTTTCTTTTCACATTTGTTTATCTTTCTTTAATAATTAAATTTTAACTTTTATTTCAAAACTATCTTTTCTAAAATCTTTTATTTTAAATTAAAAACAAATTAAAATTAAAAAAAATAAATAAAAATAAAATAAATAAAATAAAATAAAATAAAAAATTAATAAAAAATTAAAAAATTAAAAATAAATAAAATGAAATAAAAATAAAATAAAAAATTAATAAATAAAAATAAAACAAAATAATAAAATAAAAAAAATTAATTAATTAAATCAAAATTATTATTATATTTCTTAGTTTATTTTCAAGTCTTCATTCTTTTTAGTTTATTCATTTAGTTTAGACAGGAAACAGGGTCTAGGGGAACTCAATACCTATGGTATTTTACTTCAAGACATCTGTTAGTCCTCCAAGACTTTAAACTGGCTACTGTGCAAGACGTTCTTTAAGGTTTTTTATACTGTCACGCGCCATGTGACACTCGAAGCGAAATTAACTCAACAAATCAATAATATTGAGTCCTAAATCTATACTCGAAGCGCAGAAAGTAATTCTCCATAGCAAATGTGATTTTCCTTTGTGTACTGCTATTTAACGCGCTAGCCTAAACTCTAAATCTAAATTAGTCAATCTCCCAATAGAATACCTTAGTCCTTTTCAATAAGCGACGCACAGCGCTAGGATCAACGAAATAGTATAGTAGTAGTTTTTTATTCCATTAAAGTTGTTAATTAATTAAGAGGGACAAATTGAGCATGAATGGATATTTAGTAGAGAGGTACTAAGTGTATGTTAGTAATTTTCAATGGAACCGGAATTCAGTGATGGAAGGGAGGTCAATGCGAGGAGGAACAAAGGATATAAAAGGAGTTGAGTATTTGGTTCGATATTCCTTAGAATTAAATTATAATATCGTATTTACATTAATAGTGGTAAAAACCTTAAAAGTTAAATCATTGTTATTGTATCTTTCTTTTACCTTCTCAAATATTCTTTTCTAAATCCTAAATTTTTGATTATTGAGTTTCCAACCCTTCGTGAGATTTTAAGAATTATTATTACCTTGGAACTAGTTTATAATTCTTCTCGATCGAACCTCGAACCTATAGCTATTACTTCAAGTGACCTTCAAATCATTTCCTCGAATCATTCCTCTGTGCTTTGAAGAAGTTTCTAAAAATCCCTCATCTCACTTACAGGAACATCCTCGACCTTGTGCGTAGGTCGTCCGGTGACAGTATAATTTAATTCTCCGTAGTTCTCATTCTTTGCACTACTACGTCTTTTTAGGTGCTTCTAAAATTTTAAATGGCACCTGTCAACACACTCCTCCTACGGGCACTACTACTAGAGCTCGCGCTAGAGGCAGGCCAACAGCCACAAGGTCTGTTTCTCGCACTCACTCTTTAAAACCACTCGACCTTAGGGAACAGCAATATTCAGTTCAATCTGTAGAAGGCATTCCACAAGATTTTGAGGATTCTAGTGATGAAGAAGAAGGAGAGGATACAATGCATGAGGCACCATCCGCCCCTGCCAATCACCCTTCTGGCCAATCCTCAGAACCGGGACCATCTAACTCTCTGGAAGATTTCATGAGACTTTTTATGAAAACCCTTTCAAATCCAACGTCTTCAGAGGGATCTAAGTTCAAAACTCCTTCTATGAAATCTCCTGACAAATTCGACGGAGATCACCCCGACAGATTGCGACCCTTCTTGCAAACCTGCAAGCTACTGTTCCATAATGACCCTCGAACCTTTAACAGCGACCGATCAAAGGTTGTTTACGCTTCTTCATTCCTAGCCGGGAAAGCAGCAAGATGGTTAAAACCTTATCTACTCATGCTTTCTTTGACAGAAACCCACTTACTTATCAATAATTGGGAAAAGTTTGAAGACCAACTTTTTACGTTGTTTGGGGACCCCAATGAAACGGACAACGCAGAAATTGAACTTGATTTTCTTTGCATGAGTGATAATGGTAAAGCCTCTGAATATATCTCAAACTTCAGAGCACTTCAAACTCGAGTAGGTTGGAATACTGCTGCCCTTAAGTATCATTTCAGGAAAGGACTTCCTTCGAGGATTCTGGATCAATTAAATTTTCACGGTCAGAAGATGACTACTTTAACGGATTTAATGGATCGAACCCTCGAACTTGACGGCGTTTATCAAGGACGACTTCAACATCGTCAATATGCCAACAAATCTCAAGGCCTAAATTTTAAATTGGGACCTTCTTCACACCCACGACCAAATCAATCCTCCTCGACTCAATCCAAACCCAATAAGGGAAAGGATAAACCTCGACCAAAAGGCTCAACCCCAGGCGATATCAGCAAGGTACTGGATCCTAAAGGGGAACTTAAAGAAGCTTAGAGGAAGAGAAGAGCAGATAATGGGTTATGTATGTATTGTGGGGGTAAGCACAAGTTGGAAGACTGTGTAAAGTTGAAGGAAAGAGAAGGTACTAGTTCGAAGTCAAAAAACTAGTAGATAGTTTACTTGTGTGCAAAGCAAACTATCTTATCTCTCCCAGTGCACAGAACCTCCATGTCTTAAGGACTGGAGTTGCCTTAAACCGCTTGAGATTCATTCTTTTTAAGGAGGATATACCCTTCAGTTGTCTTATAGACTCTGGAGCTTCAATTTCTTTTGTTAGTTTATCTTTTGCCAAGAAGCTTCAACTAACATTTACAGATATCGATCGAACTCCCATCTATTTGGTCGAATCAGAGGAACCCAAATATTGGGTAAGTAAGAAAGTTTTATGGGTTTTCAACTTTCCGAATTTTTCCCCCTTCGAGTGGGAATTATCAGTCTTGGACGCCCCAAGGATTGACGATACCATTCTTGGCCATGACTTTTTAACGCATTGGAATTCTGAAATTGATTGGACTAGGGGATTGATCACCCCACGCTCTAAGTATATTTCTGAATCTTCAATGCAGGTCAATAGGGAGTTAAACAACCCGCCTGACAATGTCCTGCTAGAGGACAAATCTCTGCCAGATGACTTGCAAGCATCTGTACCTTCTTTAAATGAGCAATTGGCTAACCCTTCTAGCTCAATGACTTCACTCGAAGAGGATTTAAATTGCCTCGAAGTAATCGAATTATGCTCTCTCAATACAGGTATCACCTCAACAGATTCTCTCGAAGATGAAGAGGACGACCAAATAAACGTTGAAGCCATCAAATCAACTCTACCATAAATCTATCACGATTTCCTCGATGTTTTCTCAATCCGCAAGGCCGAGAAGTTACCACCTCATCGACCCTACGACCATCAAATAGAGTTAATAGGCCCAGTACCTCCGGCAGGTCCTGTCTATTCTTTATCAAAGGACGAATCTCAAGTTCTTCAAGACTACATTGCAGAGAATGTAGCCAAAGGTTTCATCAGAGCCAGTAAATCTCCAACCGGCTCCCCTGTCCTCTTTGTAAAAAAGAAGGATGGTAGTCTTAGGTTGTGTGTTGACTATAGAAAGCTCAACACAGTCACAAAGAAGAATGCATATCCTGTTCCTCCTATGTCATTACTTCTTACCCTTTTCAATGGTGCTAATTTCTTTTCTAAAATTGATCTTAGAGGCGCTTACAATCTTATTCGCATTGCGGCAGGTCATGAACCACTGACTGCGATGCGCACTAGATTTGGTAGTTTTGAATAGTTAGTTATGCCTTTTGGATTATGTAACGCACCTTCAACTTTTCAAACTTTTGTTAATGATATCTTTCAAGATGTTGTTGAACAATTTGTAGTCGTCTATTTAGATGTAATTTTAATATTCTCAAAAACACTGGATGAACATATTCATCATGTTCGACAGGTCCTAAATTGTCTTCGAGATCATGGTCTCTACGCCAAGCATAATAAATGTGAATTCCACCTCAAATCAATTGATTTCTTGGGTTTTACGTTGTCCACTGATGGTTTAGTCATGGATGACAAAAAAGTCCAGAAAATCCTGGAATGGCCTGATCCCAAAAACATTAAATCACTCCAATGATTTTTGGGTTTTGCAAACTTCTATAGAAGATTTATTAAAGATTACTCTAAAACTATTTCCAATCTTACTTCTCTTCTTAGAAAAGATATTCCTTTTGTTTTTACTTCTACAGCACGAAAGGAATTCGAAGCACTAAAAACGGCGTTCACCACAGCCCCAATTCATCGACATTTTGATCCTTCGGCCTTGACAATAGTTGGGACAGATGTGAGCGATTATGCTATTGCAAAGGTCATCTTACAATTAAATCCTGAAACAAATTTGTTTCATCCTGTTGCTTTTGATTCACGCAAACTCATAGCCGGAGAATTAAATTATGAAATTCATGACAAAGAGCTTTTAGTTATTATCCATTGTCTTAAAAAATGGTGTTCTTTTCTTCTCAGCCTAGATAGTCCTTTTCAAATTTTAACAGATCACAATGCTTTGAAATACTTCATGTCTTCCAAAGTGTTAACCAGGCGTCAAGCCAGGTGGGCTGAATTTTTGTCATCTTTATTGATGGATTTCATTTCTCAACTTCCTATTTCTAATGATTTTGATGCTATATTAGTAATAGTAGATAGATTTTCAAAAATGTCTATTTTCATTAAAACAACTACTACTGCTACAGCAGAAGATTTGTCAAAATTGTTTTTAGAATATGTATTTTCTAAACATGGCTTACCAAATGATATTATTTCAGATAGAGGCTCATTGTTTGTATCCACATTCTGGACCCAACTGTGTTGACAACTCAATATCACGAGGAATCTCTCCACAGCCTATCACCCTGAAACCGATGGTCAAACAGAAAGAGTTAACCAAATCCTCGAACAATATCTTCGAATGTATGTTAGTTACCAACAAGACGATTGGACCACATGGCTACCATTGGCCGAATTTGCTTATAATAACTTGAATCATTCTTCGACACGACAATCTCCCTTTGAAACCATTTATGGACGACATCCTCGATTCAACTCAATTCATGTAGGAACTAATCATCCTGCGGAACATTATCTTTGAACTATATCACGACTCCAAGAAGAACTTAAAACAAATTTGGAATCAGCGATTTGAAGATACAAGGAACAGGCCGAAAAACATCGACAATCTGCTCCTTCCTTTAAACCAGGCGACAAAGTATGGCTCGATGCACGAAACATCCAAACAACAAGACCATCAAAGAAACTGGCTGAAAAGAGCTTGGGACCGTTTGAAATCAACTCTGAAGTCTCTAAAACTGCATTTCGACTCAAGTTACCTCCTAAATGGCAGGCGATTCACCCTGTTTTCCATGTATCTCTCCTGAAACTGGCTCGAGAAATATACCCAGGCAAGAACCAACCCCCTCAGGAACCGGTCGAAGTAGAAGATCATCTAGAGTGGGAAGTAAGTCGTATCCTTGATTCAAGAATACGCAAGGGGAAACTTCAATACCTCGTGGAATGGGAAGGCTTCCTCAATGACTCAGACAAAACATCCTGGGAACCAGCCATCAATGTTTATAACGCTCCTGAACTCCTAAAATCTTTTCATGCAAAATATCCTTTAAAAACAAAACCTTAAAATTTCTTTACTTATTTTTTTTTCTTTTTCTTTCTTTCTTTAAAATCTAAAACACCTCTTAAATTTCTTAGCCTTGTTTTCTTTTTTCTCTCTTCTTTTTCTTTCTTCTCCTTCTATAAATTGCCTCCAAAACCAACTAAAAATAAAATCAAAAATAAAATTAAATACAATAAAATAAAATAAAATAAAATAAAATCAAAATTAAAATTAAATAAAATTAAATTAAATAAAATAAAATAAAATAAAATAAAATAGGATAAACATAAATAATAAAATAAAATAAAAAAACTCATAAATCTCTCTAAATATTTTCTTTCTTTTCTTCTTCAATTCTTTAAATACATTCTTTTCTTAAATTTAAAATTCTCTTCAAAAATTTCTCTTTCAAAAAATTTATTCTCTCTTTTAAAGACTTTCTTTCCTTCAAATCATCAAATCCTGTATGGCACGACCATTTCCTCGAACTTAACTTCAACCCCTGAATCTCCCTATAATAATTCTTCGAAACAAATAAATCTTCTTTTCAAACTCTCTTAAATTCTACACTTTGTTTTTTTTCTTTTCTTTCTCCTCTTTTTCAAACTAAAATTTCTTAAAAAAAAAAAAAAAAAAAAAAAAAAAAAATTAAAATCCTCAATTTAACAAACTCATCTCAATCACAAAACCGTTTCTTTTTCTCTCTCTTTTCTTACATAAAAATTTTTCTTTTAAAAACACTAAAACTTCCTTCAATTAAAACAACCTTTTTTCTTTCTTTAAAATTCTTCTTTCAAATTCTAAAATTTTTTATTTAAAACTTCTTTTTTTTTTTTCTCTTCTTTTTCTCTCTCTCAAATCTTGTAAAATTAACAACATTCCCCTACAATAAAAAAAATAATACTAATAATAAAATAAAATAAAAATAAAATAAAACTAAAATACAATTTTTTTTTCTACTTCTTTCCATCTCCTTTTCATTTCAAATTTTTTCTTTTAATTTTTCTCGAACCAATCTTTTCATTTTCTCCAAAACTACCCTTATCTCCTTCCTGCATTTATCAAATACCTCCTCCTCTCCTACCGGAACCACCTCTCCAATCTCCAAGAGCTCCTCCGCCACGTTGAAGGAAGAAGCGTCAATAATAGCGTCAACCTCCCCACATAGTTCTTCCGCGAACCTTACTCGTCGACCTTGACGAGGTTTCTTCGACCACACCTGGTCCAGGGTGTCTTCGGGATCTTCAACTACTTCCGTGGCTGGAGGGTTTGCCTCAGTTTGTATAACCGGCGCAGGTTCCGCAATCAGCTCTTCCAGGTTATTCGATGTCTAAAAAAAGACTCATCAGTAACTTCATCCTTGAAATAAAACTATTAAAACTTACCTCGAAGATGGGATCAGGCTCCAGAAATAACCTGGGCGCCACTTCAACTTCTGCCTCTCTCTCTTCCTCATCGTCCTCAATGACCACCCGTCATTTCTTGGGTGCCCGCCCTGGAACAGGGACTTCATCTTCATCCTCCTCCACCAATTCGTCGACCTCTTCCTCGACACCTCGCTTCGAACTCGTTATGGTAAGGTAAACTCTTACAGTCGCCTTGCTGTAAGCAGAATCCGGAGGAGATATGTGGATTTAGCTGAAAACCCCGTCCTTCCAATAAAAATAACAAAATGGGTGTTCTAAATCACTAAGCTAACCAATCTACTTAGATCTGATTGATAAAATAATGAAACTCTAAAATAATTAACGCTTATTGAGATTAAATGATTGTGGCTGTTGATAAAGAAATACTGATAACAACAATTAAGGTGTACCAGTGAAAGATCTGTAAAGATTGACTTTTATGTTTTTATAATAATTTGAATTTTTATGAGACAGCAATAATCAAGTCCCAGTGATGAAGACCTTTCTAAAGATACCCTGTATGAAGTGTTATTTAAACTGTTGAATTGTATTTCTAAAATGTTATGTAAAAAAAATAATAATGTTATAAGGGTATTACAAGTTATTTTAATTTGTTGAGTAATAAAAAATGAGACTGTGGTGGTTAAAGATTAAGCTGTATGATGTGTCCCCCCTTCTCAATTTCGAGTTTGAGAAGAGCTTAAGTATTCCTAGTCATGTGCCTAAGTTTTCCCCTCCAGAGCTCCTCCAGAGTCAATCCGGAGCCCGTACGGAGTCCGTACGGAGCCGGAACGGAGTCCTTACGGAGTCCGTACGGAGTCAAGCGGAGTCCGTACGGAGTCGAAACGGAGTCCATCCGGACTTCCGGACTCAATTAGAACCTTAAAACTATAATAAAAAACCTAGAAAAATTACACATAATAGAGCTACTTCCCCTTTACATATAAAACTAATTTTGGTAGTCTGCGCAGCTCTAATTACCCTGTGAAAATTCATCAAAGTTAAGTAATTTTTGAAAACGTAAATATTTCTATAAAACTTTAAAATTCATTTAAAAATATAAGAAAAATAGTAAAAATTCTGGGAAAATTTCCCAAGGTTCTTGAGTGTCTTGACTTGATACTTATAAATTTTTCAGACCGTAAAAAATAAGTTTTCTCCGTAAAATAAATTGTTTTTGTGTAGGCATTCGCTCGTGACCAATTTCTTCATATTTAAAACTCAAATAAATTAAATAAAACCCTTTTTTTTATATAAAAAAAATAATAAGGCCAATCTTGCACGCCGTAATAACTCCATTTACATATTTAGGTGCCGTACTAAACTTTAGGCTACCACATCCTCCCTCCAATCGAGAATGTCCCCATTCTTATAACTTTGCATAAGTGGTTGAGCAATTCCAAAAGAATTATCTTTTCTAATAAAATAATTTGATAAATTTGTTTTAGCTGGTCTTCTTTTAAATCTTTATAATAAAAACGTTGTTTCTTCTTCTCTGGCTTGATATAACATAAAATAAAATAAAATAAATCTTGTGATGATTCCACTACGAGAGCAAGGTTTGAATCCCTTCAGACTCCCATTAACCAGTCTTCCTTCTTGTCACAGCATTGAGAGAGTGGATCTTCCTATGAGCCGAATACTCCTGATTCCAACCTCATAGGGCCCCCCACTGAGCCGAATTCTATGATTCCAATCTCGCCATAAGGTCCTCCAAGCTTCACACCAAAAAAAATGGCCTAACTGTGAGGCACTAAAAAAAATCATTCCCTAAAATCCAACTACCATCCTAACTTCTGATTCCTTCATCACAATTTTCAAACTTTGCTATACAGCAAACCCATAAAATACTTTTGCCAGGCTTCCAATAATAATTTCAACTTTAGACCATGTTAAAGCGCCACAAATTTCACCTAATTAACCATTATGCTTTCCTTAGCATCATTACCACCTAAAATTTTAACCTCCTAAAGCTTATCAGCACCCAATTCCAGAAATAATTGAATAACCAGTTTAAAGTCTTAGTGGACAGTGATAAATTAAAAGATTGAATTGAGTTATCCAAACAAGATTGACATTCCAGTTTAAAGTCTTGGTGGACCAAACATATAATCGATTGCCAGTTTATGGTCTTGGTGGACCAAAGATCGTTTAGGTGCATAAATAACTTGATAAATTCCTAAGTAAGGCCTAGGCTTGACCAAAGATTGAATAAATTTGATAATCCAGTTTAATGTCATAGTGGACCAAACATTTGATCGACAAGTAATCCAGTATAAGGCCATAGTGGTCCAATGAATGTTGAATTATCCTGCAGATATTAATTTTCCAGTTTAAAGTCATAGTGGACTAAACAATGAATGAACTACCAGTTTAAAGTCCTGGTGGACCAAACATTTAATCGATAAGAAATCCAGTTTAAGGTCATGGTGGACCCAACAGCTTGATAACAATCCAGTTTAAGGTCTTGGTGGACCTAACATTTGATTTATATAAAAGAAATCTGTCTCCAAAAATATCCATAAAATCTTGATTATCCTTGAAATTCAGTTTAAAGTCTTGAAGGACTAACAGCTCCAATATAAAATCTTTAATGACAGTCTGGAAAATTAGCCAGTTTAAAGTCTTGGAGGACTAACAAATCCAAAATACGTATAAAAAACCTTAAAGAATGTCTTGAACAGTAGCCAGTTTAAAGTCTTGGAGGACTAACAGATCCAAAATAGGTATAAAAAACCTTAAAGAACGTCTTGAAAAGTAGCCAGTTTAACGTCTTGGAGGACTAACAAATCCAAGATACGTATAAAAAACCTTAAAGAACGTCTTGAACAGTAGCCAGTTTAAAGTCTTGGAGGACTAACAGATCCAAAATAGGTATAAAAAACCTTAAAGAACATTTTGAACAGTAGCCAGTTTAAAGTCTTGGAGGACTAACAGATGTCTTGAAGTAAAATCCCATTGGTATTGAGTTCTCCTAGACCCTGTTTCCTGTCTAAACTAAATGAATAAAACTAAAAAGAATGAAAACTAAAAAAAATAAAACTAAGAAATATAATAATGATTTTGATTTAATTAATAAATTTTAATTTTAATTTTAATTTTTTTTTTTTTTTTATTATTATTATTATTATTATTATTATTATTTTTTTATTTATTTATTTTATTTTTATTTTATTTTTATTTATTTATTTTTTTTTATTTTATTTTATTTTATTTATTTTTTTTTTAATTTTAATTTTTTTTTTTTTTTTTTTTTTTTAAATTTAAAATAAAAGATTTTAGAAAAGATAGTTTTGAAATAAAAGTTAAAATTTAATTTTAAAGAAAGATAAATGAATGTGAAAAAAAAAGATAAAAAAAGTACTAAAAAAAAATTTTAAAATAAAATTTTAAAAGATGCCCCCCGGCCATTTGATGAGCCGTACCCTCGACATCATACCCACATCCAAGTGCAACTTGATGTGGTTACACAATTTTGAGAAATTGAAAAGAAAATAAAATAAATGAAAGTTTTTAGAAGCTAATTTTTATAATGATGATCACTGGGTGGGCTCCCTCCAATTTATAAAAATGATTAGAGACCACCAGTGAGCATCACCTTTACAATAATTCATAATATATATTAAAGTAAAGAAATCACAATCTAACATAAAAAAAATCAAAAACAAAATAAGAAAATCTTGAATCCGGCGTTGAGAGCGGTGTCTCTTGATTCATTCCAGTTTATAGTCTTAGTGGACTTCCTAAAATTAAAAGACAAAGCCAGGATTCAACTAGAAACAGGGAAAATTTTAGAAACGAACATTATGGGGTAATTGTGTATAGAGCAGCCAGCCCATCAATTACCCCCACACTTGCCAATATTTAATTAAGAAGGTTCCCCTGTGAACACTTCTTCCAATAAATTTTAAAATTTTTCCAACACTATCTTCACCCATATTTTAAGAATTTTAAATTTTGAAAATTTTCAATGAAGGTTTTCTTGAATTTCGTTAAGTTTCATCATAGTTTCGTCGACCATATACAGTGTAACGATAGTAAAGTATTTTTTATAAAAATAAGAAGATAGTTTATCCTCGTTTCGGAGTTGATAAAATTTAAGAAATTTCGTAGTTTATCCTCATTGCGGAGGTCTTCATAAAATTTTTATAAACATCATAGTTTATCCTCATTGCGGAGGAATCCATAAAGTTTCATTAATATCATAGTTTATCCTCATTGCGGAGGAATCCATATAATTTCATAAATGTCATAGTTTATCCTCATTGCGGAGGACCGGAATTGAATTTTCACAAAAATTATTTTTTTGGGTTTTAATTATACTGAGATTTTTAATTGGGTTTTGATAAGATTTTTGCAGTTTAACCTCTTGCTGGAGGTCCGTGATAGAAGGAGATAATTGCAGTTTAACCTCTTGCTGGAGGCTCTGAATAGAAGGTGATAATTGCAGTTTAACCTCTTGCTGGAGGTCTGGAATAACCTTTTCACATAAATTATTTTTTTGTGATTTACTTATACTGAGATTTTTAATTTGGTTTTGATGAGATTTTTGCAGTTTATCCTCTTGCTGGAGGTCCAAAATAGAAGGAGATACTTGCAGTTTAACCTCTTGCTGGAGGTTCTGAATAGAAGGTGATAATTGCAGTTTAACCTCTTGCTGGAGGTCTGGAATAACCTTTTCACATAAATTATTTTTTTGTGATTTACTTATACTGAGATTTTTAATTTGGTTTTGATGAGATTTTTGCAGTTTATCCTCTTGCTGGAGGTCCAAAATAGAAGGAGATACTTGCAGTTTAACCTCTTGCTGGAGGTCCGGAATAACATTTTCACATAAATTATTTTTTTGTGTTTTAATTATACCAAGATTTTTTATTTGATTTTGATAAGATTTTCGCAGTTTACCCTCTTGCTGGAGGTCATAAAACATACCCTTCCAATTTTTATCCAACCTAATTTGGCCCATTTTGCCTTTTTTACCATTTTTAAATTTAATAGAAAAACAGGGTAAATCCAATAAACATATAGAAAAGTCCAAAGCGTATTTGCACTCCAAAGTAATATTAACATAAAATAATTGAGAATCCACTTGAATTATCTCCAAGTGAGCTGACCTATTGGAATCCAGGATCTCATCCTGAGGAGAGATTACAACATTTGAGCGATCAGCCCCTGCTACCCCAAAAAATGAGGGCATCCATCCTTTTCCAACAAACATAATTCACCAGAAGCCGTCCGTTTTATATGCCGCTTCTTGGTGCAAACACAACACTGGCACAGAGTAGTAATCCCTGGCCGTGTTTCCCAACCTTCATCTCCAGGAGGCGCTAACCGCATATGTAACCTCCGCATATCTTCACCAGTGATCTCCAAACTAATCCCCATGCCAGCTTGATACCCTATCCTGGCCTCAAAATCCATCAAAAAAGGACCCCCAAGAACAGTTTTGACTGCTCCTCTGGCCACATAAAAGTGAACCTTACCAACAGATCCACCAATGCCTAACCTGACATGCTCAGCAGTACCCATCAGCTCTGTTGCATGCCCTCCAATACCTCTGAGGTTTCCCCCAGTCCCACTTTTAATTGGCAAGCCTATACTTGTCGCTTGCTCCAATGAAATTAAATTAATTTGAGACCCTGAATCGACCAAGGCCTTTACTTCTTTACCGTTAAGAGTTACCACCAGGTAACCCAGGGGGGCGGAAAAATGTGTATCTACATCTTCCCCAAACTTTTCAGCATTTTCACAAATATATTCCACCTCTCCAGTGGAAACCCGACGCCTCGTCAAATGCTTCTTTTGCTTTTCAGCAAGCGCCGAACTAATCGTAAATAACTCCCCCAAAGATAAGGGAATCTGTAGTTGATTCACCCTATTCAAAACTGCGTCCATCGCATTAGCTTGACCAGAAACTACTGGCCGCTCATACTGGACCTTTGATTTAACAACCTTGGCCCTGGGTACCTCTTGAGGTCCAACCGAGCCATCTTCACCCCCCATTATAACATCTTCACTTTCTATAACCCTAACTCCGTCACCAGCTTCTTGCACTAATCCTGATCCATCGCTAGTCCTTCTTACTCCCTCCATTGGGATGGGACCGCTAAAACTTGGTCTGGGTAGAGACGCCAACGGTACGTCCTCCTCAGAATCCGAATCATCCTCTGGCATAGGCTCACCATTTAAATCAAACTTGCCATAACTAGGGGGCCCCATATCAGCAATCCCCTTCTGCATTTTATATAATTCGTCCTTAGAGTAAGGGTTCAATTTGTTGGCGGCAGTTTGAGAACTAGAAATCTTGTCCTTAGAGTAAGGGTTCACTTTGTTATTGGCCTTGAAGGATTAGCCCTCAATTGGCTCTGAATGCTACTTTTTGCCTTAGTAGCGGCTGCTCTTCTAGCAGCATTAACATTGTATTCGCCAGCCATACAGCTACCCTCCACCTGGGCAACCGTCGCCAGCTCTAAACCACCAAAAGAAGTAGAAAATGTGGCTTTACTGACCTCTTTCTCCTTGCCCTTGTCAGCTTTACCACCATTACCGTTACCATTTTTGCCACTCTTGGCATTAACATCTTCATCCGTCACCTCTTCAAATCTGGCTCTCCTTTCAGCCGTTAAACTTCTTCTGACCAAATCAGAAGGAGACTGTCCATCACTGGGCTTGATGAACGAACCATTGGGAAATTTATAAACTTTACCATTGAATAAAACTCGCCCAGCATCCATATCCTTATCAAGAGCAAAACAAACTGTTGCTCTGTGCCCTCTCCTATTACAATAGGAGCACACCTTTGGCTCATCATAGCCACCTCTATAATTATTACCACCATTCCCACCATTTCTCCCATTGCCTGGGAAGCGGTTACCGTTGTTATTGCCATTATAATTTCGACGTTCATAACCTCTAGACTGATAAGAAGTCGATGTCGACGAAGAAGCGATTGGGGCCTTATTGGCCTTCTGGGTTTCTTGAACAAATATTTTTAACTGTTTAGTTAAATCGGCCAGGTGATCGACCATCTTATTATCTACATTACCCTCAACTTTAGCAGCAGGTAATCCCATTTGAGCCTTCTTGGCCTCCTGGGCTTTGACCATAATATCATTGTTTTCGGCCAAAACTTCGCTAACCTTGCTAACATATTGAGTGCAAGACTCTTGATATTTGTCCAACGCCAATAACTTTAGATGGGCTTAAATGTTGTCCTTGATAACCTCCAGAGCCGGCAGTTTCTGCTCACCATTAGGCAGTTCCTCTCTTTTTCCACCTCCCTATCGGCAATAAAAAATCTAACTTGCTTCACCATATCCACATGAGAAGCACCATCAACAGCAGCAGCAGCTTCATACCTGCTAATGAACCATTTAACCTCCTCCCCATCAAACTTTAGGCCATCCCAAGAAACAATTCTAACTGAGGGAGTAAGAGGGTTAGAAGATTCAGAAGCAACAGCAGAAGAAGACATCCCAATAAGTAATGAAAAGCGTTAACAATCGATAAAATAACAAGCCTCTTGCAGGCCAATAACAAAAATCCAATTAGAGTTCCAGAAAATAAGCCTCTTGCAGGCTAATAACGTTCTTGATCCAAGTAAGTCTTTATAGAAAGCTAGAGAAATCGCACCCCACGTTGGGCGCCAACTATGGTAAGGTAAACTCTTACAGTCGCCTTTCTGTAAGCAGAATCCGGAGGAGATATGTGGATTTAGCTGAAAACCCCGTCCTTCCAATAAAAATAACAAAATGGGTGTTCTAAATCACTAAGCTAACCAATCTACTTAGATCTGATTGATAAAATAATGAAACTCTAAAATAATTAACGCTTATTGAGATTAAATGATCGTGGCTGTTGATAAAGAAATACTGATAACAACAATTAAGGTGTACCAGTGAAAGATCTGTAAAGATTGACTTTTATGTTTTTATAATAATTTGAATTTTTATGAGACAGCAATAATCAAGTCCCAGTGATGAAGACCTTTCTAAAGATACCCTGTATGAAGTGTTATTTAAACTTTTGAATTGTATTTCTAAAATGTTATGTAAAAAAAATAATAATGTTATAAGGGTATTACAAGTTATTTTAATTTGTTGAGTAATAAAAAATGAGACTGTGGTGGTTAAAGATTAAGCTGTATGATGTGTCCCCCCTTCTCAATTTCGAGTTTGAGAAGCGCTTAAGTATTCCTAGTCACGTGCCTAAGTTTTCCCCTCCAGAGCTCCTCCAGAGTCAATCCGGAGCCCGTACGGAGTCCGTACGGAGCAGGAACGGAGTCCGTACAGAGTCCATACGGAGTCAAGCGGAGTCCGTCTGGACTTCCGGACTCAATTAGAACCTTAAAACTATAATAAAAAATCTAGAAAAATTACACATAATAGAGCTACTTCCCCTTTACATAAAAAACTAATTTTGGTAGTCTGCGCAGCTCTAATTACCCTGTGAAAATTCATCAAAGTTAAGTAATTTTTGAAAACGTAAATATTTCTATAAAACTTTAAAATTCATTTAAAAATATAAGAAAAATAGTAAAAATTCTAAGAAAATTTCCCAAGGTTCTTGAGTGTCTTGACTTGATACTTATAAATTTTTCAGACCGTAAAAAATAAGTTTTCTCCGTAAAATAAAATTGTTTTTGTGTAGGAATTCGCTCGTGACCAATTTCTTCATATTTAAAACTCAAATAAATTAAATAAAACCCTTTTTTTTATATAAAAAAATAATAACGCCAATCTTGCACGCCGTAATAACTCCATTTACATATTTAGGTGCCGTACTAAACTTTAGGCTACCACATCGTGGCCTGGGTTACCCAGGTTGAGATCTCGTTGTTCATCTCCTTATCATTTTCCCCCACCGATTGTTCATCTTCGATCGAGACATCCCAAATGTCTTCAACCACCTCTTTGGTCTTCTGAACTACCCAAAATTTTTTTTTTGTAAATCGTTTTTCGATTTCCCCGCTCTTCGTCAACGCATCGCACGCCACTTGCCGCCAACGGCAAAACTCGCATTTCTGGCGAGGGCCTCAAGTCGCCGTACTTTCGACACAGAAATATTCCATGCTTTCACAAGCCGTGCAAGTCTGTGAAAACTGTCGTGTGATTATTCCCCCATCCGCTTTAGGGTGTGGAGGCGTGGGTGTGGGAGTAGGGCAGTTCATTATAAAATAAATAATTGAGAGATGAGGGAAAAAGTATTAGACAAGGGAAATTAGTGTGGGAAGATGGTTCAAGCTCAACGGAGTTCGCTTTTTTTATACCCGGGCATCTGTCACGCGCCACGTGACACTCGAAGCGAAATTAACTCAACAAATCAATAATATTGAGTCCTAAATTTATACTCGAAGCGCAGAAAGCAATTCTCCATAGCAACTGCGATTTTCCTTTGTGTACTGCTATTTAACTGCGCTAGCCTAAACTCTAAATCTAAATTAGTCAATCTCCCAATAGGGTACCTTAGTCCTTTTCAATAAGCGACGCACAGCGCTAGGATCAACGAAATAGTATAGTAGTAGTTTTTTTTTCCATTAAAGTTGTTAATTAATTAAGAGGGAGAAATTGAGCATGAACGGATATTTAGTAGAGAGGGTCTAAGTGTATGTTAGTAATGGTCAATGGAACGGGAATGCTGTGATGGAAGGGAGGTCAATGCGAGGAGGAACAAAGGATATAAAAGGAGTTGAGTATTTGGTTCGATATTCCTTAGAATTAAATTATAATATCGTATTTACATTAATAGTGGTAAAAACCTTAAAAGTTAAATAATTGTTATTGTATCTTTCTTTTACCTTCTCAAATATTCATTTCTAAATCCTCAATTTTTGATTATTGAGTTTCCAACCCTTCGTGAGATTTTAAGAATTATTATTACCTTGGAACTAGTTTATAATTCTTCTCGATCGAACCTCAAACCTATAGCTATTACTTCGAGTGACCTTCGAATCATTTCCTCGAATCATTCCTCTGTGCTTTGAAGAAGTTTCGAAAAATCCCTCATCTCACTTACAGGAACATCCTCAACGTTGTGCGTAGGTCGTCCGGTGACATATACATATTTTGGATCTGTTAGTCCTCCAAGACTTTAAACTGGCTACTGTTTAAGACATTCTTTAAGGTTTTTTATACATATTTTGGATCTGTTAGTCCTCCAAGACTTTAAACTGGCTACTGTGCAAGACGTTCTTTAAGGTTTTTTATACATATTTTGGATCTGTTAGTCCTCCAAGACTTTAAACTGGCTAATTTTCAAGACTGTCATTAAAGATTTTATATTGGAGCTGTTAGTCCTTCAAGACTTTAATCTTAATTTCAAGGATAATCAAGATTTTATGGATATTTTTGGAGACAGATTTCTTTTTATATAAATCAAATGTTAGGTCCACCAAGACCCTAAACTGGACTGTTATCAAGCTGTTGGGTCCACCATGACCTTAAACTGGATTTCTTATCGATCAAATGTTTGGTCCACCATGACTTTAAACTGGTAGTTCATTCATTGTTTAGTCAACTATGACTTTAAACTGGAAAATTAATATCTGCAGGATAATTCAACATTAATTAGTCCACTATGACCTTATACTGGATTACTTGTCGATCAAATGTTTGGTCCACTATGACATTAAACTGGATTATCAAATTTATTCAATCTTTGGTCAAGCCTAGGCCTTATTTAGGAATATATCAAGTTATTTATGCAACTAAACAATCTTTGGTCCACCAAGACCATAAACTGGCAATCGATTATATGTTTGGTCCACCAAGACTTTAAACTGGAATTTCAATCTTGTTTGGATAACTCAATTCAATCTTTTAATTTATCACTGTCCACTAAGACTCTAAACTAGTTATTCAATTATTTCTGTAATTGGGTGCTTATAAGCTTTAGGAGGTTAAAATTTGAGATGGTGATGATGCTAAGGAAAGCATAATGGTTAATTAGGTGAAATTTGTGGCGCTTTAACATGGTCTAAAGTTAATATTATTATTGGAAGCCTGGCAAAAGTATTTTATGGGTTTGCTGTATAGCAAAGTTTGAAAATTGTGATGAAGGAATCAGAAGTTAGGATGGTAGTTGGATTTTAGGGAATGATTTTTTTAGTGCCTAAGTGTAAGGCCATTTTTGGTGTGAAGCTTGGAGGACCTTATGGCGAGATTGGAATCATAGAATTTGGCTCAGTGGGGGGCCCTATGAGGTTGGAATCAGGAGTATTCGGCTCATAGGAAGATCCACTCTCTCAATGCTGTGACAAGAAGGAAGACTTGTATATGGGAGTCTGAAGGGATTCAAAACTTGCTCTCAGTAGTGGAATCATCACAAGATTTATTATTTATTATTTTATGTTAATCCAGAGAAGAAAGAAAACAACATTTATGTTGAAAGTTAAGGAAGACCAAGCAAAAACAATATTTTATCAAGTTATACTGTTAGAAAAGATAATTTCTTTGAAATTGTTCAACATCATTATCAAAGCTTTGCATTAAGTTCTTCTTTTAATGAGGTCTTCATGGTTATTAGCTGGAGTTTCTTGAAAATAGGCCAGCATTTTTCGTTTCAACTCATTAGTAAAGTCAAGAAAAAGATAGTGATGAAAATTTGGATAATGATTGATATAGTCCGTCTTCACTCTACCAACATCATCAGTGTTGGTTATTTCGACAGCTAGAAGTTCAAATATGTTATTAAGTCATAGTTTTAGTCAATTTTGATTAAAAGTTATTTTTAGTAAGATAAATAGGGTCTTACATTTAGAGCCAGGAAACATAGTCTCAGCAAAGTTGGTTGGGGGCACTGGCGTTATAGGATTAGGATCTTGTGAAGGTAAAATTAGGCCGGGATCTGCTGATGAAGATTGAACTTTTGAAGCTGTTTTTGATCTTATTCATTTTAAGAAGACAGGAATTTTTGATCTTTTTTTAGAAGTTGAGGGATCAGGGAGAGCTGCTGGTCCTAAATATACGTTTTTTTTACAAGGAACTATTGGCCGGTTACATTTGACTTTTTTCACACAGCATTAGTCGCAAGCTGTCCTGCCAGGAAGATTAGGGTTGGACATTAAACAAGGTACCTGGTATCAAGCGCAGAGTTCACATGAAGCGACAAGTTCTTTGAAAGACATATTGATGAAGATGAATTTTAAAATTGATTAAAGAAGATGGTGGTTGAAGGTTAAAGATGAATATTGTGTTTGTACACTTATGCAAAGTCTTAAGAATGGGGACATTCTCAATTGGAGGGAGGATGAGGTAGCCTAAAGTTTAGTATGGCACCTAAGTACGTAAATGGAGTTATTATGGCGTGCAAAATTGGTGTTATTATTTTATAAAAGGGTTTTATTAAATTTATTTGAGTCATAAATATAAAGAAATTTGGTTAAAAGCAAATGCCTACACAAAATCAATTTATTTTACGGAGAAAACTTATTTTTACAGTCTGAAAAATTTTTAAGTATCAAGTCGAGTCACTCAAGAACCTTGGGAAATTTTTCCAGAATTTTTACTATTTTTTTATATATTTTTAAATGAATTTTAAAGATTTATAGAAATATTTAGGTTTTTATAAATTACTTAACTTTCATGAATTTTCACGGGGTAGTTATAGCTGCGCAGACTACAAAAATTAGTTTGGAATGTATAGAGGAAGTGGCGCTATCATTTGTAATTTTTCTAGATTTTTTATTAAAGTTTTAAAGGTCTTAATTGAGTCCGGAAGTTCGGACGGACTCCGCTTTGACTCCGTACAGACTTGGCTTTGGCTCCGGATTGACTCTGGGAGAGCTCTGGAGGGGAAAACTTAGGCACATGACTAGGAATACTTAAGCGCCTCTCAAACTCAATATTGAGGGGGGGAGAGAACATACAGCTTAATCATTAACCACCACGGTCTTATTTTTTATTACTCAACAAATTAAATAAATTTGTAATACCCTTATAACTTTAATTTTATATATAACATTTTAGAAATACTACTGAACAATTTAAATCACAATTCATAAAGGGTATCTTTAGAAAGGTCTTCATCACTGGGACTTGATTATTGCTGTCTCATAAAAATTCAAATTATTATAAAAACATAAAAGTCAATCTTTTCAGATCTTTCACTGGTACACCTTAATTGTTGTTATCAGTATTTCTTTTATCATCAGCCACTTTTATTTAAATCTCAATAAGCGTTAAATATTTTAGAGTTTCATTATTTTTAACAATCAGATCCAAGTAGACTGGTTAGCTTAGCGATTTAAAATTCCCATTTTGTTATTCTTATTGGAAGGACGGTGTTTTCAACTAAATCCACATATCTCCTCCGGATTCTGCTTACAGAAAGGCGACTGTAAGAGTTTACCTTACCATAACGCGCCACGTGACACTCGAGGCAAAAGCAGCTCAAATCCATACTCAAAGCACATAAAGCAATTCTCCATAGCAACTGCGACTTTCTTTTGTGTACTCACTATTCAACCGAGCTAGTCTAAACTCTAAATCTAAATTAGTCAATATCTCAATAGTGTGTCTCAGTCTTTTTCTTCAATAAGGGACGCACAGCGCAATAGTCAATGTAATAGTACATTAAAAGGTTTATGAAATGTCTGTGAATTATTAAGGGGTAGTGAGCATGGACAGAATGGTTAGTGGAGGATTAAGGGGTAAACGGATGTTAGTGAGGAGGGTCCAGGTGTTACAGATGTATTTTTCATGGTCTGCGGTTTGTAGAATAGTGGATAGGTATGAGGTCAATGCGAGGAGGAGTAAAGGATATAAAAGGGGTTGGGTTTTTGGTTCCGCTACTCTTTAGAATTAAATTATAAATTGTATTTATAGTTAATAGTGTTAAAAGCTTTTAACTTAAATCATTATTATTGTATCTTTCTTTATTTTCTCAATAATCATTTCTAAATCCTAAATCTTTGATTGTTGAGTTTCCAACCCTTTGTGAGATCTTAAGAATTTTAATATTACCTTTCAATTATATTAGAATCCTTCTCAAACATAACTCAAAGCAGTAGTTCTTCCTTCGAGTCATCTTTGAATCACTTCCTCAAATCATTCCTCTGTGCTTCAAAGAAGTCTCTAAACTCCTCATGTCACTTACAGGAACATCTTCGACCTTGTGCGTAGGTCGTCTGGTGACAATAGGAAAAAGTTAATTAATGTAATATTAATACCACCTTCTATGAAAGAGTTAATGTTGAGTACTTGTCATGATGACATCTTAGCTGGTCATATTGACTTTAACAAAACATTAACCAGAGTTAAAAATACAGCCTGGTGGATAAACATGAAGGAAGATGTACAAAAATACATTGAAACATGTGACTCTTGTCAGAAATCTAAAAGATTAACTGGGAAGAGAGCTGGGTTGTTACAACAAATAGAGCAGCCAAAATCCCCATGGGAAATTATAAACATGGATTTTGTAACTAGCTTGCCATTAGCAGGAAAAGAAAGTTTCAATTCTTGCTGGGTAATAGTGGATAGATTAACAAAAATGTGTAAATTTATCCCTACCCATGAAGAGGTATCTGCAAAAGACTTGGAATTGCTATGGTGAACTCAGATGATGAATACTTCTGGGTCCCCCAAAGCCATAATCTCTGACAGAGACCCTAAATTTACTTCAGAGTTCTGGACATCTTTGATGGAAGTATCAAGTTTTCAATTGAAATTGTCTACAGCACACCATCCAATAACTGATGGGCTGGCTGAGAGAATGATACAAACTCTAGAAGACATGTTTAGAAGATATTGTGCCTTTGGATTAGAATACAAAGACAATGAGAAATTCACACATGACTGGGTAAAATTTATTCCTGGCCTTGAATTTGCTTATAACAGCACAACTCATTCTGTAACAGAGAAGAAAACATTTGAACTCTGGCTGGGATACATACCAAATACCCCAGTAAATCATTTAAATAAATTACCAAGGTGGAAATACACCCTGGTACTAAATACTTTATTAATATGCAACAAATTTGTAGAAATCATGCAGAAGAATGCATCCAAAAAGAATTTGAATATGAAAAGAAAAGGTGGGACAAATCTCATAAAGAATTTGAATTCAAAAAGGGAGATGAAGTCCTCATATCAACACTACATTTTAACTTACAAGGTAATTTTAAATTAAAGGATCCCTTTGTAGTACCTTTTGTAGTAAGTAAAATGGTTGGTAATAATGCAGTGGAAGACATATTATATGCTCCATATGATAGGAAACATCCAGTTTTCCCTATCTCATTATTGAAACCTTACCATGCAAATGATCCTGACTTATTTCCAAAAAGAAGGGGAAGGCCTAAAAAGCAACCTGAAGAAATAGTGGAAAAATCAGAGATTGATAAAATACTTAAGAAAAGAATCCTTACTAAAGAAAAAGGAACTAAGTATTTACTAAGATTTAAAGGGAAATCAAATGAATTTGATAAATGGATACCTGAAAAAGAAATTTCTAATTTATCCAACCTTCTTAAAAAATTTAAACAGAAAAAAATTTCTGTTCAACCAGCTGAGGGGTTAAAAACCAGTACTCATAATATTTTATTATGTTTTATTTCTTTAAACTATAATCTTTAATGCTACAGAATTAATCTGAATACCTGAAAATTACGAATAAATAAATAAAATGTATAACTTATCATTTTTTTATTGTTTTTTTTGGGTGGGCGAGTGTCAGCCTGTACATCCCCAGGACTGAGTAAAAAGTGCTTATAAGTTATTTTAAACACATGAACTATACATGGGAACAATAAATGAGAGTACACAAACAGTATACATAAGTAAAATTATGATAATACACAAAAAATGACATTATAACACCTTATATACACGCATATATCCTTATTTTATAGGTCATATGTACTTAATATTAAGTTGCAATATCTTAGGGTAATCTTAAGAACCTTAATTATAAGGCTACATAATTTTTAAGTACACTTAAAGCTGTTATATTCATTGTTTTACACAAAAAACTAGAAATGCGCTTTATTTCACTTAAAAGTTGACTATATGAGCTATAAAATTGAGAATATCAAAATTGCGCTTTGAAAGATCATGTAACGCGCCACGTGACACTCGAGGCAAAAGCAGCTCATTAAAACAATAATATCAAGTCCTAAATCTATACTCGAAGCGCAGAAAGCAATTCTCCATAGCAACTGCGATTCCCCTTTGTGTACTTACTATTTAACTGCGCTAGCCTAAACTCTAAATCTAAATTAGTCAATCTCCTAATAGGGTACCTTAGTCTCCTCCTCAATAAGCGACGCATAGCGATAGGATCAACGTAATAGTACAGTAGTAGTTTTCATTAAAAGTTTTGTTCATTAATTAAAAAAGGTGGAAATTGAGCATGGACGGATATTTAGCGAAGAGGGTCTAAGTGTATGTTAGTAATGGTCAATGGTATGGGAATGGTGCAATGAAAGGGAGGTCAATACGAGGAGGAATAAAGGATATAAAAGAGTTGGGTATTTGGTTCGATATTCCTTAGAATTAAATTATAAAACATATTTACATTAATAGTGGTAAAATCTTTAAGTTAAATCATTGTTATTGTATCTTTCTTTTATTTTCTCAATATTCATTTCTAAATCCTAAATCTTTGATTATTGAGTTTCCAACCCTTCGTGAGATCTTAAGAATTCCTATTACCTTTGAAACTATTTTATAATTCTTCTCGAACGAACCTCAAACCTGTATCTCATACTTCGAGTGACCTTCGAATCACTTCCTCGAATCATTCCTCTGTGCTTCGAAGAAGTTTCTAAATCTCTCATCTCACTTTCAGGAACATCCTCGACTTTTTGCGAAGGTCGTCCGGTGACAGTATAATTTAATTCTCCGTAGTTCTCATTCTTTGCACTACTACGTCCTTTTAGGTGTTTTTAAAGTTTTAAAATGGCACCTGTTCAACGCACTCCTCCTCCGGGCGCTACTACTAGAGCTTGCGTTAGGGGAAGGCCAACAGTCACAAGGTCTGTTTCCCGCACTCACTCTTTGGAACCACTCGACCTTAGGGAACCGCAACATCCGGTTCAATCTGTAGAAGACATCCCACAAGATTTTGAGGATTCTAGTGATGAAGAAGAAGGAGAGGATACAATGCAAGAGGCACCATCAGCCCCAGCCAATCACCCTTCTGGTCAATCCTCAGAACCTGGACCATCTAACTCTCTGGAAGATTTCATGAAACGTTTCATGAAAACCCTTTCAAATCCAACGTCTTCAGAGGGATCTAAGTTCAAAACTTATTCTATGAAATCTCCTGACAAATTCGACTGAGATCACCCCGACAGATTGCGACCCTTCTTTCAAACCTGCAAGCTACTGTTCCATAATGACCCTCGAACCTTTAACAGCGACCGATCAAAGGTTGTTTACGCTTCTTCATTCCTAGCCGGGAAAGCAGCAAGATGGTTCGAATTTTATCTGCTCATGCTTTTTTCGACAGAAACCCACTTACTTATCAATAATTGGGAAAAGTTCGAAGACCAACTTTTTACGTTGTTTGGGGACCCTAATGAAACTGACAATGCAGAAATTGAACTTTATTTTCTTTGCATGAGTGATAATGCTAAAGCCTCTGAATATATCTCGAACTTCAGAGCACTTCAAACTCGAGTAGGTTGGAATGATGCTGCCCTTAAGTATCATTTCAAGAAAGGACTTCCTTCGAGGATTCTGGATCAATTAAATCTTCAGGGTCAGAAGATGACTACTTTAACAGATTTAATGGATCAAACCCTTGAACTTGACGGCGTTTATCAAGGACAACTTCAACATCGTCGATATGCCAACAAATCTCAAGGCCTAAATTTTAAATCGGGAACTTCTTCACACCCACGACCAAATCAATCCTCCTTTACTCAATCCAAACCCAATAAGGGAAAGGATAAACCTCAAACATAAGGCTTGACCCCAGGCGATATCAACAAAGTACTAGATCCTAAAAGTGAACTTAAAGAAGCTGAGAGGAAGAGACGAGCAGATAATGGGTTATGTATGTATTGTGGGGGTAAGCACAAGTTGGAAGACTGTGTAAAGTTGAAGGAAAGAGAAGGTACTAGTTGGAAGTTAATAAACTAGTAGATAGTTTACTTGTGGGCAAAGCAAACTATCTTATCTCTCCCAGTGCACAGAACCTCCATGTCTTAAGGACTGGAGTTGCCTTAAACCGCTTGAGATTTATTCTTTTTAAGGAGGATATCCCCTTCAGTTGTCTTATAGACTCTGGAGCTTCAATTTCTTTTTTTAGTTTATCTTTTACCGAGAAGCTTCAACTAAAATTTACAGATATCTATTGAACTCCAATCTATTTAGTCGAATCAGAGGAACCCAAATATTGGGTAAGTAAGAAAGTTTTATGGGTTTTCAACTTTCCGAACTTTCCCCCCTTCAAGTGGGAATTATCAGTCTTGGACGCCCCAAGGATGGACAATACCATTCTTGGCCATGACTTTTTAACGCATTGGAATCCCGAAATTGATTGGACTAAGGGATTGATCACCCCACGCTCTAAGTATATTTCTGATTCTTCAATGCAGGTCAATAGGGAGTTGAACAACCCGCCTGACAACGTCCTGCTAGAGGACAAGTCTCTTCCAGATGACTTGCAAGCATCTGATCCTTCTCTAAATGAGAAATTGGCTAACCCTTCTAGCTCAATGACTTCACTCAAAGAGGATTTAAATTGCCTCGAAGTATAAATTCTGCCCTCTCAATACAGGTATCCCCTCAACAGATTCTCTCAAAGATGAAGAGGACGACCAAATCAACGTTGAAGCCATTAAATCAACTCTACCATAAATCTATCACAATTTCCTCGATGTTTTCTCAATCCGCAAGGCCAATAAGTTACCACCTCATCGACCCTACTACCATCAAATAGAGTTAATAGGCCCAGTACCTCCGGCAGGTCCCGTCTATTCTTTGTCGAAGGACGAATCTCAAGTTCTTCGAGACTACATTGCAGAGAATGTAGCCAAAGGTTTCATCAGAGCCAGTAAATCTCCAACCGGCTCCCCTGTCCTCTTTGTAAAAAAGAAGGACGGTAGTCTTAGGTTGTGTGTTGACTATAGAAAGCTCAACACAGTCACTAAGAAGAATGCATATCCTGTTCCTCCTATGTCATTACTTCTTACCCTTTTCAATGGTGCTAATTTCTTTTCTAAAATTGATCTTAGAGGCGCTTACAATCTTATTCGCATCGCAGAAGGTCATGAACCACTGACTTCAATGTGCACTAGATTTGGTAGTTTTGAATATTTAGTTATGCCTTTCGGATTATGTAACGCCTCTTCAACTTTTCAAGCTTTTGTAAATGACATCTTCCAAGATGTTGTCGTCTATTTAGATGATATTTTTAATTTTCTCGAAGACACTGGATGAACATATCCATCACGTTGGACAGGTCCTAATTTGTCTTCGAGATCATGGTCTCTACGCCAAGCATAATAAATGTGAATTCCACCTCAAATCAATTGATTTCTTGGGTTTTACGTTCTCCACTGACGGTTTAGTCATGGATGACAAAAAAAGTGCAGAAAATCCTGGAATGGCCTGAGCCCAACAACATTAAATCGCTCCAAGGATTTTTGGGTTTTTCCAACTTCTATAGAAGATTTATTAAAGATTACTCTAAAACTATTTCCAATCTTACTTCTCTTCTTAGAAAAGACATTCCTTTTGTTTTTACTTCTACAGCACGAAAGGAATTTGAAGCACTAAAAATGGCGTTCACCACAGCCCCAATTCTTCCACATTTTGATCCTTCTGCTTTGACAATAGTTGAGACAGATGCAAGCGATTATGCTATTGCAGGGGTCATCTCCCAATTAAATCCTGAAACAAAATTTTTTCATCCTGTTGCTTTTGAGTCACGCAAACTCATTGCAGCAGAATTAAATTATGAAATTCATGACAAAGAGCTTTTAGCTATTATCCATTGTCTTAAAAAATGGCGTTCTTTTCTTCTCAGCCTAGATAGTCCTTTTCAAATTTTAACAGATCATAATGCTTTAAAATACTTCATGTCTTCCAAAGTGTTAACCAGGGGTCAAGCCAGGTGGGCTGAATTTTTGTCTGAATTTTCCTTCTCTATTTCCTATCGCCCAGGAAAAAACTGCATTGTCCCAGATATCTTGTCACGTCGGGACAATGTTTACCCACAGTGGGGGGACGCATTTTCTGACAGGAACCCAGCAAATGTGCAATCAATCTTCAAAGAATCAATGTTAACGACTCCTCAACTTAATTCGATGACAATTCAATCTTTTCGAAATCCACTATCCAACATCCTCAAAGCTCAGTTGAAGGACAAATATTGTTTAGGGTTAAAAGACAAAATACTCTTGAAGCAAGGGGCCAAAAGATTTAGTATTGAATCAGGTCTTTTAGTCTTCAAAGGTAGAGTAGTCACACCCAACAACAATGAGATAAAATTATGGATTTTCAAAAGTCGACACAATTCTCCATTAGCTGGTCATTTTGGGGTTGATAAAACCTACCAGTTTATAGCAAGGGATTTTTTCTGGCCAGGTATGACCAGGGAAATCAAGACCTATATAAAAGCTTGTTACAAATGTAATAGGAATAAGGCTCCCCGTCACCGGAAGCATGGGTTGCTTCAACCACTTCCTATTCCCTCTAAACCTTGGAAATCTTTATCGATGGATTTCATTTCTCAACTTCCTTTTTCTAATGATTTTGATGCTATATTAGTAATAGTAGATAGATTTTCAAAAATGTCTATTTTCATTAAAACCACTACTACTGCTACAGCAGAAGATTTGTCAAAATTGTTTCTAGAATATGTATTCTCCAAACATGGCTTACCAAATGATATTATTTCAGATAGAGGCTCATTGTTTGTATCCACATTCTGGACCCAACGGTGTCGACAACTCAATATCACGAGGAACCTCTCCACGGCCTATCACCCTGAAACCGATGGTAAAACAGAAAGAGTTAACCAAATCCTCGAACAATATCTTCGAATGTATGTCAGTTACCAACAAGACTATTGGACCACATGGTTACCATTGGCCGAATTTGCTTATAATAACTTGACTCATTCTTTGACACAACAATCTCCCTTCAAAACCATTTATGGACAACATCCTCGATTCAACTCAATCCATGTAGGAACTAATCATCCTGCCGAACATTATCTTTGAACTATATCACGACTCCAAGAAGAACTTAAAACAAATTTGGAATCAGCGATTCGAAGATACAAGGAACAGGCCGAAAAACATCGACAATCTGCTCCTTCCTTTAAACCAGGCGACAAAGTATGGCTCGACGCACAAAACATTCGAACAACACGACCATCAAAGAAACTTGCTGACAAGCGCTTGGGACCATTCGAAATCGACTCTGAAGTTTCTAAAACTGAATTTCAACTCAAGTTACCTCCTAAATGGCAGGCAATTCACCCTGTTTTCCATGTATCTCTCCTGGAACTGGCTTGAGAAATATACCCGGGCAAGAACCAACCCCCTCCGGAACCGGTCGAAGTAGTAGATCATCTAGAGTGGGAAGTAAGTTGTATCCTTGATTCAAGAATACACAAGGGGAAACTTCAATACCTCGTGGAATGGGAAGGCTTCCTCAATGACTCAGACAAAACATCCTGGGAACCAGCCATCAATGTTTCTAACACCCCTGAACTCCTAAAATCTTTTCATTTGAAATATCCTTTAAAACCAAAACCTTAAAGTTTCTTTTTCTTTTTTCTTTCTTTCTTTTTCTTGTAAAAAATCGAAAAACACCTCTTAAATTTCTTAGCCTTGTTTTCTCTTTTCTCTCTCTTTTTTTTCTTTCTTCTCCTTCTATAAAATTTTTCTCTAAGACCAACTAAAAGTAAAATCAAAAGTAAAATTAAATAAAATAAAATAAATAAAAATAAAAATAAAATAAAAAAAATAGAATAAACATAAACAATAAAATAAAAATAAAATAAAATAAAATAAATAGAATAAACATAAATAATAAAATAAAATAAAAAAACTCTTAAATCTCTCTAAATATTTTCTTTCTTTTATTTTTCAATTCTCTAAGTATATTCTTATCTTAAATTTAAAATTCTCTTTAAAATTTTCTTCTCTAAAAATTTTTTCTCTCTTTAAAAATTTTCTTTTCTTCGAACCATAAAATCTTGTACGACACGACCATTTCCTCGAACTTAACTTCAACCTCTAAATCTCCCTATAAAAATTCTTCGAACAAGTGATTCTTCTTTTCAAATTCTCTTTAAATTCTAAATTCTGTTTTTTTCCTTTCTTTCTTCTTCCTCTCTTTTCAACTAAAATTTTCTAAAAAAATCAATCAACAACTTTTTGCAAAAAACAAATTCTTCTTTCATTAAATTCTCAATTCAACAAACTCATCTCAATCACCAACCGTTTTTTTTTCTCTCTTCTCTTACATAAATTTTTCTTTTAAAAACTTAAAACTTCCTTCAATTAAATAACTTCTTTCTTTCTTATCTAAATTTCTTCTTTCAAATTCTAAAGCAAAATTTTATTTAAAAAAATTTTTTTTTCTTCTCTCTCTCCTAAATCTTAATAATATTTACCTACAATAAATAAAATAAAATAAAATAGAATAAAACTAAAATACAATTCTACTTTTCTACTTCTTTCCATCTCTCCTTTTTGTTTCAAATTTTTTCTTTTAATTTTTCTCGAACCAATCTTTTCATCTTCTCCAAAACTACCATTATCTCCTTCCTGCATTTCTCAAATACCTCCTCCTCTCCTACTGGAACCACCTCTCCAATCTCCAAGAGTTCCTCTGTCACATAAAAGGAAGCAGCGTCGATAATTGTGTCGACCTCCCCACACAACTCTTCTGCGAACCTTACTCGTCGACCCTGACGAGGCTTCTTCGACCACACCTGGCCCAGTGTGTCTTCAGGTTCTTCGACGCCACCCGTGACCGGAGGGTTTTCCCCAGTTGGAAAAAGCAACGCAGGCTCCCCAATTGGGTCTTTGATGGTATTTGATGTCTAAAAAAAACTCATCAGTAACCTCATCCTTTAAAAAAAAACAAAAAACAATTAAAAGCTTACTTCGAAGATGGGGTCAGGTTCTAAGAATAACCTTGGCGCCACCTCTACCTCTGCTTCTCTTTCCTCCTCGTCATCTTCAATGACCACCCGTCGTTTCTTGGGTGCCCGCCCTGGAACAGGGACTTCATTTTCATCTTCCTCCACCAATTTGTCAACCTCTTCTTCGACAACCCTCTTCGAACTCGTGGCCTGGGTTACCCAGGTTGTGATCTTGTTGTCGAGCTCCTTATCATTCTCCCCCACCGATTGTTCATCTCCAACCGAGACATCCCAAATGTCTTCGACCACCTCTTTCATTTTAGGGATTACCCAAAACTTGGTCTTGGTAAACCGTTGTTCGATCTCTGCGTTCTTCGTCAACGCATTGCACACCACTCGTCGCCAACGGCAAAACTCGCATTTCTGGCGAGGGCCTCGAGTCGCCGTACTTTCGACACAGAAGTATTCCATGCTTTCACAAGCCGTGCAAGCTTGGGAAAATTGTCGCGTAATCATTCCCCCATCCGCTTTAGGGTGTGGAGGCGTAGATGTGGGAGTGGGGCAATTCATTATAAAAGGGAAATTAATAAGTAAGAAGAAAAATATATATGGAGGAAGGGAAACTAGTGTGAGAAGATGGCTCAAGCTCAACGGAGTTTGCAATTCTTATACCCAGGCATCTGTCACGCTCCACGTGACACTCGAGTCAAAAGCAGCTCATTAAATCAATAATATTGAGTCCTAAATCTATACTCGAAGCGCAGAAAGCAATTCTCCATAGCAACTGCGATTCCCCTTTGTGTACTTACTATTTAACTGCGCTAGCCTAAACTCTGAATCTAAATTAGTCAATCTCCTAATAGGGTACCTTAGTCTCCTTTTCAATAAGCGACGCATAGCGCTAGGATAAACGTAATAGTAAAGTAGTAGTTTTCATTAAAAGTTGTGTTAATTAATTAAAAAAGGGGTAAATTGAGCATGGACGGATATTTAGCGAAGAGGGTCTAAGTGTATGTTAGTAATGGTCAACGGTATGGGAATGGTGCGATGAAAGGGAGGTCAATGCGAGGAGGAATAAAGGATATAAAAGGGTTGGGTATTTGGTTCGATATTCCTTAGAATTAAATTATAAAACGTATTTACATTAATAGTGGTAAAATCTTTAAGTTAAATCATTGTTATTGTATCTTTCTTTTATTTTCTCAATATTCATTTCTAAATCCTAAATCTTTGAGTATTGAGTTTCCAACCCTTCGTGAGATTTTAAGAATTCCTATTACCTTTGAAACTATTTTATAATTCTTCTCGAACGAACCTCAAACCTGTATCTCTTACCTCAAGTGACCTTCGAATCACTTCCTCGAATCATTCCTCTGTGCTTCGAAGAAGTTTCTAAATCTCTCATCTCACTTTCAGGAACACCCTTGACTTTGTGCAAAGGTCTTCCGGTGACAGATCAATCGGCCTCATTTGCGACTATTGATTTGGCTATTTAAATGCATAAAAATAATACTTTTCAAAATTGGTGTTTTTTATGCCAGAAATGGCTTTGTGTACTGGCCACATACTGCCTGCTTTTTTCCCCTGTGAATAGCTTCATTTTTAGCAAAGTTAACTTTTTCACACTATAATTACCCCACATTCTACACCCACTGTGTGGAAACACCCTAAAATAGGCAACAGGCGCTTATTTAGTGTCCTAGCTTAATTAATAGTGCATTGACCTTGTATATATGCACCAATTTCATTAATAACCTCACTCTTGGCGTCTTATTTCATCACCAGGCTTAAATTTGCCTAATTTTATTCAAGGATTTACCTGTGCAAGCGCCTTTTAAGGACTGCATGTAGTTACACCACATCTCACGCTCTTTTTTGGGTTTTTGGGTGGTTTCTCAGTCAATATTGGTTATTTTTGGATGTGAATTTCACGTAGTATAATGTCAGGATTAGCCCCTCCATTTATACAGTAAATCCCACTTATTATTAAGCTATTATTAACCTTAAAAATTCTCCTTTAGTCTTTTATATCATTGTTTTATACGCATATACTCTCTTTTTGTCTTTTTCTTTAATTTTGATGGATTTCCCTTATTATCACAGGATTTTGACAGTTTTTACTTGTCTAATTATGTCATGGGTCACTAGGAATGTTGATGGGCATGTCTATTAGTTTTTTGAGGTGTCATTAACTGTATATTGGATGGTACATCAAGGGATTTATTGGGGAACTCAGTGTTTATAAAAGGAGGAGGTTTTTGGGTCTTGTTTCTACATTCTTTATCATTAAAATTTAACCAATATAACCAAAAAATTACAATACATATCAATCAGTAATTTTATAAGACTTTTGAATAGTATCTGAATTATAAAATCTATTTTTCTACCAACCAAAAATATTGTAAGCCATATATAAAATAGTGAGAATTATATTACTGAGACCTTTAATTTTGATTATATTTTACTACTTGTTAGATTTAAACTACAGTACTCATATAGGACCATTAAAATCTTCTAGACAACTGAACATTCAAGCTAGTTCACGTCTTTGTACTTGACCATAGCCTGACAATAACCTTGATTTTATCCTTCATCAAGCACACATTGAGCACACATTGATCCAACATAAGCTTTTGAATATACAATATTATTATCAATTTAGAGGAAGAAAATTATTCCTTAACAAACCTAATCATTACTTTGCATTCAAAATTTAAACCATAAAATTATGAAAGTAAATTTAATTTACAATAATAATATCTTTTACTACATAATTGTAACAATAGATAAATTTAGCAAATTTTTTTATCACAAATATTAATAAATATAGGGATTGAAATAACTAATGCCATTCCTATTTTCAAATTTTAAAAAGATTATAGTAACTTCTCACTTCTAATTTATTAAGTCTTTTCAAAACTAAATTTTGTATAATTTATTAAATTTTACCTAAAATATAAGACCTACAGGCTATTGAAAATAAAATCTTCAGTTACTCAACTAAAAGAAATATTTTTATTTAAATAAAAATAAAAATAGTCCTTAAAGTGTATAACTTGAATGGTTTTTATGGAAATTAATATGCAAGTTTTCCGATTTAAAAATTTAATGCTTATACAAATCACTTTCCCAAGTTTTGGTATGAGTACATGTGAAATTGTAACTGCATTTAAAATTGGAAACCAATATAATGACAAAATTATTTACAAAATTTATTTCAATTTAATTTTTATGTGTAAAAATTTTTGAAAGTAATATTTTATTCATCTTCTTAAAGATCTCTTCCTCCTCTACCCATCTAATTTTTAATAGGGGGTCTCAAACTTGAACAAATATGCCTGGTGCATTTCATTTGAAAACCACCACATAAACACACCATGAAACATGGCTGATTTGGTACATGAGACTTAAACATGGGGCCAAATATTTCCTACTTTAGTTAAAATTTTCCAACCACATCACAGCCAACCAGTATAAAGATCCTCTCAATTCACCACACATCACATCTTTCCCCTCCCACTTTTTTGATACAAATTTTTACACATGGTGCCCAAGTAAATTTTGAGCTTTTCATTACTTTCTTTATCAAAAATTCCTGAACAAATTTATATCCTCAAAACTTAGTCATCATGCCAAGAACACTACAAAATTGTCAACACAACCCTTTTAAATATTTTTTTCATGCTCTCAAAATGATCAAGTAGCATGTATTTTCCACTTGGGTTTGTTTTATTTTTGCATATTGACTTTTATTTTGAATTTTCACTAAAAGCATAATTTTTCCCTTCCTGATTCATTTTGGTTAATCATCTCAACAAGAAGTTGGATATTTCAGAAATTACATAATTTTTTGTTCTTTCTGTTTTTCAATGATCCCTCATATCCTTTTATTCATCTTCTCTCACTTCCTTAACTCTTCTTCTATTTCTTTTATCCATCACTTCCTGAACTTCTATCTGGTCCTTTTACATCTTTGAAGACATCTCATCAGATAAGTCATCCTCCCAACATTCTTTTTTTCAATTTTAACTGATTTTCTTTTTTTGAATTTGTTTTTGTTATTTTTTCTATTTCTTTTTTTGTGTTCTCAAATCTCATTTCCACTTTTAAGAAGGTTCTACATAAGCCTAGCTCTCATATCCAACAAGCAACATCTGATTTGGTTCACTGGTTGTTGAGATATTTATCATCCACTTGGCTCAAACTTTCATCAACTTTATTTAAATCTTCTCAAGTAGGTATTACTCTGGAACATATATAATATTATAAAAAATATAGGTAGCTAAAATAGATCTTTTTAGAGCATTGATAATACCTGGCTTTAATTTTTATAACCCTTTTTTGATTTTCTTTTAAGTCAAAAATAAAAGGTCAGAAATAGGGTTAGGGTTTTTTAAATGACATATCCTTTTGTTGGAAGAATATACAGAATCATGGGTCTTATTTCCAGCAAATGGTGTTAAATTTGGTACAGTAATTGCTGAGATAACTGCTTCCAAAGTTGAATCTTGTTTCATGGACTAATTTACATTTTTTAAGTTCAATTTTGCATAATATGCATATAGGGCTTATGCAATCTATTTCAAATAATACTTCAGGATTTTGGCTCTTATTTGATCAGCTAAATATCAGTTTTGGATGAGTCCTTCCTATTTTGTAATTTTTTTATGAGGATGAATATTTAAATTTTCTGGATTTTGGCTCATTCAAATCTCACATTATTTTGATTACAGGTTCTCTATAGGCTTGAATTTCATTTCCAGAAAGCATAATCAGTTTCGGATCAGAAATTTCTGAGATATCTACTTTTAAAGTTGAGACTTTTTATGTAAAATGATTTACATTTTTGAATTTTGATATTCCGTAATATGCATGTTTTTTCTGATACTTTTCATTGTACCACTCTTAAGGTATGTCAATTCCTCAATTGTTTTTTATCATTTGTTTCCTTAATTTTTCTTCTTTATAAATCATTTTTTCGCTTATTTGTTGATGTTTTGGATTTTTTTCAGGATATGACATCATCAAATCTATTTGGAACTCCTCTCAGCATAATCATCAATCAAAAATCCAAGAGATAATCATCAAACTACCAAGGAAACTCCTTGTTTGATATCTTGTAAAAAGTGTTCTCATTTTTTTGGAATCTTGTGAAAAACTTACTTGTTTTGGTTTCTCATTCCAGATCAACTAGAGTCTGATAAACCAGGTAAGTAAAGCAAGGGGGAAGGGCCCTATTTATACTAAATATTTCAGGAGGGGTTCCAAATATGGTAATTAGAAGATTTTCCATTTTTTTTATTTCATAAATTTTTAAATTATCAATTATTAAATATAATCAAACAAATAAAACTTTTGTGAAATTGAGCCTTGCTGCTGTATAAATTTGTTCATTTAATTATTTATTTGTATTGAGTGGATGAATTGTCAATACATTGCTTGTCATATTATTTATTTGGCTTTGGTCACATCTGAAATCATTAGCAGGTGGAATTGTGAATCCCATTACTTTTACTTGGCTGATCATATTTTTTTATTGATTGATTTAAGAATTTATGAAATTAAAATGAAAATTTGGTAATCTTTACCCCCTCCCACAGTGAATTGCATGGGGAGGTATGGTGATTTTTTTTTCTTACATAAATATTTTTTTGACATGAAAAAAATGGCAATCTCCACCCCCTCCCACAGTAAAATTCAGGATGAGGTATTGCCATTTTTTTTCAGACAGAAAAAAAATTTTTGACATGAAAAAAATGGCAATCACCACCCCCTAATACAGTGAAATGCAGGGGAGGGTATCACCAAATTTCTAGATTTAGAAAAAGAAAAATTGTTAATTTATGTATCTTGTACATAAGGGTTGGTTAATGAAGCTGTTGAAAAACCATATTTAACCAAATTATTAATAGAAATCCAGAAAGAATTTTAGTCATGTAGATATGGAGAAAAACATTACTTGTCATGGTGGACTCTATTGTGTAGAAGAATTTCAAGGTGTTCCAAGGATGATAATAATGGATTTAAAGGACTCAAAATAATGTACGTATTTCTCTTATAGTTTTTAAGATTTATTACTCAATTTTTAGAGGTAAGATTTTTAATTATTATTATAATTATTGATTCAGAATTATGAGATGTAAATACTAAGTCAGTAATAAATAGTAATAAATTGTTAATAGTAGTAATGGTTTGTAAAATTGTAAGTAAAAAGGAATGAATCAAAAATCACAAAAAGAAAGGGCCTTTTATAGGCAAAATGTGAGGAAAAAAAACACGGTATTAATATCTCCTAATACAAGAGTATGAGAGAGAAAACTTAAATAAAAGAAAGTATGTGAAATAATAGAACCTGTACTAAATAGTGCATAAATAAAAGTTTTGATTTTATTAGATATAAAAACTATGAACCCTTTATTCCGTCACCATTTAGTGTGAGAATCATTTGATTTGAAATATAGAATCAATAAAATCTAATTAAAGGAGTTTGAAAAATTAGTTTTTTCTTTTTATAATTTTATATATATTTTTAATACTAATTTTTATTCCCATCTCATCTGTATTATTGAACACGGTGTTTGGGAGTAAAAATATATGTATGACAATTACTTATTTTTATTAATTATTTACTTATTGTACTTAGTTAGTTAATTGTAATTAATACATAAGTATTTAATAAATAATTAATTATTAATAAGGATCTCAAAGGCGTAACTTCACCTCAGTAAGATAATTAATTATTTTACTGGGTAAATCTAGTACCCTGGCTGACACTCCCTCACTCTAAAAAAACAATAAAAAAAATGCTATGATTTTTTCTTTTTATACTTTTTTAATAGAGTAGGAAGATTTGATATCTCCTTCCCAGGTATCCAAGAATCATATTCAGATGATTTATTCTTGAATCTTAATAAGTATTCTGTACCTTTTTCAGCAGTGACTATTCTGTCATTTAGAATCTTATCAATGTCTGCTGTTTCAGTGATTTCATTTGGGGTTTTCTTTGGTCTTCCCCTCATTTTCGGAAATAAATCACTATTGGATGTATTAGGTTTCAGAAGAGATATTGGAAAAACAGGATGTTTTCTGTAATATGGAGAATACAAAATAACCTTAACTGCATTATCTCCAATCATTCTTCGAACAACAAATGGACTAACAAATGGGTCTTTCAATTTATTAAAACTTTGTAAATTGAAGTGGACTGTAGAAATCAACACTTCATCACCCTTTTTAAAAGTGTATTTTATATGGGATTTGTCCCATATCTTCTTCTCATATTCAAATGATTTTTCAATACATTTTTGAGCATGATTTCTGCAAAGTTGTTTCATTTGAAGAAAAGATTTAACACAAGGATGTATATCCAATTTAGGTATTTTGTTATTGAGAATTTGGGCAGGAGTATTTGGAACATATCCAAGACAGAGCTCAAAAGGCTTTCTTTGAGTAACATAATGAAGAGTGCTATTATAAGAAAATTCAAGCCCAGGAAGTAAGGTAACCCAATCATGAGTTAATCTGTCATTATCTTTATACTCAAGGCCAAAGGCACAATACCTTCTAATCATGTCCTCTAAAGTCTGAATCATTCTTTCAGCCAAGTCATCAGTCTGTGGATTATGGGCAGTAGAAAGTTTCAGATCACAACCACAAACATCCATCAGAGATATCCAAAATTCAGAAGTAAATTTAGGGTCTCTGTCAAAGATTATGGCTTTAGGAAAACCAGCAGTATTAAACATATGAGACCACCATAAGAAGGCTAATTCTTTAGTGTAAACATCCTTGTGGGTAGGGATAAATTTACACATTTTTGTGAATCTGTCCACAATAACCCAACAAGAGTTATAACTTTCTTTACCAGAAATAGGTAATCCTGTTACAAAATCCATGTTGATTATTTACCATGGTGCATCAGGAGGTTCAATATATTGCATTAATCCTGCTCTTTTACCAGTTAATCTTTTTGATTTTTGGCAAGAATCACAAGATTCATCATATAATTTGGTGTCCTCAGACATATTAACCCACCAAGCAGTGTTTTTAATTCTGATCATTGTTTTTTCAAGATCAAAATGTCCAGCTAATATGTCATCATGACAAATTTTCAAGATGATTTCTCTCATAGAAGGACGAATAACAATGACATTACTCAACTTTATTCTATAATATAGATATCCTTCATCAATTGAAAATTTACCTTTTTCCAAAGTCTTCTGGTACTTTAGTGGAAGGGTTTTAATCAATGCTTGTATTGAAGCATTCTTTGGATCATTTAATATGGTGAATAACTTTTTTAAGTCAGTGTCCTTATCATATGAATCCAGAATAAGCTGCAATAGCTCTTCCTCCATTTCAACCACATATATACCATAAATATGAATAATTTCATCCTCAGGGTCATATGCAGGATTAGAGTAATCATTTGGTAAAGGTAACCTTGATAACATATCCAAATTTGAGTGAACATTACCAGCCCTATGAATAAATTTCATTCTCCCTCTGTACTCTTGAACAGCTAACTGCCATCTGAACATATGTCTGTTAGGTGTTTTCAAATTTAAAAGGGATTTAACTGCACTGCAGTCAGTGACAAGTTCAAATTTCTGGTCATCTAGGTAATAATGTAGCTTTTCTAGAGCCCACACTACAGCTAAACATTCCAATTGAGTAGCACCATATTTCAATTGACTATTTCTCAAGGTCCTTGAAATATAACAAATTACTACTTCTGATACTTTATCATTCATCACTTGTTTTTGATGGAGGGCAGCACCCAGACCAATAAAACTGGCATCAGTATATAAAACAAATGGTTGAGTAAAGTCAGGTAAAGCAAGAATAGGTGCTGACATCAAACAGTGTTTCATAGTGTCAAAAGCTCTTTGTCTTTCAGTATTCCAGACAAAAGTAAAATCCTTTCTAGTTAATTGGGTAAGGGGTAAAGCTATGACTTGGTAATTTTTAATATACTGTCTATAGTATCCACACATCCCCAAAAAACTTTGGAGCTCTCTAACCGTAGTAGGAGCCTTCACCTGTTGTATGGCTGCCACTTTGTTTTGGTCAACACATATCTGTGAGCCTGAAACAACATGACCAAGAACTTTTAAGGAATGGAAACCAAATTTACATTTCTTCAAAGCAAGTGTCATATTTATTTCATCCATTTTCTGGAATAATTTACACAGGTGGTTAAGATGGTCCTCAATTTTTTTTGAGAATATAATGATATCATCAATATAAACTATCAACCATCCTTCAATAATCTCTTGATGGAATGTGTTATCCATGACTTTTTGGAAGACTGAAGGGGCATTTTTAGGGACAAAAGGCATCCTAATATACTTATAAATACCCATATGAGTAGCAATCATCAGAAAATTCTTAGAATTTTTTGCAACAGGTACCTTGTGATATCCCTTGTTACCATCTAAACAGCTGATATATTTAGCTCCCTGTAAAGTAGCATGTATAGAGCTAATTCTAGGTAAGGGGTAGATATCATCAACAGTATAAGTATTTAGTGCTCTATAATCACCACATAAACTGGCTTTATCTTTCTCATAAGAAATTAGGACAGGTGAGATAACACAATATTTAGGTGTTTCAACTACCTTTTCAATAATATTCATTTTCAAAAGGGTAGAGATATTGTCTTCAATATCTTTTCTCTTTGTGAGAGAAGCAGGATAAGGCTTCTTCTTTAAACTAGGTGGTATATCAGTTAATGGACAAGACAATGAAAGTTTCATTTCCTCTTTAACTAATCCCAGTTCATGTGACCCATGAGCAAAGGCCATAGGAAAGACTTTATCAAGTTAATGATGGAATCTTTATCCTCACCAGAAAGTTGTTCCCCAAAAGAGGCATTGTCAATTTTAGACATAAGGGCATGCATTTCTTTTGTAGATCTTCCTTTATATTGAACTACAGAATTACATGTGTTCAATTCTGGTTTTAATAATTTTTTAGGGGAGGAAATCTTAAATTTTCTCTTCCAATTCATCCTTATTGTGAAACATTGGTTTGAAGGATCCAATTTTATGCCATACTTGGTTAAAATATCATTCCCTATAATAAACCAATTGCTTAAGTTATCATTTTTCATGACAACAAAATCACAAATAGTTCTTACAAAACCATGGTTGTATTTAAAAAACACTGTGGCTATATATTTACCAATGGGGGACAAAACAGAGCCATACCCTTTCCAATTTTCAGAAATGATAGGCATCAGTTTTGATTTATAGTCTTGATCCACTGAAGCAAGTGCTCTTTCAGATACTACATTTCCTGCAGCTCCAGAATCCAGAACAACTTCAATGCTGGTTTCATTGATCAAGACTGGTGCCTTGAGAGGGGCAATAACAATTGAGTTATCCTCAATGTTCTTTATGATCTCAGCATCTTCAATGGTAGATAAATCATTATTATCAATATCAATAGTATATAAATAATGTATATCCTCTTCCAGAATCAAGATTTCTTGTTGAGATTCATATGAAATATTGCTGGCACACTCACTTGAAGTATCCTCCAGTGCTACTGTGTCATCATAATGCTCCTCTGTTTGTTCTACAAGATTTATCTTCTTGTAACAAACATGGCCCTTCTGCCAGCGTTTGCTGCACTTGAAAACAAGTGTTTGTTGCATACTTTTTAGGTGCAACAGGGGCAGAAGGCTTCCCAACCTTTTCCAGAGGTTTCTGTTGAAAAGTTGAGGGTTTTTCCCAAGTGGTTCTAGGAATGAATCTTCTGGCATCATACTTGTTGTTTAGAAGAATCTCATTACAAGTATTGATGAAAGAAGAATGTTCTCTGGTGAACTCAGTCCTAGCCACTATCAAGTCTCTCAAAGACATTGGTAATTTATAAAGGATCCTGTCCTTCCATAACTCAAACTCCATCTTTGGGTACGTAGCTCTTAAGATTTTAACAAGTTTCATTAAGAACTCAATAGGTTTATCAGTGGAAGAGCTATATCTAGTTTCCTCATACTACCTTTGTTGAGCCATCCTGAACTTTGAGCCACCAAATTGTGCTTTAATCAATTTTTTCCAATCTTCCTATGACTAGTCATTCCTATCCAGGAGAACAGATTCATACCACATTAGGGCAACATTGGTAAACAAAGAAATTAACTTAGACACAAATTCCTCATCTGGGAGTGTGTAAGAGTTTTTCAAGTTATCAATTCTGCAAATAAATTGTTGCCAATCAGAAGAAGAATCACCATCAAATGTTGGATATTGGTCAAGTTTTGGCCAATTCTTTTGATTTGAAGGAGTTTCATTAGTACTAGCTTGTTTATGAGTAAGAAGCAGCTGTAACTTCTCCAATTGGGCTGTAATCTCATTGTTCAATCCCTCTGTTGAAGATCCTGGTGCATCATCAATTTTTGATGGAAACTCAGTGGTATCAACAGGTATTTCTGGATCTATTTTTATTTTAGATGAACTAGCCACAGGTAATATTTGAGCATCATGCATTATATGTTCCTTCACAGAAATGTCATTCAACAATGAATTCAATTTTTCTTCAATGGATGTTAGTCTTGTTTTCGTGCTTGGAAGAATAGATAAACTCTCATTGATAGTTGCAAAAGATAACTGATTTTTATTTTGAAAAGATGAATAATGGTCATTAAATCTCTTCAGATTCATCTTATCTATCTCCAGCTCTTCACAATAGATAGATAAAGTATCTTTCAGTTTAGATAAATCATTTTTGATATTTTGCCACAAAGCAACCTTCTTTTCATGAGTTGCCTTATAGTTAAAAAAATCATCAGAAACTTTCTGCAATTCACTCCTTAAGGATTGATAACCTTGCTCAGTTAATAAACCATTAAACTTCTGAGTTTATTGCATATTTTTAATAATATGATTCTGCTTTGCAATAATATATCTCAAGTACTCATCATTAATCTTTGCTACATCAGGAGTGTGTCTCAATAAGGAAACTGAGTAACTTTCCAGACTCTCATAAAACTCAGGGTCAAGAGTTTCATCAATTACAGCCATATCAGGGTTAATCATTGAAGTAGAAATTAAAAGTAAAGGATTAGATACATGAGTGATTTGTCTACTACTCCCAGCCTCTACTGGTCTTAAGGTTTCATCTTCCGTTCCAGATTTACCTGAAGGAACAGAATCAGCTACAAGAAATGGCACTTGAGAATCAATAGAGGGGCTTACCAAGGTTTTCTGGGTATGACCATATTGGGCTTCCTTCTTCTTTTGCCTCCTTGATAGGGGTGAGGAGGTGTGGGGTTGACCTGGGTGGGTCTTGATGGACCTGCCTGAGGTAACTGATGCTGGTTTTGAGACAGGTTGTCCCACTGGGTGTTTAACCAGTCCCACTGCCACTTTGACACTTCCACCTTCTCTTGGGACTGGGGAGCCAATTGTTGTTGATCCCTGGGGGGAAGAGGTTTCTTCTTCTCTTGAAGAAAGGTATCTATTTTTCTTACCTTCTCTTCCAGAGCATTTACCTTTGCCTTTAGTCTCAAATTTTCTGTTTTTAACTCCTTTATGTGAGATGACAGGTTCTTTACCTGTTGAGGCAATGGCATCTTTTTTATTTTGAAGCCTTTTGGAAGTTCTTCTTGTGGGTTTATCACGGGCTTCTGATCCTAAGTTGTTTCTACTAGGACTTTCACATCTTCCATCTCCACATCCTGTTTGGGGCAAGGATTTATTAGTCTGAGAAATTTTTCTTGTTAAAGGATAACTTACAGAAGTAGGCTTATCATAATCAATCAATTCAAGCTCCTCTTCATGTGCAGCAGAACTACTTTGGTCATTCATTTTAAGATTTAACTAAAATGAAGAAAAGAGACAATAAGATGAATTAGTTTTTTATTTTTTTTTAATTGTTATTTAACAGAAATAAAATAAAAATAAAAAAAATTTTTTCTGGATAAAAATCAACTAAAAATAATTTAATTTATTGATTCAAAAATAATTTAAAACCAGGATTATAATATAATCAACTGAAGAAATAAATTAAATTTTTATTAATAATTATTTTCTGGATTTAAATCAACTAAATAATTACCAGGACTCATTGTCAACTGAAGTAATCAAATATGAGTATTTATTAATTAAAAAAAATTTTTATTGAACTTAATTACCAGGACTTGATGTCAACTGAAGTAAAATATGAATTTTTTATTAATTAAAAAATATTATTGTCAGGAAAATTTGTCAACTGGAACAATTAAAATTTAAAAATAATCAGGACAAAATGTCAGCTGAAAACTTAATAATTAATATTAAAATATAATTGTTTATTACTTCTGGGACTAAGAACACTTATTGCTCTATTATTTTCAACCAGGAAAAAAAAATATAATAAAAAAATTAATTCCAAATTACCAGACACCTCCCCCTATAAATTGAGCAAATTAATGCCACTTACAGAGTGCTGAGTAAAAGGAAATACATAGAGAATGAAGAGTGAAAAGTGACCCACTAATAGTAATTTCAATAATTACCATGAAATATATGACATTTATTCAATATATGAACCTAATTTTTGGAGCGCCGTTTGATTCCTGTTTGCAGAAAAAAAAATCTGTCAAGTGATTTTTGACGTTCATCGTTTTGTTGTTTACTCATCCTTACAGGTACCTCGATGGAGATGGTCCCACGGCCTCCAGTCCTCAATATATTGATGTGCTGTGGACAATTTGGAAAGGCCCCCAATTGTCAAGGTGGAATCTATTGTCTAGAAGAATTTCAAGGTGTTCCAAGGATGATAATAATGGATTTAAAGGACTCAAAATAATGTACGTATTTCTTTTATAGTTTTTAAGATTTATTACTAAATGTTTAGAGGTAAGATTTTTAATTATTATTATAATTATTGATTCAGAATTACGAGATGTAAATACTAAGTCAGTAATAAATAGTAATAAATTGTTAATAGTAGTAATGGTTTGTAAAATTGTAAGTAAAAAGTAATGAGTCAAAAAGCACAAAAAGGAAGGGCCTTTTATAGGCAAAATGTGAGAAAACAAAACACGGTATTAATATCTCCCAATACAAGAGTATGAGAGGGAAAACTTATATAAAAGAAAGTATGTGAAATAATAGAACCTGTACTAAATAGTGCGTAAATAAAAGTATTGATTTTATTTGAAATATAAATTATGAACCCTTTAGTGCCTCACCTTTTAGTGTGAGAATCATTTGATTTGAAATATAGAATCAATAAAATCTAATTAAAGGAATTTGAAAAAGTAGTTTTCTTTTTATAATTATATATATATTTTTAATACTAATTTTTATTCCCATCTCATCTGTATTATTGAACACGGTGTTTGGGAGTAAAAATATATGTGGGAAAATTACTTATTTTTATTAATTATTTACTTAGTGTACTTAGTTAGTTAATTGTAATTAATACATAAGTATTTAATAAATAAATAATTATTAATAAGGATCTCAAAGGCGTGGTTTCATCTCAGTAAGATAATTAATTATTTTACTGGGTAAGTCTAGTAGCCTGGCTGACATTACTTATAAATTAAATACAAAACATTTAATCAACTGTAATCCTAAAAAATAGCAAGAGTAGAAGCATGCAATGTATATAAGTGTCAGTATAGTCTAGTATATTAGTATGATATAATAGTATTTATTTATGGTCCTATTAATTATTGATAAATGATTTAGTGATTAAACCTCAGGGGAAGACTAATAGAATAGTTATACTCAAGTAAAACTCACAATACTTGGATTTAAATGCGTGCTAGTGGTGGAAAATAGAAGAATAAAATACAGTTATAGCTTATATAAAGATAATATCAATTTATAAGGGCTTTATAATACATTTCTGAATGCTAATAATTGTATTGTAGTGGTTTTTTGAATTGTAGTAATTGAATGATGATAATAAACCGTCAAAATCCCTCCTTACTTATACCCAAATCCACTGGAGTGCACAGACCTTCAATCCAGATGATGTCACTGCTATCCCTGGCAATTACAGCACTGTGAGGGCTCATCACTTCCCCATGGTGTCCACTTCAAGCAGTTTCAACACCCAGACCTCCAGTAAGGACCCTCCATCACTATTAATAATAACACAGATCCATACCATAAATAGAAAACCCAGATAAAAGCGGATACCATAAAGAAACAGGTAAAATAAATAATCAAAAAGAGATTTAATGAAACTAAAAGCATATAAAGGAAACAATCAAAATATCCAAGCCCCCAATAACATCCCCAAGCATCCATATTAACCCAGAAACATCCTTCCAACCCATAAATCCGTGAATAACCATCCAAGGAAGTAATTTTAGTTGTCCAAACTGGGTGTATGCACCTGATATAGGTGTCTATGCTTCTGTAGGCGTTGTGAGTCCACTGATTTCGTCCATATGACCTAAAATAAGCAGAAAAACAAAGGTTATAGGCTATTAAGGGGCTAAAACCCACTTATATACCTAAATATACATAATATACTGCATATTTCACTGAATATGAGATTTATGTATACATATAAGCTTATGTATGTCAATAATTACTTCATATCACTTAAGATAAGTATATTATGACTCCATTAACACCTTAATAAATATTATTAGGCCATGGATAAGCTATTTAAACTATTATAAGTTATATAATAGAATAATAATTATATATATATATAATAAAATAATATATATTAATATTTTAACCTTATTTTTAAGATATAAGCTTAATCTACTTAAGGTTATCTTATTTTAAACATAAGAAATACTCAGTCCTAAGGATATTTAGGCTGACACTCCCTCATCCCAAAAAAACAATAAAAAAATGTTAAGACATTTTAATTAAAGCTAAGGAGTGAAATAATAATAAAAAAAAAATTTTTATAATACATATACTGAATGAACAGTATTATCTAGATTTAAATTTTTTCAAGAGATTTTTAAGATCAGAGATTTCATTTTCTGTAATCCACTGGTCATATTCACTTGATTTATTTTTAAATCTTAATAGATACTCAACTCCCTTTTCTTTAGTAAGGTGTCTCTTTTTAAGTATCTTTTCAATTTCTGCCTTTTCTACTATTTCTTCAGGCTGCTGTTTATGCCTTCCTGATCTTCTTGGAAACAGAGAAGTATCATTAGAATGGTATGGTTTTATAAGATAAATAGGAAATACTGGATGTTTTCTATCATAAGGTGCATATAGAATAACCTCAACAGCATTATTACAAACCATCTTTTTAACTACAAATGGTCCAATGAATGGATCCTTCAATTTAACATTACCATTTAAATTGAAATGTAGCGTTGAAATAAAGACTTCATAACCCTCTTTGAACGTTTGTTCTTTATGGGCTTTATCCCATCTTTTCTTTTCATACTCAAAAGCCTTATTTATACATTCTTGAGCATGTTTTCTGCATAATTCCTGCATCTGAAGAAAAGATTTAGTACCTGGATGAATATCCAATGTAGGTAACTTATTAAGAGTTTTAGCAGGGGTATTAGGTACATAACCCAACCATAACTCAAATGGCTTTTTGCCAGTGACAGAATGGACTGTACTATTATATGCAAATTCTAAACCAGGGATAAGGGTTACCCAATCATGCGTGAATTTGTCATTGTCTTTAAAATTAAGACCAAAAGCACAGTATCTTCTTATCATATCTTCTAAGGTTTGTATCATTCTTTCTGCTAGCCCATCAGTTTGTGGATGGTGTGCTGTAGAAAGTTTTAATTGACACCCTGAAACATCCATAAGTGACGTCCAGAACTCAGAAGTAAATTTAGGATCTCTGTCAGAAACTATTGCTTTGGGGAAACCTGCTGTATTTAACATTTGTGTCCACCATAAAAAAGCTAAGTCCTTTGCAGAAACCTCTTTGTGGGTAGGAATAAATTTACACATCTTTGTAAATCTAACTACAATTATACAGCAGGAGTTATAACTCTTATGCCCTGCTATTGGCAAACCTGTTACAAAGTCCATGTTAATGATTTCCCATGGAGCTTTTGGTTGCTCAATTTGTTGTAATAAACCAGCTCTTTTTACTGTTAATCTTTTAGATTTTTGACAAGAATCACATGTTTCAACATATTTCTGAACATCCTCAGACATGTTAATCCACCAAGCTGTGTTTTTTATTCTGGTTAATGTTTTATGGTAGTCAAAATGACCTTCTAATATATCATCATGAAATATACTTAACATTAACTCCTTCATTGAAGGGGGAATTACAATTACATTACTTAATTTTTTCCTGTAATATATAAAACCATCCTCAATGGAAAATTTTCCTTTCTCTAATGCCTCTTTATACTTAATTGGTAATGTTTTTATTAAAACATTCATTGAAGAATTAGATGGATTGTCAGTACAGTCTAGTATATAAGTATGATATAATAGTATTTATTTATGGTCCTATTCATTATTGATAAATGATTTAGTGATTAAACCTCAGGGGAAGACTAATAGAATAGTTATACTCAAGTAAAACTCACAATACTTGGATTTAAATGCGTGCTAGTGGTGGAAAATAGAAGAATAAAATACAGTTATAGCTTTTATAAAGATAATATCAATTTATAAGGGCTTTATAATATATTTCTGAATGTTAATAATTGTATTGTAGTGTTTGTTTGAAGGATAGTAATTGAATGATGATAATAAACCGTCAAAATCCCTCCTTACTTATACCCAAATCCACTGGAGTGCACAGACCTTCAATCCAGATGATGTCACTGCTATCCCCGGCAATTACAGCACTGTGAGGGCCCATCACCTCCCCATGGCGTCCACTTCAAGCAGTTTCAACACCCAGACCTTCAGTAAGGACCCTCCATCACTATTAATAATAACACAGATCCATACCATAAATAGAAAACCCAGATAAAAGCGGATACCATAAAGAAACAGGTAAAATAAATAATCAAAAAGAGATTTAATGAAACTAAAAGCATATAAAGGAAACAAATAAAATATCCAAGCCCCTCCCCAAGCATCCATATTAACCCAGAAACATCCTTCCAACCCATAAATCCGTGAATAACCATCCAAGGAAGTAATTTTAGTTGTCCAAACTGGGTGTATGCCCCTGATATAGGTGTCTATGCTTCTGTAGGCGTTGTGAGTCCACTGATTTCTTCCATATGACCTAAAATAAGCAGAAAAACAAAGGTTATAGGCTATTAAGGGGCTAAAACCCACTTATATACCTAAATATACATAATATACTGCATATTTCACTGAATATGAGATTTATGTATACATATAAGCTTATGTATGTCAATAATTACTTCATATCACTTAAGATAAGTATATTATGACTCCATTAACACCTTAATAAATATTATTAGGCCATGGATAAGCTATTTAAACTATTATAAGTTATATAATAGAATAATAATTATATATATATATAATAAAATAATATATATTAATATTTTAACCTTATTTTTAAGATATAAGCTTAATCTACTTAAGGTTATCTTATTTTAAACATAAGAAATACTCAGTCCTAAGGATATTTAGGCTGACAATAAGAGAGATTCAAAGCATTTTTTTACAATCAAAATATTTATTTCCATCTCTGATCTAGAAGAGGTTTTCAAGATGGGTAAATGTGCCACCATTTCAATTTGAACTAAATTGACAAAGTGTAACACACATTTGAATAGGAGGATCTCTTTATGGACAACAATAATCATTTCTGAAAATTGAGTGATCTTTTATCAGTTCAAGTAACTGAGGAATCCAGGCAAGGTTGTGTAAAATATCTGTTTGAAGCTAATTTCAGGAATGCTTTAAAGAACCTCAAGATTAAATTGTTGTTGGTGTTGTATGGAAAGTGTCCTGGAATGTAAGTAGTGTTTATTCAGCATGTTACACATGTAAGCCAAGTTACTTTCAGCATTGGAGTTGGTATCTGAGTTAACCAATGGATCCAGGGCTAGAGTGGTAGTAGTTATTTCTAGTTTACAATGGACTGAAAGAGGGATTTTAGTGAATAGTGATGAAGACTAAGGGTGAGTGTATGATGAAGTGGCTGCTTAAGTGGTGGGAAGTCACGTTGTAGACAACTCTATAGTACTAGCTATAGGCCTTGACCAAGGGAGTTGGAGAAAAACCAGAGAGAAAATCCCCTGTCCCTTTAGAAAAATAAGTGAGATTTACCTGCTACAGTAAATTGGTTCCTGTTTACCAAAAGCCCCTTTTCCAATACACTTGACTGCTTGATGAGCCAAGAAAGTAGTCACCATACAGACTACCAGACCAAAGAACTGAAATGTAGACCAATTTCCACACCAGAGACAGGAAAGATACTTGATGTAGGCTGCAAATCCACACCAGAGACAGCAATAATACTTGCTATAGCTTGCAAGACTATAACAGAGAAAACAGTTGCCAAAGTTAAGTTAAATGAAGAACTCACTTGCAACAAACACAGCCAATTTTGGCCAAAAAACAGTGAAAACTGAGTGAGAAACAATGATATCACCTCCGGATGGTTGTATGATGATTAAGGTTGCCCCAAACTGTCTTATTCACCATGTACACACAGACCACTATCTAAGAGCCCATGCGCACCCTCCAATTTGGCGCCTGTACCCGCCAAATTGCATAAAAAACCCTCCAGAAGCACTCCCCAACCTTCTATAACCAAGGCGGGCAGGTGGCCCGACGTCAGAGGTGCCGCCTGAAGCGGCACAGCATCCCTGAAGCCAGAGATCTACTAAAAACACCCAATCTACTTAGAAAAACTAACTACAACTACTAAAACCTTTAAAACCTGGAATTTCACTATAACAACATTGGGACATGAAATATAGAGAAAAATTAGCTCTATCCAACAGTACTAAGCACTTAACCCTGAGACTTAAGGTTAGCCCGTAAAACACAAAAAACAAAATTAAACAGCTATCTTTTTGAATGAAAAATGAGAAAATGACCCCTTAAAACTTAGAATATGAAAAATGTCTACAAGACATAAAATATAGAGAAAAACCGGGGCTATCCAATGACAGTACCCACATACACCCAGACCAGATATTCACAGAATAAAACCAGAAAAATACCTAATTCCTCAACAGATGTCAATTAAGACATGCATAAACAACACCAAATCACACAACAAAGGCCCCTGCCAATGTTGGAAGACCACATCCTCCCTCCAATTAAGAATTTCCACATTCTTTCTTCATCAATTCACCATGTTCAATCTTCTTCCTAAACATGCCTCTGAAATGGGTCCTTGCCAATACTGCATTGACAATAATCTAATCTGCGTCATTACACCACCTGTTCATCCATACAGAACGTCCTGCAATGTCAGCCAATTTAGGAAGAAACCTCACTACACACCTGGCCTATTATCTTCCGCAACAGATTCACCTCCACCTCAACCTGGTCTATCTTCTACCAGCACCAAAAGATCCAGGCCATCCATCCTGATACCCAGATTAATCAAAAAGCTTCACCCTTCCCAGAAGAGTGGCACAACCCATAAAACAATGAGTTCCACCATCCGTGGTCCATCTTATGGTAAAGAACTTTCATTTCTTCCTTCAAATTTAAAACTGATGACTTCTCAGTTCCTCCAGCTTCTGATAGTGATGATAACAATGTAGGGTCCATTGCACCACCAACACCAAACCACTTGTCCACTATCAAGGCCAAGTTCCAACAACACACATCTCAACAGAATCAACTTCTGCTTCACTACTTCCAATCCACAGGACATTGAGAACAGAAGACACCTCATTCACCAGTTCAAGGCTAATTCTGAAAACTTCATTTCATCTCTTGATTCCCTCTGTAATTCCACTAGTACTTGAGTGTGATTCAGAAAAGAAAAATTGACCACACCCTCTATAGAATGTAACCACAAAACAACCCTCAGTTTTAAGTCTTGTGGGACCATTCTCATTTTATAGTCTTGGGAGACTCAAAAACCCTCAGTTTAAAGTCTTGGGGGACTTAAAAACCTAAATCATAAACCCAGAACCAGATATCAACCACATTAAGACACAAAAAAAAAAGCTAACATTCTGGGGTAATTGTGAATAGAGCTGCCAGCCCATCAATTACCCCCAAACTTGCCTTTGCTAAATTCGGAGGCTCCCCCTGTGGATACCCTCCACAAATCTTTCAAAACCAACTCCATCAACAACACACATTCCTTAGTTTATAGTCTTGGGGGACTAAACCAAAAACAATCCTCAGTCTAAAGTCTTGGGGGACTAACACAGTGTTCAGTTTAGAGTCTTGATGGACTAGCTGAAATTCCAGTTTAGAGTCATAGAGGACTCCGTAAAAAATTCGCATAAAAAAAAGACCCAGCCAATTTCATGCAATACACCCATGTACAACCTGCGGAACTTCCATCTTCACTTCATCATCTACCCATCACTGACAAAATCTCCATCTTATCTCTTTCCATCATCTTTTCTCACCACAGATCATGGCTGGATCCCCTGATGTTGACCCCTCTACTCTTCCTTGCTTCACTGCTCCCAAGGACTATGCCTGCAAACAGTGCATCCACATGTGCAGACCTTGCACATTCACTCTTTCAACTCCTGAAGCCAAATTCTACAACAGGGCTTGTGATTCTTGCTAGTCCAAAAAGAAAAAATGTGACAGAGATGCCAACTACCCTATTCCTCCTCCTTCACCTTCTCATAAATACATCTCCAGATCCCCTACAAGATCACCAGAGCTTGGTCCTTCCTCTTCCTCTTTATCTTCCGCTCCTTCCAGAGGATCCAGAAGCTCCGCTTCCAGAACACTTCCCAAAATACCAGCCTTAGCTTCCCAAGAAACTGCCTTTATCTCTGTTAAATTAGCTCCAAAAGCCTCAAAATTAGCTCCTAGGCTTCTAGACCGCGTCCAGGCAGCCGGCCCGCCTCACTGGACAGTAAAAATCAGGCTCAAAACCTCCAAAAACCACCAGAAAACAGCCGAATTCAGCGAAATAACGAAAACAGCTCCACGCAAATACCTCCCACTGCTCCCAGAGCAATGAAGCCGACCCTTCCAAAGCCCAAAAACCCCAAATTTTCCTAAACTTCTAAGAGACCTGCCAGAGGACCCCAGGAAGAAACCAGAACACCTAATACTGCACCAAGACAACAACTTCCTCCCCAGTTAAGGAATCAAAACTACACCTCTCCTCTGTCAGCCAACTATTCTTCTGACAGCTCCATTTCCTCAAAAGCTCCATCTCAATCTGCTTCCAAATCACCCTCTCCTGCTCTCTCTTTTAACAACCCAGGTACTACATCACCAGCACCTCCTCCAGCTGAATCCAACAGAAATATCAACTGCAACAACAACAACAGTCCAAATGCTCCAACTAGGCCCCAGGAACATCAGCCTCCCAGTTCAACTTCTCAAAATCATTCAGAGGAAGACCAAGAGAACCCATATCTTTCTTTGATTGATCCACCTACTATGACCATTCTAAATTCTTCAGAAATCTAAATTCCGGCTGCTTACAGATTTCATGATCTTCCAATATGTAAGTACCACATTAATTCATCTAATTTCTTCAACAAAAAAAATAATTGTTCCAATTCTTCTTGTCTAGTTGGCACCCCTCCTCCTGAATCTTCTATCGGAGTTGGCCAACCTCTAGAAACTTCTTTGACTCTGGATTATGGAGACATGAAACAACACCTAAGCACCATGTGTTCCAACATGCTAAAAGCCTTTGCCCTCCGTGGACCTTTGAATGACTTTGAAAAATTATTGAGAAAGAGCCTGCTGGACGACCACTGGAAGATGTCTAGGATCATTAAGCACACCTTCCAGCACTCCATTCCTGCCTCTTCTTCTTCCTCTTTTTCTTATCTTTTATCTCATCTCTCAACTTATATACTATCTAGTCAGATATAGTCACTGCCCAATACAGGGGGCGGACTTGTTAGCAAGTCCGCAACCTTGGACTCAAATTCACCATAGATTGAACAAACATTGAGCTATTTACTAAGGGACCATACAATCAGGGATGAACACCACTAAGCAGAACATTTTTAGGTGGGTCTTAAAGTAGAGTTCAGGTTGGGGACTAGCTAGCAAGTCCACCCCCTATATTGTGTAGTGAGTGTTACACATTATTGCACTGTCTTTAAAAAAAGAGTGGCAGGAGCTTCTTTTTATAAATTGAAACAAAGAACCAACCCATCTTGCATTATGTCTACCGCTTAGTACTTAAGAGCTTTCTACAGCGTTGTAGACAATCCTATAATACTAGATATAGGCCTTGACCAAGGGAGTTGGAGAAAAACTAGAGAAAAAAAGCCCTGTCCCTTCAGAAAAATACAAATGAGATTTACATGCTAGTTAAATTGAGTATTTTTGATAAATCTTCTTTTTAACACACTTGACTTCTTGATGAGCCAAGAAACTAGTACCCAGACAGACTACCAGACCAAAGAACTTAAATGTAGACCAATTTTCACACCAGAGAAAGCAATGATACTTGATGTAGTTTGAAAATTCACACCAGAGACAGAAATAATACTTGATATAGCTTGCAAGACTATACCAGAGAAACAGTTTCAAGAATTGAGGCCAAGTAAGAACCAACCTTTTTACAAACCAGCCAAACAAACACAAAGAGTGAAGCCAGAGATCCAGATATCCCAGATAGTGGATTATCACTTCTAATTTGCTTTTATATCTTACACACAGACCCCCAAGCCAGGTTCTCAGCTTTATCCAGCTCTCTGAGCTTTCTATATGCATTAAATAGTCTCTAGAGACTTTCCTGCTTGCAGGCAGCCAGGCGGCCCGTCTTTGGAAAGGTAGCATTGAGGTGGGAAGGCTGCCTGTAGACGGAAAGCTGCTTCTAGGTCTGAAAAAACCCAAAAATAACCAAACAACCTCTAAAACCACAAAACAACACAACTACTCATAGAAAATAGCTAATCATACATAACACACACCAAAATTATGAGAAAATAAAGGACTGTAAGGTGATACATAATAAGTGACCCTAACTTAAGCCTACAAAAATACAACTAAAAACATAAAAAATAACAAAACACCAATACTAAACACCATTACCCCAACTAAACCCTACATACCAAAAAACTCTAAATACACATTCAAAGGGCCTATGCATCTTTTTAACACCAAATCCTCCCTCCAATCCAGAGTGTCTCATTCTTCATCCTCTAACCACCATGTTCACACACCTCTCCAGACAAACCTCTGACCTTGGACCTTGCCAATACTACATTGACAACAATCTTATCTGTTTAATGACTTAACCACTACACATATACATAACCTCTTGTGATGCTTTCCATTCCAGGAAGAACTAATGCTATAGACCTAGCTTACTATCCTCTTTTTCAGCTTCCTCCTCTGCTCAGCATGGTCCAATCTCTTCTATCAAAATGTCCAGACCTTCATCAACATTCCAAAAATAATCAACAGACTCCATTCCTCTGAAAGAAAGCCTGTAACTCCTTCAGCCTCTTCTTCCTCTTATCACCCTGATTCCCCAAAAGGTCAGATTCCTTTTCTCTCTGCTAAAATAGACTGACCATTTTTTCAGCCTCCTTTCCACCAGTTATTGATGATGATAACAATGTAGGAACCATTGAAACACCGCCCCCAAAATCAATTCCTCTTTCCAAAGAAAAATTTAAACATCATACTCAACAACAAAAACAGATCCTCCTTTCCTACTTCCAATCAACTCCTGCCAAGGACCAACAAGACATTTATAAGAGAAGGAACCTCATTAAACAGTTCAAGGCCAATTCAGAACATTTGGCCTCCTCCCTTGATACCCTTCTTTAATTGCACTAGATCTTGAGTTTTACTTAGAAAGAAAATATGATAACATCCTCTATAGGATGTCACCACCATAAAACCCTCAGTTTAAATTCTTGGGGAACTATCCTCATTTTAAAGTCTTGGGGGACTCAAAAACCCTCAGTTTATAGTCTTGGGGGACTCAAACCTAAATCATAAACAAAGAACCAGAGATCAACCACATTAAGACAAAGTGAAAAAACTTACATTCAGGGGTAGTTGTGAATAGAGATTCCAGCCCATCAATTACCCCAAAACTTACATTTCCCACATTTTAGAGGCTCCCCCTGTGGATACCCTCTATCAATCTTTAAAACCAACACCAAAACAACACCCATTCCTCAGTTTATAGTCTTGGGGGACTAAAAAAAATCGTCAGTTTATAGTCTTGGGGGACTAAAAAATACTTAGTTTATAGCCTTGGGGGACTGTAGAACTAGTTTTCACTTTAAAGTCTTGATGGACTGATGCATATTTCAGTTTAAAGTCTTGATGGACTAATGCATATTTCAGTTTAAAGTCTTGATGGACTAATGCTTATTTCAGTGTAAATTCCTTATGGACTAATGCATATTTCAGTTAAAAGTCTTGATGGACTACACATATATAGCTGCCTTCCCCTGCTGAAATTCCACTGTCACTTAATAATCTTCCCATTACTTATAAAGAAAATTTTCCCTCTCTCTTTCTCCTTGTCATCAAAACAGATCATGTCAGACTTTGGATCTCCTTCCTTGCTTTACTTCACCTAAGAATTATGCTTTCAAGCATTGTATTCACATTTTCAGAACTTGCACATTCACTCTTTCAACTCCAGAAGCCAAACTGTACAATAGAGCTTTTGACTCTTGGAATTCGAAGATGAGAAGATGTGACAGAGATCCTAACTATCCTATTCCTCCACCTTCACTGTCTCATAGGTATATCTCCAGATCTCCTACCAAATCTCCACAACTTGGTCCTGTTTCTTCTTTTATATCCTCAGTTCCTTCCAAAAAATTCAGAAGGACTGTTACCAGAGCTCCAGAAATAAGAACACCTCTTGATTCTCAAGAATAAGATTTAATATCCTCCAATATTGCTCCAATTTTATCAAATTCCACTCCAAGACTTCTGGACCACATTCAAGCAGCCTGCCTGCCTCACTCTGAAGCGGAAATCAAACTTTAAATGTGCAAAAAACCATGAAACCCAGAAAAACTCTCCTAAAACCACCAGAAACACCTTTTCATAAGACCCTCCTCTTCCTCCCAGGGCAATGCAAACACAAAATCAGAGTCCAACCTCAACAAAAGCTCCCAAACTTCTAAAAGGCCTGCCAAAGCTCCCAAGGATGCTCAAAAGATAAAATCACCTTCTCCTTCTTCCAAAAGAAGAGGTTACACCTCTCCTCTTCCTGCAGACTGATCTTCTGACAGTTCCTACTCTGCTAAAAACTCCTCCAGAAGGCAAAAGACAGCCCCTAGATCACCTTCACCTTCCCCATCCAATAACAACATTAAGTCACCAGCAACCAATTTCACTGAGCAGGACAACAATACCAACAATTCTCCTTCTTTAACTAGGCCACAGGAAGTGTCACCTCCTAGTTCACCTTCTTAGAATATATTAGAAGAAGACCAAGACAATCCATATTTATCCTTGGTTTTTTGTTCTCCCACACATCTTCCAAATACTTCTGACATCCAGATTCCTAAGAAATACAATTTTGAAGAGATTCCTATCTGTAAGCACCATAAAGTTTCATCAATTTCATTAACAAAAAATCAAATTATGAACTAATTTTCTTCTTTTTAGATGGCACCCCTCCTCCTGAATCTACCATTAGAGTTGTTAAACCTCTTGAAACCACATTTAAACTGGATGATTCAGATAAGAAGTGTAACCTAAGTATGATTTGTTCCAACATGCTTAAGGCCTTTACTCTTCATGGTCCACTAAATGAATTTGAGAAGAACCTGAGAAAGCAACTTCTTGACAACAACTATAAGATGTCCAGGATAATTAAGCACACCTTCCAACACTCCATCCCAGCCTCTTCTGCTTCCACCCAAAAATTACCTTGAAACCATTTCCTGACCATTTTAAAACCCTTCAATTTCAACAGCAGACTGAACTTTAAAAACCATAGTGCATCCTCCAATCCCAAAAAGAAACAACAACACCAGCATGTCCCAAACCAACCTCCAGAAGCTTCTTCTTCCAGACATTTTTTATAGAAAACAGAAAATAATATATATTAATAAATAGAGAAAATAATAAAAATTAGTAAATATATAAAAATATCATTTATTTTTATTTTATTTCATTTTTTTATATTTTATTTTTTTATTATTAATTTTTATTTATTTTATTTTTATTTTTATTTTTATTTTTATTTTTATTTTTATTTTTATTTTTATTTTTATTTTTATTTTTATTTTTATTTTTATTTTTATTTTTATTTTTATTTTTATTTTTATTTTTATTTTTATTTTTATTTTTATTTTTATTTTTATTTTTATTTTTATTTTTATTTTTATTTTTATTTTTATTTTTATTTTTATTTTTATTTTTATTTTTATTTTTATTTTTATTTTTATTTTTATTTTTATTTTTATTTTTATTTTTATTTTTATTTTTATTTTTATTTTTATTTTTATTTTTATTTTTATTTTTATTTTTATTTTTATTTTTATTTTTATTTTTATTTTTATTTTTATTTTTATTTTTATTTTTATTTTTATTTTTATTTTTATTTTTATTTTTATTTTTATTTTTATTTTTATTTTTATTTTTATTTTTATTTTTATTTTTATTTTTATTTTTATTTTTATTTTTATTTTTATTTTTATTTTTATTTTTATTTTTATTTTTATTTTTATTTTTATTTTTATTTTTATTTTTATTTTTATTTTTATTTTTATTTTTATTTTTATTTTTATTTTTATTTTTATTTTTATTTTTATTTTTATTTTTATTTTTATTTTTATTTTTATTTTTATTTTTATTTTTATTTTTATTTTTATTTTTATTTTTATTTTTATTTTTATTTTTATTTTTATTTTTATTTTTATTTTTATTTTTATTTTTATTTTTATTTTTATTTTTATTTTTATTTTTATTTTTATTTTTATTTTTATTTTTATTTTTATTTTTATTTTTATTTTTATTTTTATTTTTATTTTTATTTTTATTTTTATTTTTATTTTTATTTTTATTTTTATTTTTATTTTTATTTTTATTTTTATTTTTATTTTTATTTTTATTTTTATTTTTATTTTTATTTTTATTTTTATTTTTATTTTTATTTTTATTTTTATTTTTATTTTTATTTTTATTTTTATTTTTATTTTTATTTTTATTTTTATTTTTATTTTTATTTTTATTTTTATTTTTATTTTTATTTTTATTTTTATTTTTATTTTTATTTTTATTTTTATTTTTATTTTTATTTTTATTTTTATTTTTATTTTTATTTTTATTTTTATTTTTATTTTTATTTTTATTTTTATTTTTATTTTTATTTTTATTTTTATTTTTATTTTTATTTTTATTTTTATTTTTATTTTTATTTTTATTTTTATTTTTATTTTTATTTTTATTTTTATTTTTATTTTTATTTTTATTTTTATTTTTATTTTTATTTTTATTTTTATTTTTATTTTTATTTTTAACAGATTACTACTTAAAACTACTAAAATTCTAAAAAAAATGATATCCCCCAGCCAATTGATGAGCTGATCCCCTGATACCTTACCCACATCTAATGCACCATGATGCGGATACACCTTTATGAAATTTAAAGATTAAAATATAAAGAAAAACTTGATGAAAATGAAAAAAATAAAATGAATTAATGATGAAACTTAAGAAGTAATAATGAGAAATAAAATTAGCATTTCCTGGCCAATTAATGAGCCTTTCCCCACCAATGCTTGCCCACATAAAGGTGACCCTGATGTAGTACACCCAAGAATTTTTTTATTTTATAAAAACACCTTCACTAACAAAATAAAAAGGAAAAAAAGAGAAAAAAAGAAAATAATCTGAAACCACTATCACCACGGGAAATCTAGGGGTGAATTGCTAGCAATCCCCTCTCTTGAAATTTAGAGTGTCCTTTAATTATGCCAGGTTTATGAATACTTTATAAACATAAGTAAATTAGAGTTAGATTTACATTTATTCTCAGATTGATTATAGACAGAATATCAACTGATTCCAAATTATGCACAAGTTGATCCTCCAGAACTTGATATTGGTCCTCTGATGAGAGCAAATTGAGCACAAATTTATCGAACCTAAGCTTATGCATATATAATAATTCAGGATACTTGCTCTATTAAATTTGATAATAAAAAAAATATTGATGAATTTATATAAAAAAAATTATTATGTAAGATATTAAATTATAAATTTAGGCATCATAGGAGGGCACATAATAGAACTTAATTATACTATGTGACACCTTAATACTGTATCACGCAGTTTGAAACATTTAAAACAAAATGAGTCATAATGGGCAATGAAATTGCTTGGACAGACTCTTTCAATATTAATACTGACCATGATACACAAGTATGAAACCCTGGCATCTATCCAATAAAAGATTTTCCTTCTGATAAATTGATTTTTCTCAGTTACTACCTGCTAAAAAGTGTCCTTCTGTGGTTTTTCTGACCTTCAGGGGGGTAATTTGGCCACATCACACTACTTCTATTTCCATGATTGACCAAAACATCATCCTCATTCCCATCTAAAGAGTTGATCTCATCTGACTGTGGCTGATCAAAGGGGTCCACCACAAGTTTATCCAAAATTTTGGTGAACACTTTTTTGATGGATAGTGACTAACTGGTGCTTTCCGAAATTGTCCATCTCAAGTTAGGATAAACTTCAGGAGGATAAATTTATTATGAATACCAAATTAACTGAAGAATAATTTTGCCCTAGCTACTCTGCATCATAAAAGTGTTCAACTGAGGTTTAGCCATAATTCAGGTGGACACTTTTGGAAAGGCACAGTCTGATGGGTTTAATATCTATATATGGCAATAAGTATCAGTTTTTTATCAACATGGAGCTAGAATTAATTTAATATGGCCAAAGTGTCCACCTGAAGTTTGGCCAAAATACAGGTGGAAAGTTTTATGAGGATTACTTGATGAAATGAAGAAGACTTGCAATTACTTTCCATCATAAAATTTTCAAACTTAAGTTTATCAAAAATTGTGGTGACACTTTTTCCAGATCCAGTCATATGGGATCAACTCTCTATATGGCAATGAGAATCAATTTTTAGTCAATCATGGCATTAGAAGTAATTTTATATGGAAAAACTTTCCACCTGATTTTTGGCCAAAAATAAGTTGGAAATGTTTATGAGGAGTACTAGATTAACTAAAGAAGACTTGCACCCTACTACTGTCCATCATAAAAATGTCCACCAGAAGAGTTCTCAAACTTGTGGTTGACACCTTTGGCCTGGTCCAGCCATATGGGATCAATTCAGCATATGGAAATGAGGATTTAATTTGGTCAATCATGGTACTAGAAGTAATTTGATATAGATAAAGTGTCCAACTAAATATTGGAAAAAAATCAGTTGAAAACTTCATTTAGTTTTTCAAAAAATCAAATTAAGTAAAATTTTATTCCTGATGATGCTTATTTTATCCAACACCTCTTCTGAGCCTTGAAAGTAGGCATTTAGCTTGAATTTTGAATTTCATATAAAATCCCTATTATTCAACCTATTTCTTTTTATCCCTTTTTTTTCTTTTAGATATCAATTAATTTTATGTAAAACAAATAATTTTCATAATTTTTTACCTGTATTTAATATAATTATTAAAGGTTAAACATCACCCTGTAAGCATTTGGCACATGTTTTTTTCCTATACTAATAAAAATAATAATATACTGGTAACAAAAAATTGATCAAATGATAATATATTAATAAAACAGAAAGATCAAATACCAGTGGATATGTTTTACAAAATACCAGTTGCACTGAAGAAGAGCTGCACCCTAGATACTCACCATCAAAAAAGTGTCCAGCACAAGTTTGGCCGAACTTGTGCTGGACACTTTTGGTCAGTTGCAGTCATATGACATCAATTCTCGCTATGGCAATGAAAAAAAATTTTTGGATAAAAAACTTCACTAGAAGTAGTTTTACATAGCCAAATTTTCTACCTAGATTTCATCCAAACCACAGGTGCACAATTTTTTATCTTTGAAAAAAAGTCAATTTAGTACAATTTATCCCTGATGGCTCTCATTCGCTTCAACACCTCTACTGGCCTTTGATAGTAGGTTATTACTTGGATTTCTTTTTTCATATTGGATCCCTATAACTTAATTTTTTATTCTTAATATTTCTTTTGGATATAAATTAATAATTTTTATAATAAATTATTTTAATATTTTTATACATTTATTTAATAATATTATAAATGGCATAAAATCACCTGGTATGCATTTGGCACATGAGTTTTTTCTATACTTATAAAATTAATAATATAATGGCGACCAAAAATTAATCAAATGATATTAATGAGTGAGGAACAAATATAAAATACCAGTAGACATGTTTGTAAGAAATACTAGGTGAACTGAAGAAAAATTCTACCCTAGCTACTCTACATTAAAAAAGTGTCCAGCACAAGTTCGGCCAAACTTGTGCTGGACACTTATGGTCAGGTGCAGTCAGATGGGAGCAATTCTCTCTATGGAAATGAAGATAAATTTTTTATAAAAAATTACACTAGAAGTAGTTTGATATGGCAAAATTTTCATGCTGAAGTTTTGGTAAAGCTCAAGTGGATTTTTTTTTTATTTTTACAAAAAAGAAAATTTAGTGCAAATTTAGCCCTGATTGTTCTAACTTAATTCAACATCTCTTTTTTCTGTTTATGGCAGGAATTTAACTTGGATTTTAATTTTTATCTTTGATTTCTTTTATTTTACCTTATTCCTCTCATATTGCTTTTGGATAGAAGTTTATTTTTTGTAAAATAAATAATTTTCATATTTTTTTACCTTTATTTAATAATATTATAAAAGTTGTAACATCACCCAGTATTCATTTGGCACACAATTTTTTGCTATACTTATAATATTAAAACATAATGGTGACAAAAAATCAATCAAATGATAAATATGAGTGAGGAACAAAGATCAAATACCAGTGGACATGTTTATAAGAAATACCAGATGAACTGAAGAAAAATTCCACCCTAGCTAACCTCCATCATAAAAGTGTCCAGCACAAGTTCGGCCGAACTTGTGCTGGACACTTTTTGTTTGCATGCCGTCAGACGCAATAAATTCTTTTTATGGAAATGAGACTGAATTATCACTCCATCATTGCACTGAAAGTAGTTTTACATAGACAAATTGTCCCCTGGAAGTTTTTCCAAACCTAAGGTAGACAATTTTTTCCTTTGGTAAAAAGTAAATTTGATCCATGTTAATCTATGATGGTGCCCATTTTTTCTGATGCCTCTACTGGCTCATGATAGCAGAAATTATACTTAATATCTTTATTTCATGTTTGATCTCTTTAATTTTAATCTTACCCTTTTTTTATCCTTTAGCTTTTAAATATCAATTTTATTTTGGTAAAACTGATAACTTTCACATTTTTTTATATTTATTATATTATATTATTAAAGTTGTAAAATCATCCAGTGTACATTCATTACACATTTTTTTGATATACTAAAACCATTAATAATATAATGGTGACTAAAAAATAATCAAATAATAAATATGGATGACACAGAAAGATCAAATTTCCATAGACATTTTTAAAATGAATATAAGATTAACTGAAGAAGACTTGCACCCTAGCTACTCTCCATCATAAAAGTGTCCAGCACAATTTCAGCTGAGCTTGTGCTGGACACTTTTGGTTGCATGCAGTCAGATGGGATAAATTTACTCAATGGAAGTTAAAATGAATTTTTGCTCAATCATTGCACAAGAAGTAGCTTTATACTGCTATACTATCCTCCTGATTTTTTGGAAAACATCAGGTGGACACTTTTATTAATTTTAAAAAAAAGAAAAAATATTCCAAATCTAGAACTGGTGGTGCAAATTTGGTCTGAAAACTTAAATTATCTTTGATGGCAGAAATTTTATTTGAATGTTTAATTTCATATTTAATCACTTTTATTTTATTTTTTTATTCCTGTTTTTGCTTTCAAATATCAATTTATTTATTGTAAAACTAATAATTTTCATATTTTTTTTACTTTTATTTAATAAGATTATGAAAGATGTAGCATCTCCCAGTATGCATTTGGCTTACAAATTTTATCAATACTAATAACATTAATATTATAATGGTGAAAAACAATGAATCAAATGATAAATATGAATGACACAGAAAGATCATATACAAGTGGATTAGTTTATAAGGAATACCTGATGAACTGAAGAATACCTGCAACCTAGATACTCACCATCATAAAAGTGTCCAGCATAAGTTCCGCCAAACTTGTGCTGGACACTTTTGGTTGCATGCAGTCAGATGGGATAAATTTACTCTATGGAAATGAAAATGACATTTTGCTCAATCATTGCACAATAAGTAGTTTGATATTGCCAAAATGTCCTGCTGATGATTTTTCAAAACTCATCAGGACACTTTCTTTGGTTTAACAAAAAATAAAGTATAGTGCAAGTTTAGCCCTGGTGGTGCACATTTTATCTAACACCTCTACTTGTTATTGATAGTGGGAATTTTCCTTAGATTTTTTTTTCTTATTTTATCCCTTTTATTTTACTTTTTTATTTCTCATATTGCTTTGGATATAAATTTTTAATTTTTAAAATAAATAATTTTTATACTCTTATACCTTTATTTAATAATATATGATTAAAGGTGGAACACCACCTGGTATGCATATTTCACACAAGTTATTACTATAGTAATAACATTAATAATATAATGACGACAAAAAATTATTCAAATTGTAAATTTAAATGACACAGAAAGATCGAATTCCAGTGGAAATGTTTATAAGAAATCCCTTTTGAGTTTAAGAAGATTTGCTGTATGCCTACTCTCAATTATAAAAATGTCCAGCACAAGTTTGGCTGAACTGCTTCTGGACACCTTTGGTTGTATGAAGTCATATGAGATAAATTCTCTCTATGGCAATAAAAATGATATTTCACTCAATTATTGAAGTAAAGAATGTTTAATATTGTAAAATTACACCTGGAAGTCTATCCAAACCTCAGGTCAAAATTTGTTAGCTATACATAAAAGTAAGTTTAGACCAAGTCTTGACCTAGGGGTCCCCAACTGTCCCAACACCACTTCTGGCTATTGATAGTAAAAATTTTACTTGTATTTTTTATTTCATATTTGATCCCCTTTATTTTCATTTTACTTTTCTATTACTCTTTTTAATTTTAAATATCAATTTATTTTTTTAAAAACTAAACATATTCATATTTTTTTAACTTTATATAATAATATTATTAAAGGTGTAACATCACCAATTTCACATTCGGCATGCTGGTTTTTGCTATACTAGAGACATTAATAATATATATGGTGACAAAAAATTAATTATAAGATAAATATGAATGATAAAAAAAATTTAAAAACCCAATAGTAATGTGAAAAACAAAAAACTGATGTACTGAGAAACACTTCCACCCTAGCTACTCTCCATCATAAAAGTGTCCAGCAAAAGTTCGGCCGAGCTTGTGCTGGACACTTTTGTTCAGGTGCAGTCAGATGGGATCAATTCTCTCTGTGGAAATTAAATTAAAAAAATGCTAAATAATTACATTAGAAGTAGTTTGGTATGGCTGAAATATCCACCTTGAGTTTTTCCAAACCTCAGGTGAAAAATATTTTATCTTTAAAAAAAATTAAATTTTATCAAATTTAGCCCTGATGGCACCCATTTGTTTCAACACCTCTACTGGCTCTTGAATGCAGGAATTTTTCTTGAATTTTTCTTTTTCATATTTGATCTCTTTTACTTTACTTTTTTATCACTCATGTTAAATTTGGATAATAATTTATAATTTTGGAAAAGAAATCATTTTCATATTTTTTTAACATTTTTTAATAATATTATAAAAGGTATAATATAACATGGCATGCATTTGGCGCACAAGTTTTTTCTGTACTAATAAAATTTATAAAATTCTAATGACAAAAAATTCATCAGATAATAAAATATGAATAACACAGAAAGATCAAATACCATTTGACATGTTTTAAAAAAATAACAGTTGCACTGAAGAAGACCTGCACCCTAGCTACTCTCCATCATAAAAGTGTCCAGCACAAGTTCGGCCGAACTTGTGCTGGACACTTTTGGTCAGGTGCAGTCAGATGGGATCAATTCTCTCTATGGAAATGAAAAAATATTATTTGATAAGAAACTTCACTAGATGTAGTTTGATATAGCTGAATTATCCACCTAGAGCTCATCCAAACCACAGGTACAAAATTTTTTATCTTTAAAAAACAATCAATTAAGTACAATTTATCCCTGACGGCTCTCATTTGCTTCAACATCTCTAATGGCCTTTGATATTAGCAATAATACTTGGATTTCTTTTTTCATATTTGATCGCTTTAAATTAATTTTTTATTCCTCATATTGCTCTTAGATATCAATTAATAAATTTTAAAATAAATTATTTTAATATTTTTATACATTTTTTTATCAAATTTCACTAGAAGTAGTTTGGTTTAGCTGAATCATCCACCTGCTGTTCTGCTTAATTTCAGGTGTGTAATTTTTTATCTTTAAAGAAAAGTTCACTTATTACAATTAAGCCCTGATGGCTCCTATTTGCTTTAACACCTCTACTGGCTCTTGATAGCAGGAATTTTACCTGTATTTTTTTCATATTTTAACTCTTTGACTTTTATTTTACTCTTTTATTTCTCTTTTTACTTTTAAATTTAAATTTAATTTTTGTAAAACTATTCCTTTCCATATTTATTTACATCTATTTTAAAAAATTATTGAAGGTATAACTTCACATGGTGTGCATTCGGCACACAAGTTTTTGCTATACTAATAACATTAATAATATAATGGTGATAAAATATTAATCGGATGATAAATATGAAAGATACAGACTGATCAAATACCAGTAGACATGTTTATGAGAAATACAAGATGAACAAACTGAAGAAAATTTCCACCCAAGCTACTCTCCATCATAAAAGTGTCCAGCACAAGTTCGGACGAACTTGTGCTGGACACTTTTAGTCACGTGCAGTCAGATGGGATCAATTCTCTATATGGCAACAAAAAAACATTTTTTATTAAACTTCACTACAAGCAGTTTTGTTTAGCTGAATCATCCACCTGTCGTTCTTCCCAACCTCAGGTGTATAATTTTTTATCTTTAAAAAAAAGGTCACTTATTACAATTTAGCCCTGATGGCTCCCATTTTTTTCAACACTTCTACTGGCTCTTGAGAGCAAGAATTTTACTAGTATTTTGTTTTTCATAATTGATCTCTTTGAGATTAATTATACCTTTTTATCCCTCATATTGCTTTTGTATATCAATTTATTTTTTGTAAAACAAATCATTTTCATATTTTTTTACCTTTATTTAATAATATTATAAAAGGTGTAACATCACCTGGTATGCATTTGGCACACGAGTTTGTGCTATACTTATAATATTAATAATATAATGGTGACAAAAAATTAATCAAATGATATATATGAGTGAGGCACAAAGATCAAGTACCAATGGAAATGTTTATAAGAAATACCAGATTAACTGAAGAAAAATTCTACCCTAGCTACTCTCCGTCAAAAATGTGTCTAGCACAGGTTCGGCCGAACTTGTGCTGGACACTTTTTGTCACATGCAGTCTGGTGTGATCAATTCTCTCTCAATCATTGAACTAGAAGTTGTTTGATATGGCTAAATGGTTATGCTGAAGTTTTTTTAAACCTCAGATTGGCACTTTTTTGTTTTTCAAAAAAGCAATTATAGTCCAAGTTTAGCCTCACTGGTGGACATTTGCCCCAACATGTCTACTTGCTCTTGATGGCAGTATATTTATTTTAATTTTTTATTTCATATTTGATTCCTTTAATTTTACCTTTTTATCCCTCATATTGCTTTTGTATATCAATTTATTTTTTGTAAAACAAATCATTTTCATATTTTTTTACCTTTATTTAATAATATTATAAAAGGTGTAACATCACCCGGTATGCATTCGGCACACGAGTTTTTGCTATACTTATAATATTAAAACATAATGGTGACAAAAAATCAATCAAATGATAAATATGAGTGAGGCACAAAGATCAAATACCAGTGGACATGTTTATAAGAAATACCAAATGAACTGAAGAAAAATTCCACCCTAGCTAACCTCCATCATAAAAGTGTCCAGCACAAGTTAGGCCGAACTTGTGCTGGACACTTTTGGTCACATGCAGTCTGATGTGATCAATTCTCTCTATTGCAATGAAGATGATTTTTTCTTCAATAATTGCACTAGAAGTTGTTTGATATGGCAAAATTGTCATCCTGAAGTTTTGGTAAAGCTCCAGTGGATTTTTTTTTATTTTTACAAAAAAGAAATTATAGTCCAAGTTTAGTGCCACTGGTGGGCGTTCACCCCATCATGTCTACTTGTTCTTGATGGGAGGAATTTCACTTTAATTTTTTATTTCATATTTGATCCCTTTAATTTTACCTTTTTATCCCTCATATTGCTGTTGGATATCAATTTATTTTTTGTAAAACAAATCATTTTCATATTTTTTTACCTTTATTTAATAATATTATAAAAGGTGTAACATCACCCGGTATGCATTTGGCACACGAGTTTTTGCTATACTTATAATATTAATAACATAATGGTGACAAAAATCAATCAAATGATAAATATGAGTGAGGCACAAAGGTCAAATACCAATTAATCAATAGTTCTTTTTAATATTATAAATTTTTTGATTAAATAAAATGGTAATAATGAATTATATTTTTCATCCACAATTCCACTCTAATGATTCCCACTGCACAAAAAGGGTTCACTTGGTCCTTTCTTTACTGCTTGTGCATATATTTTATTGCCCACAGTACTACAATTTTTTGTAGTGATTATCCCACATCTGATTCAGGAATATTTTTAACAATATAAGTTTTTTTTAAAAAAGACCTTATCATATCCAATATCCCACAAAAAATACAACCTGTTTTTGTATTAAAGCCCGTTAATTATTAAGAAATTGTTAAAATAATTAGATTAGACCCTGGCACAGCTAGATCCATACCAACCGACCTAAAGTCTTTTCAATATTGAAAACAATTAAATAAAATTATGATATCATACTAAATTATGGGCACCAACCATAATTCAGCACTTCTCATTTGCTCTGCTACAAAATGAGTGCATGTAGCATTTTTCTAACATCGGACTGTTTTTCTTCTTTTCCTCACACCTTTAGTCCAGAATGAAAATTTAGTATGAGTTTTGGTCAAAATGGTTTGCCAGTGTTATCTGTATGCAATATGAATTCATATTGCATATTTCTATTTATGCATAAAATATACTTGTTAAGCATCATTTTTTTTGCATTTTTCAATCATTATGCATATTTATGCATATTCATATACATATTCATTATAAAGATTTATATGCATATTAATATATTTTATTCATATACGTATATGCACCTTTTTTTTGCATATTCAATATGCATATTTTTAATGCATATTCAATATGCATATTTTTATGCATATTTTATGCAAATTCAATATGCATATTTTTTATGCATAATCACTATGCATATTTTTTAAGCATATTTTTCTGCATATTTTTTATGCATATTTATTCTTCATAGTCATTATGCATACACTTTGGATAGGCAATTCACATCAATTTTTAGCATGCAATAAGTATCCACCATGCAAATTCAAATGCATATGCATCTATATCAAACACGCAACATATATTCAAGTTTAATATTTGAATATTAAGGTATGCTAAGTGATGTTGTTCAACCTTTTGCCAAACCTGAGATTAACTGATGTTCAATGTGGTTCTTAAGCTCTGCTCAAGGAGGGATTGTTCTGGATTCAATCTGTGACAGTTTATTTTTTCAATGTTTTTTTATCAGATTTAAAAACGTATTTCTGACACTTTCAGGATGGTTTCCCAACAGTTTCCTGACAAATTCCTAGTATTTTCAAAAAGAGGGAACTGCTAGCAGTTCACCCCCAGATTTCCCGTGGTGTATAATCATTCCATCACAACAATTCATAGAACCAGATCTTGGTCCAAAAAAAAAATCACTGGGTGGGCTCCCTCCAATAGGTAAAAATGATATGAGACCACCAGTGATCCACCATTCAGAAAGATGCAAGAACCAATAATCCAGTTTAATCCAGTTTAAAGTCATAGTGGACTAAAAACCTGTATTAAAAAAGAATACAACTAGGATTCAACTAAATAAAACCAAGGACTTGAAACAGACATTCTGGTGTAAGTTTTATAAAGAGTAGCCAGCTCATCAGTCACCTCCACACTTGCCAAAATAAAATCTAGATTCCCCTCCCATGGTGTCCTTCTAACAAGAGACATACATCCACACATAATTCAACCAATCAACACAAAAAACCTGAATACAACCAGCACTTAAAGACCAAAGAATTCCTGTTTAAAGTCATAGAGGACCATAACCTACAAAAAGCAATCAATACTAGGGTTCAACCAAATTTAGAGAAGGGGTTGGAAACAGACAATTTGGGGTAACTGTGGATAGAGCAGCCAGTCCATCAGTTACCCCCACACTTTCCAAGATAAATTATTGATGCCACCCCTGAGTAGAATCTAATAAAAGGTTTCCAACACAAAAGATGCACATCATCACCAACAAAACAATCAAATAAAAAGAGTGATTCATATTTTATCCTTATTGCATAGTTAGTCTTCTTCCCTTCTTGCACCTCTGGGATAAAATCTTTTCACCTAGTCAGCAGCCACTCTTTTCTTTAAGACTGCTCCATCAAACTCTTCTAAATGATATGATCCACCTGAGAGTTGAGATCTGACTCTAAAGGGAACATTTCACCTGTCAGAAAACATCTTGCCCCACTGACTTTCCAAACTCCTATTATACACCAATACCAAACACCCAGGCTTTAAATGATTCCTCAGCCTGTGTGCTAATCTCTTATCACAATACCTAACTGGCTGATTCCTGATCTTAATCATTCATTCATAGGCTCTTTTATGAAATTCTTTCTTTCCTTCAATCTGCTTCATTCTGGCACACAATAAATCTTCAGTTGAACAAACTTAATCCCAATCAATTACCAAATAAGAAATTGCTTCCAAGTCTACTGGTAAGACTGCCTTCTGACCAAAAATAAGTTCATAAGGTGAATATCCATCAGTCCTCTTGACAGTAATTCTTTCAGCAAAAAAAAATAAGGGTAGATTATGCCTCCACTTTTCAGAATTATCCCCACACATCTTGACCAAAGAATCCTTTAAAACTTGATGCCCTCTTTCAACCATGCCTTAAGCTTCAGGATAATAAGGAGTAGCCACTCTGACTTTTGAACCAGCAGTAGTAAAAGATTTTTTGAAATCTGCTCCAAAATCTGTTCCTCCATCAACAGTGACCAATTTCATCAGACCATACCTATAAATCCAGTCCTTCTTTAAAAATTCTGCCACATTCTTGGCAGTCAAATTAACTAGAGAAATTGCCTCAACCCATCCAGATAAATCATCTCTGGCCACAAGCTAGTATTTATACCTGCCCTCTTTAATATGAACAGCATCCAGACTTACTCTTCCAAACACAGTTGATTCACCAATAGCATGACCAATTTCTTTTGGTTTCAAGTGACTCCTTTTTTGACACTCTTCACAAGATTGAACCCAAAGTTGAACAGCCAACTTCATACCAGGCCACCAAAATCTGTCTGCTACCCTTCTATAAGTCTCTCCAGAGCCTCTATGATTAAGGTCTTCATGCAAAGACTTCAACACCACTTCTTGACTCTTCTTCTGAGTCACTACAACCTGAGGATTTGGATATCTACTCCTCATCAACCTTCTCCCTGTCACATAAAGGACATGACTCTTATTCTTGACAATGAGCCAAGTATCATCTTCACAGTTATCTGGCCTCTTCAAAGTCAACAGATATTTTACCATAAAAAATAAAACCCAGACTGACTCCAGGTCTCATCTTGAAAATCCAACAAAATGACATCCAAGGGCACAACCCTATCATCAAAAGCACAAGAATACACATGAGCCAATTGACCTGTAAATCCAGAACACCAGTTTTTAAATTTTAGCACATCCTTCTCCTTCCAATGAATTTTATGAGAATCCAGTGTACCAACAAAAACACCATTCTCTAAATTTGAGCCATGCCAAACAATAGCCCCTTCTTCATCAAGAAAAACACCCTTATTACCAGAATAAAGATCAGATTCAACCAGTTTAACCTCTTGAGGGAGGTTTAAAACTTCATCAGAAACACAATTATTCCCAGCCATTTAAACCTCATTGGGGAGGTTTAAACCTTCAGCACCTCTTGTGCTAGCCCTGACCACTGGAATATATTAATCAAACTCTTCAGAAGAAGAATCTTCATCTGGTGATGGTTTTCTTGACAATCCATCTGGCATTGTGAAATTTTTTCCTGGATTGTGCACCAAATTAAAAGAGAAGTTCTTGATAAAGCAACCCACCTAGTCATAGGAGCATTAGGAAGACTAGAAGTGTTGATCATCTGCACCAAAGATTTAGCATCCACCTGAAGCTTGAAACACTGCCCCAACAAAACAGTCTATAACTTCCTCAAGATTTTTGCCACACCACAAAGTTCCAACTTTGGCTGAGAATACCTTTGTTTTCACCTCATCAAACACCAAAGATTCATACCTGAATGGCCTTACCTTTTTAACTTTATCTTCCTGAGACAGAAATAACTTGAATCCACATCCAAATAAATCTTACCAGCACCAACACCATAATCCAACTTGTGAAGAATAATATCTTCACCCACCACCTTCTTCAACTTCACAAATGCCTCTTCACAAGAATCATCCCACTCCCAATCAGCATCCTTCCTTATTAACTTCTTTAAAGGAGTAGCCAAAAAGAAAGTTCCTTAAAAATATCCTCAAACAAACACAAGCACCCAAGAAACCCCTGACTTCAGTGGTATTTAATGGTATTGGCCATGATTGAATTTTATTAACCTTCTTCTTTGGAATAATCCTACCCTCCTTATACTCCACAATACCCAGAATCTCCAATGCTGGTACAAAACAGAAAAACATTGATCCCAATACAGTCAAACCTGCCTCCTCTATCCTAACTAAAATCCTCTCCAGAATCACTGCGAATTCCCACACAAACTTCCTAATGCCAGGATTTTCCTTCAGAACCTCATTACCATAATCAGAAGTGGTCCTTTAATGCTAACATCATCAATAAAATACCAGAATAAATTGGTACTTCATCTTTCAAAAACCAAGCCATTTGTGCTTGATAAACAGCCACAGAATCAGTAGCTCCTTGAGGTAACTTGGTCAATTGAAACATTCCCAAAGGAGTCTCAAAAGTAGTGAGAGGCCTAGAGTCGAAATGGAATTCCCTCTCATCATATCCACCCATAATATCAACCAAACCATAACACACCCTTCAAGAAAAAGCCTCCAAAAAATCTTCTGCACTTGGTGGCATTCCAGCATCATTGATAGTCACTCTATTTAAGGCCCTGAGATCATGAACCACCCTAAGCTTACCATTTTGCTTCTTCAAAAAGAACACAGGACTATAATAAATTGAGGTTGACTGTTCATACAACCAAGTCCTGACCCATTCCCTGTCAATTTCCACAAAATCATCCCTAATAGCAGCAGGAATTAAAATTCGTTTGATTTGCCAAAATTCATGACAAACCACTGGAATCAGATAAGATGCGCCATAAGAATGCTTCAACACACCTCTTTCCTCCTCCATAAAGGCAATTGCTTTTTCCCTCAACACAATCACATACAACAGCAACTTCATCTCTTCTTCAGACAACCACCTACACAGGGTGAAAATTAAGATGACTTGTAGGCAAGTTTTTTTTGAAAAATCTTAAAGTAACCCATGAAGTAACCTGAAAGGAACCTTAAAGTGGGTCTTTTAGATCTGTACAGGTAAAGGTTCCACATATGTTTTTGTATAATTTGAGTAATCAGAGTAACAAACCACTCCATCAACAAATATTGTTGAATTAAAATATCCTTGCACTAACCAAAATTACCATTTTCAATAAATCTCTGAGGAAGGTTTAATTAAAAATTTTCCTCAAAATTTATAAATGTAGCTAAATTTTTATTTGAATTACCAATCTGATAAGGAAGAAAAATTTCCAAGTAATAATTTTCCCCAAAAAATATAACCCATATAATATGCCATCATAAGCTATTATGCTTTCTGTCTTTGAATATTGGTAGTTTATAACTTGTGGAAAGGTTTGAAAAAATACATATAAAATTTTTATTCAACCTTTGATGCATATAGCTTTCTAAATCTTGTTAAAGAGTAATTATGGATTTTATTGAAGTTTGGGGTGATGTTTGAACACCCAACCAGCCACAAACAGTGCTTAATTTAACATGAAATCTAAAATTTACCAAAAAAAGATGTTTATATATTATATAATTTTAAGAAATATTTCAAACATACAATTTTGGTTTAGGTCCCTTAGATTTAATGATATTTGAGTTAGTAAAAATGTGCACAGAGAAATATGTTTTGCTAATACATGAGACTTTAAAATATCTGGGACCAATTAATAAAAGAGTACATAAAACTTATGTTTTTTATTTATAGGATCCATTGAAACAGAAAATAGTTTAATAAAATTAAAAATTCAAATAAAAAAACCCCCCACACATTTATAACACCATCACAATTTAAATTAATGAAGAACAAGTTTAAGTAAAAAAATTTCTACTTTCTTTCACCACGCAATACGGGGAGCGGACTTGTTAGCAATTCTGCAACCTTGAACTCAAATTTACCACATATTGATAACTATACAATCAGGGATGAACACCACTCAGCAGAACAGTTTTAGGTGGGTCTTCAAGTAGATTTCAGTATGAGGTCAGTTTGAGTTCCATCTGAGTTCTGTCTGAGTTCAGGTTGGGGACTTGCTAGCAAGTCCACCCCCTATATTTTGTAGTGTTTCATGTAAATTTAATAATGTTTTAAATGATTCACTATATATTTCATGGATGTTTATGTATAATTTAACAAAATATTCCTACAAAAATTGATGTCACATGCTAGCAGGTGTCCCCCCCAAAATAAAACTTCCATTGTTTTTTTGATCCATATAAACCTGATAGATGGTTCCACTTTTATTTCTGGAAATAAAAACTAATTCTGAATAATATATCAACAACATATTATATTTGAAAATTGAAACATATTTTCATATCTGAAGTTTAATGCTCTTGTTAAGTGATAAGGGTAAAATAAATTTTTTATACACAATTAAAATAGAAAAATTTTCTTTGAGAGTTTCAATCAGGGCTTCTTCTTCCTTCAGCCTTAATAATTTCAAATTTTGTTTAAAAATATTTGCAATAAAATTTCAGTTTCTGCTAAGCAGCCTTGTATGAAATTTTTAAACTGTATAATGAAATCAATAAGCCCATGTGTATTGAAAATTATATTATTAATTATGAATCAGAAGTATCAGAAATAAACTTATTATAATTGAGATAAATAATTAGAATTATAATAACATTTCAAGACAATCATCACTTTGTTTTGACTTATCCTGTACATTTTCTTAATTTTTCAATGTTGCAGAAATATTTCTTTTTATAAGATAAAATCATACTCCAGTAAAATATTTCTTGAGAAAATTGAACACCCATTCAATATATGTAAGTTCAATGTTAAGGTTAATTGAAAAACTGTTACATGAACATTTCTCTTAAATAAAAAATAAAAATCCATAAAAAAATGATAAAAAAGAGGAAGAATATTTTTCTCAATCTTTGTAACTACTTAATTTTTGGCCCTTTTTTTCCCCTCTATAGTTTTTACTTAGCCCTTTTTTTGACCCTGAATTGCTCCCACCAGGCCCAACTTGGGGCTAAAAAAGGGCTGACAATATTTCAACTTAGTTTTATTAAAAATTTAAAAATTTTATTAAGAAAATTTGAAATTTGGCCTACAGATTTTAATATCTTTATTTCATGACAAAATGGATATTTTTAGCATGTTTCTCACTTTTTGTGGCTTTTATTCTTCCCTTAATACCCCATAATCATATATTTATTTCATTTCATATTTAAGAGGCTAGTTCTTACCATTTATTCAGAAATAATTATATAAAATCTTTATTTTGGAACAATAGTCACTATATGCTTTGAAATTCAAAAAAAAAATTCTTGCTTGAAAACTTTATTTCTCAAAGAAAAAAAATGATGCTGTGTGCTCTCTCTTGACAAGACTTTATTTTTATTCATTCAGTTTTATCTAGGCCTGGTAGTGGTATGGCTCCAGTAGAGGGAGAAAAAGTTGCTAGTTATGTGCCAGTTACCTTTCCTGATGTTGGTGAGCACTCTTGTGGAAGTGGTTATTCAGGCCCTCAAGATTCTTCAAGAGATGCAATGGTCAAGAATGGTGTTCTTTTGGTATTTTTTTAAGATACAACTTTTTTACTTTTTCTTGCTTTTTTTTAATTATTTTTACGCTTGAAATTTGATTGAAGTCATGTGCTGAAAAGAAACAGCATCTTTTCTGTTGCATGAATTTATTTCCATCTCTCTGGTTCAAAATGTCAGATGGACTACAGAAAAGTAAAATTGTGGTGAAACTAAGTAAAAGAAATGTAATACTAATATCACACTGCATCATATAATTGATTTCACCAAATTCTTGTTCAATAATCAAGAATATTCAGATAAAACTTGAGTTAGCATTTTTTATGGTTAATCAAAAAGGAGAAAAAAAGAATGTAGTGTTAAGAAACAATAGGTCACGTGCTGAAAAGACGCAGCATCTTTTCAGCTCTCTTGAAAATATTGCATTGTACTAGTAAATTTTACAAAAATTAATGAGGTCTAGCTGACAACTTGAACTACAGAAATTGAAATAAAGTCATGTGATGGAAAAGATGATGCGTCTTTTCAGCACATGACTCAATCACAATTCAGGCATAAAAATAATCAAAAAATGTGCAAAATAAATATTTAAAAAAGTATAAATGTAAAAAAATGTCAAGAAACACTTAAAAAATTTCAAAAAAAATATGAAAATCATCAAAAAAAATTCAAAAAAAAATCAGAAAAAATCAGAAAATGTCAAAAAAAATCAAAAAAATCAAAAAAATTCAAAAAAAAATTCAAAAAATTCAAAAAAATACAGAAAAATTCAAAAAAATTTAGAAAATTCAGAAAAATTTAAAAAATTCAAAAAAATTGTAATGAAGCCTAAAAAAGTCAAAAAATTCAAAAAATCTCTAGAAAATTAAGAAATAATTAAAATTTTTACAGTGAATCAATAAAAAATAAATAAATTGTGAATTTTTTATTAAAGTTTTAGAAAATTGAAAAATTCAATAAAATTTTATATAACTTCTTTAAATTTAAGAAATTTTTTAAAGAGATTAAAAAAAATGTTGATAAAATACTGAATTCTTTTTTCATATGAACTCTGGTAAAAATTTGTCCTTTTCATTTAAGATTACTTGACTAAATTTTAATACTTGCTTTTTTACAAGAGGAATTGATATATTGAAAATAAAAAATGTTGATAACTGATTCATGTTTGAACCACTCTTACCAAAAAATAAGGGCCACAAGAGTTACTTCTGAGGTTATTTGGGGTAGTGTGAGGGGCACAAAAATGACTTGCCTAATAGTTATCATATATTTTTCCCTGTGCTATCAGGACCAGAATTACCATCCTCAACCTTTCCTTAGTAATTGAAAAAGTTTCCACAAAATCAGGTGGATTTTTCACTAAAGGTGTCACATAAGGATCTCTTTACAAAGGAGGCCTCCTCAAAGGTGGGTTCAGCCCAACTGGAATAGGCTCATTGACAGGCTTAACCCTCACTGCTACCTTCTTGTACTTAGCAGCATCCACTTCCAAATTTTCATCTTCAACAGGTACTTCTTCAATCTTCCTACAAAAACAAAAAGGGGTTTCCCCAATGCTCATGGTATGGTAAGGTAAACTCTTACAGTCGCCTTGCTGTAAGCAGAATCTGGAGGAGATATGTGGATTTAGCTGAAAACCCCGTCCTTCCAATAAAAATAACAAAATGGGAATTCTAAATCACTAAGCTAACCAATCTACTTGGATCTGATTGATAAAAAAATAATGAAACTCTAAAATAATTAACGCTTATTGAGATTTAAATAAAAGTGGCTGTTGATAAAAGAAATACTGATAACAACAATTAAGGTGTACCAGTGAAAGATCTGAAAAGATTGACTTTTATGTTTTTATAATAATTTGAATTTTTATGAGACAGCAATAATAAAGTCCCAGCGACGAAGACCTTTCTAAAGATACCCTGTATGAAGTGTGATTTAAATTGTTGAATAGTATTTCTAAAATGTTAAATATAAAAATATAAAGTTATAAGGGTATTACAAATTTATTTAATTTGTTGAGTAATAAAAAATGAGACCGTGGTGGTTAATGATTAAGCTGTATAATGTTTCCCCCCCTCTCAATTTCGAGTTTGAGAAGCGCTTAAGTATTCCTAGTCACGTGCCTAAGTTTTCCCCTCCAGAGCTCTTCCAGAGTCAATCCGGAGCCCGTACAGAGTCCGTCCGGACTTCCGGACTCAATTAGAACCTTAAAACTATAATAAAAAATCTAGAAAAATTACACAAAATAGAGCTACTTCCCCTTTACATACCAAACTTATTTTCGTAGTCTGCGCAGCTCTAATTACCCCGTGAAAATTCATCAAAGTTAAGTAATTTTTGAAAACGTAAATATTTCTATAAAACTTTAAAATTCATTTAAAAATATAAGATAAATAGTAAAAATTCTGGGAAAATTTCCCAAGGTTCTTGAGTGACTTGAATTGATACTTATAAATTTTTCAGACCGTAAAAATAAGTTTTCTCCGTAAAATAAATTGTATTTGTGTAGGCATTCGCTCGTGACCAATTTCTTCATATTTTAAACTCCAATAAATTAAATAAAACCCTTTTATAAAAAAAAAAATAACGCCAATCTTGCACGCAGTAATAACTCCATTTACATATTTAGGTGCCGTACTAAACTTTAGGCTACCACATCCTCCCTCCAATCGAGAATGTCCCCATTCTTAAAACTTTGCATAAGTGGTCGAACACCATATTCATCTTTAACCTTCAACCACCATCTTCTTTAATCAACTATAAAATTCATCTTCATCAATATGTCTTCCAAAGAACTTGTCGCTCCATGTGAACTCTGCGCTTGATACCAGGTACCTTGTTTAATGTCCAACCCTAATCTTCCTGGCAGAACAGCTTGCGACTTACACTACGCAATATAGGGGTGGACTTGCTAGCAAGTCCTCAACCTGAACTGAGATGGAACTCAGATGGAACTCAGACTGAACTCATACTGAACCCAAACTGAACTCTACTTGAACACCCACCTAAAACTGTTCTGCTGAGTGGTGTTCATTCCTGATTGTATGGTTCCTTTATCAATAGCTCAATGTGTGTTCAATCTGTTGTGAGTTTGGGTCCAAGGTTGCGGACTCACTAGCAAGTCCGCCCCCCATATTGTGTGGTGTTATGCCGTGTGAAAAAAGTCAAATGCAACCGGCCAATAGTTCCTTCTAAAACAAACGTATATTTAGGACCAGCAGCTCTCCCTGATCCCTCAACTTCTAAAAAGAGATCCAAAATTCCTGTCTTCTTAAAACGAATAAGATCAAAAACAGCTTCAAAAGTTCTATCTTCATCAACGGATCCCGGCCTAATTTTGCCTTCACAAGATCCTAATCCTATAACCCCAGTACCCCCAACTAACTTTGCTGAGACTATGTTTCCTGGCTCTAAATGTAAGACCCTATTATCTTACTAAAAAAAATTTTTAATCAAAATTGGCTAAACCTATGACTTAATAACATATTTGAACTTCTAGCTGTCGAAATAACCAACACTGATGATGTTGGTAGAGTGAAGACGGACTATATCAATCATTACCCAAATTTTCATTGCTATCTTTTTCTTGAGTTTACTAATGAGTTGAAACGAAAAATGCTGGCCTATTTTCAAGAAACTCCAGCTAATAACCATGAAGACCTCATGAAAAGAAGAATTTTAATGCAAAGCTTTGATAATGATGTTGAACAATTTCAAAGAAATTATCTTTTCTAACAGTATAACTTGATAAAATTTTGTTTTTGCTTGGTCTTCTTAAACTTTCAACATAAATGATGTTTTCTTTCTTCTCTGGCTTGATATAACATAAAATAAAATGATATAAATCTTGTGATGATTCCACTACTGAGAGCAAGGTTTGAATCCCTTCAGACTCCCATATACCAGTCTTCCTTCTTGTCACAGCGTTGAGAGAGTGGATCTTCCTATGAGCCGAATACTCCTGATTCCAACCTCATAGGGCCCCCCACTGAGCCGAATTCTATGATTCCAATCTCGCCATAAGGTCCTCCAAGCTTCACACCAAAAAAAATGGCCTAACTATGAGGCACTAAAAAAATCATTCCCTAAAATCCAACTACCATCCTAACTTCTGATTCCTTCATCACAATTTTCAAACTTTGCTATACAGCAAACCCATAAAATACTTTTTCCAGGCTTCCAATAATAATATTAACTTTAGACCATGTTAAAGCGCCACAAATTTTACCTAATTAACCATTATGCTTTCTTTAGCATCATCACCACCTAAAATTTTAACCTCCTAAAGCTATCAGCACCCCATTCCAGAAATAATTGAATAACCAGTTTAGAGTCTTAGTAGACAGTGATAAATTAAAAGATTGAATTGAGTTATCCAAACAAGATTGACATTCCAGTTTAAAGTCTTGGTGGACCAAACATATAATCGATTGCCAGTTTATGGTCTTGGTGGACCAAAGATCGTTTAAGTGCATAAATATCTTGATATATTCCTAAGTAAGGCCTAGGCTTGACCAAAGATTGAATAAATTTGATAATCCAGTTTAATGTCATAGTGGACCAAACATTTGATCGACAAGTAATCCAGTATAAGGCCATAGTGGTCCAATGAATGTTGAATTACCTGCAGATATTAATTTTCCAGTTTAAAGTCATAGTGGACTAAACAATGAATTAACTACCAGTTTAAAGTCATGGTGGACCAAATATTTAATCGATAAGAAATCCAGTTTAAGGTCATGGTGGACCCAACACTTGATAATAGTCCAGTTTAAGGTCTTGGTGGACCTAACAACTTCTTTATCCTTGAACCCAGATTTTGCCACCAACTTTCTTCATCCTAGTTTCAAGTTTTCTTCTTCAAAAAAATATCTCCTAACAAGATGAAACCTTCTGACTTCATTGCTTCAGCTGATCAATCTTGAAAATACTGTGCCTTCACCCATAGGGAATGTATCTTCTCTTTTAACTGGAAAAAGCACACTTATAACAGGGCCTGTTTATCCTGCTATGAGAAGAAAAGAAAATGTTCTGGCTTGAACTGTGGTTCTTTCCCCATCACTGCTACTAGCTTCGCCGCCTTCTGCAAACCTCTTCCTTCTTCTTCACCTTCTACTCCACCCCCTATTCCATCAACCTCAAAAGATCCCATACCTTTTTCTCCATCAGCCTATTTAAATCTTTCTCCATAACCTAATCCTCTGGGTCCTTCTCTACAATCTAGACTTGCTGCTAGTCCCCCAAGAACTCTTGCTGCTCCCAGGGCCATGCTTCAACCTTCCAACAATTCTTCTCCTTCTTCCAACATCTTGAAGCACAAAAGGTCCTATAATAGCCAGCAGTCTTCATCTTCTCTTGTATCATCCAAAAGTCCCAGAACATCTACTTCAAACACCAAATCCAACACCAGTCCTCCTCATCTATCAAAAATAAAAAATCCTTTTCTAAACATAAAAAATCCCACTCCATTACCAAGTAAGCCATTTATCTATGATCATGATAGTGTTGACACAGGTTAGTTGTCTCTTTTTATTTTCTTAATCTTCAGGTTTTAATTTTCTGATATTTTAATTTGATAAGCGTCCACCAGTTCTCCAATTTCATATTCTGCTTATGAACTACCAGAACCTAATCCAAGCTTCACTAGAGTTCCAATTCACCTAGTGTCTGAAAAGCTTTTTGCTAATTTTAATAACCTTATCGCTTATTTCCAACGATACCCGCCCTCTGATAGATCAGAATCTTGGATGAGAGAGCAACTGTTAAGAGACCTTTTCAAAATAGCCAACTGGCTTCAACACTATCGTGACCGTGAAATAAGTTTCGAATCCCAGGAAATCGATCAAGGTCCTTCAAAATTTTCTAATTTCGATTCTTCAAAAGATAACAACCCTTGATGGTGTTCTTCCTGGTATGTAGCTTTCTTGAATAATGTTTGAAAAATAAAATATAAACATCTAAACTACCTAAAACTAAAATACCTTTTATTTTTTTTTTTTATTTTTTTTTTTTATTTTTACTTATTTTTATTTTTTTTATTTTTATTTTTATTTTTTATTTTTTAGTTATTTTATTATTATTATTATTTTTTTTACCATTTAAAATAAAAGATTTTTTTTTTTTTAATTTTATTTTAATAAAAGATTTTAGAAAAGATAGGTTTAAAATAAAAGTTAAAATTTAATTTTAAAGAAAGATAAATGAACGTGAAAAGAAAGAAAAAAAAGGTAAAAAGAATTATCAAAATTTAAAATTTAAAAGATGCCCCCCGGCCATTTGATGAGCCATACCCTTGACATCATACCCACATCCAAGTGCAACTTGATGTGGTTACACAATTTTGAGAATTTGAAAAGAAAAGAAAATAAATGAAAGTTTTTAGAAGATAATTTTATAATGATGATCACTGGGTGGGCTCCCTCCAATTTATAAAAATGATTAGAGACCACCAGTGAGCATCACCTTTACATTAATTCATAATATATATTAAAGAAAAGAAATCACAATCTAACATAAAAATCAAAAACAAAAATAAAAAAAATCTTGAATCCGGCGTTGAGAGCGGTGTCTCTTGATTTGTTCCAGTTTATAGTCTTAGTGGACTTCCTAAAATTAAAAGACAAAGCCAGGATTCAACTAGAAACAGGGAAAATTTTGGAAACGAACATTATGGGGTAATTGTCTATAGAGCAGCCAGCCCATCAATTACCCCCACACTTGCCAATATTTAATTAAGAAGGTTCCCCTGTGAACACTTCTTCCAATAAATTTTAAAATTTTCCCAACACTATCTTCACCCATATTTTAAGAATTTTAAATTTTGAAAATTTTCAATGAAGGTTTTCTCGTATTTCATTATGTTTCATCACAGTTTCGTTGCCCATATGCAGTGTAACGATAGTAAATTATTTGATAAAAAAAAGAAGATAGTTTATCCTCGTTGCGGAGGTCATCATAAAATTTCATCGATATCATAGTTTATCCTCGTTGCGGAGGTATTCATAAAATTTTGTTGATATCATAGTTTATCCTCGTTGCGGAGGTTAATAAAATTTGATAAATGTCATTAAAATTGTAGTTTATCCTCATTTCGGAGTTATCCATATAATTTCATAAATGTCATAGTTTATCCTCATTGCGGAGGAATCCATAAAGTTTCATTGATATCATAGTTTATCCTCATTGGGGAGGAAGACTTCGGCACTCCTGGTGCCTCTAGGATAGAACCGTTTCACTTGATCGGCTGCTACCCTCTTCTTTAATACTACTCCATCCAACTCTTCTAGCACATATGAACCGCCGGAAACTTGCTCCTTGATTTTATACGGTCCATTCCACCTATCTGCAAACATCTTTCCCCACTGACTTTCCAAACTCCTATTATACACCAGGACCATATCTCCTGGGTTCAAAGGTTTCCTTAATCGATGTGCCAACCGCTCATCCCAATATCTGACTGATTGATTTCTGATCTTCATCATCCGCGAATATGCCTTTTCTAGCTGCATCATTCTTGCACACAATAATTCTTCAGTAGTTTTGACTGTGTCCCAGTCAACTCCAAGATATGATTCAGCTTCTAAATCAACCGGTAAAACTGCTTCCTGTCCAAAAACAAGTTCATAAGGTGAAAATCTGGTCGTCCTTTTGGCAGTGATTCGATCAGCAAATAAAACTAAAGGTAAATAGTGCCTCCACTTTTCGGCACTTGTCCCACACATTTTAACTAAAGCATCCTTAATAACTTGATGCCCTCTTTCAACCATGCCTTCAGCTTCAGGATAATATGGGGTTGCTACCCTAACCTTTGATCCAACTTTCAATACGACCTCTTTAAACTCTGTCCCAAATTCAGGACCTCTATCTACCGTTACCAACTTCATCACCCCATACCTATATACCCAATTATTCAAAAAAAATTCTGCCACATTTTTGGCAGTTAAATTAATAAGAGGTGCTGCCTCTACCCAACCAGATAAATCATCACTGGCCACAATTAAATATTTATACCGTCCCTCTTTTATATGAACGGCATCTAAACTAACTCTCCCAAAGAGTGTATATTCACCGGTGGCTTGTCCAGGTTCTTTTGGCCTTAAATAACTTCGTCTTTGACATTCTTTGCATGACTGAATCCACTGTTTAACAGCCATCTTCATGCCAGGCCACCAGAATCGATCAGAAATTCTTCTAAACGTTTCTCCAACGCCTCTATGCCCGAGATCTTCATGCAGTAATTTCAAAACTAATTCTTGCCCCTTCTGTTGAGTTATAACTACTTGAGGATTTGGATACCTCCTCCTCATTAAACGTCGACCAGATAGGTAAAACGTAGATGACTTCCTCTTGATAGCCACCCATTCATCGTCTTCACACTCTTCTGGCCTCTCTAAAGTCAACAAATATTTGACTAACAAAAAATAAAAACCAGTCTGACCCCAGACTTCATCTTGAAAATCGATTAATATAACATCAATAGGGACTTCTCTATCACCAATATCACCTGCACATGAATGAGCCAATAATCGTTGACCCCTAAATAAATCTTTAATCGAGCTATGTCGACGTTTTTCTTCTGAACCTTTGGATCCTTCGAAAACCGTATTTGAAAGTACCTCTTTCTCTTTATCCACCCTTTTATTTAAATTCTCTAATTCTCCAACATATACACCATTCCTTAATTTACTACTATCCCACACTACCAATCCATCTTCCTCTACATACACCACATCTTCTTCTACCTCCTCTCTGCCGAATTTATCTACACCTTTTCCAACACCTTTATTAACATAAAAACTATTTTCCAGTTTATCCTCTTGGTGGAGGTCATCATCATCATAATCTAAACACAATAGTCCTGCCAGTTTAACCTCATGGGGGAGGTATGGAAAGTCTTCAGCTCCTTTAGTGCTGGCTTTGATAATAGGTATATCTTCATCGAACTCTTCTGAGTCTGAATCTTCTTCAGTGGGTGGTCTCCTTGATAAACCATCTGGCATAGTAAAAGTTTTGCAGGCTTATGAACTAAATCAAACGAAAAATGTTGAATAAAAGCTACCCATCTTGTCATGGGTGCGTTCGGTAAACTTGGGGAATTAATCATCTGGATTAACGATTTCACATCCACTTGCAACTCAAAATGTTGCCCCCACAAAATATGCTGAAGTTTCTTCAGTATTTTGGCCACACCACATAATTCCAATTTTGGTTGAGAATATCTTGATTTGACCTCAGTAAATACTACAGATTCATACCTGACTGGCCTGATGTAACCAGCTTTATCCATCTGAGACAAAACCGCCCCAGCTGCAACCTGACTTGAATCAACTGCTAAATAAATTCTGCCAGCTCCTTTTCCATAATCCAACTTGTGCAGGACTAAATCCTTCCCTACAACCTCCTTCAACTTCACAAACGCCTTCTCACACTCTTCATCCCACTCCCAGTCTGCATCCTTTCTTGTTAACCGTCTCAATGGAGCTGCCAATGAAGAAAAGTCCTTAATAAACATTCTAACATATACGCAAACGCCTAAAAACCCTCTAACTTCGGTCGTATTCTTGGGTCTTGGCCAGGACTGAATTTTGTTAACTTTCTTCTTGGACATAATCCTACCCTCTCTACATACCACATGGCCTAATATTTCTAAGGCTGGCACACAACAGGAAAATTTTGAACCTGAAATAGTTAAACCAGCCTCTTCAATTCGAAACAAGATTCTTTCTAAAGTAATTGCAAACTCCCAAATGAATTTGCGTATCCCGGGATTCTCTTCCAACACCTGGTTATCATAGTCGGTTGTTGGTCCCTTAATTCCTCCATCATCTATAAAGATTCCAGCATATTGTGGAATTTCATCTTGAAGGACCCAAGCCATCTGAGCTTGATAAACTGCAACCGAATTTGTTGCTCCTTGAGGTAATCTTGTTAACTGTAAACGTCCAAGTGGTGTATCGAATGTAGTGAGAGGCCTTGAGTCCGGATGTAACTCTCTCTCATCATATCCACCCATAATATCTCCCAAACCATAACACACTCTCCCTGCGAACGCTTCAACAAACTCCTCAGCACTAGGCGGTATCCCAGCATCCTTTATTGTAACCCTATTTAATTCCCTAAGATCATGAACAACTCTAAGCTTGCCATTCGGTTTCTTGATACAAAATACCGGACTAGAATAACTTGATGTTGATTGCTCATACAGTCCAGTGCGTATCCGTTCTCTGACAACTTCAATATAGGCTTCTTTTAATGCAGCCGGAATAGGAATTGGTTTCTGCTGCCACGGTTCATGACATACCACAGGAATCTTGTAAGGCTCCCCATAGGAATGCTTCAACACACCTTTCTCCTTTCCCTCGTCTAATTTATAAACAGATTTTCCAACACCTTTGCTTCCCTTATCCAACAGTAAATCACCCGTAAAGAAAGTTGGCAGTTTAACCTCTTGCTGGAGGACCGGAATTGAATTTTCACAAAAATTATTTTTTTGTGTTTTAATTATACCGAGATTTTTTATTTGACTTTGATGAGATAATTGCAGTTTACCCTCTTGCTGGAGGTCCGGAATAACATTTTCACATAAATTATTTTTTTGTGTTTTAATTATACCAAGATTTTTAATCGGATTTGTATGTGATATTTGCAGTTTACCCTCTTGCTGGAGGTCCAAAATAGAAGGAGATACTTGCAGTTTAACCTCTTGCTGGAGGTCACAAAACATACCCTTCCAATTTTTATCCAACCTAATTTGGCCCATTTTGCCTTTTTCACCGTTTTTAAATTTTATAGAAAAACAGGGTAAATCCAATAAACATATAGAAAAGTCCATAACGTATTTGCACTCCAAAGTAATATTAACAGAAAATAATTGAGAATCCACTTGAATTATCTCCAAGTGAGCTGACCTATTGCTATCCGGGATCTCATCCTGAGGAGAGATTACAACATTAGAGTGATCAGCCCCTGCTACCCCAAAAAATGAGGGCATTCATCCCTTTCCAACAATCATAATTCACCAGAAGCCGTCCGTTTTATATGCCGCTTCTTGGTGCAAACACAACACTGGCACAGAGTAGTAATCCCTGGCCGTGTTTCCCAACCTTCATCTCCAGGAGGCGCTAACCGCATATGTAACCTCCGCATATCTTCACCAGTGATCTCCAAACTAATCCCCATGCCAGCTTGATACCCTATCCTGGCCTCAAAATCCATCAAAAAAGGACCACCAAGAACAGTTTTGACTGCTCCTCTGGCCACATAAAAGTGAACCTTACCAACAGATCCACCAATGCCTAACCTGACATGCTCAGCTGTACCCATCAGCTCTGTTGCATGCCCTCCAATGCCTCTGAGGTTTCCCCCAGTTCCACTTTTAATTGGCAAGCCTATACTCGTCGCTTGCTCCAATGAAATTAAATTAATTTGAGACCCTGAATCGACCAAGGCCTTTACTTCTTTACCATTTAGAGTTACCACCAGGTAACCCAGGGGAGCGGAAAAATGCGTATCTACATCTTCCCCAAACTTTTCAGCATTTTCACAAATATATTCCACCTCTCCAGTGGAAACCCGACGCCTCATCAAATGCTTCTTTTGCTTTTCAGCAAGCACCGGACTAATCGTAAATAACTCCCCCAAAGATAAGGGAATCTGAAGTTGATTCACCCTATTCAAAACTGCGTCCATCGCATTAGCTTGACCAGAAACTACTGGCCGCTCATACTGGACCTTTGATTTAACAACCTTGGCCCTGGGTACCTCTTGAGGTCCAACCGAGCCATCTTCACCCCCCATAATAACATCTTCACTTTCTATAACCCTAACTCCGTCACCAGCTTCTTGCACTAATCCTGATCCATCGCTAGTCCTTCTTACACCCTCCATTGGGATGGGACCGCTAAAACTTGGTCTGGGTAGAGACGCCAACGGTACGTCCTCCTCAGAATCCGAATCATCCTCTGGCATAGGCTCACCATTTAAATCAAACTTGCCATAACTAGGGGGCCCCATATCAGCAATCCCCTTCTGCATTTTATATAATTCATCCTTAGAGTAAGGGTTCAATTTGTTGGCGGCAGTTTGAGCACTAGAATTCTTGTCCTTAGAGTAAGGGTTCACTTTGTTGTTGGCCTTGCCAGGATTAGCCCTCAATTGGCTCTGGATGCTACTTTTCGCCTTAGTAGCAGCTGCTCTTCTAGCAGCATTAACATTGTATTCGCCAGCCATACAGCTACCCTCCACCTGAGCAACCGTCGCCAGCTCTAAACCACCAAAAGAAGTAGAAAATGTGGCTTTACTGACCTCTTTCTCCTTGCCCTTGTCAGCTTTACCACCATTTCCATTACCATTTTTGCCACTCTTGGCATTAACATCTTCATCCGTCACCTCTTCAAATCTGGCTCTCCTTTCAGCCGTTAAACTTCTTCTGACCAAATCAGAAGGAGACTGTCCATCACTGGGCTTGATGAACTAACCATCGGGAAATTTATAAACTTTACCATCAAATAAAACTTGCCCAGCATCCATATCCTTATCAAGAGCAAAACAAACTGTTGCTCTGTGACCCCTCCTATTACAATAGGAGCACACCTTTGGCTCATCGTAGCCACCTCTATATCCATTACTACCACCATTCCCACCATTTCTCCCATTGCCTGGGAAGCCGTTACCGTTGTTATTGCCATTATAATTTCGACGTTCATAACCTCTAGACTGATAAGAAGTCGACGTTGACGAAGAAGCGATTGGGGCCTTGTTGGCCTTTTGGGTTTCTTGAACAAATATTTTTAATTGTTTAGTTAAATTGGCCAGGTGATCGACCATCTTATTATCTACATTACCCTCAACTTTAGCGGCAGGTAATCCCATTTGAGCCTTCTTGGCCTCCTGGGCTTTGACCATAATATCGTTGTTTTCGGCCAAAACTTCGCTAACCTTGCTAACATATTGAGTGCATGACTCTTGATATTTGTCCAACGCCAATAACTTTAGATGGGCTTGAATGTTGTCCTTGAGAACCTCCAGAGCCGGCAGTTTCTGCTCACCATTAGGCAGTTCCTTCATCAAATCTTTTCTTGAAAGATCCTTCAAGACGTCCATACGAATATCCCTGCTACATGCTGTCCAAAACAAATCTTTTGCTTGGTTCTCATGCACTAACTCGTCCACCAGTATGAGATATTCCACCACTTCATCAAACTGAACACAGAGCTTTTTGAAGTCAGCCATAGAAGAAACTCTACCTTTTGCTTGCCAGTCTCCAACAATTTTATTGAGGTCCATCATAGTAAACCTAACACCCCATCTATCAATCATAGCTTTAGAAAGCTTAACCCAATCCTTGTCCTTAAATGCCTGCATAGAAATAACCTCTTTTTCCACCTCCCTATCAGCAATAAAAAACCTAACTTGCTTCACCATATCCACATGAGAAGCACCATCAACAGCAGCAGCAGCTTCATACCTGCTAATGAACCATTTAACCTCCTCCCCATCAAACTTTGGGCCATCCCAAGAAACAATTCTAACTGAGGGAGTAAGAGGGTTAGAAGATCCAGAAGCAACAGCAAAAGAAGACATCCCAATAAGTAAAGAAAAGCGTTAACAATCGATAAAATAACAAGCCTCTTGCAGGCCAATAACAAAGATCCAATTAGAGTTCCAGAGAATAAGCCTCTTGCAGGCTAAGAAAGTCCTAGATCCAAGTAAGTCTTTAAAGAAAGCTAGAGAATTCAAAACCCCACTTTGGGCGCCAACTATGGTAAGGTAAACTCTTACAGTCGCCTTGCTGTAAGCAGAATCCGGAGGAGATATGTGGATTTAGCTGAAAACCCCGTCCTTCCAATAAAAATAACAAAATGGGAATTCTAAATCACTAAGCTAACCAATCTACTTGGATCTGATTGATAAAAAAATAATGAAACTCTAAAATAATTAATGCTTATTGAGATTTAAATAAAAGTGGCTGTTGATAAAAGAAATACTGATAACAACAATTAAGGTGTACCAGTGAATGATCTGAAAAGATTGACTTTTATGTTTTTATAATAATTTGAATTTTTATGAGACAGCAATAATCAAGTCCCAGCGACGAAGACCTTTCTAAAGATACCCTGTATGAAGTGTGATTTAAATTGTTGAATAGTATTTCTAAAATGTTAAATATAAAAATATAAAGTTATAAGGGTATTACAAATTTATTTAATTTGTTGAGTAATAAAAAATGAGACCGTGGTGGTTAATGATTAAGCTGTATAATGTGTCCCCCCCTCTCAATTTCGAGTTTGAGAAGCGCTTAAGTATTCCTAGTCGCGTGCCTAAGTTTTCCCCTCCAGAGCTCTTCCAGAGTCAATCCGGAGCCCGTACGGAGTCCGTACGGAGTCCGTACAGAGTCGAAACGGAGTCCGTACGGAGTGCGTCCGGACTTCCGGACTCAATTAGAACCTTAAAACTATAATAAAAAATCTAGAAAAATTACACATAATAGAGTTACTTCCCCTTTACATATCAAACTAATTTTCGTAGTCTGCGCAGCTCTAATTACCCGGTGAAAATTCATCAAAGTTAAGTAATTTTTGAAAACGTAAATATTTCTATAAAACTTTAAAATTCATTTAAAAATATAAGAAAAATAGTAAAAATTATGGGAAAATTTCCCAAGGTTCTTGAGTGACTTGACTTGATACTTATAAATTTTTTCAGACCGTAAAAATAAGTTTTCTCCATAAAATAAATTGTATTTGTGTAGGCATTCGCTCGTGACCAATTTCTTCATATTTTAAACTCCAATAAATTAAATAAAACCCTTTTATAAAAAAAATAATAACGCCAATCTTGCACGCCGTAATAACTCCATTTACATATTTAGGTGCCGTACTAAACTTTAGGCTACCACAATGGATGTGGCCCAGGTAATTTTTTTAAAATGTGTAGAAGAGACCCTAGTGGTGCAAAATTGAGGGGACTTACATTTAGACCCTAATCTCACCACTCCAAAGCTTTTCCATTCAACATTCTTATTTTCCATCTCACTATCAACCTCACTTTCATCACTCTTCACCTCTTCATCCAAATAATTTTTAAGTGATTCTTTTTTTTCTTCTTTATTTTTTATCTTCAGATTTTTTTCTTGATTATCTTCACTTATCTTAAAATTTTTTTCTTCTTTTCTTGATGGAAGGCCTTTTCTAAAACAGAAACCAGGGTTTCACAATTGCTTACTTGGGTGGCTAAGGTAATGTTTTTTAAAGGTGAAGAAATAACCCTAGCGGTGAAAAATTGAGAGGACTTACTTTTAGACCCCAATTTCACCACTCCAAAGCTTTTCCATTCCACAGACATGAACACCATATTCCCTCTTGAGCTTTAAATAAAATTAATCTTGAATCCATCAAGCAAACAGAGACTTGATAAAAAACTTGATTAATACTTGCAGAGAAGAGAAACATTATACAAAGAAATTTTAAAATTAACTTGGAATATCTCTAAAAAAGCTGACCTACTGCAACCTGGGATTTCCACTAAATGGGGAGAGGTTGTATCATTAGGGTGATCAGCCAATTCTACTCTAAAAATGAAGGCTCTCCATCAGAGCCTATTCCATCTTCTAGAAGACCAGAAGAAGCCCTATATTCTCTTCTCCTTTCACAACATTCATGTCAATGACACATAGAGCTAAGCTCAGGCCTAGTCTCCCAATGCTCTTCACCAGGTGAAGACAACCACATGTGTATCTTCCTCTCAGCATCACCTGTCAACTACAAGCTAATAACAACTCTAGGTTGGTAACCAATCCTTGGTTCAAAAGCCATTAAAAATGGACCACCCAAAACTGCCCTGAAAGTGCCTTTTGCAATGTAAAAATGAAATTTTCCAGAAGCTCCTCCCATATATAATTTTAAGAACTCTGCTTTTCCAACTAACTCTGTTACATGCCCCCAATTCCTCTCAGATTCCCACCAATACCAGTTTTGATGGGGAGGCCAGATTAATTTGCCTCTGAAAGAGATATAAGATTGATCTGTGAACCAGAATCAACAAAATCTCTGATGGCCTTTCCATTCAGAGTGAGATTAACAAAGCCCAGAAGAGCAGAGAAATGTGTCTCCATATTCTCCCCAAATTTTTCAGCAGAGTTACAAACAAACTCCACTTCCCCAGAAGAGACCCTTCTTCTGTTTAACATCTTTTTTGGCTTATCAGGCAAACCAGGACTGATAGCAAACAACTCCCCATAAATCAAGGAAATCTTTCCTTGATTCATCTTTTTCAAGACAGAGTCAGTAACAAAAACTCTGCCTGAAACCAATTGGCTCTCAAAATAGCCCTTTGACTTAAACACCTTAGACCTTGATGCCCCTTGTGGTCCAAAACCTCCATCCACTGGATCTCTAACCACAGGAACCAAACCAGAACCATCTCTAGTAATTCTGGTACCACTGGGCTTTTGCAAAGAAGCCAAAGGAACATCTTCCTCAGAGTCAGAATCCAAGTCCATAGGCATTAGATCCCCATTCAGATCATAGGCCCCTAAACTGGGTTGACCCATATCTGCAATACACTTCTGCATCCTGTGCAGCTCTTCCCTACTAACCTTCCTTCTCAAATCCATCTTTGGTTCAACTCTAGGAGCCTTGGGCTTAGACTGAGCCTTTGAAGTCCCCTTTGAATTTCCCACTCTTCCAGCGTCTACATCATAAGCACAAGCCAAAAATTCCCTATTTTTGTGTGCTCCACAAGAGTACAACTCCAAACCACCATAAGAAGCAGAAAAGGATACCTTATTGACCTCTTTTCCTTTCCCCTTCAAATCAACTCCATCCTTCCCAGAAGATTACCCCTGATCGGGAATCTCTTCAATTCTTGGCCTCCTCTGATTAAGACCACCCTACTTCTGACCAAATCAACAGGAGCCTGCCTCTAAAGGGGCTTAACAAATGAACAATCAGGGAACTTGAACATCCTGCCATCAAATTCCACCTTTCCCTCTGACACATCTCTGCTCAGAGCCTAACAATCATTTAACCTGTGAGCCCTCCTACTACAATAGGAGCACACCCAAGGATTACTGATACCTCCTGCTCTCCTCTCAAAAGTCTTGGCCTAGTGACTTGAGGCCCTATTCACCTTCTAAGTTTCCTGCACAAAGATGTGCAACTGCTTGGTCAAATCCACCGATTTCTACATCACTGGGTCCCTCTGTTCTTTAGGAACTTTCTCCACCTTCTTTACTTCCTTCTTCACCTTAGCTTTGTCTTCAGCCAGAGCCTCACTGACTTTTCTGACATACTTGGAACACCCCTCTTTATAGGATTCCACAGCCAATAACTTCAGATGGGCCTCAACAGCCTCCTTCACCTTCTCCAAAGAAGATAATTTCTGGTCACCATTAGCCAGATTCTTCATAATTTCATTTCTAGACATCTCCTTTAAGACAACAATTCTGACATCCCTAGCCAGAGCAGACCAAATGACATATTTGGCAGCATTTTCATGTTGCAACTCTTTTGCTTTCACCAAGTATTCCACCACAGGATCAAAGTGTAGCAGAAACTTCCTGTAACTATGTAAGTTACTAACACCTCCATAAGATTTCCATTCAGTGACAACCTTGTTCAGATCAACTATAGTGAGCCTGAAACCCCATCTATCTATCATCTCCCTATACAACAACTTCCAATCCCTCTTCTTGCAGCCAGACATGGCAACAACCTCCTTCTTCACTGGCCTATCACCAATGAAGAAAATAAATTGCTTCACCATATCCATGTGGGAAGAGCCATCAACACCAGAAACAGCTTTATACTTATCTAGAAAATACTTGAAATATTCACCATTAAACTTGGTACCATCCCAAGTTCTGATCCTGACTCACTCCCTGACCACCACAGCAGGACAAGCACCCTCCCCACTGACAGTCACAATAGGGATAGTGGAACCAGAAGCCATTCCTCCAGAACAGAATAACCAAAAAAAAACAAACAAAAAACAAAAGAGACTCCAAAAGACTAACTAGCACATCCCTACGTTGGGCGGAAAAAATGTAGACAATCCTATTTTACTAGCTATGGGCCTTGACCAAGGGAGTTAGAGAAAAACTAGGGAGAAAAACACCTGTCCCTTTAGAAAAATACAAGTGAGATTTACTAGCTAGTGAAATTTAGTCTTTTTTGATAAAGCTTTTTTAAAACACACTTGACTACTTGATGAGCCAAGAAAGTGGTCCCGAGACAGAATACCAGACCAAAGAACTGAAATGTAGACCAATGGCCACACCAGAGAAAGTAATGATACTTGATGTAGGTTGAAAATCCACACCAGAGACAGAAATAATAATTTATATAGCTTGCAAGAATATACCAGAGAAACAGTGACAAGAGTTGAGGTCAAGTAAGAACTAACCTTTTCACAACTCAGCCAAAAAAACAAAAATATTGAAGCCAGAGATCCAGATATCCCAGATGGTAGATGATCTCTTCTAACTTGCTTTTCTATCTCACACACAGACCCCCTAACCAGATCCCCAGCTTGATCCAGCTCTCCCAGCTATTTAAATGCATAAAAAGGTCTCTAGAGACTTTCCTGATTGCAGGCAGGCTGGCCTCCCATCTTAGGCAAGGAAGTGTTGAGGCGGGAAGGCTGCCCGTAGACAGAAAGCTGCTTCTAGGCCTGCAAACATCCAAAAACAATCAAACAACCTCTAAAACCAAAAAACAACACAACTGCTCAAAGAAAACATCTAATCACACATAACACACATTAAAATGATGAGAAAAGAAAGGACAATAAGGTGAGACATAATAAATGACCCTAACTTAAGCCTACAAAAATACAGCTAAACACCTAAATAATAATAAAACACCATTACCCCAACTAAACCCTACATAATAAATACCCCCAAATACACATTTCAAAGGCCTATTAATCTTTGGAACACCACAACAATCCAAACTTTCCCTAACCAGATCATTCTGAAGCTCATCCAGAGCTCATCCAGATATTACCAGAGTTCATACAGAGCTTGTCCAAAGCATTCCAATGCTTGTAAGGACTTCCAAAATCAATTAGAACCATTAAATATCAATAAAAATATAGACAAATTGAAGATGATAGAGATACTTCCCCTTTATATTCCATCCTAATTTTTGTAGCCTGCGCAGCACTATTCACCTTGTTAAAAATTATCAAAAACAAATAAATGATGAAAAATCAAAAAAAAACCAAAGATACTTTATAAAATTATTTAAAATAATAGAAAAATAGTAAAAATTTCAAAAAATTCCTAAAAGTTCTTGAGTCTCCTTACTCTAATTTTAATGCACCTTTAAACCTATGCTTGTATTTCCTGTCAGGTAATTATTTGTTAAATCTTGACCCGTAAAATTTACCCTTTTTAACCACTTTGAATACTTAATTTATTTAAAATAACTATTTAAAATTAGATTAGCCTTTACAATATCAGTAATAATTCCCCAAAAAATTTTATAATAAACTTAAGTTCCCTGCTAAACTTTAGAGTGCCACACCGCCAGTTTTAATGGTGATTCTGATTAATCATTATCTTCCTTCATTTCCCTCTGATCAGTGTTTTAGCCCAAATGCTTGTTCATAGTTCCATTTTTAACTATGATTTACCTCCTTAATTATCAAAGAAAAAAAATTTACAATTATTTATAAATCATGAGCAAAGGGCATAGCGTTTGCAACACAGTTGCCTTTGCCATATACATTTTCTTAGAGAGTTTGAGAGCACTTGACTATTTTCCCTCCACTATCTTTAAGTAAATTCAACCCCATTAATTAAACTTCATCTTCAGAGATTATACAAGAGTCCAGATGCCTAAATTTGGTTGCTCCATTTTCCAACCTTCTTCAGATAAAGTTACCTCCTTCTGCTAAGTCACAAATAGCCTTCTGATTTTCCAGACAGCCATTACTCTATCTAGCTCATCCTCTTCTTCATATCCCCTTGTATGATGTAAATTCTTTACTCCATATAATCTACTCTAGGCTCTAATTCAAACTGCTTGTTAAGCCATAGTTGCTTTTCCATTTCTAATTCTCAATCTTTCACAGCTATGTCATAGCTTCCTATGAGTCCTAAAATAGTTATGATAGTTTATACTTTTTCCAGAGAAATTTTAAATAATATTGTTAGTTTATCCTTCTCCCAGAGGTTATTCTTGTGTTACTGCTACCCCTCTTGGGTAGAATCTTTTGATCTGATCGGCTCCTACATATTTCTTCCATTTAGTACCATCCAACTCCTCAAGTAAGTAAGACCCTCCAGTAATTTTCTTTCTGATCCTATATGGACCATTTCATCTGTCTGAAAACAGTTGAACCCATTGACTTTCAAGACTTCTGTTGTATACTAATACCAAGTCCCCTTGTTTTGATGGCTTCCTTAATCTGTGTTCTAAGTTCTCATCCAAATATTTATTTTATTTGTCTCTAATTTTCATCATCCTTTCATATTTCTTTTCCAAAATCTCATCCTTTCTTTCAAGCTGCTTCACTCTTGCTAGAAATATACCTCATTTGAATGCACCTGATCCCAATATCATCATAGAAAAGATGCAGTTACCAGATCAATAGGTAATACCACCTATTGACAAAACATAAGTTCATAAGGTGAGAAACATGTCATCCTTTTCACTGAAATCCTATCTTCAAATAAAAATAAAGGAAAGTAACTCTTCCATTGTTCCCCATTAGTTCCACATGTCTTAACTGGTGCATCCTTAATCACCTGATTCCCTCTCTCAATTATACCTTCTGCCTGTAGATAATCTGGTGTTGCAACTCCAATCTTGGTGCCAATTTCTTAAACAACTTCGTAAAATTCACCTGAAAATTCAGTGCCCCTATTCACTGTTACCATTTTCATAACCCCATATCTATACACCCATTCCTTCTTTAAAATTTCAGCTAAATTACTTTCCTTAATTTTTACCAAAGGCACTGCTTCAACCCATCCTGACAGATCATCCCTCGCCAAAAACAATTACTTAAATTTTCCTTCTTTGATATGGACTGCATCTAAGCTAATTCTGATAAAAATACTATCCTCACCCATTTCCTTTCCTTTTTCTATAGCTTTCTGTAAGTTCTGCGCTGACATTCTGGGAAAGTTTAACCCAATCCTTAACTTCTGCTCTCATATTTGGCCACCAGAATCTTTCCTTGACTTATCTATAAGTTTCATCTTGACCCCTATTTCCCAAATTTTTATAAAATTCTCTAAGAATCTTTTATTTCCTGCCTCTATTCACTATAACTAATTGTGGCATGGAAGAGAACTCCCTCCATACCTTTCAATCTTTAATAAAACACTCTTTAGAGCACTTCCCTATCTTTCACCATGTATTTTCATTGTAATTATCTGGTCAACTATCTCCTTTCAGATATGTTCTCAGACAATCTGATTGCTCAATAGGCTCCTTGACTAATTCCCTGTAATCTGAAAGTGTATGAACTTCATAACTTGATCTTGATCTATTACCATCTTTTCCTAATTCCTGAACTACTTTTCCTGATTTACCTCTTGGTACTACATTATCTTCAACATCTTATTCTTGTAAATTAGTTTCCTCATGATCACTTTCCTTGAGTTCTCTTAGTTTAATGTCATACCAGATGCCCTTAGATGATAAAGATAGTTTGATGTCTTCCTGGACACCAGTCATTAGTTTTACGTCTTTGAGGTGTATAATGACTCTTACAGTTGCCTTGCTGTAAGCAGAATCCAAGGGAGTTGGATAAAACTAAGCAAACACTGTCCCTTTAAGTAGATAAAGAGTTTAAAATTAACTAATCTATAACTTCTGCTTGATAAGAAATGACCAATAAACTTTTATTATTAACGGCTTTTAGATGTAGAACCAGTTTTTTTTAATAATATGGTTGAAAAAAAAACCCAACAGTGAATCTTTATTTAGAAAAGTTATTTAAAAGATTGAAAAATATGATTTGATGAAGCTTTAATTTTTATATGATTTAGTTGTTAAAACCAAGTCCCTGGTGATGAGACCTTTATAATGGTACCCTATGAGTTAATATATATGATGATTAGTAAATTTAATATATTTTTATGTAAAACACTGTGCAATATGGGGGGCAAACTTGTTAGCAAGTCCACAACCTTGGACTCAAATTCACCACAGATTGAACACACATTGAGCTATTGACAAAGGAACCATACAATAAGGGATGAACACCACTCAGCAGAAAAGTTTTTGGTGGGCCTCAAGTAGAGTTCAGTATGAGTTCAGTATGAGTTCAGTCTGAGTTCCATCTGAGTTCTGTCTGAGTTCAGGTTGGGGACTTAATAGCAGTTCCACCCCCTATATTGCATAGTGAAAGTGTTAAATTTATAAGGGTATTACAATTTTAAATTTTGTTATGAAAATAATAAATGATTTTTATAATTCGCATTTTTTGTTGTTGGTTAGTAAGCTACTATGATTGTCAGTCTGTAAATAATTTTAAGTCTACAGGATTTATATTCATAGTATATATAGTGCCCTACTTTCCCAAACCAGAGCATTCTGTAACTTGTCCAAAGATCACCAGAGTTTTTATGGAGCTCATCTGGACTTACAAAGTCAATTAGAACCTTTAAAATATCAATACAAAATCTAGAAAAACTACATATGATAGAGCTACTTCTTTTTTATAGCCCATTTTAATTTTTGTAGTCTTTGCAGCCCTATTCACCTAGTAAACAAATTATGAAAGTTAAGCAAATTATGAAAAATTAAAAATAACCAAAATACTCTATAAAATAATTATAAATAGTAGAAAAATAATAAGAATTTCTTAAAAATTCCTAAAAGTTCTTGAGACTCCTAAATTTCATTTCCATGCACTTTTCAACCTATACTTGCATTTCCTGTCCAATAATTATATTTTAAATCTTGACTCATAAAATTTACCCCATTTTAACCACTTTTAATACTCAATTTCTATAATATAAACATATTTATAGTTATATTGGTCTTTCCAATCTCAGTAATCATTCACCAAAAATAATTTATAAAAATATAAATGCCCTACTAACTTTAGACTACCACATCCTCCCTCCAATGAAGAATGTCTTCATTCTTTAAGTTTGCGTAATTAATGGAACAAATATTCATCCTCTCTTCTTCCTCTTCAACCAATTTCCCTAACTAGTCCTGAATATTTCAACTTTTTATATTTTTAAATCAATATCTTCATTAATATTTCATCAAAAGACCTTGCTTTTTCATGTTAACTTTGTGCCAAATACCAGGTTCCATGTTTGATTTCTAACTATGGTCTTCCTGGAAGAACTGCCTGAAATATTCTCAAGCTTAAGAAAATCAAGTGTAATTTTCCAATTATAATTTTCAGAACTAATGTCTTTACTGTAACAGCCCCTCTTTCTGATCTGAATATTCCTATAAAGAAATTATCAAAAATTCCTACCCTCCCTTGTAATAGAAAGTCCAAAACAGCTTCTTCTTTTAAATATCTTAATCCTGAGCTTTCTCCTCCATCTCAAGATCCTAATCTTATTATTCTAGTTTCTCCTTTAAGTTTTTCTGAAACATTATTTCCTGGCTCAAAAATTTTAATTTTAATTTACTAAATCTCCTACAAATTCAAAATCCAACTACTCTCTCTTCCAACTCCTAAGCTATTGAGATCAAAAATACAGATGACTTTGGCAGGTGCAGAATGATTACATTAATTATTATACTAAGTTTCATTGATATTCCTTTCTTGATTTTTGTGATGATATGAAGCATGAATTTACAACATATTTTCAGGAAACTCCTGCTAATTATACAGAAGATTTAATAAAGAGAAAAATTTAGATGCAAAATTTGATAATGATGTTGAAAGATTCCAAAGGGATTATTTGTTTTGATTGTCTACTCTTCTTTAATATTTTAATACTTTAAATCTTTTTGGTGCTGTTAATTTTATTGTCTGGTTGATTTTAATTCATTTAAATTTGTCATATTTTGAAATAAATTTTAATAAACTGTATTTTCCTTGTGAAGATTCTACTACTGAGAGAAAGCTTTTAATCCCTTCAGATTCTCCTCTACCAGTCTCCATTGTTTTCACAGCATGAGAGAGTGGGCCTCTTTAATTAGCCAAATAATTTTGATTCCATTCCCATTGGGCTTCCCCTGAGCCAAATACTTTGATTCCATTCTTGCCATTAGGTACTTCTAGTTTAACCTAAAATAGTCTACCAAAGTGACACACTAAATCTTGATCCTATCCTTCTTCTATGATTTAGCATCACAACATTCAAATAAATTTCCAACACTTTAAAATTTACCCTAATTTTTATCATAAAACATAATTTTCCAGACATTATTAGTACCTATCTTTTTAATTTTTGACAATCTTCATTAAAAAGCATTAAAATCTTCATATTTTTTTAATCCAAAACAACTCCATTTAATAACATCTCAATTGCCTAAGGTTAGTTTCCCTGTTTTCATTAATGAATGTGTTGTCCGAAAAAGTCAATACCAGTTGAACACTGATGAGCCAGTGATAAATTAAAAATGACTGAATTTAATATACCAATTGATTAAAATTCCCTCCTAATATCCTTGTAATGCAAGCATTTCATTGTTTGCCATTTTATAGTCTTGGTGGACTAAAGTGAAAGTAATTTTCCAGTTTGAGGTCATAGGGGACCAATGATTGACATTTTAATGTTATTTCAGTTTAAGGCCATATAGGACCAAATCCCAAGTTCATTTCCAGTTTTAGGTCATATTGGACCAAATTTGTGTTGATTCCTACTGCCTAATACTATTCTTCAGCACATTTTCATCATATTTTTTTCCCTTTCCCATTTTCTTATCCAGATTATTTTTTCCATCCTAATTTTCAAATTTTGAAGATGACTCATTCCAACTTCACAGATTCTAGTGACTAAGCCTGTGATTACTGCTCTTTTACCCATCAATAGTGCACCTTCATATATAATCAGAAAAGATATACCTACAACAGGTCCTATTTCGACTGCTTTGAAAAGAAGAAAAAATTCTCTGGCCTTAAGTATGGCTCATTCCCCCTTCCTTCTACCAGCTTTGCCTCCCATTGCAAGCCTTCTACTGCTTCTCTAAAATCATCCACCTCTTAAAATAATACTCCTTTCACAGCATCAGCCTTTTTAAATATTCCCTCTGACTCTGGATCTCTGGGTCAACCTCCTTCTGCTCTTTTTTCTGCTCCTTCTCTCCAATCAAGACTCTCTTCTGTCATCCCTAGAACTCATACTGCTCCAAAAGAGATTTTGAATCCTCCTAAATCAGCTCTGGATGTTTCTTCTTCTTCTTCTTCTTTCTCTTCACCACCTTTAATAGAGCCTATTCCTCCTCAACCTAAATTTAGCAGCCCTCATCACCCTTCTTCTTCATCAACAAGGCCCAGATCTTTTAGTCCTCCAATTATTTGCCATAAGAGAAGAAATATCCCAACAGTTGATGTATCTCCAATCTCTACTCCTTTCAGAGACATCCTATCATTCCTAAAACCACCTTCATATCACAAAATTCAAAATCCATACTTTTCCCTTCTTAAAGACAAATTTCTATCAAGCCTACCCTTAAATATTGAGATTGACACTGTTGACTCTAGTAAGCAATTAATGTTTTCATTCTTCTTTAAAATATTTCTGTTAATTTTTTTATTGAGGACCTGATCTTGGTTCTTCTTGATACTGTTATTCTCTATCCATTTATTTTATTACTGATTCAGAACCCACTTCAGCTATGGTGAAATGTACTGAGGTCCTCAAAAATTATATTCTATTTTAAAAATTAACTTGGCCCATTAAAAAGATTATCCACCAAATAATTTTTCAGAAGTATTCTCAAGAGAGCAAGTTTTGAAACGTCACATTAAATTGGCCACTTGGCTTGACCATAAACAAGGCCTTCAATTTAAAGAGATTGTGTAAGTGTATGCTAGTATCTAAGTATGATTTAATAGTAAATATTAAGGGTCAAACTAATTATTGATAAATAATTTATTGATAATAACTCAGGGGAAGACTAATAAGATAGTTATTCTCAGTGTTAACTCACAATATTTGGATTGGTGTGTGCTAGTGGTGAAAAATAGGTTAATAAAATGTAGTTATAGCTAATATAAAGATAATATCAATTTATAAATGCATTAAAATATATTTATATATGATTATACTTGAATTATAAGGTTTCTTTGAGTTTTAGTAAGTTATTTATGTCTAATAACCAATCAAATCCTCCCTTACTTATACAAAAATCCACTAAATTGCACAGACCTTCCATCCAGGTGATTTCACTGCTCTCCCCAGTAATTACAGCACTGTGAGGGACCATAACCTCCCCATGGCGTCCACTTCAAGAAGTTTCAACACCTTCACCTTCAGTAAGGACCCTCCATCAAAATTAATGATATCACAAACCCATACCATAAATAGAGAAAACATATAAAAGTGGATACCATAAAGAAACAGGTAAAATAACTCATCCAAAGAGTATAGAATGAATCCCAAAGCATATAAAGAGGAAAATAAACTGTAAAAGCCACTGATAACATCCCCAAGAATCCATATTATCCCAGTAATCATATCCCAACCCATAAATATGTGAAAATCCATCAAAGGAAGCAGATTAAGTTGTCCAGACTGGATATATGCGTCTTATAAAGTTTTATATGCTTCTTTAGGCATTGTGAGTTTATTGAATACATCCATATGGCCTAAAATAAGCAGAAAAATAAATCTTGTAGTCTATTAAGAGGCTAAAACCTGCTTATAGACCTATATATACATAATATAACTACGTATTTCACTAAATATGAGGTTTATTCATACATATAAGCTTATGTATGTGTATAATAACTTAATATCACTTAATAAAAGTATATTATGAATCCATTAGTACCTTAATAACTATTATAGGTCTATGAATAAGCTATTTAAACTTATATAAGTCAATTAATAGTGTAATAAATATATATATAAGCATAATAACCATATACATAAGTATTACCATGCAATATTTGGGGGGAGACTTTCTAGATAATCCTCAACTTCAACTTAGATTGAACACAGATGGAACTCAGACTGAACTTATAATTAACTGATACTGAACTTTACTTTGAACTCATCTTGAGCTCTTAACCAATAATGGATGAGTCTGTGCTGGAATAATAGTGAAAGTTTAATGAATAATTTATAGAAATAATGACAGGGGCAGATTAATAATCTGATCCATTCACAGAAGTTTTTTGATAAAAAATAATATAATTTTCATTTTGAATTTCACTTGATCATTAAAAAGCCTGAAAATTATACTATATATTTTAAAATCATCACTTTTAACCTCTCTAATGATTTTTTTTTGAAAAAATATTTAATAAGATCAGTGGTTCTTTTTATTGATAACTCCTTTTAACCAAAAATTTGAAGATTTCATTTTTTAATTTAAACAATATTACATCATTTGATTTTGTATTTCTATAATTTTTGATTATGCAATATAAATATTTCAATTTCAATGAATTTATTTAACAAACATATTGAACCATCAAAATTCTCAAGTATTTTATTCTATAATACTGTGAAAAGACTCATAATCAAAAAAAAAAGATAGAAATATGTTTTCCTAATTTCTGTCTCAATGAAGTCCTCTCATAGCTTCTTTACACTAAGCACTAATAATTAATAAATTGTTTTAATATAAGTTTAGAAAGAAGTATAATTCTTATACCAGTAGATTTTAATAATTTTTCTTACATTTTTATATGCAAGAAGATGATTAAAATTAAAAGAAAAAATATTTTTGCTCTTTTTTTGTTTTATTGAATATTCAACTACTAACAACACACAATATGGGGGGCAGAATTGTTAGCAAGTACACAACCTTTGACTCAAATTCACCACAGATTGAACACACATTGAGCTATTGACAAAGGAACCATACAACCAGGGATGAACACCACTCAGAAGAACAGTTTTAGGTGGGTCTTCAAGTAGAGTTCAATATGAGTTCAGTATGAGTTTAGTCTGAGTTCCATCTGAGTTCTGTCTGAGTTAAGGTTGGGGACTTGCTAGCAAGTCCACCCCATATATTGCGTAGTGTAAGACTTTTGGCAATATATATTTATTTGATGTAATACATACATGATATTCTGGAATTATGCATGATTTATTTTATCGAAATTGCTTGTAAATATGGTTATTTGGTAGAGTAATCTCATGACTTAAAATAATAAATCAATACTCAGTAAATTTTTCATATGAAAATATGATATTCAAGCTAGATGTAAAACAAAGGAGTATAAATTTATTTAAACTTTAACTTTAGTGCTTGAATTTGCTTCAAGGCTGTATTGTGGGATAATTTCAGTGTCAACTTGGGAATAAGCACCATATATTTTGCAAACTGTTATCAAGTTAAATAATGTGCTTCAGATAAATTTTTTGATTGTGTTATTGTTCAATAGCTGAATTAAATAGGTAGAAGTGGTACTTCTTCATAATTCTATCAGTTTCAAATTGAAAAATTATTATATGATATTTATTTTGTAAAAAGGACACAATAGGTACTTTATCTTATACCCATGTAGCAAACCAGCTGTAAAGGTAATTATATATTGATTAAAAATAACATTATTCCATATTCAAAATGAATAGAAAAAATATTTCTATTCTATGGTGCTGAAAAATAACTTAAGTGATATTTTTCAGGTATACTTTTTTAGTCTTTAGAATAAAAGTTTTGATAGGAGTAATTCACAACTGAAAAATTAAACTTAATTCTAAAATTAAATATATGGCTTCAGGATCTATCAATGATTTATTGGAAAAATGATATTCATGCTGAGTGGTAGATCTTATATGATTTTTCTATTCAATTTCTAAGTGTATGAAAAAAAATCCCTTTGATATTTTATTTAAACAGAAGATTTTATAATTCTTCTTAAAATTGGCCTTATTACAAAGAAATACTGGAATGAGTATACTTTTAGAAAAACTAATTTAAATAGCATTATTTCAAATCTTCAGTATATATTTAAAACAGAAAATAAATATTATAATTTGACTTTTTATAGAAATATATATTGATTTAAAAGATATTTACTTATTTTTTTTTAAAAAACCACCAAATTTATCCTGTGAAGCTTCCCTTTGACTTGCAAATATAAGTCTAAAAAATAAATATGATGCTCTGAAGACTCTATGTGATGTGTACCTAAAGTAAAAAAATTTTTTTTGAAGTACTTCAAATCTAAGCAAAAGAGCTGCTACCATTTTTATATAATATAGTTGTATAAAATTAATTTTAAGTTATTTTCTTAATCTACCATATGGAGAGAACTCATATCATAATAATATATGGTCTACTTAAAATTACTTTAAATATGATAATTTGTCAAAATGATTCTTAATTTGTACTTATTTTCACAACTTCCAAGTATTTAATAAAAATATTTTGATATAAAAATATAATTATTTTTATACTTTAAAATACTTAATAAAAATTATAAAAAAGTATAAATTTTTTCATGGATTAACTTAGCTTGAAACACACTTGGAAACAGGATTCAATTAAGAATTCAATCTAGGTTCCACAAAAACATTATAATTTTTTTTTGAAAACTTATATAGTCATTGCAATGAATAAAACTAGTAAAAGAAAGGAATCAGATTTTTTTTTCTGGTACTAAATAGATTATTGTAAATATATAAATGAAGATAAATTATTAAAGTTTCATAAATTTTCAGTTATTACAGTCAATTATCCAGTTATATATAGTAATTACAAAACAAGAAATGAAGCTAAATGGTTATATATGTTGTAGACAATCCTATAATACTAGCTATAGGCCTTGACTAAAGCAGTTGGAGTAAAACTGGAGTGAAAAACCTGTATCCCTTTGAGAAATACCAGGTGATATTTACTTGCTACAGAAAATCAGATACTGTTACAATACCCCTTCCAAAAATATTCTTGACTGCTTAACAAGTCAAGACAGTAGCCAATAACAGACCACTGAGAACCAAAGAGCCTGAAATGCAGAAAAATATACACCAGAAAAATAAACACTGTGCACTTGTTTCACAGGAAACAGCAATAATACTTGATGCAGGTTGAAAAGCTACACCAGAGAAAACAGTTGCCAAAGTTGAGTTAAATGAAGAAATAAAGTTGCAACAAACATAGCCAATTGTGGCCAAAAAAACAGTGAAAACTGAGTGAGGAACAAAGATATCACCTCTGGATGGTTTTATGATAAATAAGGTTGCCCCAAACTGTCTTTTTCACTATCTACAAACAGACCAATATATAAGAGCCCATGCACACAAACCAATTTGGCATTTTTGACTACCAAATTGCATAAACCCCCTCTATAAATTCTTCCCAGCCTTCTAGCACAGAGGCGTTCAGTCTTCCTGAGGCGGCCACACCACCCTGAAGCCATAAAACCACCAAAAACCTCCACAAATACCCAAAATACTTATAAAAATCTACTACAACTACTAAAACCTTTAAAAAACATAATTAGTCTATAACAAAATTGTAACATAAAATGTAGAAAAAAATTAGCTCATTCTAACAGTACCAAGCACTTAACCCTAAGAGTTAAGGTTATCCCGTAAAACATGAAAAATAAAATTAAACAGCTATCTTTTTTAAATGAAAAATAAAGAATTAACCCCTTAATACTTAAAATCTAAAAAATTTCATAAACATATAAAATATAGAGAAATCCTGGAGATGTCCAAATATAGTACACACATCCCAGTAGTGCCAATATTTGCTGAATAATATCATAAAAACACCTAATTTTTATACAATGTCATTTAAGACATATCAAAACAATGCCAAATAGACCAACAAAGGGCTCCGCCAATGTTGGAAGACTACATCCTCCCTCCAATTGAAAATGTCCCCATTCTCCTTCATCACAACAACCATGTTCAGCTTTCTTTCCAAATCTGCTACTGACATGGGTCCTTACCAATACTGCATTGAAAACAATCTCATCTGTACCATCACATGACCAGCTCATGCCTACAGAGCCTTGTTTAATGCCTGTCACTCTAGGAAGAAGACTGTCACGCACCACGTGACACTCAAGGCAAAAGCAGCTCATTAAATCAATAATAAAGAGGTCTAAATCCATATTCAAAGCTCAGAAAGCGATTCTACATAGCAACTGTGACTTTCCTTTGGGTACTCACTATTCAACTGCGCTAATCTAAACTTTAAATCTAAATTAGTTAAGCTCTCAATAGTGTATTTAGTCTTTTCCTCAATAAGCGACACACAGCGCAACGGTCAATGAAATATTCCACTAAAAGGTTTATTAAGTGTCTTTGGGTTATTATAAAGGGTAGTGAGCATGGATGGGATGGTTAGTGGAGGTTTAAAGGGTTAACGGATGTTAGTGAGGAAGGTCCAGGTGTAATGGGTGTTTTTCGGAGGTCTGTGGTGTGAGGAATGAGAGATTGGCATGAGGTCAATGTGAGGAGGAGTAGTGGATATAAAAGGGATTGGATTTTGGTTTGACATTCTTCAGAATTAAAATATAAAACATATATATAGTTAATAGTGGTGAAGCTTCAGGTTAAATTGTTATTATACATTTCCTTATTTTCTCAGTAATCATTTCTAAAACTTAAATCTTTGATTATTGAGTTTCCAAACCTTTTTGAGATCCTAAGAATATTAATATTACCTTTAAATTATATTGAGATTCTTATTGAAAATATCTCAAAGAAGCATTTCTTCCTTTGACTGATCTTCAAATCACTTCCTCAAACATTTCCTCTGTACTTCGAAGAAGTCTCTAAACTCCTCCTTCCATCTCACTTTCAGGAACACCCTCAACCTTGTGCATAGGTCGTCTGGTGACAGTATAATTTAATTCTCCGTAGTTCTAATTCTTTGCACTAATATGTCCTTTTTCAGGTGTTTTTAAATTCTTTTTAAATGGCACCTGTTCAAGGCGCTCCTTCTACAGGCCCTACTACTAGGTCTTGCTCCAGAGGCAGGCCAACAGCCACACGGCCTGTTTCCCTCACTCACTCCCTGAAACCTCTTGACCTTAGCGAACAGAAACCCTCAGTCCAATCTGTGGAAGACATCCCCCAGGATTATGATGAATCTAGCAATGAAGAAGAAGGAGAGGATATGATGCATGAGGCACCATCTGCCCCGGCTACTCACCCTTCTGGTCAACCTTCGGAACCTGGAAAATCAAATTTTCTAGAAGACTTCATGAGACTTTTCATGAAAACACTTTCAAATCCAACGTTGTAGACAATCCTATATTACTAGCTATAGGTCTTGACCAAGGGAGTTGGAGAAAAACCAGAAAGAAAAACCCCTGTCCCTTTAGAAAAACAAGTGAGATTTACCTGCTACAGTAAATTGGTTCCTGTTTACCCAAAGGCCTCTTTTCCAAACACCTAACTGCTTGATCAGCTAAGAAAGTAGTCCCCAGACAGACTACCAGACCAAAGAACTGAAATGCAGACCAATGTCTACACCAGAGAAAGCAATGATACTTGATGTAGGTTGCAAATCCACACCAGAGACAGCAATGATACTTGCTATAGCTTGCAAGACTATAACAGAGAAAACAGTTGCTATTGAAGTTAAATGAAGAACTTACTTGCAACAAGACACAGCCAAATTGTGGCCAAATACAATGAAAACTGAGTGAGGAACAAGGATATCACCTCCGGATGGTTGTATGATAAATAGATATTCCCCAAACTGTCCTCTATTGTAAATACACATGGACCACCCCTCTAGAATCCATGCACAACAACGCATTTGACACCTGTACCAGCCAAATTGCATAAACAACCCTTCAGAAGCACTCCCCAACCTTGTAAAACAGAGGTGTCCGGGCCGTCTGATGTTGGCCCCGCCTCCCTGAAGCCAGAAAACAAATAAAAAAGTCAAATCTACTTAGAAAAATGCACTACCACTACTAAAACCCTTAAAACACAAAATTAAGCTATGACAACATTGAGACATCATATGTAGAGCCAAATTAGGCCTATCTACTGGTACTAAGCACTTAACCCTAAGACTTAAAGTTAGCCTGTAAAACACAAAAAACAAAATTAAACAGCTATCTTTTATAATGAAATATGAGGAAATGACCCTTTAAAACTTAGAATATGAAAAATGTCCAAAAGACATGAAATATAGAGAAAAACTGGGGCTATCCAATGGTAGTACCAAAATACCCGCAGTCCACATATTCACAGAATAAATTCAGAAAAATGCCCTATTCTTTAACCAATGTCAATTAAGACATGCACAAACAGCACCAAACCGCACAACAAAGGCCACTGCCAATGTTGGAAGACCACAATGTCTTCGAAGGGATCAAAATTCAAAACTCCTTCCATGAAATCTCCTGAAAAATTTGATGGAGAACACCCAGACAGATTGCGCCCCTTCTTGAAAACCTGCAAGCTCCTGCTCCAAAACAACCCTTGAACCTTCACTAAAGACCAATCAAAGGTTGTTTAAGATTCTTCATTCCAAGTCAGAAAAGCAGCCAGATTTTTCAAACCTTATCTTCTCATGCGCTCTTTAACCTAAACCCACTTACTTATCAAAGACTGGGAAAAGTTTGAAGACCAACTTTTTACGCTTTTTGGTGACCCTAATGAAACTGACAAAGTTGAAATTGAACTTGATCTCCTCTGAATGAGTGATAATGGTAAAGCCTCTGAATATATGTTGAACTTCAGAGCACTTCAAACTTGAGTAGGTTGGAATGATGCTGCCCTCAAATATCATTTCAAAAAGAGACTTCCTTCGAGGATTCTGTATCAATTAAATCTTCATAGTCAGAAGATGACTACCTTAACGGATTTAATGGATCAAACCCTCAAACTCGACAGCGTTTACCAAGGTCAACTACAACATTGTTGATAGGCCAACAAATCTCAAGGCCTAAATTTTAAATTGGGACCTTCTTCACACCCACAACCAGCTCAATCCTCCTCAACTTAATCCAAAACCAATAAGGGAAAGGACAAACCTCAACCAAAGGCTCCCCCCAGGTGATATCAGTAAGGTAATGGACTCAAAAGGGGAACTTAAAGAAGCTGAGAGGAAGAGACGAGCAGATAATGTGCTATGTATGTATTTTTGGGGTAAGCACAAGCTAGAAGATTGTGTGAATTTGAAGGAAAGAGAAGGTACTATTTCAAGGTCAAAAACTAGTAGATAGTTTACTTTTGTGCAAAGCAAACTATCTTATCTCTCCCAGTGCACAAAACCTCCATTTCTTAAGGACTGGAGTTGCCTTAAACCGCTTGAGATTCATTCTTTTTAAGGAGTATACCCCCTTCAGTTGTCTCATATACTCTGGAGCTTCAATTTCTTTTGTCAGTTTATCTTTTTCCGAGAAGTTAAAACTGAAATTCACAGATATCGACCGAACTCCAATTCACTTGGTCGAATCAGAGGAACCCAAATATTGGGTAAGTAAGAAAGTTTTATGGATTTTCAACTTTCCAAATTTTCCCCCCTTCGAGTGGGAATTATCAGTCTTGGACTCCCTGAGAATGGACAATACTATTCTTGGCCATGACTTTTTAACGCATTGGAATCCTGAAATTGATTGGTCATGGGGATTGATCACCCCACATGCTAAGTATATTTCTGATTCTTTAATGCAGGTCAATAGGGAGTTAAAAAACCCACCTGACAATGTCCTGCTAGAGGACAAATCTCTGCCAGATGACTAGCAAGCATCTGATATTTACCTAAATGAGAAATTGGCTAACCCTTCTAGCTTGATAACTTCACTCAAAGAGGATTTAAATTGCCTCAAAGTAGTCGAATTATGTTCTCTCAATTCTGGTCTTCCCTTGACAGATTCTCTCAAAGAAGATGAGGACAACCAGAACAATGTTGAAGACATTTAATTGACTCTACCGTAAATCTATCACAATTTCCTTGATGTTTTCTCAATCCGCAAGGCTGATAAGTTACCACCTCATTGACCCTATGACCATCAAATAGAGTTAATAGGCCCAGTACCTCCAGCAGGTCCTGTCTATTCTTTGTAGAAGGACTAATCTCAAGTTCTTCAAGACTACATTTCAGAGAATGTAGCCAAAGGTTTCATCAGAGCCATTAAATATTAAACTGGCTCCCCTGTACTTTTTATAAAGAGAAAGGATGGTAGCCTTAGGTTACCCTACCCCACCCTTTCAACCTTACCCTATCTTTTTTTACCTCAACTCCACCCCACTCCTTTTATAACTAATTAAAATGCTTTTTCTTTCAAGCCCCATTTTTTTCACTCTTCACCCCAGAAATTCCCCACTCCACCCCAATCCACCCTTCAATTTTCATCCAAAACCTATAGATTTCCAAATAACCCCCTTTTCTGCCTATAGAGAATATTGGGTTAGAAGGGGAGCAAAAGGAAAAATATCAAGAAAGTTAAGGTGGAAAGTGGTGAAGAGGGAATAAATAGGGTTTTAAGGGGAGCAAAATAAGTGAGGAGGGGTGTAATGGGTTGATTAGGGGTGGAGAAGGGGGAGTAAGGGTTTGGGATGGGTCAGTTCTTGGTAGACTTAAATAAAATGTAAGAGGGAGAAAGTTTTAGATGGGAGAAGAATGAGGTTTGAAGTTTGAGGGAGCAAAGTACTTGTAAGTAACATTTTGAAACAATGTAAGCACAAAAATTATATAATATATTTTTAGAATTCAAAGTTATAATGGCATAAGTGATCCCAAAAAAAACTCAAAAATATTTTTCAATATTTATTAACCATATATTTTATTCTGATAAAAATTATATTTTTTATTCTTTTGATATAATGATATTATGATAAGTAATATTTTTAATAGAATTGGGCCCATTTCCTGTTTTAACTTATATAAATATGGGATGTAAATCAATCTTACAAATTATTCTATTGAATAAATTTAATGTTAAATTATTTTAAAGAGTGTTTCAACCTCCGAAAATTTTTGAAAATGGATAAATAAATAATAATATTGATTGATATAATAAGATAAGGTGTTTATTTCTGAATTTTTTTCTAATAAAAATTTAATGAAAAATAGAAATTCACTAAATACTTCTTAATGAATAATTTCTTAGAATATTGGATGTTTTATCTATATATTCATAGGGTGAATACCCTATAAATTTTCGTGAAATCTCATACAATAATTCAAAGTATTTGAGAGTTTCATTAGATTCAAAAAATGAAGAAAATTTACAATTTTTCAAAATCCTATGAAGCCACAAGGCTAGATTGATAGTGGGGCACATTTATTTTTTTATCCCTTCAACAAATCCTCTAATTCAAGTATTAAAACTTTTTTAAATATTAATAAACTGTGATTCAATGAAGTTTCAAATTAGTTTCAAGGTGTTTTCATAGTAAATTCACTATTTCTTCATGATTGTTTTATTACTTCCTCAATGTGTGCTCAATTAGATATAAATTAGGGTTCAATGTTGCGGACTTGCTAACAAGTCCACCCCTCATATTGCATGGTGATTGATGTTATCCAAATACAGTTATGTAAATTGACTTCTTAATGTTTATGACATGAGCATGTGTAAACTGGTTAAAACACAACTTCAAAGTTATACTAAGCTAAATGATGCTACTCCAAAAGATATTGAAGCATTCAAGTCTCTGCATGAAGACTATTGGAACACTGTGGGTTTCCTTAATTATCAAGTTCAAGGCTGACTTGCATACTTGGTGTTTTCGGTTAGCCAATCATCACAATATTTAGAATCCTCAGGTATCAATCATTGTCTGGCTTTCAAACATGTACTCAGATTATTGGCCAGTACAATTTATCTGTCAATTGTATATGTAAAAATAAATATTATAGAAGGTCATCCAGCAGGACAATTTTCCTCTTCAGTCCCAGTGGGATTCACCAATTCTTATCAATGCTGGATTCCCTAAGACACACCAGTCCACAACTGGTTACATATTTTTGATGAATGGAGGAATAATTTCATGGCGCTGCAAGAAACAAGCTACAGTTTCTCTATCAACAAGTGAAGCTAAACTTACACTCATGTGTTGAAGCCACTCAAGAAGCCATTTGCCTTAATTATTTACCCAACTCTTTGTCTGTTCCTACTTCATTAACTGTTCCACTCTTTGGTGATAAACAAGGAGCCATTTTCTTAAGTCAAAACCCAATTTATCTAGCCAGAACAAAACACATTGATGTTAAACTACATTGGATTCATGAAAAATTAGTTTCAAAAAAGATCTCACTTGATTACACTAGCACATCTTTAATTTTAGCTGATTAAATTACTGAATAAATCTGTTTTCTTTCTCTTTCTAAAATTTTTAATTATTGTAATTTTCTTCATGATTTGTCCTCCAAAATGGGGGGGGTTTATATGTTTAGTTATTTTGGTGACTGAATATGTGTGTCAAAGACCCTAGCAATAGAGCACAGACCTCCTGAGTATATAAAGTGACTCTTGTCATTTCATAGCCTCAGTGGCCTTAATCTATTGCTAGGTGAAGTACTTTTTTTTCCTCCCCAATATTAAATTATTTCTTCTAATTTTTGTATTGATTGTGATACATTCAGGATGGTAGCGCACTCATAGATTGAAGGCTTGGGGGAAATACTCACAAGAATATTTCATATTTATAAAGGTACTTCTTACTTTAGTTATAATATGTTCAATGCATTTCACTTATGAGTGGCCTTAATCTATTGCTAGGTTGGTAGCGCACTCATAGATTGAAGTCTTGTGAGAAATACTCACAAGACTATTTTATATTTATAAAGTTCCTTCTGCATATTAAAACTCCATAAACTTCATAATATTAAGTAATCATAGACATACATAAGCTTATATGTATGTAAAAACCTTATATTCAGTGAAATATGTAGTTATATTATGTATATATAGGTCTATAAGTGGGTTTAAACCTCTAAATAGCCTATAAGATTAATTTTTCTTCTTATTTTAGGTCATATGGATGTATTCAATTAACTCACAACACCTACACAATCATATACACCTTTTTTAAGCGCATTTATCCAGTTTGGACAACTTGATCTGCTTCCTTTGATGGATTTTCATGGATTTATAGGTTGGGATATAATTTCTGGCTTAATATGGATGCTTGGGGATTTTTTGGGGGCTTGGAAAGATGATTTGATTCCTTTATATTTTATGGGTTTCATTCCATACTCTTTGGATGAGTTATTTTACCTGTTTCTTTATGGTATCTGCTTTTATATGTTTTCTCTATTTACGTTGTTTCTTTCACCTCTAGCTGACAGCAGTGCCATTTATAATGAATACATATCCTGTAGTTGATCTCCTAGTTATCGGAAATCCAGCCCAGTGAGCATCAGTGAAACCAGTAGGAAGTGAATAACTGTAATGTCCTTCATTGTTAAAGTTTTTATCTGCACAAAAAGAAAGTGAAATTTTAATGGTGCCTTTCAAGTATTGAAGAATTCATTTGAAAGCTGTCCAATGTTTGATGCCTGGTGCATTTAAATGCTGAGCAAGTTGACTGTTGATGAAGGCAATATCAGGTCTAGTTTCCTGAGTGATGTAATTGAGTCTTCCTACAGCTCAACAATAGTTTATATTGAGTTTCAAGAATTGTGCGATTTGATCATCAGTGGCCAGTAACAGCTGAGTGTTCATCTGCATTGGTGTGTCTGCTGTTCTACAATCAGTCATATCGTAAGAAGCAAGTAAGTCCTTTATTTCCTGATCTTGACAGAGTGTTAAAGTACCAGCATTTCTGTCCCTGATAACTCTCATTCCTAAGATGAATTTAGCATCACCAAGGTCCTCCATGTCAAAATTAGAACAGATGGCATCTTTGAACCAATCAACATCTTTACCAAATATTGATAAATCATCTACATGCACATGAACATAGAATGGATGGGTTGAACTGTCATGAATTAAAAGGAAAGGATTGGCGGCGGAAGAATAAAAATTAAGATTATAAAAGAAGTTGAGTAACTCTGTATACCAACATCTAGAAGCCGGTTTAAGTCCATATAAGAATATTTTAAGTAAGAGAACAGGATTATTGAAATTTGAAGGTTTTTCCATACCCAAAGGTTTTTTCATGTAAACATCTTCATCAGGCTTTCCATATAAAAATTCCCCTTTCACATCCATTTGTATGAAGTCCCAATTCTCACAGATGGCAAGAATGATTAGAACACAAATAGTGGTGAGTCACCCAGTAGGAGCAAATGTTTCAAAATAATTAATACCAGCTTTTTGAGAGCAACCATGAGCACATAACCTTGCTTTATACTCTTGTATATTTCCATCAGCATCTTTTTTAATTTTGAAAACCCAGAAAGAACCTATAGATGGTGTGTTGACAGGTTTTTCTACAATGTCCCAAACATTTTGTTGCTGAATCATATTCAATTCTTTATTGACAGCTTCCAACCATAAATCACCATCCCGACAATTAATAGCCTCAAAATAAGTAAGAGGGTCCGATAAATGAATATCTGGAACTTCATCATGAATAGAATGCAAATTAATAGAACTAGTATAGCAGAGATAATTTTTGACTTCAACAGCAGTATTTAATTGTTTCAGAATCCTTCTGTGATTTCCATCAATTATGCTTCTAGTATCAATTGCTGAGCTAATATCATTAGAAGCTGTGTTGGGTGTCAGTTGATAATCCAAATATTTATTAATGGGTGTAGAAAAAGGCAGATCAGAATTATTACAATTTGTTAGAATTTCATTATTTGAAGGATAGTCTGGGAAAATGTCTACTGGAATTCGTAAAACATCTTCAACAAATTCTTCAGCTAATTGTGAGTTGGTTAATGAACTTTTAATCGGAAAACTTGTTTCATCAAATACTACATTATGTGAGAAAATGATAGATCTATTGTCGATTTGAAGATGTTGATAGGAAGACATGTCTTTGGCATATCCCAAGAAGCAACATTTTACAGATTTTAGGCAAAATTTTCCACCCCTTTTTGATTTATCAATTAGTGCATAAGCCGCACACCCAAAAACTTTTAGATGACTGAATTTAGGATCCTTTCCATATCTAAATTTGTATGGGGTCTCAAAATGAATATCTGCTGAAGGTAGTCTATTTTCAAGGTAAACTGCCGTGTTCACAGCTTCTCCCCAAAATTCAATTGCAATCTTTGCATGAAAAAGCAGTGATTTTTCCATTTCAGTCATGATTCTATTACCACGTTTGGCTATAAGATTCTGTTGTGGTGTATATGGTGAAGTGACTATCATTTTGAAACCCTCTTTTAAACTTAGTTCATTAAAATTTTTATTTATAAATTCAATTCCCCCATCACAAAAAAAATTGGAGATTTTTGAGTTTGATAAATTTTCAATTTGATTTTTAAAATTCAAGAAAACATTGAATGTATCAGATTTATTTTTTAATAGAGAAAAAAAATGATAGGAAGTGAAGGAATCCATTATTTTAAAATAATATTTTGCACCACCAAAAGATGAAGGTGAAATCTTGCCACTAAGATCACAATGAAGAAATTCTAAAAAGCATGTACCTCTAGGCAAAGTACCAGGAAAAGATGAATGATGGTGTTTTGCATCAACACAAGGTTCACAAAAATTGAAATCATATAAGTATTTTAAGCAGATTTTAGATTCAATTTTATCTAAATATTGAGAGTTAGAATGGCCTAGTCTATAATGCCATAGCGTTTATGAATTAGAAGCAAGCATTAATTTAATAGTGGGAGTGAATTGCTCACCAAAATCAGCATTGAGAAAAACAAGTCCTTCAGAGGGGTTCCATTTTCTGTCTAGAATAACTTTATTTGATTTTTTAATGGTAACCACTCCATTTGAACTAGTGTGTTGTTTGCAACCATGAGCAATGAATGGTCCAAGACCAATAAGATTTTGGCTAATTTGAGGAGCATGCAAGAAATTGGTTAAAGTAATAACTTCTCTCAACGTGACAATGTTGACCAATCCTTTTCCAGTACTGTATATCACATGGTTGTTTCCAAGTTTTATCGGCTGAGAAAAAGGACAATAATTCTTAAAATTTGAGCACTTTATGATCATATGAGTAGTGGCTCCACTATCAAAAATTATTAAATTTGATGAAGATGTAGAAAGATTGGCCTGAAAAATTTTAGCTGGGCCACAGCTAACATTAGCATGGACTTCTTCAACTTTAGAAGTATTTGCATTAGGGCGGCTTTTCCGTTTTTCAGGATGCAATTGAAAACAGTCATCCTCCTAATGTTTAGCTTTTGGATTATGTTTTCCATCTCAGAAATATTCCCATTTAGGTCTTTGATTCATTTTAACTTTATTTAGAAGAGCAGACCCAGAAGAGTTTTCTGATTTGATTTCAGAATATAATTGTGCCAAAAAAAATTAAATTTGAGACAGAAAGATGACACAGGGGGGAAAAAATTAGGACTTGCAATCAAGTTGTTTTTCAGGTCTTCTGGAGTAATCTTTGGAGTAATCTTGTAGGGGTGGGTATGAGTGAAAAAATTACAAGTAACAATTTTGAAAATTCTTTTCCACTTCCTCCCTCTTTTTGTTCCTTGAAATCATGACCTCAAGAAGGAAGAAAATAAATTAATTCTTTTTTCAATGTTGATGAATCTTGCATATCTTAAAAGTGACATACTATAGTTATATAAATATCCATATAAAATAATTAAAATATATTCATACTGAACTTATTTCATGGACACACAATAAATATTTAATATAGATGTAAAGGACATATTAAACTCTGATGCACATTTTATTTTCAGTATTTATTGATCATCTTTATTAAAAATGAATTTATAATAAAAATTTATTAAATTTTATATAAAATATTGATTATCTACTTATTTTGTGCATGAGGAGCTGTAAAAGAATATTATAGTTCTGCTCATGAATTTTTAATTTATAAATATATATTTAATTATCTGGTGCAATGACTCAACTGCTATGTCTTCTATTACAGAGGTAGGAAAAAAAAGAAAGATTTTATATCCCCAAAAAATATTTTTTACAAAAAAATAACTACAGCTTTTTATTCATGATTTTATATCTATAATACATCAAATTTTGTAAAAAAAAATATTTGTGACCTGAAATGACATTTTTTTAGAAAAAAAATCATATTAGTTGTTAATTTTTGAAAAATGAGAAAAATAAACATACTTATCCCCTTGATGATTCAGAAAAGTTTTTTTTTCACAAATTATTCTGAAAAATAAAAGTGGAAAAACTACAATATCATACCAATTTAAAATCTTTAAATTTAATGGAATATTTTAAAATGATTTTTATAAAGTAATAGACTCATTAGCAATTTTTCACTTTCAATTTTTCTTTGTTTTCTATGAAGTTTGGTTTTTTCTGTTTTTCTCATCTTGCATTTTTAATTCTTTAATAAACTTCAGTATGTGACATGCTTTTGTTACCAATATCTTGTTTAAAGTTAGTGTAACAAGTGATTTTGAGGATTTAATTGTAAAAAATTGATTTATTTAAATTTTTTTCCCATGGTTTGAAGTGCTAGATATGGTGTTCACTAATTTTTTTCCACATTTATTTTATATTATTTTTTCTTTTTTCTCCTTTTCAAATTATTTTTACCTAACTCAGAAATTTTTGCTTATCAGAATTCACAAGTTCTACTATTACTTATGCATAAATCATAAATTAAGGCATCTTGATGTAGTTGATGCATCACATTTTGTTTGTTCCAATAAAATATTTACATTAGTTAAGTTTTTTTAACAATTTTGTGGTGATAATTCATTACCTATATTTATTTATTTTTTTTGGTGGATGAAAAAAATGGAATATGAGGTGAAGAATTATATAAGGTGAATTCAAAAATGTTTTTCAAACATTCAGTCAGCTTAGAAATTTTTTTATTAAATGATAGTCTTGCCAAAATACATATACCGGGAAAATACTTTATCTTTAAGGCAAATTTTTTTTTTAAAAAAATGAATCATTGTATCGGGTAGTCTTAAATTAAATTTTCTATATAATGTCTTTAATATTTAAATTAAATATGCAGAGGAAGAAATCACTTTTAAAATACCTGTAACAGCTCATCTGTATCCTCCTTTTTTCCCTTTTTAATCCCCTCTTTTGCCCCTACTGGTGCTTGAGTTACTCAACAGGGTGTTAAATCACTTCTACTTACACAAATTTTTTTACCTCTTGAACCCCCTCCTTCTCTATCAATTTTCCTTTTTTTTCCCTACAAGCCCTCCTTTTAAATTTATTTATAACAATACTCATTGTCTTTTTCATCCTCTAAAATTACTCATTTTCTATACTAGCCCCTTTCCCCACCCAATATTTTTCCCTTCACTCTACTGTCTTACACAGTCCCTTAAATCCCCCCAGTCTCATTAAAAAAAGGTATTTAGAAAAATTAAATTATATGTGATTCAGTTTTCTTATGCAATGAGTTAAAGAGAAGAAAAAAGTGCAATGAAAATACAGAGGTCACATGCAAGGAAGTGTCGCTGCAACACTTTCCTGCACGTTGTAGACAATCCTATAGTACTAGCTATAGGCCTTGACCAAGGGAGTTGGAGAAAAACCAGAGAGAAAATCCCCTGTCCCTTTAGAAAAATAAGTGAGATTTACCTGCTACAGTAAATTGGTTCCTGTTTTGCTAAAGACCCTTTTCCAATACACTTGACTGCTTGATGAGCCAAGAAAGTAGTCACCAGACAGACTACCAGACCAAAGAACTGAAATATAGACCAATGTCCACACCAGAGACAGCAAAGATACTTGATGTATGCTGCAAATCCACACCAGAGACAGCAATAATACTTGCTATAGCTTGCAAGACTATAACAGAGAAAACAGTTGCCAAAGTTAAGTTAAATGAAGAACTCACTTGCAACAAACACAGCCAATTGTGGCCAGAAAACAGTGAAAACTGAGTGAGGAACAATGATATCACCTCCGGATAGTTGTATGATGATTAAGGTTGCCCCAAACTGTCTTATTCACTATATACACACAGACCACTATCTAAGAGCCCATGCGCACCCACCAATCTGGCGCCTGTACCCTCCAGAAGCACTCCCCAGCCTTCTAAAACAGAGGTGGGCGGGCCGCCCAACGTTGGAGGTGCGGCCTGAAGCGGCACGGCCTCCCTAAAGCCAGAGAACCACTAAAAACACCCAAATCTACTTAGAAAAACTAACTACAACTACTAAAACCTTTAAAACACGGAATTTCACTATAACAACATTGTGACATGAAATATAGAGAAAAATTAGCTCTATCCAACAGTACTAAGCACTTAACCCTGAGAATTAAGGTTAGCCCGTAAAACACAAAAAACAAAATTAAACAGCTATCTTTTTAAATGAAAAATGAGGAATTGACCCCTTAAAACTTAGAATATGAAAAATGTCTACAAGACATAAAATATAGAGCAAAACCGGGGCTATCCAATGATAGTATCCACATACCTGCAGACCCAATATCCACAGAATAAAACCAGAAAAATACCTAATTCCTTCACTGATGTCAAATAAAACATGCACAAACAACACCAAATTGCACAACAAAGGCCCCTTCCAATGTTGGAAGACCACATCCTCCCTCCAATTAAGAATTTCCACATTCCTTCTTCCTCAAACCACCATTTTCAACCTTCTTCCCAAACATGCCTCTGAAATGGGTCCTTGCCAATACTGCATTGACAATAATCTAATCTGCGCAATGACACCACCTGTCCATCCATACAGAAGGTCCTGCAATGTCTGCCAATCTAGAAAGAAGCCCTGCTACAGACCTGGTCCATTATCTTTTGCAACAGATTCACCTCCACCTCAACCTGTTTCATCTTCTACCAGCACCAAAAGATCTTGGCCATCCATCCTGATACCCAGATTAATCAAAAAGCTTCACCCTTCCCAGAAGAGTGCCACAACCCATAGAACAACAAGTTCCACCATCCCTGGTCCATCTGATAGTAAGAAACTTTCATTTCTTCCTTCAACTTAAAAACTGATGACTTCTCAGTTCCTCCATCTTCTGATAGTGATGATAACAATGTGGGATCCATTGCACCACCAACATTAAACCACTTGCCCACCATCAAGGCCAAGTTTCAACAACACACATCTCAACAGAAACAACTTCTGCTTCACTACTTCCAATCCACTCCTGCTAGAGATCCACAGGACATTGAGACCAGAAGACACCTCATTCACCAGTTCAAGGCTAATTCTGAACACTTCATTTCATCTCTTGATTCCCTCTGTAATTCCACTAGTACTTGAGTTTTATTCAGAAAAGAAAAATTGACCACACCCTCTATAGGATGTAACCACAAACAACCCTCAGTTTTAAGTCTTGGGGGACCATCCTCATTTTATAGTCTTGGGGGACTCAAAAACCCTCAGTTTAAAGTCTTGGGGGACTCAAAAACCTAAATCATAAACCCAGAACCAGAGGTCAACCACATTAAGACGAAGAGAGAAAACTAACATTCTGGGGTAATTGTGAATAGAGCTTCCAACCCATCAGTTACCCCCAAACTTGCCTTTGCTAAATTCGGAGGCTCCCCCTGTGGATACCCTCCACCAATCTTTCAAACCCAACACCCACAACAACACACATTCCTCAGTTTATAGTCTTGGGGGACTAAACCAACAACAATCCTCAGTTTAAAGTCTTGGGGGACTATCCTTGAAACCATAAATTTTCAGTTTAAAGTCTTGATGGACTAATAAAATTTCCAGTTTAGAGTCATAGAGGACTGAGAATCTTGCATAAATCTGACCCAGCCAATTTCATGCAATACACCCACAGCTAGACCCGCAGAGCATCCGCCTTCACTTCATCTTCTACTCATCACTGACAAAAGTCTTCTCTTATCATTTTCATCATCTTTACACCACAGATCATGTCTGGATCCCCTTCTGTTGACTCCTCTACTCTTCCTTTCTTCACTGCTCCCAGGGACTATGCCTGCAAACAGTGCATTCACATGTGCAGACCTTGAACATTCACTATTCCAAATCCTGAAGCCAAATTCTACAACAGGGCTTGTGACTCTTTCTATTTCAAAAAAAAGAAATGTGACAGAGATTCCCACTATCTTATTCCTCCTCCTTCTCCTTCTCACAAATACGTCTCCAGATCCCCTACCAGGTCTCCAGAACTTGGTCCATCCTCTTCCTCTCTATCTTCAGCTCCTTCCAGAAGATCCAGAAGCTCAGCTTCCCGCACTCTTCCCAAAATACCAGCCTTAGATTCTCAAGAAACTGTTTTTATCACTGCTAAATTAGCTCCAAAAGCTTCGAAATCAACCCCTAGGCTTCTAGACCGCGTCCAGGCGGCCCACCCGCCTCACCAAACAGTGTAAATCAGGGCCAAAACCTCCAAAAACGGCCAGAAAACAGCCAAATTCAATCAATCAACAAAAACAACTCTACACAATCACCTCCTACTTCTCCCAGAGCAATGCAATCAACCCTTTCAAAGTCCAAAAGCGCCAAAATTTCCTAAATTTCTAAGAGACCTGCCAAAGGACCCCAGGAAGAAAACAGAAGACCCAGCACTGCACCAACACCACAACTTTGTCCCCAATCAAGGCAACGCAACTACACCTCTCTTCTTTCAGGCAAATATTCTTCTGACAGTTCCATTCCTTCAAAACCTCCATCCAGAAGAGATCAATCTGCTTCTAAATCACCCTCTCCTGCTCCATCTTTCAACCATTCTGGTACTCCATCACCAGTACCCCCTCCAACTGAACCAAGCAGAAATATTAACAACAACAACAACAACAACAGCAACAACAACAATCCTGCTGCTATAACTAGGCCCCAGGAAGATCAGCATCCCAGTTCACCTTCTCAGGATCCTTCAGAAGAAGGCCAAGAGAATCCGTATCTTTCTTTGATTGATCCTCCTACTATGACCATTCCAATTTCTTCAGAAGTCCGAATTCCGGCTGCTTACAGATTTGATGAGCTTCCAATCTGTAAGTACCACATTAATTCATCTAATTTCTTCAACAAAAATAATTACTGATCCAATTCTTCTTGTCTAGTTGGCACCCCTCCTCCTGAAACTACTATTGGAATTGGCCAACCTCTAGAAACTTCTTTGACCCTGGATTATGGAGACATGAAACAACACCTAAGCACCATGTGTTCCAACATGCTGAAAGCCTTCGCCCTCCATGGACCTTTGAATGACTTTGAAAAATCCCTGAGAAAGCGCCTACTGGACAACCACCGGAAAATGTCTAGGATCATTAAGCACACCTTCCAGCACTCCATTCCTGCCTCTTCTTCTTCCTCCTCCTCTAAACTTCAATCCAAACCATTCCTGACCATTACAACCCATATAATATCTCCAGCAGGACGCACTTAAGAGAACACCGTGCTCTCCACAACCCCAACAAAATACAAAAGCGACATCATAATCCAGACCAGCCTCCAGAAGCTTCATCATCCAGACAATGAGCTCCTGCAAAAAATATTAAAAACATAATAATAAACTAACACAACAAAATAATTTCAGAGATTTTTTTTTTTTGTTTAACAATGAATTCTACTAAACAACTATTTATAATAAAATTTGAAAATAAAATGTAAATGGACTAAATAAAATAATATAAAATAAATAATTATATAAAACATATTGGTATCCCCAAGCCAATAGATGAGCTGATCCCCTGATACCTTACCCACATCCAAGTGCACCTTGATATGGATACACAATAAAATATTTAAAATGATTAACAATAAAAAAAATTCAGAAATTAAAGAAGATAATAAAAGTAATGAAACACAGAATTAAATGAAATAAAATAAATAAGAAAATAGCATTGCCTGGCCAATTGATAAGCCTTTCCCCACCAATGCTTGCCCACATCCAGGTGACCCTGATGTGGTAACACCCTATATTTTTGATTTTATAATTTTAAACAACCCCCATAAAAAAATAAAAGAAAGAAAGAGAAAAAAAGAAAATAATCTAAAACTACTATCTAGCAAAAACATAACTACAAAATCAAAGACAGTCCAGCTCCATAGATGGTCCAATAAGAAAAAATCTGGTCCATAGAAATGACCACTAGGTGGGCTCCCTCCAATAAGTAAAAATGATGGGAGACCACCAGTGATCCACTGCCAATCCATAAGAACCAAAGGCAAAGAAGCCAGTCTCAAACCAGTTTAAAGTCATAGTGGACTTATACCTGAATAATTAACAACAGAACTAGAATTCAACTAGGAAAAACAAAACACATGAGACAGACATTCTGGGGTAACTGTTCTACAGAGCAGCCAGATCATCAGTTTCCCCCCACACTTGCCACAATAAAATCTAGAAGCCCCCCCTGGGTACCTTCTAACCAACAAATCACAACATCCAACACAATAAAGCAAAACCAATAAAAGTGAAGAGTCCGGTACTTGAAAACCAAAGGAATGACCAGTTTAAAGTCATAGAGGACTAAAACCTGTGAGAAGAAACCCATACTAGGGTTCAACCAAATTAAAAAAAAAGGGTTGGAAACAGACAATCTGGGGTAACTGTTGATACAGCAGCCAGCCCATCAGTCACCCCCACACTTTCCAAGAAAAAATCTAGAGGCCCCACCCATGGGTACTCTCTAACAAAAGTTTCCAACAAACAGATGCATAGCATCACCACAAAAAAACCAAGATTAAAGAATGGTCCGTAGTTTATCCTCATTGCGGAGTCAATCATCTTCATGTCTAGTGCCTCTGGGATAAAATCTCTTCACCTGGTCTGCAGCCACTCTCTTTTTCAAGACTGCACCATCCAGCTCTTCTAAAACATAAGAACCTCCAGACGCCTGAGATCTGACTCTGTAAGGTTTATTCCATCTGTCAGCAAACATTTTTCCCCACTGACTCTCCAAACTTCTATTATACACCAAAACCAAACAACCAGGTTTCAAGGGATTCCTGAGTCTATGAGCCAACTTCTTGTCCCAGTACCTGACTGATTGATTCATAATTTTCATCATTCTAGAGTATAACCTCTCTTGACAATCCTCTTTACATTCCAACTGTTGCATCCTGGCGCAGAGCAAATCTTCTGTTGAGTGCATGTCATCCCAATCAATTCCATGATAAGAGACAGCTTCCAAGTCCACTGGTAGAATGGCTTTCTGACCAAACATTAACTCGTAAGGAGAATAGCCAGTTGTCCTTTTCACAGTGACCCTATCAGCAAATAACACCAAGGGTAAATAATTCTTCCACTTTTCAGCACTATCACCACACATCTTTACCAAAGCATTCTTGATAACTTGATGGCCTCTTTCAACCATGCCTTCAGCTTCAGGATAATAAGGTGTAGCCACTCTAACTTTAGAACCAACACTAGCCACAGCTTCTTTAACTTCGGCACCAAACTATGGTCTGCCATCAACAGTCACCAAGTTCATCAACCCATACCTATAAATTCACTCCTTCTTCAAAAACTCCGCCACATTCTTGGTGGTCAAATTAACAAGAGGCACTGCCTCAACCCAACCAGACAAATCATCTGTGGCAAAAATTAAGTTTTTATACCTGCCCTCTTTAATATGGACAGCATCCTGACTGACTCTTCCAAAAACAGTTGTTTCACCAGTAGCACGGCCAATCTCTTTAGGTTTCAAGTGACTTCTTCTTTGAAATTCTTCACAAGATTGAACCCGACCCTGTACTGCCAACTTCATACCTGGCCACCAAAATCTATCAGCTACTCTTCTGTAAGTCTCCCCAAAGCCCCTATGGCCAAGGTCTTCATGCAAAGACTTCAACACAACTTCTTGACCCTTCTTCTGAGTCACCACAACTTGAGGATTAGGATGTCTCCTCCTCATCAGCATTCTTCCTGACGCATAGAAGGCAGGACTCTTCTTCTTGATTGCCAACCAAGTATCATCATCACAACTATCTGGCCTCTCCAAGGTCAACAGATATTCCACCATAATAAAAAAAACCCCAGACTGACCCCAGTTCTCATCTTCAAAATCCAACAAAACAACATCCAAGGGTAAAACTCTGTCATCAAAATCACCAGTGTAAACATGAGCCAATTGACCAGCCCAACCAGGACACCAATCCCTAAATTTTGGCACGTCCTTCTCTTTCCACTGAACCTTGTGAGAATCCAGTTCACTAACAAAAACACCCTTCTCCAATTTTGAGCTGTCCCAAACAACAACTCCATCTTCATCAATACAAACATCCTTATCACCAGAATCAAGATGAGATCCAGCCAGTTTAACCTCTTGGGGGAGGTCAGAACAATCATCCAGTTTAGCCTCATGGGGGAGGAGAGAAAAATCCTTAGCACCCTTTGTGCTGGCCCTAACCACAGGAGCATCTTTGTCAAACTCTTCAGAATCAGAATCCTCATCTGTAGGTGGCCTCCACGATAATGCATCAGGCATCCTAAAAGTTTTGCCCGGTTTGTGTACCAGGTCGAAAGAAAATGCTGAATAAATGCCACCCACCTAGTCATTGGCGCATTTGGAACACAAGGTGTATTGATCATCTGAACCAAAGATTTTGCATCCACCTGCAGCTCAAAATTCTGCCCCCACAAAACCGTCTGTAGCTTCTTCAAAATTTTTGCTACACTACACAACTCCAACTTAGGCTAAGAATACCTAGATTCCACCTCATTAAACACCACAGACCCATACCTTACTTGTCTGACGCTCCCAGTCTTATCTTCCTAAGACAAAACAGCACCAGCAGAAATATAGCTTGAGTCCACTGCCAGATAAATTTTTCAAGAATCAACACCATAATCCAACTTGTGAAGAATAATATCTTCACCAACCACCTTCTTCAAATTCTGAAAAGCCACTTCACACTCTTCAGTCCGTTCCCAGTCTGCATCTTTCCTGGTCAGCCTCCTTAAAGGTGAAGCCAAAAAAGAAAAATCCTTAATGAAAATCATGACATAAACACACACACCCAAAAACCCCCTGACTTCAGTGGTATTTTTAGGCCTTGGCCATGACTGAATTTTATTAACCTTTTTCTTTGCCATAATAATTCCCTCTTTACATACCACATGACCCAGAATTTCCAAATCAGGAACCCAACAGCAGAATTTTGACCCTGAAACGGTCAGACCAGCCTCTTCAATCCTAAACAACACTCTCTCTAGAATTATTGCATATTCCCAAACAAACCTCCTTATACCTGAGTTCTCCAGTAACACCTCATTATTATAATCAGTGGATGGTCCTTTAACTCCACCATCATCAATGAAAATACCAGCATGAGTGGGGACCTCATCCTGCAAAATCCAAGCCATCTGTGCTTGATAAACTGCCACTGAATTAGTTGCTCCTTGAGGCAACCTAGTGAGCTGAAATCTTCCCAAAGGAGTCTCAAACGTTGTGAGAGGCCTTGAATCAGTGTGAAGTTCCCTCTTATAATAACCACCCATAATATCACCCAAACCATAACACACCCTTCCAGAAAAAGCTTCAACAAAATCCTCTGCACTTGGTGGCATACCAGCGTCCTTGATAGTGACTCTATTCAAGGCTCTAAGATCATGAACCACCCTCAACTTTCCATTCTGCTTCTTTACACAGAACATTGGACTTGAGTAACTGGATGTTGATTGTTCATATAACCCAGTCCTGACTCTTTCCCTAACTATCTCTACAAAATCTTCTCTGATAGCAACTGGAATCGGAATAGGTTTGATTTTCCAAGGTTCATGACAGACCACCGGAATCAAGTAAGGTTCCCCATAAGAGTGTTTCAATACACCCCTTTCCTCTTCAACAAATGCCACAGCTTTCTCCCTCAGCACATTAACATGCAAAAACAACTTCTTTTCTTCTTCTGACAACCACCCATCAGGACCAAAATTAACAACCTTCAACCTCTCCGCAGTCACTCTAGCTGTCTCTACAAATTTGGGAGGATTCTTCACCAAAGGAGTACAGTAGGGATCTCTTAACAAAGGTGGTCTCTTCAAAGGCGGGTTCAAACCCACAGGCATAGGCTCATTGACAGGCCTAATCTTCTGCGCCACCTTCTTATATTTTGCCGCTCCACCTTCAACTTGAGGGATCTTCAGGACATCTTCACCACCAGACCTGGAACAAAAACAAAGCGTTTACCCATTGCTCACATGTGTGGCAAAGGTAATGTTTTTGAAAGGTGTAGAAGAAACCCTAGCGGTGCACAATTGGGAGGACTTACTTTTAGACCCCAATCTCACCACTTTACAGCTTTTCGGCAACACCAAATTTTCATCTCCACTTCCATCTTCTAAATATTCAAATCTTAATTCATCGTCAGAATAAACTCTTCTTAAATATTGCAGTTTATCCTCTTGCTGGAGGCCCAAAAATAGATCTTTATGATCTTCCTTATTCAACATCTTCAGCAGTCTAACCTCATGCTGGAGGCCCAAAAATAGATCTTGTCGATCTTCACAAAAATATTTTGAATCTTCTTTCTTCATTATCTTCAGATTTATTTCTTGATTTTCTTGAATTATTTTGAAATTTTTATCTTCTTTTCTTGAGTTATCTTCTGACCTACAAAAATAACCAGGGGTTTCCCCAATGCTCACAGGTGTGGCCCAGGTAATTTTTTTGAAAGGTGTAGAAGAAACCCTAGCCGTGCACAATTGTGAGGACTTACTTTTAGACCCCAATCTCACCACTCCACAGCTTTTCCGCATATCTTTCAATAAAGATATATAACCAATCTTCTTTTTTGAACTTGAATTAAAAATAATTAAAAATCTTTAGAGAGAACAGAGACTTGATAAAAAATTTGATAATTACTTGCAGAGAAGAGAAACATTAAAAAGAGAAAGTTGAAAATCCACTTGGTATATCTCCAAGGGAGCTGACCTACTACAACCTGGGATTTCCTCACCTTGGGGAGAGGTTGTAGCACTTGGGTGATCAGCCCTCATCACTCTAAAAAAGACAGACTCTCAATAGAGCCTGAGCCACACTCCAAAAAACCGGAGGCAGCACCAACTTCTCTCCGTCTCCTGCAACAATCCATACACTGGCACATTGAAGATAAGCCAGGCCTGGTCTCCCAAACATCCTCTCCAGGGGATGATAACCTCATGTGAAGTCTTCTTTCATCTTCAACAGTCAACTCCAAACTGATTCTCAGTTCATATTGATAGCCAATTCTTGCCTGGAAATCCATCAAGAATGGCCCACCCAAAACTGCTTTTACATTATCTTTAGCAATGTAAAAATGAACCTTCCCTGAGGCTCCACAAACATCTAACTTCACAAACTCGAAAGTTACGACCAATTAAGTGACATGGCCACCAATACCAGTTTTGATGGGGAGGCCCATATGAGTTGCCTCAAACAAAGAAATCAGGTTTATCTGAGAACCTGAATCCACCAATGCCCTTGCCTCCCTGCCATTAAGAGTGACATTGAAATATCCCAGAGGAGCAGAAAAATGAGTTTTCAGCCCCTCACCAAAAAGTTCAGAAGAATAACAGGTGTATTCCACCTCCCCAGAAGACACCCTTCTCCTGGTCAACAACTTCTTTTGCCTATCAGACAACCCCAGACTGATAGCATACAATTCCCCATAAGATAGGGAAACCTGACCCTGATTCATCCTTTCCAGGACAGAGTCCATAACATTAACTTGATTAGAAACCACTGGCCTCTTAAAGTGAGCCCTTGGCTTCACCACCTTGGTCCTAGAATTTTCCTGAGGACCAGCACCACCAACAGATTTACCATTCACAGGAACCAAACCTGATCCCTCACCAGACCCTCTAACTCCAGCAAGCTTTGGCAATGAGGCCAAAGGGACATCCTCCTCAGAGTCAGAATCAACATCCATAGGCATTGGCTCACCATTCATGTCCAATGCGCCAAACCTAGGGGGGCCCATATTAGCAATCCCCTTCTGCATCTTGTACAGCTCCTCTTTGCTGTACTTCCTCCAAGCTGAAACCAGCTTAGGATCCGCTTTAGAAGCCTTAGGCTTTGGTTGGGCCTGAGAACTGCTCTTTGGCCTTCCCACCTTACTTACCTCTACATCATAAACACCAGCCAAGCATTCACCACTTGACTGTCCACCACAAGAATACAACTCCAAACCACCAAAGGAAGTAGAAAAAGAGAACTTATTGACCTCCTTCCCCTTTCCCTTGACATCCTCATTCTCCTTAGCAGAAGACTTCCCCTGATCAGGAATCTCCTCAAACCTAGGCCTCCTTTGGTTGAGACCACCCCTCCTCCTGACCAAATCCACAGGAGCCTGCCCCTCACTGGGCTTCACAAAAGAACCATCAGGGAACTTGAAAACCCTGCCATCAAACTCCACTTTCCCTTCATACACATCCCTGTTTAATGCCCAAAAATCATTAGACCTGTGCCCTCTCCTACTACAATAAGAACAAACCCAAGGATCACTCCTTCCAGCCCTCCTTTCAAAATCTCTAGGCTGAGAAGGTGCCTTATTGACCTTCTTAGCCTCCTGCACAAAAATGTGTAGCTGTTTTTTCAGGTCAGCTAACTGTTCCACCATTGGGTCCTTCTCCTGTTTTGGAACCTTCACCAAATTCTTCTCCTCCTTCTTCTCCCTAACTTCCTCATAAGCCAAAGCCTCACTGACTTTGCTGACATACTTGGCACACCCCTCCTGATAGGTGTCCACAGCCAATAATTTCAAATGGTCCTTAACAGCCTCCTTCACCTTATCCAAGGCAGGCATCTTCTGATCCCCATTAGAGAGATTTTTCATCAATTCCTTTCTTGAAAACTTCTTTAACACATCTATCCTGACATCTCTAGCCAGGGCAGACCAAAAAACATCCTTGGCAGCATTTTCATGTGCCAGCTCCTCCACTTCCACCAAATATTCCACCACAAGATCAAACTGTAGCAGAATCTTCCTGTAACTGTGTAAGTTACCAACACCACCATAAGATTTCCATTCACTGACAACCTTTTTCAGATCCACCAAAGTGAACCTGACACCCCATCTATCAATCATCTCCCCACACAGCAACTTCCAATCCCTCTTCTTGTAGCCAGACATGGCCACAATCTCCTTCTCCACTGCCCTATCACCAATGAAGAAAATAATCTGCTTCACCATGTCCAGGTAAGAAGCACCATCCACACCAGCAGAAGTTTCATACTTCTCCAGAAACCACTTCACATCCTCCCCATTAAACTTGGTACCATCCCAAGTTTTAATCCTAACACATTCCCTAACCATCACAGCAGGAGGACCATCCCCCCCACTGACAGTCACCACAGGAATTTCAGAACCAGAAGCCATTCTTCCAGTCCAAATCACCAAAAGGAGCCAACCAAAGAAAATAGAGATTCCAAAGAACTATCAGGTTCTACCACACATTGTGCGCCAGAAATGTAGACAATCCTATAGTACTAGCTATAGGCCTTGACCAAGGGAGTTGGAGAAAAACCAGAGAGAAAATCCCCTGTCCCTTTAGAAAAATAAGTGAGATTTACCTGCTACAGTAAATTGGTTCCTGTTTTGCTAAAGACCCTTATCCAATACACTTGACTGCTTGATGAGCCAAGAAAGTAGTCACCAGACAGACTACCAGACCAAAGAACTGAAATGTAAACCGATTTTCACACCAGAGACAGCAAAGATACTTGATGTAGGCTGAAAATCCACACCAGAGACAGCAATAATACTTGCTATAGCTTGCAAGACTATAACAGAGAAAACAGTTGCCAAAGTTAAATTAAATGAAGAACTCACTTGCAACAAGCACAGCCAATTGTGGCCAGAAAACAGTGAAAACTGAGTGAGGAACAATGATATCACCTTCGGATGGTTGTATGATGATTAAGGTTGCCCCAAACTGCCTTATTCACTATATACACACAGACCACTATCTAAGAGCCCATGAGCACCCACCAATCTGGCGCCTGTACCCGCTGAATTGCATAAAAAACCCTCCAGAAGCGCTCCCCAGCTTTCTAAAACAGAGGCGGGTGGGCCGCCCGACCTCGGAGATGCCGCCTGAAGCCAGAGAACCACTAAAAACACCCAAATCTACTTAGAAAAACTAACTACAACTACTAAAACCTTTAAAACACAGAATATCACTATAACAACATTATGACATGAAATATAGAGAAAAATTAGCTCTATCCAACGGTACTAAGCACTTAACCCTAAGACTTAAGGTTAGCCCGTAAAACACGAAAAACAAAATTAAACAGCTATTTTTTTAAATGAAAAATGAGGAATCGACCCCTTAAAACTTAGAATATGAAAAATGTCTTCCAGACATAAAATATAGAACAAAACCGGGGCTATCCAATGATAGTACCCACATACCTGCAGACCCAATATCCACGGAGTAAAACCAGAAAAATACCTAATTTCTTCGCTGATGTCAATAAAGGCATGCACAAAAAAGGCCCCTGCCAATGTTGGAAGACCACAACGTGACTTGTGTTTTAAAGGCCCAGAGTCAATTTTTTGAGTGAAGGGGAGGAAAATAACTGAGATCACGGGCAGCTAAGTGATGCTGCGACAATTTGATGCACGTGACTTGAAACTTTAAATGAGTAAGTACAAAATACTTTAGAGGGGTGGTATAAGACATCAGGTCAAATGAAAAAAAGAGTTTCTAAAGAACTTTTACCATAAAATGTGGGGGTGTGAGAGTGTAACTTGGTGACAAGCAGGATTTATGGGGGGCAAGCTGTGAAAGGCTGGTGGAGAAAAATGTAAAATGTAGAGGTGCAATAGGGATCCTGAGGGTGAAAAAAAGATCTTTGCAGGGGTAAATGAGGGATTGTAAAGAAGTGGGGGGTAATACAAGCAGAAAAAAATAGGATTTGGGGGGGTAGGACGGGGAATTCAAGACAGTGAAAAATTGGGGAAGTGTGATCTTTGCAAAAAAAAATGTATGGGATATATGCAACTGGGAGAGGACACACTGGGGGATGATAGTTAAACATATAGAACGGAGTGTATATAAGAGTACAAAGTAGGATACAATGAATGCTTTCAAGGTTTTTTTGGTTTTATTATTAGTGGAGCACAAAGAGTGAGTGGAGAAAGATTTTATAACTAAGGGGGGTAGATTTTCTTTGATTAATCTACCTGAGGTCAAAAAATAAAAAATGGGCCTCAAAGAATGGGAAAGAAATTATCCACCCTTGTTGAAAATTTATATTAAAAATGACATAAATTTAAAAAAAAAAGTTAATATGCCTATGGAATCTGGCCAATATTTTATTTCATTATTCATGAATAATGGATATAAAATTTAGATGAAAAATAAATATTTTTTTCATTAAATTTGAGCAATAATTTTTACTTTGTACTAACTATTTTTCATTTTCTACATATTTCAATATTTCATTATGTGGAAGTGGATTGAAGTACATATAGTATGGAAATTTGAACCAGATAATATGTGTAAAAAAAGAGTTGAACAAATATAAATATTTTTTGGAACTTAAGAAGTCTATAATAATAAAAATAAAAATATTTTAAAGTGGCCAAAAATTTTATATAAATTAATAAAAAAAATTATCAGAACATATATTAAGAAATGAAATTGAAAAAATTAATAATGGTCTATTTTAAAGAAATGAGATAAAATTCTTTACTTTTATCATGCATCAGACCTGTATATAGCATCAAAAATTTGTAAAAAAGATGAGTTTAAGCCTACCCAGAATTATAACCAGGTTACAACAAGGTTAGTCCAAAATTCAAAAAAACGACTTGCCTACCAGTGCTCCTTTTTTCCCCCCTGTGTGAGTTTGTGTTACCTCACATGCATGTAAGATCAAGGCTTTTTGAGTTGAGTAACAATTGGGAATTTGTCTCAATAAACAATGAGCTTCATTTTCACTTTTTACAGAAACTCCAACAGTGTCTAACTCATTTATACAAGTTCTCAGATCGTTAAAAAATCCCATAAGATTGCCTTCATGACATTTGACATCATGATAGGGAGAAAAAATAGAGGCTCTATTGGAAGCATCAGCAGTGGAATACTGGTTGATTAGTTTAGTTCAAATAAGACATGGTTTTTCCATGTCTTCATCAGTAACAAATGCGCCAATATTGGCTGCATCAAGCTTGGAGATAATAATATTCGTAGCTTTGTCTGCCCTCTTTTGAAAATCTAATCTGATATTTTGGGCAGCATTGGACTGTAGAGGTGTTTCAAGACTATAAAAAATGTTCTTTAGATCATGATAAGTAAGGAGGGCTCTCATTCTGATGCGCCATTCATGGAAATTATTGGTGCTTAATACAGGGATGTTACAAAGGGTGTCTCCACCAGAATCTAAAGAAGAATCTATTATTGGTGGATAATTAGGTCAAGTGGTTTCAAAACTAGATGAGGATTGATTGGAAGGCGCTGGTGATGAGATATTGAATGTATCATTAGAGTTCATTCACTTGAGCACTGGGACCATAACCTAAAGCATTTAAAACCCTTTTATAAATTAATAAGCAGAGATTCAATAAAATGATCTGCCCTCAAGAATGGTCTTGTGCCGCTGTTACCTTTTATAAATAAATAATCAGAGAGTTAATAAAATGATCTACCCTCAAGAATAGTCTTGTGCTGCTGTGGTCTTCCAACATTGGCAGGGGCCTTTGTTGTGTGATTTGTGCTGTTTGTGCATGTCTTAATTGACATCTGTTAAGGAATTGGGTATTTTTCTGGTTTTATTTCGTGGATATTGGGTCTGCCGATATGTGGGTACCTTCATTGGATAGCCCTGGTTTTTCTCTATATTTTATGTCTTGCAGACATTTTTCATATTCTGAGTTTAAAGGGGTCATTTCCTCATTTTTCATTTATAAAAGATTGCTGTTTAATTTTGTTTTTCGTGTTTTACAGGCTAACCTTAAGTCTTAGGGTTAAGTGCTTAGTACCATTGGATAGAGCTAATTTTTCTCTATATTTCATGTCACAATTTTGTTATAGTGAAATTCCGTGTTTTAAAGGTTTTAGTAGTTGTAGCTAATTTTTCCAAGTAGATTAGTTGTTTTTATTGGTTTTCTGGCTTCAGGGAGGCCGGACCGCTTCAGGCGGCATCTCCGATGTCGGGCAGCCCGCCCGCCTCTGTTTAGGAGGTTGAGGAGCGCTCCAGGAGGGTTTTTTATGCAATTTGACGGGTACAGGCGCCAGATTGGTGGGTGTGCATGGGCTATTAGTTATTGGTCTGTGTGTACATAGTGAATAAGACAGTTTGGGGCAACCTTAATCATCATACAACCATCCGGAGGTGATATCATTGTTCCTCAATCAGTTTTCACTGTTTTCTGGCCACAATTGGCTGTGTTTGTTACAAGTGAGTTCTTCATTTAACTTAACTTTGGCAACTGTTTTCTCTGTTATAGTCTTGCAAGCTATAGCAAGTATTATTGCTGTCTCTGGTGTGGATTTTCAGCCTGCATCAAGTATCTTTGCTGTCTCTGGTGTGGACTTTGTTCTACATTTCAGTTCTTTGGTCTGGTAGTCTATCTGGGGACTATTTTCTTGGCTCATCAAGCAGTCAAGTGTGTTTAAAAGGGGCTTTAGCAAAACAGGAACCAACTTACTTTAGCAAGTAAATCTCACTCTATTTTTCTAAAGGGACAGGTGATTTTCTATCTTGTTTTTCTCCAACTCCCTTGGTCAAGGCCTATAGCTAGTACTATAGGATTGTCTACATTTTTGGCACCCAACGTGGGGTAGAACTTGCTAGTTCTTTAGAATCTCTGTTTTCTTTGGTTGGCTCTTTTTGGTGTTTTGGTCAGGGGGAATGGCTTCTGGTTCTGCTATTCTTGTGGTGACTGTCAGTGGGGGGGATGGTCCTCCTTCTGTGATGGTTAGGGAGTGTGTGAGAATTAAAACTTGGGATGGTACCAAGTTTAATGGGGAGGATGTCAAGTGGTTTCTAGAGAAGTATGAAATTGCTGCTGGTGTGGATGGTGCTTCTTACCTGGACATGGTGAAGCAGATTATCTTCTTCATTGGTGATAGGTCAGTGGAGAAGGAGATTGTGGCCATGTCTGGCTACAAGAAGAGGGATTGGAAATTGTTGTGTAGGGAAATGGTGGATAGATGGGGGGTCAGGTTCACTATGGTTAATCTGAACAAGGTTTTCAGTGAATGGCAATCTTATGGTGGTGTTGTTAACTTACATAGTTACAGGAATTTTTTGCTACAGTTTGATCCTGTGGTGGAATATTTGGTCGAAGTAGAGGAGCTGGCACATGATAATGCTGCCAAGAATGTTTTTTGGTCTGCCCTGGCTAGAGATGTCAGGATGGATGTGTTGAAGGAGTTGTCAAGAAAGGAATTGATGAAGACTCTTTCTAATGGGGATCAGAAGTTGCCTGCCTTGGATAAGGTGAAGGAGGCTGTTGAGGCCCATTTGAAGTTATTGGCTGTGGACACCTATCAGGAGGGGTGTGCCAAGTATGTCAGCAAAGTCAGTGAGGCTTTGGCTGAAGAGGAAGTTAGGGAGAAGAAGGAGGAGAAAAATTTGGTGCAGGTTCCCAAACAGGAGAGGGACCCAATGGTGGAGCAGTTGGCTGATCTTACAAAGCAGCTGCACATTTTTGTTCAGGAGGCCAAGAAGGTTAATAAGGCACCTTCACAGCCTAGAGATTTTGAAAGGAGGGCTGGTAGGAGTGATCCTTGGGTTTGCTCTTATTGCAGTAGGAGGGGGAACAGGTCCATTGATTGTTGGGCACTGAACTGAGATGTGTCTGAAGGAAAAGTGGAGTTTGATGGCAGGGTTTTTAAGTTCCCTGACGGCTCTTTTGTGAAGCCCAGTGAGGGGCAGGCTCCTGTGGATTTGGTCAGGAGAAGGGGTGGTCTCAATCAAAGGAGGTCAAAGTTAGAGGAGATTCCTGATCAAGGGAAGTCTTCTGATAAGGTAGAAGAGAGAATCAAGGGAAAGGGGAAGGAGGTCAATAAGGTCTCTTTTTCTACTTCCTTTGGTGGTTTGGAGTTGTATTCTTGTGGTGGACAGGCAAGTGGTGAATGCTTGGCTGGTGTTTATGATGTGGAAGCAGGAAAGGTGGGAAGGCGTAAGAGAAGTTCTAAGGCCCATCCAAAGCCAATTGCTTCAAAGGGGGATCCTAAGCTGAGTGCAGCTAGGAAGAGGTACAGCAAAGAGGAGCCGTACAAGATGCAGAAGGGTATGGCTGATATAGGCCCCCCTAGTTTTGGTGCATTGGATCTGAATGGTGATCCAATGCCAATGGAGGTGGATGATGACTCTGAGGAGGATGTCCCTTTGGCTTCATTGCCAAAGCCTGTTGGAGTCAGAGGTTCTGGTGAGGGATCAGGTTTGGTTCCTGTAAATGGTAAATCTGTTGGTGGTTCTGGTCCTCAAGAAGCTTCTAGGACCAAGATGGTGAAGCAAAGAGCTCACTTTGAGAGGCCAGTAGTGTCTGGTCAAGTTAATGTTATGGACTCTGTCCTGGAAAGGATGAATCAGGGTCAGGTTTCCCTATCTTATGGGGAATTGTATGCTATCAGTCCAGGGTTGGCTGATAGGCAGAAAAAGTTGTTGACAAGGAGAAGAGTTTCTTCTGGTGAGGTAGAATACATTTGTGATTCTGCTGAAATGTTTGGTGAGGGGTTGGAAACTCATTTTTCTGCTCCTCTGGGATATGTCAATGTCACTCTGAATGGCAGGGAGGCAAGGGCATTGGTGGATTCAGGTTCTCAGATAAACCTGATTTCTTTGTTTGAGGCAACTCATATGGGCCTCCCCATCAAAACTGGTATTGGTAGGAATTTGAGAGGGATTGGTGGCCATGTCACTGAATTGGTTGGAACTTCAGAGTTTGTGAAGTTAGATGTTGGCGGAGCCTCAGGGAAGGTTCATTTTTACATTGCTAAAGGTAATGTAAAAGCAGTTTTGGGTGGGCCATTCTTGATGGATTTTCAGGCAAGAATTGGTTATCAATTTGATTTGGGAATCAGTTTGGAGTTGACTGGTGAAGACAAAAGGAGACTTCACATGAGGTTGTCATCCCCTGGAGAGGATGGTTGGGAGACCAGGCCTGGTTTATCTTCAATGCGCCAGTGCATGGACTGCTGCAGGAGAAGGAAGGAAGTGGGTGCTGCCTCTGGTTTTTTGGAGTGTGGCTCAGGCTCTATTGAGAGTCTGTCTTTTTTAGAGTAAAAAGGGCTGATCACCCTAGTGCTAAAACCTCTCCCCAAGATGAGGAAATCCCAGGTTGTAGTAGGTCAGCTCCCTTGGAGATATACCAAGTTGATTTTCAACTTTCTCTTTTTAATGTTTCTCTTCTCTGAAAGTATTCATCAAGTTTTTTATCAAGTCTCTGTTCTCTCTCAAGATTCTTAATTCTTTTTAATCCAAGTTCAAGGATGAAGATTGTTTATATATCTTTATTGAAAGATATGCAGAAAAGTTTTGGGGCGGTGAGATTGGGGTCTTAAAGTAAGTCCTCACAATTTTGCAACGCTAGGGTTTCTTCTACACCTTTCAAAAACATTACCTAGGCCACACCTGTGAGCATTGGGGAAACCCCTGGTTATTTTTGTAGGTCAGAAGAAAACTCAAGAGAAAAGAAGATAAAAATTTCAAGATAATTCAAGAAAATCAGGAAAACAATCTGAAGATAATGAAGAAAGAAGATGCAAAATATTGTTGTGAAGATCGTCAAGATCAATTTTTAAGCCTCCAGCATGAGGTTAAACTGCAGAAAATTATGAAGAGAGAAGATCATCAAGATCTATTTTTGGGCCTCCAGCATGAGGATAAACTGCACAATTTTAGAAGATGTGATTCAGAAGATGAATCAAGATTTGAAGATTTGGAAGTTGGAAGCGAGGTTGAAGATGTGGAATTGCGGAAAAGTTTTGGAGTGGTGAGATTGGGGTGTAAAAGTAAGTCCTCCCAATTGTGCACCGCTAGGGTCTCTTCTACACCTTTCAAAAACATTACCTTGGCCACACATGTGAGCAATAGGGAAACCCTTGGTTTTTGTTCCAGGTCTGGTGGTGAAGATTTCCTGAAGATCCCTCAAGTTGAAGGTGGAGCGGAAAAGTATAAGAAGGTAGCTCAGAAGATTATGCCTGTCAATGAGCCTATTCCTGTGGGTTTGAATCCGCCTTTGAAGATATCTCCTTTGTCGAGAGATCTGTACTGTACTCCTTTGGTGAAGAATCCTCCAGAATTTGTAGAGACGGCTAGGGTGACTGTGGAAAGATTGAAAGTTGTTAATTTTGGTCCTGATGGGTGGTTTTCTGAAGAAGAAAAGAAGTTGTTGTTGCACGTTATTGTGCTAAGGGAAAAAGCTGTGGCGTTTGTTGAGGAGGAAAGGGGTGTATTGAAGCACTCTTATGGGGAACCTTACTTGATCCCTGTAGTTTGTCATGAAACTTGGAAAATCAAACCTATTCCAATTCCAGCCGCTATTAGAGAGGATTTTGTCGAGAATGTTAGGGAAAGATTCAGGACTGGGTTATATGAACAATCAACATCCAGTTACTCAAGTCCGGTGTTCTGTGTAAAGAAGCAGAATGGAAAGGTGAGGGTGGTTCATGATCTTGGAGCCTTGAATAGAGTCACTATCAAGGATGCTGGTATGCCACCAAGTGCAGAGGATTTTGTTGAAGCTTTTTCTGGAAGGGTGTGATATGGTTTGGGTGATATTATGGGTGGTTATTATGAGAGGGAACTTCACACGAATTCAAGGCCTCTCACAACTTTTGAGACTCTTTTGGGAAGATTTCAGCTCACTAGGTTGCCTCAAGGAGCAACTAATTCAGTGGAAGTTTATCAAGCACAGATGGCTTGGATTTTTCAGGATGAGGTTCCTACTCATGCTGGTATTTTTATTGATGATGGTGGAATTAAAGGACCATCCACTGATTATGGTAATGAGGTGTTAGCGGAGAACCCTGGCATAAGGAGGTTTGTGTGGGAATATGCAATAACTCTAGAGAGAGTGTTGTTCAGGATTGAAGAGGCTGGTTTGACCATTTCAGGGTCAAAATTAAGTTGTTGTGTTCCTGCTTTAGAAATTCTGGGTCATGTGGTATGTAATGAGGGAAGTATTATGGCGAAGAAGAAGATTAATAAAATCCAGTCATGGCCAAGGCCTAAAAATACTACTGAAGTCAGGGGATTTTTGGGTGTATGTGTATATGTCAGGATTTTTAATAATGATTTTTCTTTGTTGGCTTCACCTTTAAGGAGGTTGACCAGAAAAGATGCAGATTTGGAATGGACTGAAGAGTGGGAAGAGGCTTTTCAGAAGTTGAAAAAGGTTGTTGGTGTAGATATTGTTCTTCACAAGTTGCATTATACTGTTGGTGCTGGAAAAATTTATCTGGCAGTGGACTCAAGTTATATTGCTGCTGGTGCTGTTTTGTCTCAGGAGGATAAGACTGGGAGGGTCAGACCAGTAAGATATGAGTCTGTGGTGTTTAATGAGGTGGAATCTAGGTATTCTCAACCTAAGTTGGAATTGTGTGGCGTAGCTAAAATTTTAAAGAAGCTACAGACGGTTTTGTGGGGGCAGCATTTTGAGCTGCAGGTGGATGCAAAATCTTTGGTTCAGATGATCAATACACCTAGTCTTCCAAATGCTCCAATGACTAGGTGGGTGGCATTTATTCAAAATTTTTCTTTTGACCTGGTACACAAACCAGGTAAAACTTTTACTATGCCTGATGGATTATCAAGGAGGCCACCTACAGATGAAGATTCTGAGGCTGAAGAGTTTGATGAGGATGTTCCAGTGGTTAGGGCCAGCACATAGGGTGCTGAAAATTTTTCTGACCTCTCCCAAGAGGCTAAACTGGCTGGATCTGATCTTGATTCTGGTGATCAGGATGTTTTTGTTGATGAAGATGGAGTTGTTGTTTGGGACAGCTAAAAATTGGAAAAGGGTGTTTTTGTTAGTGAACTGGATTCTAACAAGGTTCAGTGGAAAGAGAAGGACGTGCCAAAATTTAGGGATTGGTGTCCTGGTTGGGCTGCTCAATTGGCTCATGTTCATACTGGTGATTTTGATGACAGCATTGTACCCTTGGATGTGGTGTTGTTGGATTTTGTAGATGAGACCTGGGGTCAGTCTGTGTTTTATTTTATTTTGGTGGAATATCTGTTGACCTTGGAGAGGCCAGATAGTTTTGATGATCATACTTGGTTAGCAATCAAGAAGAAGAGTCCTGGATTTTCTGTGTCAGTAAGACGGTTGATGAGGAGGAGACATCAAAATCCTCAAGTGGTGGTGACTCAGAAGAAGGGTCGAGAATTGGTTTTGAAGTCTTTGCATGAAGACCTTGGTCATAGAGGCTTTGGGGAGACTTATAAAAGAGTAGCAGACAGATTTTGGTGGCCAGGTATGAAGTTTTCTGTGCAGGGTTGGGTTCAATCTTGTGAAAAATGTCAAAGTAGAAGTCACTTGAAACCTAAAGAGGTAGGCCGTGCTACTGGTGAATCAACTGTTTTTGGGAGGGTCAGTCTGGATGCTGTCCATATTAAAGAGGGAAGGTATAAATACTTGATTATTGCTAGGGATGATTTGTCTGGTTGGGTTGAGACAGTGCCTCTGGTTAATTTGACTGCCAAGAATGTGGAAGAGTTTTTGAAGAAGGAGTGGATTTATAGGTATGGGTTAATGAAGTTGGTGACTGTTGATGGCAGGCCAGAGTTTGGTGCTAAATTTAAAGAAGCTGTGGCTAGTGTTGGTTCTAAAGTTAGAGTGGCTACACTCTACTATCCTGAAGCTGAAGGCATGGTTGAAAGAGGCCATCAATTTATCAAGAATGCTTTGGTGAAGATGTGTGGAGATAGTGCTGAAAAGTGGAGGCATTATTTACCCTTGGTGTTATTTGCTGATAGGGTCACATTGAAGAGGGCAACTGGCTATTCTCCTTACGAGTTAATTTTTGGTCAGAAAGCGGTTCTACCTGTGGACTTGGAAGCTGTCTCTTATCTTGGAATTGATTGGGATGACGTGCACTCAACAGAAGATTTGCTCTGTGCTAGGATGCAACATTTAGAATTTAGAGATGAATGTCAGGAGAAGGAATACTCTAGAATGATGAAGATTAGGAATCAAACAGTCAGGTACTGGGACAAGAAGCTGGCTCATAGACTCAGGAATCCCTTGAAACCTGGTTGTTTGGTTTTGGTGTATAATTGAAGTTTGGAGAGTCAGTGGGGGAAAATGTTTGCTGACAGATGGAATGGACCTTACAGAGTCAGATCTCAGGCTTCTGGAGGTTCTTATGTTTTGGAAGAGTTGGATGGTGCAGTCTTGAAAAAGAGGGTGGCTGCAGACCAAGTGAAGAGGTTTTATCCCAGAGGCACTAGACATGAAGAAGATTGACTCCGCAATGATGATAAACTAAGTACTATTCTTTAATCTTGGTTTTTTTGTGGTGATGCTATGCATCTGTTTGTTGGAAACTTTTGTTAGAGGGTACCCATGGGTGGGGCCTCTAGATTTTTTCTTGGCAGGTGTGGGGGTGACTGATGGGCTGGCTGCTGTATCAACAGTTACCCCAGATTGTCTGTTTCCAACCCTTTTTTTTAATTTGGTTGAACCCTAGTATGGGTTTCTTCTCACAGGTTTTAGTCCTCTATGACTTTAAACTGGTAATTCCTTTGGTTTTCAAGTACCGGACTCTTCACTTTTATTGGTTTTGCTTTATTGTGTTGGATGTTGTGATTTGTTGGTTAGAAGGTACCCAGGGGGGGCTTCTAGATTTTATTGTGGAAGGTGTGGGGGTAACTGATGAGCTGGCTGCTCTGTAGAACAGTTACCCCAGAATGTCTGTCTCAAGTCTTTTGTTTTTCCTAGTTGAATTCTAGTCCTGTTGTTTATTATTCAGGTTTCAAGTCTTCTATGACTTTAAACTGGTTTGGGTCTGGCTTCTTTATCTTTGGTTCTTTCAGATTGGTGGTGGATCACTGGTGGTCTCCCATCATTTTTACTTATTGGAGGGAGCCCACCCAGTGATCATTTCTATGGATTGGACTTTCCCTTATTGGACCATCTATGGAGCTGGACTGTCTTTGATTTTGCAGTTATGTTTTTGCTAGATAGCAGTTTTAGATTATTTTCTTTTTTCTCTTTTTTTCTTTTAATTTTATTATGGGGGTTGTTTAAAATTATAAAATCAAAAATATAGGGTGTTACCACATCAGGGTCACCTGGATGTGGGCAAGCATTGGTGGGGAAAGGATCATCAATTGGCCGGGCAATGCTATTTTCTTTTTTATTTATTATTTATTTCATGTTATGGTAAGGTAAACTCTTACAGTCGCCTTGCTGAAAGCAGAATACGGAGGAGATATGTGGATTTAGCTGAAAACCCCGTCCTTCCAACAAAAATAACAAAGTAGGTTTTCTAAATCACTAAGCTAACCAGTCTACTTGGATCTGATTGATAAAAAATAATGAAACTCTAAAATATTTAACGCTTATTGAGATTTAATAATTGTGGCTGTTGAGAAAAGAAATACTGATAACAACAATTAAGGTGTACCAGTGAAAGATCTGAAAAGATTGACTTTTATGTTTTTATAATAATTTGAATTTTTATGAGACAGCAATAATCAAGTCCCAGTGATGAAGACCTTTCTGAAGATACCCTTTATGATGTGTGATTTAAATTGTTGAGTAGTATTTCTAAAATTTTATATATAAAATATAAAGTTATAAGGGTATTACAATTTTATTTAATTTGTTGAGTAATAAAAAAATGAGACTGTGATGGTTAAAGATTAAGCTGTATGTTGTATCCCCCCCCCCTCAATTTCGAGTTTGAGAGGCTCTTAAGTATTCCTAGTCACGTGCCTAAGTTTTCCCCTCCAGAGCTCACCCAGAGTCAATCCAGAGCCCGTATGGAGCTCGTACGTAGTCCGAACAGAGTCCGTACGGAGTCAAAGCGGAGTCCGTACAGAGTCGAAGGAGAGTCCGTCCGGACTCAATTAGAACCTTTAAAACTATAATAAAAAATCTAGAAAAATTACACATAATAAAGCCACTTCCCCTTTACATTCAAAACTAATTTTCGTAGTCTGCGCACGTCTAATCACCCTGTGAAAATTCATCAAAGTTAAGTATTTTCTAAAAACGTAAATATTTCTATAAAACTTTAAAATTCATTTAAAAATATATGAAAAATAGTAAAAATTCTGGGAAAATTTTTCAAGGTTCTTGAGTGACTCGACTTGATACTTATAAACTCTTCAGACCGTAAAAATAAGTTTTCTCCGTAAAATAAATTGTTTTTGCGTAGGCATTCGCTCTTGACCAATTTCTTCATATTTAAAACTCAAATAAATTAAATAAAACCCTTTTATAAAAAATAATAACGCCAATCTTGCACACCGTAATATCTCCATTTACGTATTTAGGTGCCACACTAAACTTTAGGCTACCACATCCTCCCTCCAATTGAGAATGTCTCCATTCTTAAAACTTTGCATAAGTGGTTGAGCAATTCCAAAAGAATTATCTTTTCTAATAAAATAATTTGATAAATTTGTTTTAGCTGGTCTTCTTTTAATTCTTTATAATAAAAACATTGTTTCTTCTTCTCTGGCTTGATATAACATAAAATAAAATAATATAAATCTTGTGATGATTCACTACTGAGAGCAAGGTTTGAATCCCTTCAGACTCCCATATACCAGTCTTCCTTCATGTCACAGCATTGAGAGAGTGGATCTTCCTATGAGCCGAATACTCCTGATTCCAACCTCATAGGGCCCCCCACTGAGCTGAATTCTATGATTCCAATCTCGCCATAAGGTCCTCCAAGCTTCACACCAAAAATGGCCTAACAATGAGGCACTAAAAAAATCATTCCCTAAAATCCAACTACCACCCTAACTTCTGATTCCTTCATCACAATTTTCAAACTTTGCTATACAGGAAACCCATAAAATACTTTTGCCAGGCTTCCAATAATAATATTAACTTTAGACCATGTTAAAGCGCCACAAATTTAACCTAATTAACCATTATGCTTTCCTTAGCATCATCACCACCTAAAATTTTAACCTCCTAAAGCTTATCAGCACCCGATTCCAGAAATGATTTAATAAAACCTCTAAAAGAAGTAGAAAATGTGGCTTTACTGACCTCTTTCTCTTTACCCTTGTCAGCTTTACCACCATTACCATTACCATTTTTGCCACCCTTGGCATTAACATCATCATACGTCACCTCTTCAAATCTGGCTCTCCTTTCAGCCGTTGAACTTTTTCTGACCAAATCAGAAGGAGACTGTCCATCACTGGGCTTGATGAACAAACCATCAGGAAATTTATAAACTTAACCATCAAATAAAACTCGCCCAGCATCCATATCCTTATCAAGAGCAAAACAAACTGTTGCTCTGTGCCCCCTCCTATTACAATAGGAGCACACCTTTGGCTCGTCATAGCCACCTCTATATCCATTACTACCACCATTCCCACCATTTCACCCATTGCCTGGGAAGCGGTTACCATTATTATTGCCATTATAATTTCGACTCTCATAACCTCTGGATTGATAAGAAGTCGACGTCAACAAAGAAGTGATTGGGGCCTTGTTAGCCTTCTGTGTCTCTTGAACAAAGATTTTTAATTGTTTAGTTAAATCGGCCAGGTGATCGACCATCTTATTATCCACATTGCCCTCAAGTTTAGCAGCAGGTAATCCCATTTGTGCCTTCTTGGCCTCCTGGGCTTTGACCATAATATTGTTGTTTTTGGCCAAAACTTCGCTAACCTTGCTAACATATTGAGTGCAGGACTCTTGATATTTGTCCAATGCTAACAACTTGAGATGGGCCTGAATGTTCTCTTTGATAACCTTCAGAGCAGGCAGTTTCTGCTCACCATTAGGCAGTTCCTTCATCAAATCTTTTCTTGAAAGATCCTTCAAGACTTCCATACGAATATCCCTGCTGCATGCTGTCCAAAACAAATCTTTTGCCTGGTTCTCATGCACTAACTCGTCCACCAAAATAAGATATTCAACTACTTCATCAAACTGAACACACAGCTTTTTGAAGTCTGCCATAGAAGAAACACCAGCTTTTGCTTGCCACTCTCCAACAATTTTATTGAGGTCCATCATAGTAAACCTAACACCCCATCTATCAACCATAGCTTTAGAAAGCTTAACCTAATCCTTGTCCTTGAATGCCTGCATAGCAATAACCTCTTTTTCCACCTCCCTATCAGCAATAAAAAACCTAACTTGCTTCACCATATCCACATGAGAAGCACCATCAACAGCAGCAGCAGCTTCATACCTGCTAATGAACCATTTAACCTCCTCCCCATCAAACTTTGGGCCATCCCAAGAAACAATCCTAACAGAGGGAGTAAGAGGGTTAGAAGATCCAGAAGCAACAGCAGAAGAAGACATCCCAAAAAGTAAAGAAAAGCGTTAACAATTGATAAAATAACAAGCCTCTTGCAGGCCAATAACAAAAATCCAATTAGAGTTCCAGAAAATAAGCCTCTTGCAGGCTAAGAACGTTCTTGATCCAACTAAGTCTTTAAAGAAAGCTAGAGAAATCGAACCCCACGTTGGGCGCCAACTATAGTAAGGTAAACTCTTACAGTGGCCTTGCTGCAAGAAGAATCCGGAGGAGATATGTGGATTTAGCTGAAAACCCCTTCCTTCCAAAAAAAATAACAAAGTAGGTTTTCTAAATCACTAAGCTAACCAGTCTACATGGATCTGATTGATAAAAAATAATGAAACTCTAAAATATTTAACGCTTATTGAGATTTAATAATTGTGGCTGTTGAGAAAAGAAATACTGATAACAACAATTAAGGTGTACCAGTTAATGATCTGAAAAGATTGACTTTTATGTTTTTATAATAATTTGAATTTTTATGAGACAGCAATAATCAAGTCCCAGTGATGAAGACCTTTCTAAAGATACCCTGTATGATGTGTGATTTAAATTGTTGGGTAGTATTTCTAAAATGTTATATATAAAATATAAAGTTATAAGGGTATTACAATTTTATTTAATTTGTTGAGTAATAAAAAAATGAGACCGTGATGGTTAAAGATTAAGCTTTATGTTGTATCCCCCCCCCTCAATTTCGAGTTTGAGAGGCTCTTAAGTATTCCTAGTCACGTGCCTAAGTTTTCCCCTCCAGAGCTCACCCAGAGTCAAGCCGGAGCCCGTACAGAGCTCGTACGGAGTCCATACGGAGTCGAAGCGGAGTCCGTACGGAGTCGAAGCGGAGTCCATATGGAGTCGAAGGGGAGTGCGTCCGGACTCAATTAGAACCTTTAAAACTATAATAAAAATCTAGAAAAATTACACATAATAGAGCCACTTCCCCTTTACATTTCAAACTAATTTTTGTAGTCTGAGCACGTCTAATCACCCTGTGAAAATTCATCAAAGTTAATTATTTTCTAAAAACGTAAATATTTCTATAAAACTTTAAAATTCATTAAAAATATATGAAAAATAGTAAAAATTCTGGGAAAATTTCCAAAGGTTCTTGAGTGACTCGACTTGATACTTATAAACTCTTCAGACTGTAAAAAAAGTTTTCTCCGTAAAATAAATTGTTTTTTGCATAGGCATTCGCTCTTGAACAATTTCTTCATATTTAAAACTCAAATAAATTAAATAAAACCCTTTTATAAAAAATAATAACGCCAATCTTGCACACCGTAATATCTCCATATACGTATTTAGGTGCCGTACTAAACTTAAGGCTACCACAATGTGTTTCTGTGTTTCATTATTATTATTATCTTCTGAATTTCTAAATTTTTTGAATTTTGTTTTCTGTTAATCATTTAAAAGAATTAATTGTGTATCCACATTAAGGTGCACTTGGATGTGGGTAAGGTATCAGGGGATCAGCTCATCAATTGGCTGGGGGTACCATTTGTATTATTTTTTATATTTTATTTTATTTCATTTATTTTATTTTATTTCATTTTATTTATAAATTTTTAATTTTAATATATTAGTATCTCACTCAAAAAAAAAAATTCTGAAATTATTTTTATTAATTTTTTTATATTATTATTATGTTTCTAATCTTTTTGCAGGAGCTCATTTTCTGGATGATGAAGCTTCTGGAGGCTGGTCTGGATTGTGATGATGTTTTTGTTTTTTGTTGGGATTGTGGGAAGCACTGTGTTCTTTGAAGTGCATCCTGCTGGAGAGATTATAGGGATTGTAATGGTCAGGAATTGGATTAGAGGGAAACTCAGAGGAGGAAGAAGATGAGGCAGGAATGGAGTGCTGGAGGGTGTGTTTAATGATCCTAGACATTTTCCAGTGGTCGTCCAGTAGACGCTTTCTCAGGGATTTTTCACAGTCATTCAAAGGTCCATGGAGGGCAAAGGCTTTTAGCATGTTGGAACACATGTTGCTTAGGTGTTTCTTCATGTCTCCATCATCCAGGGTCAAAGAAGTTTCAAGAGTTTGGCCAACTCCAATAATAGATTCAGGAGGAGGGATGCCAACTAGATAAGAAGAATTGGATCAGTAATTATTTTTGTTGAAGAAATGGAATAATTAATTTGGTACTTACAGATTGGAAGCTCATCAAATCTGTAAGCAGCTGGGATTTGGATCTCTGACAATTTTGTAATGGTCATAGTGGATGGATCAACTAGGGAAAGATATGGATTCTCATGGTCTTCCTCTGAAGGATCCTGAGAAGGTGAACTGGGATGCTGATGTTCCTGGGGCCTAGTTGGAGCAGTGAGATTGTTGTTGTTGTTTTGGTTGTTATTTCTGTTGGTTTCAGCTGGAGGAGGTGCTGGTGATGGAGTACCAGGGTTGATAACGGATGAAGCAGGAGAGGGAGATTTGGAAGCAGATTGATCTCTTCTGGATGGAGATTTTGAAGAGATGGAACAGTCAGAAGAGTAGTTGGCTGACAGAGGAGAGGTGTAGTTTCTTTTTCTTAGTTGGGGATGAAGTTGTTTTTGTGGAGCAGTGTGTGGTGTTCTGGTTTCTTCTTGGGATTCTCTGGCAGGTCTCTTAGAAATCTGGGAAATTGTGGTGCTTTTGGACTTTGGAAGGGTGGATTGCATTGCTCTGGGAGCAGTAGGAGGTAGTTGGGTTGAGTTGTTGTTGTTGTCTGATTGAATTTGGCTGTTTTCTGGCCGTTTTTGGAGGTTTTGGCCCTGATTTTCACTTTTTGGTGAGGCAGGCGGGCCGCCTGGACGTGGTCTAGAAGCCTGGGAGTTGATTTTGAAGCTTTTGGAGCTAATTTGGCGGAGATAAAAGCAGTTTCTTGTGAAGCTAAGGCTGGTATTTTGGGATGAGTGCGGGAAGCTGAGCTTCTGGATCTTCTGGAAGGAGCAGAAGATAGAGAGGAAGAGGAAGGACCAAGCTCTTAGGATCTGGTAGGGGCTCTGGAGATGTATTTGTGGGAAGGTGAAGAAGGAGGAATAGGGTAGTTGGAGTCTCTGTCACATCTTTTCTTTTTGGAATTACAAGAATCACAAGCCCTGTTGTAGAATTTGGATTCAGGATTTGGAAGAGTGAATGTGCAAGGTCTGCACATGTGGATGCACTGTTTGCAGGCATAGTCCTTGGGAGCAGTGAAGCAAGGGAGAGTAGAAGGGTTAACATCAGGAGATCCAGCCATGATCTGTGGTGAGAAAAGATGATGAAAAGGGATAGGAGGAGATTTTTGTCAGTGATGGGTAGATGATGAAGTGAAGGTGGAAGTTCAGCAGGTTGGCTGTAGAGGTGTGCTGCATAAAACTGGCTGCGTCTATTTTATGCAAAATTCCGTCTGTCCATCAAGACTCTAAACTGAAAAATCTATGGTATCAAGACCAGTCCATCAAGACTTTAAACTGAAATCTGGTTTCTGTTAGTCCTCCAAGACTTTAAACTGGCTGGTTTCAAGATTTTATCAAGACTAGTCCGTCAAGACTTTAAACTGAACACTGTGTTAGTCCCCTAAGACTTTAAACTGAGGGTTGTAAGTCCCTCAAGACTATAAACTGAGGGAAAAGTTTTTGTTGTTGGAATTGGTTTTGAAAGATTGGTGGAGGGTATCCACAGGGGGAGCCTCCGAGTTCAGCAAAGGCAAGTTTGGGGGTAATTGATGGGCTGGAAGCTCTATTCACAATTACCCATGAATGTTAGTTTTTTCTTTGTGTCTTAATGTGGTTGATCTCTGGTTCTGGGTTTATGATTTAGGTTTTGAGTCCCCCAAGACTTTAAACTGAGGGTTTTTGAGTCCCCCAAGACTTTAAACTGAGGGTTTTTGAGTCCCCCAAGACTATAAAATGAGGATGGTCCCCCAAGACTTAAAACTGAGGGTTGTTTGTGGTTACATCCTATAGAGGGTGTGGTCAATTTTCCTTTTATGAATCAAACTCAAGTACTAGTGGAATTACAGAGGGAATCAAGAGATGAAATGAAGTGTTCAGAATTAGCCTTGAACTGGTGAATGAGGTGTCTTCTGTTCTTAATGTCCTGTGGATCTCTAGCAGGAGTGGATTGGAAGTATTAAAGAAGAAGTTGTTTCTGTTGAGATGTGTGTTGTTGGAACTTGGCCTTGATAGTGGGCAAGTGCGTTGGTGTTGGTGGTGCAATGGATCGTACATTGTTATCATCACTATCAGAAGAGGGAGGAACTTAGAAGTTATCAGTTTTAAAGTTGAAGGAAGAAAAGAAAGTTCTTTACCATCAGATGGACCAGGGATGGGGGAACTAGTTGCTTTATGGGTTGTGGCACTCTTCTGGGAAGGGTGGAGCCTTTTGATTAATCTGGGTATCATGATGGATGGCCTAGATCTTTTGGTGCTGGCAGAAGAAGGACCAGGTTGAGGTGGAGGTGAATCCGTTGTGGAAGAAAGTGGACCAGGTCTTTGGCAGGTCTTCTTTCTGGATTGGCAGACATTTCAGGACGTTCTGTATGGATGGACAGGTGGTGTCATGGCGCAGATTAAATCATTGTCAATGCAGTATTGGCAGGGGCCCATTTCAGAGGCAGATTTGGGAAGAAGGTTAAACATGGTGGTTGGATGAAGAAAGAATGCAGACATTCTCAATTGGAGGGAGGATGTGGTCTTCCAACATTGGCAGGGGCCTTTGTTGTGTGATTTGGCGCTGTTTGTGCATGTCTTAATTGACATCTGTTAAGGAATTGGGTATTTTCTGGTTTTATTCCGTGGATATTGGGTCTGCGGGTATGTGGGTACTACCATTGGATAGCCCTAGAGTTTCTCTATATTTTATGTCTTGAAGACATTTTTCATATTCTGAGTTTTAAGAGGTCATTTCCTCATTTTTCATTTATAAACGATTGCTGTTTAATTTTGTTTTTCGTGTTTTACGGGCTAACCTTAAGTCTTAGGGTTAAGTGCTTAGTACCATTGGATAGAGCTAATTTTTCTCTATATTTCATGTCTCAATGTTGTTATAGTGAAATTCTGTGTTTTAAAGGTCTTAGTAGTTGTAGCTAATTTTTCTAAGTAGATTAGTTGTTTTTATTGGTTTTCTGGCTTCAGGGAGGCCAGGCCGCTTCAGGTGGCATCTCCAACGTCGGGCAGCCCGCCTGCCTCTGTTTTAGGAGGTTGGGAGCGCTCCAGGAGGGTTTTTTATGCAATTTGGCGGGTACAGGCGCCAGATTGGTGGGTGCGCATGGGCTCTTAGTTAGTGGTCTGTTGTCACGCGCCACGTGACACTTGAGGCGAAATTAACTCAATAAATCAATAATATCGAGTCCTAAATCTATACTCGAAGCGCAGAAAGCAATTCTCCATAGCAACTGCAATTTTCCTTTGTGTACTTACTATTTAACTGTGCTAGCCTAAACTCTAAATCTAAATTAGTCAATCTCCCAATAGGGTACCTTAGTCCTTTTCAATAAGCGACGCACAGCGCTAGGATCAACGAAATAGTATAGTAGTAGTTTTTTTTCATTAAAGTTTTGTTAATTAATTAAAAGGGGTAAATTGAGCATGGACGGATATTTAGTGGAGAGGGTCTAAGTGTATGTTAGTAATGGTCAATGGAATGGGAATGCTGCGATGGAAGGGAGGTCAATGCGAGGAGGAACAAAGGATATAAAAGGAGTTGGGTATTTGGTTCGATATTCCTTAGAATTAAATTATAATATTGTATTTACATTAATAGTGGTAAATCCTTAAAAGTTAAATCATTGTTATTGTATCTTTCTTTTACCTTCTCAATATTCATTTCTAAATCCTAAATCTTTGATTATTGAGTTTCCAACCCTTCGTGAGATTTTAAGAATTATTATTACCTTGGAACTAGTTTATAATTCTTCTCGAACGAACCTTGAACCTATAGCTATTACTTCGAGTGACCTTCAAATCATTTCCTCGAATCATTCCTCTGTGCTTCAAAGAAGTTTCTAAAATCCCTCATCTCACTTACAGGAACATCCTCGACCTTGTGCGTAGGTCGTCCGGTGACATCTGTGTGTACATAGTGAATAAGACAGTTTGGGGCAACCTTAATCATCATACAACCATCCGGAGGTGATATCATTGTTCCTCACTCAGTTTTCACTGTTTTCTGGCCACAATTGGCTGTGTTTGTTGCAAGTGAGTTCTCCATTTAACTTAACTTTGGCAACTGTTTTCTCTGTTATAGTCTTGCAAGCTATAGCAAGTATTATTGCTTTCTCTGGTGTGGATTTTCAGCCTGCATCAAGTATCTTTGCTGTCTCTGGTGTGGACTTTGTTCTACATTTCAGTTCTTCGGTCTGGTAGTCTATCTGGGGACTACTTTCTTGGCTCATCAAGCAGTAAAGTGTGTTTAAAAGGGGCTTTAGCAAAACAGGAACCAACTTACTTTAGCAAGTAAATCTAACTCTATTTTTCTAAAGGGACAGGGGATTTTCCATCTGGTTTTTCTCCAACTCCCTTGGTCAAGGCCTATAGCTAGTATTTTAGGATTGTCTACACCGCTGTTACCTATAAAAATAAATAATAATAATATTGAGTGAACAGAAAAAGACAGACAAAAATAATAGAGGGAGTCCAGTATATATATTAGTAGTTTTATCAATTTAGGAAGGTATGAATGAATAGCATGCGAAAAGAATTCCACAAAAATACGTGTAACATTCTATGGAAATAAAGTAACATCTACTTATAGAAAATGGTATAAAATATAAAAATAGTATATAAATAAGAAAGAAAATATAAACCCATAATTTTCATTCTTACATTAATTGTGATTAAAGGTCCTTACTGGAGGTCTTGGTGTTGAAACTGCTTGAAGTGGAGGCCATGGGGAGGTAATGAGCCCTCACAGTGCTGTAATTACTGGGGAGAGAAGTGACATAATCTGGATTGAAGGTCAGTGCACTCCGGTGGATTAAGGGAAGATTTGATGGGTTATTGGACATCGCTTACTTACTACAATTCAAATAGATGTTATAAAACAATTATTATCATATAAAAATTTATTTTAAAGCATTTATAAATTGATATTATCTTTATATTAGCTATAACTATATTTTATTAACCTATTTTCCACCACTAGTCTGGCCCAATCCAAATATTGTGAGTTAACACTGAGCATAACTATTTTTGTCAGCCTGTATATCCCCAGGACTGAGTAAAAAGTGCTTATAAGTTATGTTAAACACATGAACTATACATGGGAACAATAAATGAGAGTACACAAACAGTATACATAAGTAAAATTATGATAATACACATAAAATGCCATTATAACACCTTATATACACGCATATATCCTCCTTTCATAAGTCTTATGTACTTAATATTAAGTTGGAATATGTTAGGGTAATCTTAAGAACCTTAAGTATAAGGCTACATAATTTTTAAGTACACTTAAAGCTGTTATATTCATTGTTTTACACAAAAAACAAGAAATGGGCTTTATTTCACTTAAAAGTTGACTATATGCGCTATAAAATTGAGAATATCAAAATTGCGCTTTAACAGATCAATAGGGCTCATTTAGAACTATTGATTTGGCTAGTTAAACACATAAAAATAACACTTTTCAAATTTGGTGTTTTTTATGCCAGAAATGGCTTCTGTGTACTGGCTACATACTGCCTGCTTTTTTCCCATGTGAATAGCTTCATTTTTAGCAAAGTTAGCTTTTTCACACTATAATTACCCCACATTCTACGCCCACTGTGGGAAAACACACTAAAATAGGCGACAGGCGCTTATTTAGTGTCCTAGCTTAATTAATAATGCATTGACCTTGTTTATATGCACTAATTTCATTAATAACCTCACTCTTGGCACTTTATTTCATCACCACGCTTAAATTCACCTAATTTTAGTCAAGGATTTACCTGTGCAAGCGCCTGCCAAGAACTGCATGTAGTTACCCCACATCTCACGCTCTTTTTTAAGTATTTGGGTGGTTTCTCAGTCGATTTTGGTTATTTTTGAATGGGAATTTCACGTAGTATAATGTCAGGATTAGCCCCATTATCTCTACAGTGAATCCTCCTTATTATTAAGCTATAATTAACCTTAAAAAGTCTCCTTTAACCTTGTTATAATATTGTTTTCCACGCATATACTCTCTTTTTGTCTTTTCTTTAATTTTGATGGATCTCCCTTATTATTAATAGGATTTTAGTGGTTGTTGTTTGTTTAATTATGTTATTGGTCACTAGGGCGTTGATGGAAAGGTCTATTACTTATTTGAAGGCGTCATTAACATTGTATTGGATGGTACTTCAAGGTGTATATTGGGGAACTTAGTGGGTATAAAAGGAGGGGGTTTTTGGTCTTGTTTTCTACATTCAATTTATCATTTTTTACAATTACAATTACAATATAACCAATACAATTTATCTTACATTTCATTAGTACTTTAGAGAGTCTTTGAATAGTATTTTAAATATATTACATCTATTTTTCTGCACAACAATAAGCCTTGTAATACCAGTTATAATAAGTGAGAGTAAATTACTGAGTCTTATAATTAATTTTATTCCACTACTTGCTTGTCTTACACCATTATATTCATTTGGGACCTTTTGTAAATCTTCTAGACACTAGACCAGAAAGCTATTCACGTCTCTGGACTTGGACTAAGCCTGACAACTGGGAGCCTTTTCCTCAAGAATTCAAGTGGTTATTCAAGTAAGTAAAAATAAAAATTAATTGAGGCTTGAGTGATTAGAAATCCTTATATATAATATCTGGATTATAATTACAAAGGTTTGGGTCACTAAAAACTTAGTGATTTCAGAAAAAGAAGCCCAGTTATATATATAATAAAATTGTGATATTGAATCAACAATTTTACCACTAATTGAACAAAAAACGTGTTCTTAGTGGGAGTCTGTCAATAGACCAATTAAAATTGTGTTCTTTTCAGATAATAATAAACCAATAAATAAAAACTGATTAATTGATTCTCTGTTTACAGGACTTTTAATCCCTTTTTCGGGTTTGTTCATTAAAATTTTTTGATTTTGAAAAGACTATTACTGACAAATTTACTTTTTAAAAATACAAAAACACAGCTACATATTGTAGACCACTCCAATTAAGTGACCACCTAAAATCATATTTGACTTTTTGAACTTATTTTATCCACTTAAAACCTACTAGTAAGCAATTTAATTGCCTTAAGTAGAGTTATAACATACTGATAAAACTCTTTTGTAGTTTGAATCACATTTCTCAAACCTCTGGTCCAACTTTCACTGATAAAAATGAGTGACAACGTTGACATTGTAAGTAATAAGGCAAAACCTTATGACTTAAGACCAAGAACTAATAAATTTGTTGCAGGAAGTCACCATGGAGGACACCTCCCCCAGCAACACTCCTCATATGAGTCTGGAGGAGAAAGAAAGGCTTCTCAACCTTGTAAAGATCAAAAAATCAAAAAATACCCTTCAAGAACAAATTCACTCCCTATCTCAATTACACAACAGCTTGACAGTAAAGGTCAACATGATTGAAGAGGAGCTTATGAATTTAGAAAAAAGGGCAGCCCAAACTTTCATGGAGGTCAACCAACAGGTAACAGACCTAAGGGCACAGGTGAAACCTGTAACAACTCCCTCAAACAATCAACCAGCTCCTTCTCAAGCTCCAGGAGAAGAGCAGATGATAACTGTAAGCAAATGGAAATGGGACCGGTACGCCCAGAACTACAACTGCAACCCTCATCAAGAGTCCAGCCATCACCCTTACATGGGAAAGGGAAAAAGGGGAAGAGGAAGTGGAATAAGACCTTAGTAAGTCATCCACCTTCTAATGTTCAACAATATAATACTGACAATGAATTACTTATAGGTGATAATGAGGTATTAAGATTGATTGATAATGATATTCAGGATTATTCATTTGATAATAGTGATTTGAATTTATCTTTAAAGGATGACATTGTACATAGCTTTATTGATAATGGTGATAATAAAAATATAAAAATTGAAACAAATGAATCAAATCTTGACCCATATAATCTTGATAGCACTTCTGAGTTAGAAATTAATGGTTTTATGAAAGAAAACTCTATGATATCCTCTATAATAAATAAATTGTTATTAAGAATTGAAAAGTTAGAAGAATATTCCAAGGAGTCTTCAACTGACATGGAGGAGGTAATAATAAACCTCACTAAATCTTTAACTCACACAGCCAATAAAGTTAAGATCATTGAAAAATCAAATGATGATTTGTTAAATGAGAATATCAAATTAAAATCTGATATTGAGCAGTTACACAGTAAGCTAGATCAATCTCAGAATACTATGGCTATTATTGAGGGACGGGTAAAATTGTCTTTTTCCAATTTAAATGATACTCTTTCACATGTACCTGCTTTGCAAAATAGATTGCAGATACTAGAAATAGAATTAGCTAACATATTGAAAAATAATGACAATAAGCACGTAAACACCTCTTATAAAAACCATACACCAGTCACCACAGAAAAAATGGGGGGTATTGCTAGCAATACCCCTTGCTTGAACTCCGTTGAGCCACAAATCTATGCTTGAATTATGCACACATCATCACCATGTAGGAAATTTTTTGGCCTTACATTTGGTCAGAGATTTGTCACAAATTGAGCTCAAGATGAACCTACATTGATCAACGTTTGATCTTGAAAAATCCTAATTTGATCATGAGTTAAACTCCCTTTGATCTCACTTTGATCTAACATAAGCTTTTGCATATCCAATATGTCAACTATTCACTTTCAAAAAGATTCGTAATGAATTTCACATGGAATATTAGAACCAAAACCAGTAATTTTGAGTAAATAGCTCATCAAAATAATTAATCTACAACAAAATACCATCAAAATTCAATCTGATTACTGAAAACTTTTGGTAAAATGACTAATAGATATTTAAATTGGAAAATAATATTCCATTTCTCAATTTCAAATTCAAAATATAAATCCTCGTTTGAAATTTGAATTTTGTAGATTCCTTGCCTTCCTATATTATGAGTAATATTTGAGGTATTTTACACCTTTGTAAATATGGTGTTGTGCTGCTAGAAATTATCTCTGTTTCAATTCAACTTTATTGAAGCTTGATTCCAGTATGATACATATTTTATAACTATTTTGAGAAAAAAGTCACTAGTAATGAATTTAGCCTTTTATCTGTCCTTTATTAAACCTCACTTAATCCTACTTAAATTCAAATTGACCCACAAAAACCTTATTTGGGATATTTTTTAGCCCAGGATGATTCAAGATTGGAGCAAAATATTATTTTAAATATCCAATATGCCTATTGATTAAATTTCTTCAAGCTTACTTTAAATTCACATTAACATTAACTTTCACAGGAAATATTAAACACAAATCTTGAAAATATAGTATTTAAAATCATAATAAATATAATATAATATGCTTACAACAAAATTTTCTTTCTGGATTAATTGAAACAAAAAATTGTTCATTTGTGAAAATATAAAAAATACTATCCATCCTGAATTTAGAATTCATTTTTAAAAATTTAATGCCCCCTCACTTTCAAGTTTATCATGTATTTCAAAAATTATATTTTTAATAATTTTGTGAATAGTACACCTGAGATATAAACTTGGGGATATCAAAAACTAAAACATCAGCAAATTGAAATGTTTTTTATTGTTATGAATGGAAATAATGTTTGAAAAACACCATTAGAGCAAGTTTGATTTTGAATAATAGGCATACTTTCTCATGTAAATTTCAATAAAAATAATTTTTATTCTTACATAAGTTGCGGTGGATACATTTGAGCTCAAAAAGAATTAAAATTGACAAAATAAGACTTCTATAATTCATATTCAAAAATGAAATCACCCTTCATTATCTACCTGTAAACTATTTTAAATTGAATAATTTCAAAGTCAGTATATACTGATGTTATTTTTTCTTCTAAAAAATTTATTATATAGATTAATATTCATAAACAGTTGACATAGATGTTAAATTTATATAAGCAATCTTTAATTCATAAAATGATAAAACTATCTTTTATGTAAAAAGTGATGAAGGAAAAAAATATTATTAAATTTTTGATGCACTATCAATAAAATTGAAGATACAGCATATCAAAAGTTTAAACTTAATTTCAATTTTGATATCATCATTTTATTTTATTTTACTTGAGTAGAAAACAGATTTTAAGTCTCAATATAATTTTAAATCCCATTAGTTTGTAGATTTCAACATTTGAAACTATGAAATAAATATTTATGAAAGAATTTTACAATATTTGCCCTTCTAAAAACTCATAAATCCAACTTCAAATCTTCTAACCTTCACAAGTAACCACAATGCATTCTGAAAATACTCTATATTTAAATAATTAAAGGTAAATAAAATTATGTTTTTATTCTTTATTTCAATTTTTGATAAATAATATATATATATACATATATATATATATATAATTTCTTAAAAAGTATAAGAGGGAACTTAATAGTGGTTTTGGCATTAGATATATAGATTCAACTTTCAAAAAATTTGTTTGGAATAAATTACAAAGACAAAAACGATATATTTTGATGAAAGAATACTGATTTAGGTTCTCTTAAAATTTTATTAACCATTTTTATGGAATATTAATCCATGGTTATCATTCTTTATGATATTATCATAGAATTTTTTCCTTTTTTAATATAATGATTTTATATTGTGTGGTATGTAGGCTAAGATAAGTTTAAAAGATTTATTGAAGATATATATACCAGAAACAGTATAATCTGTAGATTTATAACTATAACTTACTTTTCTGATGTTTTACATCATTGATAAGTAGCTCATGCATTACACAAGTAAATAATTATAGTCTCTGGAAATAATTCCTTGTCAATTTCAAATTTTTTGTTATTCTTAAAATCATTACTCAAATAAACTAAAAATTTCTTCAAATAATGATTGAAAGAAGGAGTTACAAAATCTTATTTTGTAGTTATAAAAGTTTGAGTTATTTTTCATATTATCAAGTATAATGAACATTTGTAAATTTTAACTTGAAAACTAGTGATCATAGCAAAGTAATACTGGAAGAATCAGATAAAAACGGTGGAATAAAGTCATAGCACAGCAGGAAATGATACAAAATTGTTGATTTTTATCTCACAAAATTCAACATATTTTTAAAATAATTTACCACCTTTAGATAATGTTTAGTGGATTTTAACATTATTATAACAAGCAAACTTAACAATGTTTTGATTTTTTTAACAAAAATAAATATTGTTAGATCATTTTTTTAAAAAATATGACTTATTTTTATGCTTTATCTACAATAGTTAGTAGTTTTTTTTGCAGAAATTACTTGTTTTGATATTCTATTTTTGAATTTTTTAAGAGACTTCATTGCATTAAAGTTTTGTAATAATTTTTCATTAAAGCATCATATTTTAAATCTAGAGATTTGGTTTTGAAATAATATATATTTTCATGTTAATTGACTCATTATTTTTGGATTGATAAATTATGTTAAAATTGGGATTGCTTATTTCTAGTGAGTGTACATCATAGTTTGTTTTCAAATCAAAGATTAATAAATGGTGAAATTTGGTAAAATTCTAAATATCTTTTAAACCTTTTTGATTTAAATAATGTTTAATGTTATGTAATCATTCTATAAGTAGAACACAGTTAAAATCTGATAATGGTACATTGCTTTCAATTTCTAATAATAAAATTCTATTCTACTTGAAACAATGTAAAATAAAGCTTGGTATCTCATAAGAAACTCACAATTTTCAAAAATCATATTTCCAACTTTTTAAACATGATACACATTAAAATATATTTTTAGAATAATTTCCTAATTATTTTCAAATACTAGAAAATAATGACCTCAATTTATTTTAATACTTAAACCATTCTGATGAGTGAATTTCACAATCCTCTAAGTAACATATGGTTACCATTTATACACATATGCATTATTTCTCCTTTTGTTTAATTTTAGCTGAATCTAAAAAGTAAAATCACATGTTGAATATCATCTATAGATAAACTTCTTATATTAGAAGCTAATATTTCATATGAGAAATTTGTTATTGAGTTTGGGAAACATTAATAAGTGTTGGGTATTATAATTGAGCCATTTCTTCAAGTAAATAAAAAAGGATGACCTTCTAGATATTTCATATATATATATAATAAAAATTAATTATATAGTAGCATTTAACCATGTTTTTATACTAATGTCATATAAAAAAAGGGATTGAACTAAAACTTTCAGTAAAGAAAATAAAAATAAGATAAGTTAATATTCTTGTTTATATTCTCATATTTTTGAAATGGCTTACTTAAGGAAGAAAATTATTTGGTTTTAGAGTACAAGAATTTCTAGATAAAAATCTTCACAATATAGTTTGACCCTCTCAAAAAGAAAATTCCTCAAATTTTACTATCACATTTTATATATTTGTTAAGTAATAGAAAATGGAGTTGTGTCTTGTACAATGAATCTTTAGAAAATGAAATAAATGATTTAAATTTATAATATAATTTTTGAAACAATAAATCATGTATTCAAAAAAAATTATATATCTTACAATCAAGATAACAGTATTAATTAAGCAACTCTAACAACTTTGGAAAGAAAACAAGAAAAAAATAATTAGTAAAATGCATAAGTTATTTTTAGAATTTAAGGAAACTTAATAGCTCTACCTGTAAACTAGCCTTAAAGAAGGTTTGGATTTAACATGTGGAAATTCATACATAGTACCCTTCCATCATTAGAGCAGAATAAAATTTATGTAGTTTTATTTTTTTAATTTATAATAGTATTTTTATTTTTGGCTTTTTCATTAGTATAACTATATATTTTTTAACTTTTTTGTTTTTCATAACATAAGTTCAAAGCTGCACATCACTACTTCAAGATGAAACTCCATATAATGTAATAAATGAATGATATATTATAATGAATTTTACTAGAGACTTTTCAAAAATGGTGATTAAGAATACTTATTATAATTTTTTAAATTTTTATTATTATTCTATCTCTTGAAAGGAGATGGCCATATCTCAATTTAATTAGTTTTTCCTCAGAAAAATTTATTCTTGATCTAAATAAAATTGCATCACTATTAACTAGATGTTATTATACAATTTTAACAATTTTTTTATCTGAACATAGTTGAAAGTATGTATAAATTAAAGTGTTTCCACATAGTCTTACTATTATCCCACCATTATTTTCACATTTAGATTTCATTATAACTGCAAAATAAGTTTTTCAATAATTTTAATAATACCTTAATATTTAATAATTTTGTTACATAGTAGATTTTTTATCCTTTTTTTTATATGAGGCTTATTATATAAACACCACTTTTAGATTTTATCCATTTTGATGTCTGATAATTTAAATTTTCATTTAACTACCCAAATTATATCAAAAAAAATTCAAAAGTATATTTTTTTAATGTACTCTTTTTGATAAACTTATCATTTCTTATAGGTTATTCTTCAACTATTTATTGTAATTAATTACCCACTCATTTATGGTCTGTTATTGTTGTTCATTACATACAGACAAAATAAGGATACTCTCATATTATATTGGAGCTTTAAATTAAAAATTAAATACTAGTGGCTGGTATTAAATATGAAGTTGTTATAACTAAGTTGAACAATAATTAATGATTAAATGGCATTTTATATTACAAATTTTATTGAATTTATATAAAAATAACACTCAAGAAATATATATAAGGTATATATATAACCATTGTATATCAAAAATGAAGTACTTAGCAACATGGTCTTTTTAAATGATTTTCAAATTTACTTAAAGAGACATTAATATTACCAATTCAAATTTTATATCAAATATAACAATATTATTATTTCATTTTTAATTATTTTACAAAAAATTTGAGTTTCAAAGTAATTTAATTCAGTATTTAATGAATGTTTTTGAAAAATATTTTTAAAAATAGAAATAACCCCTCACAAAAAAATATAAGTTTTTTTACTTACAATTTGCACCATATTTCTACCCTTAAAATATTGGTATTCTTCTAACAAAAATATTTTTTAAATAAATTTAAAAAAAATTTCATTATTCAATTACAAAATGTCAAATTTATAATTTATTTTACCTTACTAAAAAATTTAGTTGAAAATTTAATTTTGTATTTCCAAAAAATAAACTTAAATGTCAAAAATTAAAAAAACAGAATTATAAATATAATTATGAGAAAGAGGTAGATCAAATTTATAATATTCATATAAAAAAAATTCATTTATTTTATGGTGTTTGAATTTTAAATTTAATGTATTAAAACATAATTATTAAATAACCAAGCCAAATGAAATTGGCTTGGATTTTTGGTATCACTAGCACTTATTTTTTTTCTTATACTCACATTTTAATTTTAATTTTTTTTTTCTAGATTTCTCATTTTTTTTATGATTTTTAATGTTTTTAAGACCGAAGTTGCTTTCAAACAACTTCGGTCTAACGTTTCTCTCACTTTCCCACCAGATTGCACCTGGTAGGGAAAGTCGCTTCCATTTTAGAGACCAAAGTCCCTTGCAGGGACTTTGGTTTCTCTGTGTGCATTGCACAGCCAGAAAAAAACTGGCTGTCCAATGCACCGCATGCAGCACATGCAACACGCATCGCTGCTGCAAGTAATGCGCATTGCATGCAGCAGAAATGCGCGTTGCATGCAGCCTGTATTGCTGCTGCATGCAATGCGCGTTTCTGCTGCATGCAGCGCGCATTGCATGTGCTGCGCATATCTCATGCAGCTGACTTGATATCAGCTGCATGAGATATGGTAGCGATTGTGCAACACGCGTTGTGGTAGCCTAAAGTTTAGTATGGCACCTAAGTACGTAAATGGAGTTATTACGGTGTGCAAGATTGGCGTTATTATTTTTTTATATATAAAAGGGTTTTATTTAATTTATTTGAGTTTTAAATATGAAGAAATTGGTCACGAACGAATGCCTACACAAAAACAATTTATTTTATAGAGAAAACTCATTTTTACGGTCTGAAAAATGTTTAAGTATCAAGTCGAGTCACTCAAGAACCTTGGGAAATTTTCCCAGAATTTTTAATATTTTTCTTATATTTTTAAATGAATTTTAAAGTTTTATAGAAATATTTACGTTTTCAGAAATTACTTAACTTCAATGAATTTACACGGGGTAAATAGAGCTGCGCAGACTACGAAAATTAGTTTGGTATGTAAAGGGAAAGTAGCTCTATTATGTGTATTTTTTCTAGATTTTTTATTATAGTTTTAAGGTTCTAATTGAGTCTGGAAGTCCTGACGGACTCCGTACGGGCTCCGGATTGACTCTGGGAGAGCTCTGGAGGGGAAGACTTAGGCACGTGACTAGGAATACTTAAGCGCTTCTCAAACTCGAAATTGAGACAGGGGGACACATCATACAGCTTAATCATTAACCACCACGGTCTCATTTTTTATTACTCAACAAATTAAATAAATTTGTAATACCCTTATAACTTTTTATCTTATATATAACATTTTAGAAATACTACTCAACAATTTAAATCACACTTCAATCAGGGTATCTTTAGAAAGGTCTTCATCACTGGGACTTGATTATTGCTGTCTCATAAAAATTCAAATTATTATAAAAACATAAAAGTCAATCTTTTCAGATCTTTCACTGGTACACCTTAATTGTTGTTATCAGTATTTCTTCCTCAACAGCCACTTTTATTTAAATCTCAATAAGCGTTAATTATTTTAGAGTTTCATTATTTTTATCAATCAGATCCAAGTAGACTGGTTAGCTTAGTGATTTAGAATTCCCATTTTGTTATTTTATTGGAAGGAAGGGGTTTTCAGCTAAATCCACACATCTCCTCCTGATTCTGCTTACAGCAAGGCGACTGTAAGAGTTTACCTTACCATAGTTGGCGCCCAACATGGGGTTCTATTTCTCTAGCTTTCTTTAAAGACTTACTTGGATCAAGAAAGTTCTTAGCCTGCAAGAGGCTTATTTTCTGGAACTCTAATTGGATTTTTGTTATTGGCCTGCAAGAGGCTTGTTATTTTATCGATTGTTAACGTTTTTCATTACATATTGGGATGTCTTCTTCTGCTGTTGCTTCTGGATCTTCTAACCCTCTTACTCCCTCTGTTAGGATTGTTTCTTGGGATGGCCCAAAGTTTGATGGGGAGGAGGTTAAATGGTTCATTAGCAGGTATGAAGCTGCTGCTGCTGTTGATGGTGCTTCTCATGTGGACATGGTGAAGCAAGTTAGATTTTTTATTGCTGATAGGGAGGTGGAAAAAGAGGTTATTGCTATGCAGGCATTCAAGGACAAGGATTGGGTTAAGCTTTCTAAAGCTATGGTTGATAGATGGGGTGTTAGGTTTACTATGATGGACCTCAATAAAATTGCTGGAGACTGGCAAGCAAAAGCTGGTGTTTCTTCTATGGCAGACTTCAAAAAGCTGTGTGTTCAGTTTGATGAAGTAGTTGAATATCTTATTTTGGTGGACGAGTTAGTGCATGAGAACCAGGCAAAAGATTTGTTTTGGACAGCATGCAGCAGGGATATTCGTATGGACGTCTTGAAGGATCTTTCAAGAAAAGATTTGATGAAGGAACTGCCTAATGGTGAGCAGAAACTGCCGGCTTTGGAAGTTATCAAGGACAACATTCAGGCCCATCTAAAGTTATTGGTGTTGGACAAATATCTAGAGTCCTGCACTCAATATGTTAGCAAGGTTAGCGAAGTTTTGGCCGAAAACAACAATATTATGGTCAAAGCCCAGGAGGCCAAGAAGGCACAAATGGGATTACCTGCTGCTAAAGTTGAGGGCAATGTGGATAATAAGATGGTCGATCATTTGGCCGATTTAACTAAACAGTTAAAAATATTTGTTCAAGAGACTCAGAAGGCCAACAAGGCCCCAATCGCTTCTTCGTTGACGTCGACTTCTTATCAGTCCAGAGGTTATGAACGTTGAAGTTATAATGGCAATAATAATGGTAACCGCTTCCCAGGCAATGGGAGAAATGGTGGGAATGGTGGTAGTAATTATAGAGGTGGCTATGATGAGCCAAAGGTGTGCTCCTATTGTAATAGGAGGGGGCACAGAGCAACAGTTTGTTTTGCTCTTGATAAGGACATGGATGCTGGGCGAGTTTTATTTGATGGTAAAGTTTATAAATTTCCTGATGGTTTTTTCATCAAGCCCAGTGATGGACAGTCTCCTTCTGATTTGGTCAGAAGAAGTTTAACGGCTGAAAGGAGAGCCAGATTTGAAGAGGTGACGGATGAAGTTGTTAACGCCAAGGGTGGCAAAAATGGTAATGGTAATGGTGGAAAAGCTGACAAAGGTAAAGAGAAAGAGGTCAGTAAAGCCACGTTTTCTACTTCTTTTGGTGGTTTAGAGCTGGCAACGGTTGCCCAGGTGGAGGGTAGCTGTATGGCTGGCGAATACGATGTTAATGCTGCTAGAAGAGCAGCTGCTACTAAGGCAAAGAGTAGCATTCAGAGCCAATTGAGGGCTAATACTGGCAAGGCCAATAACAAAGTGAACCCTTACTCTAAGGACAAGAATTCTAGTGCTCAAACTTCCGCCAACAAATTGAACCCTTACTCTAAGGACGAATTATATAAAATGCAGAAGGGGATTGCTGATATGGGGCCCCCTAGTTATGGAAAGTTTGATTTAAATTGTGAGCCTATGCCAGAGGATGATTAGGATTCTGAGGAGGACGTACCGTTGGCGTCTCTACCCAGACCAAGTTTTAGCAGTCCCATCCCAATGGAGGGTGTAAGAAGGACTAGCAATGGATCAGGATTAGTGCAAGATGCTGGTGACGGAGTTAGGGTTATAGAAAGCAAAGATGTAATTATGGGAGGTGAAGATGGCTCGGTTGGACCTCAAGAGGTACCCAGGGCCAAGGTTGTTAAATCAAAGGTCCAGTATGAGCGGCCAGTAGTTTCTGGTCAAGCTAATGCAATGGACGCAGTTTTGAATAGGGTGAATAAACTGCAGATTCCCTTATCTTTGGGGGAGTTATTTACGATTAGTCCGGCGCTTGCTGAAAAGCAAAAGAAGCATTTGACAAGGCATCGGGTTTCAACTGGAGAGGCGGAATATATTTGTGAAAATGCTGAAAAGTTTGGGGAAGATGTAGATACACATTTTTCCGCTCCCCTGGGTTACCTGGTGGTAACTCTTAATGGTAAAGAAGTAAAGGCCTTGGTCAACTCAGGGTCTCAAATTAATTTAATTTCATTGGAGCAAGCAACGAGTATAGGCTTGCTAATTAAAAGTGGAACTGGGCGAAACCTCAGAGGCATTGGAGGGCATGCAACCAAGCTGATGGGTACAGCTGAGCATGTCAGGTTAGGCATTGGTGGATCTGTTGGTAAGGTTCACTTTTATGTGGCCAGAGGAGCAGTCAAAACTGTTCTTGGTGGTCCTTTTTTGATGGATTTTGAGGCCAGGATAGGGTATCAAGCTGGCATGGGGATTATTTTGGAAATTACTGGTGAAGATATGCGGAGGTTACATATGCGGTTAGCGCCTCCTGGAGATGAAGGTTGGGAAACACGGCCAGGGATTACTACTCTGTGCCAGTGTTGTGTTTGCAACAAGAAGCGGCATATAAAACGGACGTCTTCTGGTGAATTATGTTTGTTGGAAAGGGATGAATGCCCTCATTTTTTGGGGTAGCAGGGGCTGATCACTCTAATGTTGTAATCTCTCCTCAGGATGAGATCCCGGATTGCAATAGGTCAGCTCACTTGGAGATAATTCAAGTGGATTCTCAATTATTTTCTGTTAATATTACTTTGGAGTGCAAATACGTTTGGGACTTTTCTATATGTTTATTGGATTTACCCGGTTTTTCTATTAAATTGAAAAACGGTGAAAAAGGCAAAATGGGCCAAATTAGGTTGGATAAAAATTGCAAGGGTATGTTTTATGGCCTCCAGCAAGAGGTTAAACTGCAATTTTCTCCTTCTATTATGGACCTCCAGCAAGAGGTTAAACTGCGAAAATCTTATCAAAACCCGATTAAAAATCTCAGTATAATTAAAACACAAAAAAATAATTTATGTGAAAAGGTTGTTCTGGACCTCCAGCAAGAGGTTAAACTGCAATTATCTCCTTCTATTTTGGACCTCCAGCAAGAGGGTAAACTTCAAAAATGTTATCAAAACCCGATTAAAAATCTTGGTATAATTAAAACACAAAAAAATAATTTATGTGAAAATGTTATTCTGGACCTCCAGCAAGAGGGTAAACTGCAAAAATCACATCGAAATCAAATAAAAAATCTCAGTATAATTAAAACACAAAAAAATAATAATTTTTGTGAAAATTCAATTCCGGTCCTCCAGCAAGAGGTTAAACTGCCAACTTTCTTTACGGGTGATTTACTGTTGGATACGGGAAGCAAAGGTGTTGGAAAATCTGTTTATAAATTAGACGAGGGAAAGGAGAAAAGGGTAAAATTTAAAAATGAAGTAAAATATTTTTCTAATTTTTCTTATTCTGATTCTGGCGATGAAGAAGATTCATTTGATGAAATATGTAATGGCGATACAAAAGTAAATGTTTTACCTCAAGTCTATTTAGATGTGGACGCAGCCAAATATAAGAAGGTAGCAAAAAAAGTTTGACCTATTAATGAACCACTACCTGCCGAATTAAATCCACCCTTGAGAAGACCAATGTTATCAAGAAATCCTTATGAAAGTCCCTTGGTAAAGAATCCGCCTGAATTTTCTGAGACTTCAAGAATCACTTTTGAGAGACTGGGTGTTGTTAATTTTGGACCTGATGGTTGGTTGTCTGGAGAAGAGAAGAAGTTGTTGTTGGATGTGATGGTCAAGCGAGAGAAGGCCATTGCTTTTGTAGAAGAGGAGAGGGGTTTGTTGAAGCATTCCTATGGGGAGCCTTACAAGATTCCTGTGGTATGTCATGAACCGTGGCAGCAGAAACCGATTCCTATTCCGGCTGCATTGAAAGAAGCTTATATCAAAGTTGTCAGAGAACGGATACGCACTGGACTGAATGAGCAATCAACGTCAAGTTATTCTAGTCCAGTATTTTGTATCAAGAAACCGAATGGCAAGCTTAGAGTTGTTCATGATCTTAGGGAATTAAATAGGGTTACAATAAAGGATGCAGGGATACATCCTAGTGCTGAGGAGTTTGTAGAAGCGTTTGCAGGGAGAGTGTGTTATGGTTTGGGAGATATTATGGGTGGATATGATGAGAGAGAGTTACATCCGGACTCAAGGCCTCTCACTACATTTGATACGCCACTTGGACGTTTACAGTTAACAAGATTACCTCAAGGAGCAAAAAATTCGGTTGCAGTTTATCAAGCTCAGATGGCTTGGATCCTTCAAGACGAAATTCCACAATATGCTGGAATCTTTATAGATGATGGAGGAATTAAGGGACCAACAACCGACTATGAAAATCAGGTGTTGGAAGAGAATCCCGGGATACGCAAATTCATTTGGGAGTTTGCAATTACATTAGAAAGAATCTTGTTTCGAATTGAAGAGGCTGGGTTAACTATTTCAGGCTCAAAATTTTCCTGTTGTGTACCAGCCTTAGAAATATTAGGCCATGTGGTATGTAGAGAGGGTAGGATTATGTCCAAGAAGAAAGTTAACAAAATTCAGTCCTGGCCAAGACCCAAGAATACGACCGAAGTTAGAGGGTTTTTAGGTTTTTGCGTATATGTTAGAATGTTTATTAAGGACTTTTCTTCATTGGCAGCTCCATTGAGACGGTTAATGAGAAAGGATGCAGACTGGGAGTGGGATGAAGAGTGTGAGAAGGAGTTTGTGAAGTTGAAGGAGGTTGTGGGGAAGGATTTAGTCCTGCACAAGTTGGATTATGGAAAAGATGCTGGTAGAATTTATTTAGCAGTTGATTCAAGTCAGGTTGCAGCTGGGGTGGTTTTGTCTCAGATGGATAAAGCTGGTTACATCAGGCCAGTTAGGTATGAATCTGTAGTATTTACTGAGGTCGAATCAAGATATTCTCAACCAAAATGGGAATTATGTGGTGTGGCAAAAATACTGAAGAAACTTCAGCATATTTTGTGGGGGCAACATTTTGAGTTGCAAGTGGATGTGAAATCGTTAATCCAGATGATTAATTCCCCAAGTTTACCAAACGCACCCATGACGAGATGGGTAGCTTTTATTCAACATTTTTTGTTTGATTTAGTTCATAAGCCTGGCAAAACTTTTACTATGCCAGATGGTTTATCAAGGAGACCACCCACTGAAGAAGATTCAGATTCAGAAGAGTTTGATGAAGATATACTTATTATCAAAGCCAGCACTAAAGGAGCCGAAGACTTTCCATACCTCCCCCATGAGGTTAAACTGGCAGGACTATTGTGTTTAGATTATGATGATGATGACCTCCACCAAGAGGATAAACTGGAAAATAGTTTTTATGTTAATAAAGGTGTTGGAAAAGGTGTAGATAAATTCGGTAGAAAGGAGGTAGAAGAAGATGTGGTGTATGTATAGGAAGATGGATTGGTAGTGTGGGATAGTAGTAAATTAAGGAATGGTGTATATGTTGGAGAATTAGAGAATTTAAATATAAAGGTGGATAAAGAGAAAGAGGTATTTTCGAATACAGTTTACGAAGGATCCAAAGGTTCAGAAGAAAAACGTCAACATAGCTCGATTAAAGATTTATTTAGGGGTCAACGATTATTGGCTCATTCATGTGCAGGTGATATTGGTGATAGAGAAGTCCCTATTGATGTTATATTAATCAATTTTCAAGATGAAGTGTGGGGTCAGACTGGTTTTTATTTTTTGTTAGTCAAATATTTGTTGACTTTAGAGAGGCCAGAAGATTGTGAAGACGATGAATGGGTGGCTATCAAGAGGAAGTCATCTACGTTTTACCTATCTGGTCGACGTTTAATGAGGAGAAGGTATCCAAATCCTCAAGTAGTTTTAACTCAAGAGAAGGGGCAAGAATTAGTTTTGAAATCACTGCATGAAGATCTCGGGCATAGAGGCATTGGAGAAACGTTTAGAAGAATTTCTGATCAATTTTGGTGGCCTGGCATGAAGATGGCTGTTAAACAGTGGGTTCACTCATGCGAAGAATGTCTAAGACAAAGTTATTTAAGGTCAAAAGAACCTGGACGCGCGACCGGTGAATATACGCTCTTTGGAAGAGTTAGTTTAGATGCCGTTCATATAAAAGAGGGACGGTATAAATATTTAATTGTGGCCAGTGATGATTTATCTGGTTGGGTAGAGGCAGCTCCTCTTATTAATTTAACTTCCAAAAATGTGGCAGAATTTTTTTTGAATAATTGGGTATATAGGTATGGGGTGATGAAGTTGGTGACGGTAGATGGAGGTCCTGAATTTGGGACAGAGTTTAAAGAGGCCGTATTGAAAGTTGGATCAAAGGTTAGGGTAGCAACCCCATATTATCCTGAAGCTGAAGGCATGGTGGAAAGAGGGCATCAAGTTATTAAGGATGCTTTAGTTAAAATGTGTGGGACAAGTGCCGAAAAGTGGAGGCACTATTTACCTTTAGTTTTATTTGCTGATCGAATCACTGCCAAAAGGACGACCGGATTTTCACCTTATGAACTTGTTTTTGGACAGAAAGCAGTTTTACCGGTTGATTTAGAAGCTGAATCATATCTTGGAGTTGACTGGGACACGGTCAAAACTACTGAAGAATTATTGTGTGCAAGAATGATGCAGCTAGAAAAGAAAGAAGAATATTTAGAAAAGGCATATTCGCGGATGATGAAGATCCGAAATCAATCAGTCAGATATTGGGATGAGCGGTTGGCACATCGATTAAGGAAACCTTTGAACCCAGGTGATATGGTCCTGGTGTATAATAGGAGTTTGGAAAGTCAGTGGGGAAAGATGTTTGCAGATAGGTGGAATGGACCGTATAAAATCAAGGAGCAAGTTACCGGCAGTTCATATGTGCTAGAAGAGTTGGATGGAGTAGTATTAAAGAAGAGGGTAGCAGCCAATCAAGTGAAACGGTTCTATCCTAGAGGCACCAGGAGTGCCAAAGTCTTCCTCTGCAATGAGGATAAACTATGAAATTTCTTAAATTTTATCAACCTCCGCAATGAGGATAAACTATGACATTTATCAAATTTTATGGATTCCTCCGCAACGAGTATAAACTATCTTCATATTATCAAAATACTTTACTATTGTTACACTGTATATGGTCGACGAAACTATGATGAAACTTAACGAAATTCAAGAAGACCTTCTTTGAAATTTTTGATATTTTAAATTCTTAAAATATGGGTGAAGATAGTGTTGGAAAATTTTAAAAATTTATTGGAAGAAGTGTTCACAGGGGAATCTTCTTAATTTAATATTGGCAAGTGTGGGGGTAATTGATGGGCTGGCTGCTCTATACACAATTACCCCATAATGTTCGTTTCCAAAATTTTCCCTGTTTCTAGTTGAATCCTGGCTTTGTCTTTTAATTATAGGAAGTCCACTAAGACTATAAACTGGAACAAATCAAGAGACACTGCTCTCAACGCCGGATTCAAGATTCTTTTTATTTTATTTTGTTTTTGATTTTTTTATGTTAGATTATGATTTCTTTTCTATTATATATATTATGAATTATTGTAAAGGTGATGCTCACTGGTGGTCTCTAATCATTTTTATAAATTGGAGGGAGCCCACCCAGTGATCATCATTATAAAAATTATCTTCTAAAAACTTTCATTTATTTTATTTTCTTTTCAATTTCTCAAAATTGTGTAACCACATCAAGTTGCACTTGGATGTGGGTATGATGTCGAGGGTACGGCTCATCAAATGGCCGGGGGGCATCTTTTAAAAAAAAAAAAATTTTTTTGAAATTTTTTTATTATTATTACTTTTTTTATCTTTCTTTTCACATTTGTTTATCTTTCTTTAAAAATTAAATTTTAACTTTTATTTCAAAACTATCTTTTCTAAAATCTTTTATTTTAAATTAAAAAAAAAAAATTAAATTAAAAAAAATAAAAATAAAAATAAAATAAATAAAATAAAAATAAAAATAATAAATAAAAATAAAAATAGAAATAAAAAAAAAAAGTAATTAATTAATTAATTAAATCAAAATTATTATTATAATTCTTAGTTTTATTTTTCAGTCTTCATTCTTTTTAGTTTTATTCATTTAGTTTAGACAAGAAACAGGGTCTAGGGGAACTCAATACCTATGGGATTTTACTTCAAGACATCTGTTAGTCCTCCAAGACTTTAAACTGGCTACTTTTCAAGACTTTCCTTAAGGTTTTTATACAAATTTTGGAGCTGTTAGTCCTCCAAGACTTTAAACTGGCTACTGTTCAAAACATTCTTTAAGGTTTTTTTATACGAATTTTGGAGCTGTTAGTCCTCCAAGACTTTAAACTGGCTAATTTTCAAGAATTTTATTAAAGATTTTATAATGGAGTTGTTAGTCCTTCAAGACTTTAAACTGAATTTCAAGGATTTTCAAGATTTTATGGATATTTTCGGAGACGGATTTTTTTTATATAAATCAAATGTTAGGTCCACCAAGACCATAAACTGGAGTGTTATCAAATTTTAGGTCCACCAAGACCTTAAACTGGACTATTATCAAGCTGTTGGGTCCACCATGACCTTAACCTGGATTTCTTATCGATTAAATGTTTGGTCCACCATGACTTTAAACTGGTAGTTCATTCATTGTTTAGTCCACTATGACTTTAAACTGGAAAATTAATATCTGCAGGATAATTCAACATTCATTGGACCACTATGGCCTTATACTGGATTACTTGTCGATCAAATGTTTGGTCCACTATGACATTAAACTGGATTATCAAATTTATTCAATCTTTGGTCAAGCCTAGGCCTTACTTAGGAATATATCAAGATATTTATGCACTTAAACGATCTTTGGTCCACCAAGACCATAAACTGGCAATCGATTATATTTTTGGTCCAGCAAGACTTTAAACTGGAATGTCAATCTTGTTTGGATAACTCAATTCAATCTTTTAATTTATCACTGTCCACTAAGACTCTAAACTGGTTATTCAATTATTTCTGGAATTGAGTGCTAATAAGCTTTAGGAGGTTAAAATTTTAGGTGGTGATGATGCTAATGAAAGCATAATGGTTAATTAGGTGAAATTTGTGGCGCTTTAACATGGTCTAAAGTTAAAATTATTATTGGAAGCCTGGCAAAAGTATTTTATAGGTTTTCTGTATAGCAAAGTTTGAAAATTGTGATGAAGGAATCAGAAGTTAGGATGGTAGTTGGATTTTAGGGAATGATTTATTTAGTGCCTCATAGTTAGGCCATTTTTTTTGGTGTGAAGCTTGGAGGACCTTATGGCGAGATTGGAATCATAGAATTCGGCTCAGTGGGGGGCCCTATGAGGTTGGAATCAGGAGTATTCGGCTCATAGGAAGATCCACTCTCTCAATGCTGTGACAAGAAGGAAGACTGGTATATGGGAGTCTGAAGGGATTCAAACCTTGCTCTCAGTAGTGGAATCATCACAAGATTTATATTATTTTATTTTATGTTATATCAAGCCAGAGAAGAAAGAAAACATCATTTATGTTGAAAGTTTAAGAAGACCAATCAAAAACAAAATTTTATCAAGTTATACTGTTAGAAAAGATAATTTCTTTGAAATTGTTCAACATCATTATCAAAGCTTTGCATTAAAATTCTTCTTTTCATGAGGTCTTCATGGTTATTAGCTGGAGTTTCTTGAAAATAGGCCAGCATTTTTCGTTTCAACTCATTAGTAAAGTCAAGAAAAAGATAGCGATGAAAATTTGGATAATGATTGATATAGTCCGTCTTCACTCTACCAACATCATCAGTGTTGGTTATTTCGACAGCTAGAAGTTCAAATATGTTATTAAGTCATAGGTTTAGTCAATTTTGATTAAAAGTTTTTTTTTTTTAGTAAGATAAATAGGGTCTTACATTTAGAGCCAGGAAACGTAGTCTCAGAAAAGTTAGTTGGGGGCACTGGCGTTATAGGATTAGGATCTTGTGAAGGCAAAATAAGGCCGGGATCCGCTGATGAAGATTGAACTTTTGAAGCTGCTTTTGATCTTATTCGTTTTAAGAAGACAGGAATTTTTGATTGCTTTTTAGAAGTTGAGGGATCAGGGAGAGCTGCTGGTCCTAAATATACGTTTGTTTTAGAAGGAACTAATGGCCAGTTACATTTGACTTTTTTCACACGGCATAAGTCGCAAGCTGTCCTGCCAGGAAGATTAGGGTTGGACATTAAACAAGGTACCTGGTATCGAGCGCAGAGTTCACATGGAGCGACAAGTTCTTTGGAAGACATATTGATGAAGATGAATTTTATAGTTGATTAAAAGAAGATGGTGGTATGGTAAGGTAAACTCTTACAGTCGCCTTGCTGCAAGCAGAATCCGGAGGAGATATATGGATTTAGCTGAAAACCCCGTCCTTCCAACAAAAAAAATATCAAAATGGGAATTCTAAATCACTAAGCTAACCAATCTACTTGGATCTGATTTATAAAATAATGAAACTCTAAAATATTTAACGCTTATTGAGATCGAGATAAAAGTGGCTGTTGATAAAGAAATACTGAATACAACAATTAAGGTGTACCAGTGAAAGATCTGAAAAGATTGACTTTAATGTTTTTATAATATTTTTAATTTTTATGAGACAGCAATAATCAAGTCCCAGTGATGAAGACCTTTCTAAAGATACCCTGTATGAAGTGTGATTTTAATTGTTGAGTAGTATTTCTAAAATGTTATATATAAAATATAAAGTTATAAGGGTATTACAATTTATTTTAATTTGTTGAGTAATAAAAAAAAATGAGACCGTGGTGGTCAATGATTAAGCTGAATGATCTCCCCCCTCTCAATTTCGAGTTTGAGAAGCGCTTAAGTATTCCTAGTCACGTGCCTAAGTTTTCCCCTCCAGAGCTCTTCCAGAGTCAATCCAGAGCCCGTACGGAGTCCGTACGGAGCCGGAACGGAGTCCGTACGGAGTCCGTCCAGACTTTCGGACTCAATTTAGAACCTTAAAACTATAATGAAAAATCTAGAAAAATTACACATAATAGAGCTACTTCCCCTTTACATACCAAACTAATTTTCGTAGTCTGCGCAGCTCTAATTACCCCGTGAAAATTCATCAAAGTTAAGTAATTTTTGAAAACGTAAATATTTCTATAAAACTTTAAAATTCATTTAAAAATATAAAAAAAATAGTAAAAATTCTGGGAAAATTTCCCAAGGTTCTTGAGTGACTTGACTTGATACTTATAAATTTTTCAGACCGTAAAAATAAGTTTTCTCCATAAAATAAATTGTATTTGTGTAGGCATTTGCTCGTGACCAATTTCTTCATATTTTAAACTCCAATAAATTAAATAAAACCCTTTTTATAAAAAATAATAACGCCAATCTTGCACGCCGTAATAACTCCATTTACATATTTAGGTTCTGTACTAAACTTTAGGCTACCACATCCTCCCTCCAATCGAGAATGTCCTCATTCTTAAAACTTTGCATAAGTGGTCGAACACAATATTCATCTTTATCAATATGTCTTCCAAAGAACTTGTTGCTCCATGTGAACTCTGCGCTCGATACCAGGTACCTTGTTTAATGTCCAACCCTAATCTTCCTGGCAGAACAGCTTGCGACTTATGCCGTGTGAAAAAAGTCAAATTCAACCGGCCAATAGTTCCTTCTAAAACAAACGTATATTTAGGACCAGCAGCTCTCCCTGATCCCTCAACTTCTAAAAAGCAATCGAAAATTCCTGTCTTCTTAAAATGAATAAGATCAAAAACAGCTTCAAAAGTTCAATCTTCATCAACGGATCCCGGCCTAATTTTGCCTTCACAAGATCCTAATCCTATAACGCCAGTACCCCCAACTAACTTTGCTGAGACTATGTTTCCTGGCTCTAAATGTAAGACCCTATTTATCTTACTAAAAAAACTTTTAATCAAAATTGACTAAACCTATAACTTAATAACATATTTGAACTTCTAGCTGTCGAAATAACCAACACTGATGATGTTGGTAGAGTGAAGACGGACTATATCAATCATTACCCAAATTTTCATTGCTATCTTTTTCTTGACTTTACTAATGAGTTGAAACGAAAAATGCTGGCCTATTTTCAAGAAACTCCAGCTAATAACCATGAAGACCTCATGAAAAGAATAATTTTAATGCAAAGCTTTGATAATGATGTTGAACAATTTCAAAGAAATTATCTTTTCTAACAGTATAACTTGATAAAATTTTGTTTTTGCTTGGTCTTCTTAAACTTTCAACATAAATGATGTTTTCTTTCTTCTCTGGCCTGATATAACATAAAATAAAATAATATAAATCTTGTGATGATTCCACTACTGAGAGCAAGGTTTGAATCCCTTCAGACTCCCATATACCAGTCTTCCTTCTTGTCACAGCATTGAGAGAGTGGATCTTCCTATGAGCCGAATACTCCTGATTCCAACCTCATAGGGCCCCCCACTGAGCCGAATTCTATGATTCCAATCTCGCCATAAGGTCCTCCAAGCTTCACACCAAAAAAAAAATGGCCTAACTATGAGGCACTAAAAAAAATCATTCCCTAAAATCCAACTACCATCCTAACTTCTGATTCCTTCATCACAATTTTCAAACTTTGCTATACAGCAAACCCATAAAATACTTTTGCCAGGCTTCCAATAATAATATTAACTTTAGACCATGTTAAAGCGCCACAAATTTCACCTAATTAACCATTATGCTTTCCTTAGCATCATCACCACCTAAAATTTTAACCTCCTAAAGCTATCAGCACCCAATTCCAGAAATAATTGAATAACTAGTTTAGAGTCTTAGTGGACAGTGATAAATTAAAAGATTGAGTTGAGTTATCCAAACAAGATTGACATTCCAGTTTAAATTCTTGGTAGACCAAACATATAATTGATTGCCAGTTTATGGTCTTGGTGGACCAAAGATTGTTTAGGTGCATAAATAACTTGATATATTCCTAAGTAAGGCCTAGGCTTGACCAAAGATTGAATAAATTTGATAATCCAGTTTAATGTCATAGTGGACCAAACATTTGATCGACAAGTAATCCAGTATAAGGCCATAGTGGTCCAATGAATGTTGAATTATCCTGCAGATATTAATTTTCCAGTTTAAAGTCATAGTGGACTAAACAATGAATGAACTACCAGTTTAAAGTCATGGTGGACCAAACATTTAATCGATAAGAAATCCAGTTTAAGGTCATGTTGGACCCAACACTTGATAATAGTCCAGTTTAAGGTCTTGGTGGACCTAACATTTGATAACACTCCAGTTTAAGGTCTTGGTGGACCTAACAAATCCAATAAAAAAATTTTAACGATAGTCTTGAAAATTAGCCAGTTTAAAGTCTTGGAGGACTAACAGCTCCAAAATTCGTATAAAACCTTAAGGAAAGTCTTGAACAGTAGCCAGTTTAAAGTCTTGGAGGACTAACAGATCCAAAATACGTATATAAAAAAAAGCCTTAAAGAACGTCTTGAAAAGTAGCCAGTTTAAAGTCTTGGAGGACTAACAGCTCCAAAATTTGTATAAAACCTTAAGGAAAGTCTTGAACAGTAGCCAGTTTAAAGTCTTGGAGGACTAACAGATCCAAAATACGTATATAAAAAAAAACCTTAAAGAACGTCTTGAAAAGTAGCCAGTTTAAAGTCTTGGAGGACTAACAGATGTCTTGAAGTAAAATCCCATAGGTATTGAGTTCCCCTAGACCCTGTTTCCTGTCTAAACTATATGAATAAACTAAAAAGAATAGTAACTGAAAAATAAAACTAAGAAATATAATAATAATTTTGATTTAATTAATTAATTTTTTTTATAATTTTTTTTTTTTGTTTATTTTATTATTTTATTATTTATTATTTATTTTATTTTTATTTTTATTTTTATTATTATTTTTATTTTTTTTTTAATTTTAATTTTTTTTTTTTTTTTTTTAAATAAATTTAAAATAAAAGATTTTAGAAAAGATAGTTTTAAAATAAAAGTTAAAATTTAATTTTAAAGAAAGATAAATTAATGTGAAAAGAAAGATAAAAAAAGTACTAAAATAAAATTTTAAAATAAAATTTTAAAAGATGCCCCCCGGCCATTTGATGAGCCGTACCCTCGACATCATACCCACATCCAAGTGCAACTTGATGTGGTTACACAATTTTGAGTAATTGAAATGAAAAGAAAATAAATGAAGGTTTTTAGAAGATAATTTTTATAATGATGATCACTGGGTGGGCTCCCTCCAATTTATAAAAATGATTAGAGACCACCAGTGAGCATCACCTTTACATTAATTCATAATATATATTAAAGAAAAGAAATCACAATCTAACATAAAAAATCAAAAACACAATAAAAAAATCTTGAATCCGGCGTTGAGAGCGGTGTCTCTTGATTCGTTCCAGTTTATAGTCTTAGTGGACTTCCTAAAATTAAAAGACAAAGCCAGGATTCAACTAGAAACAGGGAAAATTTTGGAAACGAACATTATGGGGTAATTGTGTATAGAGCAGCCAGCCCATCAATTACCCCCACACTTGCCAATATTAAATTAAGAAGGTTCCCCTGTGAACACTTCTTCCAATAAATTTTTAAAAAATTTCCAACACTATCTTCACCCATATTTTAAGAATTTTAAGTTTTCAAAAATTTCAAAGAAGGTCTTCTTGCATTTCGTTAAGTTTTCATCACTGTTTTGTTGTCCATATACAGTGTAACAATAGTAAAGTATTTTGATAAAAAAAAGAAGATAGTTTATCCTCGTTGCGGAGGTATAAATTTAATAAAAGTCATTAAAATTGTAGTTTATCCTCATTTCGGAGTTGATAAAATTTAAGAAATTTCATAGTTTATCCTCATTGCGGAGGAAGACTTCGGCACTCCTGGTGCCTCTAGGATAGAACCGTTTCACTTGATCGGCCGCTACCCTCTTCTTTAATACTACTCCATCCAACTCTTCTAGCACATATGAACCGCCAGAAACTTGCTCCTTGATTTTATACGGTCCATTCCACCTATCTGCAAACATCTTTCCCCATTGACTCTCTATACTTCTATTATACACCAAGACCATATCACCTGGGTTCAAAGGTTTCCTTAATCGATGTGCAAACCGCTCATCCCAATATCTAACTGATTGATTTCGGATCTTCATCATCCGTGAATATGCCTTTTCTAAATATTCTTCTTTCTTTTCTAGCTGCATCATTCTTGCACACAATAATTCTTCAGTAGTTCTGACCGTGTCCCAGTCAACTCCAAGATATGATTCAGCTTCTAAATCAACCGGTAAAACTGCTTTCTGTCCAAAAACAAGTTCATAAGGTGAAAATCCGGTCGTCCTTTTGGCAGTGATTCGATCAGCAAATAAAACTAAAGGTAAATAGTGCCTCCACTTTTCGGCACTTGTCCCACACATTTTAACTAAAGCATCCTTAATAACTTGATGCCCTCTTTCAACCATGCCTTCAGCTTCAGGATAATATGGGGCTGCTACCCTAACCTTTGATCCAACTTTCAATACGGCCTCTTTAAACTCTGTCCCAAATTCAGGACCTCCATCTACCGTCACCAACTTCATCACCCCATACCTATATACCCAATTATTCAAAAAAAAATTCTGCCACATTTTTGGCAGTTAAATTAATAAGAGGCGCTGCCTCTACCCAACCAGATAAATCATCTCTGGCCACAATTAAATATTTATACCGTCCCTCTTTTATATGAACGGCATCTAAACTAACTCTCCCAAAGAGCGTATATTCACCGGTCGCGCGTCCAGGTTCTTTTGGCCTTAAATAACTTCGTCTTTGACATTCTTCGCATGACTGAACCCACTGTTTAACAGCCATCTTCATGCCAGGCCACCAAAATCGATAAGAAATTCTTCTAAACGTTTCTCCAACGCCTCTATGCCCGAGATCTTTATGCAGTGATTTCAAAACTAATTCTTGCCCCTTCTGTTGAGTTATAACTACTTGAGGATTTGGATACCTCCTCCTCATTAAACGTTGACCAGATAGGTAAAACGTAGATGACTTCCTCTTGATAGCCACCCATTCATCGTCTTCACACTCTTCTGGCCTCTCTAAAGTCAACAAATATTTGACTAACAAAAAATAAAAACCAGTCTGACCCCAGACTTCATCTTGAAAATCGATTAATATAACATCAATAGGGACTTCTCTATCACCAATATCACCTGCACATGAATGAGCCAATAATCGTTGACCCCTAAATAAATTTTTAATCGAGCTATGTCGACGTTTTTCTTCTGAACCTTTGGATCCTTCGAAAACCGTATTTGAAAATACCTTTTTCTCTTTATCCACCCTTTTATTTAAATTCTCTAATTCTCCAACATATACACCATTCCTTAATTTACTACTATCCCACACTACCAATCCATCTTCCTCTACATACACCACATCTTCTTCTACCTCCTTTCTACCGAATTTATCTACACCTTTTCCAACACCTTTATTAACATAAAAACTATTTTCCAGTTTATCCTCTTGGTGGAGGTCATCATCACCATAATCTAAACACAATAGTCCTGCCAGTTTAACCTCATGGGGGAGGTATGGAAAGTCTTCAGCTCCTTTAGTGCTGGCTTTGATAATAGGTATATCTTCATCGAACTCTTCTGAGTCTGAATCTTCTTCAGTGGGTGGTCTCCTTGATAAACCATCTGGCATAGTAAAAGTTTTGCCAGGCTTATGAACTAAATCAAATGAAAAATGTTGAATAAAAGCTACTCATCTCGTCATGGGTGCGTTCGGTAAACTTGGGGAATTAATCATCTGGATTAACGATTTCGCATCCACTTGCAACTCAAAATGTTGCCCCCACAAAATATGCTGAAGTTTCTTCAGTATTTTTGCCACACCACATAATTCCAATTTTGGTTGAGAATATCTTGATTCGACCTCAGTAAATACTACAGATTCATACCTAACTGGCCTGATGTAACCAGCTTTATCCATCTGAGACAAAACCACCCCAGCTGCAACCTGACTTGAATCAACTGCTAAATAAATTCTGCCAGCATCTTTTCCATAATCCAACTTGTGCAGGACTAAATCCTTCCCTACAACCTCCTTCAACTTCACAAACGCCTTCTCACACTCTTCATCCCACTCCCAGTCTGCATCCTTTCTCGTTAACCGCCTCAATGGAGCTGCCAATGAAGAAAAGTCCTTGATAAACATTCTAACATATACGCAAACGCCTAAAAACCCTCTAACTTCGGTCGTATTCTTGGGTCTTGGCCAGGACTGAGTTTTGTTAACTTTCTTCTTGGACATAATCCTACCCTCTCTACATACCACATGGCCTAATATTTCTAAGGCTGGCACACAACATGAAAATTTTGAACCTGAAATAGTTAAACCAGCCTCTTCAATTCGAAACAAGATTCTTTCTAAAGTAATTGCAAACTCCCAAATGAATTTGCGTATCCCGGGATTCTCTTCCAACACCTGGTTATCATAGTCGGTTGTTGGTCCCTTAATTCCTCCATCATCTATAAAGATTCCAGCATATTGTGGAATTTCATCTTGAAGGATCCAAGCCATCTTAGCTTGATAAACTGCAACCAAATTTGTTGCTCCTTGAGGTAATCTTGTTAACTGTAAACATCCAAGTGGTGTATCGAATGTAGTGAGAGGTCTTGAGTCCGGATGTAACTCTCTCTCATCATATCCACCCATAATATCTCCCAAACCATAACACACTCTCCCTGCAAATGCTTCAACAAACTCCTCAGCACTAGGCGGTATCCCAGCATCCTTTATTGTAACCCTATTTAATTCCCTAAGATCATGAACAACTCTAAGCTTGCCATTCGGTTTCTTGATACAAAATACAGGACTAGAATAACTTGATGTTGATTGCTCATACAGTCCAGTGCGTATCCGTTCTCTGACAACTTCAATATAGGCTTCTTTTAATGCAGCCGGAATAGGAATCGGTTTCTGCTGCCACGGTTCATGACATACCACAGGAATCTTGTAAGGCTCCCCATAGGAATGCTTCAACACACCCCTCTCCTCTTCTTCAAAAGCAATGGCCTTCTCTCGCTTGACCATCACATCCAACAACAACTTCTTCTCTTCTCCAGACAACCAACCATCAGGTCCAAAATTAACAACACCCAGTCTCTCAAAAGTGATTCTTGACGTCTCAGAAAATTCAGGCGGATTCTTTAACAAGGGACTTTCATAAGGATCTCTTGATAACCTTGGTCTTCTCAAAGGTGGATTTAATTCAGCAGGTAGCGGTTCATTAATAGGTCGAACTTTATTTGCTACTTTCTTATATTTGGCTGCGTCCACATCTAAATAAACTTGAGGTAAAACATTTTCTTTTGTATCGTCATTAAAACTTTCATCAAATAAATCTTCTTCATCGCCAGAATCAGAATAAGAAAAATTAGAAAAATATTTTATTTCATTTTTAAATTTTACCCTTTTCTCCTTTCCCTCGTCTAATTTATAAACAGATTTTCCAACACCTTTGCTTCCCTTATCCAACAGTAAATCACCCGTAAAGAAAGTTGGCAGTTTAACCTCTTGCTGGAGGACCGGAATTGAATTTTCACAAAAATTATTTTTTTGGGTTTTAATTATACTGAGATTTTTTATTGGATTTTGATGTGATATTTGCAGCTTACCCTCTTGCTGGAGGTCCAAAATAGAAGGAGATAATTGCAGTTTAACCTCTTGCTGGAGGTCCGGAATAACATTTTCACAAAATTTATTATTTTTTTGTGTTTTAATTATACTAAGATTTTTAATTTGGTTTTGATAAGATTTTCGCAGTTTACCCTCTTTCTGGAGGTCCAAAATAGAAGGAGATAATTGCAGTTTAACCTCTTGCTGGAGGCCCGTAATAGAATTTTCACAAAAATTATTTTTTTGTGTTTTAATTATACTGAGATTTTTTATTGGGTTTTGATAAGATTTTCGCAGTTTACCCTCTTGCTGGAGATCAATAATAGAAGGAGATAATTGCAGTTTAACCTCTTGCTGGAGGCCATAAAACATACCCTTCCAATTTTTATCCAACCTAATTTGGCCCATTTTGCCTTTTTTACCATTTTTAAATTTAATAGAGAAACAGGGTAAATCCAATAAACATATAGAAAAGTCCAAAACGTATTTGCACTCCAAAGTAATATTAACAGAAAATAATTGAGAATCCACTTGAATTATCTCCAAGTGAGCTGACCTATTGCAATCCGGGATCTCATCCTGAGGAGAGATTACAACATTTGAGCGATCAGCCCCTGCTACCCCAAAAAATGAGGGCATCCATAATAATTTGAATCCTGAATAAATTGAAGACATAACGATAAAAAAAAAATTTCAGCCGAGTTTAGGTAGTTTATCCTCATTTCGGAGGAACTAAATTCTTGATATTCCCTGGAGATAATCCATAATTTTGCCCCAAGGGCTTATCCACCGATTCCATAAAACCCAAAAATAAACCCCCATAACTTGTCCTACCATTGGACATAAAAAATAAACAGCCCTTTTCCAAAACATGAGTGCATCCAATTTATGCACTCTATTATCAAATGCCACTACACTCTTTATTAGTGCAGGGAAAACCATATCCTCATCTGAATTGCAGACAGTCTCCGCTTTTGAAGACAAAACCTGAGGTAAATATTCCTCTAAATCAAATTCCAAATTATCCAAAACAAAATTATCCCCAACATCCAAATTTTCTTCATCAGTGACAATAATATCTTCATCTTCAGAAACCTCTTCTTTCCAAATAGAAGAGTCAACAAAAATAATATCTTCAGGCTGGACAAAATCTTCAGGAATGGCTGAATCCGAAATTTCTTCAGCAACTAGTTCTTTTACACCATCCTCTTCTATCTCTTGAGCGACCTCAGTGTCTTCTCCAGAGTCCAAATCAACAGAGTTATGAGTATCCAGATGTTCCAAAATAACCTTCTTTAGCACCTCCATACCAGGAATCCTAGTTTCTCCATCTGGGCAATCCTTCATTAAATTCGCATTAATAAGCACCATCAAAACATCTTTCTTAACCTTTTCCCCCATAGCATCCCAAAAAATATACTTTGATGCATTATCATGAAATAAAATTTCATACTCCAACAAATAATCCAGAACCACCTGAAATTCAACCATAAACTGATGATACTGATGCAGAGATGTTACACCACCTTTTGATTCCCATTTCCTAGCTATATCCTTTAGATCCTCCAATGAATAAACTTTTGGCCACCTTTTTTCCATTTCCATCTTGAGCTTTCTCCAATCTTGATCTTCATAGCCATCCATAGAAATAACCTCCTTTTCCACCTCTCTGTCCAAAATAAAGAACCTAATCTGCTTCACCATATCCAAAGGTAAAGCACCATCAATCGCAGCTGCAGTTTCATACCTATGTAAAAATCCTTCTAAATCATCTCCAGAAAACTTGGGCCCAACCCAAGATACAATCCTTACTGATTCCCTAACAGGTACACCAGCAGCCAACACAGCAGTTCCACTAGTAGAAGACATCCCAAAACATAAGAAAAGCGTTAACAACCGTTAAAATAACAAGCCTCTTGCAGGCCAATAACAAAAATCCAATTAGAGTTCCAGAAAATAAGCCTCTTGCAGGCTAATAACGTTCTTGATCCAAGTAAGTCTTTAAAGAAAGCTAGAGAAATCAAAACCCCATGTTGGGCGCCAACTATGGTAAGGTAAACTCTTACAGTCGCCTTGCTGCAAGCAGAATCCGGAGGAGATATATGGATTTAGCTGAAAACCCCGTCCTTCCAACAAAAAAAATATCAAAATGGGAATTCTAAATCACTAAGCTAACCAATCTACTTGGATCTGATTTATAAAATAATGAAACTCTAAAATATTTAACGCTTATTGAGATCGAGATAAAAGTGGCTGTTGATAAAGAAATACTGAATACAACAATTAAGGTGTACCAGTGAAAGATCTGAAAAGATTGACTTTTATGTTTTTATAATATTTTTAATTTTTATGAGACAGCAATAATCAAGTCCCAGTGATGAAGACCTTTCTAAAGATACCCTGTATGAAGTGTGATTTTAATTGTTGAGTAGTATTTCTAAAATGTTATATATAAAATATAAAGTTATAAGGGTATTACAATTTATTTTAATTTGTTGAGTAATAAAAAAAAATGAGACCGTGGTGGTCAATGATTAAGCTGAATGATCTCCCCCCTCTCAATTTCGAGTTTGAGAAGCGCTTAAGTATTCCTAGTCACGTGCCTAAGTTTTCCCCTCCAGAGCTCTTCCAGAGTCAATCCAGAGCCCGTACGGAGTCCGTCCGGACTTCCGGACTCAATTTAGAACCTTAAAACCATAATAAAAAATCTAGAAAAATTACACATAATAGAGCTACTTCCCCTTTACATACCAAACTAATTTTCGTAGTCTGCGCAGCTCTAATTACCCCGTGAAAATTCATCAAAGTTAAGTAATTTTTGAAAACGTAAATATTTCTATAAAACTTTAAAATTTATTTAAAAATATAAAAAAAATAGTAAAAATTCTGGGAAAATTTCCCAAGGTTCTTGAGTGACTTGACTTGATACTTATAAATTTTTCAGACCGTAAAAATAAGTTTTCTCCGTAAAATAAATTGTATTTGTGTAGGCATTCGCTTGTGACCAATTTCTTCATATTTTAAACTCCAATAAATTAAATAAAACCCTTTTTATAAAAAATAATAACGCCAATCTTTCACGCCGTAATAACTCCATTTACATATTTAGGTGCCGTGCTAAACTTTAGGCTACCACAGTGGTTGAAGGTTAAAGATGAATATTGTGTTTGACCACTTATGCAAAGTTTTAAGAATGGGGACATTCTCAATTGGAGGGAGGATGTGGTAGCCTAAAGTTTAGTATGGCACCTAAGTACGTAAATGGAGTTATTACGGCGTGCAAGATTGGCGTTATTATTTTTTTATATATAAAAGGGTTTTATTTTATTTATTTGAGTTTTAAATATGAAGAAATTGGTCATGAACGAATGCCTACACAAAAACAATTTATTTTACGGAGAAAACTTATTTTTACGGTCTGAAAAATTTATAAGTATCAAGTCAAGTCACTCAAGAACCTTGCGAAATTTTCCCAGAATTTTTACTATTTTTCTTATATTTTTAAATGAATTTTAAAGTTTTATAGAAATATTTACGTTTTCAGAAATTACTTAATTTGATGAATTTTCACGGGGTAAATAGAGCTGCGCAGACTACGAAAATTAGTCTGGTATGTAAAGGGGAAGTAGTTCTATTATGTGTAATTTTTCTAGATTTTTTATTAAAGTTTTAAAGCTCTAATTGAGTCCGGAAGTCCGGACGGACTCCGTACGGGCTCCGGATTGACTCTGGGAGAGCTCTGGAGGGGAAAACTTAGGCACGTGACTAGGAATACTTAAGCGCTTCTCAAACTCGAAATTGAGAGAGGGGGACACATCATACAGCTTAATCATTAACCACCACGGTCTCATTTTTTATTACTCAACAAATTAAATAAATTTGTAATACCCTTATAACTTTTTATCTTATATATAACATTTTAGAAATACTACTCAACAATTTAAATCACACTTCAATCAGGGTATCTTTAGAAAGGTCTTCATCACTGGGACTTGATTATTGCTGTCTCATAAAAATTCAAATTATTATAAAAACATAAAAGTCAATCTTTTCAGATCTTTCACTGGTACACCTTAATTGTTGTTATCAGTATTTCTTCCTCAACAGCCACTTTTATTTAAATCTCAATAAGCGTTAATTATTTTAGAGTTTCATTATTTTTATCAATCAGATCCAAGTAGACTGGTTAGCTTAGTGATTTAGAATTCCCATTTTGTTATTTTATTGGAAGGACAGGGTTTTCAGCTAAATCCACACATCTCCTCCGGATTCTGCTTACAGCAAGGCGACTGTAAGAGTTTACCTTACCATAGCGTTACTTGCAGCAGCAACGCGTGTTGCACACTGCTTTGGCCACCTCCCAGCCTAGTAAATTAGCTGGGAGGGTGGCAAACATTCCAGCAAGCAATCGAAGTCGCTAAAAGCAACTTCGATTGCTTGAAAGAGACACTTCCAGCCAGGGGAAACCTGGCTGGAAGTACTAAATTGCAATGTAAGGGACCCAAGCCAATTTCAAAGGCTTGGGTCATAAATTAAGGTTTCTAAAAAGCAGCCAGTATAAATCTGGCTGCAATAAAAAGTAAATTTTTTAAATAAAATACGTAAAAAAATTAAAATGTGTTCAAATAAAATATACAACACTCTTCAGCCAGTAAGAAACAGCCTTCCATTGTTACACATAGAAACAAAATCAAATGTTTCTTTCATCAACATTGGTCATGTTTCAATATTTTGAACCAAGTAAGATCAGGAAAAAGGTCACGGCAAAAAAATTGCATAATTCAAAGTCTCCCAATTTAATATAGTGCAGAGGTTCATATTTTAGAAATAGGTGGTGCACATTATAGTTCCCTTTAAAAAAATTGAAAAATGAATTAATTTTGGCGCAATGTAAATTTAAATGTGATGAGTGTATGTTTTTTAGCTACGTGAAACATGGTAGCTAGAATTATGTGGCGTCAATTTTTTTTAGATGTGAAATTCAGTTTTCCACAAATGTGCATCTGTACAACATGCAGCCAAGTAAATTCTAGATGGAATTAGTATATACATAGGAAAAAATGATCATGCTGTGTACAGTGCCTTGGCAAAATCATTCTTGGAATTTAGATGAAGTTTATCATATGACTTGGAGAGCTGCATTTTTTTGAAAATGTGATCAGTGAAAATTCATGATATATACATCTGTTTGCCACCCAATTTATTTTTCCTTTCTCTATCTCACTTACCTTTTTCAAAAATTATCAATCATATTTTTGCTTTATCATTTTGAATTATTGGTACTATTTTCTTGACCTTATCTGATTACCGGTAAGCAAATTTTTCTTGCTATTGCATTTCATATCATTTTGGTTTGTTACACTTTTTTACACTTTTGACAAGTTAATCTAATGATTCTAATTCTGAATTTATTTTTATGGTATCTTTTACTGTACCCTTTCGATTCATTATAAAGTAATTCTTTTTCAGTTAACTTAAAGTTTTTTTATTTGTTTGTCAATTTACTTTTCTTTATTCCTTATCAAAAATGTTCAATTTATTTATCTAACCATTTATTTTTTAAAACAGTAATTATAAAATAAACTTTATAATTAATTTCGATCAATCAGCTACAAATGGAAGAAGATTTTATAGACATGTAAGTTCATGTTTTGCTTATCATTTTTCTATATTTCTTTAATACTTTCTCAACCATTATATTATTAATATGAAAAGTAAAACATCATCTCGTACTTGCTGAAAGCATACAGGGTAATGTTTTGCTTTTCATAATAATAATTAGATTGTTTGTACTTTACCTTTAATTTATTGATTTTTAAGTTGTTTCAAAGTCTCCTACTTGCTGAAAGCATAAAGGACAATGCTACAATTTAAAAATTAATAATTTATTGAAGTATAAATTTCTAAGTCAATATATTGATCAGAGCAAGATTTTTCATTTTATATATGTGGATATCATAATTCCATAAATTTTTTAATATTACTAGTGTATTGGAGTTATACTTTCATTATATTATTAATATTAAGTGTAGAGCCAAATCTCGTACTTGCTGAATGCATACAGGATAAAGCTATACTCTTTATATGTATAATTTAATAAAGTATACCTTTGAAACACTTTCTTAATATTTGAAATAAAGAAAAAGTATATAAATTTACTAATATGTAGATATGATAACTTTTGTATTTCTAATATTGAAGATATGATAAAGTTAAAGGTATCATTGACTGATAATTGAAATTATGTTACTATTTTCTAATTTTTGATTTTTTTCTATTTTAAATCAAAATTGAATTCTCTTAGGATTGAACCATCAATGAGTAACGATTTGAAAAAAAAACGGCCAGGGAAGAACTCTAACAATAGGTGGGCGAAAGACATTGCTACTGGAATGAAACTTGTAAACGCTCTTGGAATGGATACAAACGGGAAGAAGCCACATTTCTATGCACGATCTTATGCAAATAATATGACAGATTGCAATAATTATTACAATTTTTTTCCTGGATGTAGTATTTATAAACCAAAAGGTGTCTTAATACCTAATGTTCTTTTGCAGACTTTTGAAATTCATGAGCTCAAAGAACTAGATATGTTAGAAGCTACAGTGCAATGCATTAAGGATCTTTCTTACTGCGAACATGAAATTAAAAATAATGGTTATCATCGAAGAGCTGGTGGTATTGGAAAAATTTTTGGTGGTGGCTTTATTTTAGATAGAAAGAAATCTTTATATATTTGTAAGTATCACTTTTTTTAATTTAAATACTGAATTTTTGAATGCTTTTCCTTGCAGATGAATACACTGATGATATTGTAAAAACGGATGAATATAAAAAACCAATGAAGAGGATTGCAATGTACTTTGAATATTTTTTTTAAAAAAATATCATATGTAAAGTACAATGAGGCAACTAATCTTTGCGCAAAACTTGGTATTCCTGGATTTTCAAAAGTTTCTAGTGAAGAAGAGGGTGTACCGTTTGCTAGTAATTTAACTTGGACATCTGGAGGGAATGGTAATGGGTTCTCTAATGAGGTTCATCTCAATAAGGATGCAAGTGAGTATACTTTAGGAATATTTTTTCCTAACGATACAGAAAAAAACACCATTCATATGAAGTATGATAAGACCCAACCACGACAAATAGGTGGAGAACTTATGTTTCCTGAAATTCGAAGTAAAATCAACTTTGAAGCAACTAATGGAATAACAGTGACATTATGGCCTGCCAATCAACTAAGGCATTTTACCTCAAGATGTCATGAAATTCCTGTCTTCACTAGGATAGGTTCTTCTATTCAAATCAGCACTAGACTTTTTCATGCTATAGAAAAGCTTAATGTTTTTGATATTGATATTTCAGAATACTTAGAAATTAAAAAAGAAAAATTTAGGTTAGAATATTTGATTAGTGCTTTAAGAGATTTTTTGAAAAGAGATGACTTAATAGAGGAAGAAATAGAATCAGAAAAGTATTATTTATCTAATGTTAAGACAAATCTAAAAAATCTAGATATATAAATATTAAAAATTTATATTATATATACACAACTTAATGCAAATTTAAACATGATAAATACTGGGAGTAGCTGTAACATTTTCAGTCTTGATAATTATAGTATTATCTATTTTTTTTATTTGTGAAATAAAATAATTTTTTTTCATAATATTCTAAGAAAATTTGATTTACTTTTGAGGAAATATATAAGTTGTGAAATCTTTAAGAGTCATTTTTATTAAATTGGTAGCAAAGGTTCTAAAATAAAAAAAACTATAATAAAGAATTTGAAATATATTAGCCATAAAAATGTGCTTATAATGCTACCAAATTAACTGTATAGTATTTTAGGTCAAACAGGCTTATTAATAAAAAAGTTAATAATAAAGAGTTGAAGAAAGAATTTTGAATCAATAATAGATTAAATTGTATTTTTTTAAGAATGTACTCATTTAATTATTTAAATTGTTCTACTTCTGATTAAAAATGTTACAATCAACGAAAATATTTGTAATAATTAATAGATTATATAATATTAAAGGTAAAGTAACAAAACTAGAGCAGTTATCATATTTTTATATAAACAATAAAATATTTAAGAATTTAATACAAGTATTTGAAATCATATAAGTAGATTTTAAAATCTTTGTTATTGCTGGACTTACAATAATTTTTTTTAATAATTAATTTAGAAAATCATGTCAACGGTTACTTAATAAATTTCAAAGATGATCACATTTTTGACGTATTTGAAGGAAAATAACTTGAATTATACAAGATATATCATATAAACAGAACTTTATCTATTTACATGTTGGAATATTAATTTATTGAAAGGCTATGTTTAGCAAAAAAAGGTGATACTGGCTGAATGGAGCTCCAGTGATTAAGAAAAGCTGCAGAAATAGCCCTAGCAATTCCCGGAGGACTTGGGGTATCAAATTTTAAAGGAAATGGATCACACTTGCTTATAAAAGGTTTTATTAATGTTAAAATATAGTTATTTAAATTTTTCCAAATTATTTCTTCCATCAAATGATTTTTTTTTCATGTAAATTAAGAAACTTAACTTCTGATATTACCTCCAAGCAATCAGCTGCTGAAGCCAATCTATGATCTTGAGAGCTCAGAAATAAACGACGGACACCATCGATTATATAGAATGTGAAAGATTGATATCGGTGGTGGGAGTATTCAGAATTTATTTTGTTTAGTGCAGCCTTTTGTTTCTCTCTCATTATAGTCAGTTCAGTATTTTCGTTTTTCTCACTTGATTGTTGAGCTTCACTAGTCTTGTCACTTGATATTGTTGCAGCACAATATTTTGATTTAAGAATGATAATTGACATAATTATATCAATGATAATATTGCTGATTTGAAGAAGAGTTGACATTGATATATCACGGGTTTGAAGTGCAGTGGGACCAACTTCTAAGCCATCAGAAATCGGACTCTTCAGATTTGAAAGGTGAGCTAGAAGCTGAAGACCACTTTCAATTGGACAATCTGAGTTAATGTTTTTATGTGATGGAAGCTGGCTGAATTCATGTGCGGTCAGATAAAGTGAAGATGATATAAGAGATACCCATGAAGAACGGCAGTGGTCACTTGGGATCATTAATCTCATGAGCATTCGGATAAGATTGGATTCAGGGTGATCCGTTTTCTTTGTTGAGGAAAGAATTTCAGTATTTAAACCATCAGGATCACATAAATCTTCCATTTTTTTGAAATCAATATTATCCAGTACCCATAGCTGTGAGCTTTCAATCTCTAAAAAAATATTTGCTACAAAAGGAAAAAAAATAAGTAAAAGAACAAAAGTCAAGACTAAAAATTATGGTAACTTACATAACTCAGTAAGTTTTGAAAGCCAATCTTCTCCACAAGATTTTTCCCAATGAAAAGTAAACATTGGAATATTTGACATGGGTTCTTGGGAAGAAGTAGAAGAGCGTAATTCGAGGAGAGTAACAATTTCCAACCACGACCTGAGGACCTTCGCCGTGCTGATTCTACCTTTATAAAAATTATGAATTTTACAGAATTCCTCCTGCAAATCAGGTTCTTTTAGAACTGAGGGTGAATAAGTTAGAGGTTTTTTCGATATCTGGATTGGAGTTGATTTCATTGGTAGAGAAGCTTTCAAAGTGGTCAAAGTAGGTAATTTAGGAGGTGATGGGTATTGCTTCTTAGAAATGAAGGAATTCGGTGATGAGCTGTTTGAATCATCATCTTTATCAAACATATCAACATGGCTTGAAGAAGATTTTAAACTTTGCTTTTTTTGATGAACAAGCATAGCTTCATATTCTGACAGTTGATCATTGCTATTTTCATCGCTCTTTTCATCATCTTCATCAGGGAGAGGGCGTTTATGGATGGAACAATCTACAGCAGGTGAGTTTCTGGTACAAAATATCAAAAGAAAGATAAAAAGTACAATATGTAAGCAATAAAAGAGATATATGATAGAATTTTAAAGATAAAAGAATAACAATAAAAAAAAAGGAAACAAGAATATACTCATTATCAAAACCTTTGCTTTTTTTTTGAGATTTATTTTTTGATACATCAGAGAATTCATTAGCAGAAGCCGGTTTAATACGTCAAACAAAAGAGGAGCCTTGGGATAATCTCTTTTTCTTGGAGCGGATAACAGGTGTTTCAAGATTTTCCTTAGAAGTTGAAGCATGAGTTAAATCTGATGGTTCATCTGTCTCATCATCATCCCTAATGACAATGATTTCATAAGGAGGAATCATACCCTCCTCATAAGCTACAAGTATATATGAAGAAAAAAAATATTAATAATCTTATCTACTAATTTAAAAGGAGACAAAAAAGGTAAAGAACATACATTTTTCAAGGCTTTTCACATATTGGAGTAAGTCATTACAAGGGTTAGATAAATATGAAGGAGAAGGATTATTGTTAAGGATCTTGACAAGCTCTTCTGTTTTATCTCTAGCCAATTCAAGTAACTTGCAATACTGAACTCTCATTATTTCCTGCCTCTCATTGCTAAGTACAGGAGGGTTAGGTGCCATGCCATGTGGCAGACATGGTGCAAGCTCAAAAGCTTCAAAGCGAGTATCAATCAGAGAGTGGGATGAAACACATTTGGGTGCTGGAAAATCAAATTTTTGAAAAAAAAAGATATAGAACATAAGTGAAATATATAAATTAAGAGAGAGGAACATGATATACATACAAAGTGGAGGTGTAGAATTTTGTATACTAGACATATTGATTAATGAATATTAAAAAAAAGTATTCAATATCAAAAAATTATGATGTAATATGATGAATAATTATAAGAAACTCTATTCTAGAAAATTGAAGTTGATAATTTAATAGGATAAAAAATTGAATAAGATTAAAATTAAAGTGAGGATGAAAGAAACAGAAAACATAAAGAGGGGGATTTTATATTATTTGAGCTTTTTTTAACATGTATTATTCATAGTGGGGTAAACTGAGTAACATGCTAAATCACAATCTGTTTATATTGAAGCAAAATTTGATGTAGCTAACAGAAAATACTAGTAATTCTTTGGGGACTTTTAGTGTGAAAAACAAATAATAACAAATGTATATCCCATATGCAAATTGCCACGGGTAAATACAAAATTTTTTAAATTAGAATTTACTCCTAAACAATGGAGATACACTTAATTAGTATATTATATGAAAAAAAGGATAATCCTTTATGAATATTTGTTAAATTTACTTTCAGATTACAATGCGAGATTCACATATATACTGATATGCCTCATCAAACAAGAAATGAATTATAAATATAAAATTGGTAACATTAGAATTTAAGATAAGAATTTGTTTTTTAAGTGACAGGAGGAGTGTCAGGCTAGGGTGTGGGCACCGTGACCAAACCTTTGATAAACTTGGATACAACTAAGGGAAAAAAAAATTGAATAGTTTTATTTTGCAATATATCTTAGTCTGCACAAGATATTGCATTGTTGTGCCTAACTATACCAATATTGTCACTTTTCAAAAGTTATAGGACTACTAAGTTGATAAAATATTATTATGAATCACCCAATGAAATACCTTAAGCAACATTCAAAATTATTAAAATATTAATATTCAATTTGAGATTTGGATTAGCTAATTTTTCACAACTTACCACAGTTTTGAATAATATAATAAAACTTGAAAAAAATTGTTGAGATAACCTAGAAATGGGTGCAAGAAAATGATGAAACATATGACTTGAAACTTAACTCATACACTATTGATAAACTTCATGGATCCTGACTAATTTCTATCGCAATTAATTTTGAGACTGGAATATTGAATTTTAGCTATGACCAAGTACTGTAAGTGCCATGGTTTGTATTCAATATATTGTTGTTGAAATTAATTTTGATAGGAATCAACAAGTATCACCACGCAATATAGGGGGAGGACTTGCTAGCAAGTCCGCAACTTGAAGTCAGATGGAAATCAGATGGAACTCAGACTGAAGTAATACTGAACTTTCACTTGAAGTATCACACAAATAACAATGGATCTATATTGAAAACATAGTGAAAGTGTGAGGATAACTGAATGGAAGCCAGAAAAAATCATTCCATGAGTCTACTCAATGCAAAGTATTTTTTGAAACAGCTTATTAAAATAATACTTTATTAAATTAATTTGATCAATAAAAATTGATTGACAATATTGCAATTCTTAAATACAATAATTTTATTAAAAAATTTCAGATTACATATAAAAAAAATCAGTGACTTTTTCTATTACTTACAACTGTTTTTACAGAATTGAAAACTATGTTTCAGCTAATATTTTATGGAAGTGAACTCTGTTCTTCGCCCAAAGAACAGAGTTCATCCTCCTATTTTCACACTCTGTTTGCACCAATCTCCATCCCTTTCAATTCTATCAACACATGCTTGTCTTCCCTTCCCATGCCTTTCGCTATCCTCCCAGACCCATTGTATGCCATCCTCTTTTGATCACCATTTCACCCCTCTCAACCTCTCCCAGACCCTTTTCTTCATTTAAAATGCCTCGGAACCCTTAATCTTCCCTTCCAACTCTTTCCCAACCTTTTCGCTACCCCATACACCCTTCCTCACCCCTCTCTCCAGCCTTTCCAGCCCTTGTAGCCCCATTTGTGTTCACATGAGCTTCAAGGTGTGTTCAAAGTAAATTCAATACTTCTTCATGATGGTTTCATCACTTCCTCAATGTGTGCTCAAAAAGATATGAATTAGGGTTCAAGGTTGCGGACTTGCTAGCAAGTCCGCCCCCCATATTGCGTGGTGTATCATATGGCACCATGCATGAAACACAACAGAAACCATCAAATTTATGATGCAATGAACCTCATAATTTCGATTGAAATTAATATAGACCCCTGCATATTGAATACAAGCCATTTCACATGGACTACACAGACATAGATAAAATTCAACATGCATGGCTTAAAATTAATTTTGATCGAAATTAACCAAGGCATTAAAACATCAATTTTTATATGGTGTACTTGATCAAACCAGTTTATCTAACTGCTTAGCTTACCTATACTTATAGGAATTTTATGCATAGTCCATAAACATATTAATTTCAATCGAAATTAATGTTGACTAATACATAATGAATACATTCTATGCCACTTACACTTGCCAGGCATAGCTACCATTAAATATGCCAGTATCAAAAATTAATTTCGATCGAAATTAATGAGCATGATAATCATGAATTTCTGGAGTCAACTGCTTATTTTTATGCATGGTGCCTTGCCAACATTAATTTCGATCGAAATTACTTTTGATACTGGCATATTGCATGTATATATGCCTGGAAAGTGTAAGTGGCATAGTGTGTATTCATTATGTATTGGTCAACATTAATTTCGATCGAATTTAATGTTGACATTTGCATATTGAACCCAAGCCAGAAAACAACCCAGAAGATTCTTCATAAAACTTCCCATTAATTTTGATCGAAATTAAGGCTGACCATATACATATTGAATGGTAGTTATATCTGGTCTGAGTAAGCGGAGATTACTTATATTCAATATGTATTGGTCAACATTAATTTTGATCAAAATTAATGAGCATTTTGATCATGAACTTTTTCAGTCAGTTAGTTGTTTCAATGCATAATGGCATGCAAACATTAATTTTGATCAAAATTAATGTTGAAATGATATAATGCTTTTTTGCATGACATGTAAAGGACGGCAAGTATTTTTAAGTATTTAAATTTACTATACATGTTGAGGGTAAATATAAAATTTACATATCCATATTAATTTCTATAAAAATTAATGTTGACCAATACATAATAAATAGTAAATATGCCTGGCTAGTGTAAGTGGCATAGCTTTTTTTCAATCTGCACTTGGCAAAATTAATTTCGATCGAAATTAAGGTTCATGATTATCATCAATTTATTCAGTCAGTTTCTTACTGTTATGCATGGTAACATGTCAACATTAATTTTAATAAAAATTGAATTTGACATGCCACCAAGCATTTTTATGTAAGATGAAAAGTAGGGCACTCTATTCTTAAGTAAACACATTACAATGAATATTGAGCATGTAAATATCATTTACACATTAATGTTGACCAATAAACATTGAACACAAGCTTTACAACTTACACACACCAGATATAACTACCATTCATTATGTATATCGTGCTCACTAATTTCGATCGAAATTAATGAGCAGTTTTATGAAGAATTTTTGGGTCGTTTGCTGGTTTGGGTTCAATAAGAAAATGTCAATATTAAATTCTATTGAAATTAATGTTGACCAATACGTAATGAATACACACTATGCCACTTACACTTTCCAGGAATAGACACCATGCAATATGCCAGTATCAAAAGTAATTTCGATCGAAATTAATGTTGGCAAGGCACCATGCATAAAAATAAGCAGTTGACTCCAGAAATTCATGATTATCATGCTCATTAATTTCGATCAAAATTAATTTTTGATACTGGCATATTTAATGGTAGCAATGCCTGGCAAGTATAAGTGGCATAGCGTGTATTCACTATGTATTGGTCAACATTAAATTTGATTGAAATTAATATGGATACATAAATGTGACATAAAGAGGTATGGACCATCAATTTGTTGAAAATACATTTTTATATCTCATACATTATTTGTTTTTCTTAAATAAAATGTTACTCTCTCTCAATATCACTTTATAAAATTTACCAAGCTGCTTTGAAAAAAACAGAATACATAAAATTCAATATAAGATAGCTATATTACACAGAAGATCACCGTTATACCTAAGTTATGATGATGTTGATGCTCTATTAATTGATTCCCGAATCTTTACCAGATCAATATCAGCTCCAACCCCAAGTGACTCACGTTCATTCACAGATAATCCTTGCAATAATGTTGCTGAATAGCAATTCTTGGGGAGGTATTTGGGAACATTGAATATACCATTTTGTGCAACTGTCCTTTCTGATGACCGTGAATATGTTTTTAATGCTGATTTTCTTTGAGCTGGTGTATGGGCTAAGTCCTTTGTCATCTTATCCATTTTTTTAAACAAATCATTGAGTTCAGGATTTCGCCATCCAGGAATAGCTCGGATAGGTGCAGTTGGGGCTGGTGCTGGGCCTTCCTCGATATCAGAGATGCACCTAGTATCATGAAAAAGCACAACAAAACCTGGCACATCACTGCAGAGATCTCTTGCTAACTTGTAGCGTGCACTAGCAATCTGAATTCCAACTAAATCAGCTTCATAATAACAAAAAGCAAAGTAAAATAAAAAACTTACCTTGGTCCAATAACATTTTACTTGTGCCCTTGCCCTCTTTTCAATCTTTTCTCTTGCTACCCTTTCCTCTTCTTGCCCAAACAACCTTATCATCTCCTTCCCCTTATTAACTACCCATTTTTCAATAACACATTGAGTGAACTGAAGATTTGACTGATCAATTGTATTCAAGGTGGTGAGCCATCTGGTACAGTGGTCGCATACTATGCTTCCCATGACTTGATTCCAAGTTGATTCTGAAAAATCACGGCAAGTCCAATCAAACGTGAATTTCTGAAAACCTTTTTCTTGCAATTCACGCTCTAAGTTTCTTTTGACAGAAAGTGGGATCGGTGCTCCTCCTTTTAGTCCTCGAGGCTCAGGTGCTGGAAAAAATTTGGGTAGTCGAATTTTGGATCGCAAGAAGGCTATAGAATTGGTTATCAGAAATTGTCGATCAGCTGCAGAATTGGCACGGTTAGAAGATTGGACTTGGGTTAGGACAGTTTGAATGGTTTTTAGTTTGAATTGGTTCCAAGCTTTCCAATTTTCAATCTCCAAAGGTGTTGGGCTGGCAGGATATTTTGTTATTTGTGTTGGTCCCCCAAGACAATACTTCAGAAAGTGGTAAATATTTCTATTTAGACTGTCCGAGCTCCTGGGAACATCATATCTTCTAACTAAGCCTCTTACAGCCCTTAACCCCCGTTCTCGCTCATGAGACTCTGCTGAATTGAGTCTGTGGTAATCACTGATACCCATAATGATTGAGGGATTCACTAACAATTCAAATAAGTTAATTAAATTTATTATTTTTCAATAAAAGAATACATAACAAATTTGACTTACCTGCTCCACTTGTGCTTGCTCCTTGGTTAGGCTGAGCAGATGATGATTGGTCTCCGAAAAATTCCCTCAATACTTCACTACCCCAATCTCTTCCTAGCTGATCAGCTTGCTGATCAGCATTTTCAGAAGCAGAAGGATGATTGGGATTAAAATTTCTCGGTTCTGAATGAGACTCTTCGCCTGGATTGGTATTAGTTGGTGGGTTAGGATTAGGTGGTACAGATTGAGATGCATCTGGAGGTGGATCAGCAGAGGGTGGTGGAGGAGTATTTCCAGTATTAGTATGTTGAGGCGGAAAACAATCAGAATCTGTTGGGTCAACAGACATCCCTTCAAAATTATCATCCATAATGAACTGTAATAAAATAAAATAAAATAAAAATAATCAGTTGTTAAAATTTATACCTATCAAAGCTAAAGTAAAAAAAGCTACTATGTATATAGTCTTGTAAACGTGTATGTTCTCTTGTCAAAAAATAAAGTGAATAATATATAGCTATCAGCTAAAGTCGGAAGGTCAAACTATTTATAGTAGATGAATGAGCAAGAAGATCATTCATTAAGTAAAAATTTTATCATTTTTCTCATTATCATGATTTTATTTCTTTCATTCTTACATTTAAGATAAAAATGACTCATTGAAAGCATGGGTTCTCTCGCAATAAAAGCAACCAAAGTAATTGTTCACTGATTTATGATAAGGTAAGTTGGATGCATTGCATTTTTTAATCGAGCATTGAATTATTTCTTTCACTATTTACAAATATCACCAATCCTACAAATTTCCCCAATCCCAAATTAACACAAAGATGTTAGTCAACAGAAAATAAATTTGATTAATTTTTTCACTCACTACTGTCTGCAGTCTAATGGCAGTGACAACCTCATCTTTGATTCCAAACATTCCTTTTTTGTGCTCGACAGTAGCTGCATGTCCAATTATTGCATCTTTCTTAATCACAATTTGAGTTGCTTTGGCTACTCTTACTAACCGATAATGCACTTGTGGGAAAAGCTCATAGGGATCCTTTGATGTTTCTTCTGGACGGAGCTCTTTGAAAGGACTTACTATTAAATATATTTGATCATTCTCTTCCTTTGATCTGAAAAGATCATCAATTTGCCCAAACTGGCTATCTTTTCCATAGTAGAATTCAATTGTTGAATTAGCAATGTGTCGATGGTAACTAGTAAACCTCTTTCCATGTATCAATATGCTTGCAACATTTTCAACTACCCAATCCCCACTTTTCTCCGATGGTGTCAAAGCCCATCTTGAAGTTTCTTTTCCCATTCGTGCCCTTACCCATTTAGTAAATAATGCCATACTTAGATGGATCCATTTGTTTTATTTATCGAGATCAATATGGATTTTTTTAGTCTCACATTGATCATTATCTTCAGCTTCACCAAGATCTAATACCCTAGACTTCCTATACCAATGTTTGAGCATTGTTAGCGGTATCTCTCCTGTGGTAAATATTAATAAATTAGCACAGCTGAGTTTTTAAATCATTGCTTACAAACATTACATACGTGGATGGTGATTGTTTGGAATTTCAGATAATACATGATTCACCCGCTCTCCAGACCAAGTAGCTGTACCTGATGGTGGACCAAGACGCTTTATCATTTCAGGATAATGTTGAGTGATATGCAGATTTGGCTTTGCATTAATATTCTTCCAACCCTCTTCAAGGCACTCACGATACTCTAACAGAAATTGATCTAGATCTTTAAGCTCATTAGTCTGTATATTTTTTAATGTCAAAAAATTGGTGATTGAGCATAATGTTACAAGTGACTTGAGAAGATAATATTCTCTTGGTTTATCAGCTGAGGAAGCAGAAGATTCAGATTCTTTAAATTTTTCAAACCAAAGGGGTATAAGTGACAAAGGGAAGTAGAGAGTATACAGCATGTGCCATTCTGCTGCCTTGAGGGATCCTGCCTTTTTAGATCCTACTGATTTTGGAACTCGTGTTAGCCAGGAAGGTCTTCTTACTTGATCAATCATCTTCCATACAACCTGTAGCTCTGCTGCTGTGATTTGTGGATTACTACTACCTTCATTTTCTTTCTCCTTACCTTTCCTTTTATTTTCTTCATCTCTAGCTGTCTCATTTGATGAGTGAGATCCTTCACTCTGTGATATGCTAATGCTTCTTTGCCTTAAGTTATACAATGAATTCCTACTGTCACTTCTGTGAGACTGTATTGAGGCCAAATCGCTATATGGAGGAATAAATTTGGAGCTGGATGACCTACTCTGGCTTCTTGATCGATTTGTTCCCAATCCTTCATTATCTAGTCCATGATGACTTGATGACTGTCTTGAACTCGTACGTCTTTGCTGCTTGTGCTGTCTCGTGTGTCCTGTATCATCATCATCATTATTTGTGGTGCTTAAGCTACTTCTACGTTTTTTCGAATGTTTGTGCAGTGAAGTATCAGAAAAGAAATCATCATCTTCTTCTCTTACATGCCAATTTTTATCCTTTTCCAGCTTTCTTTCTAGATCTTTTGCTGCATTTTGGATTTGAAAATAGCTTAGACTGTGATCTTTTAGGTTGCCAAGCATATGTGAATGCATAACATCAATTGAGCAATATTCAGTTGGACGCCAATATTTAAGGTTATTCAGCTCACTCCACCCTACCCCATGATTCTGAACAATTGATACACGCTCCCAATATGACTTAGAATTTTTCCACTTTGTTGCCCAGCACATATGATCCTCATGGTTCCATAATGAAAAATTTCCCACATTTTTTTCACTGATTTCTTCTCTAGAGATATTACAGAAAGAGCAGAAAATTCTTGCAGAGTGACTCGAAAAGTCAGCCAATTTTTGTATTGCAGGAATGTCACCTATCAAAGAGAACAATGCAACTCTTAATTTCCAGCCTTGTGGATAAAGATGCGTCTTTTCAATCAATATACCATCCCATAGAGTTTGTAGATCATTAACCAGAGGCTTTAGAAGGTGATTAAGATGTTCACTTGTGCTTTCTTTTTGGTCCAGGTATAATAGCATACAAAAAAAGATTTTCCATTTTGTATCTATCTTCTTGAGGTAGGTTCATACACACCATCATAATATTGCCTACAGACTTCTGATGACCTCCAATTCTATTACCACCAGGCCTAAACCAGTTGAAATATAAAGTAAACATTAAGTTGCCTGAAGTTATCATATATTCATAATCATTGCCACCCAGAGATGGAGTGGTAATGAAAAAGTTTTTCCAAATTGAACCATCACAAACATCCTTCATCAAATCACACTCTACACGTTCTGCCACAGGGGTTTTCTTCTCAATCAGAAGCTCAAATTTGAACAGTTTGATCTTTTCCTTAAGCCAGTCGATAAAAGAATGGTGATGAAATGTTTTAAGAGATAAGTATTTTACATGTTCTTGATGTTCCTCCATCAAATACAGCCTTTCATCACATTTAACTGCAATTTGTCCTGCTCCAAACATTTTTAAATAGCACTTTGATGATGAAAGAAACGGTTGATTGCAACATAGTATAGATGGTTGAGATTCAGAGTTATACTCATAAAGAGCAAAGCATTTAGGACAGCATGTTTTAGTGAAAAATGATTGATTGAGCTTTAATCGACTAAAAACTGTATCTATCGAGCGTGGGACCAGGCGGACAATACTATCAGAATCCAGTATTCCACTATCACCTAGAAGTTTGAGCTTCTTATTTTCTTCATCCAAAAATTGAGTACAACCTTCTTTGCTCAAATGATGAATAAGAGAAAGCTTTGCTGCCTGCCACATAATTATTTGGCTATACCGTTCGCCAAGATTTGAGTTTCTAGAGACTGTTGAAGATACTTCTGCTCCCAATAGCAACTGCCCCTATGTAATAACTCATTGAAACATCATAAAGACTTTAATTCTCACATTGAACTATAGATATACAGCTTACTGTTTCTGTGGAGCTGGAACTTCCAATGTTAAGTGGATTGTTGGAAGAAATAACCATCTGGGCCTTCCTATTTCTTTCCTCTTGATGTTTTGCATAAGAATTAGAGCTTTTGAAAGCCATACCAACTTCAAAGGACCCAGAAGAAGTTTGATACTTTCTATTGACACATCCAAGATCTTGACATTGACATACATGAAAAAATGGAGGCATTGTAATTGTGATGATTGTAGGAATAAGTTAGCTATTCGAAGTTACCGATTGAAGGTATTCCTTTTTTTGAAAGGCACTAGCTAATATAAGCTACATTTTTTTATCATAAGTATATGATGGAATATGTGTTGAAATTATTTAAGTTTAAATGTTTAATTTTTCATCAGATAAATTATATATTAATTTAAAGTTATGCAGTCTACTTTATTTGTATTCTGTATACTCTCTGCATTTGTACAACAATGCATGCATGTTTATCAGAATATTTTCTATCATAGAAAAAATTCTGTTGTACGCACAAGCATCTTTATTATTTTTCTATCAAATGCCTTCTGAGTTATATCTAACTATCCTATAATTATTTGATTTTGATAAAAATTCTTAGTTATGGACTATAAGAAAAGTAATCCATATTTTTAACATAATTATTTAAAAAATTACCCCAAAAATCAAAGTTAAACCCAAAAATAAGGTTAATATTTTGTAAAAAAACAATCACAAACATATTTCTTTCACTTTGAAAATTGGTCTGTACTAGGTAGAATTTTCTATAAAGAAAAAATCAAAAATACTCAAATAATAGATGCTACAAAAGTGTAAACCTTAAAGAATTACATAAAAGCTGAAACCTTGTATAACGTTTCATACATAAATGTGATGAAGTGACACTCTAGTCTATTTATTCAGGTTGAACAAAAATTACTCAATAGAATATGTATTACTATCATATTGGACCAAAAATAATTTTTTGGTAATTAAAAAATGAACATAGCCTCACATTTAACAAATTATTTTTGTGGAAGAATTTTTTGAAAAGAAAAAAAATCCGTTTCTTAAATGAGTCTGCTTTTATCACATAATCATTCTCTTTATTTTATACCATTCCTTTTGAGTTCAAGTTGCATATAAAAATATAATTTATGCATATTATAATTCCATAAAGTTTAAATATTTCTTATTCTTAATTTTTGTGATATTTCTCCTTAAATCAACTTTGATCATAAAGTTTTGGAGCTCAACAATTTATCCTTCCTATTTGTTTAATTTAATTGAACACTTTCTTAATCTAATTATTTATGAACCCTAGTAGCTCTTACTTTCCTCATGGAAACCTGCCCACAAACACAAGAACACTTAATAGAATTTTTAATGAGACTTTGCCTCCATTCAATTCTCACTTTTGTAGATCTATACACAATTTTTGTTGTTCACTTTTGGATATGTCACCAGAATCAAATGGATGGAAACAAAACCCTACTGAAGAGCAATTAGACATATTTTCATCATTCGACATGAATTCTTGCAACATCGCCTTCGAACTACCTCATCCAGAATCAAATTCAGCGGTTTTGGAAAAGTTTCCATCAATTATCCGTGAATCTTTTATTGAGCACCTTCGCATGTGTGGTTTCCTAGGATCAACTTTTGCTTGGAACCTAGATTGGTTTGACAAATGGAACCAGGTCTTGGCAAATATTCTCATTAAACACTGTGACAATGCCTTAAAATCCAATAATTTGATTGCATATCCAATTGACTCAACTAAATTAGCTTCTCAAATCAAATAGGAGTTCTTCACCGTTGGTTTTTAGGTCATGCTGATAGATTAAGACTTGGGAAGGATTCTCATAGCTCTCAAGAAATAATCAAAGTGAGAAAGCATAAATATAGAATAAAAAAAAAGTATGAAAATCCCTTTTTTTTCAACTGTTTTTATTTATGACCTTTATTTCAAATAACAAAGATTCTTAGAATTCAGTTAACCGAACTAAACTTCTTAAACAACTTCCACATTGTGAAACTTATCACAACCTTTTCACAAACATCAAGTGTTCTTCAGACACCGAAATAGATAATGAAGCATCGTTAAGACGTATTTTAATGCAATGGAGGTCTGAAGATTTTTCTAAAGTTGCACAATATCTTGACCAACAACACTTTGATATTCGAGATAATTCAACCTACTCTGGAAGTGTGCTAAAGGACTTGGCCTTGTACAAAAGAATCAGTTTGGTTTCAACATTATCCCCTAACCTTAATCCTTCTCATGTCCCCCGGGGTTTGCCAAACGACTGTTATTCTCCCTTATATCTTGCATCTCTAAATTCTCAACAACTCAGACTTTTAAATCCTCAAAATCCCATAAATTTACCTGCTCTCCTTGAAATTCTTTCTTCCTCTAATGTGAGTGATTGACAAACTCCCTTAATAATAGGTTTGCACACTCATACTCCTCATTTCCACTGTTTGGGACACTTAGCCTTGAAAACAAAAACATAATTTTAATGATTACTATTATCATTAAAATTTATAGAAATGAAATTTGGCTTACATTGTTAGCTCCATTTTTTTCCTTTGAATCTTATACATGCTGAATTCTATACTTCCTTCTACAAAATAATTCAAAACAATTACTTCATTTTGCTGCCCCATTCTATACAGCCGATCAACAGCCTGTTGCTCAACTGCTGGATTCCAATTTGGCTCCTATTTCAACATTGAACATATTAAAAATTTAATATTTTTGTTCTTAATATGAAATAAAAGACATTGAGCTCACTATTATATATACATTTTGAGCACACCTGAGATCTATACCCACTCCTGCAGCCTGAATCGTTCCAACCAAAACTTGGCAATTTTTATTAAAATGGAATTCATGCATATTTTTGTCTCGCTTTGTCCTGCTGAGTTCACCCGTAAGCTGGGTATACCTAATATTGTGGTCATCTAAAGCCATTTTTATTCTATTTTGAAATATTAGAAAATTGTTTTTAATAAGCCAACACAATTTTGTAAAACAATTCATTATAGAATCACTTACATCTGCAAAAAGTCTGCAAAGTTGGAGAATATAACAGCTTTTGGAAAATTTATACCCCTTTCACCAGACAAAAAGTTTTATAAGTGGCCTATAAGATGACAAATCTTTGCGGAATGCTGCCAGGTGAAATCAAAAGTTGGAGCTTCATCCAGATTTTCGTAGATTGGATGGTTGCAGAATTTTCTTAAAATCATCAGCTCTCTTAGAAACTCAGATGAGTCCCAAGGGATTTCAGTGCTTCTGGAGGGCCCATATCGCTCAGTGAATCCTTCTTGAAGCACATCAAGTTTAGACCTCCATGGATCTGCTAATTGAACCAATATCCCCCTTTGAATCTTTTTTGGAAGAGACAAAATTGCATCCTTTGTTCTACGTAGGCTTATGACTTTCATTAAGTGATTGATTGATTTAATAGAATTAGCCTTTCCTTTTTGCAAACCTGGAAAAAGGAAATTCTTCCATAACCAGTCTTCTTGCCACTTTTCGATTCTAAGAAAAAATATGAGACTTTGAAGGTCAGTGGGCCAGTTCTGAAGTGGAGTTCCAGTCAAGCATAGTCGGTGTTGAGATTCCAAGTCAAATATTGTTTGAGCCCTTTGCGAGTAAGGATTTTTAATGTAACTAAAAGAATATTTATAAAAATTGATTATAAAAATTAAGTTTTAAGTTTTAGATATAGAAATGGGCACTAACTGAGCTTCATCTAAAACAACTCTATACCAAAAGAGCATTTGAGTCACCGGTATCTTTTTTTGGCTTTGATTTTTTGACATCGTTGGGCTAGCTATTTCATAGGTTGTTAAAACAATACCAGTGTCCTGTAGCTCATTGACATTAGTATTTTGACAATCCTTCCCATAAAGAACCTTGAAAGGAAGCGCATTATCTTCAAAGTGCACACTTATTTCATTGATCCAATTCGATAGTGTTGCCAGGGGGCATATAATCAGTGTGGCTGAACTCCGATTAATACCTTCTTGATTTTCTGATACCTGGAATTGTCTTGCTTCACCTTGAGTTGCACTTATAAGAGAAAGAGTTGAAAGTGTCTTTCCCAAACCCATATCATCAGCAAGTATTGACCCGTTTCCTTCAGGCGTTAATTGATTGTTAGGAAACTGATCTTTATAGTCATCGAATCCAGTTCTAAGCCAATGGTTGTCCTGGTGCCTCCACATGATATCCAACTTTTCCTTTAACATTCGTTCATTGTCAATCATAAAATTTATTGCTTGAAGTTGATGTGTTTTGAGAACTGTTTTGATTCCTCAGATAAGTTGATCAGCTTTCCAATCTTGAGTACTCTGAGATATTTGGAAAGAGCCTTCAAAAATTACATGCGGGATATTAAAAAAGATAGTGGAGTCGTAGTTCAGGATTGGACATAAATCAATTTGAGCAGAAGAAAATGCTTCTTTAGCAAGACTTATTAGTGTACTTGAAGAAAAGAGGCATCCCCAAAGTTGATACTGATTACCAAAAACTGGAACCAAGTAAGCATGAAAATAGAAAGGCTTCATAGGATTCAAGGCACTTCTTTGGCTTAAATGGTGAGATCCAGAGCCAATGTCACCCAATAGTGGTCCAATGTGCTGACTCTGCACTTGAGAAAGATTACCGACAAGGGTTGGTTTTCTTTCTTCAAATAGTCCAAAAATATGAACATTCGAATGGCCTCGCTATAAAATCGTGGGGGTCGGTGAGTTTTGAAATCTTGAAATTACATTCATATAAATTTGATCGATTGTTATTGAGAACTGTCCAACACATCTGAGACTTGACATATTAAGTAAGAATAGTATCTGAAGATAGTGGTTGTTAAAAGATGAATTGAAGCAAAAAATGAATAATCAGTTTTGAATAAAACAACAAAATAACTTTTTAGCATATGCTATGCTAAGCTCATAATTCTTTCACATGTATTATTATTATCTTTTTAATAAATATTGGAAGTAAATCAATGATAACTGAAATGAATAATATGGCTTAAAAATAAATCTTGAGCCTATAGAGTAAATTTTGGTTTGTGGAGGAAGAAAAATTTTCTCAATAAAAATGTGCTTTATTGTTACATTATAATCACAAAATAGAATAATTTCACTCTTATTACACTTATTTATGTTTCTGTCTAATAGTAAATTGCTTTAGATGTCAGTTCAAAATCCAAATTAAAACTACTACCTAGAACGATGTCTTGATACTAACATACTTTTTGTAAGTCTTTGGACAGACACTTATGGTGATCTCAATAATATTAAAATTGATTTGAATTGTATGTTTTATCAAATATCTATGTAGTCTAGTGTAATAATTGAGATACTACAGTTTAACCTTCTGTTACCAACTTGGCAAGAAAATATATGTAGATATTCTTAGAACGAATATCAAATTTTGCTTTCCACAAGATGGGAAAGTGAATATTATGATATGTTAAGTGATATGTTCAAGCTTTGCTCAATCTGTGCTCAGCTCAAAATCAAAGTAATCACCAAGCTCCAAGAAACCTGTGATTGAGTTTGGTTGAACCTAGGTCTAACTGATTACCAAATCTTTGTCCAATTAATTTAAATCTGGTTTCACAATGAACTCCCAACAGCCTTCCAACAGCTTTCCAACCACTTCCCAACATTTTTAAATGAGGGGTATTGCTAGCAATACCCCCCCAAATTTTCTGTGGTGGGTAAATAAGAGAGAATCATTTGATAAATCATTAATTGAGAAAGAACATAGTGGTATAAGTTCTGAGAGTCACAAATCAGTAAAGGATGAGATAAATGATCATCTGTCAAAGGTAAGTGAATTACTTAATATTACTCAGGTTAAGGAAGTAAAAACTAACCAGAAAAACTGGTCTAAATTAGATCAGTACCCTACCTTTGATGGGGATTCAAAATCTGATTGGCAACAATTCATACAAAGAATTGATAATTTGAAGGTTTCATACAAGTTACCTGATGAAGAAATTACATCAAAACTTATATCTTTATTTACAGATGTGGCCTTATTATGGTTTGAATCTGTATTGAGTGAGGGGATTAATTACTCTTGGAGTGAATGGAAGGCACGAATTGAAAGACAATTTGGTGGTCCGAAATTCAGAATCACTCAACAAAGATTGTATGAAAAATCAAGATATACTCCAAGTAATGGAGAAAAACCAATGGTCTTTTTAATGGGTTTGATAAAAATCATGAAAGCCATGGATCCAAAAATGGATTTTGATGTGTGGAAAGAAAAAATAATATATAAATTGCCAATATCAGTCAGAGACATTTTTGTAGCTAGAACTGAAACCATTAGAGATACTTCTGGTTTTATCAATATATGCAATGAAATATTATTAAACCACAGATATGAGACAAGGTACAACACTTATAAGCAAAATATTGAGATAGTAAAACCTACTACAAGTAAGTTACCAGTAGAAAGGAAAAAACCTATTGCTCCTCTTGTTCCAAAGAAACAAGAAAGTAACACTTGCTATAAATGTAATGAACCTTGGGTTAAAGGTCATTCCTGTATGAAAAGAATAAATGTTATTGAAAACTCACAAGATTCTGAACCCAGTAATCATGAAGATGAAAAGGATGAGTCTAGTGAGGATTCTAAAAGTAACATTTCTTACAGTGATGAATAGAATGAAGTATTGGTATTAGAACAGGATATTATGTTCCTGAATGATACAATATCTTCCAATGATACATATTTAACTTCCATTGAGGAAGCTGAAATAATTAAAGATGTAGATCATTATACTTACAAAATCAAACCTATTAGAGCACCTGTTATAATATGTGGAAAAGAAATGAATGTCATTATTGACACTGGGGCTTCTGGTAGTGTAGTTTCTGTTAATACATTAATGAAACTGGATAGTAAGTAGGAAGAAAAACTAGAACCTGTACAGAAAAAGAGCTGGAGAGGTTTTGGTTCAGTATTAAGTCCAATTGGAAAATACAAAACTGCTGTTTTCTTCAAATATCATCATGGATTTGTAAGAGCAGTATGTGATTTTGTAGTCATGGATAATATTAATTGTAGTGATTGGTTTATCATTGGCAATGACTTATTGAACAAATTTGGTATTAAACTAGATCCTGCAAATAGTTGCTTCACCATTGGAGTAAATGGGAAGAGAAAATTCAAGATTTTTTCTGAAAATTCTGTTTATACCATTGCTCCAAAGGAAGAACAACAAAGTGGAAGGCCCACTTCTGAGATGCTTGAGTTGGAAAATGAAATCCAAAAAGCCTCATTTAGTCCTCAACTCTAAAATATTGAAGTAGACAATATATTGAGATTGATAAAATCTTATCCTAGGGCATTTTCACATGGTTCAAATGAGCTAGGATTGGTCAAAGACCATGAAATGAAAATATCTTTAAGTTGTGACCTGGATAATATTCCTGGCAGCTTAAAAAAGAAACCTTGCCCAGCTTCTCCTGCAAAAAGGAAAGACATTGAAGACAACATTAAAATGTTGTTGGAAATGGGTATTGTTGAGAAAGTAGACACAACTCCTAAATATTGTGTAATATCACCAGTTTTAATCTCTTATGAAAAAGATAAGGCAAGGTTATGTGGTGATTATAGAGCTCTAAATACATTCACAGTGGATGATATTTACCCTCTTCCCATGATAGCTTCTATCCATGCTACCTTACAAGGAGCTAAATATATTTCATGTCTGGATGGAAACAAAGGTTACCACCAGATCCCAGTAGAAAAGAGTTCTCAGAATTACTTACTAATCACCACACATATGGGGATATATAAGTATGTGAGAATGCCTTTTGAACCTAAAAATGTCCCTTCAGTCTTCCAAAAATTGATGGATAGTGTTTTTCATCAGGAAATGGTTGAAGGATGGCTATTAGTGTATATTGATGACATCATAGTGTTTTCAAAAACATATGATGAGCATTTAAATCACCTGAAAAGAGTATTTCAAAAGATAGATGAAATTAACATGACAATAGCATTGAAAAAATGTAAGTTTGGATTTCAATCCTTGAAAGTACTTGGACATGTTGTATCTGGCTTACAAATTTGTGTGGATCAGAACAAGGTGGCAGCAATAAAAAATATTGATATACCTAAAAATGTAAAAGATATACAAAGCTTTCTGGGTATGTGCGGATATTATAGACAGTATATCAAGAAATACCAAACAATTGCAGCCCCTTTGACAACATTAACCAGGAAGAATGAAGCTTTCATTTGGAATAATGAAAGACAACTGGCCTTTGATAAATTAAAGGAATATTTAATGTCAGCTCCAATCTTGGGACTGCCAGATTTTAGCCTCCCTTTTATCTTGTATACTGATGCAAGCTTTACAGGGTTAGGTGCTGCTTTACAGCAGAAGCAGATAATTGGTGGTAAATTATCTGAAGTAGTTATCTGTTATATATCCAGAACCTTAAGGAAAACTGAATTAAGGTATGGTGCTACACAACTGGAATGTTTAGCCGTTGTGTGGGCCTTGGAAAAACTTCATTATTATCTGGAAGACCAGAAGTTTGAGTTAATAACAGATTGCAGTGAAGTGAAATCATTACTAAACATGAAAACACCTAATAGACACATGTTTAGATGTCAACTAGCTGTACAAGAGTACAGAGGAAGAATGACAATCACTCATAGAGCAGGTACATTGCATTCTAATGTGGATTTGTTATCTAGAAGCCCTTTGCCAAATGATACTGACAACCCAGCTTATGTGCCTGAGAATGAGGTAATACATATATATGGGATTTATATAGTGGATTTAGAAGATGAGTTTATGCAAATAATATTAGATAATTATTCATCTGATAAAGACTTGTCTCAACAAATGCCTCAATGAGTGCATTAATAAAAACTTTACCTCCAAAGTATAAGAATGCGTTGGAAAAAGGTAAATTTTCAATTGAAGATGGATACATATATTACAGAAAAAAGCTAAGTAATGTAATAGTTATACCTCCATTTATGAAAGAGTTAATGTTAAGTACTTGTCATGATGATATCTTAGCTGGTCATTTTGATTACAATAAAACATTAACTAGAGTTAAAAACACAGCCTGGTGGATAAACATGAAGGATGATGTACAAAAATACATTGACACATGTGACTCTTGCCAAAAATCTAAAGGATTGACAGGTAAGAGAGCTGGGTTGTTACAACAAATAGAGCAACCAAAAGCTCCATGGGAAATTATAAACATGGACTTTTTACTGGTTTGCCATTAGCAGGAAAAGAAATTTTCAATTCTTGCTGGGTAATAGTGGATAGACTTACAAAAATGTGTAAATTTATTCCAACCCATAAAGAGGTATCTGCAAAAGACTTGGCCTTAATTTGGTGGACTCAAATGATGAACACTTCTGGGTTCCCCAAAGCCATTATATCTGACAGAGACTCTAAATTTACTTCAGAATTCTGGACATCCTTAATGGAGGTTTCAGGGTGTCAGTTGAAATTGTCTACAGCACACCATCCACAGACTGATGGCCTGGATGAGAGAATGATACAGACTCTGGAGGACATGATAAGAAGATATTGTGCCTTTGGTTTAGAATACAAAGACAATGAGAAATTCACACATGACTGGGTAACTTTAATTCCTGGCTTATAATTTGCTTATAATAGCACAACTCATTCTGTAACAGAGAGAAAACCTTTTGAGCTCTGGCTGGGGTATGTTCCAAATACACCAGTGAATCTTTTAAATAAATTGCCAAGGTTGGACATACACCCTGGTACCAAATCTTTTATTCATATGCAACAAATGTGTAGAAAGCATGCAGAAGAATGTATACAAAAAGCATTTGAATATGAAAAGAAAAGGTGGGACAAATCTCATAAAGAATTTGAATTCAAAAAGGGAGATGAAGTCCTCATATCAACACTACATTTTAACTTACAAGGTAATGTTAAATTAAAGGATCCCTTTGTAGGACCTTTTTTAGTAAACCAAATGGTTGGCAATAATGCAGTGGAAGTCATATTATATGCTCCATATGATAGGAAACATCCAGTTTTCCCTATCTCATTATTAAAACCTTACCATGCAAATGATCCTGACTTATTTCCAAAAAGAAGGGGAAGGCCTAAAAAGCAACCTGAAGAAATTGTGGAAAAAGCAGAGATTGAAAAAATACTCAAGAAAAGAATCCTTACTAAAGAAAAAGGAACTGAGTATTTACTAAGATTTAAAGGGAAATCAAATGAATTTGATAAATGGATACCTGAAAAAGAAATTTCTAATTTATCCACCCTTCTTAAAAAATTTAAACAGAAATAAATTTCTGTTCAACCAGCTGAGGGGTTAAAAACCAGTACTCATAATATTTTATTATGTTTTATTTCTTTAGAGTTTAATCTTTAATGCTACAGAATTATTCTGAATACCTAAAAATTACAAATAAATAAATAAAATGTATAACTTATCATTTTTTTAATTGTTTTTTTTGGGTGGGCGAGTGTCAGCCTGTATATCCCCAGGACTGAGTAAAAAGTGCTTATAAGTTATGTTAAACACATGAACTATACATGGGAACAATAAATGAGAGTACACAAACAGTATACATAAGTAAAATTATGATAATACACATAAAATGCCATTATAACACCTTATATACACGCATATATCCACCTTTTATAAGTCTTATGTACTTAATATTAAGTTGTAATATGTTAGGGTAATCTTAAGAACCTTAAGTATAAGGCTACATAATTTTTAAGTACACTTAAAGCTGTTATATTCATTGTTTTACACAAAAAACAAGAAATGGGCTTTATTTCACTTAAAAGTTGACTATATGCGCTATAAAATTGAGAATATCAAAATTGTGCTTTGACAGATCAATTGAGCTCATTTAGAACTATTGATTTGGCTAGTTAAATGCATAAAAATAACAATTTTCAAATTTGGTGTTTTTTATGCCAGAAGTAGCTTCTGTGTACTGGCTACATACTGCCTGCTTTTTTCCCGTGTGAATAGCTTCATTTTTAGCAAAGTTAGATTTTTCACACTATAATTACCCCACATTCTACGCCCACTGTGGGGAAACACACTAAAATAGGCGACAGGCGCTTATTTAGTGTCCTAGCTTAATTAATAATGCATTGACCTTGTTTATATGCACTAATTTCATTAATAACCTCACTCTTGGCACTTTATTTCATCACCACGCTTAAATTCACCTAATTTTAGTCAAGGATTTACCTGTGCAAGCGCCTGCCAAGGACTGCATGTAGTTACCCCACATCTCACACTCTTTTTTAAGTTTTTGGGTGGTTTCTCAGGAAATTTTGGTTATTTTTGAATGGGAATTTCACGTAGTATAATGTCAGGATTAACCCCATTATTTCTACAGTGAATCCTCCTTATTATTAAGCTATAATTAAACTTAAAAATTCTCCTTTAACCTTGTTATAATATTGTTTTCCACGCATATACTCTCTTTTTGTCTTTTCTTTAATTTTGATGGATCTCCCTTATTATTAATAGGATTTTAGTGGTTTTTGTTTGTTTAATTATGTTATTGGTCACTAGGGCGTTGATGGAAAGGTCAATTACTTTTTTGAAGGCGTCATTAACATTGTATTGGATGGTACTTCAAGGTGTATATTGGGGAACTTAGTGGGTATAAAAGGAGGGGGTTTTTGGTCTTGTTTTCTACATTCAATTTATCATTTTTTACAATTACAATTACAATATAACCAATACAATTTATCTTACATTTCATTAGTACTTTAGAGAGTCTTTGAATAGTATTTTAAATATATTACATCTATTTTTCTGCACAACAATAAGCCTTGTAATACCAGTTATAATAAGTGAGAGTAAATTACTGAGTCTTATAATTAATTTTATTTCATTACTTGATTGTCTTACACCATTATATTCATTTGGGACCTTTTGTAAATCTTCTAGACACTAGACCAGCAAGCTATTCACGGCTCTGGACTTGGACTAAGCCTGAAAATTTTATTAGTCTTCACCTGAGGGGTATTCACCAAATCATTTATAAATAAGTGGTAGAACCATTAATGTCAGTACAGTCTAGTATATAAGTATGATATAATAGTGTTATTTTATGGTCCTACTACTTATTAATAAATGATTTAGTGATTAAACCTCAGGGGAAGACTAATAGAATAGTTATACTCAAATTAAACTCACAATACTTGGATTTAAATGCGTGCTAGTGGTGGAAAATAGAAGAATAAAATATAGTTATAGCTATTATAAAGATAATATCAATTTATAAGGGCTTTATAATATATTTCTAAATGTTAATAATTGTAGTGTAGTGTTTATTTGAAGTGTAGTAATTGAATGATGATTATAAACCGTCAAAATCCCTCCTTACTTATACCCAAATCCACTGGAGTGCACAGACCTTCAATCCAGATGATGTCACTGCTATCCCCGGCAATTACAGCACTGTGAGGGCCCATCACCTCCCCATGGCGTCCACTTCAAGCAGTTTCAACACCCAGACCTCCAGTAAGGACCCTCCATCACTATTAATAATAACACAGAGTCATACCATAAATAGAAATCCCAGATAAAAGCGGATACCATAAAGAAACAGGTAAAATAAAAGATCAAAAAGAGATTTAATGAAACTAAAAGCATATAAAGGAAACAAATAAAATGTCCAAGCCCCCAATAACATCCCCAAGCATCCATATTAACCCAAAAACATATTTCCAACCCATAAATCCGTGAATAACCCTCCAAGGAAGTAATTTTAGTTGTCCACACTGGGTGTATGCGCCTGATATAGGTGTCTATGCTTCTGTAGGCGTTGTGAGTCCACTGATTTCGTCCATATGACCTAAAATAAGCAGAAAAACAAAGGTTATAGGCTATTAAGGGGCTAAAACCCACTTATATACCTAAATATACATAATATACTGCATATTTCACTGAATATGAGATTTATGTATACATATAAGCTTATGTATGTCAATAATTACTTCATATCACTTAAGATAAGTATATTATGACTCCATTAACACCTTAATAAGTATTATTAGGCCATGGATAAGCTATTTAAACTATTATAAATTATATAATATAATAATAATTATATATATATATAATAAAATAATATATATTATTATTTTAACCTTATTTTTAAGATATAAGCTTAATCTAATTAAGGTTATCTTATTTTAAGCATAAGAAATACTCAGTCCTAAGGATATTTAGGCTGACAATTAATATTTACTATTAAATCACACTTAGATACTAGCATATGCTGAAAGTCTTTTATTTTTCCTGTAGTATAAGTTAAATGTTTCAATTGGTCATGCATCTTGTCAATTGTGAAATGTTGATTATACTTTTCAAATAAAGAATCCTTCAATTTCTCCTAAGGAAGAGAGATTTTTCCATTTTTATCTAAAATTTAAAAGTAGAAGCTTCTTGCATTACCAACCTAATAACTAAGATCCAGGGTAAACCATTTTTCAACTGAAATTGATCTAGTTTGAAGAATTCTTTCAAACCCAATAATCCAGCTTTTATTATTATCCCCATATCCTTTAAATTTCTGAGGTTTCAGTTGGAAGGACACCTCCTTCTCCTGAGAAAAACCATTGTGTTGGTGGACAGCTCAAAGATAGCTTATTTCTTCAATTTTTCTTGCCAATCATTCCCCAAAGTATGAGATTTGTTGACCTAATTGCCTCAAATCAGGGTTTTCAGAAATTTCTAAAACATCTTAAGTTGTAATGTTAAGGTACCTATCAGTATCTAGTAATCCAACTAGATAAACAAATTTTACTAACCTTCCAAGTAATAATAAGTTTGACCAAAGTTTTTACCTAGGATAAATATTTGAAGAGAGTCTGAAAATTTAGTAGATTACTAATTTTTAAATTTATATATATAAAAGACTCTAATCTCCAAACAAGATAATAATATTAATGGTTAGAAGAAATTTAACACTTGTAAGTCTAGTTTTTGTTAATCTGTAATTATAAAACTAAATACTCACAAATACATATTTGTGATTCTAGAAAGTTCTTCTGTTTGTCGCAGAAGTAAACTACGAGGACAAAAGTGGGATCTTGTCCTTTACAATTCAAATGGGGGGCAGTATTTATGGGCGCAAGAAGTCATTATACTAATACAAGGTTAATCCAAAAAATTAACTATGAAATATATTGATGTTTTTATGGATTTAGTAATTATTAGAATTATAGTATTAGTGAATAAGAAAATACCCAAGTATTATTATGAAATAGGAAATTATTAGTGGAGAAGAAATCAGCCTATAAAAGGAATATGTAGATAACTAGGTGTTATCATTAACTGAGTAATTATACTATTACATTATAAGAGGCAGTATGAAAGAAGAGATGGAAAAGGAAAAAAGGGTATGAAAAAGGCTACACTTCAGACAGATACAATTTCACTAACTCTCATCATATGGTGATTATCAATTACAAGTTGTTGTCAACTTGTTTAGTAACTGGTGCACTAACACTCTGTTATATCTAAAAGGTGGATACTTATACTTTTCTCTATAATGCAATTAATCAACTCTTTACAAAAAATTTCTTACTGAAATTTTTCCACTTGTCCAATTATTTCTCCCTACTTTTACCTCAATCACCCTATCAGATACCAAACCATGAAATATACAACTCAATATGGATAATCACTGGGACAGGTACTGTTTATCCATATAGCTACTACATGATACAATTTCACTAAGTCATATCATTAGATGATTATCCATTACAAGTTGTTGTTAGTGTGTTTAGTAACTGGCACACTAACTCTCTTTTATATGTAAAAGGTGAATACTTATACTTTTCTCTATAATGCAATTAATCCAATCTTCACAACATATTCCTTACTGGTGTGTTTCCACTGGTCCAATTATTTCTCTATATTTGTACCTCAATCACCCTACCATATACCGAACCGTGACATATAAAACTCAATACGGATAATCACCTGTCCCGGTGATTATCAATTACAAGTTGTTGTAAGGATTTTTAGTTACTGGTACACTAACACTCTGTTTTATCTAAAAGGTTGGATCAACAATAAGGCATACAAATGTAGAAGAAAAATCAGGGCACACCAACAGTGTTTGCTAGCTTTAAATCAACTAATTTTCAAGTTGAAAACAAGCTAACTGAAAGGAACCTTTACAATATAAAATAAAATTCTATTAGTGAATGCTCCAACCACTCAATGAATAGATGATCTCTGCCCATAATACCTTTACAATATAAAATAACGTTTTATTAGTGAATGCTCCAACCACTCAATGAATAGATGATCTCTGCCGATAATACCTATAAAGGTAAAATAATATTTGATGAGTGAAATAAACAGAGATCTGCATTTCTAAAATATAGTATTAACCTTTACAATATAAAATAATGTTCTATTAGTGAATGCTCCAACCACTCAACAAATAGATGATCTCTGCCAATAATACCTAATATAATATAAATATAAGGAAACATTAACATAATACTAATGAATAGAAAACTAATATCCAACATATAAATGTAAAATAATAATTGGTGAGCAAAATAAACAGAGATGAAAAAGAAAGACTAATCCATCCCTACATATAAATACTATTAACTTTTGCCCATTGCTATTTTGGATATGATTGAATAGCACAGCGGAGACCAATTTGAAATGGTGGAAAACAAAAATAGATAAATGTTTGATATGTTAAATCTAGATATAACGTGATGCACACGACATGTAGAAATAAAAAAACGTAGAAATAAGAAGAACATAGATGTAACTAATTATTTTCACACCCCTCCTTGCTATCAATCCTATCCAACAAACCAATTTTCTTTGTGAATTTTGTAAATTTTTCTTTACTCAATGATTTGGTAAAAATATCTGCAACCATATCTGTAGTAGGAATGTAGCCAAGATCAATCTTTCCGTTCATGATTTGTTCTCTGATCCAATGAAGTTGTATTTCAATATGCTTTGTTCTTGCATGGAAAACAGTATTTTTGCAAAGTGCAATACTTCCTTGGTTATCTCAATATAATTTTGAGGAAGATTTACGATCATAACCCAAATCAATAAGTAAATTTTGCATCCATATCGCTTCTTGACCAGCATCAACCGTAGCTTTACTTTTGGCTTCAGAAGTACTTAGTGCAACAGTAGGTTTCTTTTTACAACGCCAGCTTACTGCCGTTCCATTAATGGTAAAAACATATCCTGTTTTTGATCGTCGTGTTTCTTGAAAACCAGCCCAGTCTGCATCAGCAAAACCATCTGGCATTGAGTGACTTAAATTTCCATCATTCTTGAACACATCAAAACTTTTAAAATTTAAAGAAACATTGATTGTTCCTTTGAGATATCGTAGTACTCTTTTGAATGCTATCCAATGTTTAATTCCAGGTGCATTTAAATTTTGAGCTAATTGGCTGTTTGAAAAAGCAATATCTGGTCGTGTAGCTTGAGAAATGTAATTTAATTGTCCTATAGCTCTTTGATAATTAATGTTTAATTTTAAAAATGCTTCAATTTCATCTTGAGTAGCCTTTTCAAGTTGAGTATTCATCATCTTTGGTGTTGAAATTGGTTTACAATCAATCATTTCATAGGATTCAAGCAGATCTTTAATCTCTTGATCATGACATAAAGATAAGGTTTTAGTTTTTCAATTTCTTTCAACTCGCATGCCAAGAATAAATTTAGCGTCTCCTAAATCATCCATCTCAAAATGAACTTTGATTGCTTCTTTAAACCAAGATATGTCCTTACAAAAAATTGAAAGATCATCAACATGTACGTGAACATAACATGGGTTATCTTGACTTACATGAATAAAAAGGCAAGGGTCTGCTGAAGAAGGATAGAAATTGATTGAATAGAAGAAATTAAGTAATTTGTTATACCAGCGTCATGAAGCTTGCTTTAAACCGTATAGGGATTGTTTAAGTAATAAAACAGGATCTTTGAAATTGCCGGGCTTTTTCATGCCAAGAGGAAAATTCATGAATACTTCTTCATCTGGCTTTCCATGAAGAAAGGCACCTTTCACGTCCATTTGAGCTAATTCCCAATCCTAACTATTAGCTATGCTGATCAAAACTTGAAGTGTCATCAAACGTCCAGTTGGTGCAAATGTTTCGAAATAATTGACACCTGCTTTTTAAGAACAACCCCTGGCACACAATCTTGCTTTATACTTATTAACATTTCCGTCTGCATCACGCTTGATTTTGAACACCCATACAGAACCTATAACTGGTATATTTTTTGGTTTTTCGATTACTTCCCACACTTTCTGTTCTTCAATCATTTTAAGTTCCTTATTAATCGCTACAATCCAGCTATCAGAATTGGAACAATTGATTGCTTCAAAGTAAGTAAGTGGATCAGAGAAGGCCGAATTGGATGTGAGATCATGTAAAGAATGTGATAACAAATTTGTTGTATAGAAGAGATATTGATTGATTAAAGTACTTGTGTTGAGTACTCGCCAACTACCCGTTCTTGTACCTTCTATGATATTACTTTCATCAATATTTGAGCTAATATACTTTTCTGCTTTATCAGAAGACAGTTTGTATTCCCAGAATCTTGAAGATTTTGATGAAGAAACATTATCGTTTGGTGCAAAATCATCATGATCTGAATTTTGTTCATTAAAAGTTGTTAAGGGTGAATCTTCTGATGGAATAGTTAGTGAGTCAGGAAATTCTAAATTATCTGTGAATAATTCAGTTAATGGAGGGGTATGCAAATTTTTAGAGCTTAAAGGAAAATTTGATTCATCAAATATAACACTATGCGAATAGAAAATTTTCATGCTGTCAAGTCTTAATAATCTATATGAAGTTGTGTCTTTGGAGTAGCCAAGAAAACAACATTTTATCGAATTTGGTGCAAACTTTCCTTTTCTTAGACTTTTATTAAGCAGGGCATAAGCAGTGCAGCCAAAAGTTTGCATATGTTTGAGATTGGGTTTTTTATTAAATCTTTTTTGTAAGGGGTTAAGAAATCGATTGAAGCGCATGGGAGCCGATTTTCAATGTAGACTGCAGTATTTATTGCTTCACCCCAGAATTCAGTTGGCATGTTTGCATTAATTAATAATGATTTAGCGATTTCTGTCGTGATTTGATTGTCCCGTTCCAAAATCGGATTTTGTTGAGGAGTATATGGCGATGTAGTGATTATTTTGAAGCCTTCTTTTGAACTTAGATCAAAGAAGTTTTTATTAATAAACTCTGTTCCATTATCACAAACTAAATTTGCAATCTTTTTCAAAGTTATATTTTCAATTTGAGTTTTAAATTTCAAAAACACATCAAAAGTATCAGACTTGTTGCTTATAATAAATACAAAGCGATATGACGTATAAGAATTGGTCAATTTGAAGTAATATTGATGAAGGATTAATCATGCCACTCAAATCACAATGTAAATATTCAAGAAAGTGGTTCCCTCGAGGTAAAGTTCCAGGAAAAGAGTGAGTATGATGCTTTGCATTCACGCAGGGCTCACAAACATCTAAATCATGAATCAATTTGAATCCCAAACTATCCTCCAGTTTGTTGAGATAATTAACATTTGAGTGACCTAATCTATAATGCCACAGTGATTGAGAGATAGAAGATAAAAAGGACTTGAAAGAAACATTGAAAGACTCACCGAACTTTGCATTAAGAACAACGAGACCTTCTAATGGATCCCAATGCCCATCAAGGATAGTTTCATCATCTTTAAATATGATAACTGTGCCATCAGGAGTAGTTATTTGAATGCATCCTAGTTTGATGAATGGTCCAATACCAATAAGATTTTGGTTGATATGAGGGACGTGAAGACAGTTTGTTAAGGTGATAACTTCTCTAGGAGTGATAAGGTTAACAGAACCAGCTCCTTGACTGTGAATAATTGTTCCATTTCCAAGTTTAATCGGTTTTTGACAAGTACAATAATTTTTGAAATGTTGACAATTTCTGAACATGTGGACTGTAGCTCCACTATCAAAAATGATTAAATTACCAATAGAACCAACACCAGATGAAGCTTTGAAAATCTTAGCAGGTCCATAACTAATATTAGCGTGAATCTCGGGTTCAGATGTGGCACGTGATTACTTCTTTTCTGGATGAAGTTTGAAACAATTCTCCTCACTATGCTTCGTTTTTGGGTTATGTTTGCCATTGCGACAAACAGGCCACTTTGGTTTATTGGCACTTTTAGTGTTTGAAGTTAATGCTGAATTTTCACTAATGTCTGAGTCTACCTCAATGGCTAATCTAGCAAGACAAGATAATAGATTGTGAACAGACAGATTTTGATGAGAAACTTCGGAGGAGTGCAAAATAAGTGCCTTATAAGTTTGATAAGAATCAGGCAAAAAGCGTAAAATTCAATGTGCCTCAAGTTCACCTTCAACTGATACTCTGACGGCTCCAAGCTCATTGATTCAAGTTCTCAATTCATTAACAAAAATTTTAAGACCCTTATCATGGCATTTGACATTGTGATATCAAGAGAATATAGATGCTTGATTTGATGCATCATTGGCAGCATACTGAGTACTTAATTTTGACCAAATTTGCCATGGTTTTTCCATGTCTTCTTTGGTAAAAAATGCAGCAAGATTTCCGGCATCAATCTTTGAAATTATAATATCAGTTGCTTTACCAATTTTGGATTGGAATTCATCTTTAACAGCTTGAGAGGCAGTATCGGCAGGCTGCGATTCCTTTCCAAGAACTAAAGATTTTAGTTTATGGCAGGTGAGATGCGCAAGCATTCTAATTTGCCATTCGTGGAAATTATCGGAGGATAAGATTGGAATATTACGAGAAGAATCATTTGAGGTTTCTGAAGTCTCCATGTTGAGGGATAAATTTTGTAAAGGTTGTATGGTTTCTGCTGAAGTTCCTGAAGTGGAATCTGGAGGTGTCGGTGATGAGAAATTGAAGCTATTGTTTGATGACATTCAATAAAGGCCTGGGCCCATAACCTGAAAGGAACCTTTACAATATAAAATAATGTTCTATTAGTGAACGCTCCAACCACTCAACAAATAGATGATCTCTGCCGATAATACCTATAAAGGTAAAATAATAATTGATGAGTGGAATAAACAGAGATCTGCATTTCTAAAATATAGTATTAAACTTTACAATATAAAATAATGTTCTATTAGTGAACACTCCAACCACTCAACGAATAGATGATCTCTGTCAATAATACCTAATATAATATAAATATAAGGAAACATTAACATAATACTAATGAATAGAAAAATAATATCCAGCCTATAAAGGTAAAATAATAATTGATGAGCGAAATAAACAGAGATGAAAAAGAAAGAGTAATCCATCCCTACATATAAATACTATTAACTTTCGCCCATTGCTATTTTGGATATGATTGAATAGCACAGCAGAGACCAATTTGAAATGGTGGAAAACAAAAATAGATATATGCGTGATATGTAGAATCTAGATATAACGTGATGCACACGACATGTAGAAATAACAAAACGTAGAAATAAGAAGAACATAGATGTAACTAATTATTTTCACACTAACTGCATCCATCTACTAACTTAAAGGGTTTTCAAGAAAATATGAATTTTTTCTATGTTTACCCAAGTGAGGTGCTTTAGCTCGACGCTTTCACATGCTCTTACTAATTGAATGCTTTATTTTATTTAAAAAGAAATCTAAATTTCTTAAATAGACATGTATGTAACATCAAGTAAATCAAGATTTTATAAATTTTCTATCAATTCCTAAAAATAAAATTTCCATTTATCGTGTATATGATTCTGCTTGCGCTCTGATTTGTAACTCTATCATACACCGGAAGCCTATGTGGTATAAAACATAAGAATATATAAAAATGTACCGACAATTCCAAACATCATTGCTTTACTTGTAAATGTAGCTGATTATAATTTATATGTATTTATTTATTTAAAATAACATTTATTTAATAATGTTTTTTGGGAAAAATATATCCATTATTATGTAATTGTCAATAATATGAAATTAATAATTTGTAGGGTTATTTTGACTTACTAAGGACGAAGAGCGGCCCAACAAGTCCCAAGCTAACTTAATTTTATAAATATGAAGGTTTTTATTTTACGATCCCGAAAGACAAATTCATTTTTATCAGGTAATGAAAAGGTTTATTTGTTCATAGGGACCCATCCGAAGTCTCGTCAGCTTTTCTAGAAATTTTCAAATACAAGCTTTATAAGTTAGTTTCATCCATTAGCTTACCTAGGGCTAACGACATCGCAACTAAATGAAAACAATTCGTTCAAAATACCACTTTAGCGTCTAAAGTCGAATTTTTATAGCAAACTCATGGGACTTACTGGTTGTAGTCACTACAACTGTGTAAAAAGTTAACCTGTTATTTCAGCTTTCGATGGTCCTTTATTTATGTCCAGAAGCGACGCGAAGACTTACCTATGGTAGGATCCACGCCGCCTTAATAGGAGGTAAAGAATAATAAAAATTAAAATATCTCTCCTGTATTTTCGGGCTAGTACGCATCGATGGCAGTAAAAACTTACCATTATCATTAGTGGGTCCCCTTACTGTAATAAAATTATGAGCATGAATAACAAAAAAGTTGACAACAAGACCGTTAGCCAGTTACAAGATAAAATCAAAATAAAGGTATTTCAACAGCAAGATTTCACCCCCTCTTGAAAGAGGATTGATGTTCCAAAGTTTAAATTAACTTGAAGATAAGCGAATTTGGCCAAGGTTACTTACCAGCTGGGTTCCAATCTTTAGGAGGTTGATTGAATAGCGACTCTCCCCGTTCTGCGCATCGAAAAGAAATGTATAGTCAAATGCCAATATAATAATATCACGACACGAAAAATAGCAGCCTCTCTGACTCAATGATCTATGGTGGTTTGGAAGAGTAGTTGCTAAACTCACCATCTTCAACATCTTCATCATCTACATGCTCTACATAAAAAGAAATAATCAGAAAATTTGAAGTTCATTAAAAAGTTATTAGAGTTTCTGAAATTACCTAAAGAGTCTACTGAGGCATCGGTTGCATGATTATGTGTTACACCCGTGCCACGACCGAACGGGCTTGATATTCTGGGTATCGGCTCCGGATGGGCCTATCGATTATTAAGACAAAATCAATAACATAAAAAAAGGATCAAAATTTAATATATTTTAGTTTTTCATGGGACATCTACTAATTTGATTATTGTTTGAATATTTTTGTCTCACAATCTGACTAAGCCCTGGGCCTGCGAAAGGTACACCCTGGGTAATACCAGTCTTAGTCATTCGATTTTCAAATGAATGAGGTTTTTTACAAAAATTTTAAGTATATAATCAGACTATGGCATAGTTAAGAGGTAAGAAGATTGTACAAACAGAACAAGTAATTCCATGGCCACAAGTATTTTTGAGAAAAAACAACAGAAACGCCCAAACAGGAATTTTAAAAATCAAAGTCATGATATAGAATAATCGGATACTTGGAGAAAATGTAGCCTATAAAGACCTGCAATGTAAATAATTTTTGGGTTAGAGAAATACAGAAAATAGAAGGTAATTCCACTCTTTATACTCAGATTTGCTATTTTTTTTGCCCTCATATGACCAAAAATCCATCTTTCAAATAATACTGGTTTTATTGCATCAATATTAAACAAATTTCAAAAAATTCTAATAAGACTTGTAGAATCTTCGATCTAGCTGAGAACAAGAAGTTTCAAAGATTTTTAATTTTTCAGAGAATAACTGTAATTATAATAGACACCAGAAAAAAATGTGAGTACGTGATGCAGGTGCCAATACCTATCATTGTTTTACCTCAGTTTAGCTCTGGTGTAAAACTTCTCCAATGACCACAAATTAAACACGGAGCACACTAGTTTGAAAGGCATCAAATGTGAGTTTTTTTTGAATCACTTGTCTACCGTTACACTTTCATATGGATACAGTGAAATAATCAATTGATTTATATATTCCTCTTTATTTAAAGGTATTAGTACTCAGGACTTCGAAAGGAACCGGAGAACCTGGAAGCCACTGCAACATGTTTTACTCAGAATAAATAGGGGGTACCAAAGTAAGCCAATTTGCCTTTGAATTAATGTCAGGTAAAAAATGAAATACCCTAGTAGTTGTCCGCCATTTTTTTGATGATAAATGCACCAGCAAAAAATGTGAGCACCTGATAGCAGGTGCCGATCCCTATCTTTGATTTGATTCAGTTTTAGCTCAGTTGTAGTTCTTCTGAAAATACTGTTCAGTGAACACTGGGAATGCCAGCTCTGGGACAGGTACTTTTTATCCATATAGCTACTACATGATACAATTTCACTAACTCGTATCATTAGATGATTATCCATTACAAGTTGTTGTTAGCGTGTTTAGCAACTGGTACACTAACTCTCTTTTATATCTAAAAGGTGAATACTTATACTTTTCTCTATAATGCAATTAATCCAATCTTTACAACATATTCCTTACGCCACGCGCAAACAGCCGACGAAACCAGCCTCACGTCGCGCAGACGATGAGGTGATGTTGGAAAAGGGTGCCACGTTGACTAAAACATGGGCGGCCGCCACGTCAGCTAAAGCCAAGCTCATATGTTGCTATGTGGGCTCACTTCATCTCATGGTAACTAAGATGACATCTTTTTTTTTTTTTTTTTTAATTTCTTACAATCTCACCCAGCTAGGGGCATGAAGGCATGGTTAACTAATGGGTTAGGTACAAGTGGGGAGTAAATGAATGTAGTGAGTTAGGTAACAGGGCAATTAACAGGATGACATGGGTGGGGGGAGCCAGGTGGCTTGAGAACAAAGATGGGGTTGCTATTGGGGGGAGGGTAATCCTCGAGGGGTCGTGGTTTGATGGGCAGGGTTTTTTTAGAAAGAATTTTTGGGGAGTGGAATTCCGCAGCAGACCCAAGGTGAATGACCAAGCACGTTCGTCCAGAAAATGGGGAGTTGGCAAAGTGGGGAGGTTGACAAATTGGGTGTTTGACATAGTGAGTGGTTGACTAAGTGGGGGGGGTTTCCAGCCTTCACGCACATGTCCATCACTGTAGGTTGCTGAGGGAGAAGAGAGACATCGTGGGGATAACGAGACATCGACACCAGCATGAAAACGAGCGTGCCAACCATGGACGAAGGGTGTGGTTAAAAGGGGGGAGGCGGCAGGGATTTGAACCCGCGACACAACAAGTCAACATGACAAGCGGCCATCCAGGCGATGATCTAACCACATAGACCATCTCGCCCCTAAGATGACATCTTATGCTCAATTCATTGCCTCCATAAATAAAAAATATGTTATTAAACTTCAATAGGACTAATTATGTCGGCTGGTCGTCTAGAAGAAGGAGAAAATGGAAGAAGGAATGAGAGGAGGAGAAGGAGGAAAAAAGGTATGGGTAATAAAAAAAATAAAATTTAATAAAATTATTTAATTTATTGAGAGAAAAACAACGATAAGTGAGCTGGGAGGTGACAACAACTTGGTTTTATTAATATTAATATTATTTTAAGTAAGAGTTCTGCGCGGCAACCAAAATAATTACTATCAGACTTAAAGCAACCTTTAAATTGTTATATAAAATTTTAATTAGATTTTTATTACTAATAAAAAGAATATAAACGTAATATAAAAATTGTATTTAAATTGTTGAGTGTATAATAAGTGATAAGGCTACAGGGGATTATCCAAGGCCCTTTTATAGGCAATGGGTCCTCTGAAGCGCTACTATATCAGTAAATACAATGATTAGAAAGGAATAAAACAAATATATCAAAAAGAGTAAATGAAACATAACAATATAGAGAAAAACATGAAACAAATAATTAAAAGCCCAATTAAGAATCCAATTTCCCCGCCATTAATCCCCAAATCAGTAAGTGACAATAGTAAATAACTAAACAAGAGTGGAAACATAGGAACTATGAGAAATATAATTCCCAACAGATGGTACACCCTGATTAGAGGACATTTTAAGTGAAACAAAAAATAATTTGACGCAACAAAACAAGCAATTAATCTCAATTTAGTTCAAATTAATTTATTTGTTTTTTCTAACACAATTAAGGGTCAAAAGAAGCGTCCTTAATAATTGTTTAGTATCATATGAGAGGTATTAGTTAATATATAAATTTAAGTAATTAATTTAAATATATTACAAATCAAATTTACACTTGTAATTATAATATATGTTTTTTAATTAATTAAATATAAATTTATAATTATTAAATATTTAAAAAGGCGCCATTATTTGTAGAATATATTATATTATGCTCAATTTAATTGTATATAAAAATATATATAACCAATAAATTTAATGTAACATTTGTATATAATAAAATTCTTATATAATTTCATTATGTAATAAAATATTAAGTTATATTCATTAAATACAAGTCTTACCCACTCTTTAAGGTTTTATAATTTATATATCATTTACTGGACTCCTGGAATAGCCTGGCTGACACTCCCTCACTCTAAAAAAAACAATAAAAAAAATGCTAAGATTTTTTCTTTTTGTATTTTTTCAACAGAGCAGGCAGATTTGAAATTTCTTTGCCAGGTATCCATGCATCTTGTTCAGATGATTTGTTCTTATATCTCAATAAATATTCAGTACCTCTTTCAGAAGTGATAATTCTATCATTGAGAATTTTATCAATTTCTGCTGTTTCTGTGACTTCCTGAGGGTTCTTCTTAGGTCTTCCTCTTCTTTTTGGAAATAAGTCACTGTTGGAAGTATAAGGTTTAAGCAAAGAAATGGGAAAGACAGGATGTTTCCTATCATATGGAGAATACAATACAACTTCTACTGCATTATCACCAACCATTCTTTTAACAACAAATGGTCCTACAAAAGGATCTTTTAATTTGTGGTTACCTTGTAAATTGAAATGGACAGTAGAGATCAACACTTCATCACCCTTGTTAAATGTGTATTCTTTATGGGATTTATCCCATCTTTTCTTTTCATATTCAAATGCTTTATCAATACAACTCTGAGCATGTTTTCTGCATAGCTGTTGCATTTGCATAAAAGATTTTACACCAGGATGTAGTTCCAACTTAGGTAATTTATTATTGAGAATCTGAGCAGGAGTGTTTGGGACATAACCTAACCAAAGCTCAAAAGGCTTTTTCTCAGTGACAGAATGAACAGTGCTATTATATGCAAATTCAAGACCAGGCAAAAGAGTGACCCAATCATGAGTAAATCTGTCATTATCTTTATATTCTAAACCAAAGGCACAATACCTTCTAATCATATCTTCCAGAGTTTGAATCATTCTTTCAGCTAGACCATCAGTCTGAGGATGGTGAGCTGTAGATAATTTTAACTCACAGCCACAAATATCCATCAAAGAGGTCCAAAACTCAGAAGTGATTTTTGGATCCCTATCAGAGATAATGGCTTTTGGAAAACCAATAATATTAAACATGTAAGACCACCATAAGAAAGCTAATTCTTTGGTGGATACATCTTTGTGGGTTGGAATAAATTTGCACATTTTTGTGAATCTATCAACTATTACCCAACAAGAGTTAAAGCTGTCTTTACCTGCAACAGGAAGACCAGTGACAAAATCCATATTAATGATTTGCCAGGGAGCATTAGGTGCTTCAATATGTTGTAATAACCCTGCTCTCTTACCTGTTAACCTTTTAGATTTTTGGCAGGAATCACAAGATTCAACATATAATTTTGTGTCTTCAGACATATTAGCCCACCATGCAGTGTTTTTGATTCTAATCAATGTTTTTTCAAGATCAAAATGACCAGCTAATATGTCATCATGACAAAGTTTGAGGATAGTTTCTTTCATTGAAGGAGGAATAACAATTACATTGGTAAGCTTCCTTCTATAATAAATATAACCATCTTCAATAGAAAACTTTCCTTTATTTAAAGCATTTTGGTATTTTGCAGGAAGAGTTTTTATTAATGCTTGAATTGAAGCATTCTTAGGATCATTCAAAATAGTAACTAATTTATTTAAGTCAGAATCTTTATCATATGAATCCAGTATTAACTGTAATAACTCTTCTTCCATATCAACTATAAATATACCATGTATATGAACAGTGTCATCCTCAGGTACATAAGCAGGATTGGAGTCATTATTTGGCAGAGGCAATCTGGAGAGCATATCAACATTAGAGTGAACATTTCCAGCTCTGTGGATAATAGTCATCCTTCCTCTGTATTCCTGAACAGCAAGTTGCCACCTGAACATATGTCTGTTAGGTGTTTTGAGGTTTAAGAGAGATTTCACAGCACTACAGTCAGTTACCAACTCAAATTTTTGGTCATCCAAGTAGTAATGAAGTTTCTCAAGAGCCCAAACCACTGCTAAGCACTCCAATTGAGTGGCACCATATTTCAATTCACTATTTCTTAAGGTTCTTGAAATATAACAAATTACAACCTCTGAGGATTTATCATTAATAATTTGCTTTTGGTGAAGGGCAGCACCCAGACCAATAAAGCTAGCATCTGTATAAAGTACAAATGGCTTGTTAAAATCTGGAAGAGCCAATATAGGGGCTGACATTAAGCAATTTTTCAATGTATTAAAAGCTTTTTGACAGTCATCATTCCAGAGAAAAGCAACATCTTTTCTGGTTAGTTTTGTAAGAGGCAAGGCTATGACCTGATAATTTTTAATATATTGTCTATAATAGCCACACATACCTAAAAAACTTTGTATTTCTCTTACAGAAGTTGGTGCTTTCACATTTTGAATGGCAGCAACTTTATTATGGTCTACACAAATTTGTAAGCCTGACACAACATGGCCAAGGACTTTCAAAGATTGAAAACCAAATTTACACTTTTTTAAAGATAAGGTCATATTGATTTCATCCATTTTATGGAAAACTCTATTTAAATGAATCATATGTTCATCAAAAGTTTTAGAAAAAACAATAATATCATCAATATAAACCATGAGCCAACCTTCAATAATTTCTTGATGGAAAGTGTTATCCATGACTTTTTGGAAAACTGAAGGAGCATTTTTAGGGCCAAATGGCATCCTAACATACTTATATATTCCCATATGAGTAGCAATAAGCAAAAAATTTTGAGAATTTTTCTCAACTGGAACTTGATGATAACCTTTATTACCATCCAGACAACTAATAAATTTTGCACCTTGCAAGGTAGCATGTATTGAATTAATTCTGGGTAAAGGATAAATATCATCAACAGTATAAGTATTTAAAGCTCTGTAATCTCCACATAATCTAGCCTTATCTTTTTCATAAGAAATTAAGACTGGGGAGATGACACAATATTTGGGGGTGACATCCACTTTCTCAATGATATTCATTTTCAATAATGTTTCAATATTATCTTCAATATCTTTTCTTTTTGATGGAGAAGCAGGATATGGTTTTTTCTTAAGGGAAGGAGGAATATCACTCAAATTACAGGATAAGGTAATTTTCATCTCTTCCTGAACAATTCCCAAGACATGAGAACCATGAGCAAAAGCCATAGGGAAAGAGGTAATAGAGGCAACAATAGAATCCTTTTGTTCATTAGTTAAATGATCACCAAAAGAAGCGGTATTTATTTCATGTAATAAATCACCCATTTCAGTTGTTGTTCTACCTTTACATTGGGTGAGTGAGTTACAAGATTTCAACAAATGCCCAGAAGGTTTAGGAGAAGAAATTTTGAATTTTCTTTTCCCATTCATTCCTAATGTAAAGCAATTATTTGCTGGGTCCAGTTTCACACCAAACATTGTTAAAATATCATTTCCCATAATAAACCAATTGCTCAAATTATCATTTTTCATGACAACAAACTCACAAATAGCTCTGACAAAACCACCATTATATTTGAAGAATACAGAGGTTTTGTATTTGCCAATAGGAAATAAGGTAGAACCATACCCTCTCCATTTTTCAGAAGTTATAGGCAATAATTTACTCAAATAATCCATATCCACTGAAGCCAAAGCTTTTTCAGATACTACACTTCCTCCAGCACCAGAATCAAGAACTACATCAACATTTTTACCATTAATGATAACAGGTGCCTTTAAAGGGGATATAGGAACAGAATTGTTAGTAATATCTTTAATTATCTCAGCATTTTCTACTGAAGATAAATTCAATACACAATCTTCAGATATATTATTTAAATAATGGACATCATGTTCCAACATTAAAACATCTTTAACAGATTCATTTTCATAGGAGATATTACTTTCACAGTCACTGGAAGAATTATTGACATCAAGTTCAACTTCATCAGTGTCTTCATTTTGTTCAACAAGATGAATTTTCTTGTCACAAACATGACCCTTTTGCCACGGTTTGTTACATTTATAACAAGTACTTGTTGCATATTTTCTAGGTGCAACTGGGGCAGAGGGTTTACCAGATTTTTCTGGGAGCTTTATAGAAGGTTTATTCTGATCATTATAAGATTTACTAAGGTAATTCTTTGGTTCATATCTTTGGTTGAGTAGTACTTCATTACAGATATTAATGAAAGAAGAATTTTCCCTTACATGCTCAGTTCTAGCAACAATCAAATCCCTAAGAGAATTTGGTAATTTATACAAGATTTTATCTCTCCAAATATCATAATCCATCTTTGGATCAATTGCTCTAAGGATTTTAGTTATTTTCATCAGAAAAACAATGGGCTTTTCAACAGAGGAGGATAAATATCTAGTATTCTCATACAGTCTTTGCTGAGCTAACCTGAATTTTGAACCACCAAACTGATTCTCAATCAAGGATTTCCAATCATTCCATGTATAATGATTGTTATCTAAGAGGACAGATTCATACCACATCAAGGCTACATTGGAAAATAAAGAAATTAGCTTAGAAACAATTTCCTCATCAGGTAGTTTATAAGATCTCTTTAAATTATCAATTCTTTGGATAAAGTGTTGCCAATCAGAGGAAGAATCACCATCAAAGGTAGGATATTGGTCTAACTTAGGCCAATTTTTCTGACTACTGGGATGGTCCACTTTTTGATTTGAATTATTCATTAGTAATAATTCCTGAAGTTTAGCCAGGTGTTCAGAAATTTCATTATTTACAGAAACAGCTGGCGCATGACCATCACAAGATTTTTTGCTAGTGGCAAAAGATTTTACAGACTCATTGTCAGTTTGTTTAATGGTTGAAATATGAGGAAGAAAGGATGAACTTTGTTCAGGTTTTTTCCCTTTATTTTTATGCAGCTTACTGGAAGAAATCTCATTTAATTCATTATTGATGGTTAAGGTTGAGAACTTTTCCTGTAGGTCAGACACATAGTTTCTTATTCTTGGAATTTCAGACATCTGGTCATTCACTTTTGCAAGAGATAGAACATTTCTGTCCTCAGAAACTGAGTGTTTGGTACTTAGTGCATGGAAGTCATTTTTTAGTTTCTTCAACTCATTTTGTAGAGATTTTATTTCATTTTTGGATGAATAATTTTCCTCAATAAGGGGTTTCAATTCACTCAATGTTTTATGCAGACTGATATTTCTATCTGAGATAGCTCTATGGTCACTACTTATTTGTTTTTGTTGACTAAGAACAATATTCAAGGTTTCTTTGATTTTCAAATAAGCTGTATCTTGTACAGAAGAACTCACTCTACATTGCAAGTGTAAATTATTTAATCTATCATTTTCATGGATTAACACATCTCTCACATGTTTGTCTTTCACAATATTAAAATCAAGGGTATCTTTCAAAATTTCCTCAGAAGTTTTTTCAATTAAGTTATAGATTTCAGGGGGAACAGAATCATTTTTAATTGCAAGAGAAGGATTAATTAAAGATGTAGAAGTTAAATGTAAAGGTTCATCAAATGACAATTTGCTAATTACATCAATAGGGCTACTAGTTACAGGAAGCTGTCTTTTAACAGGTTTAACTGTTCTTTCACCATGTTCAATAATATTACCTGCAGAAGAAGATTTATTAGAAAACATACCCAAGTGACTATCAACCAAATTACTTACCATGGCAGAGGAGGAAACTTCCCCTGGGACTGGGTTTGGGATTGTGCTTGGGCCTTCTTTCTCCTGCTTTGTTGGTAGGGATGAGGAGGTGGATGGAAATTGGGTGTTCTGGATGGGCCAGGCTGATGATGAGGAGGGTGTTGCACATTCTGTTGGTAGTGACTCATTAGTTAATCCCATTTCCATTGCTCTACTTCCATAGTATTTGGATTTTGGATGGTTGAGCTGGGTGGCTGTGAAGGTTGAGCCTGAAGTTGAAGCTGATTGGGAGGCAATTGAGGAGGGGCCTGGGCCTGAATCTGGTTCCTGAGTTCTTGGACCTGATCCCACAATGTGTCTACCTTTGCTTTGTACGTCATATTTTCTGTCTTCAACTCTTTTATATGACTGGAGAGGTTGCTGATTTGTTGTGGCAGAGGAAGCTTTTTTATTTTGAAGCCTTTTGGAAGACCTTCTTGAGGCACTAGAGGCTTTACTTCCTTCTGTGGTACTGGGGGAAGGGGGTTTGGTTTGTTTGCATTTCCTGTCATTTCCACATCCTGCAGTATGAGAATTCTTTGTGTTAGCATAAGATTTTTTATGACCAACTTTAGAAGAACTTACAGTGTCAGCATCATAGTCAATTTCTATCTCATCCACTTGCATGTTATCCATTTTTTCTGTCAAATTGTTGGACATACTAGTGGGAAGAATAATATTTTACTTTGTACTTTATAAAAAAAATAATCAAAGTTAGTCAATAATTGCTCCAAATAATATAAAAAAAAAATTTTTTTTTTTTTTTTAATTAATTAAATTATAGAAAAAATAACTTTCAATATAAAGTAATAATTTAAAAAATTAATTTTTTTTAAAAAAAAAATGGATTGCAAGTTTAAATTGGGAATAACAAGTAAGTTAATTCAACCAATTAATTACCAATAAAATTATGGCAATATATTGGGACTAAGCACAATGTACTTTTAAGTCAACCAAAAATTAACAATAATTAATAATAAAAAAAAATTAAATTAATAATTCAATTTGTATTAATAATAATGTTAATTCTTCCAGGACTAAGAGGATTTAACACTCTATAATGGTCAACTAGGAAAAAAAAAAAAAAAAAAAATTTTAAAATTGAACACTTACACTCAGTGAATCAGCAATTAAGCCACAATCACTGTTATTGCAATAAAAATATAGTATTATGAGTGAGAGGCGCAAAGGTGAACTTACTATAGTGATCGAAAAATCACTTCAAAATAATATAAAAATTAATACTATATAAACCTAATATGTCGAACCCAAGTTCGAAACACAGTCGCGGCAAAAGTTTCGTTTTGCTAGGTGGTCCGTGCGTTTTGTCGTTCGTCGCCAGGCTTCGATCGTCGTCGTCGTTTGGAAAGGCCCTCAGTTGTCGGCTGGTCGTCTAGAAGAAGGAGAAAATGGAAGAAGGAATGAGAGGAGGAGAAGGAGGAAAAAAGGTATGGGTAATAAAAAAAATAAAATTTAATAAAATTATTTAATTTATTGAGAGAAAAACAACGATAAGTGAGCTGGGAGGTGACAACAACTTGGTTTTATTAATATTAATATTATTTTAAGTAAGAGTTCTGCGCGGCAACCAAAATAATTACTATCAGACTTAAAGCAACCTTTAAATTGTTATATAAAATTTTAATTAGATTTTTATTACTAATAAAAAGAATATAAACGTAATATAAAAATTGTATTTAAATTGTTGAGTGTATAATAAGTGATAAGGCTACAGGGGATTATCCAAGGCCCTTTTATAGGAAATGGGTCCTCTGAAGCGCTACTATATCAGTAAATACAATGATTAGAAAGGAATAAAACAAATATATCAAAAAGAGTAAATGAAACATAACAATATAGAGAAAAACATGAAACAAATAATTAAAAGCCCAATTAAGAATCCAATTTCCCCGCCATTAATCCCCAAATCAGTAAGTGACAATAGTAAATAACTAAACAAGAGTGGAAACATAGGAACTATGAGAAATATAATTCCCAACAGATGGTACACCCTGATTAGAGGACATTTTAAGTGAAACGAAAAATAATTTGACGCAACAAAACAAGCAATTAATCTCAATTTAGTTCAAATTAATTTATTTGTTTTTTCTAACACAATTAAGGGTCAAAAGAAGCGTCCTTAATAATTGTTTAGTATCATATGAGAGGTATTAGTTAATATATAAATTTAAGTAATTAATTTAAATATATTACAAATCAAATTTACACTTGTAATTATAATATATGTTTTTTAATTAATTAAATATAAATTTATAATTATTAAATATTTAAAAAGGCGCCATTATTTGTAGAATATATTATATTATGCTCAATTTAATTGTATATAAAAATATATATAACCAATAAATTTAATGTAACATTTGTATATAATAAAATTCTTATATAATTTCATTATGTAATAAAATATTAAGTTATATTCATTAAATACAAGTCTTACCCACTCTTTAAGGTTTTATAATTTATATATCATTTACTGGACTCCTGGAATAGCCTGGCTGACAAATTACGTCTTTGAGAGAAACAATATGGCATCAAAAAAAAGTGCACCGCTTTATCATGTTAATGACAAAACTAAACTACTTGTTTAACATCCATTGAGTGTGAAATTCACAGAATTTCACCCTACTAAGATAAGTAACACTTAAGAAAAATATTAGGGTTTTTTTTATGGTTTAAGCTGCACTATAATTCTTGAAATCTTGCCGTTATCTATCTTACAACTACTCAGTCACCTCTCAACAGTAAAAAAACTTGTTACTAAAATGAATGATACTAGCAAAGAACCGAAAATTTCTTCATTATTTTGTCAGTGTCAAAAATGCAGTAACTTCACAACACTAAATTCGGCTGCTGAGGAAGTTAAGGGATGCTAAGTACATCAAACCACTTGGAGGAAACACCAACTGGTAGAAAGCGCCCTTATTGAATCTTTCCAAAATCTCAATCTTTTGGAATCCAAGAGTGCGGTTGATTTTCCCAAGGCTTCAACATCAGACCATGGCCATAGGGTTTTGACTCCTGATGAAGATATCAATATTAACAATGAAAAATCAATCTCACCATGTATGGTACCTTTAACTTCCAACTTATATAAACGGGCTAATTTTTCTTGTTTTTCTTAGGCCATATCTATGGATTCATTGCCTGGCTAAATCTAGTTTGTGGTATCAGTAGCAAGAAGATGAATTATATTATTCAGTGCATGTCCTACATTGTCAGAAATTGCTGCCGCCTGCCACCCGAAGTTGACTTCATATCCCAGATCCCAAAAGACATCTGCACGGTTACTACTAGACTAAAAATAAATCCCAAAACACAAAAATTTGTTTGTTGCCCAAAATGTTATTGCTTGTACCGTCCTGATATTTCTCCCAATAAGTGTGGCTACCGACCTACACAACGATCCGCTGTTTGCAGTGAATACCTCTTTCAAGAAATCACCCCACCTGATGAATTGCTGCTTAATACTGAAAATGAAAATCTTCAAAGTTTCAGAAAACCTAAAAGTTGCTTTGTTCTTCAAAGTTTTAGTGACTGGCTTGGCTGGCTTCTTGGCTTATCAAATGTGGAGAATGAAATTGAAAAGTGGGCTACCCATTTGGGAGAAACAACTGATGGAAAAATACACAATTATATTCAATCAAATGCATACAAGGAGCTGTTGATTGATATGCCTGCTAATAACAAGAAAATTACTGACCTCAACTTAGATTTTTCATTGTTTGTGGATTGGTACAACCCCTACGGAAACAAAATTTCAGGAAAAATAGTATCCATAGGTGTTGTCGCAATGTATTGTCTAAATCTACCACCATGGATGCGCCATAAGAGTCAATATACCTTTCTTGCAGCTATTATTCCAGCTCCTAATCAACCTGATATGGCAACTATCAGTAACATTCTTCATCCTTTAGTAGATATGTTACTTGAAATTGAAAAAGGTATTCATATTGAAACTCACCTGTTCCCAAATGGACAAACTGTGACAGCTAAATTGGTAGCTTTAATTGGTGACATAGTGGCAACACATAAAGTTGGTGGATTTTCATCTCATTCCTCTGCAAAGCCCTGCTCGTAGTATCATATAAATAAATCAGATATTAGTAAATTAAGTCTTGGTGAAAAGAGAGAAAGGGAAGATAATCTTTTTACTTCTCATCAATGGAAAAATGCACGTACTTCAGCTGATCAGTCAAGGTTAACTCAGGCAACTGGAGTGAGGTGGTCTGAGCTTAGTCAACTCAGTTACTGGGATCCTGTTAATTTGATTGTTCTGGGAATACTTCACAATTGGTATGAAGGTGTACTCAGTCATCAATTTCGAGATTTTTGGAATTAAAAACCTAAAAACAAAAACAAAAAGTCTCATAATAGTACATTAGATGGATCAGCTACTGAGTATGAATCAAGTGAGAGTGAAGCTAATAGGTCAATTGGAATAAGGAATAGAACTTACGATAAATCGCAACAGGAAAAACTTCTTGAAGCAATTGGGCAAGTTATAGTGCCTACTGGTATAGTCCCCTTACCTAAGGGGGTTGTAACAGCAAAGAATGGAAAATTGAAAGCTTGTGAATGGATGAATTTGTTTTCCGTTCATCTACTGTTAGCCTGGCTAGATACAATACTAGATGGAATCGATTTTGTGGGTCAGTTAAGAGAAGAGAAATTTAACATTCAAAACTTTTGTGCAATTGTTCAATGCAGAAAAATTGTTAGTTTGAAAGAAGTAACAGCTGATATGCCCAATCAATTTGCAGATATATATGCCGAATACATGAGAACATCAAAAATTCTATGGGAGGGGCTATGCCAGCGTCCTAATAATCACTACGCCTGGCACATTCCAGAACAATTTAGCTGTTGGGGGCCTTTGGTAAGTATGTCAGAATTCTATGGTGAGCAATTGATTGGCATACTTCAAAAAATAAAAACAAATAAAAAAAATGTTAGTACTTACTTTTCTAATATAAAAAAAACTTAAAACTTATGTTCTGTTTTTAATAAAAAGCTGAGATGTCAACAACAGTAATGAGTCGGTTTTGTCAACTTCAAAGACTGATGGGGAAGAATTTGCTGAATGATATGGATGATCAATCAAGAAGTCATAAACCTATCAGTAAAAAAATAGAATTGACTGGTCAGCTATACAATAATATACTAGATATTTATAGACAAGATGAACCCAACCTTCGCCATTATTCTGAGTTCCCACACCCGGAAGGATCAAAAATTCTAAATCAGTGGGGGAAGGAGCTTCAAAGTCTGAAATTAGATAATGGCAGCAATATTTCAAAGAATAAACCAAATAACTATTGCAAAGTTTTTGTTAATGGAGAACAAGAATTCGCAAAGGTAGTAAAGTGGTAAACGTGTTTGGTGAAGAAGAAAGAATAGTAGTTTGCATCAATGTCTTGGATGAAGTACAAGAAAATAATGAAATTAGTGAAATATTCAAATCGTTAGGAGTGTATCAAAGGGCTATCACAGGGGCTGGAAATATCAAGGTTGTAAGCAAAAGAATGACAGCTGGCCAGTGGCCTATAGAAAACTTGGTCAATATGTTTTGGGGGTTAAAAGACGTTCAATACTATTGAGCCCATTACAAAAATTTATATTGACTACTGCATATGTCATGGATAAAGACAACATGGAAATGGAAATAGATGATTAAATTTTTATTTCATTAAATTTTGTCTTACAGTTGAAAATTGAGTAGCCAACAAATTCTATTAAGTGTAAGATTTATAACATCCAGACGTAGAATAAAGTGCTGTAGCAACATATATAATAAAAAACTAGATATCAATTGCTAAATTTAAATCAAACTAGGAGATCAAATACATCAATAACAGAAACAATTGGTGCTTTTAAGATAATCAAATTAAATTAATGGACACGCTGTATGTCAGCCTGTATATCTCCAGGACTGAGTAAAAAGTAATTATAAGTTATGTTAAACACATGAACTATACATGGGAATAATAAATAAGAGTACACAAATAGTATACATAAGTAAAATTATGATAATACACAAAAAATGCCATTATAACACCTTATATACATGCATATATCCACCTTTTATAGGTCTTATGTACTTAATATTAAGTTGGAATATGTTAGGGTAATCTTAAGAACCTTAAGTATAAGGCTACTTAATTTTTAAGTACACTTAAAGCTGTTATATTCATTGTTTTATGCAAAAAACAAGAAATGCGCTTTATTTCACTTAAAAGTTGACTATATGCGCTATAAAATTGAGAATATCAAAATTGCGCTTTGACAGATCAATTGGGCTCATTTAGAACTATTGATTTGGCTATTTAAATGCATAAAAATAACACTTTTCAAATTTGGTGTTTTTTATGCCAGAAATGGCTTCTGTGTACTGGCCACATACTGCCTGCTTTTTTCCCGTGTGAATAGCTTCATTTTTAGCAAAGTTAGCTTTTTCACACTATAATTACCCCACATTCTATGCCCACTGTGGGGAAACACACTAAAATAGGCAACAGGCGCTTATTTAGTGTCCTAGCTTAATTAATAATGCATTGACCTTGTTTATATGCACTAATTTCATTAATAACCTCACTCTTGGCACTTTATTTCATCACCACGCTTAAATTCGCCTAATTTTAGTCAAGGATTTACCCGTGCAAGAGCCTGCCAAGAACTGCATGTAGTTACCCCACATCTCACGCTCTTTTTTAAGTTTTTGGGTGGTTTCTCAGTCAATTTTGGTTATTTTTGAATGGGAATTTCACGTAGTATAATGTCAGGATTAGCCCCATTATTTCTACAGTCAATCCCCCTTATTATTAAGCTATTATTAACCTTAAAAAGTCTCCTTTAGTCTTTAATATTATTGTTTTATACGCATATACTCTCTTTTTGTCTTTTTCTTTAATTTTGATGGATTTCCCTTATTATTACAGGATTTTGGCAGTTGTTACTCTTCTAATTATGTCATGGGTTACTGGGAATGTTGAGGGGCATGTCTATTAGTTGTTTTAGAGGCGTCATTAACTGTGTATTGGGTGGTATATCAAGGGAATCATTGGGGAACTCAGTGTGTATAAAAGGAGGAGGTTTTTGGGTTGTATTTCTTCATTCTTTATCATTACAATTTAACCAATATAACCAAATCAATTACAATACATATCAATTAGTACTTTTATAAGACTTTTGAATAGTATCTGAATTTATATAATCTATTTTTCTACCAACTATAAAGATTGTAAGCCATATATAAGAATAGTGAGAATTATATTACTGAGACCTTTATATTTGATTATATTTTACAACTTAGTGGATTAGAACTACAGTATTCATATAGGACCATTAAAATCTTCTAGACAACTGACTATTCAAGCTAGTTCACGTCCTTGTACTTGACCTTAGCCTGACAATTGGGGACCTTTCCTCAAGAATTCTGTTATAATCCTGTAAGTGAAATTTTCAAAAGAAGGTGCACGTAAATAATATCCCTATAGAAATATTTGGATAATTACAACAGGTTGGGGTCACTTATATAGTGATTTCAGAAAAAGAAGCCCTGTTATATAATAAAATTGTGATATTGAATCAAAAATTTTACCACTAATTTAACATATAATTGTTATTAGTGGGTCTGTCAATAGACCAATTAAATTTGTGATCTTTGCAGATAAAATTTTTACCACTAATTTAACATAAAATTGTTCTTAGTGGGAGTCTGTCAATAGACCAATTAAATTTGTGATCTTTGCAGATGATAACCAATTAAACTGATTAATTGTTTTCTTTTTACAGGACTCTTAATCCCTTTTTTATTGGTTTGTAAAATTCATTTATATTTAAAAAAGAATCTTGCTGACAGTTGTTTTTCTTTTTTAATATAAAAACACGGCTACATATTGTAGACCAGTTAAATTAAGTGACCACATAAAAAGCATATTTGACTTTTGGCACTTAAAGATTCACTTCATACCAAAAAGTAAGCAATTAAATTGTCTTCAGTGGTATTAATAAATACTGATTAAACTCCTTTTTGAAGTTTTTCATATCTCAAACTTTCAATTCTTTAGAATTCCACGTAAAAATGTGTGACAACAATGACATTGTAAGTAATAAGGCAAAACCTTATAACTTAAGAACTAGAGCTGAAAGACCTGTTACAGGACATCCAAATGGAGGGTCAAGAATCACCAGTAACAATAAACAACACCCCACCAATGTCCATGGAGGAAAAGGAAAAGCTCTTAAAACAAATGTCAATAAAGAAGTCCAAAAACACCTTACAAGAGCAAATTCACTCCCTCTCAACCCTACTGAATACACTAACAATAAGAGTAAACAATATGTTAGACCAGATCAACAATTTGGAGAAAAGGGCGGCACAGGGCTTTATAGAAGTCAACCAGGCTCTAGTGGATATAAGGTCTCATCAACAACCAGTGGCACCAAATACCACAGCAACACCTCCAGTCCCAGAAGAGGACCAAAAGATAACTGTAAGCAAATGGAAGTGGGATTGGTATGCCCAAAACTACAACAGTCCTCCTCAACAGGGATCCAGCAGTCACCCTTACAGGGGAAAGCCAAGGAGAGGCAGGGGAAATGGAATAAGACCGTGGTAAGTCATCCATCTTCTCAAGATCAATTATATAATCCTAACAATGAATTACTTATAGGTAATGAAATTGATAGAGAGTTATTGGATATAATTGATAAGGATTTAAAAAATTATTCATTTGAAAATAACATGTTAGACTTGTCATTACATGAGGATAATGTACATAGTTTTATTGATCACCAGGAAAATACTATTAATATAAAAATGGAATCAAATGAATTAAAAATTGACCCTGATGATGAATCTTCTGAATTGGAAACAGAAAAAATTGAATATTTTCTGAAAGAAAATCCAATGGAATCAAAAATAATTAGTAAATTATTATTAAGAATTGAAAAATTGGAAGAATTCTCTAGAGAGTCCAACAATAATACAGAAAGTGTATTATTAAACATCACACAATCATTGAGTACAACAACCAATAAGTTAAAAGTTATTGAGAATTCAAATAATGAATTGATCAATGAAAACAAAAGATTAAATTCTGAGATTAAAAATTTAGAAATTAAATTAGAACATTCTCAGAATATTATGGCCACCATAGAGGGACGTGTAAAATTGTCTTTTTCAAATGTAAATGATACTTTAACTCATGTACCTGTAATAAAAGATAGGTCACAAAGAGTAGAAATTGAAGTAGCTAACATTTTGAAAAATACTGAAACAATAAAGGATAATACCTCTTATGTAGAAAGAGTACCAGTTTTTATAAAACACTCTGATGATAAACCAATGATGGAACATGAACATAGTGTCATGGGCTCTGAGAATATAAAATCAGTAAAAGATGAAATTAATGATCATCTTTCTAAAGTGAGTGAATTACTCAATATTCCTCAGGTTAGGGAAGCTAAAACTAGCCAAAAGAACTGGCCTAAGTTAGATCAGTACCCTTCTTTTGACGGGGATTCAAAATCTGATTGGCAACAATTCATACAAAGAATTGATAACTTAAAATTTTCATATAAATTACCTGATGAAGAAATTACTTCAAAGTTAATATCTTTATTTACAGATGTGGCCTTATTATGGTTTGAATCTGTATTGAGTGAGGGAATTAATTACTCCTGGAATGAATGGAAGGCACTAATTGAAAGGCAATTTGGTGGCCCAAAATTTAGAATCACTCAACAAAGACTGTATGAAAGGGCCAGATATAATCCAAATTCTGGAGATAAACCCATGGTCTTCTTAATGAATTTAATAAAAATCATGAAAGCTATGGATCCAAAAATGGATTATGAAGAGTGGAAAGAAAAAATAATATACAAGTTGCCTATATCAGTTAGAGACATTATTGTAGCTAGAACTGAGACTGTCAGAGACACCTCTGGATTCATTAATATATGCAATGAGATATTATTAAACCACAAGTATGAAACCAAGTATAGTAATTACAGACAAAGTGTTGACGTGGTAAAACCTACTACAAGTAAGTTACCAGTGGAAAAGAAAAAACCTTCAGCTCCCCTTGTCCCTAAGAGACAAGAAAATAACACTTGTTACAAATGTAATGAACCTTGGGTTAAAGGTCACACGTGTAAGAAAAGAATAAATGTTATTGAAACCTCACAGAATTCTGAACCTAGTAATCATGAAGATGAGAATGTGGAATCCAGTGAGGATTGCAAGAGTAACATATCTTACAGTGATGATGAAAATGAGATATTTGTATTAGAACAGGATATAATGTTCCTGAATGATGCTATACCTCATACAGACACATCTTTAACTTCCATAGAGGAAGCTGAAATAATTAAAGATGTATCTCATGATACTTACAAAATAACACCTATCAGAGCACCTATTATCAGATGTGGAAAAGAAATGAATGCCATTCTTGACACTGGGGCTGCAGGTAGTGTAGTTTCACTTAATGCATTAATGAAACTTGATAGTAAGTACCAGGAAAAACTAGAACCTGTTCAGACAAAGAACTGGAGGGGTTTTGGTTCAGTATTAAATCCAATTGGCAAATACAAAACTGCTGTATTCTTTAAATATAATAATGGATATGTTAGAGCAGTTTGTGAATTTGTAGTAATGGATAATAATAATTGTAGTGATTGGTTTATTATTGGCAATGATTTATTGACAAAATTTGGCATTAAACTAGATCCTGCAAACAGTTGTTTCACCATAGGGGTGAATGGTAAAAGGAAATTCAAAATATGTTCTGAAAATTCAGTATATGCCATTTCTCCTAGAGAAGAACAACTGCAAGGTGGAAGAACCACCAATGAAGTGGGTGAATTGGAAAATGAAATCCAAAAAGCCTCTTTCAGTCCTCAACTCTCAAAAATTGAACAAGAAGACATGATCAGAAGATATTGTGCCTTTGGATTAGAATACAAAGACAATGAGAAATTCACACATGACTGGGTAACATTAATTCCTGGCCTTGAATTTGCTTATAAAAGCACAACTCATTCTGTAACAGAGAAGAAACCATTTGAACTCTGGCTGGGATATGTACCAAATACCCCAGTAAATCATTTAAATAAACTACCAAGGTTGGATATACACCCTGGCACTAAATCCTTTATTCATATGCAACAAATGTGTAGAAAGCATGCAGAAGAATGCATCCAAAAAGCATTTGAATATGAAAATAAAAGGTGGGACAAATCTCATAAAGAATTTGAATTTAAAAAGGGAGATGAAGTCCTCATATCAACACTACATTTTAACTTACAAGGTAATGTTAAATTAAAGGATCCCTTTGTAGGACCTTTTGTAGTAAATAAAATGGTTGGGAATAATGCAGTGGAAGTCATATTATATGCTCCATATGATAGGAAACATCCAGTTTTCCCTATCTCATTATTGAAACCTTACCATGCAAATGATCCTGACTTATTTCCAAAAAGAAGGGGAAGGCCTAAAAAGCAACCTGAAGAAATTGTGGAAAAAGCAGAGATTGAAAAAATACTCAAGAAAAGAATCCTTACTAAAGAAAAAGGAACTGAGTATTTACTAAGATTTAAAGGGAAATCAAATGAATTTGATAAATGGATACCTGAAAAAGAAATTTCTAATTTATCCACCCTTCTTAAAAAATTTAAACAGAAATAAATTTCTGTTCAACCAGCTGAGGGGTTAAAAAACCAGTACTCATAATATTTTATTATGTTTTATTTCTTTAAAGTTGAATCTTTAATGCTACAGATTTATTCTGAATACCTGAAAATTACAAATTAATAAAATAAAATGTATAACTTATCATTTTTTTTATTGTTTTTTTTGGGTGGGCGAGTGTCAGCCTGTATATCTCCAGGACTGAGTAAAAAGTAATTATAAGTTATGTTAAACACATGAACTATACATGGGAATAATAAATAAGAGTACACAAATAGTATACATAAGTAAAATTATGATAATACACAAAAAATGCCATTATAACACCTTATATACACGCATATATCCACCTTTTATAGGTCTTATGTACTTAATATTAAGTTGGAATATGTTAGGGTAATCTTAAGAACCTTAAGTATAAGGCTACTTAATTTTTAAGTACACTTAAAGCTGTTATATTCATTGTTTTATGCAAAAAACAAGAAATGCGCTTTATTTCACTTAAAAGTTGACTATATGCGCTATAAAATTGAGAATATCAAAATTGCGCTTTGACAGATCAATTGGGCTCATTTAGAACTATTGATTTGGCTATTTAAATGCATAAAAATAACACTTTTCAAATTTGGTGTTTTTTATGCCAGAAATGGCTTCTGTGTACTGGCCACATACTGCCTGCTTTTTTCCCGTGTGAATAGCTTCATTTTTAGCAAAGTTAGCTTTTTCACACTATAATTACCCCACATTCTATGCCCACTGTGGGGAAACACACTAAAATAGGCGACAGGCGCTTATTTAGTGTCCTAGCATAATTAATAATGCATTGACCTTGTTTATATGCACTAATTTCATTAACAACCTCACTCTTGGCACTTTATTTCATCACCACGCTTAAATTCGCCTAATTTTAGTCAAGGATTTACCCGTGCAAGAGCCTGCCAAGAACTGCATGTAGTTACCCCACATCTCACGCTCTTTTTTAAGTTTTTGGGTGGTTTCTCAGTCAATTTTGGTTATTTTTGAATGGGAATTTCACGTAGTATAATGTCAGGATTAGCCCCATTATTTCTACAGTCAATCCCCCTTATTATTAAGCTATTATTAACCTTAAAAAGTCTCCTTTAGTCTTTAATATTATTGTTTTATACGCATATACTCTCTTTTTGTCTTTTTCTTTAATTTTGATGGATTTCCCTTATTATTACAGGATTTTGGCAGTTGTTACTCTTCTAATTATGTCATGGGTTACTGGGAATGTTGAGGGGCATGTCTATTAGTTGTTTTAGAGGCGTCATTAACTGTGTATTGGGTGGTATATCAAGGGAATCATTGGGGAACTCAGTGTGTATAAAAGGAGGAGGTTTTTGGGTTGTATTTCTTCATTCTTTATCATTACAATTTAACCAATATAACCAAATCAATTACAATACATATCAATTAGTACTTTTATAAGACTTTTGAATAGTATCTGAATTTATATAATCTATTTTTCTACCAACTATAAAGATTGTAAGCCATATATAAGAATAGTGAGAATTATATTACTGAGACCTTTATATTTGATTATATTTTACAACTTAGTGGATTAGAACTACAGTATTCATATAGGACCATTAAAATCTTCTAGACAACTGACTATTCAAGCTAGTTCACGTCCTTGTACTTGACCTTAGCCTGACACTGTAGGTTTATCAAAATGGCAAGGAAATTTTCCTTAAACAATATGCAGATCTTGCAAATAAACTTAAAATAGTATGTATATCATCATTTTATACCTAGAATTAGAACTACAATTTAGGATTTTCTACTTTTTCACGCTCATAAGGCTCTCTGGCTTCTGAATCATTTTCTAGTCTAATTTTTTTTATACCTCCAATGATAACTACAAATTAGGATTTTCTACTTTTTCACTCTCATAAGGCTCTCTGGCTCCTGAATCATTTTCTTGTCTAATTTTTTTTATTCCTACAATGAGAACTACAAATTAGGATTTTCTACTTTTTCACGCTCATAAGGCTCTCTGGCTCCTGAATCATATTCTAGTTTATTTTATATTAAACTTTAAAACAATCAAATATGTTTTTAGTTGCTTTTGGACAGTTGAGCTTCATGAGCGAGCCATTTTTGTACTATTTACCCCATCCTCAAGCTCATAAAATTAAGATTATAATCTGTTTATCACTATCTTCAAACTAGTTGCCATGAAAATTTCTGATTGTAATTATTTTTTTAATTATTTATTTGAAAATTTCTGAACTTAAAAATAATAAACAACTTAATTTATATCCTTACAAAACTCCATTCATTTTTCCAAAATTCTATTTACCCAATCTCCAATCTAATTTTTTTAGTCAAGTGAGATCATTTATCATGCTCTTTGTATTCACCTCCTGATGCGTTTTTTCCTCTTTAAGCAAACCAACTTCCTGCTTTTATCAAAATCAGCTTTTAATAACTTTCCGCTCTTAAACTTCCCCAACATATATGATCAGATGTTATTTAAAATATCAATTTCAAATTAGGATTTTATGCTTTTCCACATTTATAAGTTGCTCCAGCCCCTGGTTTGCATTTCTTTCATATTTCTACATATTGTTTTTTGACATTGACTGTCTTATGCTCCTGCTATATTTAAGCTCATACCTCCATCTCAATTATTGATTGTTGTTCAGTTGTTTGAGAATAAGTATATAATTTTTTAAATTATTTTCAATTTTGTTAAACAATTTCATTTTTATTACAATTCTTGCACATTATCATATGAGGAGGAAACAAAATATAAGCAGGTTATACTTCCGATTCATAACTCTCTCTATAAATCACATTATCACTGTCTTTCTTGACGTTATCCATGTATATTCCTATTTTAATTAACCTGTTTATTTTAGATAATTGATTCTATACTTAAAAAATACCTTATTACTAAACATATCATTATGCCAGATACCACTACATTTATCACTTGACCACTTATTCAAGACCAATTATCAGAAAATACGCCATGTAAACACATTCTAAAGTTATTTTCATCATCTGGCTCTTTCTTTATTGCTCTTGGATCTAACATTTCCACATCTTCCACTCCATTTGAGGTAAGTTGATTTTCATCATTGTCTTCATAACTTTCTGATTCTTCTTCACTTAAATCCTCCTCTTCACTATAGGTACAATAATCCTCACTCAACTCTGAGCTACTATGAAGACTGGCACTTCCACCATAATCACTTTGATTTTCATTATCATCATCAACTTCTTCCTCAAAGTCATCTTCATTTACTTCTTCATGATCAAAATTATAATCTTTTGTAGCAGTGTCTAAGTGTCTTTCAGTGAACTTCTTATCATTTAACTTTTCATCCAGATGTTTTTTTCCTTGAATGGATTTGAGTGGATCAGGCAAAAATGCTATCTTGTTGATGTTAGCTAAATTTTCCCTCTGGGCCAGAAGTAAATTGTTATACCATTCAGCGTCATAAAAGTCAATTGGCAATCCTTTTGGGGCTTTTGGGAATACGGTTTCTTCAGGATTTTTTACTCAAATGCGTGTATGACGTTGTGGGAATTTTCATTCCAACTTTTCATTCCTCTTCATTTCAGAATCCAACCGGCAAAAGAAAATATTGGCCGCTTCAGAATGGTAAGGCAAGTATTTGACTAAAAAGACATTTTTTTTGGATAATACTTGTCGTCACTATGAGCTTGAAGGCAGTCTATTATTTCTCTATAACGTAAAGGAAATTTATTATTAATTGCAAACTTGAATCGTGCATCACAAAGCTGTATGATAACATTAAAGTAAGTGTTTTTTTCTATAGATTTCAAGGTGAATACTTACTCTTTGACAAGCCTTTTGTATAACTTTTCTTTCCTCGTCTTGATTGTGCTTTCTTTTATTTTTAGATTCGGTCACATAATGCTTAGCCATCATGAAGTGAATGTAATTATCGTAGGCCTGTTGAAGAAGGCCATAGTTGAACATGTGGGATTTATTGATGTTCATATACTTGTAAGCATTTGAAATTAATGCTTGTCAAAAAGTTATTAGCGAACTAATTCTGCAAGCCTTGTTATAGATTGAATTAGGCTGCTCATTAAAGTTGGGTTCTCAATGACAAATGCTAAGTTTTGCCAGAGAAGAGTGCATATATATCAAGAAAAACTCGGATAGATACACAATACATTTGCTAATTTTCTTATTGCCAGTCCTCAAGTCTCTCAGGACTTCAATTTCTTCCTTTGAAATCAGCTTGGCAGATTTATTGTTTGCAAGGGTCTTTTTAATTTCATTGGTGGATGTAAATTGCTGATAAAATTCTATTTGCTCATCTGGGTTTGATGGTGGTGGAACAGCACGAGTTTCAAAAATACCCCACAAAAGTCTAATATGGAAAAAAAGTGCATCCTTAAAAACAATGAAGGTAAGTTTATGAGTAAAGGATTCAAACTGATTATAATGGAAAAACTTACTTTTGTTTTTTCAAACCCATCAGGTTGTTCACGCATAATCATTTGCATTGGGTTCTTTTTTGAAGACGAGGCAGGAGAGTTGGGTTTGATTGATTCATTATTGTTCCTGGGAGTATTTGGTGAGTGAGTCCGTCTTTCCAACGTTTCCGGCCTCAGTGGCATACTTGGAACTGGAGTAGAGGTAGAAGCTTCAGCTTGTTTGTTTTTACCTTTTCTACTTTCTTGATTTTTAGAAGCTGATTTTGGTGTGGATGCCTTTTTATTTCCTTTTAACTCACCCTGTGCTGATGTAGATTGTTGAAGCTCTAAATTTTTTACCTTTTCCATCAGTTGTGCGATAAATTGGTCTCAATAATTTAAACTTGCTTGGAGTGAAAAAAGTTGTGTGATAACTTGGTCTCAATTATTTAAAATTTCTTGGAGTGAAAAAAGTTGTGCTTGAATGTCTTTAGCTGGTTGGTTATTACAGGTGTTGTTCTGGCCATAAGGTTCTCCCATCTCAATTGAAACGATTATATTAGCTTAGAAGGGATTTTTTAGTTTTTTTGTGATGAAGTATAAAAAAAAGGAGGATTGAAGGATAAATTTTGTTATTTAGATCAATTTCGCACTCAGTGGATGTTAAACAAGTAGTTTAGTTTTGTCATTAACATGATAAAGCGGTGCACTTTTTTTTGATGCCATATTGTTTCTCTCAAAGACTTAATTAGTCCTATTGAATTTTAATAACATATTTTTTATTTATGCAGGCAATGAATTGAGCATAAGATGTCATCTTAGTTGCCATGAGATGAAGTGAGCCCACATAGCAACATTTGAGCTTGGATTTAGCTGACGTGGCCGCCGCCCATGTTTTAGTCAATGTGGCACCCTTCCCCAACGTCTGCGCAATGTGGGGGCAGTTTTGTCGGCTGTTTGCCTGTGGTGTTACTGATGTGTTTCCACTGGTCCAATTATTTCTCTCTATTTGTACCTCAATCACCCTACCATATACCAAACTGTGAAATATAAAACTCAATACGGATAATCACTGGGACAGGTCATTATTAATTACAAGTTGTTGTCAGGGTTTTAAGTTACTGGTACACTAACACTCTGTTTTATCTAAAAGGTTGGATAAAAAATTAGGCATAAAAATGTAGAAGAAAAATCAGGCCACACCAACAGTGTTCGCTAACTTTAAATCAACTAATTTTCAAGTTGAAAATTGTGAAAATTCCTAGTAATTCTTCTGTATTCTGACTTATTCTTCTTATGTTATGCTTGATATTCCAGATGTGATGTGATTTTTCTACTGTTGTAGACAATCCTATAGTACTAGCTATAGGCCTTGACCAAGGGAGTTGGAGTAAAACCAGAAAGAACAACCCCTGCCCCTTTAGAAAAACAAGTGAGATTTACCTGTTGCAGCAAATTGGAGATCTGTTTGCTAGAACCCTCTAATTAAACACACTTGACCCCTTTAAAAGAGAAGATAATAGTCCCAGACAGACTACCAGAAAGAGTTGAAATGAACAGTAATATATTCCAACAAAACACAAGCCAATTAGACAGTGAGGAACAGAGAGGCAATGAGTAAAGAGATAAGATTCTTCCCTTAAAAATCTTCCCACACATGCATCATACAGCCAGTGCACAGACCACCCTGACCAGTTCCCCACCCAAAATCCAGCTTTCCCAGCCTTTTTCATGCATAAAAGTGCATTTTAGAGCCTCTCCAGCGCCCAGGCGGGATGCCGCTTAGGGGCCGGAAGGCCTCTTGGGTGCGGGTGGGCCGCTTCTAGGCCCTAAAACACCCATACAACCCATAAAACCCCTAAAAACCCATAACTTCACTAATAAACAAGGTAAACACACATAAGACATACCAAAATGAAAAGAAAATAAAGGAAAATAAGCTGAGACATAATAAGTGACCCTAGCTTAAGCCTACATAAGCATCATTAAACAATAAACATCCAATAAATACCAATAAGAACACCATAACTACCCTATAAAACAAGGTAACCACCCATGAGGGATACCAAAATGAAGAGAAATAAAAGGACATTAAGCTGAGACATTATAAGTTACCCTAGCTTAAGCCTCCATAAACACTACTAACTATCTCCTAAAGATGAAAAAATCCACTAATAACACCATGACCCCAATAACACCCTACATACCAAATACCCCCAAATATGCACTCCAAAGGCCTACCCAGGTTTGGATCACCACATCATCCCTCCAATCAAGAATCTCCCCATTCTTCCTTCACCAACAACCATGCTTGAACACCTATCCAGAATCTTTACAAACAGCCCATTTCTCTCTTCCACCAGATCCTATTCCATCCTAAGTGAATTCTGAACCAGCAATCCAAGCTTCTTCTTTAAAACTTCTCTTGCACCATGCCTTTAAATTAAATCTATCTCTGTGAAAAGAATCTCTTTCTTCTTTTCCTGAATTTTAACTCTGGCTGTACCAGCCTCCAACAATGAAAAGTGATATCTAGTTGACAATTCTTCCTGACTATAACCTTTTACCAGCAAAAACATTTCCACATTTTATAGTCTTGGGGGACTCACAACCCTCAGTTTAAAGTCTTGGTGGACTAACAGCCCTCAGCTTAAAGTCTTGGGGGACTAAAAGCCCTCAGTTTATAGTCTTGGGGGACTCCAAAAATCCTCAGTTTATAGTCTTGGGGGACTGCAAAAACCTTAATCACAGAACCCAGAACCAGAGATCAACCAGAAAAAGATTTAAAGAAGTATCTAAATTTCTGGGGTAACTGTATATAGAGCTGCCAGCCCATCAGTCACCCCCAAACTTTCCTTTACAAAATTCAGAAGTTCCCCCTTGGATCCTTCTGCCTTTAAACTTCCACATCACACTGCCTCCCACTCCTCAGTTTATAGTCTTAGGGGACTTTCCATCAAAAAAATCTTGAGCTCATAATTAAAAATTCAGTTTAAAGTCATGAAGAACTTTCCAGAAAAAAATCTTGAAGATATATCCCACAATTAAAAAAAATCAGCTTGCAGTCTTGAAGGACCTTGCAGAAAAAATCTTGAAGATATAGCCCATAAATCCCCAAACCAAGAACCTTCAAAGCCAAAGCATTTAACCTCCTTTAACAAATAAAACAAAATAAAATGGTATCCCCCAGCCAATTGATGAGCTGATCCCCTGATACCTTACCCACATCCAAGTGCACATTGATGTGGTCACACCTAAAAAAAATTTAATTTTTTTATTTTTATTTTGACTCCTCCTCTTCTACCAAAAACATTGCCAGAGCCCTATCTTGAGCCTTTGAAAAAACATAGCCTCCATAAAAAATTAAAAGAAAAAAATAGAAATAAAGAAAATAATCTTGAATCCACCACTTTCACAGCCAACACCCTAAAGCCACATAGCAAAGCCAGCTCCAGGTCAACAGAAAATATCACTGGGTGGGCTACCTCCAATAAGTAAAAATGATGGGAGACCACCAGTGATATGCCTCCACACCAAGAAAATAAAGAAGCCAGTCCATAGCCAGTTTAAAGTCATAGTGGACTAAATCCTGAATAACAAAAACAAGAACTAGGATTCAACTAGGACTAACTAAATACTTGAAACAGACATTATAGTGTAAATGTTCTACAGAGCAGCCAGATCATCAGTTACCCCCACACTTGCCAAAATAAAACCTAGAAGCACCCCCTAGGTACCTTCTAACAAACACAACATTCAACAAAAAAAAAAAACCAATAATCATCAGGGGTCCAGCACTTGAAGACCAAAATAATTTCCAGTTTAAATTCATGGTGGATTAAAAATATCAGCCTAGATATCCCTAGGACTGAGTATTTCTTATACTAAAAATAAGATAACCTTAAGTACATTAATATTATATCTTAAAAATAAGGTTAAAACAATTATATATATGATTATATTACATATATATATAATTATTACACTATTAAATAACTTATAGTAGTTTAAATAGCTTATCCATAGCCTAATAATATATATTAAGGTGTTAATGGAGTCATAATATACTTATCCTAAGTGATATTAAGTAATTATTGACATACATAAGCTTAAAAGTATACATAAAGCTCATATTCAGTGAAATATGCAGTATATTATGTATATATAGGTCTATAAGTGGGTTTTAGCCTCTTAATAGCCTATAACCTTTGTTTTTCTGCTTATTTTAGGTCATATGGATGTAATCAGTGGATTCACAACACCTACAGAAGCTTAGACATCTATATCAGGCACATACACTCAGTTTGGACAACTTAATCTGCTTCCTTAGATAGATATTCATGGATTTATGGGTTGGGAGGTCATTACTGGCTTAATGTGGATGCTTGGGGATGTTATTGGGGGCTTGTAAATTTCATTTTTTTCCTTTATATGCTTTGGGTTTCATTAAATCTCTTTTGGATTGCTTATTTTACCTGTTTCTTTATGGTATCCGCTTTTATCTGGATTTTCTAATTATGTTTTGGGTCTGTGTTATCATTAATTGTGATGGAGGGTCCTTACTGGAGGTCTGGGTGTTGAATCTGCTTGAAGTGGAAGCCATGTTGAGGTGATGGGCCCTCACAGTGCTACAATTGCCGGGGATAGCAGTGACATCATCTGGATTGAAAGTCTGTGCACTCTAGGGGATTTGGGTATAAGTAAGGAGGAATTTGGACAGTTATTTATCCTCAATTACTTACTAAAATTCAATAAAACACTTCAATAAAATTATTAACATTTAGAAATATATTATAAAGCCTTTTATAAGCTAATATTATCATTATATAAGCTATAACGATATTCTATTTAGCTATTTTCCACCACTAAGCACGCATTCAAATACAAGTATTCACCACAGAAAAAATGGGGGGGTATTGCTAGCAATACCCCTTGCTTGAACTCTGTTGAGCCACAAATCTATGCCTGAATTATGCCCACATCATCAACATGTAGGAAATTTTTTGGCCTTACATTTGGTCAGAGATTTGTCACAAATTGAGCTCAAGATGAACCTACATTGATCAACGTTTGATCTTGAAAAATCCTAATTTGATCATGAGTTAAACTCCCTTTGATCTCACTTTGATCTAACATAAGCTTTTGCATATCCAATATGTCAACTATTCACTTTCAAAAAGATTCGTAATGAATTTCACATGGAATATTAGAACCAAAACCAGTAATTTTGAGTAAATAGCTCATCAAAATAATTAATCTACAACAAAATACCATCAAAATTCAATCTGATTACTGAAAACTTTTGGTAAAATGACTAATAGATATTTAAATTGGAAAATAATATTCCATTTCTCAAATTCAAATTCAAAATATAGATCCTTGTTTCAAATGTGAATTATGTAGATTCCTTGCCTTCCTATATTATGAGTAATATTTGAGGTACTTTACACCTTTGTAAATATGGTGATGTGCTGCTAGAAATTATCTCTGTTTCAATTCAACTTTATTGAAGCTTGATTCCAGAATGATACATATTTTATAATTATTTTGAGAAAAAAGTCACTAGTAATGAATTTAGCCTTTTATCTGTCCTTTATTAAACCTCACTTAGTCCTACTTAAATCCAAATTGACCCACAAAAACCTTATTCGGGATATTTTTTAGCCAGGATGATTCAAGATTGAAGAAAAATATTATTTTAAATATCCAATATGCCTATTGATTAAATTTCTTCAAGCTTACTTAAAATTCACATTAACATTAACTTTCACACGAAAAATTAAACACAAATCTTGAAAATATAGTATTTAAAATCAAAATAAATATAATATAATATGCTTACAACCAAATTTTTTTTCTGGATTAATTGAAACAAAAAATTGTTCATTTGTGAAAATATAAAAAATACTATCCATCCTGAATTTAGAATTCATTTTTAAAAATTTAATGCCCCCTCACTTTCAAGCTTATCATGTATTTCAAAAATTATATTTTTAATAATTTTGTGAATAGTACACCTGAGATATAAACTTGGGGATATCAAAAACTAAAACATCAGCAAATTGAAATGTTTTTTATTGTTATGAATGGAAATAATGTTTGAAAAACACCATTAGAGCAAGTTTGATTTTGAATAATAGGCATACTTTCTCATGTAAATTTCAATAAAAATAATTTTTATTCTTACATAAGTTGTGGTGGATACATTTGAGCTCAAAAAGAATTAAAGTTGACAAAATAAGACTTCTATAATTTATATTCAAAAATGAAATCACCCTTCATTATCTACCTGTAAACTATTTTAAATTTAATAATTTCAAAGTCAGTATATACTGATGTTTCTTCTAAAAAATTTATTATATAGATTAATAGTCATAAACAGTTGAAATAGATGTTAACTTTATATAAGCAATCTTTAATGCATAAAATGATAAAACTATCTTTTATGTACAAAGTGATGAAGGAAAAAACTATTATTAAATTTTTGATGCACTATCAATAAAATTGAAAATAGAGCATATCAAAAGTTTAAACTTAATTTCAATTTTGATATCATCATTTTATATTATTTTACTTGAGTAGAAAACAGATTTTAAATCTCAATAAAATTTTAAATCCCATTAGTTTGTAGATTTCAACATTTGAAACTATGAAATAAATATTTATGAAAGAATTTTACAATATTTGCCCCTCTAAAAACTCATAAATCCAACTTCAAATCTTCTAACCTTCACAAGTAACCACAATGCATTCTGAAAATACTCTATATTTAAATAATTAAAGGTAAATAAAATTATGTTTTTATTCTTTATTTCAATTTTTGATAAATAATATATATATATATATATATATATATATATATATATATATAATTTCTTAAAAAGTCTAAGAAGGAACTTAATAGTGGTTTTGGCATTAGATATATAGATTCAACTTTCAAAAAATTTGTTTGGAATAAATTACAAAGACAAAAAGGATATATTTTGATGAAAGAATACTGATTTAGTTTATCTTAAAATTTCATTAACCATTTTTATGGAATATAAATCCATGGTTATCATTCTTTATGATATTATCATAGAATTTTTTCCTTTTTTAATATAATGATTTTCTATTGTGTGGTATGTAGGTTAAGATAAGTTTAAAAGATTTATTGAAGATATATATACCAGAAACAGTATAATCTGTAGATTTATTACTATAAATTACTTTTCTGATGTTTCACATCATTGATAAGTAGCTCATGCATTACATAAGTAAATAATTATAGTCTCTGGAAATAATTCCTTGTGAATTTCAAATTTTTTGTTATTCTTAAAATCATTACCCAAATAAACTAAAAATTTCTTCAAATATTGATTGAAAGAAGGAGTTACAAAATCTTATTTTGTAGGTATAAAAGTTTGAGTTATTTTTCATATTATCAAGTATAATGAACATTTGTAAATTTTAACTTGAAAACTAGTGATCATAGCAAAGTAATACTGGAAGAATCAGATAAAAAGGGTGGAATAAAGTCATAGCACAACATGAAATGATACAAAATTGTTGATTTTTGGCTCACAAAATTCAACATATTTTTAACATATTTTACCACCTTTAGATAATGTTTAGTGGATTTTAACATTATTATAACAAGCAAACTTAACAATGTTTTGATTTTTTTAACAAAAATAAATATTGTTAGATCATTTTTTTAAAAAATATGACTTATTTTTATGCTTTATCTACAATAGTTAGTAGTTTTTTTTGCAGAAATTACTTGTTTTGATATTCTATTTTTGAATTTTTTAAGAGAGTTCAATGCATTAAAGTTTTGTATTAATTTTTCATTAAAGCATCATATTTTAAATCTAGAGATTTGGTTTTGAAATAATATATATTTTTATGTTAATTGACTCATTATTTTTGGATTGATAAATTATGTTAAAATTGGGATTGCTTATTTCTAGTGAGTGTACATCATAGTTGGTTTTCAAATCAAAGATTAATAAATGGTGAAATTTTGTAAAATTCTAAATATCTTTTAAACCTTTTTGATTTAAATAATGTTTAATGTTATGTAATCATTCTATAAGTAGAACACAGTTAAAATCTGATAATGGTACATTGCTTTCAATTTCTAATACTAAAATTCTATTCTACTTGAAACAATGTAAACTAAAGCTTGGTATCTCATAAGAAACTCACAATTTTCAAAAATCATATTTCCAACTTTTTAAACATGATACACATTAAAATATATTTTTAGAATAATTTCCTAATTACTTTCAAATACTAGAAAATAATGACCTCAATTTATTTTAATACTTAAACCATTCTGATGAGTGAATTTCACAATCCTCTAAGTAACATATGGTTACCATTTATACACATATGCATGATTTCTCCTTTTGTTTAATTTTAGCTGAATCTAAAAAGTAAAATCACATGTTGAATATCATCTATAGATAAACTTCTTATATTAGAAGCTAATATTTCATATGAGAAATTTGTTATTGAGTTTGTGAAACATTAATAAGTGTTGGGTATTATAATTGAGCCATTTATTCAAGTAAATAAAAAAGGATGACCTTCTAAATATTTCATATATATATATATATATATATATATATATATATATATAATAAAAATTAATAATATAGTAGCATTTAACCATGGTTTTATACTAATGTCATATAAAAAAAGGGATTGAACTAAAAATTTCAGTAAAGAAAATAAAAATAAGATAAGTCAATATTCTTGTTTTTATTCTCATATTTTTTAAATGGCTTACTTAATGGAGAAAATTATTTGGTTTTAGAGTACAAGAATTTCTAGATAAAAATCTTGACAATATAGTTTGACCCTCTCAAAAAGAAAATTCCTAAAATTTTACTATCACATTTTATATATTTGTTAAGTAATAGAAAATGGAGTTGTGTCTTTGACAATGAAGCTTTAGAAAATGAAATAAATGATTTAACTTTATAATATAATTTTTGAAACAATAAATCATGTATTCAAAAAAATTATATATCTTACAATTAAGATAACAGTATTAATTAAGCAACTCTAACAACTTTGGAAAGAAAACAAGAAAAAAATAATTTTTAAAATGCATAAGTTATATTTAGAATTTAAGGAAACTTAATAGCTCTACCTGTAAACTAGCCTTAAAACAGGTTTAGATTTAACATGTGGAAATTCATACATAGTACCCTTCCATCAGTAGAGCAGAATAAAATTTATGTAGTTTTATTTTATTAATTTATAATAGTATTTTTATTTTTGGCTTTTTCATTAGTATAACTATATATTTTTTAACTTTTTTGTTTTTCATAACATGAGTTCAAAGCTGCACATCACTACTTCAAGATGAAACTCCATATAATGTAATAAATGAATGATATATTATAATGAATATTACTAGAGACTTTTCAAAAATGGTGATTAAGAATTATTATTATATTTTTTTAAATTTTTATTATTATTCTATCTCTTGAAAGGAGATGGCCATATCTCAATTTAATTAGTTTTTCCTCAGAAAAAATTATTCTTGATCTAAATAAAATTGCATCACTATTAACTAGATGTTATTATACAATTTTACCAATTTTTTTATCTGAACATAGTTGAAAGTATGTATAAATTAAAGTGTTTCCACATAGTCTTACTATTATCCCACCATAATTTTCACATTTAGATTTCATTATAACTGTAAAATAAGTTTTTAAATAATTTTAATAATACCTTAATATTTAATAATTTATTTACATAGTAGATTTTTTATCCTTTTCTTATATGAGGCTTATTATATAAACACCACTTTTAGATTTTTTCCATTTTGATGTCTGATAATTTAAATTTTCATTTAACTACCCAAATTATATCAAAAAAATTTCAAAAGTATATTTTTTTAATGTAATCTTTTTGATAAACTTATCATTTCTTATAGTTTATTCTTCAACTATTTATTGTAATTAATTACCCACTCATTTATGGTCTGTTATTGTTGTTCATTACGTACAGACAAAATAAGGATACTCTCATATTATATTGGAGTTTTAAATAAAAAAGTAAATACTAGTGGCTGGTATTAAATATGAAGTTGTTATAACTAAGTTGAACAATAATTAATGATTAAATGGCATTTTATATTTCAAATTTTATTGAATGTATATAAAAATAACACTCAAGAAATATATATAAGATATATATATAACCATTGTATATCAAAAATGAAGTACTTATCAACATAATCTTTTTAAATGATATTCAAATTTACTTAAAGAGACATTAATATTACCAATTAAAATTTTATATCAAATATAACAATATTATTATTTCATTTTTAATTATTTTACAAAAAATTTGAGTTACAAAGTAATTTAATTCAGTATTTAATGAATGTTTTTGAAAAATATTTTTAAAAATAGAAATAACCCCTCACAAAAAAAAATATAATTTTTTTTACTTACAATTTGCACCAAATTTCTACCCTTAAAATATTTGTATTCTTCTAACAAAAATATTTTTTAAATAAATTTAAATTTTTTTTCATTATTCAATTACAAAATTTCAAATTTCAAATTTATTTTACCTTAGTAAAAAATTTAGTTGAAAATTTAATTTTTTATTTCCAAAAAATAAACTTAAATGTCAAAAATTAAAAAACAAAATTATAAATATAATTATGAGAAAGAGGTAGATTAAATTTATAATATTCATATAAAAAAATTTCATATATTTTATGGTGTTTGAATTTTAAATTTAATGTATTAAAAAATAATTATTAAATAACCAAGCCAAATGAAATCAGCTTGGATTTTTGGTATCACTAGCACTTATTTTTTTTCTTATACTCACATTTTAATTTTTAATTTTTTTTTTCTAGATTTTTAAGGTTTTTAAGACTGAAGTTGCTTTCAAACAACTTCAGTCTAACTTATCTCTCACTTTCCCACCATATTGCACCTGGTAGGGAAAGTCGCTTCCATTTTAGAGACCAAAGTCCCTTGCAGGGACTTTGGTTTCTCTGTGTGCATTGCACAGCCAGAAAAAAACTAACTGTGCAATGCACTGCATGCAGCACATGCAACGCGCATTGCTGCTGCAAGTATTAAGCATTGCATGTGCTGCCCATATCTCATGCAGCTGATATCAAGTCAGCTGCATGAGATATGGAAGCGATTGTGCAATGTGCGTTACTTGCAGCAGCAACGCTGTGGTCTTCCAACATTGGCAGGGGCCTTTGTTGTGTGATTTGGCGCTGTTTGTGCATGTCTTAGTTGACATCTGTTAAGGAATTGGGTATTTTTCTGGTTTTATTCCGTGGATATTGGGTCTGTGGGTATGTGGGTACTATCATTGGATAGCCCTGGTTTTTCTCTATATTTTATGTCTTGAAGACATTTTTCATATTCTGAGTTTTAAGGGGTCATTTCCTCATTTTTCATTTATAAAAGATTGCTGTTTAATTTTGTTTTTCGTGTTTTATGGGCTAACCTTAAGTCTTAGGGTTAAGTGCTTAGTACCATTGGATAGAGCTAATTTTCTCTATATTTCATGTCTCAATGTTTTTATAGTGAAATTCCGTGTTTTAAAGGATTTAGTAGTTGTAGCTAATTTTTCTAAGTAGATTAGTGGTTTTTATTGGTTTTCTGGCTTCAGGGAGGCCGGGCCGCTTCAGGCGGCATCTCCGATGTTGGGCGGCCAGCCTGCCTCTGTTTTATGAGGTTGGGGAGCGCTCCAGGAGGGTTTTTTATGCAATTTGGCAGGTACAGGTGCCAGATTGGTGGGTGCTCATGGGCTCTTAGTTAGTGGTCTGTGTGTACATAGTGAAGAAGACAGTTTGGGGCAACCTTAATCATCATACAACCATCCGGAGGTGATCTCATTGTTCCTCACTCAGTTTTCACTGTTTTCTGGCCACAATTGGCTGTGTTTGTTGCAAGTGAGTTCTTCATTTAACTTAACTTTGGAAACTGTTTTCTCTGTTATAGTCTTGCAATCTATAGCAAGTATTATTGCTGTCTCTGGTGTGGATTTGCTGCCTACATCAAGTATCTTTGCTGTCTCTGGTGTGGACTTTGTTATACATTTCAGTTCTTTGGTCTGGTAGTCTATCAGGGGACTACTTTCTTGGCTCATCAAGCAGTCAAGTGTGTTAAAAAGGGGCTTTAGAAAAACAGGAACCAACTTACTTTAGCAAGTAAATCTCACTCTATTTTTCTAAAGGGACAGGGGATTTTCTCTCTGTATTTTCTCCAACTCCCTTGGTCAAGGCCTATAGCTAGTACTATAGGATTGTCTACATTTCTGGCGCCCAACGTGGGGTAGAGCTTGCTAGTTCTTTGGAATCTCTGTTTTCTTTGGTTGGCTCTTTTTGGTGTTTTGGACTGGAGGAATGGCTTCTGGTTCCTCTATTCCTGTGGTGACTGTCAGTGGGGGGGATGGTCCTCCTTCTGTGATGGTTAGGGAGTGTGTGAGAATTAAAACTTGGGATGGTACCAAGTTTAATAGGGAGGATGTCAAGTGGTTTCTAGAGAAGTATGAAACTGCTGCTGGAGTGGATGGTGCTTCCTACCTGGACATGGTGAAGCAGATTATCTTCTTCATTGGTGATAGGTCAGTGGAGAAGGAGATTGTGGCCATGTCTGGCTACAAGAAGAGGGATTGGAAATTGTTGTGTAGGGAAATGGTGGATAGATGGGGTTTCAGGTTCACTATGGTGGATCTGAACAAGGTTGTCAGTGAATGGCAATCTTATGGTGGTGTTGGTAACTTACATAGTTACAGGAAGTTTCTGCTACAGTTTGATCCTGTGGTGGAATACTTGGGGAAGTGGAGGAGCTGGCACATGAAAATGCTGCCAAAGATGTTTTTTGGTCTGCCCTGGCTAGAGATGTCAGGATAGATGTGTTAAAGGAGTTGTCAAGAAAGAAATTGATGAAAAATCTTTCTAATGGGGATCAGAAGTTGCCTGCCTTGGATAAGGTGAAGAAGGCTGTTGATGCCCATTTAAAGTTATTGGCTGTGGACACCTATCAGGAGGGGTGTGCCAAGTATGTCAGCAAAGTCAGTGAGGCTTTGGCTGAAGAGGAAGTTAGGGAGAAGAATGAGGAGAAGAATTTGGTGCAGGATCCCAAACAGGAGAGGGACCCAATGGTGGAGCAGCTGGCTGATCTGACAAAAAAGCTGCACATTTTTGTCCAGGAGTCCAAGAAGGTTAATAAAGCACCTTCTCAGCCAAGAGATTTTGAAAGGAGGGCTGGTAGGAGTGATCCTTGGGTTTGCTCTTATTGCAGTAGGAGAGGGCACAGGTCCAATGATTGTTGGGCACTGAACAGAGATGTGTCTGAAGGAAAAGTGGAGTTTGATGGCAGGGTTTTTAAGTTCCCTGACGGTTCTTTTGTGAAGCCCAGTGAGGGGCAGGCTCCTGTTGATTTGGTCAGGAGAAGGGGTGGTCTCAATCAAAGGAGGCCAAGGTTTGAGGAGATTCCTGATCAGGGGAAGTCCTCTGTTAAGGTAGATGAGGACATCAAGGGAAAGGGGAAGGAGGTCAATAAGGTCTCTTTTTCTACTTCATTTTGTGGTTTGGAGTTGTATTCTTGTGGTGGACAGTCAAGTGGTGAATGCTTGGCTGATGTTTATGATGTGGAAGCAGGGAAGGTGTGTAGGCCTTAGAGCAGTTCTCAGGCCCAACCAAAGCCAAATGCTTCAAAGGGTGATCCTAAGCTGAGTGCAGCTAGGAAAAGGTACAGCAAAGAGGAGCTGTACAAGATGCAGAAGGGTATGGCTGACATGGGCCCCCCTAGTTTTGGTGCATTGGACCTGAATGGTGAGCCAATGCCAATGGAGGTGGATTCTGACTCTGAAGAGGATGTCCCTTTGGCTTCATTGCCAAAGCCTGTTGGAGTCAGAGGTTCTGGTGAGGGATCTGGTTTGGTTCCTGTTAATGGTAAATCTGTTGGTGGTGCTGGTTCTCAAGAATCTTCTAGGACCAAGGTGGTGAAGCAAAGAGCTCACTTTGAGAGGCCAGTAGTGTCTGGTCAAGTTAATGTTATGGACTCTGTCCTGGAAAGGATGAACCAGGGTCAGGTTTCCCTATCTTATGGGGAATTGTATGCTATCAGTCCAGGGTTGGCTGATAGGCAGAAGAAGTTGTTGACCAGGAGAAGGGTTTCTTCTGGTGAGGTAGAATACATTTGTGATTCTGCTGAAATGTTTGGTGAGGGGTTGAAATCTCATTTTTCTGCTCCTCTGGGATATGTCAATGTCACTCTGAATGGCAGGGAGGCAAGGGAATTGGTGGATTCAGGTTCTCAGATAAACCTGATTTCTTTGTTTGAGGCAACTCATATGGGCCTCCCCATCAAAACTGGTATTGGTGGGAATTTGAGAGGGATCGGTGGCCATGTCACTGAATTGGTTGGAACTTCAGAGTTTGTGAAGTTAGATGTTGGCGGAGCCTCAGGGAAGGTTCATTTTTACATTGCTAAAGGTAATGTAAAAGCAGTTTTGGGTGGGCCATTCTTGATGGATTTTCAGGCAAGAATTGGTTATCAATTTGATTTGGGAATCAGTTTGGAGTTGACTGGTGAAGACAAAAGGAGGCTTCAAATGAGGTTATCATCCCCTGGAGAGGATGGTTGGGAGACTAGGCCTGGTTTATCTTCAATGTGCCAGTGCATGGATTGCTGCAGGAGAAGGAAAGAAGTGGGTGCTGCCTCTGGTTTTTTGGAGTGCGGCTCAGGCTCTATTGAGAGTCTGTCTTTTTTAGAGTAATGAGGGCTGATCACCCTAGTGCTACAACCTCTCCCCAAAATGAGGAAATCCCAGGTTGTAGTAGGTCAGCTCCCTTGGAGATATACCAAGTGGATTTTCAACTTTCTCTTTTTAATGTTTCTCTTCTCTGCAAGTATTCATCAAGTTTTTTATCAAGTCTCTGTTCTCTCTCAAGATTTTTAATTATTTTTAATTCAAGTTCAAAGAAGAAGGTTGGTAATATATCTTTATTGAAAGATATGTGGAAAAGTTTTGGGGAGGTGAGATTGGGGTCTAAAAGTAAGTCCTCCCAATTGTGCACTGCTAGGGTTTCTTTTACACCTTTCAAAAACATTACCTGGGCCACACCTGTGAGCATTAGTGAAACCCCTGGCTATTTTTGTAGGACAGAAGAAACCTCAAGAAAAGAAGATAAAAATTTCAAGATAATTCAAGAAAATCAAGAAAAAAATCTGAAGATAATGAAGAAAGAAGATGCAAAATATTTTTGTGAAGATAGTCAAGATCTATTTTTGGGCCTCCAGCATGAGGTTAAACTGCAGAAAATTTTGAAGAAAGAAGATCATCAAGATCAATTTTTGGACCTCCAGCATGAGGATAAACTGCACAATTTTAGAAGATGTGATTCAGAAGAAGAATCAAGATTTGAAGATTTGGAAGTTGGAAGTGAGGATGAAGATGTGGAATTGCGGAAAAGTTTTGGAGTGGTGAGATTGGGGTGTAAAAGTAAGTCCTCCCAATTGTGCACCGCTAGGGTTTCTTCTACACCTTTAAAAAACATTACCTTGGCCACGCATGTGAGAAATGGGGAAACCCTTGCATTTTGTTCCAGGTCTGGTGGTGAAGAATTCCTGAAGATCCCTCAAGTTGTAGGTGGGGCGGCAAAGTATAAGAAGGTTGCGCCGAAGGTTAGGCCTGTCAATGAGCCTATGCCTGTGGGTTTGAATCCGCCTTTGAAGAGACCTCCTTTTTCAAGAGATCCGTACTGTACTCCTTTGGTGAAGAATCCTCCAGAATTTGTAGAGACGGCGAGGGTGACTGTGGAAAGATTGAAAGTTGTTTATTTTGGTCCTGATGGGTGGTTGTCTGAGGAAGAAAAGAAGTTGTTGTTGCACGTTATTGTGCTAAGGGAAAAAGCGGTGGCATTTGTTGAGGAGGAACGGGGTGTATTGAAGAACTCTTATTGGTAACCTTACTTGATTCCTGTTGTTTTTCATGAACCTTGGCAAATCAAACCTATTCCGATTCCAACCACTATTCAAGAGGATTTTGTAGAGATTGTTAGGGGAAGAGTCAGGACTGGGTTATATGAACAATCAACATCCAGTTACTCAAGTCCGGTGTTCTGTGTAAAGAAGCAGAATGGAAAGTTGAGGGTGGTTCATGATCTTAGAGCCTTGAATAGAGTCACTATCAAGGACGCTGGTATGCCGCCAAGTGCAGAGGATTTTGTTGAAGCTTTTGCTGGAAGGGTGTGTTATGGTTTGGGTGATATTATGGGTAGTTATGATGAGAGGGAACTCCATACGGATTCAAGGCCTCTCACAACTTTTGAGACTCCTTTGGGAAGATTTCAGCTCACTAGGTTGCCTCAAGGAGCAACTAATTCAGTGGCAGTTTATCAAGCACAGATGGCTTGGATTTTGCAGGATGAGGTTCCTACTCATGCTGGTATTTTTATTGATGATGGTGGAATTAAAGGACCATCCACTGATTATGGTAATGAGGTGTTATCTGAGAACCCTGGAATAAGGAGGTTTGTGTGGGAATATGCAATAACTCTAGAGAGAGTGTTGTTCAGGATTGAAGAGGCTGGTTTGACCATTTCAGGGTCAAAATTCTGTTGTTGTGTTCCTGCTTTGGAAATTCTGGGTCATGTGGTATGTAAAGAGGGAAAGATTATGGTGAAGAAGAAGATTAATAAAATTCAGGCATGGCCAAGGCCTAAAAATACTACTGAAGTCAGAGGATTTTTGGGTGTATGTGTATATGTCAGGATTTTCATTAAGGATTTTTCTTTGTTGGCTTCAACTTTAAGAAGGTTGACCAGAAAAGATGCAGATTGGGAATGGACAGAAGAGTGTGAAGAGGCTTTTCAGAAGCTGAAAAATGTTGTTGGCGAAGATATAATTCTTCACAAGTTGGATTATGGTGTTGGTGCTGGAAAGATTTATCTGGCAGTGGACTCAAGTTATATTGCTTCTGGTGCTATTTTGTCTCAGGAGGATAAGACTGGGAGGGTCAGGCCATTAAGGTATGAGTCTGTGGTATTTAATGAGGTGGAATCTAGGTATTCTCAACCTAAGTTGGAATTGTGTGGCGTAGCTAAATTTTTAAAGAAGCTACAGACAGTTTTGTGGGGGCAGCATTTTGAGCTGCAGGTGGATGCAAAATAATTGGTTCAGATGATCAATACACCTAGTCTTCCAAATGCTCCAGTGACTAGGTGGGTGGCATTTATTCAACATTTTTCTTTTGACCTGGTACACAAACCAGGTAAAACATTTACTATGCCTGATGGATTATCAAGAAGGCCACCTACAGATGAGGTTTCTGATTCTGAAGAGTTTGACAAAGATTTTCCAGTGATTAGGGCCAGCACAAAGGGTGCTGAGGATTTTTCTTTCCTCCCCCATGAGGCTAAACTGGATGATTGTTCTGACCTCCCCCAAGAGGGTAAACTGGCTGGATCTGATCTTGATTCTGGTGATCAGGATGTTTTTTTTGATGAAGATGGAGTTGTTGTTTGGGACAGCTCAAAATTGGAAAAAGGTGTTTTTGTTAGTGAACTGGATTCTCACAAGGTTCAGTGGAAAGAGAAGGACGTGCCAAAATTTAAGGATTGTTGTCCTGGTTGGGCTGCTCAATTGGCTCATGTTCACACTGGTGATTTTGATGACAGAGTTGTACCCTTGGATGTTGTTTTGTTGGATTTTGAAGATGAGACCTGGGGTCAATCTGGGTTTTATTTTATTTTGGTGGAATATCTGTTGACCTTGGAGAGGCCAGATAGTTGTGATGATGATACTTGGTTGGCAATCAAGAAGAAGAGTCCTGGATTTTATGTGTCAGTAAGGCTCTTGATGAGAAGGAGACATCTTAATCCTCAAGTGGTGGTGACTCAGAGGAAGGGTCAAGAATTGGTTTTGAAGTCTTTGCATGAAGACCTTGGTCATAGAGGCTTTGGGGAGACTTATAGAAGAGTAGCAGACAGATTTTGTTGGCCGGGTATGAAGTTGGCTGTTAAGGGTTGGGTTCAATCTTGTGAAAAATGTCAAAGAAGAAGTCACTTGAAACCTAAAGAGGTAGGCCGTGCTACTGGTGAAACAACTGTTTTTGGAAGAGTCAGTCAGGATGCTGTCCATATTAAAGAGGGCAGGTATAAAAACTTAATTTTTGCCACGGATGATTTGTCTGGTTGGGTTGAGGCAGTGCCTCTGGTTAATTTGACTGCCAAGAATGTGGCAGAGTTTTTGAAGAAGGAGTGGATTTATAGGTATGGGTTGATGAAGTTGGTGACTGTTGATGGTGGTCCAGAGTTTGGTTCCAAATTTAAAGAAGCTGTGGCTAGTGTTGGTTCTAGAGTTAGAGTGGCTACACCGTATTATCCTGAAACTGAAGGCATGGTTGAAAGAGGCCATCAAGTTATCAAGAATGCTTTGGTGAAGATGTGTGGAGATAGTGCCGAAAAGTGGAGGCATTATTTACCCTTGGTTTTATTTGCTGATAGGGTCACTGTGAAGAGGACAACTGGCTATTCTCCTTTTGTGTTAATGTTTGGTCAGAAAGCCGTTCTACCAGTGGACTTGGAAGCTGTCTCTTATCTTGGAATTGATTGGGATGATGTGCACTCAACAGAAGATTTGCTCTGTGTCAGGATACAACAGTTGGAATGTAGAGAGGAATGTCAGGAGAAGGCATACTCTAGAATGATGAAGATCAGGAATCAATCAGTCCGGTACTGGGACAAGAAGTTAGCTCATAGACTCAAGAATCCCTTGAAACCTGGTTGTCTGTTTTTGGTGTATAATAGAAGTTTGGAGAGTCAGTGGGGCAAAATGTTTGCTGACAGATGGAATGGACCTTACAGAGTCAGATCTCAGGCGTCTGGAGGTTCTTATGTTTTGGAAGAGTTGGATGGTGCAGTCTTGAAAAAGAGGGTGGCTGCAGACCAAGTGAAGAGGTTTTATCCCAGAGGCACTAGGAATGAAGAAGATTGACTCCGCAATGAGGATAAACTATGGACCATTCTTTAATTTTGGTTTTTTTTTGTGGTGATGCTATGCATCTGTTTGTTGGAAACTTTTGTTAGAGGGTACCCATAAGTGGGGCTTCTAGATTTGATCTTGGCAAGTGTGGGGGTGACTGATGGGCTTGCTGCTCTATCAACAGTTACCCCAGATTGTCTGTTTCCAACCCTTTCTCTTAATTTGGTTGAACCCTAGTATTGGTTTATTTTCACAGGTTTTAGTCCTCTATGACTTTAAACTGGAAATTGCTTTGGTTTTCAAGTGCCGGACTCTTCACTCTTATTTGTTTTGGTTTATTGTGTTGGATTTTGTGTTTTTGTTAGAAGGTACCCAGGGGGGGCTTCTAGATATTATTTTGGCAAGTGTGGGGGTAACTGATGAGCTGGCTGCTCTGTAGAACAGTTACCCCAGAATGTCTGTCTCAAGTCTTTTGTTTTTCCTAGTTGAATTCTAGTTCTGTTGTTTATTATTCAGGTTTTAATTCCGCTATGACTTTAAACTGGTTTGGGACTGGCTTCTTTATCTTTGGTTCTTTCAGATTGGTGGTGGATCACTGGTGGTCTCCCGTCATTTTGACTTATTGGAGGGAGCCCACCCAGTGATCATTTCTATGGATCGGACTTTCCCTTATTGGACCATCTATGGAGCTGGACTTTCTTTGATTTTTGCAGTTATGTTTTTGCTAGATAGTAGTTTTAGATTATTTTATTTTTTCTCTTTTCTTCTTTTAATTTTTTTTATCGGGGTTGTTTAGAATTATAAAATCAAAATATAGGGTGTTACCACATCAGGGTCACCTGGATGTGGGCAAGCATTGGTGGGGAACGGTTCATCAATTGGCCGGGAAATGCTATTATCTTATTTTTAATTATTATTTATTTCATGTGTTTCTGTGTTTCATTATTTTTTATTTTTTTCTGAATTTCTAAATTTTTTGAATTTTGTTTTCTGTTAACCATTTAAAAGAATTAATTGTGTATCCACATCAAGGTGCACTTGAATGTGGGTAAGGTATCAGGGGATCAGCTCATCAATTGGCTGGGGGATACCATTTGTATTATTTTTTATATTTTATTTTATTTCATTTCATTTTAGTTATTAATTTTTAATTTTAGTATATTAGTAGATACAAAACAAAAAAAAATAAAATAAAAAAAATAAATTCTGAAATTATTTTTATTAATTGTTTTATATTATTATTATGTTTCTAATCTTTTTGCAGGAGCTCATTGTCTGGATGATAAAGCTTCTGGAGGCTGGTCCGGATTGTGATGACGTTTTTGTTTTTTGTTGGGATTGTGGGAAGCACTGTGTTCTTTGAAGTGCATCCTGCTGGAGAGATTTTAGGGATTGTAATGATCAGGGATTGTATTAGAGGGAAGTTCAGAGGAGGAAGAAGAAGAGGCAGGAATGGAGTGCTGGAGGGTGTGTTTAATGACCCTAGACCTTTTCCAGTGGTCGTCCAGTAGGCGCTTTCTCAGGGATTTTTCGAAGTCATTCAAGGGTCCATGGAGGGCAAAGGCTTTTAGCATATTGGAACACATGGTGCTTAGGTGTTTCTTCATGTCTCCATAATCCAGGGTCAAAGAAGTTTCAAGAGTTTGGCCAACTCCAATAATAGATTCAGGAGGAGGGGTGCCAACTAGACAAGAAGAATTGGATCAGTAATTATTTTTTGTTGAAGAAATGGAATAATTAATTTGGTACTTACAGATTGGAAGCTCATCAAATCTGTAAGCAGCTGGGATTTGGATCTCTGACGATTTTGTTATGGTCATAGTGGGTGGATCAACAAGGGAAAGATATGGATTCTCATGGTCTTCCTCTGAAGGATCCTGAGAAGGTGAACTGGGATGCTGATGTTCCTGGGGCCTAGTTGGAGCAGTGAGATTATTGTTGCTGTTGTGGTTGTTATTTCTGTTGGATTCAGCTGGAGGAGGTGCTGGTGATGGAGTACCAGGGTTGTTAAAGGATGGAGCAGGAGAGGGGGATTTGGAAGCAGACTGCTCTCTTCTGGATGGAGAATTTGAAGAGATGGAACTGCCAGAAGAGTAGTTGGCTGACAGAGGAGTGGTGTAGTTTCTTTGTCTTAGTTGGGGACAAAGTTGTTGTTGTGGAGCAGTGTGTAGTGTTCTGGTTTCTTCTTGGGGTTCTCTGGCAGTTCTCTTAGAAATCTGGGAAATTTTGGTGTTTTTGGATTTTGGAAGGGTGGATTGCATTGCTCTGGGAGCAGTAGGAGGTAGTTGGGTTGAGTTGGTATTGTTGTCTGGATGAATTTGGCTATTTTCTGGCCGTTTTTGGAGGTTTTGGCCCTGATTTTCACTGTTTGGTGAGGCGGGCGGGCCCCCTGGACGTGGTCTAGAAGCCTAGGGGTTGATTTTGAAGCTTTTGGAGCTAATTTAGCAGTGATAAAAGCTGTTTCTTGAGAAGCTAAGGCTGGTCTTTTGGGAAGAGTGCGGGAAGCTGAGCTTCTGGATCTTCTGGAAGGAGCTGAAGATAGAGAGGAAGAGGATGGACCAAGTTCTGGAGACCTGGTAGGGGATCTGGAGATGTATTTGTGAGAAGGAGAAGGCGGAGGAATAGGATAGTGGGGATCTCTGTCACATTTCTTCTTTTTGAAAAAGCAAGAGTCACAAGCCCTGTTGCAAAATTTGGCTTCAGGATTTGGAAGAGTGAATGTGCAAGGTCTGCACATGTGGATGCACTGTTTGCAGGCATAGTCCCTTGGAGCAGTGAAGCAAGGAAGAGTAGAGGAGTCAACAGCAGGGGATCCAGACATGATTTGTGATGTGAAAGGTGATGAAAAGGATAAGAGAAGATTTTGTCAGTGATGAGTAGAAGATGAAGTGAAGGCGGACGCTCCGTGGGTCTAGCTGTGTGTGTATTGCATGAAATTGGCTGGGTCGGATTCATGCAAGATTCGGACAGTCCTCTATGACTCTAAACTGGAAATTTTATTAGTCCATCAAGACTCTAAACTGAAAAAGCTATGGTATCAAGTCAGTCCATCAAGACTTTAAACTGAAATCTGGTTTCTGTTAGTCCTCCAAGACTTTAAACTGGCTGGTTTCAAGATTTTATCAAGAAGTAGTCCATCAAGACTTTAAAATGAACACTGTATTATTCCCCCAAGACTTTAAACTGAGGGTTGTAAGTCCCCCAAGACTATAAACTGAGGGAAAAGTTTTTGTTGTTGGAGTTGGTTTGAAAGATTGGTGAAGGGTATCCACAGGGGGGGCCTCCGAATTCAGAAAAGGCAAGTTTGGGGGTAATTGATGGTCTGGCTGCTCTATTCACAATTACCCCAGAATGTTAGTTTTTTCTCTGTGTCTTAATGTGGTTGATCTCTGGTTCTGGGTTTATGATTTAGGTTTTTGAGTCCCCCAAGACTTTAAACTGAGGGTTTTTGAGTCCCCCAAGACTATAAAATGAGGATGGTCCCCCAAGACTTAAAACTGAGGGTTGTTTGTGGTTACATCCTAAAGAGGGTGTGGTCAATTTTCCTTTTATGAATCAAACTCAAGTACTAGTGGAATTACAGAGGGAATCAAGAGATGAAATGAAGTGTTCAGAATTAGCCTTGAACTGGTGAATGAGGTGTCTTCTGTTCTCAAAGTCCTGTGGATCTCTAGCAGGAGTGGATTGGAAGTAGTGAAGCAGAAGTTGTTTCTGTTGAGATTTGTGTTGTTGGAACTTGGCCTTGATAGTGGGCAAGTGCGTTGGTGTTGGTGGTGCAATGGATCCTACATTGTTATCATCACTATCTGAAGAGGAAGGAACTGAGAAGTTGTCAGTTTTAAAGTTGAAGGAAGGAATGAATGTTCTTCACCATCAGATGGACCAGGGATGGGGGAACTAGTTGCTTTATGGGTTGTGGCACTCTTCTGGGAAGGGTGGAGCTTTTTGATTAATCTGGGTATCAGGATGGATGGCCTAGCTCTTTTGGTGCTGGCAGAAGAAGGACCAGGTTGAGGCGGAGGTGAATCTGTTGTGGAAGAAAGTGGACCAGGTCTGTGTCAGGTCTTCTTTCTGGAGTGGCAGACATTGCAGGATGTTCTGTATGGATGAACAGGTGGTGTCATGGCGCAGATTAAATTATTGTTGATGCAGTATTGGCAGGGGCCCATTTCAGAGGCAGATTTGGGAAGGAGGTTAAACATGGTGGTTGGATGAAGAAAGAATGCGGACATTCTCAATTGGAGGGAGGATGTGGTCTTCCAACATTGGCAGGGGCCTTTGTTGTGTGATTTGGCGCTGTTTGTGCATGTCTTAATTGACATCTGTTAAGGAATCAGGTATTTTTCTGGTTTTATTCCGTGGATATTGGGTCTGCGGGTATGTGGGTACTATCATTGGATAGCCCTGGTTTTTCTCTATATTTTATGTCTTGTAGATATTTTTCATATTCTGAGTTTTAAGGGGTCATTTCCTCATTTTTCATTTATAAAAGATTGCTGTTTAATTTTGTTTTTCGTGTTTTACGGGCTAACCTTAAGTCTTAGGGTTAAGTGCTTAGTACCATTGGATAGAGCTAATTTTCTCTATATTTCATGTCTCAATGTTTTTATAGTGAAATTCCATTTTTTAAAGGATTTAGTAGTTGTAGCTAATTTTTCTAAGTAGATTAGTGGTTTTTATTGGTTTTCTGGCTTCAGGGAGGCCAGGCCGCTTCAGACGGCATCTCCGATGTCAGGCGGCCCGCCCGCCTCTGTTTTATGAGGTTGGGGAGCACTCCAGGAGGGTTTTTTATGCAATTTGGAAGGTAAAGGTGCCAGATTGGTGGGTGCGAATGGGCTCTTAGTTAGTGGTCTGTGTGTACATAGTGAAGAAGACAGTTTGGGGCAACCTTAATCATCATACAACCATCCGGAGGTGATCTCATTGTTCCTCACTCAGTTTTCACTGTTTTCTGGCCACAATTGTCTGTGTTTGTTGCAAGTGAGTTCTTCATTTAACTGAACTTTGGCAACTGTTTTCTCTGTTATAGTCTTGCAAGCTATAGCAAGTATTATTGCTGTCTCTGGTGTTGATTTGCAGCCTACATCAAGTATCTTTGCTGTCTCTGGTGTGGACTTTGTTATACATTTCAGTTCTTTGGTCTGGTAGTCTATCTGGGGACTACTTTCTTGGCTCATCAAGCAGTCAAGTGTGTTAAAAAGGGGCTTTAGCAAAACAGGAACCAACTTACTTTAGCAAGTAAATCTCACTCTATTTTTATAAAGGGACAGGGGATTTTCTCTCTGGTTTTTCTCCAACTCCCTTGGTCCAGGCCTATAGCTAGTACTATAGGATTGTCTACAACGCGCGTTGCACACAATTTTGGCCACCTCCCAGCCTAGTAAATTAGCTGGGAGGGTGGAAAACGTTACAGCAAGCAATCAAAGTCACTTTTAGCGACTTTGATTGCTAGAAAGAGACACTTCTAGCCAGGGGAAACCTGGCAGGAAGTAATAAATTGCAATGTAAGGGACCCAAGCCAATTTCAAAGGCTTTCGTCATAAATTAAGGTTTCTAAAAAGCAGCCAGTATAAATCTGGCTGCAATAAAAAGTAAATTTTTTAAATAAAATACATAAAAAAATTAAAATGTGTTCAAATAAAATATACAACACTCTTCAGCCGGTAAGAAACAGCCTTCCATTGTTACACATAGAAAAAAAATCAAATGTTTCTTTCAGCAACATTGGTCATGTTTCAATATTTTGATCCAAGTAAGATCAGGAAAAAGGTCACAGCTAAAAAATTGCATAATTATAAGTCTCCCAATTTAATATAGTGGGGAGGTTCATATTTTAGAAATAGGTGGTGCACATTATAGTTCCCTTTAAAAAAATTGAAAATTGAATTAATTTTGACACAATTTAAATTTAAATGTGATGAGTGTATGTTTTTTAGCTACGTGAAAAATGGTAGCTAGAATTATGTGGCGTCAATTTTTTTTAGATGTGAAATTCAGCGTTCCACAAATGTTCATCTGTACAACATGCAGCCAAGTAAATTCTAGCTGAAATTAGTATATGCATTATGGTAAGGTAAACTCTTACAGTCGCCTTGCTGTAAGCAGAATCCGGAGGAGATATGTGGATTTAGCTGAAAACCCCGTCCTTCCAATAAAAATAACAAATGGGAATTCTAAATCACTAAGCTAACCAATCTACTTAGATCTGATTTATAAAATAATGAAACTCTAAAATAATTAACGCTTATTGAGATTAAATGATTGTGGCTGTTGATAAAGAAATACTGATAACAACAATTAAGGTGTACCAGTGAAAGATCTGAAAAGATTGACTTTTATGTTTTTATAATAATTTGAATTTTTATGAGACAGCAATAATCAAGTCCCAGCAATGAAGACCTTTCTAAAGATACCCTGTATGAAGTGTTATTTTAATTGTTGAGTAGTATTTCTAAAATGTTATATATAAAATATAAAGTTATAAGGGTACTACAAATTTATTTAATTTGTTGAGTAATAAAAAATGAGACCGTGGTGGTTAATGATTAAGCTGTATGATGTGTCCCCCCCTCAATTTCGAGTTTGAGAAGCGCTTAAGTATTCCTAGTCACGTGCCTAAGTTTTCCCCTCCAGAGCTCTTCCAGAGTCAATCCGGAGCCCGTACAGAGTCGAAACGGAGTCCGTCCGGACTTCCAGTATCAATTAGAACCTTAAAACTATAATAAAAAATCTAGAAAAATTACACATAATAGAGCTACTTCCCCTTTACATACCAAACGAGTTTTTGTAGTCTGCGCAGCTCTAATTACCCCGTGAAAATTCATCAAATTAAGTAATTTCTGAAAACGTAAATATTTCTATAAAACTTTAAAATTCATTTAAAAATATAAGAAAAATAGTAAAAATTCTGGGAAAATTTCCCAAGGTTCTTGAGTGACTTGACTTGATACTTATAAATTTTTCAGACCGTAAAAATAAGTTTTCTCCGTAAAATAAATTGTATTTGTGTAGGCATTCGCTCGTGACCAATTCTTCATATTTTAAACTCCAATAAATTAAATAAAACCCTTTTATAAAAAAATAATAACGCCAATCTTGCACGCCGTAATAACTCCATTTACATATTTAGGTGCCGTACTAAACTTTAGGCTACCACATCATAAGAAAAAATGATCATGCTGTGTACAGTGCCTTGGCAACATCATTCTTGGAATTTAGATGAAGTTTATCATATGACTTGGAGAGCTGCATTTTTTTGAAAATGAGATCAGTGAAAATTCATGATATCTACATCTGTTTGCCACCCAATTTCCTTTTCCTTTCTCTTTCTCACTTACATTTTTCAAAAATTATCCATCATATTTTTGCTTTATCATTTTGAGTTATTGGTACTATTTTCTTGACCTTATCTGATTACCGGTAAGCAAATTTTTCTTGCTATTGCATTTCATATCATTTTGGTTTGTTACTCTTTTTTACACTTTTGACAAGTTAATCTAATGATTCTAATTCTGAATTTATTTTTATGGTATCTTTTACTGTACCCTTTTGATTCATTATAAAAAAATTCTTTTTCAGTTAACTTAAAGTTTTTTTATTTGTTTGTCAATTTACTTTTCTTTATTCCTTATCAAAAATGTTCAATTTATTTATCTAACCATTTATTTTTTAAAACAGTGATTATAAAATAAACTTTATAATTAATTTTGATCAATCAGCTACAAATGGAAGAAATTTCATGTTTCGCTTATCATTTTACTATATTTCTTTAATACTTTCTCAACCATTATATTATTAATATGAAAAGTAAAACATCATCTCGTACTTGCTGAAAGCATACAGGATAATGTTTTGCTTTTCATAATAATAATTAGATTGTTTGTACTTTACCTTTAATTTATTAATTTTTAAGTTGTTTCAAAGTCTCGTACTTGCTGAAAGAATACAGGACAATGCTACAATTTAAAAATTAATAATTTATTGAAGTATAACTTTCTAAGTCAATATATTGGTCAGAGCAAGATTTTTCATTTTATATATGTGGATATGATAATTCTGTAAATTTTATTTAATATTACTAGTGTATTGGAGTTATACCTTCATTATATTATTAATATTAAGTGTAGAGCCAAATCTCATACTTGCTGAATGCATACAGGATAAAGCTATACTCTTTATATGTATAATTTAATAAAGTATACCTTTGAAACACTTTCTTAATATTTGAAATAAAGAAAAAGTATATAAATTTACTAAGATGTAGATATTCTAACTTTTGTATTTCTAATATTGAAGATATGATAGAGTTAAAGGTATCATTGACTGATAATTGAAATTATGTTACTATTTTCTAATTTTTTATTTTTTTCTATTTTAATTCAAAATTGAATTCTCTTAGGATTGAACCATCAATGAGTAACAATTTGAAAAAAAAAACGGCCAGGGAAGAACTCTAACAATAGGTGGGCGAAAGACATTGCTACTGGAATGAAACTTGTAAACGCTCTTGGAATGGATACAAATGGGAAGAAGCCACATTTCTATGCACGATCTTATCCAAATAATATGACAGATTGCAATAATTATTACAATTTTTTTCCTGGATGTAGTATTTATAAACCAAAAGGTGTCTTAATACCTAATGTTCTTGTGCAGACTTTTGAAATTCATGAGCTCAAAGAACTAGATATTTTAGAAGCTACGGTGCAATGCATTAAGGATCTTTCTTACTGCAAACATGAAATTAAAAATAATGGTTATCATTGAAGAGCTAGTGGTTTTGGAAAAACGTTTGGTGGTGGCTTTATTTATTTTAGACTTTATATATTCGTAAGTATCATTTTTTTTAATTTAAATACTGAATTTTTGAATGCTTTTCCTTGCAGATGAATACTGTCAGGCAGGCTACTAGACTTACCCAGTGAAATAATTAATTATTTACTGGATGAAGCCGCACCTTATCATTTTATTAATTATTTAATTATAATTTAGTTACATTAAAATTAGTTATAATAAATTAACTAATTAAAGAATGATAAAATTAAAAAATTAAATAAATAATTAAAATTAAAAATATAAAATTGTCCCTTATATTTTTCTCTAACACCGTGCTCATTTGACAGGTTAGAAAAAATAAAATTTTATATTAAAAAATAGATATTAAGATAAAATAAGATTTTAATATTCAAATAATACTAAATATATACAAAAAATTCAAATTTCTTATTTAGAATTGACTTCTACAGTAAATATTAAATAAATTGATGTATTTATGACATACTCTGTAAATACATCTTTTTGACGCCTTCTTTTTAGAATAACTTTATTATTTGAAATACTCCTTCTGGAATGTTCTTTTCTCTCTCCCATACTACTGTTTTTAGAATTTGATTGCCGTGCTTTGTCTCTCCTTTGCCTATAAAAGGCCTCTCTTTTTGTTGTCTTTTAAGTATCCTTTTACCAACTTACTTATTACTACAACTACAATATAATATTTATTTCTTATATCTTATATCTTTAGTATTTACAAGGACATAATTATAATCTATAATTTATATAAATATTTTAAATCTACCTCTTAACATTGAGTAAAAAATCATCTTTGATTGAGAAATACGTACTAAATTATTTAGAGTCCAAGTAATCCTTAAAATCTTCATATAACTCCGTACCAAAGCTTCTAGACCAAAAGTGAACCTTGAAAATTGGGATCCTTTCAAAAATATCGACGGCGCAATCGAGGGGACCATCGGCGTACAAGTAACTGTAAAGGACGAGTGGAGGTGAAAAAACGACAAACGTCATACGTTACGTGATAAAAGTTTTTGCTGCAAACGGGAATCAAACCGCGCTCCAAAACTTAAGTTCATATACTGACTAAAGATCGTATATATCGTGGTAATTATTGTTATTACTATTTGTGGGTTACTCTTCACTCTTCATTTGCTACGTATTTCCTTTTACTCAGCACTCTGTAAGTGGCATTAATTTGCTCATTTTGCAGGGGGAGGTGTTTGGTAATTTGAAATTTAGTTTTATTATTATATTTTTTTTTATTTTTCCTGGTTGACCATAATAGAGCAATAACTGTTCTTAGTCCCAGAAGTAATTAAATAATCATATTTTAATATCAATTATTATCATTTTTCAGTTGACAATTGTCCTGATTAATTTGAATTTTAATTGTTCCAGTTGACAAATTGTCCTGACAATAATATTTTTTATTAATAAAATAATTATATTTTAATATTAATTATTATAATTTTTCAGTTGACATTTGTCCTGATTAATTTAAATTTTAATTGTTCCAGTTGACAAATTGTCCTGACAATAATATTTTTTATTAATAAAATAATTATATTTTAATATTAATTATTATAATTTTTCAGTTGACATTTGTCCTGATTAATTTAAATTTTAATTGTTCCAGTTGACAAATTGTCCTGACAATAATATTTTTTATTAATAAATAATTCACATTTAATTACTTCAGTTGACTTTGAGTCCTGGTAATCCAATAAATCTTTTTAATTAATAAAACTCATATTTAATTACTTCAGTTGACATTAAGTCCTGGTAGTTAAGTGATCAGTAATAAAATTTTAAAATAAAACTTCATATTTAATTACTTCAGTTGATATAAAGTCCTGGTAGTTAAGTGATCAGTTAAAATAATTTTTTTTAATTAATAAAGATTCATATTTGATTATTTCAGTTGACAATAAATCCTGTTAATAAATTAGTTGATTTAAATCCTGAAAATAAAAAATTAATAGAAATTCTAATTTATTTCTACAGTTGATTGTATTATCCTGGTTTTAAATTTTTTTTATTAATTTTATTTAAGTTGATTTTTATCCTAAAAAGTTTTTTTATTATTATTTTTATTTTATTTCTTTTAAATAAAAATTAAAAATAAAGACTAATTAATTTTTGTCTCTTTCCTTCATTTCAGTAGAATCTTAAAATGACTGACCAAAGTGGTTTTGCTGCACGTGAAGAAGAACTAGACTTAATTTATTATGATGAGCCTACTTCTGTAATTTCTCCTTTAACAAGAAGAATTTCTCAAACTAATAAATCCTCGCCCCAAACAGGATGTAGAGATGGAAGAAGTAGAAATCCTAGTGGACAATACTCAGGATCAGAAGCCCATGACAAACCCACCAGAAGAGCTTCCAAAAGGCTTCAGGATAAAAAAGATGCCGTTGTCTCAGCAGGTAAAGAATCTGTCTACCCACATAAAGGATTTAAGGACAGACAGATTGAGACTAAAGGTAAGGGTAGATGCCTTGAAAGAAAAGGTGAGAAGAACAGATAATTTTCTCCAAGAGAAGAAGAAACCTCTTCCTCCCAGGGATCAACAACAATTGGCTCCCCAATCCCAAGAGATGGTGGAAGTGTCCAAGTGTCAGTGGGACTGGCTCAACACTCAGTGGGACTACTTGGCTCAAAATCAGCATCAGTTACCTCAGATATGTCCATCAAGGCCCACCCAGGCCAACCCTACTCCTCCCCACCCTTATCAAGGAGGCAAAAGAAGAAGGAAACCCAATATGGTGATACCCAGCAAACCCTGGTACGTCCCTCTATTGATTCTCAAGTGCCTTTTCTTGTGGCTGACTCTGTTCCTTCAGGTAAATCTGGAAGGCAGGATGAAACCTTGAGACCTATAGAGGCTGGGAATAGTAGACAGATATCTCATGTTTCTAATCCATTACTTTTAATTGCTACCTCAATGATTAATACTGATATGGCTGTGATTGATGAAACTCTTGACCCTGAGTTCTATGAGAGTCTGGAAAGTTACTCAGTTTCCTTATTGAGAAACACTCCAGATGTAGCAAGAATTAATGATGAGCACTTGAGAGATATTATTGCCAAGCAAAATCATATAATGAACAATATGAAATTGACTCAGAGATATAATAGTTTGTTAACTGATCAGGGTTATCAAGCATTAAAAAGTGAAGCACAGAGAGTCTCTGATGAATTGTCTCATTACAAAGCAACCCATGAAAAGAAAATTGCTTTATGGCAAAATATAAAAAATAATTTGTCTAAACTAAAAGATACTGTATCTGCCTGTTGCCAGGAGGTAGAGATATATAAGATGAATCTGAAAAGATTGAGTGAACATTTGTCATCTTTTCAACATAAAAATAAATTATCTTTTGAAACTATCAATGAAAGTTTATCTAGTCTTCCAAGAACGAAAACAAGACTAACAACCATTGAATAAAAAATAGAACTCATTGTTAAATGACCAAAAATATTCTGACATTTCTGTGAAGGAACATATAGTGCAGGATGCTCAACCAGTACCTGTGGCTAGTTCATCTAAAATAAAAATAGATCCAGAAATACCTGTTGATAACACTGAGTTTCCATCAAAAACTGATGATGCACAAGGATCTGTAACAGAAGGATTAAACAATGAGATTTCAGCACAATTAGAGAAACTACAGCTGCTTCTTACTCAGAAACAAGCTAGTACTAAGAAGACTCCTTCAAATCAAAAGAATTGGCCAAAACTTGACTAGTACCCAACATTTGATGGTGATTCTTCTTCTGATTGGCAACAATTTATTTGCAGAATTGATAATTTAAAAAATTCTTACAAACTCCCGGATGAGGAAATTGTGTCCAAATTAATTTCTTTGTTCACTAATGTTGCCCTGATGTGGTATGAATCTGTTCTCCTGGATGGGAATGACTACTCATGGGATGATTGGAATAAATTAATTAAAGCACAATTTGGTGGCTCCAAGTTCAGAATAGCTCAACAAAGGCAGTATGAGGAAACTAGATATAGCTCTTCTACTGATAAACCTATTGAGTTTTTAATGAAACTTGTAAAAATCTTAAGGGCAATGGACCCAGTTATGGAGTTTGATTTATGGAAAGACAGGATCCTCTATAAATTACCAATGTCTCTGAGAGACTTGATAGTGGCTAGGACTGAGTTCTCCAAAGAACCCTCTTCTTTCATTAATACTTGCAATGAGATACTTCTAAACAATAAGTATGATGCAAGAAGATTAATTCCTAGGACCCCTTTGAAGAAACCCTCCACTTACTAACAAAAACCTCTGGAAAAGGCTGGTTAACCTTCTGCCCCTGTTGCACCAAAGAAGTATGCAACAAAAACTTGCTTCAAGTGCAACAAGCCTTGGAAGAAAGGCCATGTTTGTGACAAGAAGATAAATCTTGTAGAACAAACAGAGGAGCATGCTGATGACACAGTGGCACTGGATGATAAATCAAGTGATTGTGCCAGCAATATTTCATATGAATCTCAACAAGAAATCTTGATGCTGGAAGAAGATATTCATTATTTAAATACAATTGACATTGATAATAATGATTTATCTACAGTTGAGGATGCTGAGATCATAAAAAACATTGAGGATTACTCAATTGTTATTGCCCCTCTTAAGGCACCAGTCTTGATCAATGGAACCAGCATTGAAGTTGTTCTGGATTCTGGAGCTGGAGGAAGTGTAGTATCTGAAAGAGCACTTGCTTCAGTAGATCAAGACTATAAATCTAAACTGATGCCTATCATTTCTGAAAATTGGAGAGGGTATGGCTCTGTTTTGTCCCCCATTGGGAAATACAAAGCCACAGTGTTTTTTAAATATAACCATGGTTTTGTAAGAGCTATTTGTGATTTTTTTGTCATGAAAAATGATAACTTGAGCAATTGGTTTATTGTAGGGAATGATATTTTAACCAAGTATGGCATAAAATTGGATCCTTCAAACCAATGTTTCACAATGGGGATGAATGGGAAGAGAAAATTTAAAATTTCCTCCCCTAAAAAATTATTAAAACCAGAATGGAACACATGTAATACTGTGGTTCAATATAAAGGAAGATCTACAAAGGAAATGTGTGCCCTTATGTCTGAAATTGACAATGCTTCTTTTGGAGAACAAATTTCTGGTGAGGATAAAGATTCCATCATTAACTTGATAAAATCTTTTCCTATGGCCTTTGCTCATGGGTCACATGAACTGGGATTAGTTAAAGAGGAAATGAAACTTTCATTGTCGTGCCCATTAACTGAGATACCACCTAGTTTAAAGAAGAAGCCTTATCCTGCTTCTCCCACAAAAAGAAAAGATATTGAAGATAATATCTCTACCCTTTTAAAAATGAATATTATTGAAAAGGTAGTTGAAACACCTAAATATTGTGTTATCTCACCTGTCCTAATTTCTTATGAGAAAGATAAAGCCAGGTTATGTGGTGACTATAGAGCACTAAACACTTATACTGTTGATGATATCTATCCTTTACCTATAATCAGCTCTATACATGCTACTTTACAGGGTGCTAAATATATCAGCTGTTTGGATGGTAATAAGGGATATCACCAGGTACCTGTGGAGAAAAATTCTCAGAACTTTCTGATGATTGCCACTCATATGGGTATTTATAAGTATATTAGGATGCCATTTGGCCCTAAAAATTCCCCTTCAGTTTTCCAAAAAGTAATGGATAACACATTACATCAAGAGATAATTGAAGGATGTCTGATGGTTTATATTTATGATATCATTATATTCTCAAAAACATTTGAGGACCATCTTAAACACCTGTGTAAAGTATTCCAGAAAATGGATGAAATAAATATGACATTTGCTTTGAAGAAATGTAAATTTGGTTTCAATTCTTTAAAATTTCTTGGTCATGTTGTTTCAGGCTTACAGATATGTGTTGACCAGAACAAAGTGGCAGCCATACAACAGGTGAAAGCTCCTACAACAGTGAGAGAGCTCCAAAGTTTTTTGGGAATGTGTGGATACTATAGACAGTATATTAAAAATTACCAAGTCATAGATTTACCCCTTACCAAATTAACTAGAAAGGATGTTGCTTTTGTCTGGAATAGTGAAAGACAAAGAGCCTTTGACACTATGAAACACTGTTTGATGTCAGTACCAATTCTTGCTTTACCTGACTTTGATCAACCATTTGTTTTGTACACTGATGCCTGTTTCATTGGTCTTGGTGCTGCCCTCCATCAAAAACAAGTGATAAATAATAAAGTTTCAGAAGTAGTAATTTGTTATATTTCAAGAACCTTGAGAAATAGTGAATTAAAATATGATGCTACTCAATTAGAGTGTTTAGCTGTAGTATGGGCTCTAGAAAAGCTTCATTATTACCTAGATGACCAGAAATTTGAACTTGTCACTGACTGCAGTGCAGTTAAATCCCTTTTAAACTTGAAAACACCTAACAGACATATGTTTAGATGGCAGCTGGCTGTTCAAGAGTACAGAGGGAGAATGACAATTATTCATAGGGCTGGTATTGTTCACTCAAATGTGGATATGTTATCAAGGTTACCTTTACCAAATGATGACTCTAATCCTGCTTATGATCCTGAGGATGAAATTATTCATATCCATGGGATATATGTGGTTGATATGGAGGAAGAGCTATTACAGCTTATTCTGGAATCATATGATAAGGACACTGACTTGAAAAAGTTATGCACCATATTAAATGATCCAAAGAATGCTTCAATACAAGCATTAATTAAAACCCTTCCACCAAAGTACCAAAAAGCTTTGGAAAAAGGTAAATTTTCAATTGATGAAGGATATCTATATTATAGAAGAAAGTTGAGTAATGTTATTGTTATTCCTCCTTCTATGAAAGAAATCATCTTGAAAATTTGTCATGATGACATATTAGCTGGACATTTTGATCTTTACAAAACAATGATCAGAATTAAGAACACTGCTTGGTGGGCTAATATGTCTGAAGACACAAAATTATATGTTGAATCTTGTGATTCTTGCCAAAAATCAAAAAGATTAACTGGTAAAATAGCAGGATTAATGTAACATATTGAGCCTCCGGATGCTCCATGGCAAATAATAAACATGGATTTTGTAACAGGATTACCTATTGCTGGTAAGGACAGTTATAACTCTTGTTGGGTTATTGTGGACAGATTCACAAAAATGTGTAAATTTATCCCTACCCACAAGGATGTTTTGACTAAAGAATTAGCTTTCTTATGGTGGTCTCATATGTTTAATACTGCTGGTTTTCCTAAAGCCATGATCTCTGACAGAGACCCTAAATTTACTTCTGAATTTTGGATGTCTCTGATGGATGTTTGTGGTTGTGATCTGAAACTTTCTACTGCCCATCACCCTCAGACTGATGGTTTAGCTGAAAGAATGATTCAGACTTTAGAGGACATGATAAGAAGATATTGTGCCTTTGGTCTTGAGTATAAAGATAATGACATATTCACTCATGATTGGTTTACCTTACTTCCTGGGTTAGAATTTGCTTATAACAGCACTGTTCATTCTGTTACTCAAAGGAAGCCTTTTGAGCTCTGGCTTGGATATGTTCCAAATACTCCTGCCCAAATTCTCAATAACAAAATACCTAAATTGGATATACATCCTGGTGTAAAATCTTTTCTTCAAATGCAAAAACTATGTAGAAATCATGCTCAAAAATGTATTGAAAAATCATTTGAATATGAGAGGAAAAGATGGGACAAATCCCATAAAGAATACACTTTTAAAAAGGGTGATGAAGTGTTGATTTCTACAGTCCACTTCAACTTACAAGGTAATAACAAATTGAAAGATCCATTTGTTGGTCCATTTGTTGTCAGAAGTATGATTGGAGATAATGCAGTTGAGGTTATTTTGTATTCTCCATATGACAGAAAACATCCTGTTTCTCCAATATCTCTTTTGAAACCTTACACATCCAATAGTGATTTATTTCCAAAAGGAGGGGAAGACCAAAGAAAACCCCAAATGAAATCACTGAAACAGCAGAAATTGAAAAAATTCTAAATGACAGAATAGTCACTGCTGAAAAAAAACAGAATATTTATTGAGATTCAAGAATAAATCATCTGAATATGATTCTTGGATACCTGGGAAGGAGATATCAAATCTTCCCACTCTACTAAAAAAGTATAAAAAGAAAAAATCATGGCATTTTTTTTATTGTTTTTTTTAAGAGTGAGGGAGTGTCAGCCAGGCTACTAGACTTACCCAGTGAAATAATTAATTATTTACTGGATGAAGCCGCACCTTATCATTTTAATTATTATTTAATTATAATTTAGTTACATTAAAGTTAGTTATAATAAATTAACTAATTACAGAATGATAAAATTAAAAAATTAAATAAATAATTAAAATTAAAAATATAAAATTGTCCCTTATATTTTTCTCTAACACCGTGCTCATTTGACAGGTTGGAAAAAATAAAATTTTATATTAAAAAATAGATATTAAGATAAAATAAGATTTTAATATTGTAATAATAATACTAAATATATACAAAAAATTCAAATTTCTTATTTAGAATTGACTTATACAGTAAATATTAAATAAATTGATGTATTTATGACATACTCTGTAAATACATCTTTTTGACGCCTTCTTTTTAGAATAACTTTATTATTTGAAATACTCCTTCTGGAATGTTCTTTTCTCTCTCTCATACTACTGTTTTTAGAATTTGATTGCCGTGCTTTGTCTCTCCTTTTCCTATAAAAGGCCTCTCTTTTTGTTGTCTTTTAAGCATCCTTTTTACCAACTTACTTATTACTACAACTACAATATAATATTTATTTCTTATATCTTATATCTTTAGTATTTACAAGGACGTAATTCTAATCTATAATTTATATAAATATTTTAAATCTACCTCTTATCATTGAGTAAAAAATCATCTTTGATTGAGAAATACGTACTAAATTATTTAGAGTCCAAGTAATCCTTAAAATCTTCATATAACTCCGTACCAAAGCTTCTAGACCAAAAGTGAACCTTGACAAATACACTGATGATATTGTACAAACGGATGAATATAAAAAACGAATGAAGAGGATTGCAATTTACTTTGAATATTTTTTTAAAAAAATATCATATGTAAAGTACAACGAGGCAACTAATCTTTGTGCAAAACTTGGTATTCATGGATTTTCAAGAGATTCTAGTGAAGAAGAGGGTGTACCATTTGCTAGTAATTTAACTTGGACATCTGGAGTGAATGGTAATGGGTTCTCCAATGAGGTTCATCTTGATAAGGATGCAAGTGAGTATACTTTAGGAATATTTTTTCCTAAAGATACAGAAAACAATACCATTCATATGAAGTATGATAAGACCCAACCACGAAAAACAGGTGGAGAACTTATGCTTCCGGAAATTTGAAGTAAAATCAACTTTGAAGCAACTAATGGAATAACAGTGACATTATGGCCTGCCAATCAACTAAGGCATTTTACCTCAAGATGTCACGAAATTCCTGGCTTCACTAGGATAGGCTCTTCTATTCAAATCAGCACTAGACTTTTTCATGCTATAGAAAAGCTTAATGTTTTTGATATTGATATTTCAGAGTACTTGGAAATTAAAGAATAAAAAGATAGGTATAAATATTTGATTAGTGCTTTGAGAGTTTTTTTGAAAAGAGATGACTTAATAGAGGAAGAAATAAATTCAGCAAAGTATTATTTATCTAATGTTAAGACAAATCTAAAAAATCAAGATATTTAAATATTAAAAATTTATATTATATATACACAACTTAATGCAAAATTAAACATGATAAATACTGGGAGTAGCTGTAACATTTTCAGTTTTGATAATTATAGTATTATCTATTTTTTTTATTTGTGAAATAAAATAATTTTTTTTCATAATATTATAAGAAAATTTGCTTTCCTTTTCAGGAAATATATAAGTTGTGAAATATTTAAATGTCATTTTTATTAAATTGGTAGAAAAGGTTCTAAAATAAAAAAACTATAATAAAGAATTTGAAATATATTAGCCATAAAAATGTGCTTTTAATGCTACCAAATTAACTGTATAGTATTTTAGGTCAAACAGGCTTATTAATAAAAAAGTTAATAATAAAGAGTTGATGAAAGAATTTTGAATCAATAATAGATTAAATTGTATTTTTTTAACAATGTACTCATTTAATTATTTAAATTGTTCTACTTCTGATTAAAAATGTTACACTCAAAGAAAATATTTGTAATAATTAATAGATTATACAATATTAAAGGTAAAGTAACAAAACTAGAGCAGTTATCATATTTTTATATAAACAATAAAATATTTAAGAATTTAATACAAGTATTTGAAATTATATAAGTAGATTTTAAAATCTTTGTTATTGCTGGACTTACAGTAATTTTTTTTAATAATTAATTTAGAAAATCATGTCAAAGGTTACTTAATAAATTTCAAAGATGGTCACATTTTTGACATATTTGAAGGAAAATAACTTGAATTATACAAGATAAATCATATAGACAAAACTTTATCTATTTACATGTTGGAATATTAATTTATTGAAAGGCTATGTTTAGCAAAAAAAGGTGATACTGGCTGAATGGAGCTCCAGTGATTAAGAAAATCTTCAGAAATAGCCCTAGAAATTCCCAGAGGACTTGGGGTATCAAATTTTAAAGGAAATGGATCAAACTTGCTTATAAAAGGTTTTATTAATGTTAAAATATAGTTATTTAAATTTTTCCAAATTATTTCTTCCATCAAATGATTTTTTTTTCATGTAAATTAAGAAACTTAACTTCTGATATTACCTCCAAGCAATCAGCTGCTGAAGCCAATCTATGATCTTGAGAGCTCAGAAATAAACCACGGACACCATCTATTATATAGAATGTGAAAGATTGATATCGGTGGTGGGAGTATTCAGAATTTATTTTGTTTAGTGCAGCCTTTTGTTTCTCTCTCATTATAGTCAGTTCAGTATTTTCGTTTTTCTCACTTGATTGTTGAGCTTCGCTAGTCTTGCCACTTGATATTGTTGCAGCACAATATTTTGATTTAAGAATGATAATTGACATAATTATATCAATGATAATATTGCTGATTTGAAGAAGAGTTGACATTGATATATCACGGGTTTGAAGTGCAGTGGGAACAACTTCTAAGCCATCAGCAATTGGACTCTTCAGATTTGAAAGGTGAGCTAGAAGCTGAAGACCACATTAAATTGGACAATCTGAGTTAATGTTTTGATGTGATGGAAGCTGGCTAAATTCATGTGCCGTCAGATAAAGTGAAGATGATATAAGAGATACCCATGAAGAACGGCAGTAGTCACTTGGGATCATTAATCTCATGAGCATTTGGATAAGATTGGATTCAAGGTGATCTGTTTTCTTTGTTGAGGAAAGAATTTCAGTATTTAAACCATCAGGATCACATAAATCTTCCATTTTTTTGAAATCAATATTATCGAGTACCCATAGCTGTGAGCTATCAATCTCTAAAAAAATATTTGCTACAAAAGGAAAAAAAATAAGTAAAAGAACAAAAGTCAAGACTAAAAATTATGGTAACTTACATAACTCAGTAAGTTTTGAAAGCCAATCTTCTCCACAAGATTTTTCCCAATGAAAAGTAAACATTGGAATATTTAACATGGGTTCTTGGGAAGAAGTAGAAGAGCGTAATTCGAGGAGAGTAACAATTTCCAACCATGACCTGAGGACCTTTGCTGTGCTGATTCCACCTTTATAAAAATTATGAATTTTACAGAATTCCTCCAGAAAATCAGAGTCTTTTAGAACTGAAGGTGAAAAAGTTAGAGGTTTTTTTGATATCTTGATTGGAGTTGATTTCATTGGTAGAGAAGCTTTCAAAGTGGTCAAAGTAGGTAATTTAGGAGGTGATGGGTATTGCTTCTTAGAAATGAAGGAATTCGGTGATGAGCTGTTTGAATCATCATCTTTATCAAACATATTGTCATGTCTTGAAGAAGATTTTAAATTTTGCTTTTTTTGATGAACAAGCATAGCTTCATATTCTGACAGTTCATCATTGCTATTTTCATTTCTCTTTTCATCATCTTCATCAGGGAGAGGGCGTTTATGGATGGAACAATCTACAGCAGGTGAGTTTCTGGTACAAAATATCAAAAGAAAGATAAAAAGTACGATATGTAAGCAATAAAAAAGATATATGATTGAATTTTAAAGATAAAAGAATAACAATAAAAAAAGGAAACAAGAATATACTCATTATCAAAGCCTTTGCTTTTTTTTGAGATTTATTATTTGATACATCGGAAAATTCATTATCAGAAGCCGGTTTAATACAGCAAACAAAAGAGGAGCCTTGGGATAATCTCTTTTTCTTGAGGCGGATAACAGGTGTTTCAAGATTTTCCTTAGAAGTTGAAGCATGAGTTAAAACTGATGGTTCATCTGTCTCATCATCATCCCTAATGACAATGATTTCATCAGGAGGAATCATACCCTCCTCGTAAGCTACAAATATATATGAAGAAAAAAAATATTAATAATCTTATCTACTAATTTAAAAGGAGACAAAAAAGGTGAAGAACATACATTTTTCAAGGCTTTTCACATATTGGAGTAAGTCATTACAAGGGTTAGATAAATATGAAGGAGAAGGATTATTGTTAAGGATCTTGACAAGTTCTTCTGTTTTATCTCTAGCCAAATCAAGTAAATTGCGATACTGAACTCTTGTTATTTCCTGCCTCTCATTGCTAAGTACAGGAGGGTTAGGTGCCATGCCATGTGGCAGACATGGTCCAAGCTCAAAAGCTTCAAAGCAAGTATCAATCAGAGAGTGGGATGAAACACATTCGGGTGCTGGAAAATCAAATTTTTGAAAAAAAAAGATATAGAACATAAGTGAAATATATAAATTAAGAGAGAGGAACATGATATACATACAAAGTGGAGGTGTAGAATTTTTTATACTAGACATATTGATTAATGAATATTAAAAAAAAGTATTCAATATCAAAAAATTATGATGTAATATGATGAATAATTATAAGAAACTCTATTCTAGAAAATTGAAGTTGATAATTTAATAGGATAAAAAATTGAATAAGATTAAAATTAAAGTGAGGATGAAAGAAACAGAAAACATAAAGAGGGGGATTTTATATTATTTGAGCTTTTTTTAACATGTATTATTCATAGTGGGGTAAACTGAGTAACATGCTAAATCACAATCTGTTTATATTGAAGCGAAATTTGATGTAGCTAACAGAAAATACTAGTAATTCTTTGGGGACTTTTAGTGTGAAAAACAAATAATAACAAATGTATATCCCATATGCAAATCGCCACAGGTAAATACAAAATTTTTTAAATTAGAATTTACTCCTAAACAGTGGAGATACACTTAATTAGTATATTATATGAAAAAAAGGATAATCCTTTATGAATATTTGTTAAATTTACTTTCAGATGACAATGCGAGATTCACATATATACTGATATGCCTCATCAAACAAGAAATGAATTATAAATATAAAATTGGTAACATTAAAATTTAAGATAAGAATTTGTTTTTTAAGTGACAGGAGGAGTGTCAGGCTAGGGTGTGGGCACCGTGACCAAACCTTTGATAAACTTGGATACAACTAAGGGAAAAAAAAATTGAATAGTTTTATTTTACAATATATCTTAGTCTGCACAAGATATTGCATTGTTGTCCCTAACTATACCAATATTGTTACTTTTCAAAAGTTATAGGACTACCAAGTTGATAAAATATTATTATGAATCACCCAATGAAATACCTTAAGCAACATTCAAAATTATTAAAATAATAATATTTGATTTGAGATTTGGATTAGCTAATTTTTCACAACTTACCACAGTTTTGATTAATATAATAAAACTTGAAAAAAATTGTTGAGATAAGCTAGAAATGGGTGCAAGAAAATGATGAAACATATGACTTGAAACTTAACTCATACACTATTGATAAACTTCATGGATCCTGACTAATTTCTATCGCAATTAATTTTGAGACTGGAATATTGAATTTTAGCTATGACCAAGTACTGTAAGTGCCATGGTTTGTATTCAATATATTGTTGTTGAAATTAATTGTGATAGGAATCAACAAGTATCATATGGCACCATGCATGAAACCCTGACAGAAACCATCAAATTTATGAGGCAATGAACCTCATAATTTCGATCGAAATTAATGTAGACCCCTGCATATTGAAGACAAGCCATTTCACATGGACTACACAGACATAGATAAAATTCAACATGCATGGCTTAAAATTAATTTCGATCGAAATTAACCAAGGCATTAAAACATCAATTTTTATATGGTGTACGTGATCAAACCAGTTAATCTAACTGCTTAGCTTACCTATACTTATAGGAATTTTATGCATAGTCCATGTCCATATTAATTTTGATTGAAATTAATGTTGACTAATACATAATGAATACATGCTATGCCACTTACACTTTCCAGGCATAGCTACCATTAAATATCCCAGGATCAAAAATTAATTTTGATCGAAATTAATGAGCATGATAATCATGAATTTCTGGAGCCAACTGCTTATTTTTATGCATGGTTCCTTGCTAACATTAATTTCGATAGAAATTACTTTTGATACTGGCATATTGCATGTAGCTATTCCTGGAAAGTGTAAGTGGCATAGTGTGTATTCATTATGTATTGGTCAACATTAATTTTGATCGAATTTAATATTGACATTTGCACATTGAACCCAAGCCAGAAAACAACCCAAAAGATTCTTCATAAAACTGGCCATTAATTTCGAACAAAATTAAGGCTGACCATATACATATTGAATGGTAGTTATATCTGGTCTGAGTAAGCAGAGATTACTTATATTCAATATGTATTGTTCAATATTAATTTTGATCAAAATTAATGAGCATTTTGATGATGAACTTTTTCAGTCATTTAGTTGTTTCAATGCATAATGGCATGCCAACATTAATTTTGATCAAAATTTATGTTGAAGTGATATAATGCTTTTTTGCATGACATGTAAAGGACAGCAAGTATTTTTAAGTAATGAAATTTACTATACATGTTGAGGGTAAATATAAAATTTACATATCCATATTAATTTCTATAAAAATTAATGTTGACCAATACATAATTAATAGTAAATATGCCTGGCTAGTTTAAGTGGCATAGCTTTTTTTCAATCTGCACTTGGCAACATTAATTTCGATCGAAATTAAGGTTCATGATTATCATCAATTTATGTAGTCAGTTGCTTACTGTTATGCATGGTAACATGTCAACATTAATTTTAATAAAAATCAAATTTGACATGCCACCAAGCATTTTTCTGTAAGATGAAAAGTAGGGCCCTCTATTCTTAAGTAAACACATTACAATGCATATTGAGCATGTATATATCATTTACACATTAATATTAATTTCAATCAAAATTAATGTTGACCAATAAACATTGAACACAAGCTTTACAGCTTACACACACCAGATACAACTACCATTCAATATGTATATGGTCAACACTAATTTTGATCGAAATTAATAAGCGGTTTTATGAAGAATTTTTTGGGTTGTTTGCTGGTTTGGGTTCAATATGCAAATGTCAATATTAAATTCTATTGAAATTAATGTTTACCAATACGTAATGAATACACACTATGCCACTTACACTTTCCAGGAATAGACACCATGCAATATGCCAGTATCAAAAGTAATTTCGATCAAAATTAATGTTGGCAAGGCACCATGCATAAAAATAAGCAGTTGACTCCAGAAATTCATGATTATCATGCTCATTAATTTCGATCAAAATTAATTTTTTATACTGGCATATTTAATGGTAGCTATGCCTGGCAAGTATAAGTGGCATAACGTGTATTCACTATGTATTGGTCAACATTAAATTCGATTGAAATTAATATGGATACATAAATGTGACATAAAGAGGTATGGACCATCAATTTGTTGAAAATACATTTTTATATCTCATACATTATTTGTTTTTCTTAAATAAAATGTTACTCTCTCTCAATATCAATTTATAACATTTACCAAGCTGCTTTGAAAAAAAAACAGAATACATAAAATTCAATATAAGATAGCTATATTACACAGAAGATCACCGTTATACCTAAGTTATGATGATGTTGATGCTCTATTAATTGATTCCCAAATCTTTACCAGATCAATATCAGCTCCAACCCCAAGTGACTCACGTTCATTCACAGATAATCCTTGCAAAAATGTTGCTGAATAGCAATTCTTGGGGAGGTATTTGGGAACATTGAATATACCATTTTGTGCAACTGTCCTTTCTGATGACCATGAATATGTTTTTAATGCTGATTTTTTTTGAGCTGGTGTATGGGCTAAGTCCTTTGTCATCTTATCCATTTTTTTAAACAAATCATTGAGTTCAGGATTTCGCCATCCAGGAATAGCTCGGATAGGTGCAGTTGGAGCTGGTGCTGGGCCTTCCTCGATATCAGAGATGCACCTAGTATCATGAAAAAGCACAACAAAACCTGGCACATCACTGCAGAGATCTCTTGCTAACTTGTATAATGCACTAGAAATCTGAATTCCAACTAAATCAGCTTCATAATAACAAAAAGCAAAGTAAAATAAAAAACTTACCTTGGTCCGATAACGTTTTACTTGTGCCCTTGCCCTCTTTTCAATCTTTTCTCTTGCTACCCTTTCCTCTTCTTGCCCAAAAAACCTTATCATCTCCTTCCCCTTATTAACTACCCATTTCTCAATAACACATTGAGTGAACTGAAGCTTTGACTGATCGATTGTATTCAAGGTGGTGAGCCATCTGGTACAGTGGTCGCATACTATGCTTCCCATGACTTGATTCCAAGTTGATTCTGAAAAATCACGGCAAGTCCAATCAAACGTGAATTTCCGAAAACCTTTTTCTTGCAATTCACGCTCTAAGTTTCTTTTGACAGAAAGTGGCATTGGTGCTCCTCCTTTTAGTCCTCGAGGCTCAGGTGCTGGAAAAAATTCGGGTAGTCAAATTTTGGATTGCAAGAAGGCTATAGAATTGGTTATCAGAAATTGTTGATCAGCTGCAGAATTGGCACGGTTAGAAGATTGGACTTGGGTTAGGACAGTTTGAATGGTTTTTAGCTTGAATTGGCTCCAAGCTTTCCAATTTTCAATCTCCAAAGGTGTTGGGCTCACAGGATATTTTGATATTTGTGTTGGTCCCCCAAGACAATACTTCAGAAAGTGGTAAATATTTCTATTTAGACTGTCCGAGCTCCTGGGAACATCATTCCTTCTAACTAAGCCTCTTCCTTCATGAGACTCTGCTGAATTGAGTCTGTGGTAATCACTGATACCCATAATGATTGAGGGATTCACTAAAAATTCAAATAAGTTAATTAAATTGGTTATTTTTCAATAAAAGAATACACTACAAATTTGACTTACCAGCTCCACTTGTGCTTGCTCCTTGGTTAGGCTGAGCAGATGATGATTGGTCTCCAAAAAATTCCCTCAATACTTCACTAGCCCAATCTCTTCCTAGCTGATCAGCACTTTCAGGAGCAGAAGGATGATTTGGATTAAAATTTCTCGGTTCTGAATGAGACTCTTGGCCTGGATTGGGATTAGGTGGTGGGTTAGGATTATGAGGTACAAATTGAGATGCATCTGGAGGTGGATCAGCAGCGGATGGTTCTGGAGTATTTCCAGTATTAGTATGTTGAGGTGGAAAAAAATCAGAATCAGTTGGGTCAACAGACATCCCTTCAAAATTATCATCCATAATAAACTGTAATAAAATAAAATAAAATAAAAATAATCAGTTGTTAAAATTTATACCTATCAAAGCTAAAGTAAAAAAAGATACTATGTATATAGTATTGTTAATGTGTATGTTCTCTTGTCGAAAAATAAAGTGAATAATATATAGCTATCAGCTAAAGTTGGAAGGTCATGTGCCATTCTGCTGCCTTGAGGGATCCTGCCTTTTTAGATCCTACTGATTTTGGAACTCGTGTTAGCCAGGAAGGTCTTCTTACTTGATCAATCATCTTTCATACAACCTGTAGCTCTGCTGCCGTGATTCGTGGATTACTACTACCTTCATTTTCTTTCTCCTTACCTTTCCTTTTATTTTCTTCATCTCTAGCTGTCTCATTTGATGAGTGAGATCCTTCACTCTGTGATATGCTAATGCTCCTTTGCCTTAAGTTATACAATGATTTCCTACTGTCACTGCTGTGAGACTTTATTGAGGCCAAATCGCTATATGGAGGAATAAATTTGGAGCTCGATGACCTACTCTGGCTTCTTGATCGATTTGTTCCCAATCCTTCATTATCTAGTCCATGATGACTTGATGCCTGTCTTGAACTCATACGTCTTTGCTGCTTGTGCTGTCTCGTGTGCCCTGTATCATCATCATCATTATTTGTGGTGCTTAAGCTACTTCTACGTTTTTTCGAATGTTTGTGCAGTGAAGTATCAGAAAAGAAATCGTCAAATTCTTCTCTTACATGCCAATTTTTATCCTTTTCCAGCTTTCTTTCTAGATCTTTTGCTGCATTTTGGATTTGAAAATAGCTTAGACTGTGATCTTTTAGGTTGCCAAGCATATGTGAATGCATAACATCAATTGAGAAATCTTCAGTTGGACTCCAATATTCAAGGTTATTCAGCTCACTCCATCATAACCCATGATTCTGAACAATTGATACACGCTCCCAATGTGACTTAGAATTTTTCCACTTTGTTTCCCAGCACATATGATCCTCATGATTCCGTAATGAAAAATTTCACACATTCTTTTCACTAATTTCATCTTTAGAGATATTACAGAAAGAGCAGAACATTTTTGCAGAGTGACTCAAAAAGCCAGCCAATTTTTGTATTGCAGGAATTTCACCTATCAAAGAGAACAATGCAACTCTTACTTTCTGGCCTCGTGGATAAAGATGCATCTTTTCAATCAATAAACCAACCCATAGAGTTTTTAGATCATTAAAAAGTGGTTTTAGAAGGTGATTAAGCTGTTCACTTGTGGGTTCTGTTGGTCCAGGTATAATAGCATACAAAAAAATATTTTCCATTTTGTATCTATCTTCTTGAGGTAGGTTCATACACACCATCATAATATTTCCTACAGACTTCTGATGTCCTTCAATCCTATTGCCACCAGGCCTAAACCAGTTGAAATATAAAGTAAACATTAAGTTGCCTGAAGTTATCGTATATTCATCATCATTGCTATCCAGAGCTGGAGTGGTAATGGGAAAGTTTTTCCAAATTGAAAAATCACAAACATCCTTCATCAAATCACACTCTACATGTTCTGCCACAGGGGTTTTCTTCTCAATCAGAAGCTCAAATTTGAACAGTTTGATCTTTTCGTTAAGCCAGCCAATGAAAGAATGGTGATGAAATGTTTTAAGAGATAAGTATTTTACATGTTCTTGATGTTCCTCCATCAAATACAGCCTTTCATCACATTTAACTGCAATTTGTCCTGCTCCAAAAGTTTTTAAATAGCGCTTTGATGATGAAAGAAACGGTTGATTGAAACATAGTGTAGATGGTTGAGATTCAGAGTTATACTCATAAAGAGCAAAGCATGTAGGACAGCATGTTTTAGTGAAAAATGATTGATTGAGCTTTAATTGACTAAAAACTGTATCTATCGAGCGTGGGATCAGGCGGACAATGCTATCAGAATCCAGTATTCCACTATCAACTAGAAGTTTGAGCTTCTTAATTTCTTCATCCAAAAATTGAGTACAACCTTCTTTTCTCAAATGATGAATCAGAGAAAGCTTTTCTGCCTGCCACATAATTATTTGGCTATACCGTTCCCCAAGATTTGAGTTTCTAGAGACTGTTGAAGATACTTCTGCCCCCAATAGCAACTGCCCCTATGTAATAAATCATTGAAACATCATAAAGACTTTAATTCTCACATTGAACTATAGATATACAGCTTACTGTTTCTGTGGAGCCGGAACTTCCAATGTTAAGTGGATTGTTGGAAGAAATTACCATCTGGGCCTTCCTATTTCTTTCCTCTTGATGTTTTGCGTAAGAATTAGAGCTTTTGAAAGCCATACCAACTTCAAAGGACCCAGAAGAAGTTTGATACTTTCTATTGACACATCCAAGATCTTGACATTGACATACATGAAAAAATGGAGGCATTGTAATTGTGATAATTGTAGGAATAAGTTAGCTATTGGAAGTTACCGATTGAAGGTACTCCTTTTTTTGAAAGGCACTAGCTAATATAAGCTAAATTTTTTCATCAAAAGAATATTATGGAATATGTGTTGAAATTATTTAAGTTTAAATGTTTAATTTTTAATCAGATAATTTATATATTAATCAAAAGTTATGCAGTCTACTTTATTTTTATTCTGTATACTCTCTGCATTTGTACAACAATGCATGCATGTTTATCAGAATATTTTCAATCATAGAAAAAATTCTATTGTACGCACAAGCATCTTTATTATTTTTCTATCAAATGCCTTCTGAGTTATATCAAACTACCCTATAATTATTTGATTTTGATAAAAATTCTTAGTTATGGACTATAAGAAAAGTAATCAATATTTTTAACATAATTATTTAAAAAATTACCACAAAAATCAAAGTTAAACCCAAAAATAAGCTTAATATTTTGTAAAAAACAATCACAAACATATTTCTTTCACTTTGAAAATTGGTCTGTACTAGGTAGAATTTTCCATGAAGAAAAAAATCAAAAATACTCAAATAATAGATGCTACAAAAGTGTAAACCTTAAAGCATTACAAAAAAGCTAAAACCTTGTATAAATTTTCATACATAAATGTGATGAAGTGACACTCTAGTCTATTTATTCAGGTTGAACAAAAATTACTCAATCGAATATTTATTAATATCATATTGGACCAAAAATAATTTTTTGGTAATCAAAAAATGAACATAGCCTCACATTTATCAAATTATTTTTGTGGAAGAATTTTTTGAAAAGAAAAAAAAATCCGTTTCTCAAATGAGTCTGCTTTTATCACATAATCATACTCTTCATTTTATACCATTTCTTTTGAGTTCAAATTGCATATAAAAATATAAATTATGCATATTATAATGCCATAAAGTTGAAAAATTTCTTATTCTTAATTTTTGGGATATTTCTCCTTAAATTAACTTTGATCATAAAGTTTTGGAGCTCAACAATTTATCCTTCCTCTTTGTTTAATTTAAATGAACACTTTCTTAATCTAATTATTTATGAACCCTAGTAGCTCTTACTTTCCTCATGGAAACCTGCCCACAAACACACGAACACTTAATAGAATTTTTAATGAGACTTTGCCTCCATTCAATTCTCACTTTTGTAGATCTATACACAATTTTTGTCATTCACTTTTGGATATGTCACCAGAATCAAATGCATGGAAACAAAACCCTAATGAAGAGCAATTAGACATATTTTCATCATTCGACATGAATTCTTGCAACATCGCCTTCGAACTACCTCATCCAGAATCAAATTCAGCGGTTTTGGAAAAGTTTCCATCAATTATCCGTGAATCTTTTATTGAGCACCTTTGCATGTGCGGTTTCCTAGGATCAACTTTTGCTTGGAACCTAGATTGGTTTGACAAATGGAACCAGGTCTTGGCAAATATTCTCATTAAACACTGGGACAATGCCTTAAAAACCAATAATTTGATTGCATATCCAATTGACTCAACTCAAATAAGCTTCTCAAATCAAATGGGAGTTCTTCACCGTTGGGTTTTAGGTCATTCTGATAGATTAAGACTTGGGAAGGATTCTCATAGCTCTCAAGAAATAATCAAAGTGAGAAAGCATAAATATAGAATAAAAAAAAGTATTAAAATCCCTTTTTTTTCAACCGTTTTTATTTATGACCTTTATTTCAAATAACAAAGATTCTTAGAATTCAGTTAACCGAACTAAACTTCTTAAACAACTTCCACATTCTGAAACTTATCACAACCTTTTCACAAACATCAAGTGTTTTTCAGACACCGAAATTGATAATGATGGATTGTTAAGACGTATCTTAATGTAATGGAGGTCTGAAGATTTTTCTAAAGTTGCACAATATCTTGACCAACAACACTTTGATATTCGAGATAATTCAACCTACTCTGGAAGTGTGCTAAAGGACTTGGCCTTGTACAAAAGAATCAGTTTGGTTTCAACATTATCCCCTAACCTTAATCCTTCTCATGTCCCCCGGGGTTTGCCAAATGACTGTTATTCTCCCTTATATCTTGCATCTCTAAATCCTCAACAACTCAGACTTTTAAATCCTCAAAATCCCATAAATTTACCTGATCTCCTTGAAATTCTTTCTTCCTCTAATGTGAGTGATTGACAAACTCCCTTAATAATAGGTTTTCACACTCATACTCCTCATTTCCACTGTTTGGGACACTTAGCCTTGATAACAAAAACATAATTTTAATGATTACTATTATCATTAAAATTTATAGAAATGAAATTTGGCTTACATTGTTAGCTCCATTTTTTTCCTTTGAATCTTATACATGCTGAATTCTATACATCCTTGTACAAAATAATTCAAAACATATACTTCATTTTGCTGCCCCATTCTATACAGCCAATCAACAGCCTGCTGCTCAACTTCTGGATTCAAATTTGGCTCCTATTTCAACATTGAACATATAAAAAATTTAATATTTTTTTTCTTAATATGAAATAAAAGACATTGAGCTCACAATTTTATATACATTTTGAGAACACCAGAGATCTATACCCACTCCTGCAGCCTGAATTGTTCCAACCAAATCTTGGAAATTTTATTACAATGGAATTCATGCATATTTTTGTCTCGCTTTGTCCTGCTGAGCTCACCCGTAAGCTGGGTATACCTAATATTGTGGTCATCTAAAGCCATTTTTATTCTATTTTGAAATATTAGAAAATTGTTTTTAATAAGCCAACACAATTTTGTAAAACAATTCATTATAGAATCAATTACATCTGCAAAAAGTCTGCAAAGTTGGAGAATATAACAGCTTTTGGAAACTTTATACCCCTTTCACCAGACAAAAAGTTTTTTAAGTGGCCTATAAGATGACAAATCTTTGCGGAATGCTGCCAGGTGAAATCAAAAGTTGGAGCTTCATCCAGATTTTTGTAGATTGGATGGTTGAAGAATTTTCTTAAAATCATCAGCTCTCTTAGAAACTCAGATGAGTCCCAAGGGATGCCAGTGCTTCTGGAGGGCCCATATTGCTCAGTGAATCCTTCTTGAAGCACATCAAGTTTAGACCTCCATGGATCTGCTAATTGAACCAATATCCCCCTTTGAATCTTTTTTGGAAGAGACAAAATTGCATCCTTTGTTCTACGTAGGCTTATAACTTTCATTAAGTGATTGATTGATTTAATAGAATTAGATTTTCCTTTTTTTAAAGCTGGAAAAAGGAAATTCTTCCATAACCAGTCTTCTTGCCAATTTTCGATTCTAAGAAAAAATATGAGACTTTGAAGGTCAGTGGGCCTGTTCTGAAGTGGAGTTCCAGTCAAGCATAGTCGGTGTTGGGATTCAAAGTCAAATATTGTTTGAGCCCTCTGCGAGTAAGGATTTTTAATGTAACTAAAAGAATATTTATAAAAATTGATTATAAAAATTAAGTCTTAAGTTTTAGATATAGAAATGGGCACTAACTGAGCTTCATCTAAAACAACTCTATACCAAAAGAGCATTTGAGTCACTGGTATCTTTTTTTGGCTTTGATTTTTTGACATTGGTGGGCTAGCTATTTCATAGGTTGTTAAAACAATAGCAGTGTCCTGTAGCTCATTGACATTAGTATTTTGACAATCCTTCCCATAAAGAACCTTGAAAGGAAGCGCATTATCTTCAAAGTGCACACTTATTTCATTGATCCAATTCGATAGTGTTGCCAGGGGGCATATAATCAGTGTGGCTGAACTCCGATTAATACCTTCTTGATTTTCTGATACCTGGAATTGTCTTGCTTCACCTTGAGTTGCACTTATAAGAGAAAGAGTTGAAAGCGTCTTTCCCAAACCCATATCATCAGCAAGTATTGACCCATTTCCTTCAGGGGTTAATTGATTGTTAGGAAACTGATCTTTATAGTCATCAAATCCAGTTCTAAGCCAATGGTTGTCCTGGTGCCTCCACATGATATCCAACTTTTCCTTTAACATTCGCTCATTGTCAATCATAAAATTTATTGCTTGAAGTTGATGTGTTTTGAGAACTGTTTTGATTCCTCGGGTAAGTTGATCAGCTTTCCAATCTTGAGTACTCTGAGATATTTGGAAAGAGCCTTCAAAAATTACATGCAGGATATTAAAAAAGATAGTGGAGTCGTAGTTCAGGATCGGACATAAATTGATTTGAGCAGAAGAAAATGCTTCTTTAGCAAGACTGATTAGTGTCCTTGAAGAAAAGAGGCATCCCCAAAGTTGATACTGATTACCAAAAACTGAAACCAAGTAAGCATGAAAATAGAAAGGCTTCATAGGATTCAAGGCACTTCTTTGGTTTAAATGATGAGATCCAGACCCAATGTCACCCAATAGTGGTCCAATGTGCTGACTCTGCACTTGAGAAAGATTACCGACAAGGGTTGGTTTTCTTTCTTTGAATAGTCCAAAAATATGAACATTCAAATGGCCTCGATGTAAAATTGTGGGGGTTGGTGAGTTTTGATATCTTGAAATTACATTCATATAAATTTGATCAATCGTTATTGAGAACTGTCCAACACATCTGAGACTTGACATATTAAGTAATAATAGTATCTGAAGATAGTGGTTGTTAAAAGATGAATTGAAGCAAAAAATGAATAATCAGTTTTGAATAAAACGACAAAATAACTTTTTAGCATATGCTATGCTAAGCTCATAATTCTTTCACATGTATTATTATTATCTTTTTAATAAATATTGGAAGTAAATCAATGATAACTGAAATGAATAATATGGCTTAAAAATAAATCTTGAGCCTATAGAGTAAATTTTGGTTTGTGGAGGAAGAAAAATTTTCTCAATAAAAATGTGCTTTATTGTTACATTATAATCACAAAATAGAATAATTTCACTCTTATTACACTTATTTATGTTTCTGTCTAATAGTAAAATGCTTTAGATGTCAGTTCAAAATCCAAATTGAAACTACTACCTAGAACGATGTCTTGATACTAACATACTTTTTGTAAGTCTTTGGACAGACACTTATGGTGATCTCAATAATATTAAAATTGATTTGAATTGTATGTTTTATCAAATATCTATGTAGTCTAGTGTAATAATTGAGATACTACAGTTTAACCTTCTGTTACCAACTTGGTAAGAAAATATATGTAGATATTCTTAGAATGAATATCAAATTTTGCTTTCCACAAGATGGGAAAGTGAATATTATGATATGTTAAGTGATATTTTCAAGCTTTGCTCAGTCTGTGCTCAACTCAAAATCAAAGTAATCACCAAGCCCCAAGAAACCTGTGATTGATTTCTGTTGAACCTAGGTCTAACTTATTACCAAATCTTTGTCCAATTAGTTTAAATCTGGTTTCACAATGAACTCCCAACAGCCTTCCAACAGCTTTCCAACCACTTCCCAACATTTTTAAATGAGGGGTATTGCTAGCAATACCCCCCATTTTTTCTGTGGTGATTGTGAGTTTTATTTGAGTATAACCATTTTATTAGTCTTCCCCTGAGGTTTAATCACTAAATCATTCATCAATAAGTAGTAGTACCATAAATAAATACTATTATATCATACTTATATACTAGAAATACTGACAATTGGGGGTCTTTCCTTGATTATTATTGATTTTTTAGTATAAGCCTTATGACGTGATTTTTACTTAGTATAGCTCAAAAACAACCTAATATTTGGGTCTGCTGAATATTAGTGGGTAATAATAACTCAGTTATTGCGGAAAAGAATCCTTATAATAATTGTACTAATTTTTTATCATAAAAATTAGGTATTTACAGTTGTAACTGTACCCAATATAAACCCAATTTCACTTGGTATTTGGACACCAATATAACACCCAATTAAATTGGTATTTGGTTAAAGCTTGGTAAGCTAATTATTCACCCTTATAAAGGTCTATTTAAAATTATTATTATATTTTTAACTGATTTTTTTGATTTTTTCTTGTATTTTAATTAAATAAATAAAGATATAAATTCAGCGTAAGCTCCAGTGCTTTTTTATAAGTAATAACATTGCTAATACTTTTTGTCTACTAATTCCATAGAGTTTTTCTTTCTGTATATGTGATATATTGTAATTCTTATCAGTATGAGTGCTCCTCAGGACAGTGTAAGTGAAAAGCCTGCTTATAATACCAGGTCTAAAGCTAACAAAAACTATCCAGGACATAACCATGGAGGGTCAGTCATACCCCCAGGCAGAGAAGATGAGCATAGAAGAAAAAGACACCCTTTTAAAAAATATTACCATAAAAAAGACATCTCCTCCTCTTCAGGATCAACTATCACACTTGGCCAAACAGGTTTTGAAGTTGGAAGAATACAAGTCACTAATGCTCAAAGAGGTAGAGCATCTACAGAACAATTGCAAGGTAGGGTTTCAACAAATGAATCAAACACTGACAGAGCTAAAGGGAGGCCAGCTAAGTCAACCAAGTCAGAAACCCCCTATCCAAGGCGGGTCACATCACTCCCAGGAGAAAATCCTGGTAGACAAATGGAAGTGGGACTGGTTCCATCAACAATGGACCAGCCACAGCTGCAACAGGGATCCTCCACCTCATCAGACTTCCTCAGTTCACCCGTACAAAGGAAAAAAGCGCCAAAAATCAGGACAGGAAACTATCCCTTGATAAGTAGATTACCCTCTCAGATTGAACACAATATTGATAATTACATTATTGGTAATACTATTGATGTTAAATCTGTGAAAAAAATAGAGGAGGATTTATGAAATTTAGGTTTTGATGTAGATACACCTGACTTGTCTTTTGTCCACAATAACAGTACTATTCATAATAGTAATACAGTTAATCCTCAGTTGCCACCACCTACTAGTGAGATGAGATGTTCACAGGACAGTGAGATAATTGAAAAGAAAGACATGGAGTATTTTAACAATAATCCAACTGTCCATAGAATTGTTTCAGCATTGTGGAATAGAATGAATGATTGTGAGGAACAGAAAGTTAAGCTCACTAGTGTTACAATTTCAACCTTGACATTAAATATTTCTCAACTGGCAACACGTAATAAAGAATTAGAGAAAGAACATTTGTCTCTAACTCTTAAATATGATTCATTGAGTAACAAATATAGTGAACTTTCAAAAAAATTCTGTGAGTTGGAAAAATTGTATGAAGAACACTTTTTAAAAACTGAATCAAGAACTAAGTTATCTTTTTCCCAAACAAATTAAAGTGTCTCTGAGCTACTACAAAGATTAACTAAAGTTGAGATTGAAACTGCCAATCTACTAATGAAACAGGATAATCATAAATATACTCAATATAATAATAATCCTTTCATTGGCAAAAGTGAATCTCATTCCTTCCCTATACCACCACAACTAAAACCATCTGGTGGTAGTGTCAAATCTGAAAATGTAAGTCAAAAATCCGTACAAGAGGAAATACAAGACCATTTATCAAGAGTAAATGAGTTGTTGAATTTACCTAAGATTAGTGAGATAAAATCCAATCAGAAGAACTGGCCTAAGATAGATCAGTACCCAACTTATGATGGGGAAGCCAGCTCTGATTGGCAACATTTTATACAAAGAATTGACAATTTAAAGTTCTCATATAAGTTACCAGATGAAGAAATAACATTAAAATTAATTTCTTTATTTAAGAATCTTGCTTTATTATGGTTTGAAGCTGTTTTAAGCGAGGATAAAGATTACTCTTGGGCTGAATGGAAAAAACTTATTGAAAAAAAATTTGGAGGTTCTAAATTCAGGCTTACTCAGAAGAGACTTTATGACAAAACCAGGTACAATCTGTTGAATGGTGACAAACCTATGGTATTTTTTATGAATTTAAATAAAATATTAAAAGCCATTGAGCCTAATATGGATTTTAACTTATGGAAAGATAAGATAATATATAAATTACCTATATCTGTCAGAGACATTGTTGTAGCTAGAACATTAAATGTTACTGAATATTCTGACTTTATTAATATTTGCAATGAAATATTATTAATCCATAAGTATGAATCAAGGTATTCCACTTATAAATAAAATGTTGAACCTGTGAAAAATCAGAATTCAAAAACACTTCAGTAGAAGCAGAAAAAACCTACTGCACCTGTAGTACCTAAAAAGAATACAACAAATACTTGTTATAAGTGTAACAAACCTTGGGTTAAAGGTCACAAATGTGAGAAAAATATAAATATTGTTGAAAATCAATGTGAATCTGAAACTGAAACTGAAAAAAGTAAAGAATCAAGTGATTATGACAGCAATATCTCATATAGTGATGAAAATGAAGTCTTTATGTTGGAAGATTATTTTTCCATCTTTGAAAAGCCAATATTAAATATGGACTCAAATAAATCTTTAATGATTTTTGAGGATGCTGAAATAATTAAGGATATACAAGCTGATAACTTTAAAATGACACCTATCACAGTTCCAGCTATCATTTCTGGTGAAAATGTTAATATAGTATTCGACACAGGAGCTGCTGGTTCTGTTGTTTTTACTAACACATTACAGAAAATTGATAGTGAATATAAGTCTAAGCTTGAATACCTTCAAAGTAAAAAAAGGAGAGGTTTTGGATCAGTGCTACACCCCATTGGTAGATACAAAGCTTCTGTTTTCTTTAAACATCAACATGGTTATGTAAGAGTAACTTGTGACTTTGTAGTAATGGAAAATACTAACTGTAGTAACTGTTTTATCATTGGAAATGATATTGTGACTAAGTTTGGTGTGAAATTAGACCCTGCTAATAATAATTTTACAATTGGCATGAATGGTAAAAGGAAATTTAAAATTAATTCTTCTAACACAGTCTTACACATTGAGTCAGTAACAAATTCTCCATGCAAAGCAAGAGAATCCAATGAGATGGAACTTCTGGAAACAGAAATTTTTAAAGCATCATTTGGCACTCAGATAAGTGAAGCTGAGAAAAATAATATTTTGGACTTAATTAAAGCATTTCCAATGGCTTTGGCACATGGTACAAATGAACTTGGCCTTGTAAAAGATCATGAGATGAAAATTAGTTTAACCTGTGATATGGATAATATTCCTGCTAGTCTCAAAATAAAACCATACCCTGCTTCACCAATGAAGAGGAAAGACATAGAGGATAATATTAAGATGTTATTAAAAATGAACATTCTTGAGAAGGTTGAAACTACACCAAAATATTGTGTAATATTGCCAGTGCTAATTTCTTATGAACAAGATAAAGCAAGACTGTGCGGTGATTATAGAGCATTAAATAAATTTAAAGTAGATGATATTTATCCCTTGCCAAGGATTGCCTCTATACATGCTACCCTTAAAGGTGCTAAGTATATAAGTTGCCTAGATGGAAATAAAGGGTACCATCAAACTCCTGTTGAAAAGAATTTACAGAACTTTTTGTTGATAACAACACATATGGGAATTTATAAATATGTCAGGATGCCATTTGGACCAAAAAATGCCCCATCAGTATTTCAGAAGCTAATGGATATAACATTCCATAATGAAATGATTGAAGGATGCTTAATTGTATACATTGATGACATCATGGTGCTCTCTAAATCATATGATGAACACTTAATCCATTTAAAGAAGGTATTTCAGAAAATGGATGAAATAAAAATGACCCTTGCATTGAAAAAATGTAAATTTGGGTTTGAGTCTTTAAAAGTGCTTGGTAATATTGTATCTGGCTTACAAATATGTGTAGACCAAAATAAGGTGGCTGCAATAAAGAATATTGGCATTCCTCAAAATGTAAAGGATGTACAATCTTTTCTTGGCATGTGTGGTTATTATAGACAATATATAAAAAACTACCAATTAATTGCTGCACCATTGACCACACTGATAAAGAAATCAGAGGCTTTAATTTGGAATAATGAAAGACAAAAGGCTTATGAAAAGTTGAAAGAATGTTTGATGACAGCCCCTATCTTGGGATTACCAGATTTCCAATTACCTTTTGTATTATATACAGATGCAAGTTTTATTGGTCTGGGTGCTGCTTTGAATCAAAAACAACTTATTGAAGTAAAAATGTCAGAAGTATTAATCTGCTATATTTCATGTACTCTGAGAAGTAGTGAATTGAAATATGGTGCTACTCAACTTAAATTTATGGCAGTAGTATGGGCTCTTGAGAAGCTACATTATTACCTTGAAGACCAAAAATTTGAGTTAATAACTGACTGTAGTGCAGTAAAGTCACTCTTAAACATGAAAACTCCTAATAGACACATGTTTAGATGGCAATTAGCTGTACAAGAATACAGAGGACGGATGACTATTACACATAGAGCAGGAAACTTGCACTCTAATGTAGATCTGTTATCTAGAGTACCTCTGCCTAATAATGATGATAATCCTGCTTATGTTCCTGAGTCAGAGATTATTAACATTTATGGCGTTTATATTGTAGATCTTGAGGATTAATTTATGTAATCAATTCTTGATAATTATGATTCAGATCCTGACTTGAGTAAACTAACTACAATATTAAATGATCCATCTAATGCTTCAATGAATGTTTTAATAAAAACATTACCAAATAAGTATAAAGAAGCATTAGAAAAAGGAAAATTTTCCATTGAGGATGGTTTTATATATTACAGGAAAAAATTAAGTAATGTAATTGTAATTCCCCCTTCAATGAAGGAGTTAATGTTAAGTATATGTCATGATGATATATTAGCAGGCCATTTTGACTTGCATAAAACATTTACCAGAGTAAAAAACTCAGCTTGGTGGATTAACATGTCTGATGATTTTCAAAAATATGTTGAGACATGTGATTCTTGTCAAAAATATAAAAGATTAACAGGAAAAAGAGCTGGTTTATTACAACAAATTGAGCAACCCAAAGCTCCATGGGAAATAATTAACATGTACTTTGTAACAGGATTGCCAATAGCAGTACATAAGAGCTATAACTCCTGCTGGGTAGTTGTTGATAGATTTACAAAAATGTGTCAATTTATTCCTACTCATAAAGAGGTTTCTGCAAAGGACTTAGCTTTTTTATGGTGGACACAAATGTTAAATATAGCAGGTTTACCCAAAGCAATAGTTTCTGACAGAGATCCTAAATTTACTTCTGAGTTCTAGACATCACTTATGGATGTTTCAGGGTGTCAATTAAAACTTTCTACAGCACACCATCCACAAACTGATGGGCTAGCAGAAAGAATGATACAAACCTTAGAAGATATGATAAGAAGATATTTTGCTTTTGGTCTTAACTTTAAAGACAATGACAAATTCACACATGATTTGGTAACCCTTATACCTGGTTTAGAATTTGCATACAATAGTACAGTACATTCTGTCACTGGAAAAAAGCCATTTGAGTTATGGTTGGGTTATGTACCTAATACCCCTGCTAAAACTCTTAATAAACTACCTAGATTGGATATCCATTCAGGTACTAAGTCTTTTCTTCAGACGCAAGAGTTACGCAGAAAACATGCTCAATAATGTATAAATAAGGCATTTGAGTATAAGAAGAAAAGATGGGATAAAGCCCATAAAGAACAAATGTTCAAAGAGGGTGATGAAGTCCTTATTTCTACACTACATTTCAATTTAAATGGTAATGTTAAATTGAAGGATCCATTCATTGGACCATTTGTAGTGAAAAAGATGGTTGGTAACAATGCTGTTGAAGTTATTCTATATGCACCATATGATAAAAAACATCCAGTACTTCCTATATATCTTATAAATCCATACCACTCTAATGATACTGCTCTATTTCCAAGAAGATCAGGAAGGCAGAAACAGCAACCTGAAGAAATAGTTGAAAAAGCAGAAATTGAAAAGATACTTAAAAAGAGACACCTTACAAAGAAAAGGGAGTTGAGTATCTATTAAGATTTAAAAATAAATCAAGTGAATATGACCAGTGGATTCCAGAAAAAGAAATATCTGATCTTAAAAATCTCTTGAAAAAATTTAAATCAAAATAATACTGTTAATTCAGTATATGTATTATAGAAAATTTAAAAAAAATTATTTTTCTATTTCACGCCTTACTATTAATTAAAATGTCTTAACATTTTTTTATTGTTTTTTTTGGGTGAGGGAGTGTCAGCCTAGATATCCCTACGACTGAGTATTTCTTATACTTAAAATAAGATAACCTTAAGTACATTAAGCTTATATCTTAAAAATAAGGTTAAAACAATAATATATATGATTATATTACATATATATGTAATTATTACACTATTATATAACTTATAGTAGTTTAAATAGCTTATCCATAGCCTAATAAATACTTATTAAGGTGTTAATGGAGTCATAATATACTTATCCTAAGTGATATTAAGTAATTATTGACATACATAAGTTTAAATGTATACATAAATCTCATATTCAGTGAAATATGCAGTATATTATGTATATTTAGGTATATAAGTGGGTTTTAGCCCCTTAATAGCCTATAACCTTTGTTTTTCTGATTATTTTAGGTCATATGGATGTAATCAGTGGATTCACAACGCCTACAGAAGCATAGACATCTATATTAGGGACAGAAACTCAGTTTGGACAACTTAATCTGCTTCCTTAGATGGATATTCATGGATTTATGGGTTGGGAGGTCATTTCTGGGTTAATGTGGATGCTTGGGGATGTTATTGGGGGCGTGGAAATTTCATTTTTTTCCTTTATATGCTTTGGGTTTCATTAAATCTCTTTTGGATTGCTTATTTTACCTGTTTCTTTATGGTATCCGCTTTTATCTGGATTTTCTAATTATGTTTTGGGTCTGTGTTATCATTAATTGTGATGGAGGATCCTTACTGGATGTCTGGATTGAATTGAACGCCATGGGGAGGTGATGGTCCCTCAGAGTTCTGTAATTGCCGGGGATAGCAGTGACATCATCTGAATTGAAGGTCTGTGCACTCCAGGGGATTTGGGTATAAGTAAGGAGGGATTTGGACGGTTATTTATCATCAATTACTTACTTCAATTCAATAAAATACTTCAATACAATTATTAACATTTAGAAATATATTATAAAGCCTTTTATAAGTTGATATTATCATTATATAAGCTATAACTATATTCTATTTAGCTATTTTCCACCACTAAGCATGCATTTAAATCCAAGTATTGTGAGTTTTATTTGAGTATAACTATTTTATTAGTCTTCCCCTGAGGTTTAATCACTAGATCATTCATCAATAAGTAGTAGGACCATAAATAAATACTATTATATAATACTTATATACTAGACATACTTACAAAAAACCTGTTAAAGAGAAAAAACAAATACTAGAATTCAACAAAATTAAGGGAAGGGGTTGGAAACAGACAGTCTGGGGTAACTGTTGATAGAGCAGCCAGCACATCAGTCACCCCCACACTTTCCATAATAAAATCTAGAAACCCCACCCCTGGGTACCTTCTAAAAAAAAGGATTTTACAACACAAATCTTCTCCTATAAAAACTAAAACCATTAAAAAAACCATTAAAATTCTTGAAATCCAAAAAAAATCCAATTTAGAAATAAAATTTTGCAGTTCAACCTCATGCTGGAGGTGAAATAAAACCAATAATCTTCATTCTTATCTTTATTTTATTTTAAATAAAATATCCATCTTCACTTTAATTTTTCTTTTCTTCCATCTTCATTATACTAAGATTTTTTTTCATTATTTCCCTTTTTTATATAGAGACTTGAACCAGAGAGACTGATAAGAATTGGACAAAACAAAAAAAATTCTGACCAAATACATAGAGGCCAAATTAAGCAAAACCAAATCAAATTAAGTATTTTATTCTCATTTCGGAGGAATCAGATTATTGAAATCCAAAGGTTGAAACCAATAAGTTTGCCCCTAGGGCTTGAACCCCCTAAGCTCCTCTTCCAGTTCTGATATCCCAAAATCAGACCTCCATACACTGAGTTTACCTTATTTCACATAACCAGAATCAATAAATTCTCCATCCTGTAAAACATCTGGAACCTCCACCACATCTTTAAAATCAACCTCCACACCAGTGACATCCAAAACATCACAATTTTCCCCTTCCCTACAGGAATCTTTCTTAGAATCTGCAAAATCCTCCAGAAAACCATCCATAACATAAAAATAAAAATCCTCCTCCAAGCAAAGACCTTCTGATCTTGAGGGAACCACCTGAAAATAATCTTCCTCTATTAGAAAAAGATCCAAGACAGAATCTTTCTGTCCATCCAAAAATTCAACTGATACATCCTCCTCCAATAAGCAATTATCTGAACTTGAGAAAGAAAAAAAATTATCCCACAGCAACCATTCATCCACCACAGATTCCTTCTCAATATCCCAAAATCCTTCTTCATGACCAGACAAGTCATCTTTCCCACATAATTCACCCAACCTTAAGGAAATACACTGATCCTCCAGTGTGTATATTTCCAAAACATCCAGTGAAGCACATTCCTGAGATCCCATGGCATCCTTTGGAAAATAAAAATCAGTTTCACAAACATCATTAGAGTCCCCATTTTCCAAAATTGATGGCTCCAACACCTCCCTAGAAACTGAATTTTCCCACACAGTCTCCTGAACCTCTCCATCCAACAGGATTTCCTCTCCAGATTCCACATCGCTATCCTTTATACCATCTGAATATCCCAAAATAACCTCCTTCAGAATAGCCATACCAGGAATCATATTTTCCCCATTTGGAAGAGTCTTCATCAAGTCAGCCTCGAAAAGAATATCCATAACCTCCACCTTTACATCCCTACCCATGGCACTCCAAATTACATACTTGGTTCCATCTTCATGTGGTAATATATCACTATATACCAGATAATCCAGAGCCTCCCCAAACTCCTCCATAAATTCCCCATACTGAGAAAGAGAAGTTACACCACCTTTCAATTCCCACTTCCTAGCAATCCCATGAAGATCCACCATTGAGAAAGTGGTGCGTCACCTTTTAACCATTTCAATCTTCAACTTTCTCTAGTCCTGACTCATATATCTTGCCATACCAGAAACTTCTTTCTCCACCTCCCTATTACCAATGAAAAAGATTACTTGTCTAACAATTTCCAACAGTGAGGCCCCATCAAACTCAGCAGCAAACTCAAACCTAACAGAAAACACCTTTGCATTCTCTCCCAAAAAAATTGAACCATCCCAAGACTGAATCCTAACCATCTTAGCAATTCCAAGTTACAGCCTCCAATCTCCACCAAAGATAGCCAAAGTCCCCCCCAATAGCCTTAGAGACCTAGGAGGGACCAAAACCAACAGAAAAGAAGAACCCTAGACCAGCCACAGAGAGATATAGCACCAAATCCAAAATCCACCAAGGGAGATCCACCAAAGAGAGAAGCCTAGATCAACAGAGATTCCAAAAAGTCAAAAGATTTGTACCCCACGTTGGGCGGCAGAAATGTAGACAATCCTATAGTACTAGATATAGGCCTTGACCAAGGGAGTTGGAGTAAAACCAGAAAGAATAACCCCTGTTCCTTTAGAAAAACAAGTGAGATTTACCTGTTGCAGCAAATTCGAGATCTGTTTGCTAGACTCTCTAATTAAACACTCTTGACCCCTTGAAGATAATAGTCCCAGACAGACTACCAGAAAGAGTTGAAATGAACAGTAATATATTCCAACAAAACACAAGCCAATGAGACAGTGAGGTACAGAGAGGCAATGAGTAAAGAGATAAGATGCTTCCCTTAAAAATCTTCCCACACATGCATCATACAGCCAGTGCACAGACCACCCTGACCGATTCCCCACCCAAAATCCAGCTTTCCCAGCCTTTTTCATGCATAAAAGTGCATTTTAGAGCCTCCCCAGCGACCAGATGGGATTCTGCTTAGGGGCGGGCAGGCCGCTTCTAGGCCCTAAAACACCCATACAACCCATAAAACCCCTAAAAACCCTAAAAACCCATAACTTCACTAATAAACAAGATAAACACACATAAGACATACCAAAATGAAAAGAAAATAAAGGAAAATAAGCTGAGACATAATAAGTTACCCTAGCTTAAACCTAAATAAGCACCATTAAACAATAAACTTCCGATAAATACCAATTCCAACACCATAACTACCCTATTAAACAAGGTAACCACCCATAAGGGATACCAAAATGAAGAGAAAAGAAAGGACATTAAGCTGATACATAATAAGTGACCCTATCTTAAGCCTCCAAAAACACTACTAACTATCTCCTATAGATGAAAAAATCCACTAATAACACCATAACCCCAATAACACCCTACATACCAAATACCCCCAAATATGCACTCCAAAGGCCTGCCCAGGTTTGGATCACCACACCATCACGTCAATCATATTTTAGTCTATTTGATAGATAATACTCATAACAATGTGCTATACAATCTTATACCAATACTATCTTTGAGCAAGTCTGATCATATATATAGATGTGTGTAGACTTGTGTGATACTGATATCTGTTCTTCTTACTCAAAGATATTGTTTTACCTTTATAGGTACTTTGCAGAGATCAAATTTTAAGGGAGGTTTGCCGCTTTTTACTGGCAGGGTGGTTATTTATTTTATAAAAGGCTTTTCAAAAATAAGCTAACTGTTAAATAAAACCTAGAATGAGAGCTTATAATAGGAGCCAAGAGGTTCCATTGAGTATTGCAGTCAAGAAACAGAGACGACGTTTAATAGATTTAGCCAACCTATAGTTCCTGTGCAAGAGACAAATAAAGAAATATAATAATATTTCTTTTTGTAAGTATAAGAATAATAGATGATTGTAATAAAATAATAGAATAGTGAGATTGATGGATCAGCTAAATCTAACCTTATAATAGGAGCCGATAGGTTCCAATGAGTATTGCAGTCAAGAAACAGAGGCGATTTTTAATAGATTTATCCAACCTGAAAAATGATAAGATTAACTAATGCTGATGAAAAAGTAGATGATAATAATACCTATAGTTCCCGCGCAAGAGAGAAATAAAGAAATATAATAATATTTCTTTTTGTAAGTAAAAGAATAATAGATGATTGAAATAAATTAATAGAATAATGAGATCGATGGAGAAAGGAGAAAACAGTCTAATTTCTTATATAGTAATGAGCTCCATTGATCTCTAGTAAACTCTACTTGATTTGAACATCTACTAACACTCATGGGAACTCTAGATTTTGAATAACAATGGCATACTATAAGATAAGTGATGGATTATGATAACCGTTTTGAAATCTGACACCCTCTCTCTTTGGTAATCCATCATTGATATTTATGAAATTCAAATTTTTTTGAAGTTTTACTCATTGAACAGCCTTGGTTAGCATGTTGGCTGGAATGTCACCTGTGAGGTGATATTTGAGATCTAATTTTTTATTGCTCACTTGTTCTCAAATTCAGTGAATCTGAATGTCAATATGTTTTGTGTGAGAATGATATATCAGATTATTTGCCAGAGAAATACCTTGTTGATTATCATAATGTAATGTGATTGGTTTATTGAGGTCCAATGATGATAAGTTGAATTCAGACAAAAGATTCTTTATCCAATTGGCTTCCTGTCCGGACTCAGTGAGGGATTTATATTCTCCTTTGGTCACACTCAAAGACATGGTGTTTTGTTTTCTGGTTTGCCAACTGATAGCACTTTCATTCAGTGTAAAGATGTAACCAGTGGTTGAATGTCGAGTGGCCAAGAATGATCCCCAATCAGAGTCACAAAAACCTTCAAGTAAATTCTTCTTGTTCAAGGGAGCTACATATGTAATCACTTTATTAATAGTTCCTTTTAAATATTGGAGTACTCTCAGGAAGGCATCCCAGTGTGCTTCTGGCTTATTCAAGTACTGGGACCTCTGACTGCAGGAAAATTCTAAATTGGGCCTGGCACATTGTACAAGATAATTCAAATGTCCTACTGCGCTGCGGTAGTTGAGTTTCATTTTAATGAAAGTATTGTGATTGTCATTGCTAGCTGGTGTTAGTTGAACTTTAGGGTCCATTGGAGACAACATGCTCTTGCAGTCACTCATGTTGTAGTTTGCCATTATTGCATTGATTTCAGATGATTGAGATAGTTGAATCTGATTGGTAGCTAAATTTCTTGAAATTTTATTACCTAGGATCATTTTAGATTCTCCTAGGTCCTCCATTTCAAAGTGACTAAATATAAGATATTTGAACCATTTTATGTTTCTACCAAATATAGAAAGGTCATCAACGTGCACTTGAACGTAACACGGTTTTGATTGATCTAGATGGATATATAGTGCAGAATCAACAGAGCTACACGCGAAATCGTTTTTCATGAAGAAGTTGTTGACCAGTTGATGCCAGCATGTTGAAGGTTGTTTTAACCCATAGAGCAATTTTTTAAGAGTAAAACTGGTTTCTGGATATTTAATGGGACTGTCACTCTTTTTGGTATTCTCATGTAAATAGTTTGTTCTGGAGTTCCATTGGTGAATGCACTTTTGGCATCCATTTGATGGAAATCCTTTGATTCTCCCGCAGCCAGTGAGATCAGGCATCTAAGAGTTGTAAGTCTGCCGGTTGGTGCAAAAGTCTCAGTGTAGTCGATGCCGTACTTTTGTGAGAAACCTTGAGCGCATAATCATGCCTTATATTTACTAATGTTGCTATCATGATCTAACTTGATTTTGAACACCCATGTGTTACCTATGGGTTGAATTTTAGCTGGCTGCGGAATTATTTCCCGTATTTCACAAGATTCCAATGAACTAACTTCAGTGTTGATAGCGTCAATCCAGTCATCAAAATTAGGCAAGTTGATTGCTTCATCATAATATCTTGGGGTTTTATGAATCTCAGAAATTGGGATGTAGGCTTCTAAGGCCGACTCAGTTATGTCCATAGTGAAATTATAGCATTTTAATGCTCTTCCTGATTAAGTGCGACCCCCTTCAATTATATTACCAGTGTTGATGCTTGAACTCACATCTTTGGTGAAATGTTACTAGTAGTTTGGTATTCCCAAAACCTTGGTGTAGATGGTTGATGGTTATCATCATCTTGTGAATTGTTATCTGCTGGTTGCGCATCAGTGTCATTGTTTTTTCGAGTCTTGGTTCTTCTGTTTGTGAGGATTCTTGTCGTACTGGTTCCTTGAGAGTGTAAGGAGTAGACGTAAGTATATCACTTGATAAATCTGGCCAAGAAGTACATATTTTCTCATTATTAAGGGTAGGAAATGTGTTTTCATTGAAAACTACATTATGAGAGTATATGACTTTCTTGTTTGCCAGATTCAGTAAGTGATATGACTTATGTTCCTCATTGAAACCTAGTAGACAACATTTCACAGTGTTTTTGTTGAGTTTCCCCCCATGGACATTTTTATCTATGAGAGAATAGGATGTACAGCCAAAAGTTTTGAGATGAATTATATTAGGTTTTTTCTCAAAAAGAGTTTCATATGGTGATTTCATTTGATTGTTGGCTTTTGTAGGTAATCAATTCTCAATGACACAGACGTCATGACTGCTTCTCCCCAGTAAGTTATTGGCAAATTGGACTTAAACAGAAGCACCTTGGCCATTTCAATGGTTGTTTGATTTCCTCTCTCAGCAATTAGATTCTGCTGCAGGGTATGTGGTGATGTTATGATAATTTTAAATCCATTGCTATAAGAGAGAGCCTCAAATTTCTGATTCACAAACTCGCCTCCTCCATTACAAACTAGATTTAAGATCTTATTTCCAGTTAAATTTTCAACGTATTTTTTAAATAGCAAGAATTTTTCAAATTTATCTGACTTATTTTTTAAAAGATAAATAAAACAATTGGAAGAATAGGCTTCTGTCAATCTAAAGTAATAGCGATGACCTCCAACAGTTTCTAGCAACTTTCCACTAAGGTCACAATGCACAAATTCTAGTGATCTATTATCTTTTGGGAAATTTCCAGGAAACAGTGACTTATGCATTTTTGCATCTACACAGGATTCACACGTATCATCAATTTTTGAATCTTTGTAGCTAATGGTTAGACTGCTTAGGAGCATCTTAAGATATGAACGGTTGACGTGGCCAAGACGATTATGCCAAGAGGATAAGTCAGTATTTATTGAGGCAACAAGTGATGCTTGTATATGCTCACCAAAAGAAGCATTGATGTGAAATAAATTAGATCCTGCCTTCTTGGCTCCTGTAAGAAAAGTAGTAGCACCTTCCTTGAATGAAATATTTCCATCTGTACTTTCAGTGAGGGACACTCCTTTTCTGGTAAGCGGCAATAGAGCAACAAGTTTGCAGCCCAATTCTAGGACATAGAGGCAATTGGTGAGTAGCAACGGATGATTTTGATAGTTGATTAATTTAAATGATCTTATTCCCTACCAGTAGATGATTTTTCTGTTGCCAATTTTGACTGGGAGTTTTGCTTTTTGGAAGGAAGTAAATGCCCTCTTTTAATTAAACTTGTGACTTGATGCCCCCGAGTCAAAGATGAGGTCAGAAGAATGTTTTGTGAGATAAGCTGATTCATGATACACATAGTAGAGATCTTCAGTAATGTTTGCCGTCTCAGTTTCCTCATCCTCTTTATCTTTACTGACATTTTTTTGTTTGGACTTGTGTTGTGGACAAAGTTCAGGATGAAGGGCCCAGCATTGGGCTTCAGAGTCCATAGTCTTTGGGTTATGTTTTCCATTATTACAGTATTTGTGCTTCTTAGGTGCAGCAGAGTTTTTTTTGACCGTAAGTTAAGCTGAATCCTGTTTAGATTGCGAGTTATCGATTTGATCAGCCAATTGCAACAGTTTCATTAGAACACTCTCTATAGTTAAGGACTTTCCTGAATCGTTGGATGAATTAATCATCATTGAATGATGTAGCTCAAGTGAAGGCAGTAATTTCTGAAGAATCAAGTATGCAAAGATTGGAGATTCTAGCTTTTTGCCAGCTTGTTCCAAAGCATTAACTGATGCTTGAAGATCAATAAAAAAGCCTCTAAGGTTGCCTTCAGTACATTCAATATCAGTGGATTTAGTGTAGACCATCGAAGCTGTAGCTGGGTGTGCGCCCAAATAACGTTCCTCCAGTTGTCTCCACAGTTTGGTATGTTCAGACTTGTCTTCTGCCTTGACAAATTCCTTAATATTAGTAGCGTCAAGCTTTTGAAAATGACATTAGCAGCTTGTTTACATTGCAGCCTGAATGAATTTTTGACGTTATTGTCTGACTTGTCATCTGGCTTGATTTTACGGCCTTCAACAACATTGTCAAGCTCCAGTTGTGATATGAAAAATAATATCTTGACTCTCCAAGTTGTGTAGTTGTCATTTCTGAGCATTGGGATGTCATTGAAATTGTTATTTGATGAGCCATCCATGATAGAGCTTCTCAAACTTTTGATCTGTTAAATAAAACATAGAATGGGAGCTTATAATAGGAGCTGATAGGTTCCAATGAGTATTGCAGTCAAGAAACAGAGGCAACGTTTAATAGATTTAGCCAAACTTATAATAGGTATTGAAGAACTGTGATGATTGCTAGATGCAAGTTCCTGTTTCTTCTACTCATGCTTCAGCATATGTACAAATGCGGACTGAGTATGTAATAGATTGTGATCAATTGTTAAGGGTTATTAGTAATAATTAGTTGTTATTTATATTGGATGACCATCCTCAGTGTTCCCCATCCAATCTCATATTCTTACTATTCAGATACTGATATTGATCGAATCATTTCTTTTTCTTAAATCTCTTTTATCTATCATATATTGATTTACCATTAAGACGTGCTGCTCTTGTCTTTCAATAACTGGGGACAGGTATTATAATACTTACTAAATACTCTAGGCCTGTACTGATATTAATATACTAAATAGGTGATTGACGATTAACTACAACAGCAGCAGTGAAATTTTACTAATGGAACAAAATCTATATATTATATATAAAAGGTGATTGACAATTAACTACAACAGCAGAAGTGAGATTTTACTAACGGAAAAAAATCTATATATTATATATAAAAGATTATATCAATAATAAGAGACAATAGGTTCCAATGAATATTGCAGTCAAGAAACAGAGGCGAAGTTGTAGGTAGACTCTTAGAGTCGCCTTGCTGTAAGCAGAATCCAAAGGAGTTGAATAAACCGAAGAAAACTCTGTCCTTCTAAGTAAATAAGGGTTGTTCAAATAACTAAGCTCACTAGTCTACTTGATTGATTGAAATATATAGATGAAACTCTGATTTTATGAACGCTTATTGAGATTTAGAAATAGCAGCTGTTGGAAAAGAAATACTGATAACAACAATTAAGGTGTACCAGTGAAAGATCTGAAAAGATAGACTTATATATTTTTATAAAGATTTTATTTTAATGAGTTAACAATAAAAACAAGTCCCTGAGATGAAGAACTTCCCAATGATACCCTATATTTGATGAAAATATAATTGTTTTATTGTATTTTAAAAGTGTTATAAAAATACAAATGTTATAAGGGTATTACAATTTATTTAAATTTGTTGTTATATATTAAATATTGTTAATAATCAAAAAAGACTCTTAATATGAAAACTAAAAGACAAAAAACCTGTCAAAGAATAAGATTCTCCCCTTCCATCTGATTCTTCTACTCCAGACCTTTCTAACAATACCCTACACGCATAGGATCTACAATAAACTATTGATCTAACAAGCATAATAAATTCTAACCAAATTTTGTTAGAATAGCAAAACTTTTCTGCAGTGACCAAACTTTGCACTGGTGATCAGACTTTTCTACAGTGACCAAACTTTACCACAGTGCCCAAACATTTCTGCAGTGATCAAACTTTGCACTGGTGATCAGAATTTCCCATTGTGAGAAAATTTTGCCACAATGAGCTCTTTTTGCCATCATGAGCTAATTTGGCCAGAGTGAGCTAAATTTTCCACAGTGAGTTAATAGTTAAATATGTCACCATGACCAAACTTTTCCACAATGACAGAATTTTTCCAGTACACTTTGCTTTTGCACCGGAAAATCACTGGAGCAAACTGGAGCGCACCAGAGCGCACCAGAAAAAAAAGTGGCCATTCCAAGAGCACACTTCATTCACCAAAAATACAAATTCATAAAACCATCAAATCACAAAAGAAATACCACATATAACCATTCCAAAACACCAAAAATCAACCCAAAAAAAAATCCAGTTAACTCCCTTCAACCAAATTAACACCTGGTAACACCATGATTTTCTTCCAACCAAGTTCCAATCAATTTTTCATCTAAGTGGCCTAACCATATTTGGAATGCCACATCCTCCCTCCAATAAAGAATGTCCCCATTCCAACCAATTATGCATTCTAATTAGTTTATTTTGATGAACATTGTTTTATCTGGTCTTCTACAAATTTAAACTGTTTGTCTTCTTCTCCGGCTCTTGATATAAATAATAATAATAATAAAAATAAATTTTTGTGATGATTCCACTGCTGAGAGCAAGGTTTGAATCCCTTCAGACTCCCATATACCATTATTCCCACTATGTCACAGCATGAGAGAGTGGATCTCCCTAATGAGCCAAATATGCTTGATTCCATTCTCATAGGTCCCCCCGCTGAGCCAAATTCTTTGATTCCAATATTGCCATGAGGTCCTCCAAGCTTCCACCAAACAGCCTAAAACTGAGGCTTTAAAAGAAAAAAATAATAAATCCAACTACTACCATATGTCTGATTCCTTCATCACTATTTTCATCTGTTTGCTATTCAGCAACCTTTACAAAATACATTTTGCCAGGCTTCCAATATTTAATTTTAAACTTTTAGACCATTTTAAAGAACCACAAATCACAAGGGGGAAAAAATGAGGACTTGTAGGCAAGTTGTTTTTCAGGTTTCCTGGAGTAATCTGTGGAGTAATCTCTTGATGCTAAATTTGATGTCTAGATATAGGTGTATAATTTGTTATCAATATCTGATAATTTATGGGAAATCTCTACAATCAAACTTTTTTTCTTGGATGCAGATTTTGGAATTGAAAAATCTTTGAAACTCTAAAAAAAAGATATCATCAAATTTCAGACAAGTTCAAATAATATTCTCCACTTTTTTCATGAAAAACACAAATTATTTCTATCAAAAGACCAATAACAGGAAAAATTGCCATGCTATGATTTATTAGAAAAAAAAGTCAAATATTATAACCTGTCATAATGTATTTTGCACTATTATTATTTTTTCATTAAAAAAATGGATTACATTTATTGAGGTAGAGATTCTTGTGAACTGAATTTACTATATCTGAGCCATAAAAATGACCATGTCCACATCTTTTCTAAAGTTTATTTGGTGTTAAGTAAAATTTGAAGTGTTTTCAAATTGCAAACTAGCAAGCATAATCCAAGAGCTATTTTATAATTTTGATCAAGATTAATTTTCTTATTCTAATCAAGACAATTTGCCTCCAGCTAATGTCAAAAGGTTAGAAATTTTTTATGTTTCCTCAGTCAAATGATAGTATCAATTTTTTGATATCATTATTTCTCCTACTTCAGAAGTTTTTTTTTGTTTTGTAAGATTAATAATAAAACTGAAAAGTGTTTGCACCTTTAATATAGATATAGATTAAGTGCTGTCACGTGCAGCGAACTGTCCCTGTGACTCTTTGCTGCACGTCACCAGCCCTCTCCGGCCACACCCTGGGTCAGATAGACCATATTACTTTGATACTATGGTCCATCTGCCTGAGGGGGAATAGGAGAAGGCTGGTCACGTGCAGCGAAGAGTCGCAGTGACAGTTTGATGCACGTGACAGCTCCGTCTCCCTGGCTATGGTCAATCTGACCAAGACAAGGCGAGGAAAAAAAAAGGGTCACATACAGCAAAGTATCTCTGTGATACTTTGCTGCACGTGAAAAGTAATGGTTTAGGTGGCCAGGTCAAATGGACCATATCATAAAACAGATATGGTTCATTTGACCCAGCCTTTGATGGCTAGCTGCTGGTCACATGCAGCAAACTGTCGCAGTGATACTTTGCTGCACTTGAATAAGTAGCAGGCACCAAACCTGGCTCAAAAATGAGCCATAAGAAATTGAATGTTTGATTAATATAGCAAAAATACGTGAGTTAAAATACTGTGTTCCCATGAAAATAAAAATAATTGTGGGATTTTTTTTCATGGGATCAGAGAATGTGAGTTTAAAAAAAGGTTTAATGCACCATAATTTAAACATTATGGTCCATCAAACCATGAATAAGGAAACTGGGACAGGTGATGACTTTGGAATAAGTATATAGGTAATTCTTTTTTCAATGTGAAAAGTTAGTAATTGGGGAGTTTAATAGGACTAAATCAACAAAAAATTTATTTTTTTCAACTACATTTTACTACATATTTGATGGTAAATAACATATATATAAATTTGTTATTGGAAACATGGAGAGAGAGAAAAAAAGTAAGCAGAGATTAAACATAATATTTATATAAGGTTATGGATTTTAAGTTTATGGAATTGAGAAAGGCTTTTATGAGGGGTTTAACAGAATTTTACTAGAGAGAAACACCTTTGTGCAGCCTTTCCTGGCACTTTTTAAGCCCCTTTTCCACCCCCAGTCGGCCCCAGGGGGGCCCCACTGGGGGTGACAGAGGGGCTAAAGGGGGGCTTCAAAGGTTTAAAATAAGTGATTCAAAGGGGTAAGTCAGAGGTAATGAAGGTAAAATTAATAATATACTGTTCTTAAAATATAAGATAATAATTTTTTTTTTGGTTTTTATAAAATTAAATTTTTCATGTCAAATTTTTTGTATAATTTTTTGGTGTTAAAGATAGCAATTTTCAAGATTCCCAATATCAAGGTACATATAAATTCCTTAAAATTTCATTGGGAAATTAAAAGCTGTTTTTGAATTTTAATAAGCTATTTCATAAGGTAAAATTTAATCAAATGTACAAAAATATATTGTGATATTATTCTATACACTGAACACATCTAGCCTTAGATGCATCAACAGATAATAAGTGTCTACAATTGAGTGAATTGTTAATTGTTCAAACCTGTATCCGCAATACTAAGACCCCTTCATGGCTAACCCGTGTTCCTAGTAGTCTAGGAGAGCCTGGTACAAATCTTAAGGCTGCTGAATGGTTTGTACTATGTAAAATTTACTATGTGGCAGCTTTGATACCAGGTTGGGCTATTGAAAATTCTGACGCATGAGAGAAGAAGTTGATTAAATGTCTTTCACTGCTGGTTTCAATAATCAATATTCTTACTTCCTTGGAGATACGTGAAGCTCAAATTTCATCTCTTCAAGGTCAGTTAAAAGATTATATGAAGTGTCTTAAGGAATTTTGGCCAGATATCAATATAAAGCCAAACATCCACTTAGCACAACATTTTCCTGAAGTTCTGAGAAGATTTGGGCCAGCAACATCAACTGCAGCATGGGCCCACGAGTGTATAAATGGAATGTTAAGCTCCATTCCAAACAATAAGAAAACATGTATGTTCTCCTTAATTAAAGCTACCTAACTTTATTAATTTCATTTTTTTTAAAGATCAAATTGACAAGACCATTATGAAAAGGTTTATTTTGACCGGTCAGCTTCAATCATTAATGGACAGAACTAATGGTCAATTTGAGAATGAAATGAAAAATTTCTTCAGTTAAGAGAAAAGAAAAATTCCCTCAAAATCATCTCAACTACTGTGTGAAGGCTATGAATTGTGGATAGAGTATCTCAACATGATTGATGGTAAAAAAATATTTTCCAGTTTTTTTACAAAAAATCAACCATCTGTTTTATCTCAAATTCTATCACCTCAAATTATTGAAGTAGATAACTTGTTACTGGATTGAAAAAACTACTCATTATATTCAACAAATCAAGGAAATGGCAATGTAGAGGTAAATACATCAAAAGGAAATGTTGTTGGGGTTATATTGAAAATGTGGCAGTCAACAACATTTTCAGGTCAAAATTTTATTTTAGTTGGCTTATATGACATTGTGGATCCTAAAATTGAAAATCCTTATTTAAAAGCTGGGCTTAATGTTTTTTGGTGTTATGATAAATGGTCAAAAAATGTAGTTATGAATAGCAAAGAAATTATTGGTCATGTTTCAAAAACTACACATCCTAGTGGTTTTTCAAATGTTTTCTCAAATACTTGTTGTATGATATCATAAAAAATTTAGCCAGCAGCTATTCTGATTTTTAATGTGGTTTTAGAATTGTATATATTTTGTGGACAATAAATATGTATACAAATATTTACTGCCAGTGATTGAGATAACTAATAAAAGTAAAAAGTATGGACTCCAAATCTCACTCCCTGATTCATGAGAGGCAGTTATGAATATGGATCACTTGAAGTTCTAACCAGGTTACAGCAAGGTTAGTCAGAAATACAAAAAAACAACTTGCCTACAAGTCCTCATCTTTTCCTCCCTGTGAATTTTACCAAATAGATTGACATTCCAGTTTAAAGTCTTGGTGGAACAAACATTTAATTGATTGCCAGTTCCAACTACTATCACCACACAATATGGGGGGTGGACTTGCTAGCAAGTCTGCAACTTGAAGTCAGATGGAAATCAGATGGAACTCAGACTGAAGTAATACTGAACTTTCACTTGAAGTATCACACAAATAATAATGGATCTATATTGAAAACATAGTGAAAGTGTGAGGATAACTGAATGGAAGCCAGAAAAAATCATTCCATGAGTCTACTCAATCCAAAGTATTTTTTGAAGCAAATTATTTAAATAATACTTTATTAAATTTAGTTGATCAATAAAAATTGATTTACAATATTGCTATTCTTAAATACAATAATTTTATTAAAAAATTTCAGATTACATATAAAAAAAATCAGTTACTTTTTCTATTACTTACAACTGTTTTTACAGAATTGAAAACTATGTTTCAGCTAATATTTTATGGAAGTGAACTCTGTTCTTGGCCTGAAGAACAGAGTTCATCCTCCTATTTTCACACTCTGTTTGCACCAATCTCAATCCCTTTCAATTCTATCAACACATGCTTGTCTTCCCTCCCCATGCCTTTTGCTATCCTCCCAGCCCCATTGTATGCCATCCTCTTTTGATCCCCATTTCACCCCTCTCAACCTCTCCCAGACCCTTTGCTTCATTTAAAATGACTCAGAACCCTTAATCTTCCCTTCTAACTCGCTACCCCATATACCCTTCCTCACCCCTCTCTCCAGCCTTTCCAACCCTTGTAGCCCCATTCGTGTTCACATGAGCTTCAAGGTGTGTTCAAAGTAAATTCAATACTTCTTCATGATGGTTTCATCACTTCATCAATGTGTGCTCAAAAAGATATGAATTAGGCTTCAAGGTTGCAGACTTGCTAGCAAGTCCGCCCCCCATATTGTGTGGTGTATCCTAAACCTTTCTCCAAAAATATCCATGAAATTTTGAACGTCCTTGAAAATTAGCCAGTTTAAAGTCTTGGAGGACTAACAGTATATCTTGAGATAAAATCATAAACAGCCAGTTTAAAGTCTTAAAGGACTAAAGGTCCAATGAGGAACCAAATTCTTGAAATAAAATCATAAAGAATATCCAGTTTAAAGTCTTAGTGGACTAACTCATCCAATGAGGAACCAAATTCTTGAAATAAAATTGTAAAAACTATCCAGTTTTAAGTTCTTAGTGGACTAACAGATCCAATGAGGAACCAAATTCTTGAAATAAAATCGTAAAAACTATCCAGTTTAAAGTCTTAGTGGACTTACTCATCCAATGAGGAACCAAATTCTTGAAATAAAATCGTAAAAACTATCCAGTTTAAAGTCTTAGTGGACTAACAGATCCAATGAGGAATCAAATTCTTGAAATAAAATTGTAAAAACTATCCAGTTTGAAGTCTTAGTGGACCAACAGATCTTGAATACAAATAAGAACTTAAAGAAAGTCTTGAAAAGAAATCAGTTTAAAGTCTTGGAGGTCTAAAAATTTTGAAGTAGGATCCAATTTTGCTCGAGCTCCTCTTGACCCTTTTTCCTATATAAAACACCACAGGAAATCTGGGGGTGAACTGCTAGCAGTTTCCTCTATTTGAAACTATCAGGAATTTGTTAGGAAACTGTTAGAAATATGTTTCTAAATCTGATGAAAAAACATTGAAAAAATAAACTGTCACAGATTGAATCCAGAACAATCCCTCCTTGAGCAGAGCTTACGAACCACATTGAACATCAGTTAATCTCAGGTTTGGCAAACAGTCAAACAACATCACTTAGCATACCTTAATACTCAATTATTAAACTTGAATATATTTTGCGTGTTTGATATAGATGCATATGCATTTGAATTTGCATGGTGGATACTTATTGCATGTTAAAAATTGATGTGAAATTCCTATCCAAAGTGTATGCATAATGACTATGATGAATAAATATGCATAAAAATATGCATAGTGATTATGCATAAAAATATGCATAGTGATTATGCATAAAAATATGCATATTGATTATGCATAAAAAATATGCATATTGAATATGCATTAAAAATATGCATATTGAATAAGCAAAAAAAATGTGCATATATGTATATGAATAAAATATATTAATATGCATATAAATCTGTATAATGGATATGGATATGGATATGCATAAATATGCATAATGATTGAAAAATTCAAAAAAAATGATGCTTAACAAGTATATTTTATGCATAAATAGAAATATGCAATATGAATTCATATTGCATACAGATAACACTGGCAAACCAACTTGACCAAAACTCATACTAAATTTTCATTCTGGACTAAAGGTGTGAGGGAAGGAAGAAAAACAGTCCAACGTTAGAAAAATGCTACATGCACTCATTTTGTAACAGAGCAAATGAGAAGTGCTGAATTATGGTTGGTGCCCATAATTTAGTATGATATCATAATTTTATTTAATTGTTTTCAATATTGGAAAGACTTTAGGTCGGTTGGAATGGATCTAGCTGTGCCAGGGTCTAATCTAATTATTTTAACAATTTCTTAATAATTAACGGGTTTTAATACAAAAACAGGTTGTATTTTTTGTGGGATATTGGATATGATAAGGTCTTTTGTAGAAAAAACTTATATTGTTTAAAAATATTCCTGAATCAGATGTGGGATAATCACTACAAAAAATTGTAGTGCTGTGGGCAATAAAATATATGCACAAGCAGTAAAGAAAGGACTGAGTGAACCCTTTTTGTGCAGTGGGAATCATTAGAGTGGAATTGTGGATGAAAAATATAATTCATTATTACCATTTTATTTAATCAAAAAATTTATAATATTAAAAAAAACTATTGATTAATTGGTATTTGACCTTTGTGCCTCACTCATATTTATCATTTGATTGATTTTTTGTCACCATTATGTTATTAATATTATAAGTATAGCAAAAACTTGTGTGCCCAACGCATACCGGGTGATGTTACACCTTTTATAATATTATTAAATAAAGTAAAAAAATATGAAAATAATTTGTTTTACAAAAAATAAATTGATATCCAAAAGCAATATGAGGGATAAAAAGGTAAAATTAAAGGGATCAAATATGAAATAAAAAATTAAAGTAAAATTCCTGCCATCAAGAGCAAGTAGACAAGATGGGGTGAACGCCCACCAGTGGCACTAAAATTGGACTATAATTTTTTTTTGTAAAAAGAAAAAAAAATCCACTTCAGCTTTACCAAAATTTCATGATGACAATTTTGCCATATCAAACAACTTCTAATGCAATTATTGAAGAAAAATTCATTCTCATTGCAATAGAGAGAATTGATCACATCAGACTGCATGTGACCAAAAGTGTCCAGCACATGTTAGGCCAAACTTGTGCTGGACACTTTTATGATGGAGAGTAGCTAGGGTGGAATTTTTCTTCACTTCATCTGGTATTTCTTATAAACATGTCCACTGGTATTTGATCTTTGTGCCTCACTCATATTTATAATTTGATTAATTTTTTGTCACCATTATGTTATTAATATTATAAGTATAGAAAAAACGTGTGTGCCCAACGCATACCGGGTGATGTTACACCTTTTATAATATTGTTTAATAAAGGTAAAAAAGTTTGAAAATGATTTGTTTTACGAAAAATAAATTAATATACAAAACCAATAAGAGGGATAAAAAGGTAAAATTAAAGTGATCAAATATGAAATAAAAAATCAAAATAAAATGACGGCCATCAAGAGCAAGTAGACATGTTGGGGAAAATGTCCACCAGTGAGGCTAAACTTGGACTATAATTGCTTTTTTGAAAAACAAAAAATTTCCAACCTGAGGTTTAAAAAAACTTCAGCAGAACCATTTAGCCATATCAAACAACTTCTAATGCAATGATTGAGAGAGAATTGATCACACCAGACTGCATGTGACCAAAAGTGTCCAGCACAAGTTTGGCCAAACTTGTGCTGGACAAATTTATGACGGAGAGTAGCTAGGGTAGAATTTTTCTTCAGTTAATCTGGTATTTCTTATAAACATGTCCATTGGTACTTGATCTTTTTGCATCACTCATATAAATCATTTGATTAATTTACTGTAACCATTATATTATTAATATTATAAGTATAGAAAAAACTCATGTGCCAAATGCATACCAGGTGATGTTACACCTTTTATAATATTATGAAATAAAAGTAAAAAAATATGAAAATGGTTAGCTTTACAATAATTTAAATAGATATTAAAAAAAAAGAGAAATAAAAAAGTAAAATTAATCACAAAGAGATCAATTATGAAAAACAAAATACTAGTAAAATTCTTGCTCTCAAGAGCCAGTAGAAGTGATGAAACAAATGGGAGCCATCAGGGCTAAAGTGTAATAAGTGACCTTTTTTTAAAAGATAAAAAATTATAAACCTGAGGTCAGGAAGAACGACAGGTGGATGATTCAGCTAAAAAAAACTACTTGTAGTGAAGTTTATTAAAAAAATGTTTTTTGTTGCCATAGAGAGAATTGATCCCATCTGACTGCACGTGACCAAAAGTGTCCAGCACAAGTTTGGCCAAACTTGTGCTGGACACTTTTATGATGGAGAGTAACTTGGGTGGAAATTTTCTTCAGTTTCTTCATCTTGTATTTCTCATAAACATATCTACTGGTATTTGATCAGTCTGTATCATTCATATTTATCATCTGATTAATATTTTATCACCATTATATTATTAATGTTATTAGTATAGCAAAAACTTGAACGCCAAATGCATACCATGTGAAGTTATACCTTCAATAATTTTTAAAATAGACGTAAATAAATATGAAAAGGATTAGTTTCACAAAAATTAAATCAAAATATAAAAGTAAAAAGAGGAATGAAAGAGTAAAATAAAAGTCAAAGAGTTCAAATATGAGAAATACTAGTAATATTCCTGCTATCAAGAGCCAATAGAGGTGTTAAAGCAAATGGGAGCCGTCAAAGCTTAATTGTAAAAAGTGACCATTTCTTTAAAGATAAAAAAATATACACATGATATTGGGCAGAACAGCAGGTGGATGAATCAGCTAAACCAAACTACTTCTAGTGAAATTTAAAAAAAATATTTTTTTGTTGCCATACAGAGAATTGATCCCATCTGACTGCACATGACCAAAAGTTTCAAGAACAAGTTTGGCCGAACTTGTGCTGGACAATTCTATGATGGAGAGTGGCTGGGGTAGAATTTTTCTTCAGTTCATCTGGTATTTCTTACAAACATGTCTACTGGAATTTTATCTTTGTGCCTCACTCATACATATTGTTTGATTAATTTTTTGTCTTAATTATATTATTATTTTTATAAGTATAGCAAAAAATCATGTGCCAAATGCATACTGAGTGATGTTACACCTTTTATAATATTATTTAATAAATGTATAAAAATATTAAATTAATTTATTCTCAAAATTATTAATTGATATCCAAAAGCAGTATGAGGAATAAAAAATAAAGTTAAAGGGATCAAATATGAAAAAAGAAATCCAAGTATTATTCCTAATATCATAGGCCAGTAGAGATGTTGAAGCAAATGAGAGCCATAAGGGATAAGTTGTACTAAATTGACTGTTTTTTAAAGATAAAAAATTGTGTACCTGTGATTTGGATGAACTGTAGGTGGATAATTCAGCTATATCAAACAACATCTAGTGAAGTTTCTTATCAAATAATTTTTTTCATTGCCATAGAGAGAATTGATCCCATCTGACTGCACCTGACCAAAAGTGTCCAGCAAAAGTTTGGCCAAACTTGTGCTGGACACTTTTATGATGGAGAGTAGATAGGGTGCAGGTCTTCTTCAGTGCAACTGTTATTTTTTTAAAACATGTCAACTGGTATTTGATCTTTCTGTGTTATTAATATTTTATCATCTGATTAATTTTTGGTCATTAGAATAATTTTAATTTTATTAGTATAGAAAAAACTTGTGCGCTAAATGCATGCTATGTTATATTACAACTTTTAAAATATTATTAAAAAAATGTTAAAAAAATATGAAAATGATTTTTTTCCAAAATTATAAATTAATATCCAAATGTAACCTGAGTGATAAAAAAGTAAAGTAAAAGAGATCAAATATGAAAAAGAAAAATTCAAGGAAAATTCCTGCCTTCAAGAGCCAGTAGAGGTGTTGAAACAAATGGGTGCCATCAGGGATAAATTTAATAAAATTTAATTTTTTTTAAAGATAAAAAATTTTTCACCTGAGGTTTGGAAAAACTCAAGGTTGATGATTCAGCCATACCAAACTACTTCTAATGTAATTATTTAGAATTTTTTTAATTTAATTTCCACAGAGAGAATTTATCCCATCTGACTGCACCTGAAAAAAAGTGTCCAGCACAAGTTTGGCTGAACTTGTGCTGCACACTTATATGTTGGAGAGTTGCTAGGGTGGAAGTGTTTCTCAGTACATCAGTTTTTCGTTTTTCACATTTCTATTGGTTTTTTATCTTTTTTTTCAGTCATATTTATCTTATAATTAATTTTTTGTCACCATATATATTATTAATGTTTCTAGTATAGCAAAAACCTGCATGCCAAATGAAAAATTGGTGATGTTACACCTTTAATTATATTATTATATAAAGTTAAAAAAATATGAAAATGTTTAGTTTTTTTAAAAAAAATTGATATTTAAAATTAAAAAGAGTAATAGAAAAGTAAAATGAAAATAAAGGGGATCAAATACAAAATAAAAAATACAAGTAAAATTTTAACTAGCAAGAGCCAGAAGTGGTGTTGGGACAGTTGGGGACCCCTAGGTCAAGACTTGGTCAAAACTTACTTTTACGTTATGGTAAGGTAAACCCTTACAGTTGCCTTGCTGTAAGCAGAATCCGGAGGAGATATGTGGATTTAGCTGAAAACCCTGTCCTTCCAATAAAAAATAACAAAATGGGAATTCTAAATCACTAAGCTAACCAGTCTACTTGGATCTGATTGATAAAAATAATGAAACTCTAAATATTTAACGCTTATTGAGATTTAAATAAAAGTGGCTGTTGAGAAAGGAATACTGATAACAACAATTAAGGTGTACCAGTGAAAGATCTGAAAAGATTGACTTTTATGTTTTTATAATAATTTGAGTTTTTATGAGACAGCAATAATCAAGTCCCAGTGATGAAGACCTTTCTAAAGATACCCTGTATGAAGTGTTATTTTAATTGTTGAGTAGTATTTCTAAAATGTTATATATAAAATATAAAGTTATAAGGGTATTACAAATTTATTTAATTTGTTGAGTAATAAAAAATGAGACCGTGGTGGTTAAAGATTAAGCTGTATGTTGTATCCCCCCCTTCAATTTCGAGTTTGAGAGGCGCTTAAGTATTCCTAGTCACATGCCTAAGTTTTCCCCTCCAGAGCTCTCCCAGAGTCAATCCGGAGCCCGTACGGACTTCCGGACTTAATTAGAACCTTAAAAACTATAATAAAAAATCTAAAAAAATTACTCATGATAGAGCTACTTCCCCTTTATATTCCAAACTAATTTTCATAGTCTGCGCAGCTCTAATTACCCCGTGAAAATTCATCAGAGTTAAGTAATTTTTCTGAAAATGTAAATATTTCTATATAAAATATAAAATTCATTTAAAAATATAAGAAAAATAGTAAAAATTCTGGAAAAATTTCCGAAGGTTCTTTAGTGACTCAACTTGATACTAATAAACTTTTCAGACGGTAAAAATAAGTTTTCTCCGTAAAATTAATTGTTTTTGTGTAGGCATTCGCTCGTGACCAATTTCTTCATATTTAAAACTCAAATAAATTAAATAAAACCCTTTTATATAAAATTAATAACACCAATCTTGCATGCCGTAATAACTCCATTTACGTACTTAGGTGCCATACTAAACTTTAGGCTACCACATCCTCCCTCCAATTGAGAATGTCCCCATTCTTATAACTTTGCATAAGTGGTCGAACACAATATTCATCTTTAACCTTTAACCACCATCTTCTTTAATCAAATTTAAAATTCATCTTCATCAATATGTCTTTCAAAGAACTTGTCACTCCATGTGACCTCTGCGCTCGATACAAGCTACCTTGTTTAATGTCCAACCCTAATCTTCCTGGAAGGACAGCTTGCGACTTATGCCGTGTAAAAAAAGTCAAATGTAACTGGCCAATAGTTCCTTCTAAAACAAACGTATATTTAGGACCAGCAGCTCTCCCTGATCCCTCAACTTCTAAAAAGCGATCAAAAATTCCTGTCTTCTTAAAACGAATAAGATCAAAAACAGCTTCAAAAGTTCAATCTTCATCAACGGATCCCGGCCTAATTTTGCCTTCACAAGATCCTAATCCTATAACACCAGTGCCCCCAACCAACTTTGCTGAGACTATGTTTCCTGGCTCTAAATGTAAGACCCTATTATCTTACTAAAAAAAAACTTTTAATCAAAATTGACTAAACCTATGACTTAATAACATATTTGAACTTCTAGCTGTCGAAATAACCAACACTGATGATGTTGGTAGAGTGAAGACGGACTATATCAATCATTATCCAAATTTTCATCGCTATCTTTTTCTTGACTTTACTAATGAGCTGAAATGAAAAATGCTGGCCTATTTTCAAGAAACTCCAGCTAATAACCATGAAGACCTCATGAAAAGAAGAATTTTAATGCAAAGCTTTGATAATGATGTTGAACAATTTCAAAGAAATTATCTTTTCTAACAGTATACTTGATAAAATTTTGTTTTTGCTTGGTCTTCTTTAACTTTCAACATAAATGTTGTTTCTTCTTCTCTGGCTTGAGATAACATAAAATAAAATAAATCTTGTGATGATTCCACTACTGAGAGCAAGGTTTGAATCCCTTCAGACTCCCATATACCAGTCTTCCTTCTTGTCACAGCATTGAGAGAGTGGATCTTCCTATGAGCCGAATACTCCTGATTCCAACCTCATAGGGCCCCCCACTGAGCCAAATTCTATGATTCCAATCTCGCCATAAGGTCCTCCAAGCTTCACACCAAAAATGGCCTAACACTGAGGCACTAAAAAAAATCATTCCCTAAAATCCAACTACCATCCTAACATCTGATTCCTTCATCACAATTTTCAAACTTTGCTATACAGCAAACCCATAAAATACTTTTGCCAGGCTTCCAATAATAATATTAACTTTAGACCATATTAAAGCGCCCCGAATTTCACCTAATTAACCATTATGCTTTCCTTAGCATCATCACCACCTAAAATTTTAACCTCCTAAAGCTTATCAGCACCCAATTCCAGAAATGATTGAATAACCAGTTTAGAGTCTTAGTGGACAGTGATAAATTAAAAGATTGAATTGAGTTATCCAAACAAGATTGACATTCCAGTTTAAAGTCTTGGTGGACCAAACATATAATCAATTGCCAGTTTATGGTCTTGGTGGACCAAAGATCGTTTAGGTGCATAAATAACTTGATAAATTCCTAAATAAGGCCTAGGATTGACCAAAGATTGAATAAATTTGATAATCCAGTTTAATGTCATAGTGGACCAAACATTTGATTGACAAGTAATCCAGTATAAGTCCATAGTGGACCAATGAATGTTGAGCTATCCCGCAGATATTAATTTTCCAGTTTAAAGTCATAGTGGACTAAACAATGAATGAACTACCAGTTTAAAGTCATGGTGGACCAAACATTTAATCGATAAGAAATCCAGTTTAAGGTCATGGTGGACCCAACAGCTTGATAACAGCCCAGGTTAAGGTCTTGGTGGACCTAACAACTTCTCTATCCTTGAACCCAGATTTTGCCACCGGCTTTCTTCATCCTAGATTCAAGTTTTATTCTTCAAAAAAATATCTCCTAACAAGATGAAACCTACTGACTTCATTGCTTCAGCTGATCAATCTTGCAAATATTGTGCTTTCACCCATAGGGAATGTATCTTCACTTTCAACTGGCAAAAGCACACTTATAACAGGGCCTGTTTATCCTGTTATGAGAAGAAAAGAAAATGTTCTGGCTTGAACTGTGGTTCTTTCCCCATTACTGCTACTAGCTTCACCGCCTTCTGCAAACCTCCTCCTTCTTCTTCACCTTCTACTCCACCCCCTATTCCATCAACCTCTAAAGATCCCATCCCTTTTTCCCCATCAGCCTATTTAAATCTTTCTCCATCACCTAATCCTCTGGGTCCTTCTCTCCAATCTAGACTTGCTGCTACTCCCCCAAGAACTCTTGCTGCTCCCAGGGCCATGCTTCAACCTTCTAACAATTCTTCTCCTACTTCCAACATCTTGAAGCACAAAAGGTCCTATAATAGCCAGCAATCTTCATCTTCTCTTGTTTCATCCAAAAGGCCCAGAACATCTACTTCAAACACCAAATCCAACACCAGTCCTCCTCATCTATCAAAAATAAAAAATCCTTTCTTAAACATAAAAAATCCCACTCCATTACCAAGTAAGCCGTTTATCTATGATCATGATAGTGTTGACACAGGTTAGTTGTCTCTTTTATTTTCTTAATCTTCAGGTTTTAATTTGCTGATATTTTAATTTGATAAGCATCCACTGGTTCTCCAATTTCATATTCAGCTTATGAACTACCAGAACCTAATCCAAGCTTCCCTAGAGTTGCAATTCACCTAGTGTCTGAAAAGCTCTTTGCTAATTTTAATAACCTTATCGCTTATTTCCAACAATACCCGCCCTCTGATAGATCAGAATCTTGGATGAGAGAGCAACTGTTAAGAGACCTTTTTAAAATAGCCAACTGGCTTCAACACTATCGTGACCGTGAAATAAGATTCGAATCCCAGGAAATCAATCAAGGTCCTTCTAAATTTTCTAATTTCGATTCTTCAAAAGATAACAACCCTTGATGTTGTTCTTCCTGGAATGTAGTTTTCTTGAATAATGTTTGAAAAATAAAAAATATAAACATCTAAACTACCTAAAACTAAAATACCTTTTATTGTTTTTTTTTTATTTTTTATTTTATTTTTTATTTTATTTTATTTTTTATTTTTATTTTTTTTATTTTTTATTGTTAGTTATTTTATTTTGTTTAAAAATATTTTTATTTTTATTTTTATTTTTTAAAAAATAAAAGATTTTTTAAAAAAAAAGAGAGTTTTGAAATAAAAGTTAAAATTTAATAATTTTAATTTTTTTTTTTTTTTAAAGAAGATAAACAAATGTGAAAAGAAAGATAAAAAAAGTAATAAAAAAATTTCAAAATAAAATTTTAAAAAGATGCCCCCTGGCCATTTGATGAGCCGTACCTTCGACATCATACCCACATCCAAGTGCAACTTGATGTGGTTACACAATTTTGAGAAATTGAAAAGAAAAGAAAATAAATTAAAGTTTTTAGAAGATAATTTTTATAATGATGATCACTGGGTGGGCTCCATCCCATTTATAAAAATGATTAGAGACCACCAGTGAGCATCACCTTCACAATAATTCATAATATATATTAAAGAAAAGAAATCACAATTTAACATAAAAAATTCAAAAACAAAATATAATAAAAAGAATCTTGAAACCGGCGTTGAGAGTGGTGTCTCTTGATTTGTTCCAGTTTATAGTCTTAGTGGACTTCCTATAATTAAAAGACAAAGCCAGGATTCAACTAGAAACAGGGAAAATTTTGGAAACGAACATTATGGGGTAATTGTGTGTAGAGCAGCCAGCCCATCAATTACCCCCACACTTGCCAATATTAAATTAAGAAGGTTCCCCTGTGAACACTTCTTCCAATAAATTTTAAAAATTTTCCAACACTATCTTCACCCATATTTTAAGAATTTTAAGTTTTTGAAAATTTCAAAGAAGGTCTTCTTGAATTTCGTTAAGTTTCATCATAGTTTCTTCGCCCATATACAGTGTAACGACAGTAAAGCATTTTGATATAAAGAATATAGTTTATCCTCGTTGCGGAGATCGATAAGATTTTATAAACATCATAGCTTATCCTCATTGCGGAGGAATCCATAAAATTTCGTAGATATCATAGTTTATCCTCATTGCGGAGGTTAATAAAATTTTCGATGATATCATAGTTTATCCTCATTGCGGAGGTTAATAAAATTTTCGTTGATATCATACTTTATCCTCATTGCGGAGGTTAATAAAATTTTTGTTGATATAATAGTTTATCCTCATTGCGGAGAAAGACTTCCGCACTCCTGGTGCCTCTAGGATAGAACCGCTTCACTTGATCCGCTGCTACCCTCTTCTTCAATACAACTCCATCCAACTCTTCTCAGATATATGAACTGCCAGAAACTTGCTCCTTAACTTTATATGGTCCATTCCACCTATCTGAAAACATCTTTCCCCACTGACTTTACAAACTCCTATTATACACCAGGACCATATCACCTGGGTTCAAAGGTTTCCTTAATCGATGTGCCAACTGCTCATCCCAATATCTAACTGATTGATTTCTGATCTTCATCATCCGCGAATATGCCTTTTCTAAATATTCTTCTTTCTTTTCTAGATGCATAATTCTTGCACACAATAATTCTTCAGTAGTTTTGACCGTGTCCCAGTCAACTCCAAGATATGATTCAGCTTCTAAATCAAACGTTAAAACTGCTTTCTGCCCAAAAACAAGTTCATAAGGTGAAAATCCGGTTGTCCTTTTGGCAGTGATTTGATCAGCAAATAAAACTAAAGGTAAATAGTGCCTCCACTTTTCGGCACTTGTCCCACACATTTTAACTAAAGCATCCTTAATAACTTGATGCCCTCTTTCAACCATGCCTTCAGCTTCAGGATAATATGGGGTTGCTACCCTAACCTTTGATCCAACTTTCAATACGGCCTCTTTAAACTCTGTCCCTAATTCAGGACCTCTATCTACCGTTACCAACTTCATCACCCCATACCTATATACCCAATTATTCAAAAAAAATTCTGCCACATTTTTGGCAGTTAAATTAATAAGAGGCGCTGCCTCTACCCAACCAGATAAATCATCTCTTGCCACAATTAAATATTTATACCGTCCCTCTTTTATATGAACGGCATCTAAACTAACTCTCCCAAAGAGCGTATTTTCACCAGTCGCGCGTCCAGGTTCTTTTGGCCTTAAATAACTTTGTCTTTGACATTCTTTGCATGACTGAACCCACTGTTTAACAGCCATCTTCATGCCAGGCCACCAAAATCGATCAGAAATTCTTCTAAATGTTTCTCCAACGCCTCTATGCCCGAGATCTTCATGCAGTGATTTCAAAACTAATTCTTGCCCCTTCTGTTGAGTTATAACTACTTGAAGATTTGGATACCTTCTCCTCATTAAACGTCGACCAGATAGGTAAAACGTAGTTGACTTCCTCTTGATAGCCACCCATTCATCGTCTTCACAATCTTCTGGCCTCTCTAAAGTCAACAAATATTTGACTAACAAAAAATAAAAACCAGTCTGACCCCAGACTTCATCTTGAAAATCGATTAATATAACATCAATAGGGACTTCTCTATCACCAATATCACCTGCACATGAATGAGCCAATAATTGTTGACCCCTAAATAAATCTTTAATTGAGCTATGTCGACGTTTTTCTTCTGAAACTTTGGATCCTTCGTAAACCGTATTTGAAAATACCTCTTTCTCTTTATCCACACTTTTATTTAAATTCTCTAATTCTCCAACATATACACCATTCCTTAATTTACTACTATCCCACACTACCAATCCATCTTCCTCTACATACACCACATCTTCTTCTACCTCCTTTCTACCGAATTTATCTACACCTTTTCCAACACCTTTATTAACATAAAAACTATTTTCCAGTTTATCCTCTTGGTGGAGGTCATCATCATCATAATCTAAACACAATAGTCCTGCCAGTTTAACCTCATGGGGGAGGTATGGAAAGTCTTCAGCTCCTTTAGTGCTGGCTTTGATAATAGGTATATCTTCATCCAACTCTTCTGAGTCTGAATCTTCTTCAGTGGGTGGTCTTCTTGATAAACCATCTAGCATAGTAAAAGTTTTGCCAGGCTTATGAACTAAATCAAACGAAAAATGTTGAATAAAAGCTACCCATCTCGTCATGGGTGCGTTCGGTAAACTTGGGGAATTAATCATCTGGATTAACAATTTCGCATCCACTTGCAACTCAAAATGTTGCCCCCACAAAATATGCTGAAGTTTCTTCAGTATTTTTGCCACACCACATAATTCCAATTTTGGTTGAAAATATCTTGATTTGACCTCAGTAAATACTACAGATTCATACCTATCTGGCCTGATGTAACCAGCTTTATCCATCTGAGACAAAACCGCCCCAGCTGCAACCTGACTTGAATCAACTGCTAAATAAATTCTACCAGCATCTTTTCCATAATCCAACTTGTGCAGGACTAAATCCTTCCCTACAACCTCCTTCAACTTCACAAACGCCTTCTCACACTCTTCATCCCACTCCCAGTCTGCATCCTTTCTCGTTAACCGTCTCAACGGAGCTGCCAATGAAGAAAAGTCCTTAATAAACATTCTAACATATACGCAAACGCCTAAAAACCCTCTAACTTTGGTCGTATTCTTGGGTCTTGGCCAGGACTGAATTTTGTTAACTTTCTTCTTGGACATAATCCTACCCTCTCTACATACCACATGGCCTAATATTTCTAAGGCTGGCACACAACATGAAAATTTTGAACCTGAAATAGTTAAAACAGCCTCTTCAATTTGAAACAAGATTCTTTCTAAAGTAATTGCAAACTCCCAAATGAATTTGCGTATCCCGGGATTCTCTTCCAACACCTCGTTATCATAGTTGGTTGTTGGTCCCTTAATTCCTCCATCATCTATAAAGATTCCAGCATATTGTGGAATTTCTTCTTAAAGGATCCAAGCCATCTGAGCTTGATAAACTGCAACCGAATTTGTTGCTCCTTGAGGTAATCTTGTTAACTTTAAACGTCCAAGTGGTGTATCAAATGTAGTGAGAGGCCTTGAGTCCGGATGTAACTCTCTCTCATCATATCCACCCATAATATCTCCCAAACCATAACACACTCTCCCTGCAAAAGCTTCAACAAACTCCTCAGCACTAGGTGGTATCCCAGCATCCTTTATTGTAACCCTATTTAATTCCCTAAGATCATGAACAACTCTAAGCTTGCCATTCGGTTTCTTGATACAAAATAACGGACTAGAATAACTTGATGTTGATTGCTCATACAGTCCAGTGCGTATCCGTTCTCTGACAACTTCAATATAAGCTTCTTTTAATGCAGCCGGAATAGGAATCGGTTTCTTCTGCCATGGTTCATGACATACCACAGGAATCTTGTAAGGCTCCCCATAGGAATGCTTCAACACACCCCTCTCCTCTTCTACAAAAGCAATGGCCTTCTCTTGCTTGACCATCACATCCAACAACAACTTCTTCTCTTCTCCAGACAACCAACCATCAGGTCCAAAATTAACAACACCCAGTCTCTCAAAAGTGATTCTTGAAGTCTCAGAAAATTCAGGCGGATTATTTACCAAGGGGCTTTCATAAGGATCTCTTGATAACCTTGGTCTTCTCAAGGGTGGATTTAATTCAGCAGGTAGCGGTTCATTAATAGGTCAAAATTTATTTGCTACCTTCTTATATTTGGCTGCGTCCACATCTAAATAAACTTGAGGTAAAACATTTACTTTTGTATTGCCATTACATATTTCATCAAATGAATCTTCTTCATGGCCAGAATCGGAATAAGAAAAATTAGAAAAATATTTTATTTCATTTTTAAATTTTACCCTTTTCTCCTTTCCATCGTCTAATTTATAAATAGATTTTCCAACACCTTTGCTTCCCTTATCCAACAGTAAATCACCCGTAAAGAAAGTAGGCAGTTTAACCTCTGCCTGGAGGACCGGAATTGAATTTTCACAAAATTATTTTTTTGTGTTTTAATTATACTGAGATTTTTGCAGTTTACCCTCTTGCTGGAGATCCAGAATAGAAGGAGATACTTGCAGTTTAACCTCTTTCTGGAGGTCCGGAATAACATTTTCACATAAATTATTTTTTTGTGTTTTAATTATACTGAGATTTTTAATCATATTTTGATGTGATTTTTGCAGTTTACCCTCTTGCTGGAGGTCCATAATAGAAGGAGATACTTGCAGTTTAACCTCTTGCTGGAGGCCATAAAACATACCCTTCCAATTTTTATCCAACCTAATTTGGCCCATTTTGCCTTTTTCACCATTTTTAAATTTAATAGAAAAACAGGGTAAATCCCATAAACATATAGAAAAGTCCAAAACGTATTTGAACTCCAAAGTAATATTAACAGAAAATAATTGAGAATCCACTTGAATTATCTCCAAGTGAGCTGACCTATTTCAATCCAGGATCTCATCCTGAGGAGAGATTACAACATTAGAGTGATCAGCCCCTGCTACCCCAAAAAATGAGGGCATCCATCACTTTCCAACAAACGTAATTCACCAGAAGCCGTCCGTTTAATATGCCGCTTCTTGGTGCAAACCCAACACTGGCACAGAGTAGTAATCCCTGGCCATGTTTCCCAACCTTCATCTCCAGGAGGCACTAACCGCATATGTAACCTCCGCATATCTTCACCAGTGATCTCCAAACTAATCCCCATGCCAGCTTGATACCCTATCCTGGCCTCAAAATCCATCAAAAAAGGACCACCAAGAACAGTTTTGACTGCTCCTCTGGCCACATAAAAGTGAACCTTACCAACAGATCCACCAATGCCTAACCTGACATGCTCAGCTGTACCCATCAGCTCCGTCGCATGCCCTCCAATGCCTCTGAGGTTTCCACCAGTCCCACTTTTAATTGGCAAGCCTATACTCGTCGCTTGCTCCAATGAAATTAAATTAATTTGAGACCCTGAATCGAACAAGGCCTTTACTTCTTTACCGTTAAGAGTTACCACCAGGTAACCCAGGGGAGCGGAAAAATGCATATCTACATCTTCCCCAAACTTTTCAGCATTTTCACAAATATATTCCACCTCTCCAGTGGAAACCCGACGCCTTGTCAAATGCTTCTTTTGCTTTTCAGCAAGCGCCGGACTAATTTTAAATAACTCCCCCAAAGATAAGGGAATCTGCAGTTGATTCACCCTATTCAAAACTGCGTCCATCGCATTAGCTTGACCAGAAACTACTGGCCGCTCATACTGGACCTTTGATTTAACAACCTTGGCCCTGGGTACCTCTTGAGGTCTAACCGAGCCATCTTCACCTCCCATAATAACATTTTCACTTTCTATAACCCCAACTCCCTCACCAGCTTCTTGCACTAATCCTGATCCATCGGTAGTCCTTCTTACACCCTCCATTGGGATGGGACCGCTAAAACTTGGTCTGGGTAGAGACGCCAACGATACGTCCTCCACAGAATCCGAATCATCCTCTGGCATAGGCTCACCATTTAAATAAAACTTGCCATAACTATGGGGCCCCATATCAGCAATCCCCTTCTTCATTTTATATAATTCGTCCTTAGAGTAAGAGTTCAATTTGTTGGCAGCAGTTTGAGCACTAGAATTTTTGTCCTTTGAGTAAGGGTTCACTTTGTTATTGGTCTTGCCAGGATTAGCCCTCAATGGGCTCTGAATGCTACTTTTCGCCTTAGTAGCAGCTGCTCTTCTAGCAGCATTAACATTGTATTGGCCAGCCATACAGCTACCATCCACCTGGGCAACCGTTGCCAGCTCTAAACCTTCAAAAGAAGTAGAAAATGTGGCTTTACTGACCTCTTTCTCCTTGCCCTTGTCAGCTTTACCACCATTACCATTACCATTTTTGCCACCCTTGGCATTAACATATTCATCCGTCACCTCTTCAAATCTGGCTCTCCTTTCAGCCGTTAAACTTCTTCTGACCAAATCAGAAGGAGACTGTCCATCACTGGGCTTGATGAACGAACCATCAGGAAATTTATAAACTTTACCATCAAATAAAACTCGCCCAGCATCCATATCCTTATCAAGAGCAAAACAAACTGTTGCTCTGTGCCCCCTCCTATTACAATAGGAGCACACCTTTGGCTCATCGTAGCCACCTCTATAACTACTACCACCATTCCTACCATTTCTCCCATTGCCTGGGAAGCGGTTACCATTATTATTGCTATTATAATTTTGACATTCATATCCTCTGGACTGATAAGAAGTCAACATCGACGAAGAAGTGATTGGGGCCTTGTTAGCCTTCTGAGTCTCTTGAACAAATATTTTTAATTGTTTCGTTAAATCGACCAAGTGATCGACCATCTTATTATCTACATTGCCCTCCACTTTAGCAGCAGGTAATCCCATTTGTGCCTTCTTGGCCTCCTGGGCTTTGACCATAATATCGTTGTTTTCGGCCAAAACTTCGCTAACCTTGCTAACATATTGAGTGCATGACTTTTGATATTTGTCCAACGCCAATAACTTTAGATGGGCTTTAATGTTGTCCTTGATAACTTCCAGAGCCGGCAGTTTCTGCTCACCATTAGGCAGTTCCTTCATCAAATCTTTTCTTGAAAGATCCTTCAAGACATCCATTCGAATATCCCTGCTGCATGCTGTCCAAAACAAATCTTTTGCTTGATTCTCATGCACTAACTCATCCACCAATATGAGATATTCCACCACTTCATCAAACTGAACACAGAGCTTTTTGAAGTCAGCCATAGAAGAAACTCCACCTTTTGCTTGCCAGTCTCCAACAATTTTATTGAGGTCCATCATAATAAACCTAACACCCCATCTATCAACCATAACTTTAGAAAGCTTAACCCAATCCTTATCCTTGAATGCCTGCATAGAAATAACCTCTTTTTGTACCTCCCTATCAGCAATAAAAAATCTAACTTTCTTCACCATATCCACATGAGAAGCACCATCAACAGCAGCAGCAGCTTCATACCTGCTAATGAACCATTTAACCTCCTCCCCATCAAACTTTGGGCCATCCCAAGAAACAATTCTAACTTAGGGAGTAAGAGGGTTAGAAGATCCAGAAGCAACAGCAGAAGAAGACATCCCAATAAGTAAAGAAAAGCGTTAACAATCGATAAAATAACAAGCCTCTTGCAGGCCAATAACAAAAATCCAATTAGAGTTCCAGAAAATAAGCCTCTTGCAGGCTAAGAACTTTCTTGATCCAAGTAAGTCTTTAAAGAAAGCTAGAGAAATAGAACCCCATGTTGGGCGCCAACTATGGTAAGGTAAACTCTTACAGTCGCCTTGCTGTAAGCAGAATCCGGAGGAGATATGTGGATTTAGCTGAAAACCCTGTCCTTCCAATAAAAAATAACAAAATGGGAATTCTAAATCACTAAGCTAACCAGTCTACTTGGATCTGATTGATAAAAATAATGAAACTCTAAATATTTAACGCTTATTGAGATTTAAATAAAAGTGGCTGTTGAGAAAGGAATACTGATAACAACAATTAAGGTGTACCAGTGAAAGATCTGAAAAGATTGACTTTTATGTTTTTATAATAATTTGAATTTTTATGAGACAGCAATTATCAAGTCCCAGTGATGTAGACCTTTCTAAAGATACCCTGTATGAAGTGTTATTTTAATTGTTGAGTAGTATTTCTAAAATGTTATATATAAAATATAAAGTTATAAGGGTATTACAAATTTATTTAATTTGTTTAGTAATAAAAAATGAGACCGTGGTGGTTAAAGATTAAGCTGTATGTTGTATCCCCCCCTTCAATTTTGAGTTTGAGAGGCGCTTAAGTATTCCTAGTCACGTGCCTAAGTTTTCCCCTCCAGAGCTCTCCCAGAGTCAATCCGCAGCCCGTACGGACTTCCGGACTTAATTAGAACCTTAAAAACTATAATAAAAAATCTAGTAAAATTACACATGATAAAGCTACTTCCCCTTTATATTCAAAACTAATTTTCGTAGTCTGCGCAGCTCTAATTACCCCGTGAAAAGTCATCAAAGTTAAGTAATTTTCTGAAAACGTAAATATTTCTATAAAACTTTAAAATTCATTTAAAGATATAAGAAAAATAGTAAAAATTCTGGAAAAATTTCCCAAGGTTCTTGAGTGACTCGACTTGATACTAATAAACTTTTCAGACCGTAAAAATAAGTTTTCTCCATAAAATTAATTGTTTTTGTGTAGGCATTCGCTGGTGACCAATTTCTTCATATTTAAAACTCAAATAAATTAAATAAAACCCTTTTATATAAAAATAATAACACAAATCTTGCATGCCGTAATAACTCCATTTACGTACTTAGGTTCCATACTAAACTTTAGGATACCACAATGTATAGCTAACAAATTTTGACCTGAGGTTTGGACAGACTTCCAGGGGACAATTTTACAATATTAAACATTCTTTACTTCAATAATTGAGTGAAATATCATTTTCATTTCCATAGAGAGAATTTATCTCATATGACTTCATGCAACCAATAGTGTCCAGCCCAAGTTTGGCCAAACTTGTGCTGGACACTTTTATAATTGAGAGTAGGCATACAGCAAATCTTCTTAAAGTCAAAAGGGATTTCTTATAAACATTTCCACTGGAATTTGATCTTTCTGTGTCATTTAAATTTACCATTTGATTAATTTTTTGTCATCTTTATATTGTTTACTTCATTACTATAGTAATAAATTGTGTGAAAAATGCATACCAGGTTGTGTTCCACCTTTAATCATATATTATTAAATAAAGGTATAAGAGTATGAAAATTATTTATTTTAAAAATTAAAAATTGATATCCAAAGCAATATGAGCAATAAAAAAGTAAAATAAAAGGGATAAAATAAGAAAAAAAATCTAAGGAAAATTCCGACTATCAATAACAAGTAGAGGTGTTAGATCAAATGTGCACGACCAGGGAAAAACTTGGACTATATTTTCTTTTTTGTTAAACCAAAGAACGTGTCCTGATGAGTTTTGAAAATTCATCAGGAGGACATTTTGGCAATAACTACTTATTGTGCAATGATTGAGCAAAATGTCATTTTCATTTCCATTGAGTAAATTAATCTCATATGACTGCATGAAACCTAAAGTGTCCAGCACAAGTTCAGCCAAACTTATGCTGGACACTTTTATGATGGTGAGTATCTAGGGTGCAGGTCTTCTTCAGTTCATCAGGTATTCCTTATAAACAAATTCACTTGTATATGATCTTTCTGTGTCATTGATATTTATCATTTGATTCATTTTTTTTCACCATTATACTATTAATGTTATTAGTATTGAAAAAACTTGTAAGCCAAATGCATACTGGGAGATGCTACATCTTTCATAATCTTATTAAATAAAAAAATATGAAAAGAATTAGTTTTACAATAAATAAATTGATATTTGAAAGCAAAGGAGGAATTAAAAAGTAAAATAAAAGTGATTAATTATGACATTAAACATTCAAATAAAAATTCTGCCATCAATGATAATTTGAGTTTTCAGACCAAATTTGCACCACCAGTTCTAGATTTGGAATATATTTTCATTTTTTTAAACTTAATAAAAGTGTCCACCTGAGGTTTTAAAAAAAATCAGGAGGATAGTATAGCAGTATAAAACTACTTCTTGTGCAATGATTGAGCAAAAATTTATTTTAACTTCCATTGAGTAAATTTATCCCATCTGACTGAATGCAACAAAAAGTGTCCAGCACAAGCTCAGCTGAACCTTTGCTGGAAACTTTTATGATGGAGAGTAGCTAGGGTGCAAGTCTTCTTCAGTTAATCTTGTATTCATTTTAAAAATGTCTATGGGTATTTGATCTTTCTGTGTCATCCATATTTATTATTTGATTATTTTTTAGTCACCATTATATTATTAATGTTTTTAGTATAGCAAAAACATGTGTACTGAATGTACACTGGGTGATTTTACAACTTTAATAATATTATATAATAAATGTTTAAAAATGTGAAAGTTATCAGTTTTACCAAAATAAAATTGATATTTAAAAGCTAAAGGATAAATAAAAGGGTAAAATTAAAATTAAAGAGATCAAACATGAAATAAAGATATTAAGTATAATTTGTGCTATCATGATCCAGTAGAGGCTTCAGAAAAAATAGGCACCATCATAGATTAACATGGATCAAATTTACTTTTTACCAAAGTAAAACATTGTCTACCTTAGGTTTGGACAAACTTCCAGAGGACAATTTGTCCATATAAAACTACTTTCAGTGAAATTATGGAGTGATCATTCAGTCTCATTTCCATAAAAAGAATTGTTTGCATCTGACGGAATGCAACCAAAAGTTTCTACCAAAAGTTTGGCCAAACTTGTGCTGGACAATTTTATCATGGAGAGTAGCCAGAGTGCAAGTCATTTTAAATCATCTGGAATTTCTTATAAAAATGTCCACTGTTATTCAATCTTTGTGCCTCACTCATATTTATCAATTGATTAATTTTTTGTCACCATTATATTATTAATATTATCAGTATAGCAAAAAATTTTGTGCCAAATGAATACTGGGTGATTTTACACCTTTTATAATATTATTAAATAAAGGTAAAAAATATGAAAATGATTTATTTTAAAAAAATTAAATTCTATCCAAAAGCAATATGAGAGGAATCAAGTAAAATAAAAGAAATCAAAGATGAAAATTAAAATCCAAGTTAAATTCCTGCCATAAACAGAAAAAAGAGATGTTGAATCAAATTAGCACAATCAGGGCTAAACTTGCACTAAATTTTCTATTTTGTTGTCACGCGCCACATGACACTCGAGGGAAAAGTAGCTCATTAAATCAATACTAAAGGGTTCAAATCCATACTCAAAGCGCAGAAAAGCAACTCTCCATAGCAACTGCGACTTTCCTTTGTGTACTCGCTATTCAATCACACTAGCCTAAAACTCTAAATCTAAATTAGTCAATCTCTCAATAGTGTGTCTTAGTCTTTTCCCAATAAGCGACGCACAGCACAATAGTTAATATAATAGTACATTAAAAGGTTTATGAAATGTCAGTGGGTTATTAAGGGGTAGTGAGCATGGAGGGAATGGTTAGTAAAGGATTAAGAAGTTAACGGATGATAGTGAGGAGGGTCCAGGTGTAATGGATATATTTTAAATGGGTTATGGTTTGCGGAATGGTGGATGAGTATGAGGTCAATGCGAGGAGGAGTAAAGGATATAAAAGGGACTGGGTTTTTGGTTCGATATTCCTTATAATTATATTATAAAACGTATTTATAGTTAATAGTGATAAAACTCTAAAGTGAAAATCATTATTATTGTATCTTTCTTTATTTTCTCAATAATCATATCTAAATCCTAAATCTTTTATTGTTGAGTTTTCCAACCCTTCGTGAGATCTTAAGAATTTTTAATATTATTGTTCAATTATATTAGAATCCTTCTCGAACATAACTCAAAGCAGTAGTTCTTCCTTCGAGTCATCTTCGAACCACTTCCTCGAACTATTCCTGTGTGCTTCAAAGAAGTATCTGAACCTTTTATCTCACTTGCAGGAACATCCTCGACCTTGTGCGTAGGTCGTCCAGTGACAGTATAATTTAATTCTCCGTAGTTCTCATTCTTTGCACTACTATGTCCCTTTTCAGGTGTTTTCTCTAAATTCTTAAAATGGCACCTGTTCAACGCACTCCTCCTACAGGCACTACTACTAGAGCTTGCGCCAGAGGCAGGCCAACAGCTACTAGGCCTGTTTCCCGTACTCACTCCTTGGAGCCACTCGACCTTAAGGAACGGCAACGTTCAGTCCAATCGGTAGAAGACATCCCACAAGACTTCGATGATTCTAGTGATGATGAAGAAGGAGAAGATACAACGCACGAGGCACCATCCGCCCCTGCTAATCACACTTATGGTAAACCTTCAGAACCTGGACCATCCAATTCTCTGGAAGAATTCATGAGACTTTTCATGAAGAACCTTTCAAATTCAACGTCTTCAGAGGGATCTAAATTCAAAACTCCTTCTATGAAATCTCCTGATAAATTGGATGGAGAACATCCAGACAGATTGCGACCCTTCTTGCAGACCTGCAAGCTCCTGTTCCATAATGACCCTCGAACCTTCAATAACAACCAATTGAAAGTTGTTTATGCTTCTTCATTCCTGGCCGGAAAAGCAGCAAGATGGTTCGAACCTTATCTTCTCATGCTCTCTTCAACTAAAACCCACTTACTTATTAATAACTGGGAAAAGTTCGAAGACCAACTCTTCACGTTGTTTGGTCACCCTAATGAAACTGACAACACAGAAATTGAACTTGATTTCCTTTGCATGAGTGATAATGGGAAAGCCTCTGAATATATCTCGAACTTCAGAGCGCTTCAAACTCGAGTAGGTTGGAATGATGCTGACATTAAGTATCATTTCAAAAAAGGACTTCCTTCGAGGATTCTGGATCAGTTAAATCTTCACAGTCAGAGGATGACTACTTTAACAGATTTAATGGATCAAACCCTCGAACTCGACGGCGTTTACCAAGGATGACTTCAACATCATCAATACGGCAACAAATATCAAGGCTTAAATTTCAAATCGGGACCTTCTTCCCACCCACAAACAACTCAATCCTCCTCGACTCAATCCAAACCTATTAAGGGAAAGGACAAATCTTGACCAAAAAGCTTGACCCCAGGCGATATCAGTAAAGTAGTGGACCCTAAAGGGGAACTTAAGGAAGCTGAGAGGAAGAGGCGAACAGATAATGGGTTATGTATGTATTGTGGGGGTGAGAACAAGCTGGAAGATTGTGTAAAGTTGAAAGAAAGAGAAGGTACTAGTTCAAAGCCAAAAAACTAGTAGATAGTTTACTTGTGTGCAAAACAAACTATCTTATATCTCCCAGTGCACAGAACCTCCATGTCTTAAGGACTGGAGTTGCCTTAAACCGCTTGAGATTCATTCTTTTTAAGGAGGATATCCCCTTCAGTTGTCTTATAGACTCTGGAGCTTCAATTTCTTTTGTCAGTTTATCTTTTGCCGAGAAGTTACAGCTGACATTTACAGATATCAATCAAACTCCAATTCATTTGGTCGAATCAGAGGAACCAAAATATTGGGTCAGTAAGAAAGTTTTATGGGTTTTCAACTTTCTGAACTTTCCCCCCTTCGAGTGGGAATTATCAGTCTTGGACGCCCCAAGGATGGACGATACCATTCTTGGCCATGACTTTTTAACGCATTGGAATCCTGAAATTTACTGGACACGGGGATTGATCACCACACAGACTAAGTATATTTCTAATTCTTCAATGCATGTCAATAGGGAGTTAAACAACCCGCCTGACAATGTCCTGCTAGAGGACAAAACTCTGCCAGATGACTTGCAAGCATATGATCTTTCTTTAAATGAGCAAATGTCTAACCCTTCTAGCTCAATGACTTCACTCGAAGAGGATTTAAATTGCCTTGAAGTAATCAAATTATGCTCTCTCAATTCTGGTCTTCCCTCAACAGATTCTCTTGAAGATGATGAGGACGACCAACTCAACATTGAAGCCATTAAATCGACTCTACCAGAAATCTATCATGATTTCCTCGATGTTTTTTCAATACGCAAGGCCGATAAGTTACCACCTCATCGACCCTACAACCATCAGATAGAGTTAATAGGTCCAGTACCTCCGGCAGGTCCTGTCTATTCTTTGTCAAAGGACGAATCTCAAGTTCTTCAAGACTACATTTCAGAGAATGTAGCCAAAGGTTTCATCAAAGCCAGTAAATCTCCAACTGGCTCCCCTGTCCTCTTTGTAAAAAAGAAGGATGGCAGTCTTAGGTTGTGTGTTGACTATAGAAATCTCAACACAGTCACTAAGAAGATTGCATACCCTGTTCCTCCTATGTCATTGATTCTTACCCTTTTTAATGGTGCTAATTTCTTTTCTAAAATTGATCTTAGAGGCTCTTACAATCTTATTTGCATTGCGGAAGGTCATGAACCACTGACTGCAATGTGCACTAGATTTGGTAGTTTTAAATATTTAGCTATGCCTTTTGGATTGTGTAACGCACCATCTACTTTTCAAACTTTTGTCAATGACATCTTTCAAGATGTTGTCGAACAATTTGTTGTTGTCTATTTAGATGATATTTTAATTTTCTCAAAAACACTGGATGAACATATTCATCATGTTTGACAGATTTTAAATCAACTTCTAGATCATGAACTCTACGCCAAGCATAATAAATGCAAATTCCATCTTAAATCTATTGATTGTTTGGGTTTTACATTATCCACTGATAGTTTAGTCATGGACAACAAAAAAGTTCAAAAGGTCCTGGAATGGCTTGAGCCCAAATCCGTTAAATCCCTCTAAGGATTTTTGGGTTTTGCAAATTTCTAAAGAAGATTTATTAAAGATTACACTAAAACTATTTCCAATCTTACTTCTCTTCTTAGAAAAGATATTCCTTTTGTTTTTACTTCTACAGCACGAAAGGAATTCAAAGAATTAAAGACGGCGTTCACCACAGCTCCAATTCTTCAACACTTTGATCCTACTGCTTCGACAATAGTCGAGACAGATGCAAGCGATTATGCTATTGCAGGTGTCATTTCTCAATTAAAGCCGGAAACAAAACTGTTTCATCCTGTTGCTTTTGAGTAACGCAAACTCATTGCAGCAGAGTTAAATTATGAAATTCATGACAAAGAGCTTTTAGCTATTATTCACTGTCTTAAAAAATGGCGCTCTTTTCTGCTCAGCCTAGATAGTTATTTTCAAATTTTAACAGACCATAATGCTTTGAAATACTTTATGTCTTCTAAAGTGTTAACCAGGGGTCAAGCCAGGTGGGCTGAATTTCTGTCTGAATTTCCCTTTTCTATTTCCTATCGCCCAGGTAAGAAATGCATTGTCCCAGATATCTTGTCACGTAGGGACAACGTTTACCCACAGTGGGGGGACGCATTTGCTGACCAAAATCCAGCAAATGTGAAATAAATCTTCAACGAATCAATGTTAAAAACTCATCAACTTCATTCGATGACAATTCAATCGTTTCAAAATCCACCATCCAACATCCTCGAAGCTCAGTCGAAGGACGATTATTGTTTAGGGTTAAAAGACAAAATACTCTCGAAGCAAGGGGCCAAAAGATTTAGTATTGAATCAGGTCTATTAGTATTCGAAGGTAGAGTAGTCATACCCGACAACAATGAGATAAAATTATGGATTTTCAACAGTCGACATGATTTTCCATTAGCTGGTCATTTTGGTGTTGATAAAACCTACCAGTTAATAGCAAGGGATTTTTTCTGGCCAGGTATGACCAGGGAAATCAAGGCCTATATAAAAGCTTGTTACGAATGTAATAGGAATAAGGCTCCCCGTCACCGGAAGTATGGGTTGCTTTAACCACTTCCTATTCCCTCTAAACCTTGGGAATCTTTATTGATGGATTTTATTTCTCAACTTCCTCTTTCTAATCATTTTGATGCTATATTAGTAATAGTAGATAGATTCTCAAAAATGTCTATTTTCATTAAAACCACTACTACTGCTACTACAGAAGATCTGTCAAAATTGTTTCTAGAATATGTATTTTCCAAACACGGCTTACCTAATGATATTATTTCAGATAGAGGCTCATTGTTTGTATCCACATTCTGGACTCAACTATGTCAACAACTCAATATCACGAGGAACCTTTTCACAGCCTATCATCCCGAGACCGATGGGCAAACAGAAAGGGTCAACCAAATCCTCGAACAATACCTTCAAATGTATGTCAGTTACCAACAAGACAATTGGACCACATGGCTACCATTGGCCGAATTTGCTTATAATAACTCGACTCATTCTTCGACACAACAATCTCCTTTTGAAACTGTTTATGGAAGACATCCTCAATTCAATTCAATCCATGTAGGAACTAATCATCCTGCGGAACATTATCTTTGAACCATATCACGAATCCAAGAGGAACTTAAATAAAATCTAGAATTAGCGGCTTGAAGGTACAAGAAACAGGCTGAAAAACATCGAGAAACTGCTCCTCCCTGTAAACCAGGTGACAAAGTATGGCTTGACGCACGGAACATTCGAACAACTAAACCATCAAAGAAACTGGCTGAAAAACGCTTGGGGCCATTTGAAATTGACTCTGAAGTCTCTAAAACTGCATTTCGACTCAAGCTACCTCCTAAATGGCGGGCTATTCACCCGGTTTTTCACGTATCTCTCCTGGAACTGGCCCCAGAAACATACCCGGGCAAGAACCAACCTCCTCTGGAACCGTTCAAAGTAGAAGACCATCTAGAGTGGGAAGTAAGCCGTATCCTTGATTCAAGAATGCGCAAGGAGAAACTTCAATACCTCGTGGAATGTGAAGGCTTCCTCGATGACTCAGACAAAACATCCTGGGAACCAGCCATCAATGTTTCTAATGCCCCTGAACTCCTAAAATCTTTTCATCTTAAATACCCTTTAAAACCAAAACCTTAAAACTCTCTTTTTTTCTTTTCTCTGTTTTTTTTAAAATCTAAAACATTTTTATTTCTAAAAAAATTCTTTTGTTTTCTTCTTTATTCTTTCTCTTTTCAAAACGTTTCAATCTTCTTTTAAAATAAAATAAAATAAAATAAAATAAAATAAATTTAAATTAAATTAAATTAAAATAGAAATAAAATAAAGTAAAATAAAAATAAAATAAAAATAAAACAAAAAAAAAAAAATTCTTCTCAGTTTTCTATATACATTTTTTCTTTAAAATTTTATTTTCCTCGAACTATCAAAATTCTTCACGAACATTACACGACCATCTTTCTTGAACTTCACTTTAACTTCTAAATCACCTTTTTAAATTCTTCGAAACAAATTACTTCTTTCTTCAAAATCCTCTTAGAAATTTTATTTTGTCTCTTCTTTTCTTTCTTTTTTTTTTCAAATAACTAAAATCCCTCAAATCTTCAATTAACAAACTTAAATAACAATTTTTTCCTAAATTATCTCAATCAATTATTTCTTTCTTATTTATTTCTTCTTACTTAATTCTTTTCTTTTTTTGAACTTTAAAACTAAAACTCCTTCAACCAAATATTCTTTTTTTCTTTCTCTCATTTAAACTTCTTCTTTCAAAATCTTAAAACAAATTTAAAATCTTTTTTCTGTCTTTTCCTTCTTTCTCTCAAAATCTCATATAAAAAATAAAATAAAATAAAAAAGTAAAATAATTAAAATACAAATTGTTTTTACATTCTTTTTTTCTTTTCTCTTTTATCTTCTCCCGAACCAATCCCTTCATCTTCTCCAAAATTTCCCTTATCTCCTTTCTACATTTCTCAAAATTCTCTCCCTCTCCTACCGGAATCAACTCCCCAAGCTCAAGTAACTCCTCGGCTACGTCGTAGGAAGCGGAATCGATAATGTTATCAATCTCCCCGCTGAATTCTTCAATATATTTTGCTCGTCGAATCTGACGAGGTTTCTTCGACCAAACTTGATGGAGGGTTTCTTCGTTTTCCTCCCTCGAGGTAACAGTTGGTATTCTATCCTCCACTTCCACTTCCACCGCAATGGGTCCCACAAGGGTTGCTTCCACATTTGATGTTACTGTCGTAGGGGCCTCGATGATGACGTCTGAATTCTAAAAAAAAAAAAAACAGAATTATCAGTAATTAAACTTATAAACTATAAATGAGTGAACTTACTTTTAAGATTGGGTCAGGCTCCAAAAATAATCTAGGAGTGACCTTCTCTGCCACCTCCCTTTCCTCTTCATCATCTTCAATGAACACCCGTCATTTTTTCGGGGTTTTCCTCGATATGGGAATTCCCTCCTCTTCTTCTACCAATTCATCAATCTCCTCCTCGAGGACCCCCCTCTTGTTCCCAGCCCTAGCCACCCAGATGTTCACATCATCTTTGACTTCTTCCTCATTCTCTCCCACCGATTGATCTTCCCAATGGACACATCCCAGATGTCCTCAACTACTTCCTTTGTTTTAGGGATCACCCAATACTTTGTCTTAGTAAACCGACTCTCAATGTCGGCATTCTTCGCTGAGGCTTCACATGCCACTCTTCTCCATTGACAAAACTCGCACTTCTGGTGAGGCCCTCGTGTCGCCGTACTCTTCACGCAGAAATACTCCATCAACTCCCAAGCTGTGCAAGTCTTCGAAAATTGCCATGTGACAACACCCCCATCCGCTTTAGGGTGTGGAGGCGTGGGAGTCAGTGTAGGAAAATCCGTCATAATGAATTAAAGTAATAAAAAATAATAATTAAGTAAAGAAGAAGAGAAATTAGTGTGGGAAATATATTTTACGCTCAACGGAGCTCGCATTCTTATACCTGGGCTTCTGTCACGCGCCACGTGACACTCGAGGGAAAAGTAGCTCATTAAATAAATAAAAAAGGGTTCAAATCTATACTCGAAGCGCAGAAAAGCAACTCTCCATAGCAACTGCGACTTTCCTTTGTGTACTCGCTATTTAATTGCGCTAGCCTAAAACTCTAAATCTAAATTAGTCAATCTCTCAATAGTGTGTCTTAGTCTTTTCCCAATAAGTGACGCACAGCGCAATAGTTAATATAATAGTACATTAAAAGGTTTATGAAATGTCCGTGGGTTATTAAGGGGTAGTGAGCATGGACGGAATGGTTAGTGAAGGATTAAGGGGTTAACGGATGATAGTGAGGAGGGTCCAGGTGTAACGGATATATTTTAAATGGGTTATGGTGTGTGGAATGGTGTATGAGTATGAGGTCAATGCGAGGAGGAGTAAAGGATATAAAAGGGACTGGGTTTTTTGGTTTGATATTCCTTAGAATTAAATTATAAAACGTATTTATAGTTAATAGTGATAAAACTCTAAAGTGAAAATCATTATTATTGTATCTTTCTTTATTTTCTCAATAATCATATCTAAATCCTAAATCTTTTATTGTTGAGTTTTCCAACCCTTTGTTAGATCTTAATAATTTTTAATATTATCGTTCAATTATATTAAAATCCTTCTCGAACATAACTCAAAGCAGTAGTTCTTCCTTTGAGTAATCTTTGAACCACTTCCTCAAACTATTCCTGTGTGCTTCAAAGAAGTATCTGAACCTTTTATCTCACTTGCAGGAACATCCTCAAACTTGTGCGTAGGTCGTCCGGTGACATTTGCAAAAAAAAAAAAAATCCACTTGAGCTTTACCAAAACTTCAGGATGACAATTTTGCCATATTGAACTACTTCTAGTGTAATTTTTTATTAAAAATTTATCTTCATTTCCATAGAGGGAATTGCTCCCATCTGAATGCACCTGACCATAAGTGTCCAGCACAAGTTCGGACAAACTTGTGCTGGACACTTATTTGATGGTGAGTATCTAGGGTGCAGGTATTCTTCAGTGCAAATGGTATTTTTTTAAAACATATCCACTTGTATTTGAACTTTCTGTTTTATTAATATTTTATCATTTAATCAATTTTTTGTCACCAGTATATTATTATTTTTATAAGTATAGCAAAAAAACATGTGCCAAATGCTTACAAAACTACTTGTAGTGAAGTTTATTAAAAAAATGTTCTTATGTTGCCATAGAGAGAATTAATCTCATCTGACTGAACATGACCAAAAGTGTCCAGCACATGTTCGGCCGAACTTGTGCTGGACACTTCTATTATGGAGAGTAGCTAGGGTAGAATTTTTCTTCAGTTCATCAATTATTTCTTACAAACATGTCTACTGGTATTTTATCTTTGTTCCCCACTCATAAATATCATTTGATAAATTTTTGGTCACCATTATATTATTAATGTTATAAGTATAGAAAAAACTCATGTGCCAAATGCATACCAGGTGATGTTATGCCATTTATAATATTATTGAATAAATGTATAAAAGTATGAAAATAGTTTATTTTAAAAATTATTAATTGATATCCAAAAGCAATATTAGGAATAAAAAATAAAGTTAAAGGGATCAAATATGAAAAAAGAAATCCAAGTATTATTCCTACTATCAAAGGCCAGTAGAGGTGTTGAAGCAAATTAGAGCCATCAGGGATGAATTTTACTAAATTTACTTTTTTTTAAAGATAAAAAATTGTGCACCTGTGGTTTGGATGAACTCTAGGTAGAAAATTTGGCTATATCAAACTACATCTAGTGAAGTTTCTTATCAAATATTTTTTTTTCATTTCCATAGAGAGAATTGATTCCATCTGACTGCACCTGACCAAAAGTGTCCAGCACAAGTTTCGCCAAACTTGTGCTGGACACTTATTTGATGGTGAGTATCTAGGGTGCAGGTCTTCTTCAGTGCAAATGGTATTTTTTTAAAACATATACACTGGTATTTGAAATTTCTGTTTTATTAATATTTTATCATTTGATCAACTTTTTTTCACCAGTATATTATTATTTTTATTAGTATAGCAAAAAAAAATGTGCCAAATGCTTACAGGGTGATGTTAAACCTTTAATAATTTTATTAAATACAGGTAAAAAATTATGAAAATGATTTGTTTTACATAAAATTAATTGAAATCTAAAATAAAAAAAAGGGATAAAAAGAAATAGGTTGAATAAAATGGATTTTATATGAAATTAAAAATTCAAGCTAAATGTCTACTTTCAAGGCTCAGAAGAGGTGTTGAATAAAATGGGCACCATCAGGAATAAAATTGTACTATATTTGATTTTTTGAAAAACTAAATGAAGTTTTCAACTGATTTTTTTCAATATTTAATTGGACACTTTGTCTATATCAAATTACTTTTAGTACCATGATTGACCAAATTACATCCTCATTTCCATATGCAGAATTGATCCCATATGGCCAGAGCAGGCCAAAGGTGTCAACCACAAGTTTGAGAATTCTTCTGGCGGACACTTTTATGATGGACAGTAGTAGGGTGCAAGTCTTCTTTAGTTAATCTAGTATTCCTCATAAACATTTACAAATTATTTTTGGCCAAAAACCAGGTGGAAAGTTTGTCCATATCAAATTACTTCTAATGCCATGATTGACTAAAAATTGATTCTCATTGCCATATAGAGAGTTGATCCCATATGACTGGATCTGGCAAAAGTGTCACCACAATTTCTGATAAACTTAAGTTTGAAAATTTTATGATGGAAAGTAATTACAAGTCTTCTTCATTTCATCAAGTAATCCTCATAAAAATTTCCACCTGTATTTTGGTCAAATTAAATTAATTCTAGTTCCATGTTGATAAAAAACACATAATTATTGCCATATATAGATATTAAACCCATCAGAATGTGCCTTTCCAAAAGTGTCTACCTGAATTATGGCTAAACCTCAGTTGGACACTTTTATGATTCAGAGTAGCTAGGGCAAAAGTATTCTTCAGTTAATTTGGTATTAATAATAAGTTTATCCTCCTGAAGTTTAGCCTAACTTCAGGTGGACAATTTTGGAAAGCACCATTTAGTTGCTATCCATCAAAAAAGTGTTCACCAAAATTTTGGATAAATTGTGGTGGAACCCTTTTTTGAGCCACAGTAAGATGAGATCAACTCTTTAGATGGAAATGAGGATGATATTTTGGTCAATCATGGAAATAGAAGTAGTTTGATGTGGCCAAATTATCCCCCTGAAGGTCAGACAAACCTCACAAGGAAACTTTTTAGCAGGGAGTAACTGAGGAAAATCCATTTATTAGAAGGAAAATCTTTTATTGGATAGATGCCAAGGTTTCATATTTGTGTATTATGGTCATTATTAATTTTGAAAGTGTCTGTCCAAGAAATTTCATTGCCCATCATGACACATTTTGTTTTAAATGTTTCAAACTGTGTGATACAGTAGAAAGGTGTCACATAGTATAATTAAGCTCTATTAAGTGCCCTCCTATGATGTCTAAATTTATAATTTAATATCTTACATAATAATTATTTTTTATATAAATTCATCAATATTTTTTTTATTATCAAATTTAATAGAGCAAGTATCCTGAATTATTATATATGCATAAGCTTAGGTTAGATCAATTTGTGCTCAATTAGTGCTCAACAGAGGACCAAAATCAAGTTCTGGAGGATCAACTTGTGCATAATTTGGAATCAGTTGATATTCTGTCTATAATCAATATGAGAATAAATGTACTTCCAATACAATTTTGTATATTTTTATAAAGTGAGAATAACCCTGGAATAATAAGAGACACTCTGGAGTTCAAAGAGAGGGGATTGCTAGCAGTTCACCCCCATATTTTCCATGGTGAAATATACTATAAAAAATAAACCAAAAGAAAATTGAAAATTAAATTTAACAAAATTTGAAAAAATAATTGTATGTTTATATATTTATTTTATTTTATTTTATTTATATTTTTATATTTTTTATTAGTTTTCTTTTTTCTTTGATTTTTTAATGATGAAAATAATAAAAGGTTATAAAAGATTTTTATGAAATAAAGTTTAAAATTGAATTTCTAAAAAAGAAAAAAAAAATTAAATGAATTTGAAATATAAAATTTATGAAATGTAAAATAAAATTTCTAAAAGATGCCAAACAGCCAATTGATGAGCCATACCCTTGACATCATACCCACATCCAAGTGCAACTTGATGTGGTTACACAATTTTGAGAAATTGAAAATACAAAATTAATAAATGAAAGTTTAGGAAAATAAAATTTTATGATAATGATCACTGGGTGGGCTCCCTCCAATTTGTAAAAATGATTAGAGACCACCAGTGAGCATCACCCTTAACAATATTTTATAGTATTATAAAAGCCAAAATGAAAGAAAAACATATTTCATTATATAAAAAATCCAACATAAAAGATATAACAAAAGCAAAAATAGAAAAAATCTTGAATTTGGCAGTGGGAGCATTGTCTCTTCATACGTTCCAGTTTATAGTGTTAGTGGACTTCCTATAGATCAAAAACAAAGCCATGATACAACTAGAAACAGGGAAAAATTGGTAACTAACATTGTGGGATAATTGTGTATAGAGCAGCCAGCCCATCAATTACCCCCAAACTTTCCAATATTTAATTCAGAAGGTTCCCCTGTGAACACTTCTACCAATAAAAAAAATTATCATTCCAACATATATCTTCTCCATAATTTTTGTCGCTTTTAAGAGTTTTAAGAATCTTCAAACAAATGTCTTCATAAATGTCGTAAATTTTGTTAACAGTTTTGTCTCCCATACCATAGTGAAACAACAGTAATATTTTTAATAAGAAAGTAGTTTATCCTCATTCCAGAGTTAAACTTTGACAAAATTTTATTTAATCGATTATGTAGTTTATCCTCATTTTGGAGTCAAACTTCAGCACTCTGGGTGCCTCTAGGAGAGAACCTCTTGACTTGATTGGCTGCTACCCTCTTCTTCAAAGCAACTCCATCCAGCTCTTCTAGCACATATGAACCTCCAGATACTTGTCCCTTGACTTTATATGGTCCATTACACCTATCTGAAAACATCATGCCCCATTGGCTCTCCAAAATCCTATTATACACCAAAACCCTATCTCCAGTTTTCAAAGGTTTTCTAAGTTGATGTGCCAACTTCTCATCCCAATATCTTACTGACTGATTTCAGATCTTCATCATCCTAAAATATGACTTTTATAAGTACTCTTCTTTCTTTTCTAGCTACATCCTTCTTTCACATAATAACTCTTCAGTAGTCTTGACCGTTGTGGTGATCCAAACCTTGGTAGGCCCTTGAAGTGCATATTTGGGGGCATTTGGTATGTAGGGTGTTATTGGGGTTATGGTGTTATTAGTGGATTTTCTCATCTTTAGGTGATAGTTAGTAGCGTTTGTGGAGGCTTAATCTAGGGTCACTTATTATGTCTCAGCTTAATGTACTTTCTTTTCTCTTCATTTTGGTATCCCTTATGGGTGGTTACCTTGTTTTATAGGGTAGTTATGGTGTTGTTATTGGTATTTATCGGATGGTTATTGCTTAGTGGTGCTTATGTAGGATTAAGCTAGGGTCACTTATTATGTCTCAGCTTATTTTAATTTATTTTCTTTTAATTTTGGTATGTCTTATGTGTGTTTATCTTGTTTATTAGTGAAGTTATGGGTTTTTAGGGTTTTTAGGGTTTTTATTGGTTGTATGTGTGTTTTAGGGCCTAGAAGCGGCCTGCCCGCCTGGGCGCTGGGGAGGGGCTAAAATGCACTTTTATGCATGAAAAAGGCTGGTAAAGCTGGATTTTGGGTGGGTAATTGGTCAGGGTGGTCTGTGCACTGGCTGTATGATGCGTGTGTGGGAAGTTTTTTAGGGAATCATCTTATCTCTTTACTCATCGCCTCTCTGTTCCTCACTATCTCATTGGCTTGTGTTTTGTTGGAATATATTACTGTTCATTTCAACTCTTTCTGGTAGTCTGTCTGGGACTATTATCTTCACTTTTAAAGGGGTCAAGTGTGTTTAATTAGAGGGTCTAGAAAACAGATCTCCAATTTTCTGAAACAGGTTAATCTCACTTATTTTTCTAAAGGGACAGGGGATTTTTTCTCTGGTTTTTCTCCAACTCCCTTGGTCAAGGCCTATAGCTAGTACTATAGGATTGTCTACATTTCTGGCGCCCAATGTGGGGTCAAATCTGTTGGCTCTTTGTAATTTCTGTTGATCTAGGCTTCTCTCTTTGGTGGATCTCCTTTGGTGGATTTTGGATTTGGTGCTATATCTCTCTGTGGCTGGTCTAGGGGTCTTCTTTTCTGTTGGTTTTGGTCCCTCCTAGGTCTCTAAGGCTATTGGGGGGGACTTTGGCTATCTTTGGTGGAGATTGGAGGCTGTAACTTTGAATTGCTAGGATGGTTTGGATTCAGTCTTGGGATGGTTCAAGGTTTTTGGGAGAGGATGCAAAGGGGTTTTTGGCTAGGTTGAAGGTTGCTGCTGAGATTTATGGTGCCTCACTGTTGGACATGGTTAGGCAAGTAATCTTTTTCATTGGTAATAGGGAGGTGGAGAATAAAGTTTCTGGTATGGCATGATATAGTAGTCAGGACTGGGGGAAGTTGAATATTGAAATGGTTAAAAGTTGGCCTACTACTTTCTCAATGGTGGATCTTCATGGGATCGCTAGGAAGTGGGAATTTAAAGGTGGTGTAACTTCTCTTTCTCAGTATGAGGAATTTATGGAGGAGTTTGGTGAGGCTCTGGATATCTGGTATTTAATGATATATTACCACATGAAGATGGGGCCAAGTATTTATTTTTGAGTGCCATGGGTAGGAATGTAAAGGTGGAGGTTATAGAGATTCTTTTCAAGGCTGACTTGATGAAGACTCTTCCAAATGGGGAAAATAGGATTCCTGGTATGGCTATTCTGAAGGAGGTTATTTTGGGATATTTGGATGGTATGAAGGATAGGGATGTGGAATCTGGAGAGGAAATCCTGTTGGGTGGAGAGGTTCAGGAGACTGTGGTGGAAATTCAGTTTCTGGAAAGGTGTTGGAGCCATCAATTTTGGAAGATGGGTACTCTGATGATGTTTGTGAAACTAATTTTTCTTTTCCAAAGGATTCCATAGGATCTCAGGAATGTGCTTCACTGGTAGTTTTGGAAATGTACACACTAGAGGATCAGTGTATTTCCTCAAGTTTGGGTGAATTATGTAGGAAGGAGGACTTGTCTGGTCATGAAGAAGGATTTTGAGATATTAAGAAGGAATCTGTGGTGGATGAATGGTTGTTGAGCAATGATTATTATTCTTTCTCAATTTCAGATAATGGCTTATTGGAGGAAGATGTATCAGTTGAATTTTTAGATGTACAGAAAGATTCTGTCTTGGATCTTTTTCTCATAGAGGAAGATTATTTTTAGGTGGTTCCGTCATGATCAGAAGGTCTCTGCTTGGAGGAGGATTTTTATTTTTATGTTATGGATGTTATTCTGGAGAATTTTGCAGATTCTAAGCAAGATTCCCATAGGGAAGAGGAAAATTGTGATGTTTTGAATGTCACTGGTATGGAGGTTGATTTTAAAGATGTGGTTGAGGTTCCAGATGTTTCACAGGGTGGAGAATTTATGGATTCTGGTAATGTGAACTATGGTAGACTCAGTGTATGGAGGAGGATGAAAGATTTGTTTGAAGGTCTGATGTTGGGATATCAGAATTGGAAGAGGAGCTTAGGGGGTTCAGGCCCTAGGGGCAACCTTATTGGTTTAAACCTTGGGACTTCAAGAATCTGATTCCTCAGAAATGAGGATAAAATACTTAATTTCTTTTGGTTTTGCTTAATTTGGCCTCTATGTATTTGGTCAGGATTTTTTTTGTTTTTTCCAATTCTTATCAGACTCTCTGGTTCAAGTCTTTATATAAAAAACGGAAATAATGAAAAAAAATCTTAGTATAATGATGATGGAAGAAAAGAAAAATTCAAGTGAAGATAGGTATTTTATTTAAAAAAAAATGAAAATAAAAATGAAGATTATTGGTTTTATTTTACCTACAGCAAGAGGTAAAACTGAAAATTTTTATTTCTAAATTGGATTTTTTTTCACTTTCAAGAATTTTTATGGGTTTTTAATGGTTTTGGTTTTTTATGGGAGAATATTTGTGTTGGAAAATCCTTTTTGTTAGAAGTTACCCAGGGGTGGGGCTTCTAGATTTTATTTTGACAAGTGTGGGGGTGACTGATGGGCTGGCTGCTTTATCAAAAGTTACCCCAGGTTGTCTGTTTCCAACCCCTTCTCTTCATATTGTTGAATTCTAGTATTGGTTTTTTTTCTTTAAAAGGTTCTTAGTCCACCATGACTTTAAACTGGAAATTCTTTTGGTCTTCAAGTGCTGGACCTCTCATGATTATTGGTTTTTGTTTTTTTTGTGTTGAATGTTGTGTTTGTTAGAAGGTACCCAGGGGGTGCTTCTAGGTTTATTTTGGCAAGTGTGGGTGTAACTGATGAGCTGGCTGCTCTGTAGAACAATTACCCCATAATGTCTGTTTCAAGTATTTAGTTAGTCCTAGTTGAATCCTAGTTCTGGTTTTTGTTATTCAGGCTTTAGTCCACTATGACTTAAAACTGGCTATGGACTGGCTTCTTTATTTCCTTGGAGTGGTGGCAGATCACTGGCGGTCTCCCATCATTTTTATGTAAGAACAAGTAATTGTTAAATGTTATTCTAATTTTTATTTTTCTATTTATATATATATAGATGTTACTTTACACATGTAGATATATACATGTGCCATTCTATGGTGTTCTTTTATTTTCTATTAAATCCTATCTATCTTTATTGAGCATGACATTTACTTATATAGTGGGCTTTCTTTATTCCTTTTTGCCCGTCTTTTCTGTCTTGCTCAATATTATTTATTTATATTATTTAGGTCAGGTTTAACTGATTTTCTATTTATATTTATTTATTAATTATTATTCAATTCTTACAACCATTGTATTTAGGTAACTAGCAGCAAAGACCATTCTTAAGGGCATAACAGTTTTATTAACGACTGCTTCTTTTCATACATATAAGGTTGGACTTTGTATTTAGCTATTACTTGATAGTGGTCTTTTCTGTCTCGCTCAATATCATTTATTTATATTATTTAGGTAAATAGCGGCAAAGACCATTCTTAAGGGAAGAACAGTTTTATTAACGACTGCTTCTTTTCATACATATAAGGTCACTAGCGGCAAAGACCATTATTAAGGGCAGAAAAGTTTTATTAACGACTGATTCTTTTCATAAATATAAGGTTCTTTCAGTTTATGGGCCCAGTGTCCAAGTAAATGCAATCAGAAGATCGGTTTACTTTCCCATCACCAGCTTCTTTGAGCCTTCCAGACACCACTTCTTCTGGTTTTGAAACTGCCCGACCTAATTCACCATTTACAATGGACTCCAACATTGAATCATCGGGAGATACTCTGCGAAACATACCCGTATTAAGTCTCAATAAATTTCATGAATGGAGGATCAGGATGAGAGCCCTTCTCACCTATCAGGACCTCAAAAATTTGGTTTTTGGTCTTGAAGTACCGCCACCGTCATATGCTCTGCAAAACATCAAGTTGGAATTCCAAAAGAGGGCTGATAAAGCCACAAAAATTCTTATCTCAAAACTTGATGCAGCAAATATTGCTGCTTTTGTTACTGATGTTGACATGGAAAAACTTTGGCAAATATGGATGACGTTAACTAATCAGTAAGCCGCTGAGGATGCTTCAAACCGTGCCTCAATTTTTGCTCGTTATCGTGACGTGAAATGTCAAGAAGGCAATTTAATGGGCTTTGTAAATGATCTTTGAACTTGTATCAACGAATTGAGTTCAGTGGTAGTCTCGGTTAAAAGAGAAAATGAAGCCCACAGACCTTTGAGACAATTACCAGAGTGTTATTCTACTCATAAAGCATTGATCTTACATGCTTGCAAAGTTACACAGACAAATCTTTCTGTGGCCAACCTTCTTTCTCGATTGGCACAATTATCTTCTGAAATAGATTTGGAAAACTCATCCAGCTCACATTCTGCTTTATTAAACAAAACAAAATCCAGACAATTATCAATTGTCTAATATTTTTTTGAAGATGTCGATATTATTGCTCCCAACATCAGTAGTACAGAGGCATCAGATTCACCTATTTTAGAAAATGACCAAGAGTTAAATTCCGATGATCCTCTACCAATCAATAAATTTTAAGATTATCAATGGACCTCCAATACTGCATCAAAAGAAATCAGCTCATCCATAGACACCAACAATATCCTTGAAAAAAGTCGTGTTAGAGTACCACAAAAATTAAACTCTGCAATCGAAATTAAAAATTATCTAATGTCAACAAATTTAATTAAGAGTCACTCATTGCATGATGACATACCTTAAATATATCTATCAGATCCTCTCACATATTTTGAAGCAATCAAAAGAAGTGATGGTGATTTATGGATTGATGCAATTAATCAAGAATTGAACATGATCAAAAGTCAAGCTGTTTATGAAATTGTTGAATGACCATCAGATACTCCTGCAATAGGTTTGGTGTGGGTTTTCAAAATAAAGAGGGATGCTTATGGTAATATTCAAAAATATAAGGCTCATCTCTGTGCAAGGGGGTGTTCACAAAAATCAGGAATAAACTATTTCAAAACATTTTCACCAACTGGAAGACTTACAACACTACGAGTGCTTATAAGTCTTGCTACTCGTGAAAATTGGGACTTCATTCAGATGGATGTCAAGGGGGCATTTTTCTATGGCAAACCTGATGAAGAAATTTTCATGAACTTTCCATTGGGTATGGAAAAACCGTACAATTTCAAGAAACCAGTTCTCTTGTTGAAATGCTCATTGTATGGACTTAAGCAAGCCTCAAGATGCTGGTACAGTGAATTAATCAATTTCTTCACATTACTTAATTTTTATCCATGTGTAGCAGACCCTTGTCTTTTTATTCATGAAATTTCAACCCATCCATGCTATGTCCATGTACATGTGGATGACTTATCAATTTTTGGAAAAAACATTTCCTGGTTCAAAGATGCCATCTGTTCAAAAATGGACATGGAAGACTTATGTGATGCAAGATTTATATTAGGCATGAGAGTGACGAGAGATTGGTCAGTAGGCACTTTATCATTGTGTCAAGATCAAGAAATCAGGGATTTGTTCTCATCATATGATATGTTAGATTGTAAATCGACAAACACACCTATGCAAATGAACACACAGTTATCACCAGCTACTGAAGATGAGATCAAAGAATTTTCACAGCTCAATATAAAATATTGCAGAGCAGTGGGGAGACTCAACTACATTACTCTAGAAACTTGACCTGATATTGCTTTCATAAACAGTCAATTAGCTCAACATTCAAACTCTCCCAGAATTAAACATTGGCTAGCCTTCAAGAGGGTACTTCTTTACCTTAAAGGAAAAATAGAGTTATCTCTTTCTTTTCATTCTAATTAATCTTTTATAAATGAGGGACATTATAGTAATTCCTTAACAACAGGATATGCCAATGCCGACTGGGCTGGATGTCAAGTTACAAGATGCTCAACCACTGGTTATGTCTTTATCATCAATGCCACTGCAATTAGTTGGCAATGTAAGAAACAACCTACAGTAGCTCTAAGTACAACAGAAGATGAATCTAAAGCAACAGTTGATGCAGAACAAGAGGCTATATGGATGCAGACACTTTTGAGAGATCTTGGTTTCGACAACAAGTCTTCATCTAAACTCTTTTCTGATAACCAAGGTTGTATTTCTCTGCGTAAAAATCCTATGTTTCATGCCAGGACTAAACACGTAGAAATACAGTTTCATTGGATAAGAGAAAAGCTATCAAATGGAAAAATTGATTTGAAATACGTTCCTAAAACTTACATGATTGCAGATATCTTCACCAAGGCTCTTAGTAAGGAAAAAATCAGTATTTTTGTGAAGAAAATTGGTTTGGCAGATATGATTGATAGCAAGGAGGGGTGTAAGAACAAGTAATTGTTGATTGTTATTCTAATTTTTATTTTTCTATTTTTATATATATAGATATTACTTTACACATGTAGATATATACATGTGCTATTCTATGGCGTTCTTTTATTTGCTATTCAATCCTATCTATTCATATTGAGCATGACGTTTACTTATATAGTGGGCTTTCTTTATTCCTTTTTGCCCATCTTTTCTGCCTTGCTCAATATCATTTATTTATGTTATTTAGGTCAGGTTTAACTGATTTTCTATTTATATTTATTTATTAATCTTTATTTAATTCTTATAACCATTGTATTTAGGTAACTAGTGGCAAAGACCATTCTTACGGCCAGAACAGTTTTATTAATGACTGCTTCTTTTCATCCATATAAGGTTGGACTTTGTATTTAGCTATCACTTGATAGTGGTCTTTTCTGTCTCACTCAATATAATTTATTTATATTATTTAGGTTACTAGAGGTGTGGTCTTCCAACATTGGCAGGGGCCTTTGTTGCGTGATTTGGCGTTGTTTATGCATGTCTTAATTGACATCTGTTTAGGAATTAGGTATTTTTCTGGTTTTATTCCGTGGATATTGGGTCTGCGGGTATGTGGGTACTATCATTGGATAGCCCTGGTTTTTCTCTATATAATTTGTCTTGTAGACATTTTTCATATTCTAGGTTTTAAGGGGTCATTTCCTCATTTTTCATTTAAAAAGATAGCTGTTTAATTTTGTTTTTCGTGTTTTACGGGTTAACCTTAAGTCTTAGGGTTAAGTGCTTAGCACTGTTGGATAGAGCTAATTTTTCTCTATATTTTATGTCACAATGTTGTTATAGTGAAATTCTGTGTTTTAAAGGTTTTAGTAGTTATAGTTAGTTTTTCTAAGTAGATTGGGTGTTTTTAGTGGTTCTCTAGCTTCAGGGAGGCCGTGCCGCTTCAGGCGGCACCTCCAACATCGGGAGGCCTGCCCGCCTCTGTTTTAGAAGGTTGGGGAGCACTTCTGGAGGGTTTTTTATGCAATTTGGCAAGTACAGGCGCCAGATTGGTGGGTACACATGGGCTCTTTGATAGTGGTCTGTGTGTATATAGTGAATAAGACAGTTTGGGGCATCTTTAATCATCACAAAACCATCCGGAGGTGATATCATTGTTCCTCACTCAGTTTTCACTGTTTTCTGGCCACAATTGGCTGTGTTTGTTGCAAGTGAGTTCTTCATTTAACTTAACTTTGGCAACTGTTTTCTCTGTTATAGTTTTGCAAGCTATAGCAAGTATTATTGCTGTCTCTGGTGTGGATTTGCAGCCTACATCAAGTATCTTTGCTGTCTCTGGTGTGGACATTGTTCTACATTTCAGTTATTTTTTCTGGTAGTCTGTCTGGTGACTACTTTCTTGGCTCATCAAGCATTCAAGTGTATTGGAAAAGGGTCTTTAGCAAAACAGGAACCAATTTACTGTAGCAGGTAAATCTCACCTCACTTATTTTTTTAAGGGGACAGGGGATTTTCTCTCTGGTTTTTCTCCAACTCCCTTGGTCAAGGCCTATAGCTAGTACTATAGGATTGTCTACATTTCTGGCGCCCAATGTGGGGTAGAACCTGCTAGATCTTTGGAATCTCTGTTTTCTTTGGTTGACTCTTTTTTGTGTTTTGGACTGGAAGAATGGCTTCTGGCTCTGCTATTCCTGTGGAAACTGTCAGTGGGAGAGATGGTCCTCTTCTGTGATGGTTAGGGAATGTGTTAGGATTAAAACTTGGGATGGTACCAAGCTTAATGGAGAGGATGTCAAGTGGTTTTTAGAAAAGTATGAAACTGCTGCTGGTGTGGATGGTGCTTCTTACCTGGACATGGTGAAGCAGATTATTTTTTTCATTGGTGATAGGGCAGTGGAGAAGGAGATTGTGGCCATGCCTGGCTACAAGAAGAGGGATTGGAAGTTGCTGTGTAGGGAGATGATTGATAGATGGGGTGTCAGGTTCACTATGGTGGATCTGAACAAGGTTGTCAGTGAATGGAAATCTTATGGTGGTGTTGGTAACTTACACAGTTACAGAAAATTTCTGCTGCAATTTGATCCTGTGATGGAATATTTGGTGGAAATGGAGGAGCTGGCGCATGAAAATGCTGCCAAGGATGTTTTTTGGTCTGCCCTGGCTAGAGATGACAGGATGGATGTGTTGAAGGAGTTGTCAAGAAAGGAATTGATGAAAACTCTTTCTAATGGGGATCAGAAGTTTCCTGCCTTGGATAAGGTGAAGGAGGCTGTTGAGGCCCATTTGAAGTTATTAGCTGTGCACACCTATCAGGAGGGGTGTGCCAAGTATGTTAGCAAAGTCAGTGAGGCTTTGGCTGATGAGGAAGTTAGGGAGAAGAAGGAGGAGAAGAATTTGATGAAGGTTCCAAAACAGGAGAGGGACCCAATGGTGGAACAGTTAGCTGACCTGACAAAACAGCTTCACATTTTTGTGCAGGAGGCTAAGAAGGTCAACAAAGCACCTTCTCAGCCTAGAGAGTTTGAAAGGAGGGCTGGATGGAGTGATCCTTGGGTTTGCTCTTATTGAAGTAGGAAGGGGAACAGGTCCAATGATTGTTGGGCGTTGAACAGAGATGTGTCTGAAGGAAAAGTGGAGTTTGATGGCAGGGTTTTCAAGTTCCCTGACAGTTCTTTTGTTAAGCCCAGTGAGGGGCAGGCTCCTGTGGATTTGGTCAGGAGGAGGGGTGGTCTCAACCAAAGGAGGCCAAGGTTTGAGGAGATTACTGATCAGGGGAAGTCTTCTGCTAAGGAGAATGAGGATGTCAAGGGAAATGGGAAGGAGGTCGATAAGGTCTCTTTTTCTACTTATTTTTGTGGTTTGGAATTGTATTCTTGTGGTGGACAGTCATGTGGTGAATTCTCGGCTGGTGTTTATGATGTAGAGGCAGGTAAGGTGGGAAGGCCAAAGAGCAGTTATCAGGCCCAACCAAAGCCTAAGGCTTCTAAAGCGGATCCTAAGCTGGGTGCAGCTAGGAGGAAGTACAGCAAAGAGGAGCTGTACAAGATGCAGAAGGGGATTGCTAATATGGGCCCCCCTAGTTTTGGCGCATTGGACATGAATGGTGAACCAATGCCTATGGATGTTGATTCTGACTCTGAGGAGGATGTCCCTTTGGCCTCATTGCCAAAGGCTGCTGGAGTTAGAGGGTCTGGTGAGTGATCAGGTTTGGTTCCTGTTGATGGTAAATCTGTTGGTGGTGCTGGTCCTCAAGAATCTTCTAGGACCAAGGTAGTGAAGCCAAGGGCTCAATTTGAGAGGCCAGTAGTTTCTGGTCAATCCAATGTTATGGACTCTGTTCTGGAAAGGATGAATCAGGGTCAGGTTTCCCTATTGTATGGGGAATTGTATTCTATCAGCCCGGGGTTGGCTGATAGGCAAAAGAAGTTGTTGACCAGGAGAAGGGTGTCTTCTTGGGAGGTGGAATACATCTGTGATTCTGCTGAAAAGTTTGGTGAGGGGTTGGAAACTCATTTTTCTGCTCCTCTGGGATATGTCAATGTCACTTTGAATGGCAGGGAGGCAAGGGCATTGGTGGATTCAGGTTCACAGATAAACCCGATTTCCTTGTTTGAGGCAACTCATTTTGGCCTCCCCATCAAAACTGGTATTGGTGGAAACTTGAGAGGGATTGGTGGCCATGTCACTGAATTGGTCGGAACTTCCAAATTTGTGAAGTTAGATGTTGGTGGAGCCTCAGGGAAGGTTCATTTTTACATTGCTAAAGGTAATGTAAAAGCAGTTTTGGGTAGGCCATTCTTGATGGATTTCCAGGCAAGAATTGGCTATCAATATGAACTGGGAATCAGTTTGGAGTTGACTGGTGAAGATGAAAGAAGACTTCACATGAGGCTATCATCCCCTGGAGAGGATGGTTGGGAGACCAGGTCTGGCTTATCTTCAATGTGCCAGTGTATGGATTGTTGCAGGAGACAGAGAGAAGTTGGTGCTGCCTCCAGTTTTTTGGAGTGTGGCTCAGGCTCTATTGAGAGTCTGTCTTTTTTAGAGTGATGAGTGCTGATCACCCAAGTTCTACAACCTCTCCTTAAGGTGAGGAAATCCCAGGTTGTAGTAGTTCAGCTCCCTTGGAGATATACCAAGTGGATTTTCAACTTTCTCTTTTTAATGTTTCTCTTCTCTGCAAGTATTCATTAAATTTTTTATCAAGTCTCTGTTCTCTCTCAAGATTCTTAATTATTTTTAATTAAAGTTCAAAAAAGAAGATTGGTTATATATCTTTACTGAAAGATATGCCGAAAATTTTTGGGGCAGTGAGATTGGGGTCTAAAAGTATTTCCTCCCAATTGTGCACCGCTAGGGTTTCTTCTACACCTTTCAAAAACATTACCTGGGCCACACCTGTGAGCATTGGGAAACCCCTGGTTATTTTTTGTAGGTCAGAAGAAAACTCAAGAAAAGAAGATAAAAATTTCAAAATAATTCAAGAAAATCAAGAAAAAAATCTGAAGATAATGAAGAAAGAAGATTCAAAATATTTTTGTGAAGATCGACAAGATCTATTTTTGGGCCTCCAGCATGAGGTTAAACTGCAGAAAATATTGAAGAAGGAAGATCATCAAGATCTATTTTTGGGCCTCCAGCAAGAGGATAAACTGCAATATTTAAAAAGGGTCTATTCTGATGATGAATCAAGATTTGAAGATTTAGAAGATGGAAGTGGAGATGAAAATTCGGGATTGTGGAAAGGCTGTGGAGTGGTAAGATTGGCGTCTAAAAGTAAGTCCTCCCAATTGTGCACCTCTAGGGTTTCTTCTACACCTTTCAAAAACATTAACTTGGCCACACATGTGAGAAATGGGGAAACCCTTGGTTTTTGTTCCAGGTCTGGTGGTGAAAATGTCCTGAAGATCCCTCGAGTTGAAGGTGGAGCGGCAAAATATAAGAAGGTGGCGCAGAAGATTAGGCCTGTGGGTTGAACCCGCCTTTGAAGAGATCGTCTTTGTCAAGAGATTTGTACTGTACTCCTTTGGTGAAGAATCCTCCCGAGTTTGTAGAGATGGCTAGAGTGACTGCGGAGAGGTTAAAGGTTGTTAATTTTGGTCCTGATGGGTGGTTGTCAGAAGAAGAAAAGAAGTTGTTGTTGCACGTTATTGTGCTGAGGGAGAAAGCTGTGGCATTTGTTGAAGAGGAAAGGGGTGTGTTGAAACACTCTTATGGGGAACCTTACTTGATTCCTGTGGTCTGTCATGAACCTTGGCAAATCAAACCTATTCCGATTCCAGTTGCTGTCAGAGAGGATTTTGTAGAGATTGTTAGGGAAAGAGTCAGGACTGGGTTATATGAAAAATTGACTTCTAGTTACTCAAGTCCGGTGTTCTGTGTAAAGAAGCAGAATGGAAAATTGCGGGTGGTCCATAATCTTAGAGCCTTGAATAGAGTCACTATTAAGGACTCTGGTATGCCACCGAGTGCAGAGGACTTTGCTGAAGCTTTTGCTGGAAGGGTGTGTTATAGTTTAGGTGATATTATGGGTGGTTATGATGAGAGGGAACTTCACACATATTCAAGGCCTCTCACAACATTTGAGACTCCTTTGGGAATATTTCAGCTCACTAGGTTGCCTCAAGGAGCAACTAATTCAGTGGCAGTTTATCAAGCAAAAATGGCTTGGATTTTGCAGGATGAGGCACCTACTAATGCTGGTATTTTCATTGATGATGGTGGAATTAAAGGACCATCCACTGATTATAATAATGAAGTGTTTCTGAGAACCCAGGTATAAGGAGATTTGTCTGGGAATATGCAATAACTCTAGAGAGAGTGTTGTTTAGGATTGAAGAGGCTGGTTTGACCATTTCAGGGTCAATATTCTGTTGTTGTGTTCCTGCTTTGGAAATTCTGGGTCATGTGGTATGTTAAGAGGGAAGGATTATGGCGAAGAAAAAAGTTAAAAGAATTCAGTCATGGCCGAGGCCTAAGAATACCACGGAAGTCAGGGGATTTTTGGGTGTGTGTGTTTATGTCAGAATTTTTATTAAGGATTTTTCTTTGTTGGCTTCACCTTTAAGGAGGCTGACCAGGAAATATGCAGACTGGGAATGGACTGAAGAGTGTGAAGAGGCTTTTCAGAAGTTGAAGAAGGTGGTTGGTGAAGATATTATTCTTCACAAGTTGGATTATGGCATTGATGCTGGAAAAATTTATCTGGAAGTGGACTCAAGCTATATTGCTGCTGGTTCTGTTTTGTCTCAGGAGGATAAAACTGGGAGGGTCAGACCAGTAAGGTATGAGTCTGTAGTGTTTAATGAGGTGGAATCTAGGTATTCTCAACCTAAGTTGGAATTGTGTGGTGTAGCAAAAATTTTGAAGAAGCTACAGATGGTTTTGTGGGGGCAGCATTTTGAGCTGCAGGTGGATGCAAAATCTTTAGTCCAGATGATCAATACACCTAGTCTTCCAAATGCTCCAATGACTAGGTGGGTGGCATTTATTCAACATTTTTCCTTTGACCTGGTACACAAACCAGGCAAAACTTTTACGATGCCTGATGGATTATCAAGAAGGACACCTACAGAAAAGGATTCTGATTCTGAAGAGTTTGACTAAGATGTTCCAGTGGTTAGGGCCAGCACAAAGGGTGCTGAGGGTTTTTCTCTCCTCCCCCATGAGGCTAAACTGGATGATTGTTCTGACCTCCACCAAGAGTTTAAACTGGCTGGAGTTGATCCTGATTTGGGTGATCAGGATGTTTTTGTTGATGAAGATGGAGTTGTTGTTTGGGACGGTTCAAAATTGGAGAAGGGTGTTTTTGTTAGTGAACTGGATTCTCGTAAGATTCAGTGGAAAGAGAAGGATGTGCCAAAATTTAAGGATTGGTGTCCTGGTTGGGCTGGTCAATTAGCTCATGTTTACACTGGTGATTTTGATTAAAGAATAGTACCCTTGGATGTTGTCTTGTTGGATTTTGAAGATGAGACCTGGGGTCAGTCTGGGTTTTATTTAATTATGGTGGAATATCTGTTGACCTTGGAGAGGCCAGATATTTGTGATGATGATACTTGTTTGGCAATCAAGAAGAAGAGTCCTGGATTCTATGTGTGAGGAAGAAGGCTGATGAGGAGAAGACATCCTAATCTTCAAGCTGTGGTGACTCAAAAGAAGGGTCAAGAAGTTGTGTTGAAGTCTTTGCATGAAGAACTTGGTCATAGAGGCTTTGGGGAGACTTATAGAAGAGTAGCTTAAAGATTTTGGTGGCCAGGTATGAAGTTAGCAGTGAAGGGTTGGGTTCAATCTTGTGAAGAATGTCAAAGAAGAAGTCATTTGAAACCTAAAGAGGTTGGCCGTGCTACTGGTGAAGCAACTGTTTTTGGAAGAGTCAGTCTGGATGCTGACCATATTAAAGAGGGCAGGTATAAATACTTAATTGTGGCCAGGGATGATTTGTCTGGTTGTGTTGAGGCAGTGCCTCTGGTTAATTTGACTGCCAAGAATGTGGCAGAGTTTTTGAAGAAGGAGTGGATTTTTAGGTATGGGTTGATGAAGTTGGTGACTGTTGATGGCGGGCCAGAGTTTGGTGCCAAATTTAAAGAAGCTGTGGCTAGTGTTGGTTCTAAAGTTAGAGTGGCTACACCATATTATTCTGAAGCTGAAGGCATGGTTGAAAGAGGCCATCAAGTTATCAAGAATTATTTGGTAAAGATGTGTGGTGATAGTGATGAAAAGTGGAGGCATTATCTACCCTTGGTGTTATTTGCTGATAGGGTCACTTTGAAGAGGACAACTGGCTATTCTCCTTATGAGTTAATGTTTGGTCAGAAAGCCGTTCTAAAAGTGGACTTGAAAGCTGTCTCTTATCTTGGAATTGATTGGGATGAGGTGCACTCAACAGAAGATTTGCTCTGCGCCAGGATGCAACAGTTGGAATGTAAAGAGGAATGTCAAGAGAGGGCATACTCTAGAATGATGAAAATTAGGAATCAATCAGTCAGGTACTGGGAAAAGAAGTTGGCTCATAGACTCAGGAATCCCTTGAAACCTGGTTGTTTGGTTTTGGTGCATAATAGAAGTTTGGAGAGTCAGTGGGGAAAAATGTTTGCTGACAGATGGAACGGACCTTACAGAGTCAGATTTCAGATGTCTGGAGGCTCTTATTTTTTGGAAGAGTTGGATGGTGCAGTCTTGAAAAAGAGAGTGGTTGCAGACCAGATGAAGAGATTTTATCCCAGAGGCACTAGGAATGAAGAAGGTTGACTCCGCAATGAGGATAAACTACGGACTATTCTTTAATTTTGGTTTTTTGTGGTGATGCTATGCATCTGTTTGTTGGAAATTTTTGTTAGAGGGTACCCATGGGAGGGGCCTCTAGATTTTTCCCTGGCAAGTATGGGGGTGACTGATGGGCTGGCTTCTCTATCTACAGTTACCCCAGATTGTCTGTTTCCAACCCTTTCTCTTAAGTTGGTTGAACTCTAGTATTGGTTTCTTTTCACAGGTTTAAGTCCTCTATGACTTTAAACTGGAAATTCCAATGGTTTTCATGTGCCAGACTCTTCACTTTTATTGGTTTTAATTTATGGTGTTGGATGTGCTGTTTTGTTGGTTAGAAGGTACCCAAGGGGGGGCTTCTAGATTTTATTTTGGCAAGTGTGGGGGTAACTGATGAGCTGGCTGCTCTGTAGAAAAGTTACCCCAGAATGTCTGACTCAGGTCTTTTGTTTTTCCTATTTGAATTCTAGTTCTGTTGTTTATTATTCAGGTTTAAGTCCACTATGACTTTAAACTGGTTTGGGACTGGCTTCTTTATCTTTGGTTCTCTTGGATTGGCGGTGGATCACTGGTGGTCTCCCATCATTTTTACTTATTGGAGGGAGCCCACCCAGTGATCATTTCTATGGACTGGACTTTCTCTTACTGGACCATCTATGGAGCTGTAATGTCTTTGATTTTGTAGTTATGTTTTTCTAGATTGTGGTTTTAGATTAGTTTTTTTTTTCTCTTTTTTTCTTTTAATTTTTTTATGGGGGTGTTTAAGATTATAAAATCAAAATATGTAGTGTGTTACCACATCAGGGTCACCTGCATGTGGGCAAGCATTAGTGGGGAAAGGCTCATCAATTGGCCGGGCAATGCTATTTTCTTTTTTATTTTAAAATTTTCATTTAATTCTGTGTTTCATTACTTTTATTATCTTCTTTAATCTCTGATTTTTTTTTTATTATTGTTAATCATTTAAAATATTTTATTGTGTATCCACATCAAGGTACACTTGGATAAGGGTAAGGTATCAGGGGATCAGCTCATCAATTTGCTGGGGGATACTAATTTTTTATATAATTATTTATTTCATATTATTTTATTTAGTTCATTTACATTTTATTTTCAAATTTTCTTATGATTAGTAGTTTAGTAGAATAAGGTGCTGTTTTTTTAAAAAAAAAAAAAAAGAAAAAAAAAACAGAAATTATTTTGTTGTTTTATTTTATTATTATATTTCTAATCTTTTTGCAGGAGATCATTGTCTGGATGATCAAGCTTCTGGAGGCTGGTCTGGATTATGATGTCGTTTTTGTTCTTTGTTGGGGTTGTGGGAAGCACTGTGTTGTTTGAAGTGCATCCTACTGGAGAGATTATATGGGTTTTAATGGTCAGGAATGGGTTTGGATGGAAGTTCAGAGGAGGAATAAGAAGAGGCAGGAATGGAGTGCTGGAAGGTGAGCTTAATGATCCTAGACATCTTCCAGTGTTCGTCCAGTAGGCGCTTTCTTAGGGATTTTTCAAAATCATTCAAAGGTCCATGGAGGGCAAAGGCTTTCAACATGTTTGAACACATGGTGCTTAGGTGTTGTTTTATGTCTCCATAATCCAGGGTCAAAGAAGTTTCTAGAGGTTGGCCAACTCCGATAGTAGTTTCAGGAGGAGGGGTGCCAACTAGACAAGAAGAATTGAATCAGTAATTATTTTTGTTGAAGAAATTAGATGAATTAATATGGTACTTACAGATTGGAAGCTCATCAAATCTGTAAGCAGCCGGAATTTGGACTTCTGAAGAATTTGGCATGTTCATAGTAGGAGGATCAATCAAAGAAAGATACAGATTCTCTTGGTCTTCTTCTGAAGGATCCTGAGAAGGTGAACTGGGATTCTGATCTTCCTGGGGCCTAGTTATAGCAGCAGGATTGTTGTTGTTGCTGTTGTTGTTGTTGTTAATAGTTCTGCTTGGTTCAGTTGGAGGAGGTACTGGTGATGGAGTACCAGGATGGTTGAAAGATGGAGCAGAAGAGGGTGATTTGGAAGCAGATTGATTGCTTCTGGATGGAGGTTTTGAAGGAATAGAAATTTCAGAAGAATAGTTGGCTGACAGAGGAGAGGTTTAGTTGCGTTGCCTTGATTGGGGACAAATTTGTTGTCTTGGTGCAGTGCTGGGTGTTCTGTTTTCTTCCTGGGGTCCTTTGGCAGGTCTCTTAGAAATTTGGAAATTTTGGCGCTTTTGGACTTTGAAAGGGTTGATTTCATTGCTCTGGGAGCAGTAGGAGGTGATTGTGTAGAGTTGTTTTTGTTGTTTGATTGAATTTGGCTGTTTTCTGGCTGTTTTTGGAGGTTTTGGCCCTGATTTTCACTGTTTGGTGAGGCGGGCGGGCCGCCTGGACGCGGTCTAGAAGCCTAGGGGTTGATTTCGAAGATTTTGGAGCTAATTTAGCAGTGATAAAAGCAGTTTCTTGAGAAGCTAAGGCTGGTCTTTTGGGAAGAGTGGGGGAAGCTGAGCTTCTGGATATTCTGGAAGGAGCTGAAGAGAGAGAGGAAGAGGATGGACCAAGTTCTGGAGACCTGGTAGGGGATCTGGAGATGTACTTGTGAGAAGGAGAAGGCGGAGGAATAGGATAGTGGGCATCACTGTCACATTTCTTCTTTTTGGAATAGCAAGAGTCACAAGCCCTGTTGTAGAATTTGGCTTCAGGAGTTGGAAGAGTGAATGTGCAAGGTCTGCACATGTGGATGCACTGTTTGCAGGCATAGTCCCTGGGAGCAGTGAAGCAAGGAAGATTAGAGGAGTCAACAGCAGGGGATCCAGACATGATCTGTGGTTTAAAGATGATGAGAATGATACGAGAAGAATTTTGTCAGTGATGAGTAGAAGATGAAGTGAAGGCGGACGCTCTGCGGGTCTAGCTGTGGGTGTATTGCATGAAATTGGCTGGGTCAGATTTATGCAAGATTCTGTCAGTCCTCTATGACTCTAAACTGGAATTTTTGTAGTCCATCAAGACTTTAAACTGAAAATTTATGGTTGTGGTTTAGTCCCCCAAGACTATAAACTGAGGAATGTGTGTTGTTGTTGGAGTTGGGTTTGAAAGATTGGTGGAGGGTATCCACAGGGGGAGCCTCCGAATTCAGCAAAGGCAAGTTTAGGGGTAATTGATGGGCTGGCAGCTCTATTCACAATTACCCCAGAATGTTAGTTTTCTCTCTGTGTCTTAATGTGGTTTATCTCTGGTTCTGGGTTTATGATTTAGGTTTTTGAGTCCCCCAAGACTTTAAACTGAGGGTTTTTGAGTCCCCCAAGACTATAAAAAGAGGATGGCCCCCAAGACTTAAAACTGAGGGTTGTTTGTGGTTTCATCCTATAGAGGGTGTGGTCAATTTTTCTTTTCTGAATCAAACTCAAGTACTAGTGGAATTACAGAGCGAATCAAGAGATGAAATGAAGTGTTCAGAATTAGCCTTGAACTGGTGAATGAGGTGTCTTCTGTTGTCAATGTCCTGTGGATCTCTAGCAGGATTTGATTGGAAGTAGTGTAGCAGAAGTTGTTTCTGTTGAGATGTGTGTTGTTGAAACTTGGCCTTGATGGTGGGAAAGTGGTTTAATGTTGGTGGTGCAATGGATCCCACATTGTTATCATCACTATCAGAAGATGGAGGAACTGAGAAGTCATCAGTTTTTAAGTTGAAGGAAGAAATAAAAGTTCCTTACTATCAGATGGACCAGAGATGGTTGAACTTGTTGTTTTATGGGTTGTGGCACTCTTCTGGGAAGGGTGAAGCTTTTTGATTAATCTGGGTATCAGGATGGATGGCCTAGAACTTTTGGTGCTGGTAGAAGATGGACCAGGTTGAGGTGGAGGTGAATCTGTTGTAGAAGATAATGGACCAGGTCTGTAGCAGGGCTTCTTTCTAGTTAGAAGACATCGCAGGACCTTCTGTATGGATGGACAGGTGGTGTCATTGCGCAGATTAGATTATTGTCAATGCAGTATTGGCAAGGACCCATTTCAGAGGCATGTTTGGAAAAGAAGGCTGAACATGATGGTTTGAGGAAGAAAGAATGTGAAAATTCTTAATTGGAGGGAGGATGTGGTCTTCCAACATTGGCAGGGGTCTTTGTTGCGTGATTTGGAGTTGTTTATGCATGTCTTAATAGACATCTGTTAAGGAATTAGGAATTATTCTGGTTTTATTCCGTGGATATTGGGTCTGCGGGTATGTTGGTACTATCATTAGATAGCCCTGGTTTTCCTCTATATTTTATGTCTTGAAGACATTTTTCATATTCTAGGTTTTAAGGAGTCATTTCCTCATTTTTCATTTAAAAAGATAGCAGTTTAATTTTGTTTTTCGTGTTTTTCGGGTTAACGTTATGTCTTAGGGTTAAGTGCTTAGTACCGTTGGATAGAGCTAATTTTTCTCTATATTTTATGTCACGATTTTGTTATAGTGAAATTCCGTGTTTTAAAGTTTTAGTAGTTGTAGTTAGTTTTTCTAAGTAGATTGGGTATTTTTAGTGGTTCTCTGGCTTCAGGGAGGCCCTGCGGCTTCAGGCGGCACCTCCGACATCAGGCGGCCCGCCCACCTCTGTTTTAGAAAGTTGGGGAGCGCTTCTGGAGGGCTTTTTATGCAATTTGGGGGGTACAGGCGCCAGATTGGTGGGTGCGCATTAGCACTTTGATAGTGGTCTGTGTGTATATAGTGAATAAGACAGTTTGGGGCAACCTTAATCATCATACAACCATCCAGAGGTGATATCATTGTTCCTCACTCAGTTTTCACTGTTTTCTGGCCACAATTGGCTGTGTTTGTTGCAAGTGAGTTCTTCATTTAACTTAACTTTGGCAACTGTTTTCTCTGTTATAGTTTTGCAAGCTATAGCAAGTATTATTGCTGTCTCTGGTGTGGATTTGCAGCCTACATCAAGTATCTTTGCTGTCTCTGGTGTGGACATTGTTCTACATTTCAGTTATTAGGTCTGGTAGTCTGTCTGGTGACTACTTTCTTGGCTCATCAAGCAGTCAAGTGTATTGGAAAAGGGTCTTTAGCAAAACAGGAACCAATTTACTGTAGCAGGTAAATCTCACTTATTTTTTTAAAGGGACAGGGGATTTTCTCTCTGGTTTTTCTCCAACTCCCTTGGTCAAGGCCTATAGCTAGTACCATATGATTGTCTACAGCGGCAAAGACCATTCTTAATGGCAGAACATTTTTATTAACGAGTGCTTCTTTTCATACATATAAGGTAACTAGCGGCAAAGACCATTCTTAAGGGCTGAACAGTTTTTTTAACAACTGCTTCTTTTCATACATATAAGGTTCTTTCATTTTAAGTATTGAAGGGAGCCCACCCAGTGATCTTTTCTGCTGACCTGGAGCTGGATTTGCTATGTGGTTTTAGGGTTTTGGATGTGAAAGTGGTGGATTCAAGATTATTTTCTTTTTTTATCTTTTTTCTTTCAATATTTTATGGAGGATATGATTGTTCAAAGGCTCAAGATAGGGCTCTGGCAATGTTTTTGGTAGAAGAGGAGGAGTCAAAATAAAAATAAAAAAATTAAATTTTTTAGGTGTGACCACATCAAGGTGCCCTTGGATGTGGGTAAGGTATCAGGGGGTCAGCTCATAAATTGGCTGGGGGATACCATTTTATTTTGTTTTATTTATAAATGGAGGTTAAATATTTTGGCCTTGATGGTTTTTGGTTTGGGGATCTATGGGCTATATCTTCAAGATTATTTTCTGGAAGGTCCTTTAAGACTTCAAGCTGAATTATTATTATTTTTTTTTAATTATGGGATATATCTTCAAGATTTTTTTTTCTGGAAAGTCCTTCATGACTTAATACTGAGCTTTTAATTATGGGCTCAAGATTTTTTTAAGGAAAGTCCCCCAAGACTATAAACTGAGGATTTTTTGGAGTCCCCCAAGACTTTAAACTGAAAATTCTTTTAGTCCCCCAAGACTTTAAACTGAGGGCTGTTAGTCCCCCAAGACTTTAAACTGAGGTTTTTATGTCCATCAAGACTTTAAACTGAAAATTCTGTTAGTCCATAAAGACTTAAAACTGGCTGGTTGTTAAAGATTTAATCAAGAATTTAATTTTACTACTGTGTATCTAGTAGTACTCCAAGACTTTAAACTGGCTGGTTTCAAGATTTTGTCAAGAATTAGTCCATCAAGACTTTAAACTGAAAACTGTGTTAGTCCTTCAAGACTTTAAACTGAGGATTGTTGATGGTAAGTCCCCCAAGACTATAAACTGAGGAATAGGAGGCAGTGTGATGTGGAAGTTTAAAGGCAGAAGGATCCAAGGGGGAACTTCTGAATTTTGTAAAGGAAAGTTTGGGGGTGACTGATGGGCTGGAAGCTCTATATACAATTACCCCAGAAAGTTAGTTACTTCTCTAAATCTTTTTCTGGTTGATCTCTGGTTCTGGGTTCTGTGATTCAGGTTTTTTCAGACCCATAAGACTATAAACTGAGGATTTTTTTGGAGTCCCCCAAGACTATAAACTGAGGGCTGTTAGTCCCCCAAGACTTTAAACTGAGGGCTGTTAGTCACCCAAGACTTTAAACTGAGGGTTGTGAGTCCCCCAAGAATATAAAATGAGGAAATTTTTTATGCTGGTAGAAGGTTATAGTCAGGAAGACTTGTCAACTGGATATCACTTTTCATTGTTGGAGGCTGGTAAAGCCAGAGTTGGAATTCAGGAACAGAAGAAAGAGTTTTTTTTTCACAGGGATAGATTGAATTTTAAGGCATGGTGCGAGAGAAGTTTTAACGAAGAAGCTTGGATTGCTGGTTCAGAAGTTCACTTAGGATGGAATAGGATCTGGTGTAAGAGATAAATGGGCTGTTTGTAAAGATTCTGGAGAGGTGTTCAAACATGGCTGTTGGCGAAGGAAGAATGGGGACATTCTTGATTGGAGGGAGGATGTGGTGATCCAAACCTGGGTAGGCCTTTGAGGTGCATATTTGGGGGTATTTGGTATGTAGGGTGTTATTGGGGTTATGGTGTTATTAGTGGATTTTCTCATCTTTAGGTGATAGTTAGTAGTGTTTATTGAGGCTTAAGCTAGGGTAACTTATTATTTCCCAGCTTAATTTCCTTTCTTTTATCGTCATTTTCCTATCCCTTATGGGTGGTTACCTTGTTTTATAGGGTAGTTAGGGTGTTGTTATTGGTATTTATCGGACGTTTATTGCTAAGCGGTGCTTATGTGGGATTAAGCTTGGGTAACTTATTATGTCTCAGCTTATTTTACTTTATTTTCTTTTCATTTTGGTATGTCTTATGTGTGTTTATCTTGTTTATTAGTGAAGTTATGGGTTTTTAGGGTTTTTAGGGTTTTTATTGGTTGTATGGGCGTTTTAGGGCCTAGAAGCGGCCTGCCCGCCTGGGTGCTGGGGAGGCGCTAAAATACACTTTTATGCATTAAAAGGCTGGGAAAGCTGGATTTTGGGTGGGGAATTGGTCAGGGTGGTCTGTGCACTGGCTGTATGATGTGTTTGTGGAAAGATTTTTAGAAGATCATCTTATCTCTTTACTCATCACCTCTCTATTCCTCACTGTCTCATTGGCTTGTGTTTTGTTGGAATATATTACTGTTCATTTCAACTCTTTCTGGTAGTCTGTCTGGGACTATTATCTTCACTTTTAAAGGGGTCAAGTGTGTTTAATTAGAGGGTCTAGCAAACAGATCTCCAATTTTCTGCAACAGGTCAATGTCACTTATTTTTCTAAGGAGACAAGGGATTTTCTCTCTGGTTTTTCTTCAACTCCCTTAGTCAAGGCCTATAGCTAGTACTATAGGATTGTTTACACTGTGTCCCTGTCAACTCCAAGATATGATTCAGCTTAAAAATCAACCAGTAAAACTGCTTTCTGTCCAAAAACAAGTTCATAGGGCAAAAATCTGGTTGTCCTTTTGGCAGTAATTTGATCAGCAAATAAAACTAAAGGAAAAAAATGCCTCCACTTTTCAGCACTCAACCCACACATTTTTACTAAAGCATTCTTAATAAATTAATTCCCTCTTTCAACCACACCTTCAGCTTCAGGATAATAAGGGGTTGCTACCCTAACCTTTGACCCAACTTTTGATATAGCTTCTCTAAACTCTGTCCCAAACTCAGGACCTCCATCTACTGTTACCAATTTTATAACTCCATATCAATACACCCAATTTTTCAAAATAAATTCTGCCACATTTTTGGAAGTCAACTTAATAAGAGGTTCTGCCTCTTCGCAACCAGATAAATCATCTCTGGCTACAATTAAATACTTATACCGTCCCTCCTTAATATGAATGGCATCCAATCTAACCCTTCCAAAGAGAGTATTTCCTCCAGTAGCGTCTCCAGGTTCTTTTGCCTTAAATAACTTTTTATTTGACATTCTTCCCATGACTGAACCCACTGTTTAACAGCCATCTTCATGTCTGACCACCAAAATCAATCAACAATTCTTCTGAACGTTTTTCCAACGCCTCTATGCCCAAGATCTTCATTCAGTGACTTTAAAACTAATTCTTGCCCTTTCTTTTGAGTTAAAACTACTTGAAGATTTTGATACCTTCTTTTCATTAATCCTCAACCAGATAAGTAAAACTTAGATGACTTCCTTTTTATTTCCACCCATTCATTGTCTTCACAATCTTCTGGCCTTTCTAAAGTCAATAAATATTTGACCAACAACAAATAAAAATCAGTCTGACCCCAGACTTGATCTTGAAAATCAATTAATATAAAATCAATGGGCGCTTCTCTATCACCAATATCACCTGCACATGAATTAGCCAATAGATTTTGACCAAAAATTTAATTCTTGATTGAACTATGTCAATAATCTTTTTTTAAACCTTTTGACATCTTAGAAACCCAATTTGAAAATACCTCTTTCTCTTCTTCACCCTTAATACACATAGATTTGTCCATCCTCTTTTTAACTAAATTCTCTAATTCTACAACATATAAACCCTTCCTTAAACTACTACTATCTCAAACTACCACTCCATATTCATCTATATACACAACATCTTCTTTTACCTCTTTTTCACCAAATTTATTCACACCAATTTCCTCAACATAAAAGTAATTTTCCAGTTTATCCTCTTGATGGAGGTCTTCATCACAATCATCTAAACACAATAGTCCTGCCAGTTTAACCTCATGGGGGAGGTATGGAAAGTCTTCAGCTCCTTTAGTGCTGGCTTTAATCATAGGTATATCTTCATTGAACTCTTCTGAGTCTAAATCATATTCAGTGGGTGGTCTCCTTGACAAACCATCTGGCATAGTAAAATTTTTTCCAGGCTTATTAGCTAAGTCAAAAGAACAATGTTGAATGAATGCTACCCATCTAGTCATAGGTGCATTTGGTAAGCTTGGGGAATTAATCATTTGAATTAAAGATTTCACATCCACTTTAAATTCGAAGTGTTGACCCCACAAAACATTTTGAAGCTTCCTTAAAATCTTTTCCACTCCACACAGTTCCAATTTCAGCTGAGAATATCTTAATTAAACTTTGGTGAATACCACAGATTCATACCTAACTGGCCTAATGTAACCAGTTTTATCCATCTGAGACAAAACTGCCCCAGCAGCAACCTGACTTGAGCCAACTGCTAAATAAATCCTACCAGCATTTTTTCCATAATCTAACTTGTGCAGGAATATATATTTCCACACAACCTTCTTAAATCTCTCAAATGCCATTTCACACTCTTCATTCTTTCTTGTCAACCTTCTCAACGGAGCTGCCAATGAAGAAAAGTCCTTGATAAACATTCAAAAATAAACACATATGCCTAAAAACCCCGTAACTTTGGTTGTATTCTTGGGTCTTGGCCAGGACTGAATTTTATTCACTTTCTTCTTGGACATAATCCTACCCTCTCTATATACCACATGACCTAAAATCTCTAAAGCTGGCACACAACATGAAAATTTTGAACCCAAAATAGTTAAACCAGATTCTTCAATTCTAAACAAGATCCTCAATAAAGTGATTGCATTCTCCCAGATGAATTTTCGTATCCCTGGGTTCTCCTCCAACATTTCATTATCGTAATCTGTTGAAGGTCCTTTCATTCCTCCATTGTCAATCAAGATACCAGCATATTGGGAAATTTCATCTTGAAGAATCCAAGCCATCTGAACTTGATAAACGGCAACTGAATTTGTTGCTCCTTGAGGTAATCTTGTCAATTGTAATTGTCCTAGTGGTGTATCAAAAGTAGTGAGAGGCCTAGAGTCTTGATGAAAATCTCTCTCATCATATCCCCCCCATAATATCTCCTAAACCATAACACACTCTCCCAGAAAACACTTCCACAAGCTCCTCAGAAATAGGTGGTATACCAGCATCCTTTATTGTAACCCTATTTAATTCCCTGAGATCATGAACTACTCTAAGTTTTCCATTTGGTTTCTTGATACAAAATACTGGACTAGAATAACTTGATGATGATTGCTCATACAGTCCAGTGCAAATCCATTCCCTGACAACTTTGATATAAGTTTCTTTTAATGAAGCCGGAATTGGGATTGGTTTTTACTGCCAAGGTTCATGAAATACCACAGGAATCTTGTAAGGCTCCCCATAGGAATGCTTCAACACACCCCTCTCCTCTTCTACAAAAGCAATGGCCTTCTCTTGCTTGACCATCACATCCAACAACAACTTCTTCTTTTCTCCAGACTATTAACCATCAGGTCCAAAATTAACAACACCTAATCTATTAAAAGTGATTCTTGATGTTTCAGTAAATTCAGGCGGATTCTTCACCAAGGGACATTCATAAGGATCTCTTGATAGCCTTGGTCTTCTCAAAGGTGGATTTAATTCAGCAGGTAGTGGTTCATTAATCGGTCAGATTTTATTTGCTACCTTCTTATATTTTGCTGCTTCCACATCTACATAAGCTTGAGGTAAAATATATGAATTTTTGTATTGCCATTTAAAATTTCATCAAAGGAATTCCCTTCTTTGTCAGAATCAGAATCAATATTAGTAGGAAAATATTTCATTTAATTTTTAAATTTAACCCTTTTCCCTTTTCATTCATCTAATTTATCAACAATTTTTCCAACACCATTAATTCTCTTATCCATCATAAAATAACCTGTAAAAAAAGTTGGCAGTTTATCTATCTTGCTGGAGGACCGGAATCAAATTATCACAAAAATTATTTTTTTGTGTTTTAATTATACTAAGATTTTTTATGGAATTTTGATGAAATAATTGCAGTTTACCCTCTTGCTGGAGGTCAGAGAATAAACCATTCCAATTTTTGTTCAACATAATATTTCTTATCTTCCCTCTTCATCCATTCTTGAATGTGATCAAAAATCTTGACAGAGAAGTAAGACAAACCAAAAATTTGAAAACATAGTTAAATTGGCCAAGTAATCGACCATCTTTTTGTCCACATTGCCCTCAACTTTTACCACTGGTAGTTCCAGTTGAGCCTTCTTGGCTTCTTGAGCTTTGACCATGATATCACTATTTTCTGCCAAAATTTCACTAACCTTTCTGAAATACTGAGTGCAAGACACCTGATACTTGTCCAATGCCATTAATTTAAGATGGTCTTGAATGTTCTCCTTAATAAAATCCAATTCTGGCAGTTTTTGTTCTTCATTAGGTAGTTCCTTCATTAAATCCTTTCTTGAAAGATCCTTCAAGACTTCCATTCAAATATCCCTACTACAAGCTGACCAGAAAAGATCCTTGGCCTGGTTTTCATGAAACAACTAATCCACCAGAATCAGATATTCTACCACTTCATCGAATTGAATGCATAACTTTTTAAAATCAGCCATAGAAGAAACTCCACCCTTTTCCTGCCAATCACCAACAATTTTATTTAGGTCCAACATAGTAAATCTTACACCCCATCTATCAGCCATAGCCTTTGAAAGCTTCACCCAAACCTTGTCCTTAAAAGCCTGAATAGCAATGACCTGTTTTTCAACCTCCCTATCAGAAATAAATAACCTAATCTGCTTCACCATGTCCACATAAGAAGCACCATCAACAGCAGAAGCAGCTTCATACCTTCTAATAAACCATTTAACCTCCTCCCCATTAAACTTTAGGCCATCCCAAGAATCAATCCTGAATGAAGGATTAAAATGAAGAGAAGATCCAGAAGTAGCAGCAGAAGACATTCCAATAAAGTAAGAAAAGCGTTTAAACCATTAAAATAAGAAAGCCTCTTTCAGGATAATAAAATAAATTGATAAGAGTTCCAAAGAATAAGCCTCTTTCAGGCTAAGAAAGTCATAGAAAAAGATAGAGATTTTAAACCCCATGTTGGGTGCCAAATATGTAGGTAGACTCTTAAGGTTGCCTTGCTGTAAGCAGAATCCGAAGGAGTTGGATAAACTGAAGAAGACCCTGTCCTTCTAATTAAATAAGGGTTGTTCAAATAACTAAGCGCACTAGTCTACTTGAATTAATTGAAATATATATATGAAACTCTGATTTTATGAATGCTTATTGAGATTTAGAAATAGCAGCTGTTGGAAAAGAAATACTGATAACAACAATTAAGGTGTACCAGTGAAAGATCTGAAAAGATAGACTTATATATTTTTATAAAGATTTTATTTAAATGATTTAACAATAAAATCAAGTCCCTGAGATGGAGAACTTTCCAATGATACCCTATATGTGATGAAAATATAATTTTTTGTTGTATTTTAAAAGTTGTATAAAAATATAAATGATATAAGGGTATTACAATTTATTTAAATTTTTTGTTATATATTAAATATTGTTAATAATAAAAAAAGACTCTTAATATCAAAACTAAAAGACAAAAAACCTGACAAAGACTAAGTTTCTCTCCTTCTATCTGATTCTCCTACTCCAGATCTTTCCAACAATACCCTACATGCATAGGATCTACAATAAACTATTGATCTAACAAGCATAATAAATTCTAACCAAATTTTGCCACAATAGACATACTTTTCTGCAGTTAACAAACTATGCACTGGTGATCAGACTTTTCTACAGTGACCAAACTTTACCACAGTGCCCAGAATTTTCTGCAGTGATAAAACTTTGCACTGTTGATCAGACTTTTCTACAGTTACCAAACTTTGAACTGGTGATCAGAATTTCTCATTGTGAGCCAATTTTGCAAAATGAGCTCTTTTTTCCATAATGAGTTAATTTTTCCATAATGAGCTAATTTGGCCAGAGTGAGATAAATTTTCCACAGTGAGTTAATTTTGTCACCATGACCAAACTTTGCCACAATGACAGAATTTTTCCAGTACGCTTTGCTTTTGCATCGGTGTAGAGAGTTCTAAAGTACTAAGCAGTAGACACAATGCGAGATGGGTTGGTTCTTCTTTTCAATTTCTAAAAGAAGTGCCTGCCACTCTTATTTTTAAAGACAGCGCAATAATGTGTAACACTAATATGTGATTAGAAAGTTTATAAGTTGAGAAATGAGTTTAAAATATTGGAAAAACAAGTGTTACTATCTGGATATTTCTATTATTAACAAGTGCTAATATCCACAGCTACTCCCTCTTGAAGCGCTCTCTTTGAATATACCTTGTTATAGCAATAAAATAACTCTAATAATAGTCAATCCCACTGAATCTATATATTCTCAAACAATTGATCACAGAAAATCTAATATCTTATACTTGACTCCACAATTATTAACTACTTGTATGTTAAATAACTATTTGTAAATTTGTGCTCCCTATATTACTAGATTTGATACCCTTTTTATATTTTTCCAGCACTCAAAACACAGTTCCCTAGTGGATCTCCAGCGCTGACTCTAGCGCCACATTAGTAAAACAATAACTAATCTATTAGTAAACTACGTACACCTCTCATAATAACTACAGCGCCTAAAACATAACCTATCCTTACTAACACTAGTATAAACTTATTTCACTCATACTCAACATGGGCGCCCCTGACTGTACCTTTGTTTTGTTTCAGCGCTACTTCCAAGTTTGACTCCTTCTAACGCTGATCCTAGTTGCTTTGACTTTTAACTAGTTTACCTCCTATATCACCTGTTTCAGTAAGTTACCACACTAGCCGCGGTTCAGTATACTTTGCACTTGAGTCTTTCCTTGAGCCATAAATCCTTCCTTGGTGCATAACACAGGATTATTGGAAAATCCAAGTCCATATTGTTCAGCTCTTGCAGTCCTAAATCAATAACACACAATTCCCCATTGTGTGGCGCATCCTGCTGAAAAATACAAGCGCACAGACCCTGAATCCTCTTCCGCGCTTCTATTTCCCTTTGTTCTTGAAACACACAAATACATATTATAGTTTAACACTACCTTCTGCACTATGAATCCCCTTTGTTTTTCCTGGACTATGCGAGCTGATTGGTCCAAAATCAAACTACCTGCAAGGCGCGTACCACATCCTCCCTCTACTTACGACTGTCCCCAGGAGCCTATAAATACTGTGTCTTGCAGCATTTTCTTCCTCCATCTTCTAACTTCTTCCCTTATTTATTACAAATCCTTGTTTTCACTTTCATAAATTTATTTCCTTCAATGAATACTAGAAATACTGCCAACATTGTGGACGCAATCCGACAGTTTTTATGCACCTAGCCTGCTGCTGCTACACCTGAGATGCCAGTAACTACGCGGATGGGTGAGACAAGATACACCCTCTGCATTAAGAATGGCATAACTCCCTTCCATTTCTCAAAAGCCTTCAGTGGCAATACTTTCTTTAGTGTAAGTTTTTTTCATTTCTCTTCCTTCCTTTCTACTTATTACTAATCTTCTATTTCTTTCTTCTTTAGTCATGCAATTACTGCAAAAAATGCAACAAGAAGTGTAGTTACGATGGGCTGCTCACTGTTGCGCACCTGGATCCCAATGCATCTACCTCTAATATGATGAGTCAGATTACCATCAAGCGCCCTGCACCCAATTTTTTTACCCCACATGGCAACAAACAAGCCAAGGTAAGTCACTGCGCACCTACACCTAGTAGTGTTGCCTCCATTCCAAACTCTCTCTTTTCAGAGGATAGTACAGTAAGTTATTTATTTATTTATTTTTGCCTTATTCTCTCTTATTTTAACACTAACATACTCTCCTTCTTCTCTTAAAATGCGACAGGAACGCCTTATGCTGCATTGCCTCTGCCTCCTAACGCTCCCCTGTTCCTTCCAGCTTTGGAAGAAGATCCCGTCTGGGATACCAATCCTATTCGGGAGTGTACTCTGCACTCACCAAATCCTGACTGGACTGCTCTTCAGCCAGTTTTCAACGCAATCATCCCAGATGATTAGCCAGCCAATGTCCCTCCTAACGACGATAAGGAAGGGCCAACCATGGCTCAAAAGTTAGAATTTGCAGAGCACATTTCCTGCACACCATACAATGCAACCATGCATTGTATGAATGATATGATAGTTTCTGTCAAAGAATTTCTCAAGCCGGTCACAGTTTATACTCGTGCCGAGTATAACCAACAAAAACAGCTAATGAACACCTTGCAACAAAACATGCAAGAGGCTGTTTACAACTGGGCCTTCTGCGTCCTGATCTATGATGACACAGAATACTTAAGAATCTTCCTTATATGTTCCTAATAAATTGTACATAGCTTTGTAAAAAAATGTAATAATAATAGTTTTCTTTCCTTTTTTCTTCTTAATTCTGCTTGACCCCAATTCCCTTGTGAGAACCCAATATCTGCAAGATGAGTTGCCCCCAAAAAAAATATCTTCCTATTTCCAAACAACGCACCTTACTACTGTGTTCCTATGAAAGGTGAAACGATAAACACAAAATAAATTTGAGATCGGTGCTACTCCCTATAGCAGCAAATACATCCCCTGTTTCATATATGCATTCATTCCCTTGAAATCTTCAGATCTTTGCAACATATGACTTTCCCTTGACTGCAACGGATTCACCTTTCCTTAGTTCACTTTTTTTTTCTTCTTTGATGAAAATTCTTCACATCCTTCTTAGAAACCATTCAGCGCTTATGTAAGTTATTGCGCAACTGATTTCACTTCAATAATGCCATTATTAACCTATAAATAGCCCATCTAATAACCCGGATTACCTTCATCCAAAAATCATGACTCAATATCGCACAGTTCCCAAAGATCAAGCTTGCTCATTTTGCAAACGCCCCAACTTTCATTGTACATTTTCAAGACCTCGGGGGTATGCCTCCTTTAGACCTGTCTGTGACAACTTCTTTAGATACCACAAAACTTGCAATATATCTCTTAACCATAAATCTCCTTAGCCTACTGGCTATATTTTATTTCCTCCTAGTTCTATCAGTAGTGCCCCCATAATTACAACCACTAGTTCCGCTAGACCCAATTCTTCCACCAATAATAACATTCCTTATGAGTTGCCATTGCTTCCTACTTTTCCCAGGCGCAAAATATCTATCCAACCTAGCACTGTGCCTTCTTCAACTCTGAGCTCCAATGCTTCTATGTGCTCAGGCTCCACCTCAGCTGCTCCTGACAAGATTACCATTTCTTCGCCATCAGTGCTCCCAAAAAACTTATTAGCATGTAAGTACCCTTCATTATGCTTACTCTTCCCTTACCCCCTGACTCTTTTTCAGGCTTCAATGAATCCATCTCCCTGGGATGGGTTCCTATTCCTTTACCTTTTGTTCATTCCATGCGAATGTTTTTCAGACTTTGTCTTATATATGACGCTATGTCTCTATCCTATTATAATGCACCAGCTTTTTCTGACACTGAACTTGAAGCTCTCTACACCCAAATAGAAATGATAGGTCAACTCATGAACAAAATCAGCTCATCAACTATTCTTGGATTCCCTGCCAATCCTTGTTGTTTTGTCATGCCCGAAGACAGGAAAGGATATCCTAATATCTTTCACCCCAATACTGAATAGTCCACTAGCACTCTCCATATGAGCCTTCTCTGTCCATTATCCTTGTTGCAGAGTAGGCTCCTACAGTCTCCTTGTTGAAGGCAGAATTCAAGGGAGTTGGAAAAACAAAAAGAAATCCCTGTCCCTCTAAGTAAATGTAAGATTCAATTAACTAAGCTTGAAGATCTTCTTGAAGAGTTGGATAAGTTGAAAATCTGAGAGAAAGATTTTGAAAGTGTTGGAAACCTATAATATAGAAAAATTAAGTGCAATAAATGATTACACCCCCAAAAAAATACCTTATACCAGATTAAACTGATACAAGTCACAGAAAATACTGAGAACAAGCCGCAACACTTCCTTCAGAGACTGGAAAAAACAGTAAAGTGCCCCAGAAACTACCCTTGGGATGATCTGTTCAAAGGTGCCTTATTAAAGGTCTGCCCCAGATTTACCCAGTTTTGCACCAAAATTAAAGAGTGTTATTTATTATATTTTTATTTTATAAATTTTATAGGAAAAGAAATGAATTTGAGTCACCAAGGATGAGAGCTATTCAATGGTACCCTATATGTTGATATTTTTTATTATAATTGTTGTTATATGTTAAAATATTGTTAATTATCAAAAAAGACCTTTGTTATCGAAACTAAAAGACAAAAAACATGTGGGAGACTAAGATTCTCCTTCTTCTATCTTATTCTCCTCCTCCAGACCTTTCCAACAATACCCTACATGCATAGGATCTACAATAAACTATTGATCTAACAAGCATGATAAATTCTAACCGAATTTTGCCACAATAGCCAAACTTTTCTGCAGTGACCAAACTTTGCACTGGTGATCAGACTTTTCTACAGTGATCAAACTTTACCACAGTTCCCAGACTTTTATGCAGTAACAAAACTTTGCACTGGTGATCAGACTTTTCTACAGTGACCAAACTTTACCACAGTGCCCAGACTTTTCTGCAGTGACCAAACTTTGCACTGGTGATCAGACTTTTCCATTTTGAGCAATTTTTGCCACAATGAGCTCTTTTTGCCATTATGAGCTTAATTTTCAAGAGTGAGTTAATCTTTTAACCATAACCAAACTTTTCCACAATGACAGAATTTTTCCAGTACACTTCGCTTTTGCACCGGAAAATCACCAGAGCAAACCGGAGCGCACCAGAGTGCACCAGAAAAAAATGGCTACTCCATGAGCACACTGCATCCACCAAAAATACCAAGAGAGCCCTAGAAAATCCAGTAAAACCAATACCCAATCCATGAAACCATCAAATAACAATAGGAATACCAACATATATCCATTCCAAAACACCATAAATCCTCCAAAAAATCACTATAAACCCTCCAAAAATCACCATAAATCCACCCAAAAACAATCCAGTTAGCTCCCTTCAACCAAATTAACACCTGCTAACACCATGATTTTATTCCAACCAAGGTCCGATCAAATTTTCACCTAAGTAGCCTACCCAGATTTGGAATGCCACATCCTCCCTCCAATATGGAATGTCCCCATTCCATTCTGAATCACATAAAAAACTTTTCCACCATCATTTCAATAAAAATTTTGCTTCTAAAGTTGAATCCACTTGATTTTTGATGCTTCAATCCGCTGAGTATGAAATAGTAGGCTTGAAACCCTACTGAGCTAGAACTGCAATGATCTAGACACCGCCATGAGGTCCTCCAAACTCCTCTACCATTCACCTCCAACAAAAAAAAGAAAATTAAGAGAGTGGGCTTTAATCTACACTGAGCCAGAACTGCAATGATCTTGACATCCCCATGAGGTCCTCGAATTTCCAAAATCACCAACTACAGAAAAGAAAATTTAGAGAGTGGGCTTTCATCTCCACTGAGCCAGAACTGCAATGATCTGGACATCGCAATGAGGTCCTCCAATTTCCAAAAACGACCTCCACTTGAATTTTTTTGAGTCATCAAGCGCAAAAATCACCAGTTTATAGTCTTAGAGGACTTCCACCTGCATCACAAAACCAATGCTAGAGATCAATCTATAAACAATAAATCATATAAACAAACTTTATGGGGTAATTGTGTATAGAGTTGCCAACTCATCAATTACCCCCAAACTTGCCAATATAAAATCCAATGAACACTTTTAACTAAAAGAAATCATCCTCAAATCTTGACCATTATAATTCCTAGTTTCATTGACATCTTCAGTTTTCCACGGTCTTGAAGTTTAGGACCAATCATAAATGATATTGAAAAAAACTTCAGTTTTAAGTCTTGATGGACTAGCAGAATAAATAAAATAAATATATAATAAAAGAAAAAGATAAATAAAATTAAAGATAAATAAAAGAATAAAAGATGTCCCCCAGCCATTTGGATGAGCCAAACCCCTGACATCATACCCACATCCAAGTGCACCTTGATTGTGGATACACAGGAAATCATAAATTAAAAATATAACATAAAATGAAATTTTTGAAAAAAAATTATTTTGAAAATAATAATTTTTTTTTTTTTTTAAAATAATTTTTTTTTTTAAATTAAATTTTGAAAATTTGAAGATTTGAAAAATGATAATTTAATGAAAATCAAGGAAACAAACTAATGATCACTGGGTGGGCTCCCTCCAATTTGTAAAATTGATTGGAGACCACAAGTGATCATCCACCCCAATACAACAAAAAAAATGAAAGAAAAAAAAATTCTTGAATCAAGACTTCCAAAAGATTGTGCTGTGTTGACATAAGGTTCCAGTTTATAGTCATGGATGACTACCTATATAACAAAAAAAAATCCAGGATTCAACTAGAAACAGAGAAGGGTTGGAAACTAACATTATGGGGTAATTGTGAATAGAGCTTCCAACTCATCAATTACCCCCAAACTATCCAATATAAAATCTAGAAGGTTCCCCTGTGAACACTCCTAACAAAATTCGTTTCCCCCTCATATTTTCACCACATAATAAAATTTTAAAATTGAAGTAATGATTGATTTTTTGAAAGACTGTGAGATTTCCTAAAAGATTGATGTTGTAGTTTATCCTCATTTTGGAGTCAAACTTCAGCACTCTTTGTGCCCCTAGGGTAAAACTTCTTCACTTGATCATCAGCTACCCTCTTCTTTAAGACAACACCATTCAGTTCTTCCAAAACATATGAACCACCAGAAACCTGTTCTCTAATCCTATATGGTCCATTCCATCTATCAGCAAACATTTTCCCCCACTGACTTTCCAAACTCCTATTATACACCAACACCATATCGCCAGGCCTCAAAGGTTTCCTGAGTCTATGAGCCAACCTTTTATCTCAATACATGACAGACTGATCCCTAATCTTGATCATCCTATTGTATGCCTTCTCCATATATTCCTCCTTCTTTTCTAACTGTTGCATTATAGCACAGAGAAAATCTTCAGTAGTTTGGACTACATCCCAATCAACACCAAGATAAGATTCAGCTTCAAGATCAACCGGTAAAACAGCTTTCTGACCAAAAACCAATTAATAAGGAGAATAACCAGTTGTCCTCTTGGTGGTAATCCTGTCAGAAAATAAAACAAGGGGTAAACAATGCCTCCACTTTTCAGCACTTTTTCCACACATTTTAACCAAAGCATCCTTAATAACTTGATGCCCCCTTTCAACCATTCCTTCTGCTTCAGGATAATATGGGTCTCCACCCTAACCTTTGAGCCAATTTTTGAAACAGCTTCCTTGAAGTCTGCACCAAACTCGGAGCCTCCATCAACAGTTACCAACTTCATAACACCATACCTATACACCCATTCCTTCATCAAAAATTCTGCTACATATTTAGCAGATAAACTAATAAGAGGGACAGCCTCAACCCAACCAGAAAAATCATCCCTTTCCACAATCAAGTACTTATATTTACCTTCCTTGATGTGAACAGCATTCAAACTAACCCGTCCAAAGATAGTATTTTCACCAGTAGCATTTCCAGGTTGTTTTGGCCTCAAATAACTTCTTCTGTGACATTCTTCACATGACTGAACCCAAGATCTAACAGCCATCTTCATTCCAGGCAACCAAAATCTATCAGCGATCCGCTTATAAGTTTCTCCAAAGCCCCTATGCCCTAAATCTTCATGAAGAGACTTCATCACCAATTCTTGACCTTTTCTTTGAGATACAACAACTTGAGGATTTGGATGTCTTCTTTTCATCAACCTTCTACCAGAAAAATAAAAACCATGAGACTTCTTTTTGATAGCCACCCATTCAGCTTCATCACATTCTTCTGGTTTTCCCAGAGACAACAAATATTTCACCATTAAAAAATAAAACCCAGTCTGGCCACAAATTTCATCAGAAAAATCCAACAATATAAAATCCAAAGGAACCTCCCTGTCCCCAATATCTCCCACTTGTGAATGAGCAATCATTCTCTGAGCCTTCGGCTGTTTGCTGAAATTCACATAATCCACCTCATTCAAACATTTTTCCATGATACCACTATCCTCCTTCAGATCCCAAACATAAACACCATTAACCAACTTCCAATTATCCCAAAAAACCACACCATCCTCATCTACAAAAACCTCATGATCAACTAGATCATCAACTTCATCAAATTCAACGAAAATAGAACCAGCCAGTTTAACCTCACAGGGGAGGTATGGAGAGTCCTCAGCACCCTTGGTACTGGCCTTGATTATAGGTATATCTTCATCAAACTCTTCTGAATTGGAATCATCTACTGTAGGTGGTCTTCTTGACAATCCATCAGGCGTAGTGAAAGATTTTCCAGGCCTGTGCACTAAATCAAATGAAAAATGTTGAATAAAAGCTACCCACCTAGTCATCGGAGCATTAGGTAAACTAGGTGAATTAATCATCTGAATTAAAGATTTAGCATCCACTTGAAGTTCATAATGTTGACCCCATAAGATATTTTGAAGTTTCTTTCAAATTTTTGCCACACCACAGAGTTCCAACTTTGGTTGTGAATATCTTGATTCCACCTTGGTAAAAACTACAGATTCATACCTAACTGGTCTAATATAACCATCCTTATCCATCAGAGAAAGCACTGCACCAGCGGCCAGCTGACTAGAATCAACAGCTAAATAAATACTACTAGCTCCTTCACCATAATCCAACTTATGAAGAATGATATCTTCACAAACAACCTTCTTCAGCTTAACAAAAGCTTCTTCACAAGCTTCATCCCAATCCCAATCAGCATCCTTCCTATTTAACCTTCTCAATGGAGCAGCTTATAATGAGAAATCCTTAATAAACATCCTAACATAAACACATACTCCCAAAAATACTCTAACTTCAGTAGTGTTTCTAGGTCTCAGCCAAGATTGAATTTTGTTGATTTTCTTCTTTGACATAATTCAGCCTTCCCTACACACCACATGACCAAGAATCTCTAAAGCTGGAACACAACAAGAAAATTTAGAACCGGAAATAGTTAAACCAGCTTCTTCAATCCTAAACAACATCCTTTCCAAAGTTACTGCCTACTCCCAAATAAACCTCTTAACACCTGGATTATCCTCCAAGACTTCATTATCATAACCAGTTGAAGGACCTTTAATTCCACCATCATCAATAAATATACCAGCATACTGTGGAATTTCATCTTGAAGAATCCAAGCCATTTGTGCTTGATAAACAGCAACAGAATTAGTAGCACCTTGAGGTAATCTAGTCAGCTGTAACCGTCCAAGAGGAGTATCAAAAGTTGTCAGAGGTCTTGAATCCAGATGTAATTCTCTTTCATCATATCCCCCCATAATATCACACAAACCATAACATACCCTTCCAGAAAAAGCATCAACAAATTCCTCGGCACTTGGAGGAATACAAGCATCTTTTATTGTCACCCTATTCAATTCCCTAAAATCATGAACCACTCTAAGATTTCCATTAGGCTTCTTGATACAAAAAAACTGGACTTGAATAACTTGATTACAATTGTTCATAAATTCCAGTCCTAATCCTTTCCCTAACAACTTCAATATAATCATATTAAAGAGCAGCAGGAATCGTAATTGGCTTGAGTTGCCAAGGTTCATGACAAACAACTGGAATCTTGTAAGGTTCACCATAAGATTGCTTTAAAAACCCCCTCTCTTCTTCCACAAATGCAATAGCCTTCTCCCTCAACACCATCACATCCAACAACAAGTTCATCTCCTCACCAGATAACCAACCCTCAGGCCCAAAATTTACAACACCAATCCTATCAAAAGTAATTCTTGATGTTTCAGAAAATTCAGGCAGATTCTTTCTTAAAGGAGTTTCATATGGATCTCTTGACAAAAGTGGTCTCTTTAACGGCGGATTCAATCCAGTTGGCAGCGCTTCATTGATTGGTTTAACTTTCACAGAAACGTTCTTATATTTTGCTGCTTCAACTTCCACATGTAATTGAGGAATTGATCTCCTTTCATCAACAGAATCTTCATCTTCATCAGAATTAAGAGTAACAGAATTTTTACAAAAATAATTATTAGAATAAGATAAAGAAATTTTATCAGTTTTATTTTTATTTTTTATTTTGAAAAAGAATTATTAAAGTTTTTAGAAACAGAATTATTGGAATTTTCAAAAATATTGTTATCTAGTTTTTCATTATGCAGAAAATTTTTAATTTGATTTTTATTTTTAGAAATAAGAAAAGAATAATCAAAAGTATGAAAAGTTGGCAGTCTATCCTCATGCAGGAAGTTACCAGAATGCCAAGCAGGTTCAGCCCTCTTGACAATATCTTTACATAAATAATTTTTTTGTTGATTTTCATTTATCTTGAGATTTTTTTCTTGATTTTTGTCAAATTGTTTCTTAATATTCCTAGAAAAACAACCAGGGGTGTCCCCAATGCTCATATGTGTGGCCATGGTAATGTTTTTGAAAGATGTAGAAGAAACCCTAGCAGTGAAAAATTGGGAGGACTTAATTTTAGACCCATTTGCCACCACTCCAAAACTTTTCCGCTCCAACAAAAGTTTCCCTAAAATATATTCAGAAGTTGAAATAAACTTGAGAGAAACACTTGAAGAAAAACTGAAACCAGATAAATAATTTGACAAAAATTGACATAATAAAGTAATATTATCTACAGAAAGTTGAGATTCCACTTGATATATCTCCACTTGAGCTGACCTACTGCAATCCGGGATTTATTCTTCAGGAGAGATTACAGCACTGGACTGATCAGCCCTATCTACCCTAAAAAAGAAGAGTCACCAACAAAATGATCACCAATATCCTCAAATACACCAGAAGAGGACTTCAAATATTTTCTCTTCCTTGTGAAAGTGCAACACTGACAAGATGCAGAAACACCAGGCCTAGTTTCCCAACCTTCATCACCTGGGGGTGCCAACCTCATATGTAACTGCCTCATATCCTCCCCAGTAATCTCCTAACTAACCCAACACCAGACGGATAACCAATCTTGGCCTCAAAATCCATCAAAAATGGCCCTCCTAAAACTGTCTTCACAGCTCCTCTAGCCACATAAAAATGAACTTTTCAAACAGCTCCACCAACACCTAACTTTACATGCTCCGCTGTACCAATGAACTCAGTAGCATGCCCACCTATCTCTTTGAGATTTCTTCCAACACCAGCTTTAATTGGCAAATCCAGACTAATTGCTTGATCCAATGAAATTGATTTTATTTGTGAGCCTGAATCAACCAATGCCTTCACATCTTTGCCATTTAAAGAAACCACCAAATATCCCAAAGGAGAATAAAAATTAGTCTCCACCTCATTACCAAACTTCTCCACATTTTCACACATATACTCCACCTCACCAGTAGCCACTCCTCTCCTAGTCAAATTCTTCTTCTGCTTTTCAGCAAGGGCTGGACTAACAGTGAACAATTCACCCAAAGATAATGGAATCTGAAGCTGATTCACCCTTCCCAAAAAAACATCCATAGCATTCTCTTGACCAGAAACCACTGGCCTCTCATAATGAGCCTTACTCCTAGCAACCTTTGCCCTAGAAGACTCCTGAGGTCCCACATTACCAACAACATCACACATCTCCACCTCAGAATTATCCCCATGAACCTTTCCATCCACAGAGACCAAACCAGAACCATCAACAGTAGTTCTAACTCCCTCCATTGGCCCACTAGAACTTGGCCTAGGCAAAGAAGCTAAAGGCACATCCTCCTCTGTATCTGAACCATCATCCAAATGCATAGGATCACCATTAAGATCAAAAGCACCAAAACTAGGGGGACCCATATCAGCTATCCCCTTCTGCATCTGACAAATCTCTTCAGGCGTATAAATCTTCATGGGATCTTCAGCCTTCTTAGAATCCGCCTTTCCACCTCTTGACCTTAGCTGATTAGAAATACTGCTTCTAGCTTTAGAAGCAGCCGCCCTCCTAGCAGCCTCCACATCATATACACCAGCCATACACTCACCATCCGCCTTAACAACCTTTACTAACTCCAAATTACCATATGAAGTAGATAAAGTAGCCTTACTAACCTCTTTTTCCTTTGGCTTATCTCCAGAATTAATTCCAGTACCAGAAGAAGCCTCAGTAGGCAATTCCTCAAACCTAGCTCTCTTTTCACCCATACTATTCCTCCTCACCAAATCCAAAGGAGCCTGACCTTCACTGGGATTGATGAAAGATCCATGAGGAAACCTAAATACCTTTCCATCAAATTTTACTCTACCAGCAGCCTGATCCCTATTCAAAGTCCAACAATCATTACACTTATGTCCCTTCCTGTTACAGTAGGAACAAATCCAAACATCTACAGTACCACCATTCCTCCTATTATAACCTCTACTTGAATAACATGATGAAGAAGAAGCTGAAACCCTGCTGGCCTTCTGAGTTTCTTGAACAAAAATTTTAAATTGCTTCTTTAAGTCAGCCAATTGATCCACCATCTCCTTATCCACATTCTTATCCACCTTAGGAACCGTTTTCCCCAACTGAGTTTTTCTTGCCTCCTGAGCCTTCTTCATAATATCGTTATTATCAGCCAAAACTTCATTAATCTTGCTGACATACTGTGTACAGGTTTCTTAATAACTGTCCACAGCCAAAAGCTTGAGGTGAGACTCCACCGATTCTTTAACCACCTTAAGAGCAGGAAACTTCTGCTCCCCATTAGGTAAGGTTTTCATCAAACTCTTCCTAGAAAACTCCTTTAACACATCCATCCTAACATCCCTCCCAAAAGCGGACCAAAATAAATCTTTGACTGCATTTTCATGATCCAATTCCTCTACCTCCACCAGATATTCCACCACAATTTCAAAACTACCAACAAATTTCCAATAACTAACCAAAGAATTTACTCCACTCTGCACTTGCCATTCTCTAACAACCTTATTTAAATCCACCATTGAATATCTGACTCCCCATCTGTCCACCATTTCCCTACTAAGCCTTTTCCAATCCCTAGTCTTATAACCCTCCATACCAGTAATCTCCTTCTCCACTTCCCTATCACCAATTAAAAAGATTACCTGCTTCTCCATATCTAAATGAGAAGCCCTATCAATTCCAGCAGCAGCCTCATATCTGCCTAAAAACCACTTTACATCATCACCAACAAACTTGGGCCCATCCCAAGTTTGAATCCTTACTGAAGGCCTGAAACCATCAGCAGCAGCAGCAATAACACCAGCACCAGATGGAGAAGCATCCCAAATAGCACCAGAAACCAATAAAATCTGAAAGGGTTCAGCCCTTTACCAGAAAACCGACAATATCCTACAAGGGTTCAGCCCTATACCTTGATACCTACTACCACAGAACCTGTACTGGTTCAGCTAGTTACCAGAGTCACCAAATAACCAACCAATCAAAATCCAACAACCAGAAAACCAAAATCCAGAAGTCCAACAAGTAAGTTTCTTCAGAAGCTAGAGAATTTGAACCCCACGTTGGGTGCCAAAAATGTAGAGTAGACTCCTACAGTTGCCTTGCTGCAGGCAGAATCCAAGGAAGTTGAAAAAACAAAAAGAGATCTCTGTCCCTCTAAGTTAATGTAATATTCAATTAACTAAGCTTGAAGATCTTCTTGAAGAGTTGGATAAGTTGCAAATCCAAGAGAAAGATTTTGAAAGTGTTGGAAACCTATAATATAAGAAAAAATAAGTGCAATAAGTGATTACACCCCCAAAGCAAATACCTTATACCAGATTACACTGATAAAATTCACAGCAAATACTTAGAACAAGCCGCAACACTTCCTTCAGAGACTGGAAAGTACAGTAAAGTGCCCCAGAAACTACCCTTGGGATGATCTGTTTGAAGGTGCCTTATTAAAGGTCTGCCCCAGATTTACCTAGTTTCGCACCAAAGTTAAAGAGTGTTATTTATTATATTTTTATTTTATAAATTTTATAAGAAATGAAATGAATTTGAGTCACCAAGGATGAGAGCTATCCAATGGTACCCTATATGTTGATATATTTTATTATAATTGTTGTTATATGTTAAAATATTGTTAATTATCAAAAAAGACCTTTGTTATTGAAACTAAAAGACAAGAAACATGTAGAAGACTAAGATTCTCCTCCTCCAGACCTTCCCAACAATACCCTACATGCATAGGATCTACAATAAACTATTGATCTAACAAGCATGATAAATTCTAACCGAATTTTGCCACAATAGCCAAACTTTTCTGCAGTGACCAAACTTTGCACTGGTGATCAGACTTTTCTACAGTGACCAAACTTTACCACAGTGCCCAGACTTTTCTGCAGTGACCAAACTTTGCACTGGTGATCAGACTTTCCTACAGTGACCAAACTTTACCACAGTGCCCAGATTTTTCTGCAGGGACCAAACTTTGCATTGGTGATCAGACTTTTCCATTGTGAGCAAATTTTGCCACAATGAGCTCTTTTTGCCATAATGAGCTAATTTGGCCAGAGTGAGTTAATCTTTTCACCATAACCAAACTTTTCCACAATCACCACACAATATGGGGGGCTGACTTGCTAGCGAGTCCGCAACCTTGGACCCAAACTCACCACAGGTTGAACACACATTGAGCTATTGATAAAGGAACCATACAATCAGGGATGAACACCACTCAGCAGAACAGTTTTAGGTGGGTGTTCACGTAGAGTTCAGTATGGGTTCAGTATGAGTTCAGTCTGAGTTCCATCTGAGTTCCATCTGAGTTCAGGTTGAGGACTTGCTAGCAAGTCCACCCCCTATATTGCGTAGTGAATGACTGAATTTTTCCAGTACACTTCGCTTTTGCACCCAAAAATCAGCGGAGCGAACCGGAGCGCACTGGAGCGCACCGGAAAAAAATTGCTACTCCACTAGCACACTGCATCCACCAAAAATACCAAGAGAGCCCTAGAAAATCCAGTAAAACCAATACCCAATCCATGAAACCATCAAATAACAATAGGAATACCAACATATATCCATTCCAAAACACCATAAATCCTCCAAAAAATCACCATAAATCCTCCAAAAATCATCATAAATCCACCCAAAAAAATCCAGTTAACTCCCTTCAACCAAATTAACACCTGCTAACACCATGATTTTCTTCCAACCAAGGTCCAATCAAATTTTCACCTAAGTAGCCTACCCAGATTTGGAATGCCACACTGTACATTGTCTTCATCTTTTTTCTTGCTATGCCTTTAAATTATCATTTTAAATGCAGAGCTATTCTTCTACACCTGTCTTCCATACTACTTGTCTTCTAAATTTAGGGCGCCTAACTTTGCTCCCTCTTATTTCTTTAAAAGACTGTAAACCCTAAAAAAAATCATAAATAAACTTTTATATAATAAAACTTTACCGCCTTTACTGCGATAAAAAAATACACAATGTAAATAAAAATCAAACTGTAGAGTGCCCCATCTATAAATTGTTATTCCAATCCTGGTTAGTTAACTAATTAGCTAAATTCCCAGCCTCTTTTGCGTTTACATGGTATTTGCCTCCTATTTATCCAAATGCCTATCTTGTCATGTCCCCTTGAACAATGAAAATATAAGATTTTATTTTCCTCTGCCCCCTCATCTGAGCGCTTATGCCAGTTGCCTGCTCCGACATAGTGCACCTAACTTCCAATCAGTGCCCTCTATCCCTCACAACTGTGTCAAAGCCTCCTGTGAGTCCTCTTATAAAAACAAAGCTTAACATAAATTGTTAGTTTAACCACTTCTTGGAGGTCATTCTGGTAGTCTTTCCTCATTACGGAGGTTATCTTGTATCGCTGGAACACCCCTTGGGTAGAATCTTTTGATCTGATCTGCTGCCACAAGTTGCTTCCATTCAGTACCATCCAGTTCCTCCAGTAAGTAAGACCCCCAGTTATCTGCTTTCTTATCCTATAAGGACTGTTCCATCTGTCAGCAAACATCTTCCCCCATTGGCTTTCTAAACTTCTATTATAAACCAAAACCAAATCTCCTAGGTTCAATGGCTTCCTTAACCTATGCGCTAAACGCTCATCCTAATATTTAACTGACTTGTCCTGGATCTGCATCATTCTACCATATGCCTTCTCCAAAAACTCATCTTTTCTTTCAATCTTTGCTACCCTTGCTAGAATCAAATCTTCAGTCGAGCGCACTTGATACCAGTCACATCCTAGAAAATATCCAGCCTCTAGATCAATAAGTAATACCGCCCTTTGACCAAACATAAGTTCATACAGTGAAAACCCTGTTGTCATTTTAACTGAAATCCTGTCCCCAAACAAAACTAATGGCAAGTATTTCTTCCACTTTGTTCCATTATTCCCACATAATTTAACTAGCACATCCTTTATAAATTGATTCCCTCTTTCCACCATCCCCTCTGCTTCAGGATAATATGGTGTTGCAACTTTTAGCCTTGTGCTAATCACTTTGACTACTTCTTGGTATTCTCCAGCAAATTCAGTGCCACCATCTACGGTCACCATCTTCATTACCCCTTACCTATAAACCCATTCTTTCTTCAATAATTCCGCTACATTACTCGCCTTAAGATTTACAAATGGTGCTGCTTCAACCCATCCTGATAGACCATACCTGGCTACTACCAAGTATTTAAAGGGTCCTTCACTTATATGGACTGCATCTAGGCTGACCCTACCAAAAACAGTATCTTTGACCGCTGCTCTACCTTTCTCTTTTGGCTTTCTGTAACTCCTTTACTGACATCCAGGACAATATTTGACCCAATCTCTTACTCTATTCTGCATATTGGGCCACCAGAATATTTCCCTAACTCTGAAATATGTCTTGTCTTGACCTCTAAGTCCTATATTCTCATGTAACTCCCTGAGTATCTTCTCCTTCCTTTTCCTATTTTGAACAACTAACTGACAAAAAAAAGATTGATCCTTCCATAACTTCCTGTCTTTAATAAAATAGGCTTTAGCGTGATTTTCAATATTGCGCCAAACCTTTTTATCCCGAAAATCTGGTCAAGTACTACCTTCCAGATATAACCTTAACAACTCTACTCCCTCATCACTAGATGTGTCATCTTCACAATACTCCCCCTCTTAGGGATGAGTACTACTATCTTGGCTTCCCCTTGTATCATCTTCATCATCAGAATCTTCCACTGCCTTGCCTAGCGCACTCCTTGTCACTACTTTAGCATCAGCGTTCCCTAAATCCAGTTTCAGAATACCTTTGCATCTTCAACATCTAGTTTTATGTCTTTACAGACATTCAACACTACAAGTTTATCGTCATGGCGGACAACCTTGTCTGCTAGTTTATTGTCATCACAGACAACCTTGCCAACTCTTTCATAACAATAATCTATGACGTTTACCCATCACTTATCTTCTTCAAATTCTTTGGCTTCCGAGTCTTCTTCACATGGCGGTCTTCTAGATAATGAATCTGGCATAGTGAAAGTTTTTCCTGGCTTATGGACTAAATCAAAACAAAATAAAAAAATCCGCACCACCCACCTTGTCATGGGAACATCTGGTAAACTTGGGCTACTAATCATTTGCACCAATGATAGTGCATCAACCTGAAACTCAAAATGTTGCCCCCAAAGCATACATTGTAGCTTCTTAAGAATCTTTTCTACTCCGCATAACTCCAGCTAAGACTGAGAGTACCTAGACTCTACTCTAGTTAAAGTCTTAGATTCATAAAAGACAGGTCTATCATTACCTTCTTCATCCTCCTGCATCAAAGCTGCACCAACTGCGGACACACTAGAATCCACTGCTAGAGTAATTTTCCCAGCGCCTGATCCATACTCCAATCTCTTCAAAAAATATCTTTTCCTACAATCTTTTTCAACAACTCGAGTGACTCATTGCACTCCTCCATCCAATCCCATAAAACATCTTTTCTCGTTAAGTGCCATAAAGGTGAAGACAACAAAGCAAAATCTCAAATAAAAATTCTTACATATGTACAAATGCCTAAAAATCCTTTAACTTCCGTAGTATTTCTTGGCCTCGGCCATGTAAGCATCTTATTCTTCTGTTTTTCCACAATAATCCTCCCTTCCTTGCATACCACATGTCCCACTTTATCTAGTGCTGTAACATAACAAGTAAACTTGGATCCAGAGATCATAAATCCTGCCTCCTCTATCCTAAAAATAAACTCTTTCCAGGGTAATCACATATTCCCAAACAAACCTTCTAATATACAGATTCTCTTTTAACACTTCCCCATCATAACCACTGGCTGGTCCTTTTATACCGCCATCATCAATGAAAATTAACACATGTTCTGGAATTTCATCCTGCAATATCCACATCATCTGTGCTTGGTATACTGCCACAGAATTTGTTGTGCCTTGCGGTAAACTTGTCAAAATGAAGCACCCCAGTGGGGCTTCAAACATGGATGATTTGTCCAATTTGTACTCATCGTATCCTCCCATAATATCACCTAATCCATAACATGCACATCCCGCAAAAGAATTCACAAACTCCTTTGGCATTGGTGGCATTCCTGTATCCTTTGCCATAACCTTGTTCATCTCCCTAAGATCATGAACAACCCTTAACTTACCATTATGTTTAACGACACAAAACACTGGACTTGAATAACTAGACATAGACTATTCATACATGCCAGACCTTAACCTTCCCCTAATTAATTCCGTATACTCTTCTCTTATAGTTGCTGGTATTGGAAAAGCCTTCTTTTGCCACGGCGCATGAGGTATAGCTGGAACAATATAAGGTTTACCATGAGAGTGTTTCAACAAACCTATTTCCTCTTCAAAAAACACAATAGCCTTTTCTCTGAGAACCATAACATGTAATAACAACTTCTTTTCTTCCTGCGACAACCAATACTCTGGTCCAAAATTAACCATCTGAATCCTCTCCAATGTGATTTTACTAGTAGGTGCAAATTCAGGTGGAAACTTTGTTAAAGGAGTATCATAAGGATTCCTAGACAGCGCCAGCCTTTTCAAAGGAGGATTCAAATCAGGCATTGGTACATTTACTGGTTTAACCTTGACAGCGACTGGTTTATACTTAGATGCTAAACAGTGCGGTGGTCTTCCAACATTGGCAGGGGCCTTTGTTGTGTGATTTGGCATTGTTTGTGCATGTCTTAATTGACATCTGTTGAGGAATTGGGTATTTTTATGGTTTTATTCCGTGGATATTGGGTCTGCGCCTATGTGGGTACTACCATTGGATAGCCCCAGTTTTTCTCTATATTTCATGTCTTGTAGACATTTTTCATATTCTAAGTTTTAAGGGTTCATTTCCTCATTTTTCATTTAATAGATAGCTGTTTAATTTTGTTTTTTGTGTTTTACGGGCTAACCTTAAGTCTTAGGGTTAAGTACTTAGTACCATTGGATAGGCTTAATTTAGCTATATATTTCATGTCCCAATAATGTTATAGTGAAATTCCGTGTTTTAAAGGTTTTAGTAGTTGTAGCTAATTTTTCTAAGTAGATTAGGTGTTTTTATTTATTTTCTGGCTTCAGGGAGGCCTTGCCGCTTCAGGCGGTGCCTCCGACGTCGGGCGGCCCACCTGCCTCTGTTTTAGAAGGTTAGGAAGCGGTTATGGAGGGTTTTTATTCAATCTGGCGGGTACAGGCACCAAATTTGTGGGTGTGCATGGGCTCTTAGATAGTGGTCTGTGTGTACATAGTGAATAAGACAGTTTGGGGCAACCTTAATTATCATACAACCATCCGGAGGTGATATTATTGTTCCTCACTCAGTTTTCACTGTTTTTTGGCCACAATTGGCTGTGTTTGTTGCAAGGTTACTTCTTCATTTAACTTAACTTTGACAACTGTTTTCTCTGTTATAGTCTTGCAAGCTATAGCAAGTATTATTGCTGTCTCTGGTGTGGATTTGAAGCCTACATCAAGTATCTTTGCTTTCTCTGGTGTAGAAATCGGTCTACATTTCAGTTCTTTGGTCTGGTAGTCTGTCTGGGAACTACTTTCTTGAATGATCAAGCAGTCAAGTGTATTGAAAAGGGGCTTTTGGTAAACAGGAACCAATTTACTGTAGCAGGTAAATCTCACTTATTTTTTTAAAGGGACAGGGGTTTTTCTCTCTGGTTTTTCTCCAACTCCCTTGGTCAAGGCCTATAGCTAGTATTATAGGATTGTCTACATTTATGGCGCCTAATGTGGGGTAGAAATTGCTAGTTCTTTGGAATCTCTGTTTTCTTTGGTTGGCTCTTTTCTGTGTTTTGGACTGGAAGAATGGCTTCTGGGTCTGCTATTCATGTGGTGACTTTCAGTGTAGGGGATGGTCCTCCTGCTGTGATGGTTAGGGAGTGTGTTAGGATTAAAACTTGGGATGGTACCAAGTTTAATGGGGAAGATGTGAAGTGGTTTCTGGAGAAGTATGAAACTGCTGCTGGTGTGGATGGTGCTTCTTACCTGGACATGGAGAAGCAGATTATTTTCTTCATTGGTGATAAGGCAGTGGAGAAGGAGATTGTGACCATGCCTGGCTACAAGAAGAGGGATTGGAAAATGCTGTGTAGGGAGATGGTGGATAGATGGGGTGTCAGGTTCACTATGGTGGATCTGAACAAGGTTGTAAGTGAATGGCAATCTTATGGTGGTGTTGGTAACTTGCATAGTTTCAGGAAGTTTCTGATACAGTTTGATCCTGTGATGGAATATTTGGTGGAAGTGGAGGAGCTGGCACATGAAAATGCTGCCAAGGATGTTTTTTGGTCTGCCCTGGCTAGAGATGTCAGGATGGATGTGTTGCAGGAGTTGTAAAGGAAGGAATTGATGAAGACTCTTTCTAATGAGGACCAGAAGTTGCCTGCCTAAGATAAGGTGGAGGAGGCTGTTGAGGCCCATTTGAAGTTATTGGCTTTGGAAACCTATCAGGAAGGCTGTGACAAGTATGTCAGCAAAGTCAGTGAGGCTTTGGCTAAAGAGGAGGTTTGAGTGAACAACAAGGAGAAGAATATGGTGCAGTTTCCCAAACAGGAGAGGGACCCATTGGTGGAGCAGTTGGCTGATCTTACAAAGCAGCTGCATATTTTTGTTCAGGAGGCTAAGAAGGTCAATAAGGCACCTTCTCAGCCTAGAGATTTTGATAGGAGGGCTGGTAGGAGTGATCTTTGGGTCTGATCTTATTGCAGCAGGAGGGGGCACAGGTTTAATGATTGTTGGGCATTGAACAGAGATGTGTCTGAAGGAATGGTGGAATTTGATGGCAGGGTTTTAAAGTTCCCTGATGGTTCATTTGTGAAGCTCAGTGAGGGGCAGGCTCCTGTTGATTTGGACATGTCACCGGATGACCTACGCACAAGGTCAAGGATGTTCCAGTAAGTGAGATTAGGAGTTTAGAGACCTCTTCGAAGCACAGAGGAATGATTCGAGGAAGTGATTTGACAATAGCTTGAAGGAAGAAATACTTCTTCAAGATATGTTTGAGAAGAATTCCAATATAATTTAAAGGTAATATTAAAATTCCTAAAATCTCACAAAGGGTTGGAAACTCAACAATCAAAGATTTACGATTTAAAAATGATTATTGAGAAAATAAAGAAAGATACACTAATAATGATTTAACTTAAAAAATTTTACCACTATTAAATATAAATACATTTTATAATTTAATTCTAAGGAATATCAAACCAAAAACCCAACCCTTTTTATATCCTTTACTCCTCCTTGCATTGACCTCATACCCATCCACTATTCAGCACACCACAGACAATTAAAATATATCCATTACACCTGGACCCTCCTCACTAACATCCGTTAACCCCTTAATCCTCTACTATCTATTCCGTCCATGCTCACTACCCCTTTTAATAATTCACAGACATTTAATAAACCTTTTAGTGCACTATTACATTGACTATTGCGCTGTGCGTCGCCTATTGAAGAAAAGACTGAGACACACTATTGAGATATTGACTAATTTAGATTTAGAGTTTAGACTAGCGCGGTTGGATAGCAATTACACAAAGGAAAGTCACAGTTGCTATGGAGAATTGCTTTCTGCGCTTCGAGTATGGATTTGAACCTTTAATTATTGATTTAATGAGCTACTTTTTCCTCGAGTGTCACGTGGCGCGTAACAGATGCCCGGGTATAAGAATGCAAGCTCTGTTGAGCGTAAGACATACTTCCCACGCTAATTTCCCTTCCTCTTTATTTAATTATTATTATTATTTTTTTAACTCACTATGACAGATTTCCCCACACCAACTCCCACGCCTCCACACCCTTAAGCGGATGGGGGTATCGTTACCCGACAGTTTACCAAGATTTGCACGGCCTGCGAGTCGATGGGATATTTTTGCGTGGAAAGCACGGCTACACAAGGGCCTCGCCAGAAGTGTGAATTTCACCGATGGAGAAGGGTGGCGTGTGACGCCTTGTCGAAGAATGCCGATATCGAGAGTTGTTTTACTAAAAAAAAATACTGGGTAATCCCTAAGATGAAGAAATTAGTTGAAGACATTTGGGACGTTATGGTAAGGTAAACTCTTACAGTCGCCTTGCTGTAAGCAGAATCCGGAGGAGATATGTGAATTTAGCTGAAAACCCCATCCTTCCAATAAAAATAACAAAATGGGAATTCTAAATCACTAAGCTAACCAGTCTACTTGAATCTGATTGATAAAAATAATGAAACTCTAAAATATTTAACGCTTATTGAGATTTAACGATTGTAGCTGTTGAGAAAAGAAATACTGATAACAACAATTAAGGTGTACCAGTGAAAGATCTGAAAAGATTGACTTTTATATTTTTATAATAATTTAAATTTTTATGAGACAGCAATAATCAAGTCCCAGTGATGAAGACCTTTCTAACGATACCCTGTATGAAGTGTGATTTAAATTGTTGAGTAGTATTTCTAAAATGTTATATATAAAATATAAAGTTATAAGGGTATTACAAATTTATTTAATTTGTTGAGTAATAAAAAAAATTAGACCGTGGTGGTTAATGATTAAGCTGTATGATGTGTCCCCCCTCTCAATTTCGAGTTTGAGAGGCGCTTAAGTATTCCTAGTCATGTGCCTAAGTTTTCCCCTTCAGAGCTCTCCCAGAGTCAATCCGGAGCCCGTACGTAGTCCGTACGGAGTCCGTCCAGACTTCTGGACAAACTATAATAAAAAATCTAGAAAAATTACACATAATAGAGCTACTTCCCTTTTACATACTAAACTAATTTTCGTAGTCTGCGCAGCTCTAATTACCCCTTGAAAATTCATCGAAATTAAGTAATTTCTGAAAACGTAAATATTTCTATAAAACTTTAAAATTCATTTAAAAATATAAGAAAAATAGTAAAAATTCTGGGAAAATTTCCCAAGGTTCTTGAGTGACTCGACTTGATACTGATAAATTTTTCAGACAGTAAAAATAAGTCTTCTCTGTAAAATAAATTTTTTTTGTGTAGGCATTCGCTCGTGACCAATTTCTTCATATTTAAAACTCAAATAAATTAAATAAAACCCTTTTATATAAAAAAAATAATAACGCCAATCTTGCATGCCGTAATAACTCCATTTACGTACTTAGGTGCCATACTAAAATTTAGGCTACCACAACGTCTCAATTGGGGACAATCAATCGGTGGGGGAGAGTGAGGAGGAGGTTGAGGATGATGTGGCAACATGGGTGACTCGGGCTGCAAGTAAAAAGCAAGGAGTGGAAGAGGAAGTCGACAAGTTGGTCGAGGAGGAAGAGGAGATTCCCATCTCGAGGTGGACCCTGAAAAAACGACGGGTGGTCATTGAAGATGACAAAGAGGAGAGGGATGTGGCGGTGGAGGTCACTCCAAAATTATTTTTGGAGGCTGACCCTATTTTCAAAGTAAGTTTATTCCCTGATATTTTAGAAATTTAGGTACTGATGGTCTTGTTTTAGAATTCAGATGTCATCATCGAAGTCCCTACGGCGGAAGCTTCAAATGTGAAAGCGACCCTTGTGGAACCCACTGCTGTGGAAGTGGCAGTGTCGGTCAAAGATAGATTACTGGCAGTTACCTCGAGGGAGGAACACGAAGAAACCCTTGATCAGGTATGGTTGAAGAAGCCTCATCAGGTTCGATGAGCCAAATTTCTTGAAGACTTAAGCGGCAAAATTGATAATATTGTGGATGCTGCTTCCATCAATGTAGCCTAGGAGCTACTGGAACTTGGGGAATTGATTCCGGTAGGAGAGGGGGAGAATTTTGAAAAATGTAGAAAGGAGATAAGTGAAATTTTGGAGAAGATGAAGGGATTGGTTTGGGAGAAGATAAAAGAGAAAAGAAGAAAAAGAAATGTAGAAACAGTTTGTATTTAGTTATTTTATTTTGTTGTTTTATTTAGAATTTTAATATTTATTTTTATAAGATTTTGAGAGAAATAAGAAAAAAGAAAAGACAGAGAAAAAAAAATTAAATAGAAATTTTGTTTTAAATTTTTAAAGAAGATGTTTGAATGAGAGAAGAAAGAAAAAAAAATAAAAAAAAATATTTGGTTAAAGGAGTTTAAGTTTTTTTTTTCAAAAAAAGAAGTAAGTAAGAAGAAAGAGAAAAAAAAATAGTTGATTGAAACAATTTTCACCACAGAAAATTTGGGGGGGGTATTGCTAGCAATACCCCTCATTTAAAAATGTTGGGAAGTGGTTGGAAAGCTCTTGGAAGGCTGTTGGGAGTTCATTGTGAAACCAGATTTAAATTAATTGGACAAAGATTTGGTAATCAGTTAGACCTAGGTTCAACCAAACTCAATCACAGGTTTCTTGGAGCTTGGTGATTACTTTGATTTTGAGCTGAGCACAGATTGAGCAAAGCTTGAACATATCACTTAACATATCATAATATTCACTTTCCCATCTTGTGGAAAGCAAAATTTGATATTCATTCTAAGAATATCTACATATATTTTCTTGCCAAGTTGGTAACAGAAGGTTAAACTGTAGTATCTCAATTATTACACTAGACTACATAGATATTTGATAAAACATACAATTCAAATCAATTTTAATATTATTGAGATCACCATAAGTGTCTTTCCAAAGACTTACAAAAAGTATGTTAGTATCAAGACATTGTTCTAGGTAGTAGTTTCAATTTGGATTTTGAACTGACATCTAAAGCATTTTACTATTATCAGAAACATAAATAAGTGTAATAAGAGTGAAATTATTCTATTTTGTGATTATAATGTAACAATAAAGCACATTTTTATTGAGAAAATTTTTCTTCCTCCACAAACCAAAATTTACTCTATAGGCTCAAAATTTATTTTTAAGCCATATTATTCATTTCAGTTATCATTGATTTACTTCCAATATTTATTAAAAAGATAATAATAGTACATGTGAAAGAATTATGAGCTTAGCATAGCATATGCTAAAAAGTTATTTTGTCGTTTTATTCAAAACTGATTCTTCATTTTTTGCTTCAATTCATCTTTTAACAACCACTATCTTCAGATACTATTCTTACTTAATATGTCAAGTCTCAGATGTGTTGGACAGTTCTCAATAACAATCGATCAAATTTATATGAATGTAATTTCAAGATATCAAAACTCACCGACCCCCACGATTTTACAGCGAGGCCATTCGAATGTTCATATTTTTGGACTATTTGAAGAAAGAAAACCAACCCTTGTTGGTAATCTTTCTCAAGTGCAGAGTCAGCACATTGGACCACTATTGGGTGACATTGGCTCTGGATCTCACCATTTAAACCAAAGAAGTGCCTTGAATCCTATGAAGCCTTTCTATTTTCATGCTTACTTGGTTCCAGTTTTTGGTAATCAGTATCAACTTTGGGGATGCCTCTTTTCTTCAAGTACACTAATCAGTCTTGCTAAAGAAGCATTTTCTTCTGCACAAATAGATTTATGTCCAATCCTGAACTACGACTCCACTATCTTTTTTAATATCCTGCATGTAATTTTTGAAGGCTCTTTCCAAATATCTCAGAGTACTCAAGATTGGAAAGCTGATCAACTTATCCGAGGAATCAAAACAGTTCTCAAAACACATCAACTTCAAGCAATAAATTTTATGATTGACAATGAACAAATGTTAAAGGAAAAGTTGGATATCATGTGGAGGCACCAGGACAACCATTGGCTTAGAACTGGATTCGATGACTATAAAGATCAGTTTCCTAACAATCAATTAACGCCTGAAGGAAACGGGTCAATACTTGCTGATGATATGGGTTTGGGAAAGACACTTTCAACTCTTTCTCTTATAAGTGCAACTCAAGGTGAAGCAAGACAATTCCAGGTATCAGAAAATCAAGAAGGTATTAATCGGAGTTCAGCCACACTGATTATATGCCCTCTGGCAACACTATCAAATTGGATCAATGAAATAAGTGTGCACTTTGAAGATAATGCGCTTCCTTTCAAGGTTATTTATGGGAAGGATTGTCAAAATACTAATGTCAATGAGCTACAGGACACTGCTATTGTTTTAACGACCTATGAAATAGCTAGCCCAACGATGTCAAAAAATCAAAGCTAAAAAAAGATACCGGTGACTCAAAAGCTCTTTTGGTATAGAGTTGTTTTAGAAGAAGCTCAGTTAGTGCCCATTTCTATATCTAAAACTTAAAACTTAATTTTTATAATCAATTTTCATAAATATTCTTTTAGTTACATTAAAAATCCTTACTCGCAGAGGGCTCAAACAATATTTGACTTGGAATCCCAAAACCGACTATGCTTGACTGGAACTCCACTTCAGAAAAGGCCCACTGACCTTCAAAGTCTCATATTTTTTCTTAGAATCGAAAAGTGGCAAGAAGACTGGTTATGGAAGAATTTCCTTTTTCCAGGTTTGCAAAAAGGAAAGGCTAATTCTATTAAATCAATCAATCACTTAATGAAAGTCATAAGCCTACGTAGAACAAAGGATGCAATTTTGTCTCTTCCAAAAAAGATTCAAAGGGGGATATCGGTTCAATTAGCATATCCATGGAGTTCTAAACTTGATGTGCTTCAAGAAGGATTCACTGAGCGATATGGGCCCTCCAGAAGCACTGAATTCCCTTGGGACTCATCTGAGTTTCTAAGAGAGCTGATGATTTTAAGAAAATTCTGCAACCATCCAATCTACAAAAATCTGGATGAAACTCCAGCTTTTGATTTCACCTGGAAGCATTCCGCAAAGATTTGTCATCTTATAGGCCACTTAAAAAACTTTTTGTCTGGTGAAAGGGATATAAATTTTCCAAAAGCTGTTATATTCTCCAACTTTGCAGACTTTTTGCAGATGTAAGTGATTCTATAATGAATTGTTTTACAAAATTGTGTTGGCTTATTGAAAACAATTTTCTAATATTTCAAAATAGAATAAAAATGGCTTTAGATGACCACAATATTAGGTATACCCAGCTTACGGGTGAACTCAGCAGGACAAAGCAAGACAAAAATATGCATGAATTCCATTTTAATAAAAATTGCCAAGTTTTGGTTGGAACAATTCAGGCTGCAGGAGTGGGTATAGATCTCAGGTGTTCGCAAAATGTATATATAATGGTGAGCTCAATGTCTTTTATTTCATATTAAGAACAAAAATATTAAATTTTTTATATGTTCAATGTTGAAATAGGAGCCAAATTGGAATCCAGCAGTTGAGCAACAGGCTGTTGATTGGCTGTATAGAATGGGGCAGCAAAATGAAGTAAATGTTTTGAATTATTTTGTACAAGGAAGTATAGGATTCAGCATGTATAAGATTCAAAGGGAAAAAATGGAGCTAACAATTTAAGCCAAATTTCATTTCTATATATTTTAATGATAATAGTAATCATTAAAATTATGTTTTTGTTTTCAAGGCTAAGTGTCCCAAACAGTGGAAATGAGGAGTATGAGTGTGCAAACCTATTATTAAGGGAGTTTGTCAATCACTCACATTAGAGAAAGAAAGAATTTCAAGGAGAGCAGGTAAATTTATGGGATTTTGAGGATTTAAAAGTCTGAGTTGTTGAGGATTTAGAGATGCAAGATATAAGGGAGAATAACAGTCATTCGGCAAACCCCGGGGGACATGAGAAGGATTAAGGTTAGGGGATAATGTTGAAACCAAACTGATTCTTTTGTACAAGGCCAAGTCCTTTAGCACACTTCCAGAGTAGGTTGAATTATCTCGAATATCAAAGTGTTGTTGGTCAAGATATTGTGCAACTTTAGAAAAATCTTCAGACCTCCATTACATTAAGATACGTCTTAACGATCCATCATTATCAATTTCGGTGTCTGAACAACACTTGATGTTTGTGAAAAGGTTGTGATAAGTTTCAGAATGTGGAAGTTGTTTAAGAAGTTTAGTTCGGTTAACTGAATTCTAAGAATCTTTGTTATTTGAAATAAAGGTCATAAATAAAAACGGTTGAAAAAAAAGGGATTTTAATACTTTTTTTTTTATTCTATATTTATGCTTTCTCACTTTGATTATTTCTTGAGAGCTATGAGAATCCTTCCCAAGTCTTAATCTATCAGCATGACCTAAAAACTAACGGTGAAGAACTCCTATTTGATTTGAGAAGCTAATTTTAGTTGAGTCAATTGGATATGCAATCAAATTATTGGTTTTTAAGGCATTGTCCCAGTGTTTAATGAGAATATTTGCCAAGACCTGGTTCCATTTGTCAAACCAATCTAGGTTCCAAGCGAAAGTTGATCCTGGGAAACCACACATGCGAAGGTGCTCAATAAAAGATTCACGGAAAATTGGTGGAAACTTTTCCGAAACCACTGAATTTTATTCTGGATGAGGTAGTTCAAAGGCAATGTTGCAAGAATTCATGTCAAATGATGAAAATCTTTCTAATTGCTCTTCAGTAGGGTTTTGTTTCCATCCATTTGATTCTGGTGACATATCCAAAAGTGAACGACAAAAATTGTGTATAGATCTACAAAAGTGAGAATTGAATGGAGGCAAAGTCTCATTAAAAATTCTATTAAGTGTTCTTGTGTTTGTGGGCAGGTTTCCATGAGGAAAGTAAGAGCTACTAGGGTTCATAAATAATTAGATTAAGAAAGTGTTCAATTAAATTAAACAAAGAGGAAGGATAAATTGTTGAGCTCCAAAACTTTATGATCAAAGTTGATTTAAGGAGAAATATCACAAAAATTAAGAATAAGAAATATTTAGACTTTATGGAATTATAATATGCATAAATTATATTTTTATATGCAACTTGAACTCAAAAGGAATGGTATAAAATAAAGAGAATGATTATGTGATAAAAGCAGACTCATTTAAGAAACGGATTTTTTTTTCTTTTCAAAAAATTCTTCCACAAAAATAATTTGTTAAATGTGAGGCTATGTTCATTTTTTGATTACCAAAAAATTATTTTTGGTCCAATATGATAGTAATACATATTCTATTGAGTAATTTTTTTCAACCTGAATAAATAGACTAGAGTGTCACTTCATCACATTTATGTATGAAAAGTTATACAAGGTTTCAGCTTTTATGTAATTCTTCAAGGTTTACACTTTTGTAGCATCTATTATTTGAGTATTTTTGATTTTTTCTTTATAGAAAATTCTACCTAGTACAGACCAATTTTCAAATTGAAAGAAATATGTTTGTGATTGTTTTTTACAAAATATTAAACTTATTTTTGGGTTTAACTTTGATTTTTGGGGTAATTTTTTAAAAATTATGTTAAAAATATGGATTACTTTTCTTATAGTCCATAACTAAGAATTTTTATCAAAATCAAATAATTATAGGGTAGTTAGATATAACTCAGAAGTCATTTGATAGAAAAATAATTAAGATGCTTGTGCGTACAACAGAATTTTTTCTATGATAGAAAATATTCTGATAAACATGCATGCATTGTTATACAAATTCAGAGAGTATACAGAATACAAATAAAGTAGACTGCATAACTTTAAATTAATATATAATTTATCCGATTAAAAATTAAACATTTAAACTTAAATAATTTCAACACATATTCCATCATATTCTTTTGATAAAAAAATGTAGCTTATATTAGCTAGTGCCTTTCAAAAAAATGAATACCTTCAATCGGTAACTTCGAATAGCTAACTTATTCCTACAATTATCTCAATTACAATGCCTCCATTTTTTCATGTATGTCAATGTCAAGATCTTGGATGTGTCAATAGAAAGTATCAAACTTCTTCTGGGTCCTTTGAAGTTGGTATGGCTTTCAAAAGCTCTAATTCTTATGCAAAACATCAAGAGGAAAGAAATAGGAAGGCCCAGATGGTTATTTCTTCAAACAATCCACTTAACATTGGAAGTTCCCGCTCCACAGAAACAGTAAGCTGTATATCTATAGTTCAATGTTAGAATTAAAGTCTTTATGATGTTTCAATGATTTATTACATAGGGGCAGTTGCTATTGGGGGCAGAAGTATCTTCAACAGTCTCTAGAAACTCAAATCTTGGGGAATGGTATAGCCAAATAATTATGTGGCAGGCAGCAAAGCTTTCTCTGATTCATCATTTGAGCGAAGAAGGTTGTACTCAATTTTTGGATGAAGAAATTAAGAAGCTCAAACTTCTAGGTGATAGTGGAATACTGGATTCTGATAGCATTGTCCGCCTGGTCCCACGCTCAATAGATACAGTTTTTAGTCGATTAAAGCTCAATCAATCATTTTTCACTAAAACATGCTGTCCTACATGCTTTGCTCTTTATGAGTATAACTCTGAATCTCAACCATCTATACTATGTTGCAATCAACTGTTTCTTTCATCATCAAAGCGATATTTAAAAACTTTTGGAGCAGGACAAATTGCAGTTAAATGTGATGAAAGGCTGTATTTGATGGAGGAACATCAAGAACATGTAAAATACTTATCTCTTAAAACATTTCATCACCATTCTTTTATCAGCTGGCTTAACGAAAAGATCAAACTGTTCAAATTTGAGCTTCTGATTGAGAAGAAAACCCCTGTGGCAGAACATGTAGAGTGTGATTTGATGAAGGATGTTTGTCATGTTTCAATTTGGAAAAACTTTCCCATTACCACTCCAGCTCTGGATAGCAATGATGATGAATATACGATAACTTCAGGCAACTTAATGTTTACTTTATATTTCAACTGGTTTAGGCCTGGTGGCAATAGGATTGAAGGACATCAGAAGTCTGTAGGAAATATTATGATGGTGTGTATGAACCTACCTCAAGAAGATAGATACCAAATGGAAAATATTTTTTTGTATGCTATTATACATGTACCAACAGAACCCACAAGTGAACAGCTTAATCACCTTCTAAAACCACTTGTTAATGATCTAAAAACTCTATGGGATGGTATATTGATTGAAAAGATGCATCTTTATCCACGAGGCCGGAAAGTAAGAGTTGCATTGTTCTCTTTGATAGGTGACATTCCTGCAATACGAAAATTGGCTGGCTTTTTGAGTCACTCTGCAAAAATGTTCTGCTCTTTCTGTAATATCTCTAAAGATGAAATTAGTGAAAAGAATGTGTGAAATTTTTCATTACGGAATCATGAGGATCATATGTGCTGGGAAACAAAGTGGAAAAATTCTAAGTCACATTGGGAGCGTGTATCAATTGTTCAGAATCATGGGTTATGATGGAGTGAGCTGAATAACCTTGAATATTGGCGTCCAACTGAAGATTTCTCAATTAATTTTATGCATTCACATATGCTTGGCAACCTAAAAGATCACAGTCTAAGCTATTTTCAAATCCAAAATGCAGCAAAAGATCTAGAAAGAAAGCTGGAAAAGGATAAAAATTGGCATGTAAGAGAAGAATTTGACGATTTCTTTTCTGATACTTCACTGCACAAACATTTGAAAAAACGTAGAAGTAGATTAAGCACCACAAATAATGATGATGATGATACAGGGCACACGAGACAGCACAAGCGGCAAAGACGTATGAGTTCAAGACAGGCATCAAGTCATCATGGACTAGATAATGAAGGATTGGGAACAAATCAATCAAGAAGCCAGAGTAGGTCATCCAGCTCCAAATTTATTCCTCCATATAGCAATTTGGCCTCAATAAGTCTCACAGCAGTGACAGTAGGAAATCATTGTATAACTTAAGGCAAAGGAGCATTAGCATATCACAGAGTGAAGGATCTCACTCATCAAATGAGACAGCTAGAGATGAAGAAAATAAAAGGAAAGGTAAGGAGAAAGAAAATGAAGGTAGTAGTAATCCACAAATCACAGCAGCAGAGCTACAGGTTGTATGGAAGATGATTGATCAAGTAAGAAGACCTTCCTGGCTAACACGAGTTCCAAAATCAGTAGGATCTAAAAAGGCAGGATCCCTCAAGGCAGCAGAATGGCACATGCTGTATACTCTCTACTTCCCTTTGTCACTTATACCCCTTTGGTTTGAAAAATTTAAAGAATCTGAATCTTCAGCTTCCTCAGCTGATAAACCAAGAGAATATTATCTTCTCAAGTCACTTGTAACATTATGCTTGATCACCAATTTTTTGACATTAAAAAATATACAGACTAATGAGCTTAAAGATCTAGATCAATTTCTGTTAGAGTATCGTGAGTGCCTTGAAGAGGGTTGGAAGAATATTAATGCAAAGCCAAATCTGCATATCACTCAACATTATCCTGAAATGATAAAGCGTCTTGGTCCACCATCAGGTACAGCTACTTGGTCTGGAGAGCGGGTGAATCATATATTATCTGAAATTCCAAACAATCACCATCCACGTATGTAATGTTTGTAAGCAATGATTTAAAAACTCAGCTGTGCTAATTTATTAATATTTACCACAGGAGAGATACCGCTAACAATGCTCAAACATTGGTATCGGAAGTCTAGGGTATTAGATCTTGGTGAAGCTGAAGATAATGATCAATGTGAGACTATAAAAATCCATATTGATCTCGATAAACAAAACAAATGGATCCATCTAAGTATGGCATTATTTACTAAATGGGTAAGGGCACGAATGGGAAAAGAAACTTCAAGACGGGCTTTGACACCATTGGAGAAAAGTGGGGATCAGGTAGTTGAAAATGTAGCAAGCATATTGATACATGGAAAGAGGTTTACTAGTGACCATTGACACATTGCTAATTCAACAATTGAATTCTACTATGGAAAAGATAGCCAGTTTGGGCAAATTGATGATTTTTTCAGATCAAAGGAAGAGATTGATCAAATATATTTAATAGTAAGTCCTTTCAATGAGCTCCGTCCAGAAGAAACATAAAAGGATCCCTATGAGCTTTTCACACAAGTGCATTGTCGGTTAGTAAGAGTAGCCAAAGCAACTCAAATTGTGATTAAGAAAGATGCAATAATTGGACATGCAGCTACTGTCGAGCACAAAAAAGGAATGTTTGGAATCAAAGACGAGGTTGTCACTGCCATTGGACTGCAGACAGTAGTGAGTGAAAAAATTAATCAAATTTATTTTCTGTTGACTAACATCTTTGTGTTAATTTGGGATTGGGGAAATTTGTAGGATTGGTGATATTTGTAAATGGTGAAAGAAATAATTCAATGCTCGATTAAAAAATGCAATGCATCCAACTTACCTTATCATAAATCAGTGAACAATTACTTTGGTTGCTTTTATTGGGAGAGAACCCATGCTTTCAATGAGTCATTTTTATCTTAAATGTAAGAATGAAAGAAATAAAATCATGATAATGAGAAATATGATAAAATTTTTACTTAATGAATGATCTTCTTGCTCATTCATCTACTATAAATAGTTTGACCTTCCAACTTTAGCTGATAGCTATATATTATTCACTTTATTTTTCGACAAGAGAACATACACGTTTACAAGACTATATACATAGTATCTTTTTTTACTTTAGCCTTGATAGGTATAAATTTTAACAACTGATTATTTTTATTTTATTTTATTTTATTACAGTTCATTATGGATGATAATTTTGAAGGGATGTCTGTTGACCCAACCGATTCTGATTGTTTTCCGCCTCAACATACTAATACTGGAAATACTCCTCCACCACCCTCTGCTGATCCACCTCCAGATGCATCTCAATCTGTACCACCTAATCCTAACCCACCACCTAATCCCAATCCAGGCCAAGAGTCTCATTCAGAACCGAGAAATTTTAATCCCAATCATCCTTCTGCTTCTGAAAGTGCTAATCAGCAAGCTGATCAGCTAGGCAGAGATTGGGCTAGTGAAGTATTGAGGGAATTTTTCGGAGACCAATCATCATCTGCTCAGCCTATCCAAGGAGCAAGCACAAGTGGAGCAGGTAAGTCAAATTTGTAGTGTATTCTTTTATTGAAAAATAACCAATTTAATTAACTTATTTGAATTGTTAGTGAATCCCTCAATCATTATGGGTATCAGTGATTACCACAGACTCAATTCAGCAGAGTCTCATGAGCGAGAACGGGGGTTAAGGGCTGTAAGAGGCTTAGTTAGAAGGAATGATGTTCCCAGGAGCTCGGACAGTCTAAATAGAAATATTTACCACTTTCTGAAGTATTGTCTTGGGGGACCAACACAAATATCAAAATATCCTGCGAGCCCAACACCTTTGGAGATTGAAAATTGGAAAGATTGGAGCCAATTCAAACTAAAAACCATTCAAACTGTCCTAACCCAAGTCCAATCTTCTAACCGTGCCAATTCTGCAGCTGATCGACAATTTCTGATAACCAATTCTATAGCCTTCTTGCGATCCAAAATTTGACTACCCGAATTTTTTCCAGCACCTGAGCCTCGAGGACTAAAAGGAGGAGCACCGATCCCACTTTCTGTCAAAAGAAACTTAGAGCGTGAATTGCAAGAAAAAGGTTTTCGGAAATTCGCGTTTGATTGGACTTGCCGTGATTTTTCAGAATCAACTTGGAATCAAGTCATGGGAAGCATAGTATGCGACCACTGTACCAGATGGCTCACCACCTTGAATACAATCGATCAGTCAAAGCTTCAGTTCACTCAATGTGTTATTGAGAAATGGGTAGTTAATAAGGGGAAGGAGATGATAAGGTTGTTTGGGCAAGAAGAGGAAAGGGTAGCAAGAGAAAAGATTGAAAAGAGGGCAAGGGCACAAGTAAAACGTTATCGGACCAAGGTAAGTTTTTTATTTTACTTTGCTTTTTGTTATTGTGAAGCTGATTTAGTTGGAATTCAGATTTCTAGTGCACGCTACAAGTTAGCAAGAGATCTCTGCAGTGATGTGCCAGGTTTTGTTGTGCTTTTTCATGATACTAGGTGAATCTCTGATATCGAGGAAGGCCCAGAACCAGCCCCAACTGCACCTATCCGAGCTATTCCTGGATGGCGAAATCCTGAACTCAATGATTTGTTTAAAAAAATGGATAAGATGACAAAGGACTTAGCCCATACACCAGCTCAAAAAAAATCAGCATTAAAAACATATTCACGGTCATCAGAAAGGACAGTTGCACAAAATGGTATATTCAATGTTCCCAAATACCTCCCCAAGAATTGCTATTCAGCAACATTTTTGCAAGGATTATCTGTGAATGAACGTGAGTCACTTGGGGTTGGAGCTGATATTGATCTGGTAAAGATTCGGGAATCAATTAATAGAGCATCAACATCATCATAACTTAGGTATAACGGTGATCTTCTGTGTAATATAGCTATCTCATATTGAATTTTATGTATTCTGTTTTTTTTCAAAGCAGCTTGGTAAATGTTATAAAGTGATATTGAGAGAGAGTAACATTTTATTTAAGAAAAACAAATAATGTATGAGATATAAAAATGTATTTTCAACAAATTGATGGTCCATACCTCCTTATGTCACATTTATGTATCCATATTAATTTCAATCGAATTTAATGTTGACCAATACATAGTGAATACACGCTATGCCACTTATACTTGCCAGGCATTGCTACCATTAAATATGCCAGAATCAAAAATTAATTTCGATCGAAATTAATGAGCATGATAATCATGAATTTCTGGAGTCAACTGCTTATTTTTATGCATGGTGCCTTGCCAACATTAATTTCGATTGAAATTACTTTTGATACTGGCATATTGCATGGTGTCTATTCCTGGAAAGTGTAAGTGGCATAGTGTGTATTCATTACGTATTGGTCAACATTAATTTCAATAGAATTTAATATTGACATTTTCATATTGAACCAAAACCAGCAAACGACCCAAAAAATTCTTCATAAAACCGCTTATTAATTTCGATCAAAATTAGTGTTGACCATATACATATTGAATGGTAGTTATATCTGGTGTGTGTAAGCTGTAAAGCTTGTTTTCAATGTTTATTGGTCAACATTAATTTTAATTGAAATTAATATTAATGTGTAAATGGTATATACATGCTCAATATGCATTGTAATGTGTTTACTTAAGAATAGAGGGCCCTACTTTTCATCTTACAGAAAAATGCTTGGTGGCATGTCAAATTCAATTTTTATTAAAATTAATGTTAACATGTTACCATGCATAACAGTAAGCAACTGACTACATAAATTGATGATAATCATGAACCTTAATTTCGATCGAAATTAATGTTTCCAAGTGCAGATTGAAAAAAAGCTATGCCACTTACACTAGCCAGGCATATCTACTATTTATTATGTATTGGTCAACATTAATTTTTATAGAAATTAATATGGATATGTAAATTTTATATTTACCCTCAACATGTATAGTGAATTTCAATACTTAAAAATACTTGCTGTCCTTTACATGTCATGCAAAAAAACATTATATCATTTCAACATTAATTTTGATCAAAATTAATCTTGGCATGCCATTATGCATTGAAACAACTAACTGACTGAAAAAGTTCATGATCAAAATGCTCATTAATTTTGATCAAAATTAATGTTGACCAATACATATTGAATATAAGTAATCTCTGCTTACTCAGACCAGATATAACTACCATTCAATATGTATATGGTCAGCCTTAATTTCGATCAAAATTAATGGGAAGTTTTATGAAGAATCTTCTGGGTTGTTTTCTGGCTTGGGTTCAATATGCAAATGTCAACATTAAATTCGATCGAAATTAATGTTGACCAATACATAATGAATACACACTATGCCACTTACACTTTCCAGGCATATATACATGCAATATGCCAGTATCAAAATTAATTTTGATCGAAATTAATGTTGGCAAGGCACCATGCATAAAAATAAGCAGTTGACTCCAGAAATTCATGATTATCATGCTCATTAATTTCGATCGAAATTAATTTTTGATACTGGCATATTTAATGGTAGCTATGCCTGGCAAGTGTAAGTGGCATAGCATGTATTCATTATGTATTAGTCAACATTAATTTCGATTGAAATTAATATGGACATGGACTATGCATATAATTCCTATAAGTAAAGGTAAGCTAAGCAGTTAGATAAACTGGTTTGATCAAGTACACCATATAAAAATTGATGTTTTAATGCCTTGGTTAATTTCGATCAAAATTAATTTTAAGCCATGCATGTTGAATTTTATCTATGTCTGTGTAGTCCATGTGAAATGGCTTGTATTCAATATTCAGGGGTCTATATTAATTTCGATCGAAATTATGAGGTTCATTGCCTCATAAATTTGATGGTTTCTGTCAGTGTTTCATGCATGGTGCCATGTGATACTTGTTGATTCCTATCAAAATTAATTTCAACACCAATATATTGAATACAAACCATGGCACTTACAGTACTTGGTCATAGCTAAAATTCAATATGCTAGTCTCAAAATTAATTTCGATAGAAATTAATCAGGATCCATGAAGTTTATCAATAGTGTATGAGTTAAGTTTCAAGTCATATGTTTCATCATTTTCTTGCACCCATTTCTAGGTTATCTCAACAATTTTTTTCAAGTTTTATTATATTAATCAAAACTGTGGTAAGTTGTGAAAAATTAGCTAATCCAAATCTCAAATTGAATATTAATATTTTAATAATTTTGAATGTTTCTTAAGGTATTTCATTGGGTGATTCATAATAATATTTTATCAACTTAGTAGTCCTATAACTTTTGAAAAGTAACAATTTTGGTATAGTTAGGGACAACAATGCAATATCTTGTGCAGACTAAGATATATTGCAAAATAAAACTATTCAAATTTTCTTTTCCCTTAGTTGTATCCAAGTTTATCAAAGGTTTGGTCACGGTGCCCACACCCTAGCCTGACACTCCTCCTGTCACTTAAAAAACAAATTCTTATCATAAATTCTAATGTTTCCAATTTTATATTTATAATTCATTTCTTGTTTGATGAGGCATATCAGTATATATGTGAATCTCGCATTGTCATCTGAAAGTAAATTTAACAAATATTCATAAAGGATTATCCTTTTTTTTCATATAATATACTAATTAAGTGTATCTCCATTGTTTAGGAGTAAATTCTAATTTAAAAAATTTTGTATTTACCCGTGGCAATTTGCATATGGGATATAAATTTGTTATTATTTGTTTTTCACACTAAAAGTCCCCAAAGAATTACTAGTATTTTCTGTTAGCTTTATCAAATTTTGCTTCAATATAAACAGATTGTGATTTAGCATGTTACTCAGTTTACCCCACTATGAATAATACATGTTAAAAAAAGCTCAAATAATATAAAATCCCCCTCTTTATGTTTTCTGTTTCTTTCATCCTCACTTTAATTTTAATTTTATTCAATTTTTTATCCTATTAAATTATCAACTTCAATTTTCTAGAATAGAGTTCCTTATAATTATTCATCATATTACATCATAATTTTTTGATATCGAATACTTTTTTTTAATATTCATTAATCAATATGTCTAGTATACAAAATCCTACACCTCCACTTTGTATGTATATCATGTTCCTCTCTCTTAATTTATATATTTCACTTATGTTCTATATCTTTTTTTTTCAAAAATTTGATTTTCCAGCACCCAAATGTGTTTCATCCCACTCTCTGATTGATACTCGCTTTGAAGCTTTTGAGCTTGCACCATGTCTGCCACATGGCATGGCACCTAACCCTCCTGTACTTAGCAATGAGAGGTAGGAAATAACAAGAGTTCATTATCACAATTTACTTGAATTGGCTAGAGATAAAACAGAAGAGCTTGTCAAGATCCTTAACAATAATCCTTCTTCTTCATATTTATCTAACCCTTGTAATGACTTACTCCAATATGTGAAAAGCCTTGAAAAATGTATGTTCATCACCTTTTTTGTCTCCTTTTAAATTAGTAGATAAGATTATTAATATTTTTTTTCTTCATATATATTTGTAGCTTATGAGGAGGGTATGATTCCTCCCGATGAAGTCATTGTCATTAGGGATGATGATGAGACAGATGAACCATCAGCTTCAACTCATGCTTCAACTTCTAAGGAAAATCTTGAAACACCTGTTATCCGCTTCAAGAAAAAGAGATTATCCCAAGGCTCCTCTTTTGTTCTACGTATTAAACTGGCTTCTGCTAATGAATTTTCTGATGTATCAAATAATAAATCTCAAAAAAAAAGCAAAGGTTTTGATAATGAGTATATTCTTGTTTCCTTTTTTTTTATTGTTATTCTTTTATCTTTAAAATTCAATCATATATCTCTTTTATTGCTTACATATTGTTCTTTTTATCTTTCTTTTGATATTTTGTACCAGAAACTCACCTGCTGTAGATTGTTCCATCCATAAATGCCTTCTCCCTGATGAAGATGATGAAAAGAGCAATGAAAATAGCGATGATCAACTGTCAGAATATGAAGCTATGCTTGTTCATCAAAAAAAGCAAAGTTTAAAATCTTCTTCAAGACATGTTGATATGTTTGATAAAGATGATGATTCAAACAGCTCATCACCAAATTCCTTCATTTCTAAGAAGCAATACGCATCACCTCCTAAATTACCTACTTTGACCTCTTTGAAAGCTTCTCTACCAATGAAATCAACTCCAATCAAGATATCGAAAAAACCTCTAACTTATTCACCCTCAGTTCTAAAAGAATCTGATTTGCAGGAGGAATTCTGTAAAATTCATAATTTTTATAAAGGTAGAATCAGCACGGCAAAGGTCCTCAGGTCATGGTTGGAAATTGTTACTCTCCTCGAATTACGCTCTTCTACTTCTTCCCAAGAACCCATGTCAAATATTCCAATGTTTACTTTTCATTGGGAAAAATCTTGTGGAGAAGATTGGCTTTCAAAACTTACTGAGTTATGTAAGTTACCATAATTTTTAGTCTTGACTTTTGTTCTTTTACTTATTTTTTTTTCCTTTTGTAGCAAATATTTTTTTAGAGATTGATAGCTCACAGCTATGGGTACTCGATAATATTGATTTCAAAAAAATGGAAGATTTATGTGATCCTGATGGTTTAAATACTGAAATTCTTTCCTCAACAAAGAAAACGGATCACCCTGAATCCAATCTTATCCGAATGCTCATGAGATTAATGATCCCAAGTGACCACTGCCGTTCTTCATGGGTATCTCTTATATCATCTTCACTTTATCTGACCGCACATGAATTCAGCCAGCTTCCATCACATCAAAACATTAACTCAGATTGTCTAATTGAACGTGGTCTTCAGCTTCTAGCTCACCTTTCAAATCTGAAAAGTCCGATTTCTGATGGCTTAGAAGTTGGTCCCACTGCACTTCAAACCCGTGATATATCAATGTCAACTCTTCTTCAAATCAGCAATATTATCATTGATATAATTATGTCAATTATCATTCTTAAATCAAAATATTGTGCTGCAACAATATCAAGTGGCAAGACTAGTGAAGCTCAACAATCAAGTGAGAAAAACGAAAATACTGAACTGACTATAATGAGAGAGAAACAAAAGGCTGCACTAAACAAAATAAATTCTGAATACTCCCACCACCAATATCAATCTTTCACATTCTATATAATTGATGGTGTCCGTGGTTTATTTCTGAGCTCTCAAGATCATAGATTGACTTCAGCAGCTGATTGCTTGGAGGTAATATCAGAAGTTAAGTTTCTTAATTTACATGAAAAAAAAATCATTTGATGGAAGAAATAATTTGGAAAAATTTAAATAACTATATTTTAGCATTAATAAAACCTTTTATAGGCAAGTGTGATCCATTTCCTTTAAAATTTGATACCCCAAGTCCTCTGGGAATTGCTAGGTCTATTTCTGCAGATTTTCTTAATCACTGGAGCTCCATTCAGCCAGTATCACCTTTTTTTGCTAAACATAGCCTTTCAATAAATTAATATTCAAACATGTAAATAGATAAAGTTCTGTCTATATGATATATCTTGTATAATTCAAGTTATTTTCCTTCAAATACGTCAAAAATGTGACCATCTTTGAAATTTATTAAGTAACCTTTGACATGATTTCCTAAATTAATTATTAAAAAAAATTATTGTAAGTCCAGCAATAACAAAGATTTTAAAATCTACTTATATGATTTCAAATACTTGTATTAAATTCTTAAATATTTTATTGTTTATATAAAAATATGATAACTGCTCTAGTTTTGTTACTTTACCTTTAATATTATGTAATCTATTAATTATTACAAATATTTTTGTTGATTGTAACATTTTTAATCAGAAGTAGAACAATTTAAATAATTAAATGAGTAGATTCTTAAAAAAATACAATTTAATCTATTATTGATTCAAAATTCTTTCTTCAACTCTTTATTATTAACTTTTTTATTAATAAGCCTGTTTGACCTAAAATACTATACAGTTAATTTGGTAGCATTAAAAGCATATTTTTATGGCTAATATATTTCAAATTCTTTATTATAGTTTTTTTTATTTTAGAACCTTTGCTACCAATTTAATAAAAATGACATTTAAAGATTTCACAACTTATATATTTCCTCAAAAGTAAATCAAATTTTCTTATAATATTATGAAAAAAAATTATTTTATTTCACAAATAAAAAAAATAGATAATACTATAATTATCAAAACTGAAAATGTTACAGCTACTCCCAGTATTTATCATGTTTAAATTTGCATTAAGTTGTGTATATATAATATAAATTTTTAATATTTATATATCTAGATTTTTTAGATTTGTCTTAACATTAGATAAATAATACTTTGCTGATTCTATTTCTTCCTCTATTAAGTCATCTCTTTTCAAAAAAACTTTCAAAGCACTAATCAAATATTCTAACCTAAATTTTTCTTTTTTAATTTCTAAGTATTCTGAAATATCAATATCAAAAACATTAAGCTTTTCTATAGCATGAAAAAGTCTAGTGCTGATTTGAATAGAAGAACCTATCCTAGTGAAGCCAGGAATTTCATGACATCTTGAGGTGAAATGCCTTAGTTGATTGGCAGGCCATAATGTCACTGTTATTCCATTAGTTGCTTCAAAGTTGATTTTACTTCGAATTTCGGGAAACATAAGTTCTCCACCTATTTGTCGTGGTTGGGTCTTATCATACTTCATATGAATGGTGTTTTTTTCTGTATCTTTAGGAAAAAATATTCCTAAAGTATACTCACTTGCATCCTTATCGAGATGAACCTCATTAGAGAACCCATTACCATTCCCTCCAGATGTCCAAGTTAAATTACTAGCAAACGGTACACCCTCTTCTTCACTAGAAACTTTTGAAAATCCAGGAATACCAAGTTTTGCGCAAAGATTAGTTGCCTCATTGTACTTTACATATGATATTTTTTTAAAAAAATATTCAAAGTACATTGCAATCCTCTTGATTCGTTTTTTATATTCATCCGTTTTTACAATATCATCAGTGTATTCATCTGATAGGAAAAGCATTCAAAAATTCAGTATTTAAATTAAAAAAGTGATACTTACGAATATGTAAAGATTTCTTTCTATCTAAAATAAAGCCACCACCAAACATTTTTCCAAAACCACCAGCTCTTTGATGATAACCATTATTTTTAATTTCAGGTTCGCAGTAAGAAAGATCCTTAATGCATCGCACCGTAGCTTCTAACATATCTAGTTCTTTGAGCTCATGAATTTCAAAAGTCTGCACAAGAACATTAGGTATTAAGACACCTTTTGGTTTATAAATACTACATCCAGGAAAAAAATTGTAATAATTATTGCAATCTGTCATATTATTTGCATAAGATCGTGCATAGAAATGTGGCTTCTTCCCGTTTGTATCCATTCCAAGAGCGTTTACAAGTTTCATTCCAGTAGCAATGTCTTTCCCCCACCTATTGTTAGAGTTCTTCCCTGGCCGTTTTTTTTTTTTCAAATTGTTACTCATTGATGGTTCAATCCTAAGAGAATTCAATTTTGATTTAAAATAGAAAAAAATCAAAAATTAGAAAATAGTAACATAATTTCAATTATCAGTCAATGATACCTTTAACTTTATCATATCTTCAATATTAGAAATACAAAAGTTAGCATATCTACATATTAGTAAATTTATATACTTTTTCTTTATTTCAAATATTAAGAAAGCGTTTCAAAGGTATACTTTATTAAATTATACATATAAAGAGTATAGCTTTATCCTGTATGCATTCAGCAAGTATGAGATTTGGCTCTACACTTAATATTAATAATATAATGAAAGTATAACTCCAATACACTAGTAATATTAAAAAATTTACGGAATTATGATATCCACATATATAAAATGAAAAATCTTGCTCTGATCAATATATTGACTTAGAAAGTTATACTTCAATAAATTATTAATTTTTAAATTGTAGCATTGTCCTGTATGCTTTCAGCAAGTACGAGACTTTGAAACAACTTACAAATAAATAAATTAAAGGTAAAGTACAAACAATCTAATTATTATTATGAAAAGCAAAACATTATCCTGTATGCTTTCAGCAAGTACGAGATGATGTTTTACTTTTCATATTAATAATATAATGGTTGAGAAAGTATTAAAGAAATATAGAAAAATGATAAGCAAAACATGAACTTACATGTCTATAAAATCTTCTTCCATTTGTAGCTGATTGATCAAAATTAATTATAAAGTTTATTTTATAATCACTGTTTTAAAAAATAAATGGTTAGATAAATAAATTGAACATTTTTGATAAGGAATAAAGAAAAGTAAATTGACAAACAAATAAAAAAACTTTAAGTTAACTGAAAAAGAATTATTTTATAATGAATCGAAAGGGTACAGTAAAAGATACCATAAAAATAAATTCAGAATTAGAATCATTAGATTAACTTGTCAAAAGTGTAAAAAAGTGTAACAAACCAAAATGATATGAAATGCAATAGCAAGAAAAATTTGCTCACCGGTAATCAGATAAGGTCAAGAAAATAGTACCAATAATTCAAAATGATAAAGCAAAAATATGATTGATAATTTTTGAAAAAGGTAAGTGAGAAAAAGAAAGGAAAAAGAAATTGGGTGGCAAACAGATGTATATATCATGAATTTTCACTGATCACATTTTCAAGAAAATGCAGCTCTCCAAGTCATATGATAAACTTCATCTAAATTCCAAGAATGATGTTGCCAAGGCACTGTACACAGCATGATCATTTTTTTCTATGCATATACTAATTCCAGCTAGAATTTACTTGGCTGCATGTTGTACAGATGCACATTTGTGGAACACTGAATTTCACATCTAAAAAAAATTGACGCCACATAATTCTAGCTACCATGTTTCACGTAGCTAAAAAACATACACTCATCACATTTAAATTTACATTGCGCCAAAATTAATTCATTTTTGAATTTTTTTAGAGGAAACTATAATGTGCACCACCTATTTCTAAAATATGAACCTCCGCACCATATTAAATTGGGAGACTTTTAATTATGCAATTTTTTTGCCGTGACCTTTTTCCTGATCTTACTTGGTTCAAAATATTGAAACATGGCCAATGTTGATGAAAGAAACATTTGATTTTGTTTCTATGTGTAACAATGGAAGGCTGTTTCTTACTGGCTGAAGAGTGTTGTATATTTTATTTGAACATATTTTTATTTTTTTATGTATTTTATTTAAAAAATTTACTTTTTATTGCAGCCAGATTTATACTGGCTGCTTTTTAGAAACCTTAATTCACTACGCAATATAGGGGGTGGACTTGCTAGCAAGTCCTCAACCTGAACTCAGATGGAACTCAGATGGAACTCAGACTGAATTCATACTGAACCCATACTGAACTCTACTTGAACACCCACCTAAAACTGTTCTTCTGAGTGGTGTTCATTCCTGATTGTATGGTTCCTTTATCAATAGCTCAATGTGTGTTCAATCTATGGTGAGTTTGGGTCCAAGGTTGCGGACTTGCTAGCAAGTCCGCCCCCCATATTGTGTGGTGTAATATTAATAATATAATGAAAGTATAACTCCAATACACTAGTAATATTAAAAAATTTACGGAATTATGATATCCACATATATAAAATGAAAAATCTTGCTCTGATCAATATATTGACTTAGAAAGTTATACTTCAATAAATTATTAATTTTTAAATTGTAGCATTGTCCTGTATGCTTTCAGCAAGTACGAGACTTTGAAACAACTTAAAAATCAATAAATTAAAGGTAAAGTACAAACAATCTAATTATTATTATGAAAAGCAAAACATTATCCTGTATGCTTTCAGCAAGTACGAGATGATGTTTTACTTTTCATATTAATAATATAATGGTTGAGAAAGTATTAAAGAAATATAGAAAAATGATAAGCAAAACATGAACTTACATGTCTATAAAATCTTCTTCCATTTGTAGCTGATTGATCAAAATTAATTATAAAGTTTATTTTATAATCACTGTTTTAAAAAATAAATGGTTAGATAAATAAATTGAACATTTTTGATAAGGAATAAAGAAAAGTAAATTGACAAACAAATAAAAAAACTTTAAGTTAACTGAAAAAGAATTTTTTATAATGAATCAAAAGGGTACAGTAAAAGATACCATAAAAATAAATTTAGAATTAGAATCATTAGATTAACTTGTCAAAAGTGTAAAAAAGAGTAACAAACCAAAATGATATGAAATGCAATAGCAAGAAAAATTTTCTTACCGGTAATCAGATAAGGTCAAGAAAATAGTACCAATAACTCAAAATGATAAAGCAAAAATATGATGGATAATTTTTGAAAAAGGTATGTGAGAAAGAGAAAGGAAAAAGAAATTGGGTGGCAAACAGATGTAGATATCATGAATTTTCACTGATCTCATTTTCAAAAAAACGCAGCTCTCCAAGTCATATGATAAACTTCATCTAAATTCCAAGAATTATGTTACCAAGGCACTGTACACAGCATGATCATTTTTTCCTATGAATATACTAATTTCAGCTAAAAGTTACTTGGCTGCATGTTGTACAGATGAACATTTTTGGAATGCTGAATTTCACTTCTAAAAAAAATTGATGCCACATAATTCTAGCTACCATGTTTCATGTAGCTTAAAAACATACACTCATCACATTTAAATATACATTGTGTCAAAATTAATTCATTTTTGAATTTTTTTAAAGGGAACTACAATGTGCACCACCTACTTCTAAAATATGAACCTCCCCACCATATTAAATTTGGAGACTTATAATTATGCAATTTTTTTGCCGTGACCTTTTTCCTGATCTTACTTGGTTCAAAATATTGAAACATGACCAATGTTGCTGAAAGAAACATTTGATTTTGTTTCTATGTGTAACAATGGAAGGCTATTTCTTACCGGCTGAAGAGTGTTGTATATTTTATTTGAACACATTTTTATTTTTTTATGTATTTTATTTAAAAAATTTACTTTTTATTGCAGCCAGATTTATACTGGCTGCTTTTTAGAAACCTTAATTTATGACCCAAGCCTTTGAAATTGGCTTGGGTCACTTACATTGCAATTTAGTACTTCCAGCCAGGTTTCCTCTGGCTGGAGGTGTCTCTTTCAAGCAATCAAAGTCGCTAAAAGCGACTTCGATTGCTTGCTGTAATGTTTGCCACCCTCCCAGCTAATTTACTAGGCTGGGAGGTGGCCAAAGCAGTGTGCAACGCGCGTTGCACAATCGCTACCATATTTCATGCAGCTGATATCAAGTCAGCTGCATGAGATATGCACAGCATGTGCAATGCGCGCTGCATGCAGCAGAAACGCGCGTTGCATGCAGCCTGCATTGCTGCTGCATGCAACGCGCATTTCTGCTGCATGCAATGCGCATTACTTGCAGCAGCGATGCGTGTTGCATGCAGTGCATTGCACAGCCAGTTTTTTTCTGGCTGTGCAATGCACACAGAGAAACCAAAGTCCCTGCAAGGGACTTTGGTCTCTAAAATGGAAGCGACTTTCCCTACCAGGTGCAATCTGGTGGGAAAGTGAGAGAAACGTTAGAACGAAGTTGTTTGAAAGCAACTTCAGTATTAAAAACATTAAAAATCATAAAAAAAAAATGAGAAATGTAGAAAAAAAAAAATTAAAAATTAAAATGTGAGTATAAGAAAAAAAATAAGTTCTAGTGATACCAAAAATCCAAGCCAATTTCATTTGGCTTGGTTATTTAATAATTATTTTTTAATACATTAAATTTAAAATTCAAACACCATAAAATATATGAATTTTTTTTAAATGAATATTATAAATTTAATCTACCTCTTTCTCATAATTATATTTATAATTTTGTTTTTTTAATTTTTGACATTTAAGTTTATTTTTTGGAAATACAAAATTAAATTTTCAACTAAATTTTTTAGTAAGGTAAAATAAATTATAAATTTGACATTTTGTAATTGAATAATGAAAAAAATTTTAAATTTATTTAAAAAATATTTTTGTTAGAAGAATACAAATATTTTAAGGGTAGAAATATGGTGCAAATTGTAAGTAAAAAAAATTATATTTTTTTTTGTGAGGGGTTATTTCTATTTTTAAAAATATTTTTCAAAAACATTCATTAAATACTGAATTAAATTACTTTGAAACTCAAATTTTTTGTAAAATAATTAAAAATGAAATAATAATATTGTTGTATTTGATATTAAATTTGAATTGGTAATATTAATGTCTCTTTAAGTAAATTTGAAAATCATTTAAAAAGACCATGTTGATAAGTACTTCATTTTTGATATACAATGGTTATATATATATCTTATATATATTTCTTGAGTGTTATTTTTATATACATTCAATAAAATTTGTAATATAAAATGCCATTTAATAATTAATTAATGTTCAACTTAGTTATAACAACTTCATATTTAATACCAGCCACTAGTATTTACTTTTTAATTTAAAACTCCAATATAATATGAGAGTATCCTTATTTTGTCTGTATGTAATGAACAACAATAACAGACCATAAATGAGTGGGTAATTAATTACAATAAATATTTGAAGAATAACCTATAAGAAATGATAAGTTTATCAAAAAGAGTACATTAAAAAATATACTTTTGAATTTTTTTTGATATAATTTGGGTAGTTAAATGAAAATTTAAATTATCAGACATCAAAATGGATAAAATCTAAAAGTAGTGTTTATATAATAAGCCTCATATAAAAAAAGGATAAAAAATCTACTATGTAACTAAATTATTAAATATTAAGGTATTATTAAAATTATTGAAAAACTTATTTTACAGTTATAATTTAATCTAAATGTGAAAATAATGGTGGGATAATAGTAAGACTATGTGGAAACACTTTAGTTTATACATACTTTCAACTATGTTCAGATAGAAAAATTGTTAAAATTGTATAATAACATCTAGTTAATTGTGATGCAATTTTATTTAGATCAAGAATAAATTTTTCTGAGGAAAAACTAATTAAATTGAGATTTGGCCATCTCCTTTCAAGAGATAGAATAATAATAAAAATTTAAAAAATTATAATAAGTATTCCTAATCACCATTTTTGAAAAGTCTCTAGTAAAATTCATTATAATATATCATTCATTGATTACATTATATGGAGTTTCATCTTGAAGTAGTGATGTGCAGCTTTGAACTTATGTTATGAAAAACAAAAAAGTTAAAAAATATATAGTTATACTAATGAAAAAGCCAAAAATAAAAATACTATTATAAATTAAAAAAATAAAACTACATAAATTTTATTATGCTCTAATGATGGAAGGGTACTATGTATGAATTTCCACATGTTAAATCCAAACCTGCTTTAAGGCTAGTTTACAGGTAGAGCTATTAAGTTTCTTTAAATTCTAAAAATAACTTATGCATTTTACTAATTATTTTTTTCTTGTTTTCTTTCCAAAGTTGTTAGAGTTGCTTAATTAATACTGTTATCTTGATTGTAAGATATATAATTTTTTTTGAATACATGATTTATTGTTTCAAAAATTATATTATAAATTTAAATCATTTATTTCATTTTCTAAAGCTTCATTGTCAAAGACACAACTCCATTTTCTATTACTTAACAAATATATAAAATGTGATAGTAAAATTTGAGGAATTTTCTTTTTGAGAGGGTCAAACTATATTGTGAAGATTTTTATCTAGAAATTCTTGTACTCTAAAACCAAATAATTTTCTCCCTTAAGTAAGCCATTTCAAAAATATGAGAATATAAACAAGAATATTAACTTATCTTATTTTTATTTTCTTTACTGAAATTTTTAGTTCAATCCCTTTTTTTATATGACATTAGTATAAAAACATGGTTAAATGCTACTATATAATTAATTTTTATTATATATATATATATATATATATATATATATATATGAAATATTTATAAGGTCATCCTTTTTTATTTACTTGAATAAATGGCTCAATTATAATACCCAACACTTATTAATGTTTCCCAAACTCAATAACAAATTTCTCATATGAAATATTAGCTTCTAATATAAGAAGTTTATCTATAGCTGATATTCAACATGTGATTTTACTTTTTAGATTCAGCTAAAATTAAACAAAAGGAGAAATCATGCATATGTGTATAAATGGTAACCATATGTTACTTAGAGGATTGTGAAATCTACTCATCAGAATGGTTTAAGTATTAAAATAAATTGAGGTCATTATTTTCTAGTATTTGAAAGTAATTAGGAAATTATTCTAAAAATATATTTTAATGTGTATCATGTTTAAAAAGTTGGAAATATGATTTTTGAAAATTGTGAGTTTCTTATGAGATACCAAGCTTTAGTTTACATTGTTTCAAGTAGAATAGAATTTTAGTATTAGAAATTGAAAGCAATGTACCATTATCAGATTTTAACTGTGTTCTACTTATAGAATGATTACATAACATTAAACATTATTTAAATCAAAAAGGTTTAAAAGATATTTAGAATTTTACAAAATTTCACCATTTATTAATCTTTGATTTGAAAACCAACTATGATGTACACTCACTAGAAATAAGCTATCCCAATTTTAACATAATTTATCAATCTAAAAATAATGAGTCAATTAACATGAAAATATATATTATTTCAAAACCAATTCTCTAGATTTAAAATATGATGCTTTAATGAAAAATTATTACAAAACTTTAATTCAATGAAGTCTCTTAAAAAATTCAAAAATAGGATATCAAAACAAGTAATTTCTGCAAAAAAAACTACTAACTATTGTAGATAAAGCATAAAAATAAGTCATATTTTTTAAAAAAATGATCTAACAATATTTATTTTTGTTAAAAAAATCAAAACATTGTTAAGTTTGCTTGTTATAATAATATTAAAATCCACTAAACATTATCTAAAGGTGGTAAAATATGTTAAAAATATGTTGAATTTTGTGAGATAAAAATCAACAATTTTGTATCATTTCCTGTTGTGCTATGACTTTATTCCACCCTTTTTATCTGATTCTTCCAGTATTACTTTGCTATGATCACTAGTTTTCAAGTTAAAATTTACAAATGTTCATTATACTTGATAATATGAAAAATAACTCAAACTTTTATACCTACAAAATAAGATTTTGTAACTCCTTCTTTCAATCAATATTTGAAGAAATTTTTAGTTTATTTGGGTAATGATTTTAAGAATAACAAAAAATTTTAAATTCACAAGGAATTATTTCCAGAGACTATAATTATTTACTTGTGTAATGCATGAGCTACTTATCAATGATGTAAAACATCAGAAAAGTAAGTTATAGTTATAAATCTACAGATTATACTGTTTCTGGTATATATATCTTCAATAAATCTTTTAAACTTATCTTAGCCTACATACCACACAATAGAAAATAATTATATTAAAAAAGGAAAAAATTCTATGATAATATCATAAAGAATGATAACCATGGATTAATATTCCATAAAAATGGTTAATATTATTCTAAGAGAACCTAAATCAGTATTCTTTCATCAAAATATATCCTTTTTGTCTTTGTAATTTATTCCAAACAAATTTTTTGAAAGTTGAATCTATATATCTAATGCCAAAACCACTATTAAGTTCCCTCTTAGACTTTTTAAGAAATTATATATATATATATATGTATATATATATATTATTTATCAAAAATTGAAATAAAGAATAAAAACATAATTTTATTTACCTTTAATTATTTAAATATAGAGTATTTTCAGAATGCATTGTGGTTACTTGTGAAGGTTAGAAGATTTGAAGTTGGATTTATGAGTTTTTAGAAGGGCAAATATTGTAAAATTCTTTCATAAATATTTATTTCATAGTTTCAAATGTTGAAATCTACAAACTAATGGGATTTAAAATTATATTGAGATTTAAAATCTGTTTTCTACTCAAGTAAAATAAAATAAAATGATGATATCAAAATTGAAATTAAGTTTAAACTTTTGATATGCTCTATCTTCAATTTTATTGATAGTGCATCAAAAATTTAATAATATTTTTTTCCTTCATCACTTTTTACATAAAAGATAGTTTTATCATTTTATGAATTAAAGATTGCTTATATAAATTTAACATCTATGTCAACTGTTTATGACTATTAATCTATATAATAAATTTTTTAGAAGAAAAAATAACATCAGTATATACTGACTTTGAAATTATTCAATTTAAAATAGTTTACAGGTAGATAATGAAGGGTGATTTCATTTTTGAATATGAATTATAGAAGTCTTATTTTCTCAATTTTAATTCTTTTTGAGCTCAAATGTATCCACCGCAACTTATGTAAGAATAAAAATTATTTTTATTGAAATTTACATGAGAAAGTATGCCTATTATTCAAAATCAAACTTGCTCTAATGGTGTTTTTCAATCATTATTTCCATTCAAAACAATAAAAAACATTTCAATTTGCTGATGTTTTAGTTTTTGATATCCCCAAGTTTATATCTCAGGTGTACTATTCACAAAATTATTAAAAATATAATTTTCGAAATACATGATAAACTTGAAAGTGAGGGGGAATTAAATTTTTAAAAATGAATTCTAAATTCAGGATGGATAGTATTTTTTCTATTTTCACAAATGAACAATTTTTTGTTTCAATTAATCCAGAAAGAAAATTTTGTTGTAAGCATATTATATTATATTTATTATGATTTTAAATACTATATTATAAAGATTTGTGTTTAATATTTCCTGTGAAAGTTAATGTTAATGTGAATTTAAAGTAAGCTTGAAGAAATTTAATCAATAGGCATATTGGATATTTAAAATAATATTTTGCTCCAATCTTGAATCATCCTGGGCTAAAAAATATCCCAAATAAGGTTTTTGTGGGTCAATTTGGATTTAAGTAGGATTAAGTGAGGTTTAACAAAGGACAGATAAAAGCTAAATTCATTACTAGTGACTTTTTTCTCAAAATAAGAATAAAATATGTATCATTCTGGAATCAAGCTTCAATAAAGTTGAATTGAAACAGAGATAATTTCTAGCAGCACAACACCATATTTACAAAGATTTAAAATACCTCAAATATTACTCATAATATAGGAAGGCAAGGAATCTACAAAATTCACATTTCAAATGAGGATTTATATTTTGAATTTGAAATTGAGAAATGGAATATTATTTTCCAATTTAAATATCTATTAGTCATTTTACCAAAAGTTTTCAGTAATCAGATTGAATTTTGATGGTATTTTGTTGTAGATTTATCATTTTGATGAGACATTTACTCAAAATTACTGGTTTCGTTTCTAATATTCCATGTGAAATTCATTACGAATCTTTTTGAAAGTGAATAGTTGACATATTGGATATGCAAAAGCTTATGTTAGATCAAAGTGAGATCAAAGGGAGTTTAACTGATGATCAAATTAGGATTTTACAAGATCAAACGGTGATCAATGTAGGTTCATCTTGAGCTCAATTTGTGACAAATCTCTGACTAAATGTAAGGCCAAACAATTTCCTACATGGTGATGATGTGTGCATAATTAGAGCATAGATTTGTGGCTCAACGGAGTTCAAGCAAGGGGTATTGCTAGCAATACCCCCCCATTTTTTCTGTGGTGTTTGTTGTAAAGAAAATTTAATGAAAAGAAAAAAAATTGTTATTTAAGTTTATTAATTGAAGATTTGAGGGTTTTTAGTTATTTGAAAAAAGAAAAGAAAGAAAAGAAAAGAAGAAATAAAAATTTTATGAGGATTTTAAAAGAAAGAAGAAATTTGTTTGAAGAATTTAAAAGAGTGATTTAGAAGTTAAAGTGAAGTTTGAGAAAGATGGTCGTGTAATGTTCGTGAAGAATTTTGATAGTTTGAGGAAAAGAAAATTTTAAATAAAAAATGTATATAGAAAATTGAGAAGAAAAAGATTTTATTTTTATTTGTTTTATTTTATTTTATTCGTATTTTATTTTATTTTTATTTTATTTTATTTTAATTTAATTTTAATTTAATTTAATTTAATTTAATTTTTATTTATTTTATATTTTATTTTTATTTTATTTTTATTTTATTTTAATTTTATTTTTATTTTTATTTTATTTTATTTTTATTTTATTTTTATTTTATTTTTATTTTATTTTTATTTTATTTTTATTTTATTTTTATTTTATTTTTATTTTATTTTTATTTTATTTTTATTTTATTTTATTTTTATTTTTATTTTATTTTTATTTTTATTTTATTTTTATTTTATTTTTATTTTATTTTTATTTTATTTTTATTTTATTTTTATTTTATTTTTATTTTATTTTTATTTTATTTTTATTTTTATTTTATTTTTATTTTATTTTTATTTTATTTTTATTTTATTTTTATTTTATTTTTATTTTATTTTTATTTTATTTTTATTTTATTTTTATTTTTATTTTATTTTTATTTTATTTTTATTTTATTTTTATTTTATTTTATTTTTATTTTTATTTTATTTTTATTTTATTTTTATTTTATTTTTATTTTATTTTTATTTTATTTTTATTTTATTTTTATTTTATTTTTATTTTATTTTATTTTTATTTTATTTTTATTTTATTTTTATTTTATTTTTATTTTATTTTTATTTTATTTTTATTTTTATTTTATTTTTATTTTATTTTTATTTTATTTTTATTTTATTTTTATTTTATTTTTATTTTATTTTTATTTTATTTATATTTTATTTTTATTTTATTTTTATTTTATTTTTATTTTATTTTTATTTTATTTTTATTTTATTTTTATTTTATTTTTATTTTATTTTTATTTTATTTTTATTTTATTTTTATTTTATTTTTATTTTATTTTAATTTTATTTTTATTTTATTTTTATTTTATTTTTATTTTATTTTTATTTTATTTTTATTTTATTTTATTTTATTTTATTTTTATTTTATTTATTTTTAAAGAAGGTTGAAAAATTTTGAAAAGAAGAAGAATAAAGAAGAAAACAAAAAAGAAATTTTTAGAAGTAAAGATGTTTTATATTTTTTTAAAAAAAAGAAAAAAAAGAGAAAGAAAAAAGTAAAAGAGAGTTTTAAGGTTTTGGTTTTAAAGGATATTTAAGATGAAAAGATTTTAGGAGTTCAGGGGCGTTAGAAACATTGATGGCTGGCTCCCAGGATGTTTTGTCTGAGTCATCGAGGAAGCCTTCCCATTCCACGAGGTATTGAAGTTTCTCCTTGCACATTCTTGAATCAAGGATATGGCTTACTTCCCACTCTAGATGGTCTTCTACTTTGACTGGTTCCAGAGGAGTTTGGTTCTTTCCCCGGGTATGTTTCTCGAGCCAGTTCCAGGAGAGATACGTGAAAAACAGGGTGAATAGCCTGTCATTTAGGAGGTAGCTAGAGTCCAAATGCAGTTTTAGAGACTTCAGAGTCGATTTCGAATGGCCCCAAGCGTTTTTAAGCCAGCTTCTTTGATGTTCAAGTCTTTCAAATGTTTCGTGCGTCGAGCCATACTTTGTTGCCTGGTTTAAAAGAAGCAGCAGTTTGTCGATGTTTGTCGGCCTTTTCCTTGTACCTTCAAACTGCTAATTCTAAATTTGATACAAGTTCTTCTTGGAGTCATGATATGGTTTGAAGATAATGTTCTGCAGGATGACTAGTTCCTACATGGTTTGAGTTGAATCGAGGACGTCTTCAATAAACAGTGTCAAAAGGAGATTGTTGTTTCAAAGAATGAGTCGAGTTATTATAAGCAAATTCGACCAATGGTAACCATGTGGTCCAATTGCCTTGTTGGTAACTGACATACATTCGAAGATATTGTTCGAGGATTTGGTTGACCCTTTCCGTTGGCCCATCGGTTTCAGGGTGATAAGCTGTGGAGAGTTTCCTCGTGATATTGAGTTGTTGACACAGTTGAGTCCAGAATGTGGATACAAACAATGAGCCTCTATCTGAAATAATATCATTTGGTAAGCCGTGTTTGGAAAATACATATTCTAGAAACAATTTCAACAAACCTTCTGCAGTAGCAGTAGTAGTGGTTTTAATGAAAATAGACATTTTTGAAAATATATCTACTATTACTAATATAGCATCAAAATTATTAGAAAGAGGAAGTTGAGAAATAAAATCCATTAATAAAGATTCCTAAGGTTTAGAGGGAATAGGAAGTGGTTGAAGCAACCCATACTTCTGGTGACGGGGAGCCTTATTCCTATTACATTCGTAACAAGCAATTATATAGGCCTTGATTTTTCCTGGTCATACCTGGCCAGAAGAAATCCCTTGCTATTAACTGGTAGGTTTTATCAACCCCAAAATGACCAGCTAATGGAGAATAATGTCGACTATTGAAAATTCATAATTTTATTTCATTGTTGTTGGGTATGACTACTCTACCCTCGAAAACTAATAGACCTGATTAAATACTAAATCTTTTGGCCCCTTGCTTCGAGAGTATTTTGTTTTTCAACCCTAAACAATAATTTTCCTTTGACTGAGCTTCGAGGATGTTGGATAGTGGATTTTGAAAGGATTTAATTGTCATCAAATTAAGTTAATGAGTCTTTAACATTGATTTGTTGAAAATTGATTTCACATTTGCTGGGTTCTTGTCAGCAAATGTGTCCCCCCGCTGTGGGTAAACGTTGTCCCGACGTGACAAGATATCTGGGACAATGCAGTTCTTACCTGGGTGATAGGAAATAGAAAAGAAATTCAGACAGAAATTCAGCCCACCTGGCTTGACGCCTGGTTAACACTTTGGAAGACACAAAGTATTTCAAAGCATTATGGTCTGTCAAAATTTGAAAAGGACTATCTAAGCTGAGAAGAAAAGAGTGCCATTTTTTAAGACAATGAATAATAGCTAAAAGCTCTTTGTCATGAATTTCATAATTTAATTCTGCTGCAATGAGTTTGCGTGACTTAAAAGCAACAGGATGTAACAATTTTTTTTTAGGATTTAATTGAGAAATGACCCCTGCGATAGCATAATCGCTCGCATCTGTCTCAACTATTGTCGAAGCAGAAGGATAAAAGTGTCAAAGAATTGGAGCTGTGGTGAATGCCGTCTTCAATGCTTCGAATTCCTTTTGTGCTGTTTTAGTAAAAACCAAAGGAATATCTTTTCTAAGAAGAGAAGTAATATTTGAAATAGTTTTAGAATAATCTTTAATAAATCTTCTGTAGAAATTTGCAAAACCCAAAAATCCCTGGAGGGATTTGACAGATTTGTGCTCAGGCCATTCCAGGACTTTTTGGACCTTTTTGTTGTCCATGACTAAACCATTAGTGTACAACGTAAGCCCCAAAAAATCTATAGATTTGAGATGGAATTCACATTTATTGTGCTTGGCGTAGACATGATCTTGAAGGAAATTTAGAACCTGTCGAACATGATGAATATGTTCATCTAGTGTCTTCATGAAAATTAAAATATTGTCTAAATAGACAACAAAAAATTGTTTGACAATATCTTGAAAGATTTCATTAAAAAAATTTGAAAAGTAGATGGTGCATTACATAATCCAAAAGGCATGACTAAATATTAAAAACTACCAAATCTAGTGCGCATTGCAGTCAGTGGATCATGACCTTCTGCAATGCGAATAAGATTGTAAGCGCCTCTAAGATCAATTTTAGAAAATAAATTAGCACCATTGAAAAGGGTAAGAAGCAATGACATCGGATGAACAGGATATGCATTCTTCTTAGTGACTGTGTTGAGCTTTCTATAGTCAACACACAACCTAAGACTACCATCCTTATTTTTTACAAAGAGAACAGGGGAGCCGGTTGGAGATTAAATGGCTCTGATGAAACCTTTGGCTACATTCTCTGCAATTTAGTCTTGAAGAACTTGAGATTTGTCCTTCGATAAAGAATAGACAGGACCTGCCGGAGGTACTGGACCTATTAACTCTATCTGATGGTCTTAGGGTCAGTGAGGTGGTAACTTATTGGCCTTGCGGATTGAAAAAACATGGAGGAAATCATGATAGATTTCTGGTAGAGTTGATTTAATGGCTTCAACGTCGATTTGGTTGTCCTCATCATCTTCGAGGGAATCTGTCGAGGGAAGACCAGAATTGAGAGAGCATCCTTCAATTACTTTGAGGCAATTTAAATCCTCTTCAACTGAAGTCATTGAGCTAGAAGGGTTAGCCAATTGCTCATTTAAAGAAAGATCAGATGCTTGCAAGTCATCTGGCAGAGATTTTTCATCTAGCAGGACATTGTAAGGCAGGTTGTTTAACTCCCTATTGACCTGGATTGAAGAATCAGAAATATACTTAGTATGTGGGGTGATCAATCCCCATGTCCAATCAATTTCAGGATTCCAATGCGTTAAAAAGTCATGGCCAAGAATGGTATTTTCCATTCTTGGGGCGTCCAAGACTGATAATTCCCATTTGAAGGAGGGAAATTTCGGAAATTTGAAAACCCATAAAACTTTCTTACTGACCCAATATTTGGGTTCCTCTGATTCGACAAAATAAATTGGAGTTCAATTGATATCCATAAATGTCAGCTGTAACTTCTTGGAAAAAGATAAACTGACAAAAGAAATTGATGCTCCAGAGTCTATAAGACAACTGAAGGGGATATCCTCCTTAAAAAGAATGAATCTCAAGCAATTTAAGGCAACTCCAGTCCTTAAGACATGGAGGTTCTGTGCACTGGGAGAGATAAGATAGTTTTCTTTGCACGAAAGTAAACTATCTACTAGTTTTTTGACTTTGAAATAGTACCTTCTCTTTCCTTCAATTTTACACAATCTTCCATCTTGTGCTTACCCCCACAATACATATGTAACCCATTATCTGCTCGCCTCTTCCTCTCAGCTTCTTTAAGTTCCCCTTTAAGATCCAGTACTTTACTGATATTACCTGGGGTCAAGCTTTTTGGTCAAGGTTTGTCCTTTCCCTTATTAGGTTTGGATTGAGACAAGGAGGATTGAGTTGTTTGTGGGTGTGACAAAGGTCCCGATTTAAAATTTAGGCCTTGAGATTTGTTGGCGTATTGACAATGTTGAAGTTGTCCTTGTTAAACGCCGTCAAGTTCGAGGGTTCAATCCATTAAACCTGTTAAGGTAGTCATCTTCTGAACGTGAAGATTAAACTGATCCAAATCCTCAAAGGAAGTCCTTTTTTGAAATGATACTTGAGGGCAGCATCATTTAAACCTACTCGAGTTTGAAGCGCTCTGAAGTTTGAGATAAATTCAGAGGCTTTACCATTATCACTCATGCCAAGAAAATCAAGTTCAATTTCTGTGTTGTCAGTTTTATTAGGGTCACCGAACAATGTGAAGAAATGGTCTTTGAAATTTTCACAATTATTAATAAGTAAAAGGGTTTTGGTCAAAGAGAGCATGAGAAGATTAGGTTTGAACCATCTTGCTTCTTTTCCGGCCAGAAATGAAGAAGCATAAACAACCATCGATCGGTGTAGACTGTTCTAAATTACAAAGCAGTAGACATAATGCGAGATGGGTTGGTTCTCCTTTTTAATTTATAAAAAGAAGCGCCTGCCACTCTTATTTTTAAAGACAGTGTAATAATGTGTAACACTAATATTTGACTAGAAAGTTTATAAGTTGAGAGGAATTAAAGATAAGGAAAAAAAAGTATTACTATCTGGATATTTCTATTCTTAACAAGCGCTATTATCCACAGCTACTCCCTCTTGAAGCGCTCTCCTGGAATATGCCTTATTATAGTAATAAAATATCTCTAATAATAGTTAATCCCACTGAATCTATATATTCTCTCTATGTTGCTCTCTTTCACTATACTATATGAAATACACACACAGACGCAAAAACTCTAAAAGACTCAGAAAATACCTTTTAATACTCTCTCAAACAATTAATCACAAAAAGATCTAATATCTTATACTGGGTACTATGACTATAGCTACACGTATCTCTATATATTAATTTTTCTATAATCTGCTTTTAAAAATGACAGCTAATGCGATTTCTCTTATTTTATTAACTAAATAGATGGATCGACCAGTCCTCTCTTTTTGTCCCTACCTAATAGTCCTCCTTTTATATTCTTCCAGCGCTCAAGACACAGTTCCCTAATGGATCTCCAGCGCTGACTCTAGCGCCACATTAGTAAAAAAATAACTAATTTAATAGTATGCTACTCACACTGCTTACAACAACTACAGCACCTAAATCAGACCCCATAATTACTAACACTAGTAATAACTTGTTTCACTGATTCTCCACATATTCACTTTTAACTATACCTTGTTTTGTTTCAGCGCTAGTTCCATGTTTGACTTATCCTAACACTGAGTCTAGTTGCCTTAACTCGTGGGTAGTTTTACAATTGAGTCACCACTCTTTTTGCTTTAATACTAGGTTTGTAGTTGTGACAGCTTGCTTAACTAGTTAGCCTTCTTCATTAATTGTCTCAGTAGGTTTCCCAACTGGCTGCGGTACAGCATACCATGCACTTGAGTTGTCCTTAATCCATGACTTTCTTCTTAATGCGTAACACATACTTTTTGGAAAGCCCAAATCCATATTGTTTAGCGCGTAATAGTCCTAAGTTAATAATACACAATTCCCTATTGTGTGGCACATCTTGCTGCAAAATCCAAGCGCACAAACCCTTAATCTTTTTCCGCGCTTCCATTTCCTTTGTTCCTTGAAACACACAAATACAAATTATATTTTAACATTTCCTGCTGCGCTAACTCCCCTTTGTTCTTCTTGGACTACGCGCGCTGATTGGTCTAAAATCACGCTTCCTGCAAGGCGCGTACCACATCCTCCCTCTACTCGTGACTGTCCCCAGGAGGCCATAAATATCCTGCGTCTTGCGGCGTTTTCTTCCTCCATCTTCTATCCTTTTCCTTCATCATCTTCTTCTTTTCTTTTCTTTTTTACTTTATTATTTTTATCTTTCACTATGAATACTAGAAGAACCCCTCCTAAGGCTGAAAATACCCCCAACATCGTGCACGCTATTCAACAGTTCGTGCGCACTCAGCCCCCTACTGCTTCCCCAACAACGCCCATAACCACACTGATGGGTGGGACAAGATGCACTCATTGCATCAAAAATGGCATAACTCCACGTCATTTTTCAAAAGCCCTCCGTGGCAATACTTTCTTCACTGTAAGTTTTCTTCATTCTCCTTCCCATTTGTTACTAACCTTTTCATTTTTCTTTTATTCCTAGTCATGCAATTACTGCAAGCAACGCAAGAAGAAATGCAGTTACGATGGGCTGCCCACTTTTGCGTGCCTGGACCCAAATGCTTCTACAACAAATATGATGAGTCAAATGACCATCAAGCGCCCGGTGCCTGGTCCTGCTACCCCTCCTGGCAAAAAACGAGCCAAGGTTGGTTACCCCAAGCTTACTCCCAGTAGTGTCGCTTCTGTACCTACATCTCTTTTCTCAGAGAAAGTACAGTAAGTTTCTTTTTCTTACTTCTTCCCTTTCCAGTGCTAACATTTTCTCTTTCTCTTTCCTTTTTTTTTTTTTTATGTAGAATGCGCCAGGTACTCCTTAAGTTGAAACACCTCCTCCTCCTATCACTCCACTATTCCTTCCTAACTTGGAAGAAGATCCCGCCTGGGATACACTGACTAATCCTGATCCTACTCCTCGTTCGCCCACTCATGACTGGACTGATATGCAGCCGGTCTTCAATACCTTCACTCCGGTCGAATGGCCAACCGAGAACTTTTCGGTGGTAGATGACAATGAGTCCGCCATGGCTAAAAACTGGGAATTCGCAGAACAAATCGCCTGTGCTCCTTACGATGCGACCATGCGTCGTATGAATAACATGATTGGGGCCGTCAAAACATTCCTCAAGGAGGTTCCAGTTTATACTCGCGCTGAGTATAATAAACAAAAACAACTAATAGCTGCCTTGCAACAAAAAATGAAAGAAGCTGTTAACAATTGGGCTTTCTGCGTCCCAATCTTTGATGAAGCAGAATACTAAAATAAATATTTTCTTTTTTATTTATTCCTTGTAATGTATATAGCATTGTAAAAAAAATGTAATATATATTTATTTATTTTTTATTATTATTTTCACTTAACTTTCCTGTGAGAACTCTACAACCCTGGTTTAACCTTAACAGCTACTGGTTTATACTTAGATGCAAAACAGTCCTTACTTCTTCCTTCATTAATTAAAATAAAACCCTTTCTAATATAACTACAGGTTACACATAAATCCTTTTTTTGTCTTTTCTTTTTAATATAAGTATAACAATATCCAAAATTAAAGAAATTAAAAAGCTTAAGTATAATAAATTCTACAGTAGCATTCCCAAGACACCTACGAAGTACCGCTTTACATATCCCTCCTTGTTGGACTGACTGGTCACTATCTGGGTTCCTCTCATCCTGGGAGATAGTAACACCTAATATGCCAGTCCCTAATGAAAATGTTGGCGCCTTCATGGCGGTCTCCCTATCTCCTCATCTGAGACTTCCTCATAAAACTCTCTTTCTTTCTCTGACTGCGCAGCTCCAGAGTACTTAGTTTCCCAGCCACCATCCTTGGGCGCTACTAACACTGCTGATACTGGAACACCGTCATCATCCATAATCCTTATTCCTATAGTCTTATTTAAACAATAATCTATAGTTGCCGAATAATTCATTAAAAATGGTGTGCCTAAAACTGGTTTAACTACACCCATTGGAACATAAAAATGTATATCTCTTGTTGCTCCCACAACTCTAGTGCGTACATACTCTGCTACACCTATAACAGGTAACCTACCTCCCCCAATTCCTACGACAGTGCCTTCGCCGTCTTTTACAGGAAGACCTAATTACACTGCGTCATCCACTGATACCACGTTGATTTGTGAACCCCTATCCACTAACGCTTTGATTTGCTTACCATTTACCGTAATAGTTAAATACCCTAAGGGTCCTGCCTAATGAGGCACCCTAGGTAATCCAACAACTGGCTGAAATGACTGTTCCGCCATATAAAACTCAGTGCAATTAGCAATCCTTTGCTTTCTGCACTTTTCCATGATTCCATTTGCTACATCTGGCGGTACTGCAGTCAGCATCCCCAATGGAACAGAAACTGTAGTCTTCAATCATTCCGCAACTAAATCCTCAGCAGCCTTAGGAAAATCAGAATGAACCGGGTGCTGCATTCTCCATTTAGGCTGAGTTGCCTTGGCACCAGCTTTTGCTCTTCCATGTGGGTTCTTTGGAGTATTATGCTTTGCTCCTGGCATTCCTTCAGCAGGTACCTCTCTTTTCTGTACTACCACTGGCTCCTCCAACATTGCCATCTGTTCTACTTCCTGGTGATCCACACCATAATCTGCAGAGTCCATACCATCCATTTCAACATCCTCAATAGACGCAGGTGTATTTTCTCTAGTAGTATACCCTACTTCCTCCATATCCTCTGGATTTTCATACCTAGCACCAGCCCTTCTTGGCCTAGTAATTGTAGGTGGGGCCATTTTCTTATGCTTTGCCGCGAACATCTCCAATTTTGCTGTGGTAAGTGGCACTGCAAATGCTCCTTCTTTTACTTTAAAATCTAACACTGCGCAAGTAACTGCAAAATTAACTGACTTCTCATCCTTGCTTTTCTCCTTATTTTCCGGCTCTTTGCCCTTGCTTGAGCTTCTTTCAATAGACTTTTTATTAATATGATCAATGACCATGGCTCGCATCCCTCGATCTTTGTCTTTAATCAACTTGGTACCATCTTCTAACATAAGCGTAGTCCCATCCTTGTAAACAACCTTTTCCTCTTTATCCTTTTGAAGCCCATTACACCTCATCCTTGTATGCCCCTCTTTATAACAATAATAGCACACCATAGCGGAAAAACGCGAAGTTTGAGGAGAACTCTTGTGCCTAAAGATTCTTTCGCTTTTGCCGCTTCAACTATCTTCTTCTCCAACTCATCGAATCTTTCCATGACTGAATCTGGATCCTTAGAGAGAATTTTAACTTTAGGAGAGGAAATCTGAGAATGCAATCGTATGCCTGGCGCATCTTCATCCAAATCCTCATTATCTAGAGCCACCCTTGCTGCATGTCGCTCAACTCGACGCAACTTCATTTCAGCTTCCACTGCCATTTCCACTTCTTCTAATCCGGGATACTTGTAATTTCCATCCCTCTTTTTAACCAGCTTTCCTTCTTTATCCAAGCGCCTTTTTTCCCAGTCTTCAACTTCTGGCGCTAACGCTTCACAAAACCTGGGTAAAGACGCATTAACATCACTAAAATCTTCGTTACTAACTAAATATTCTACTATCCAATTGAAGTCTTCCCTAAAACTTTTAAATTCATTGGGGTCTCGAACACCTCCTCTAGCCTTGACCCTATTTACCAAAATATCCAGGTCCTTCATCGTATACCTAGTTTCCTCGGTAACTTTTGGCCATCTCTTGAGCATTTGTTCTTTTAGCGCTGACCAATTTTGCTCCTCATGCCCTTTTAGATCCTCAAAATTGTCTTTTCATTCATCAGATACAAAAAATAGTACTTGTCATACCATATCATATTCGGTTGCTCCATGAACTTCCGCTGCTTGTTCAAACCTGCGTAAAAACTTTTTGGTATTAATTCCCGCAAAGCGCAAGCTTTCATCTTTAGACCTAATAATCTTGGTTACCGTTTTTGGAAACAATGTTGAAGAATTGGGCAATTTAACCCTCTCCTGACATCTCCTAGATGTAGTTGCAGTAGGATCCATTCCCAAAATATCAAATCAAAGCAAAGATCACAAAGAAAAAACACACGCTTGGTAATTAAACCTGACTGTTTTCACAATACAGCCCTACGCTATCTTCTGATAACGGCTATTGATCCACTTGTTGTAGATCCTACGACTCTTCCGCTGAAGCGCCGGCTTGATTACATCCTCTTGAAGAAACCCTAAAAATACAAACAATCTAATCAAAAACACTAGTTACAATTATGCCACTGTTGGTACACCAATTGTAGACTGTTCCAAAGTACTAAGCAGTAGACACAATGCTAGATGGGTTGGTTCTCCTTTTTAATTTATAAAAAGAAGCGCCTGCCACTCTTATTCTTAAAGACAGTGTAATAATGTGTAACACTATTATTTGACTAGAAAGTTTATAAGTTGAGATGAGTTAAAGATAAGGAAAAAAACAAGTATTACTATCTGGATATTTCTATTCTTAACAAGAGCTATTATCCACAGCTACTCCCTCTTGAAGGGCTCTCTTTGAATATGCCTTATTATAGTAATAAAATATCTCTAATAATAGTTAATCCCACTTAATCTATATATTCTCTCTATGTTGCGCTCTTTCACTATACTATATGAAATACACACACAGACACACAAACTCTAAAAGACTCAGAAAATACCTTTTAATATTTTCTCAAACAATTAATCACAAAAAGATCTAATATCTTATACTGGGTACTATGACTATAGCTACAAGTATCTCTATATATTAATTTTTCTATAATCTGCTTTTAAAAATGACAGCTAATGCGATTTCTCTTATTTTATTAACTAAATAGATAGATTGACCAGTCCTCTCTTTTTGTCCCTACCTAATAGTCCTCCTTTTATATTCTTCCAGTGCTCAAGACACAGTTCCCTAATGGATCTCCAGCGCTGACTCTAGCGCCTCATTATTAAAACAATAGCTAATTTATTAGTATGCTACTTACACTGCTTGCAACAACTACAGCGCCTAAATCAGACCCTATAATTACTAACACTAGTATTAACTTGTTTCACTGATTCTCCACATATGCACTTTTAACTATACCTTGTTTTGCTTCAGCGCTAGTTCCAGGTTTGACTTATCCTAACACTGCGTCTAGTTGCCTTAACTCTTGGGTAGTTTTACGATTGAGTCCCCACTCTCTTTGCTTTAATACTAGGTTCATAGTTCTGACAGCTTGCTTAATAGTTAGCCTTCTTCATTACTTGTCTCAGTAAGTTTCCCAACAGGCCGCGGTACAGCATACCATGCACTTGAGTCATCCTTAATCCATGACTTTCTTCTTCATGCGTAACACATACTTTTTGTAAATCCCAAATCCATATTGTTTAGCGTGTAATAGTCCTAAGTTAATAATACAAAATTCCCTATTGTGCGGCACATCTTGCTGCAAAAGCCGAGCGCACAGACCATTAATCTTTTTCCGTGCTTCCATTTCCTTTGTTCCTTGAAACACACAAATACATATTATATTTTAACATTTCCTGCTGCGCTAACTCCCCTTTGTTCTTCTTAGACTAAGCGCGCTGATTGGTCTAAAATCACGCTTCCTGCGAGGCGCGTACCACATCGGTCGTTATTGAAGGTTCGAGGGTTATTATGGAACAGGAGCTTGCAGGTTTGCAAGAAGGGCCTCAATCTGTCTGGATAATCTCCATTGAATTTATCAGGAGATTTCATAGAGGGAGTTTTGAATTTAGATCCCTCTGAAGACGTTGAAGTTGAAAGAGTCTTCATGAAAAGTCTCATGAAATCTTCCAGAGATATAGATGGTCCAGGTTTTGAAGGGTGACCAGAAGGGTTATTAGAAGGGGCGTATGGTGCCTCATGCATTGTATCCTCTCCTTCCTCATCATCACTAGAATCATCACAATCTTCTGGGATGTCTTCTACAGATTGGACTGAATGTTGCCATTCCCTAAGGCCGAGTGGCTCCAAGGTGTGAGTGCAGGACACAGTCCTAGTGGCTGTTGGCCTGCCTCTGGCGGGAGCTCTAGTAGTAGCGTCTGTAGGAGGAGTGCGTTGAACAGGTTCCATTTTAAGAATTTAGAGAAAACACCTGAAAAGGAACATAGTAGTGCAAGGAATGAGAAATATGGAGAATTAAATTATACTGTCACCGGATGACCTACGCACAAGGTCGAGGATGTTCCTGTAAGTGAGATTAGGAGTTTAGAGACTTCTCCAAAGCACAGAGGAATGATTCGAGGAAGTGATTCGACGATAGCTTGAAGGAAGAAATACTGCTTCAAGATATGTTTGAGAAGAATTCCAATATAATTTAAAGGTAATATTAAAATTCTTAAAATCTCACAAAGGGTTGGAAACTCAACAATCAAAGATTTAGGATTTAAAAATGATTATTGAGAAAATAAAGAAAGATACACTAATAATGATTTAACTTAAAAGCTTTTATCACTATTAAATATAAATACATTTTATAATTTAATTCTAAGGAATATCGAACCAAAAACCCAACCCTTTTTATATCCTTTACTCCTCCTTGCATTGACCTCATACCCATTCACTATTCAGCACACCACAGACAATTAAAATATATCCATTACACCTGGACCCTCCTCACTAACATCCGTTAACCCCTTAATCCTCTACTATCCATTCCATCCATGCTCACTACCCCTTTTAACAATTCACAGACATTTATTAAACCTTATAGTGCACTATTACATTGACTATTGTGCTGTGAGTCGCTTATTGAAGAAATGACTGAGACACACTATTGAGATATTGACTAATTTAGATTTAGAGTTTAGACTAGCGTGGTTGGATAGCGAGTACACAAAGGAAAGTTGCAGTTGCTATGGAGAATTGTGTCAGTATAGTCTAGTATATAAGTATGATATAATAGTGTTTATTTATGGCCCTACAACTTATCAATAAATGATTTAGTGATTAAACCTCAGGGGAAGACTAATAAAATAGTTATACTTAAATAAAAATCACAATACTTGGATTTTAATGCGTGCTAGAGGTGGAAAATAGATGTATAAAATATAGTTATAGCTTATATAAAGATAATATCAATTTATAATGGCTTTATAATATATATCAGAATGCTAATAATTGTATAGTAGTGTTTTTTTGAATTGTAGTAATTGAATGATGATAAATAACTGTCAGCCTAAATATCCTTAGGACTGAGTATTTCTTATGCTTAAAATAAGATAATCTTTACTAGATTAAGCTTATATCTTAAAAATAAGGTTAAAATAATAATATATATTATTTTATTATATATATATATAATTATTATTCTATTATATAATTTATAATAGTTTAAATAGCTTATCCATGGCCTAATAATACTTATTAAGGTGTTAATGGAGTCATAATATACTTATCTTAAGTGATATGAAGTAATTATTGACATACATAAGCTTATATGTATACATAAATCTCATATTCAGTGAAATATGCAGTATATTATGTATATTTAGGTATATAAGTGGGTTTTAGCCCCTTAATAGCCTATAACCTTTATTTTCTGCTTATTTTAGGTCATATGGACAAAATCAGTGGACTCACAACGCCTACAGAAGCATAGACACCTATATCAGGCGCATACACCCAGTTTGGACAACTAAAATTATTTCCTTGGATGGTTATTCACGGATTTATGGGTTGGAAGGATGTTTCTGGGTTAATATGGATGCTTGGGGATGTTATTGGGGGCTTGGACATTTTATTTTTTTCCTTTATATTCTTTTAGTTTCATTAAATCTCTTTTTGATTATTTATTTTACCTGTTTCTTTATGGTATCCGCTTTTATCTGGGTTTTCTATTTATGGTATGACTATGTGTTATTATTAATAGTGATGGAGGGTCCTTACTGGAGGTCTGGGTGTTGAAACTGCTTGAAGTGGACGCCATGGGGAGGTGATGAGCCCTCACAGTGCTGTAATTGCCGGGGATAGCAGTGACATCATCTGGATTGAAGGTCTGTGCACTCCAGTGGATTTGGGTATAAGTAAGGAGGGATTTTGACGGTTTATTATCATCATTCAATTACTAAAATTCAAACAACCACTACAATAAAATTATTAGAATTCAGAAATATATTATAAAGCCCTTATAAATTTATATTATCTTTATATAAGCTATAACTATATTTTATTCTTCTATTTTCCACCACTGGCACGCATTTAAATCCAAATATTGTGAGTTTTATTTGAGTATAACTATTCTATTAATCTTCCCCTGAGGTTTAATCACTAAATCATTTATTAATAAGTAGTAGGACCATAAAATAACACTATTATATCATACTTATATACTAGACTATACTGACAATTGGGGGTCTTTCCTTATATTTTACTTATTAATTAGTATAAGCCTTGGGACGTGATTTTTACCTTAGTACAGCGCAAAATTAACCAAATATTTGGGTCTGCTGCATATTAGTGGGTCATCATAACTCATTGATTTCCGAAAAGAACCCTTAAAATAATTGTACTAATTTTTTATCATAAAAATTAGATATTTACAGTCGTAACTGTACCCAATATAAACCCAATTTCACTTGGTATTTGGACACCAATATAACACCCAATTAAATTGGTATTTGGCTAAAAGCTTGGTAAGCTAATTATTCACCTTTATAAAGGTCTAGTTAAACTTATTATTATATTTTTAACAGATTTTTTCGAATTTTTCTTAAATTTTATTTAAATAAATAAAGATATAAATTCAGGGTAAGCTCCATTGCTTTTTTATTAGTAATATAATTGCTAATATTATTTGTCTACTAATTCCATAGAGTTTTTTCCTTTTGTTGACGTAAAATATTGTCATTCTGAACAATATGAGTGCTCCCCAGGATAGTGTAAGTGAAAAGCCTGCTTATAATACCAGGTCTAAAGCTAACAAAAACTTTTCAGGACATCACCATGGAGGGACAACAGTACCCCCAGCCAGAAAGCATGAGTATAGAGGAAAAGGACGCCCTCTTAAAAAAGATAACTATTAAAAAGACGTCTCTTCCTCTTCAGGATCAACTGTCCCACCTGGCCAAACAGGTTCTGAAGTTGGAGGAATCAAAATCTCTCATGTTCAAAGAAGTAGAGCAGTTGCAAAACAATTTCAAGGTAGGGTTTCAGCAGATGAATCAGGCAATGGCAGAATTAAAGGGAGGCCAGCCCAGTAAATCAAATCAGCAACCCCCTACCCAATGAGGGACCACTCACTCCCAGGAGAAAATCCTGGTAGACAAATGGAAATGGGACTGGTTTCACCAACAGTGGACAAGCCACAGTTGCAACAGGGATCCACCCCCTCATCTGACTTCCTCAGCTCACCCTTACAAGGGAAAAAAGCGCCAAAAATCAGGACTGGCAACCATCCCTTGGTAAGTAACCTACCCTCTCAGATTACACATAATACTGATAATTACAATATAGGTAATTCTATTGATGTTAAATCTGTACAAAAAATAGAGGAGGATTTAAGAAATTTAGGTTTTAGAGTAGATACACCTGACTTGTCTTTTGTCCATAATAACAGTACTATATACAATGATAATACAGTTAATCCTCAGTTGCAACCACCTACTAGTGAGATGAGAAGTTCACAGGAGAGTGAGAGAATTGAAAAGGAGGAAATGGAATATTTTAACAATAATCCAACTGTCCATAGAGTTGTTTCAGCATTGTGGAATAGAATGACTGATTGTGAAGAACAGACAGTTAAGCATACTAGTGATACAATTTCATCCTTGACATTGAACATTTCTACATTAGCAACACGTAATAAAGAATTAGAGAAAGAACATTTGTCTCTAACTCTTAAATATGATTCATTGAGTAATAAATATAATGACCTTTCAAACTAATTTTGTGAGTTAGAAAAATTATATGAAACACATTTATTAAAAACTGAATCAAGAACAAAGTTATCTTTTGCCCAGACAAATCAAAGTGTCTCTGAGTTGCTACAAAGATTAACTAAAGTTGAGATTGAAACTGCCAATCTACTAATGAACCAGGATAATCATAATGATAATCAATATAATAATAATACTTTCATTGGAAAAAGTGAATCTCATTCCTTCCCTATACCACCACAATTAAAACCATCTGGTGGTAGTGTCAAATCTGAAAATGTAAGTCTCAAATCTGTGCAGGAGGAAATACAAGACCATTTATCAAAAGTAAATGAGTTGTTGAATTTACCTAAGATTTGGGAGATAAAATCCAATCAGAAAAACTGGCCTAAGATAGATCAGTACCCAACTTATGATGGGGAAGCCAGCTCTGATTGGCAACATTTTATTCAAAGAATTGACAACTTGAAATTCTCATATAAGTTACCAGATGAAGAGATAACATCAAAATTAATTTCTTTATTTAAGGATGTTGCTTTATTATGGTTTGAAGCTGTCTTAAGTGAGGGTAGAGACTACTCTTGGGCTGAAAGGAAACAACTTATTGAAAACCAATTTGGAGGTTCTAAATTTAGGCTTACTCAGCAGAGACTTTATGAGAAGACTAGGTATAATCCGTTGAATGGTGAAAAACCTATGGTATTTTTAATGAATTTAAACAAAATATTAAAAGCCATTGAGCCTCATATGGATTTTAACTTATGGAAAGATAAGATAATATATAAATTACCTATATCTGTCAGAGACATTGTTGTAGCTAGAACATTAAATGTTACTGAATATTCTGACTTTATTAATATTTGCAATGAAATATTATTAAACCATAAGTATGAATCAAGGTATTCCACTTATAAGCAAAATGTTGAACCTGTTAAAACTCAGAATTCAAAAACACTTCAGGAAAAGCAGAAAAAACCTACTGCACCTGTAGTACCTAAAAAGTATGAAACAAATACTTGTTATAAGTGTAACAAACCTTGGGTCAAAGGTCACAAATGTGAGAAAAACATAAGTATTGTTGAAAATCAACGTGAATCTGAAACTGAAACTGAAAAAAGTAATGAATCAAGTGATTATGACAGCAATATCTCATATAGTGATGAAAATGAAGTCTGTATGTTGGAAGATGATTTGTCCATCTTTAAAAATCCAATATTAAATATGGACTCAAATGAATCTTTTATGAATTTTGAGGATGCTGAAATCATTAAGGATATACAAGCTGATAACTCTAGAATGACACCTATCACGGTTCCAGCTATCATTTCTGGTGAAAGTGTTAATATAGTATTAAACACAGGAGCTGCTGGTTCAGTTGTTTCCACTAATACATTACAGAAAATTAATAGTGAATATAAGTTTAAGCTTGAACCACTTCAGAAAAAAAATTGGAGAGGTTTTGGATTAGTACTACACCCCATTGGTAAATACAAAGCTGCTGTTTTCTTTAAACACCAAAATGGTTATGTAAGGGTAACTTGTGACTTTGTAGTAATGGATAATACTAATTGTAGTAACTGTTTTATCATTGAAAATGATATTCTGACTAAATTTGGTGTGAAATTAGACCCTGCTAATAACAATTTTACAATTGGCATGAATGGTAAAAGGAAATTTAAAATAAATTCTTTTAACACAGTCTTACACATTGAGTCAGTAACAAATTCCCCGTCTAAAGGAAGAGAATCCAATGAGATGGAACTTCTGGAAACAGAAATTTCAAAAGCATCATTTGGCACTCAGATAAGTGAAACTGAGAAAGATAATATTTTGGAATTAATTAAATCTTTTCCAATGGCTTTTGCACATGGTACAAATGAACTTGGCTTGTAAAAGATCATGAAATGAAGATTAGTTTAACCTGTGATATGGATAATATTCCTGCTAGTCTTAAAAAGAAACCATACCCTGCTTCACCAATGAAGAGGAAAGACATAGAGGATAATATTAAGATTTTATTAAAAATGAAAATTCTTGAGAAGGTTGAAACTACACCAAAATATTGTGTAATATCACCAGTGCTATTTTCTTATGAACAAGATAAAGCAAGACTGTGCGGTGATTATAGAGCATTAAATACATTTACAGTAGATGATATTTATCCCTTGCCAAGGATTGCCTCTATACATGCTACCCTTAAAGGTGCTCAATATATAAGTTGCCTAGATGAAAATAAAGGGTACCATCAAATTCCTGTTGAAAAGAATTCACAGAACTTTTTGTTGATAACAACACACATGGGAATTTATATGTATGTAAGAATGCCATTTGGACCAAAAAATGCTCCATCAGTATTTCAGAAGTTAATGGATATAACATTCCATAATGAAATGATTGAAGGATGGTTAATGGTATACATTGATGACATTATAGTGTTCTCTAAATCTTTTGATGAACACTTAATCCATTTAAGGAAAGTATTTCAGAAAATGGATGAAATAAAAATGACCCTTGCATTGAAAAAATTTAAATTTGGGTTTGAATCTTTAAAAGTGCTTGGTCATATTGTATCTGGCTTACAAATATGTGTAGACCAAAATAAAGTGGCTGCAATAAAAAATATTGGCATTCCTCAAAATGTGAAGGATGTACAATCTTTTCTTGGAATGTGTGGTTATTATAGACAATATAAAAAAAACTACCAATCAATTGCTGCACCACTGACCACACTGATAAAGAAATCAGAAGCTTTCATTTGGAATAATGAAAGACAACAAGATTTTGATAAGTTGAAAGAATGTTTAATGACATCTCCTATCTTGGGATTACCAGATTTCCAATTACCTTTTGTATTATATACAGATGCAAGTTTTATTGGACTGGGTGCTACTTTACATCAAAAACAACTTATTGAAGGTAAAATGTCAGAAGTAGTAATCTGCTATATTTCACGTACTCTGAGAAGTGGTGAATTGAAATATGGTGCTACTCAACTTGAATTTTTGGCAGTAGTATGGGCTTTTGAAAAGCTACATTATTACCTTGAAGACCAAAAATTTGAGTTAATAACTGACTGTAGTGCAGTTAAGTCACTCTTAAAAATGAAAACTCCTAATAGACACATGTTTAGATGGCAATTAGCTGTACAAGAATACAGAGGACAGATGACTATTACACATAGAGCAGGAGCATTGCACTCTAATGTAGATCTGTTATCTAGAGTACCTCTGCCTAATAATGATGATAATCCTGCTTATGTTCCTGAGTCAGATATTATTAACATTTATGGCATTTATATTGTAGATCTTGAGGATGAATTTATGCAATCAATTCTTGATAATTATAATTCAGATCCTGACTTAAGTAAATTAACTACAATATTAAATGATCCATCTAATGCTTCAATGAATGTTTTAATAAAAACATTACCAATTAAGTATAAAGAGGCATTAGAGAAAGGAAAATTTTCCATTGAGGATGGTTTTATATATTACAGGAAAAAATCAAGTAATGTAATTGTAATTCCCCCTTCAATGAAGGAGTTAATGTTAAGTATATGTCATGATGATATATTAGCAGGTCATTTTGACTACCATAAAACATTAACCAGAGTTAAAAACACAGCTTGGTGGATTAACATGTCTGAGGATGTTCAGAAATATGTTGAAACATGTGATTCTTGTCAAAAATATAAAAGATTAACAGGAAAAAGAGCTGGTTTATTACAACAAATTGAGCAACCAAAAGCTCCATGGGAAATCATTAACATGGACTTTGTAACAGGTTTGCCAATAGCAGGGCATAAGAGTTATAACTCCTGCTGGGTAATTGTAGATAGATTTACAAAGATGTGTAAATTTATTCCTACCCAGAAAGAGGTTTCTGCAAATGACTTAGCTTTTTTATGGGGGACACAAATGTTAAATACAACAGGTTTCCCCAAAGCAATAGTTTCTGACAGAGATCCTAAATTTACTTCTGAGTTCTGGACGTCACTTATGGATGTTTCAGGGTGTCAATTAAAACTTTTCACAGCACACCATCCACAAACTGATGGGCTAGCAGAGAGAATGATACAAACCTTAGAAGATATGATAAGAAGATACTGTGCTTTTGGTCTTAATTTTAAAGACAATGACAAATTAACGCATGATTGGGTAACCCTTATCCCAGGTTTAGAATTTGCATATAATATTACAGTACATTCTGTCACTGGAAAGAAGCCATTTGAGTTATGGTTGGGTTATGTACCTAATACCCCTGATAAAACTCTTAATAAGCTACCTAGATTGGATATCTATCAAGGTACTAAATCTTTTCTTCAGATGCAGGAATTATTCAGAAAACATGCTCAAGAATGTATAAATAAGGCGTTTGAGTATGAAAAGAAAAGATGGGATAAATCCCATAAGGAACAAATGTTCAAAGAGGGTGATGAAGTCCTTATTTCAACACTACATTTCAATTTAAATGGTAATGTTAAATTGAACGATCCATTCATTGGACCATTTTTAGTTAAAAAGATGGTTGGTAATAATGCTGTTGAGGTTATTCTATATGCACCATATGATAGAAAACATCCAGTATTTCCTACTTCTCTTATAAAACCATACCATTCTAATGATACTGCTCTATTTCCAAGAAGATCAGGAAGGCATAAACAATAACCTGAAGAAATAGTGGAAAAGGCAGAAATTGAAAAGATACTTAAAAAGAGACACCTTACTAAAGAAATGGGAGTTGAGTATCTATTAAGATTTAAAAATAAATCAAGTAAATATGACCAGTGGATTCCAGAAAATGAAATCTCTGATCTTAAAAAGCTCTTGAAAAAATTTAAATCTAAATAATACTGTTCATTCAGTATATGTATTATAAAAATTATTTTTTATTTTATTTCACTCCTTAGTTTTAATTAAAATGTCTTAACATTTTTTTTATTTGTTTTTTTGGGGTGAGGGAGTGTCAGCCTAAATATCCTTAGGACTGAGTATTTCTTATGCTTAAAATAAGATAACCTTTACTAGATTAAGCTTATATCTTAAAAATAAGGTTAAAATAATAATATATATTATTTTATTATATATATATATAATTATTATTCTATTATATAATTTATAATAGTTTAAATAGCTTATCCATGGCCTAATAATACTTATTAAGGTGTTAATGGAGTCATAATATACTTATCTTAAGTGATATGAAGTAATTATTGACATACATAAATCTCATATTCAGTGAAATATGCAGTATATTATGTATATTTAGGTATATAAGTGGGTTTTAGCCCCTTAATAGCCTATAATCTTTATTTTCTGCTTATTTAAGGTAATATGGACGAAATCAGTGGACTCACAACGCCTACAGAAGCATAGACACCTATATCAGGCGCATACACCCAGTTTGGACAACTAAAATTATTTCCTTGTATGGTTATTCACGGATTTATGGGTTGGAAGGATGTTTCTGGGTTAATATGGATGCTTGGGGATGTTATTGGGGGCTTGGACATTTTATTTTTTTCATTTATATGCTTTTAGTTTCATTAAATCTCTTTTTGATTATTTATTTTACCTGTTTCTTTATGGTATCCGCTTTTATCTGGGTTTTCTATTTATGGTATGACTCTGTGTTATTATTAATAGTGATGGAGGGTCCTTACTTGAGGTCTGCGTGTTGAAACTGCTTGAAGTGGATGCTATGGGGAGGTGATGAGCCCTCACAGTGCTGTAATTGCCGGGGATAGCAGTGACATCATCTGGATTGAAGGTCTGTGCACTCCAGTGGATTTGGGTATAAGTAAGGAGGGATTTTGACGGTTTATTATCATCATTCAATTAATACAATTCAAACAACCACTACAATACAATTATTAGCATTCAGAAATATATTATAAAGCCCTTATAAATTGATATTATCTTTATATAAGCTATAACTATATTTTATTCTTCTATTTTCCACCACTAGCACGCATTTAAATTCAAATATTGTGAGTTTTATTTGAGTATAACTATTCTATTAGTCTTCCCCTGAGGTTTAATCACAAAATAATTTATTAATAAGTACTAGGACCATAAAATAACACTATTATATCATACTTATATACTAGACTATACTGACAATAACCGTCAAAATCCCTCCTTACTTATACCCAAATCCACTGGATTGCACAGACCTTCAATCCAGATGATGTCACTGCTATCCCAGGAAATTACAGCTCTGTGAGGGCCCATCACCTCCCCATGGCGTCCACTTCAAGCAGTTTCAACACCCAGACCTCCAGTAAGGACCCTCCATCACTATTAATGATAACACAGACCTATACCATATGTAGAAAATCCAGATGAAAGCAGATACCATAGAGAAACAGGTAAAATAAACAACCAAAAAAAGATTTAATGAAACCAAAAGCATATAAAATAAACAAATAAAATTTCCAAACCCCCAATAACATCCCCAAGCATCCTTATTAACCCAGAAATGTCCTTCCAACCCATAAATCCGTGAATAACCATCCAAGGAAGTAATTTTAGTTGTCCAAACTGGGTGTATGCGCCTGATATAGGTGTCTATGCTTCTGTAGGCGTTGTGAGTTGACTGATTTTGTCCATATGACCTAAAATAAGCAGAAAAACAAAGGTTATAGGCTATTAAGGGGCAAAAACCCACTTATATACCTAAATATACATAATATACTGCATATTTCACTGGATATGAGATTTATGTATACATTTAAGCTTATGTATGTCAATAATTACTTAATATCACTTAAGATAGGTATATTATGACCCCATTATCACCTTAATAAGTATTATTAGGATATGAATAAGCTATTTAAACTACTATAAGCTATATAATAGAATAATAATTATATATATATATAATATAATAATATATATTATTATTTTAACCTAATTTTTAAGATATAAGCTTAATTTACTTAAGGTTCTCTTATTTTAAGCATAAGAAATACTCAGTCCTAGGGATATCTAGGCTGACACTCCCTTACCCCAAAAAAACAATAAAAAAAATTTTAAGACATTTTAATTTAAACTAAGAAGTGAAATAGAAATATAAAAATATTTTTTATAATACATATACTGAATAAACAGTATTATTTTGATTTAAATTTTTTCAACAGATTTTTAAGATCTGAGATTTCATTTTCTGGAATCCACTGGTCATATTAACTTGATTTAAATCTAAATTTTAATAGATACTAAACTTCCTTTTCTTTAGTAAGGTGTCTCTTTTTAAGTATCTTTTCAATTTCTGCCTTTTCAACTATTTTTCCAGGTTGCTGTTTATGCCTTCCTGATATTCTTTGAAATATAGCAGTATCATTAGAATGGTTTGGTTTTATAAGAGAAATAGGAAATACTGGAAGTTTTTCTATCATATGGTGCATATAGAATAACCTCAACAGCATTATTACCAACCATCTTTTTAACTAAAAATGGTCCAATGAATGGATCGTTCAATTTAACATTACCATTTAAATTGAAATGTAGTGTTGAAATAAGGACTTCATCACCCTCTTTGAACATTTGTTCTTTATGGGCTTTATCCAATATTTTCTTTTCATACTAAAACGCCTTATTTATACATTCATGAGCATGTTTTCTGCATAATTCTTGCATCTGAAGAAAAGATTTAGTACCTGGATGGATATCCAATCTAGGTAACTTATTAAGAGTTTTAGCAGGGGTATTAGGTACATAACCCAATCATAACTCAAATGGCTTCTTGCCAGTGACAGAATGTACTGTACTATTATATGCAAATTCTAAACCTGGGATAAGGGTTACCCAATTATGCGTTGTGGTACGGGCCTCGCAGGAAGCGTGATTTATGACCAATCAGCGCACGTAGTCCAGGAAGAACAAAGGGGAGTTAGCGCAGCAGGAAACGTTAAAATATAATATGTATTTGTGTGTTTCAAGGAACAAAGGAAATGGAAGCACGGAAAAAGATTAAGGGTCTGTGCGCTCGGATTTTGCATCAAGATGTGCCACACAATAGGGAATTGTGTATTATTAACTTAGGACTATGACACGCTAAACAATATTGATTTGGGCTTTCCAAAAAGTATGTGTTACACATTAAGAAGAAAATCATGGATTAAGAACAACTCAAGTGCATGGTATGCTGTACCGCGGCCTGTTGGGAAACTTACTGAGACAAGTAATGAAGAAGGCTAACTAGTTAAGCGAGCTGCCAGAACTATGAACCTAGTATTAAAGAAAATAGAGTGGGGACTCAATCGTAAAACTACCCAAGAGTTAAGGCAACTAGATGCAGTGTTAGGATAAGTCAAACCTGGAACTAGCGCTGAAACAAAACAAGGTATAGTTAAAAGTGCATATGTGGAGAATCAGTGAAACAAGTTAATACTAGTGTTAGTAATTATAGAGTCTGATTTATGCGCTGAAGTTTTTGCAAGCAGTGTAAGTAGCATACTAATAAATTAGCTATTGTTTTAATAATGAGGCGCTAGAGTCAGCGCTGGAGATCCATTAGGGAACTGTGTCTTGAGCGCTGGAAGAATATAAAAGGAGGACTATTAGGTAGGGACAAAAAGAGAGGACTGGTAAATCTATCTATTTAGTTAATAAAAAAAGAAAAATTGCATTAGTTGTCATTTTAAAAAGCAGATCATAGAAAAATCAATATAGAGATATACGTGTAGCTATAGTGATAGTACCCAGTATAAGATATTAGATCTTTTTGTGATTAATTGTTTGAGAGAATATTAAAAGGTATTTTCTGAGTCTTTTAGAGTTTGTGTGTCTGTGTGTGTATTTCATATAGTATAGTGAAAGAGCGCAACATAGAGAGAATATATAGATTAAGTGGGATTAACTATTATTAGAGATATTTTATTACTATAATAAGGCATATTCAAAGAGAGCCCTTCAAGAGGGAGTAGCTGTGGATAATAGCTCGTGTTAAGAATAGAAATATCCTCATAGTAATACTTGTTTTTTTCCTTATCTTTAACTCATCTCAACTTATAAACTTTCTAGTCAAATAATAGTGTTACACATTATTACACTGTCTTTAAAAATAAGAGTGGCAGGCGCTTCTTTTTATAAATTAAAAAGGAGAACCAACCCATCTCGCATTGTTTCTACTGCTTAGTACTTTAGAACAGTCTTCATTTGGTGTCCCAACAGTGGCATAATTGTAACTAGTGTTTTTGATCAGATTGTTTGGTTTTTTAGGGTTTCGTCAAGAGGACGTAATCAAGCCGGCGCTTCAGCTGAAGAGTTGTAGGGTCTACAACAATTGGATCAATAGAAGTTATCAGAGGATAGCATAGGGCTGTATCATGAAAACAGTCAGGTTTACTTACCAAGCGTGTGTTTTTTCTTTGTGATCTTTGCTTTGATTTGATATTTTGGGAATGGATCCTACTGCAACTACATCTAGGAGATGTCAGGAGAGGTTTAAATAGCCCAATTCTTCAACATTGTTTCCAAAAATGGTTACCACGATTATTAGGTGTAAAGATGAAAGCTTGCGCTTTGCGGGAATTAATATTAAAAAGTTTTTATGCAGGTTTGAACAAGCAACCAAATATGATATGGTACAAGAAGTACTATTCTTTGTATCTGATGAATGCAAAGACAATTTAGCGAATCTAAAAGGACATGAGGAGTGAAATTGGTCAGCGCTAAAAGAAAAAATGCTCAAGAGATGGCCAAAAGTTACCAAGGAAACTAGGTATACAATGAAGGACCTGGATATTTTGGTAAATAGGGTCAAGGCTAGAGGAGGTGTTCGAGACCCCAAGGAATTTAAAAGTTTTAGAGAAGATTTCAATCTGAATGTAGAATATTTAGTTAATAAAAAAGAGTTTAGTGATGTTAATGTGTTGTTACCTTGGTTTTGTGAAGCGTTAGCACCAGAAGTTGAAGACTGGGCAAAAAGGCGCTTGGATAACAAAGGAAAGTTGGTTAAAAAGAGGGTCGGAAATTATAAGTACCCCGGATTAGAAGAAGTAGAAATTGCAGTGGAAGGTGAAATGAAGTTGCATTGAGTTGAGCGACGTGTAGCAAGAATGGCTCTGGATAATGAGGATATGGGGGAAGATGCGCCAGGCATACAATTGCCTTCTCAGATCTTGTCTCCTAAAGATAAAATTCTCTCTAAGGATCCAGATTCATTCATGGCAAGAATCGATGAGTTGGAGAAGAAGATAGTTGAAGCGGCAAAAGGGAAAGAATCTTAAGGCCCAAGAGTTCTCCTCAAACTTCACGTTTTTCCGCTATGGTGTGATATTATTTTAATAAAAAGGGGAATACAAGGATGAAGTTTAATGCCTTGAAAAGGATAAAGATGAAAAGGTAGTTTACAAGGATAGGACTACGCTTATTTTGGAAGATGGTACCAAGTTGATTAAAGACAAAGATCGAGGGATGCGAGCCATGGTCATTTATCATATTAATAAAAAGACTATGGAAAGCAGGTCAAGCAAGGGCAAAGAGCCGGAAAATAAGGAGAAAAGCAAGGATGCAAAGTCTGTTAATTTTGCAGGCGCTGAGTTTGATATGGAGGAACAGTCATTTCAACCAGTTTTTGGATTACCTAGGGCGCCACATTACGCAGGACTCTTAGGGTATTTAACTATTACGTTAAATGGTAAGCAAATTAAAGTGTTAGTGGATATGGGTTCACAAATCAACATGGTATCAGTGGATGATGCAGTGGAATTAGGTGTTCCTTTAAAAGATGGCTAAGGCACTGTCGCAGGAATTGGGGGAGGTAGGTTACCTGTTATAGGTGTAGCAGAGTATGCACGCACTGGAGTTGCGGGAGCAACAAGAGATATACATTTTTATGTTCCAATGGGTGTAGTTAAACCAGTTTTAGGCACGCCATTTTTAATGGATTATTTGGCGACTATAGATTATTGTTTAAATAAGACTATAGGGATAAGGATTTTGGATGATGACGGTGTTCCAGTATCAGAAGTGTTAGTAGCGCCCAAGGATGGTGGCTGGGAAACTTAGTACTCTGGAGCTGCACGGTTAGAGAAAGAAAGTGAGTTTTATGAGGAAGTCTCAGATGAGGAGATAGGGAAACCGCCAGGAAGGCGCCAACATTTTCATTAGGGACTGGCATTTTAGGTGTTAATATCTCCCAGGATGAGAGGAACCCGGATAGTGACCAGTCAGTCCAACAAGGAGGGATACGTAAAGCTGTACTTCATAGGTGTCTTGGGAATACTACTGTAGAATGTATTATACTTAAGCTTTTTAATTTCTTTAATTTGGGATATTGTTATACTTATATTAAAAAGAAAAGACAAAAACAGGATTTAGGTGTAACCCGTAGTTATATTAGAAAGGGTTTTATTTTAATTAATGAAGGAAGCAGTAAGGACTGTTTTGCATCTAAGTATAAACCAGTAGCTGTTAAGGTTAAACCAGTGAATATAGAGATTCCTGATTTGAATCCTCCTTTGCAGAGGCTGGCACTATCTAGAAATCCTTATGATACACCTTCAAAAAAGTTTCGGCCTGATTTTGCGTTTACCAGTAAGATTACGATAGAAAGGCTTCAGATGATAGATTTTGGACCACAGGGCTGGTTATTTCAGGAAGAAAAGAAGTTATTATTACATGTTATGGTTCTTAGGGAAAAGGCTATTGCGTTTTCAGAAGAGGAAAGAGGTTTGTTAAAACACTCATATGGTAAATCTTATATTGTTCCAGTTATACCTCATTCACCGTGGCAAAAGAAGGCTTTTCCAATACCGGCGGCTATAAGAGAAGAGTATACAAAATTAATTAGGGGAAGGTTAAAGTCCGGCTTGTATGAACAGTCTATGTCTAGTTATTCAAGTCCAGTGTTTTGTGTGGTCAAACATAATGGTAAATTAAGGGTTGTTCATGATCTTAGGGAGATGAACAAGGTTACAGTAAAGGATGCAGGGATGCCACCAACGCCAGAAGAATTTGTGGAATCTTTTGCGGGGTGTGCATGTTACGGATTAGGTGATATTATGGGAGGATACGATGAGCGCGAGTTGGACGAATTGTCCAGACCCATGATGACATTTGAAACACCACTGGAGCGCTTTAGGTTGACAAGGTTACTGCAAGGCGCAACAAATTCTGTGGAAGTATATCAAGCACAGATGATGTGGATATTTCAGGATGAAATTCCAGAACATGTGGGAATTTTCATTGATGATGTCGGTATAAAAGGACCAGTCAGTGATTATGAAGGGGAAGTGTTAAAAGAAAATCCTTATATTAGAAAGTTTATTTGGGAATATGCGATTACCCTGGAAAGAGTGCTATTTAGGATAGAGGAGGCAGGATTTAACGATTTCTGGGTCTAAATTTGCCTGTTGTGTTCCAGCGCTAGATATAGTGGGACATGTGGTATGCAAGGAAGGGAGAATCGTTGCTGAAAAACAGAGGAATAAGGTACTTACATGGCCAAGACCAAGAAATACTAAGGAAGTTAGAGGGTTTTTTAGGCATTTGTACATATGTAAGAATGTTTATTCGAGATTTTGCTTTGTTGTCTTCACCTTTACGGCGCTTAACAAGAAAGGATGTTGTATGGGATTGGACGGAGGAATGTGAGGAGTCATTTGAGTTATTAAAGAGGATTTTAGGAAAAGATATTCTTTTGAAGAAATTGGAGTATGGACCAGGCGCTGGAAAAATTACTCTAGCGGTGGATTCTAGTGTGTCCGTGGTGGGCGCAGTTTTGATGCAGGAGGACAAAGAAGGTAATGAGAGACCTGTCCTTTACGAGTCCAAGACTTTTACCAAAGTGGAGTCTAGGTACTCCCAGTCTAAGCTGGAGTTATGTGGAGTAGCAAAGATTCAAATTTGGCAAGAACGTCTGCAACGACAATAAACTATCAGGCAAGAATGTCCGCGAAGACCATAAACTAGCAGGTAGTATTGTCTGTGATGACAATAAACTAGTAACGTGGAATGTCCGAAAAGACATAAAATTAAATGCTGACAATGTAAAGGATGTTTGTAGAAAGGTTGAACTGCAACTGGATTTAGGGAACACTGAAGCTAATGTAGCAACAAGGAGTGTGCAAGGCGAGGAAGTGGAGGAGTCAGATGATGAAGGTACTTCAAAGGGAAGTCAGGATAGTAGTACTCAACTCGAAGAGGGGGAGTATTTAGAAGACAACGCATCTACAGATGAGGGAGTTAAGTTGTTAAAGTTATATTTGGAAGGTAATATTTGACCGGATTTTTGCAATAAAAAGGTTTGGCGCAATATTAAAAAGCGTGCTAAACGCTATTTTATTAAAAATGAGAAGTTATGTAATAATCAAGCTTTGTCTCCTCAGTTAGTTATTCAAAATAGGGAAGGGAAGGAGAAAATACTCAGGGAGTTACACAAGAATTTAGGACATAGAGGTCAAGATGAGACTCATCGCAGAGTTAGGGAAAGATTCTGGTGGCCCAACATGAAAAATGAAGTAGGAGATTGGGTTAAATCTTGTCCTGAATTCCAGTGCAGAAGTTGCAGGAAGCCAAAAAAAAGAGAGAGCAACGGGCGAGGATACTGTTTTTGGTAGGGTCAGTTTAGATGCAGTCCATATAAAAGAAGGAAGCTTTAAATACTTGGTAGTAGCCAGGGATGATCTATCAGGATGGGTTGAAGCAGCGCTGTTGATAAACCTCAATGCAAGTAAAGTGGCCGAGTTTTTGAAGAAGAAAGAATGGATTTATAGGTATGGGGTAATGAAGATGGTAACCATAGATGGTGGCACTAAATTTGCGGGAGAATTCCAAGAAGTAGTAAAAGGTATTGGCGCAAAGTTACGAGTTGCAACACCATATTATCCTGAAGCAGAGGGAATGGTAGAAAGAGGTCATCAAGTTATAAAAGATGCACTAGTTAAGTTATGTGGAAATAATGGGGTGAAGGGGAAGAACTACTTGCCATTAGTTTTGTTTGCAGTCAGGATTTCAGTTAAAAGGACAACAGGGTTTTTGCCGTTCGAGCTTATGTTTGGACAAAGGGCGGTATTACCTATTGATCTGGAGGCTGGATCTTTCCTAGGATGTGATTTGGATCATGTGCGCTCAACTGAAGATCTAATTCTAGCAAGGGTAGCACAACTTGAAAGAAAAGACAAGTTTGTGGAAAAATTGTCAGTATAGTCTAGTATATAAGTATGATATAATAGTGTTTATTTATGGTCCTACTACTTATCAATAAATGATTTAGTGATTTAACCTCAGGGGAAAACTAATAAAATAGTTATACTCAAATAAAACTCACAATACTTAGATTTTTAATGCGTGCTAGTGGTGGAGAATAGATGAATAAAATATATTTATAGCTTATATAAAGATAATATCAATTTATAATGGCTTAATAAAATATATCTAAATGTTAATAATTGTATATTAGTGTTTCTTGGAGCTGTAGTAATTGAATGATGATAAATAACCGTCAAAATCCCTCCTTACTTATACCCAAATCCACTGGAGTTCACAGACCTTCAATTCAGATGATGTCACTGCTATCTCCGGAAATTACAACACTGTGAGGGCCCATCACCTCCCCATGACTTCCACTTCAAGAAGTTTCAACACCCAGACCTCCAGTAAGGACCCTCCATCACTATTAATAATAACACAGATCCATACCATAAATAGAAAATCCAGATAAAAGTGGATACCATAAAGAAACAGGTAAAATAAACAATCAAAAATAGATTTAATGAAACCAAAAGCATATAGAGGAAACAAATAAAATGTCCAAGAACCCAATAACATCCTCAAGCATCCTTATTAACCCAGAAATGTCCTTCCAACCCATAAATCCGTGAATAACCATCCAAGAAAGTAATTTTAGTTGTCCAAACTGGGTGTATGCGCCTGATATAGGTGTCTATGCTTCTGTAGGCGTTGTGAGTCCACTGATTTCGTCCATATGACCTAAAATAAGAAGAAAATAAAGGTTATAGGCTATTAAGGGGCTAAAACCCACTTATATACCTAAATATACATTATATACTGCATATTTCACTGAATATGAGATTTATGTATACATATAAGCTTATGTATGTCAATAATTACTTCATATCACTTAAGATAAGTACATTATGACTCCATTAAAGCCTTAATAAGTACTATTAGGTTATGGATAAGCTATTTAAACTACTATAAGTTATATAATAAAATAATAATTATATATATATATAATATAATATTATATATTATTATTTTAACCTTATTTTTAAGATATAAGCTTAATTTACTTAAGGTTCTCTTATTTTAAGCATAAGAAATACTCAGTCCTAAGGATATTTAGGCTGAAACTCCCTCACCCAAAAAAAAAACAATAAAAAAAATATTAAGACATTTTAATTAAAACTAAGGAGTGAAATATAAAAAATAAAAAATAATTTTTATAATACATATACTGAATATACAGTATTATTTAGATTTAAATTTTTTCAAGAGATTTTTAAGATCAGAGATTTCATTTTCTGGAATCCCCTGGTCATATTCACTTGATTTATTTTTAAATCTTAATAGATACTCAACTCCCTTTTCTTTTGTAAGGTGTCTCTTTTTAAGTATCTTTTCAACTTCGGCCTTTTCAACTATTTTTTCGGGTTGCTATTTATGCCTTCCTGATCTTCTTTGAAATAGAGCGGTATCATTAGAATGGTTTGGTTCTATAAGAGAAATAGGAAATACTGGATGTTTTCTATCATATGGTGCATATAGAATAACCTCAACAGCATTATTACCAACCATCTTTTTAACTAAAAATGGTCCAATGAATGGATCCTTCAATTTAACATTACCATTTAAATTGAAATGTAGTGTTGAAATAAGGACTTCATCACCCTCTTTGAACATTTGTTCCTTATGGGATTTATCCCATCTTTTCTTTTCATACTCAAACACCTTATTTATACATTCTTGAGCATGTTTTCTGAATAATTCCTGCATCTGAAGAAAAGATTTAGTACCTTGATAGATATCCAATCTAGGTAGCTTATTAAGAGTTTTATCAGGGGTATTAGGTACATAACCCAACCATAACTCAAATGGCTTCTTTCCAGTGACAAAATGTACTGTACTATTGTATGCTAATTCTAAACCTGGGATAAGGGTTACCCAAGCATTTGTGAATTTGTCATTGTCTTTAAAATTAAGACCAAAAGCACAGTATCTTCTTATCATATCTTCTAAAGTTTGTATCATTCTTTCTGCTAGCCCATCAGTTTGTGGACGTTTTGCTGTAGAAAGTTTTAATTGACACCCTTAAACATCCATAAGTGATGTCCAGAACTCAGAAGTAAATTTAGGATCTCTGTCAGAAACTATTGCTTTGGGGAAACCTGCTATATTTAACATTTGTGTCCACCATAAAAAAGCTAAGTCCTTTGCAGAAACCTCTTTGTGGGTAGGAATAAATTTAAACATCTTTGTAAATCTATCTACAATTACACAGCAGGAGTTATAACTCTTATGCCCTGCTATTGGAAAACCTGTTACAAAGTCCATGTTAATTATTTCCAATGGAGCTTTTGGTTGCTCAATTTGTTGTAATATACCAGCTCTTTTGCCTGTTAATATTTTAGATTTTTGACAAGAATCACATGTTTCAACATATTTCTGAACATCCTCAGACATGTTAATCCACCAAGCTGTGTTTTTAACTCTGGTTAATGTTTTATGGTAGTCAAAATGACCTGCTAATATATCATCATGACATATACTTAACATTATATCCTTCATTGAAGGGGGAATTACAATAACATTACTTAATTTTTTAATGTAATATATAAAACCATCCTCAATGGAAAATTTCCTTTTTCTAATGCCTCTTTATACTTATTTGGTAATGTTTTTATTAAAACATTCATTGAAGCATTAGATGAATCATTTAATATTGTGGTGAGTTTACTCAAGTCAGGATCTGAATTATAATTGTCAAGAATTGATTTCATAAATTCTTCCTCAAGATCTTCAATATAAATGCCATAAATGTTAATAATCTCTGACTCTGGAACATAAGCAGGATTATCATCATTATTAGGCAGAGGTACTCTAGATAACAGATCTACATTAGAGTGCAAGGTTCCTGCACTATGTGTAATAGTCATCCATCCTCTGTATTCCTGTACAGCTAATTGCCATCTAAAAATGTGTCTATTAGGATTTTTCATGTTTAAGAGTGACTTAACTGCACTAAATTCAGTTATTAACTCAAATTTTTGGTCTTCAAGGTAATAATGTAGCTTCTCAAGAGCCCATACTACTGCCAAACATTCAAGTTGAGTAGCACCATATTTCAATTCACTACTTCTCAGAGTATGTGAAATATAGCAGATTACTACTTCTGACATTTTTCCTTCAATAAGTTGTTTTTGATGCAAAGCAGCACCCAGTCCAGTAAAACTTGCATCTGTATATAATACAAAAGGTAACTGGAAATCTGGTAATCCCAAGATAGGAGCTGTCATTTAACATTCTTTAAACTTGTCAAAAGCTTGTTGTCTTTCATTATTCCAAATGAAAACTTCTGATTCCATTATCAGTGTGGTCAGTGGTGCAGCAATTGATTGGTAGTTTTTTATATATTGTCTATAATAACCACACATTCCATGAAAAGATTGTGCATCCTTTAAATTTTGAGGAATGCCAATATTCTTTATTGCAGCAACTTTATTTTGGTCTACACATATTTGTAAGCCAGATACAATATGACCAAGCACTTTTAAAGATTCAAACCCAAATTACATTTTTTCAATGCAAGGGTCATTTTTATTTCATCCATTTTTTGAAATACTTTCCTTAAATGGATTAAGTGTTCATCATAAGTTTTTTAGAACACTATGATTTCATCAATGTATACCATCAACCATCCCTCAATCATTTCATTATGGAATGTTATATCAATTAACTTCTGAAATACTGATGGAGCATTTTTCGGTCAAAATGGCATTCTGAAATACTTATAAATTCCCATGTGTGTTGTTATCAACAAAAAGTTTTGTGAATTCTTTTCAACATGAATTTGATGGTACCCTTTATTTCCATCTAGGCAACTTATATATTTAGCACCTTTAAGGGTAGCATGTATAGAGGCAATCCTTGGCAAGGGTAAATATCATCTACTTTAAATGTATTTAATTCTCTATAATCACCGCACAGTCTTGCTCTATCTTGTTCATAAGAAATTAGCACTGGTGATATTACACAATATTTTGGTGTAGTTTCAACCTTCTCAAGAATTTTCATTTTTAATAACATCTTAATATTATCCTCTATGTCTTTCCTCTTCATTGGTGAAGCAGGGTATGGTTTCTTTTTAAGACTAGCAGGAATATTATCCATATCGCAGGTTAAACTAACCTTCATTTCATGATTTTTTACAAGGCCAAGTTCATTTGTACCATGTGCATAATCCATTGGAAATGCTTTAATTAAGTCCAAAATATTATTTTTCTCAGCTTTACTTATCTGAGTGCCAAATGATGCTTTTGAAATTTCTGTTTCCAGAAGTTCCATCTCATTGGATTCTCTTCCTTAACACGGGGAATTTGTTACTGACTCAATGTGTAAGACTGTGTTAAAAGAATTTATTTTAAATTTCCTTTTACCATTCATGCCAATTGTAAAATTGTTATTAGCAGGGTCTAATTTCACACCAAATTTAGTCAGAATATCATTTCCAATGATAAAACAGTTACTACAGTTAGTATTATCCATTACTACAAGGTCACAAGTTACCCTTACATAACCATGTTGGTGTTTAAAGAAAACAGCAGCTTTGTATTTACCAATGGGGTGTAGCACTGATCCAAAACCTCTCCAATTTTTACTTTGAAGTGGCTCAAGCTTAGACTTATATTCACTATCAATTTTGTGTAATGTATTAGTGGAAACAACAGAACCAGTAGCTCCTGTGTCCAGTACTATATTAACATTTTCACCAGAAATGATAGCTGGAACCGTGATAGGTGTCATTCTAAAGTTATCAGCTTGTATATCCTTAATGATTTCAGCATCCTCAAAATTTATTAAAGATTCATTTGAGTCCATATTTAATATTGGATTTTCAAAGATGGACAAATCATCTTCCAACATACAGACCTCATTTTCATCACTATATGAGATATTGCTATCATAATCACTTGATTCATTACTTTTTTCAGTTTCAGTTTCAGATTCATGTTGATTTTTAACAATATTTATGTTTTTCTCACATTTGTGACCTCTTACCCAAGGTCTGTTACACTTATAACAAGTATTTGTTTCATACTTATTAGGTACTACAGGTGCAGTAGGTTTTTCTGCTTCTCCTGAAGTGTTTTTGAATTCTGAGATTTTACAGGTTCAACATTTTTCTTATAAGTGGAATACCTTGATTCATACTTATGGTTTAATAATATTTCATTGCAAATATTAATAAAGTCAGAATATTCAGTAACATTTAATGTTCTAGCTACAACAATGTCTCTGACAGATATAGGTAATTTATATATTATCTTATCTTTCCATAAGTTAAAATCCATATGAGGCTCAATGGCTTTTAATATTTTGTTTAAATTCATTAAAAATACCATAGGTTTTTCACCATTCAACGGATTATACCTAGTCTTCTCATAAAGTCTCTGCTGAGTAAGCCTAAATTTAGAACCTCCAAATTGTTTTTCAATAAGTTGTTTCCTTTCAGCCCAAGAGTAGTCTCTACCCTCACTTAAGACAGCTTCAAACCATAATAAAGCAACATCCTTAAATAAAGAAATTAATTTTGATGTTATCTCTTCATCTGGTAACTTATATGAGAATTTCAAGTTGTCAATTCTTTGAATAAAATGTTGCCAATCAGAGCTGGCTTCCCCATCATAAGTTGGGTACTGATCTATCTTAGGCCAGTTTTTCTGATTGGATTTTATCTCCCTAATTTTAGGTAAATTCAACAACTCATTTACTTTTGATAAATGGTCTTGTATTTCCTCCTGCACGGATTTGAGACTTACATTTTCAGATTTGACACTACCACCAGATGGTTTTAATTGTGGTGGTATAGGGAAGGAATGAGATTCACTTTTTCCAATGAAAGGATTATTATTATAATGATTATACTTATGATTATCCTGGTTCATTAGTAGATTGGCAGTTTCAATCTCAACTTTAGTTAATCTTCATAGCAACTCAGAGACACTTTGATTTGTCTGGGCAAAAGATAACTTTGTTCTTGATTCAGTTTTTAATAAATGTGTTTCATATAATTTTTCTAACTCACAGAATTTTTTTGAAAGGTCATTATATTTATTACTTAATGAATCATATTTAAGAGTTAGAGACAAATGTTATTTCTCTAATTCTTTGTTACGTGTTGCTAATTGAGAAATGTTTAATGTAAAGGATGAAATTGTATCACTAGTGAGCTTAACTGTCTGTTCCTCACAATCAGTCATTCTATTCCACAATGCTGAAACAATTCTATGGACAGTTGGATTATTGTTAAAATATTCCATGTCTTCCTTTTCGATTCTCTCACTCTCCTGTGAACTTCTCATCTCACTAGTAGGTGGTTGAAACTGAGGGTTAACTGTATTATCATTATAAATAGTTCTGTTATTGTGGAAAAAAGACAAGTCAGGTGTATCTACTCTAAAACCTAAATTTCTTAAATCCTCCTCTATTTTTTGCACAGATTTAACATCAATAGAATTACCTAAATTGTAATTATCAGTATTGTTTAATCTGAGAGGGTAATCTACTTACCATGGGATGGCTTCCAGTCCTGATTTTTGGCGCTTTTTTCCTTTGTAAGGGTGAGCTGAAGAAGTCAGATGAGGTGGTGGATCCCTGTTGCAACTGTGGCTTGTCCACTGTTGATTAAACCAGTCTAATTTCCATTTTTCTACCAGGATTTTCTCCTGGGAGTGATTTGACCTGCCTTGGATAGGGGGTTGCTGATTTGACTAACTGGGCTGGCCTCCCTCTAACTCTGCTAATGCCTGATTCATCTGCTGAAACCCTACCTTGCAATTGTTTTGCGATTGCTCTATCTCTTTGAACATGAGTGATTTTGATTCCTCCAATTTCAGAACCTATTTGGCCAGGTGGGACAGTTGATCCTGAAGAGAAGGAGAAGTCTTTTTTATAGTTATATTTTTTAAGAGGGCTTCCTTTTCCTCTATACTCATGCTTTCTGCCTGGGGGTATTGTTGACCCTCCATGGTGATGTCCTGGAAAGTTTTTTTTAGCTTTACGCTTGGTGTTATAAGCAGGCTTTTCACTTACACTGTCCTGGGGAGCACTCATATTGTTATAAATTACAATATTTAACGTCTACAAAAGGAAAAAATCTATGGAATTAGTAGACAAAAGATATTAGCAATTTTATTACTAATAAAAAAGCAATGGAGCTTACCCTGAATTTATATCTTTATTTATTTAAATAAATTATAAGAAAATTCAAAAAAATCTGTTAAAAATATAATAATAAGTTTAACTAGACCTATATAAGGGTGAATAAGTATCTTACCATGCTTTAACCAAATACCAATTTAATTGGGTTTTATATTGGTGTCCAAATACAAAGTGAAATTGGGTCTATATTGGGTACAGTTCCTACTGTAAATATCTAATTTTTATGATAAAAAATTGGTACCATTATTTTAAGGGCTCTTTTCCGCAATTAATGAGTTATGATGACCCACTAATATGCAGAAGACCCAAATATTTGGTTATTATGAGCTGTACTAAGGTAAAAATCACATCACAAGGCTTATACTAAATAATAAGTAAAATATAATGAAAGACCCCCAATTGTCAGTATAGTCTAGTATATAAGTATGATATAATTGTGTTTATTTATGGTCCTACTACTTATCAATAAATGATTTAGTTATTAAACCTCAGGGGAAGACTAATAAAATAGTTATACTCAAGTAAAACTCACAATACTTGGATTTTTATTGCGTGCTAGTGGTGGAGAATAGATGAATAAAATATAGTTATAGCTTATATAAAGATAATATCAATTTATAATGGCTTTAAAATATATTTCTAAATGTTAATAATTGTATAGTAGTGTTTGTTGGAGTTGTAGTAATTGAATGATGATAAATAACTGTCAAAATCCCTCCTTACTTATACCTAAATCCACTGGAGTGCACAGACCTTCAATCCAGATGATGTCACTGCTATCCCCGGCAATTACAGAACTGTGAGGGCCCATCACCTCCCCATAGCGTCCAATTCAAGAAGTTTCAACACCCAGACCTCCATTAAGGACCCTCCATCACTATTAATAATAACACAGATCCATACCATAAATAGAAAATCCAGATAAAAGCAGATACCATAAAGAAACATGTAAAATAAACAATGAAAAAGAGATTTAATGAAACCAAAAGCATATAAAGGAAACAAAAAAAATTTCCAAGCCCCCAATAACATCCCCAAGCATCCTTATTAACCCAGAAATGTCCTTCCAACCCATAAATCTGTGAATAACCATCCAAGGAAGTAATTTTAGTTGTCCAAACTGGGTGTATGCGCCTGATATAGGTGTCTATGATTCTGTAGGCGTTGTGAGTCCACTGATTTCGTCCATATGACCTAAAATAAGCAGAAAAACAAAGTTTATAGGCTATTAAGGGGCTAGAACCCACTTATATACCTAAATATACATAATATACTGCATATTTCACTGAATATGAGATTTATGTATACACATAGGCTTATGTATCACTACACAATATAGGGGGTGGACTTGCTAGCAAGTCCTCAACCTGAACTCAGATGGAACTCAGATGGAACTCAGACTGAACTCATACTGAACCCATACTGAACTCTACTTGAACACCCACCTAAAACTGTTCTGCTGAGTGGTGTTCATCCCTGATTGTATGGTTCCTTTGTCAATAGCTCAATGTGTGTTCAATCTGTGGTGAGTTTGGGTCCAAGGTTGTGGACTTGCTAGCAAGTCCGCCCCCCATATTGTGTGGTGTATGTCAATAATTACTTCATATCACTTAATATAAGTATATTATGACTCAATTAACACCTTAATAAGTATTATTAGGCTATGGATAAGCTATTTAAACTACTATAAGCTATATAATAGAATAATAATTATATATATATATAATATAATAATATATATTATTATTTTAACCTTATTTTTAAGATATAAGCTTAATTTACTTAAGGTTATCTTATTTTAAGCATAAGAAATACTCATTCCTAAGGATATTTAGGCTGACAAAAAGCATATGAAAGAATGATGCAGATCCGGGAAAAGTCAGTTAAATATTGGGATGAACACTTAGCGCATAGATTAAGAAATCCATTGAACCCAGGAGATTTGGTTTTGGTTTATAATAGAAGTTTAGAAAGCCAATGGGGGAAGATGTTTTCTGACAGATGGAATAGTTCTTATAGGATAAGAAAGCAGATAACTGGAGGGTCTTACTTACTAGAGGAACTAGATGGTACTGAGTGGAAGCGGCGTGTGGCCGCAGACCAGATCAAAAGATTCTACCCAAGGGTTGTTCCAGCGATACAAGATAACCTCCGGAATGAGGAAAAACTACCAGAATAATACCTCCGGGAAGAGATTAAACTAACAAGATATGTTAAGTTTTATTTTTCTAAGAGGACTCACAGGAGGCTTTGACACAGTTGTGACGGATAGAGGGGGCTAACTGGAAGTTAGGCAGACTATGGCTGAACAGGCAACTGGAATAAGCGCTTAGATGAGTGCGTAGAGGAAAATGAAATCTTATATATTTTCATTGTTAGAGGGGACATGACCAAATAGGTAATTGGATTAAAGGAGATGTGTACCATGTAAACGCAAAAGACGCTGGGAATTTAGCCAATGGGTTAACTAACCAGGAGTGGAATAGCAATTTATAGATGGGGAGCTCTAAAGTTCAATTTTTACTTTACATGGTATATTGCTGTATTGCAGTAAAGGTGGTAAAGTTTTATAATGTAAAGGTTTTTACAGTTTTTTAAAGAAAGTAGAGGGAGCAAAGTTAGGCACTCTAAAAGTATGGAAGACAGGTGTAATAAATTAGGGCCATGTCTAAAAAGATTATTTGAAGGCATAGCATGAAAAATATATGAAGACTATGTACAGGGAGAATGGACAGAGGAGGCTCATAAGGAGAAGCACTAGTGGTCTATTCAGTATCAGGATGAAAGCTAATACGATATCCTTTCCAGTCTTCAGGCATGAGGAAGTGACAGGGATCGGCGGGGAATCCAAGAATAGTCGTTGAGCTGATTTCGTTCATTAGTTGACCTATCATTTCTATATGAGTATAGTAAGCTTCAAGTTCAGCGTCAGGAAAAGCTTGTGCGTTATTGTAAGATAGGGACATAGCGTCATATATAAGACAAAGTCTGGAAAACATTCGCATGGAATGGACAAAGGGTAAAGGAATGGGAACCCATCCCAAGGAGATGGATTCATTGAAGCCTGACAGGAAGTTAGTAAGCAAGAAGAGCATAAGTACTGTGAAGTATACTTACTTGCTAATAAGTTTTGTGGGTGCGCTGACCGTGAAGTAACGATAACTGCATCAGGAGCAGCTGTATTGGAGCCTGAGCGCATGGAAGCACTGGAACTCAGAGGGGGAGAAAGTGTAGCGCTAGGCTGTATGGATATTTGGCGCCTGGGAAAACTAGGAAGTGATGGCAACTCATAAGGAACATTATTATTATTAGTAGAAAAGGTGGGACTAGTGGTGGTAATTATGGGAGCGCTACTAGTAGAGCTAGGTGGAAAGCGAATATAACCAGTAGGCTGAAGAGTATTCTGGTTAAGGGAGGTATTGCAAGTTTTGTGGTATCTAAAGCAATTATCACAGGCAGGTCTAAAAGAGGCATACCCCCGAGGTCTAGAAAATGTACAGTTAAAGTTACGGCGTTTGCAAAATGAGCAAGCTTGATCTCTGGGAACTGTGCGATATTGAGTCATGATGTTAGGATAGAGGGAATTCAGGTTATTAGAAGGGCTATTTATAGGTTAACAATAGCATTATAAAGAAGTCATCAGTTGCGCCACATCTGACTTGAGCGCTGGATGGTTTCTAAGAAGCTAGTAAGAAGCGTTTCTCATAATGAAGAACTCAAGGAAAGATGAATTGTTACAATCAAGGGAAAGGCATGTATTGCGAAGTTTTAAAGATTGAAAGAAAGCGCATACGTAAATGATGCAGGAGAAGTAATTTCTGTAGCAACAATCTCAAGTTGTTATTTTTATTATTTGTGGTTTCATCTTTTATAGGCACTTAGTAGAAGGGTGCGCTGCTTAGAGAAAGGATGATATTTTTTGGGGCAACTCATCTCGGGGTTGAAGAGTTCTCACAGGAAAGTTAAGTAAAAATAATAATAATAATAAATAGATATATATTACATTTTTTTACAAGGCTATACACATTACAAGGAATAAATACAAAAGAAAATATTTTTTTAGTAGTATTCTGCTTCATCAAAGATTGGGATGCAGAAAGCCCAATCATTAACAGCTTCTCGCATGTTTTGTTGCAAGGCAGCTATTAGTTGTTTTTGCTTATTATACTCAGCGCAAGTATAAACCTGAACCTCCTCGAGGAATGTTTTGACAGCCCCTATCATATTATTCATATGACGCATGGTCGCATCGTAAGGAGCGCAGGCAATTTGTTCTGCGACTTCCCAGTTTTTAACCATGGCGGGCTCATCTTCATCTACTACTGGAAAGTTCTTGGTTGGCCATACGTTGTGGTAGCCTAAAGTCTAGTATGGCACCTAAGTACATAAATGGAGTTATTACGGCATGCAAGATTGGTGTTATTAATTTTATATAAAAGGGTTTTATTTAATTTATTTGAGTTTTAAATATGAAGAAATTGGTCACGAGCGAATGCCTACACAAAAACAACTAATTTTACGGAGAAAACACATTTTTACGGTCTGAAAAGTTTATTAGTATCAAGTGGAGTCACTCAAGAACCTTGGGAAATTTTTCCAGAATTTTTACTATTTTTCTTATATTTTTAAATGAATTTTAAAGTTTTATAGAAATATTTACGTTTTCAGAAAAATTACTTAACTTTGATAAATTTTCACGGGGTAATTAGAGCTGCGCAGACTACGAAAATTAGTTTGGAATATAAAGGGGAAGTAGTTCTATCATGTGTGATTTTCTAGATTTTTTATTATAGTTTTTAAGGTTCTAATTGAGTCCGGAAGTCCGGACGGACTCCGTACGGGCTCTGGATTGACTCTGGGAGAGCTCTGGAGGGGAAAACTTAGGCACGTGACTAGGAATATTTAAGAGCCTCTCAAACTCGAAATTGAGGGGGGGGATACAACATACAGCTTAATCATTGACCACCACGGTCTCATTTTTTTATTACTCAACAAATTAAATAAATTTGTAATACCCTTATAACTTTATATTTTATAAATAACATTTTAGAAATACTACTCAACAATTCAAATCACACTTCATACAGGGTATCTTTAGAAAGGTCTTCGTCGCTGAGACTCGATTATTTCTGTCTCATAAAAATTCAAATTATTTAAAAATATAAAAGTCAATCTTTACAGATCTTTCACTGGTACACCTTAATTGTTGTTATCAGTATTTCTTCCTCAACAGCCACTTTCTTTAAATCTCAATAAGCGTTAATTATTTTAGAGTTTCATTATTTTTTATCAATCAGATCCAAGTAGACTGGTTAGCTTAGTGATTTAGAATTCCCATTTTGTTATTTTTTTTTGTAAGGACAGGGTTTTCAGCTAAATCCACATATCTCCTCCGGATTCTGCTTACAGCAAGGCAACTGTAAGAGTTTACCTTACCATAGTTGGCGCCCAACGTGGGGTTCGATTTCTCTAGCTTTCTTTCAAGACTTACTTGGATCAAGAACATTCTTAGCCTGCAAGAGGCTTATTTTCTGGAACTTTAATTGGATGTTTGTTATTGGCCTGCAAGAGGCTTGTTATTTTATTGATTGTTAACGAATTTCATTACTTATTGGGATGTCTTCTTCTGCTGTTGCTTCTGGATCTTCTAACCCTCTTACTCCCTCAGTTAGAATTGTTTCTTGGGATGGCCCAAAGTTTGATGGGGAGGAGGTTAAATGGTTCATTAGCAGGTATGAAGCTGCTGCTGCTGTTGATGGTGCTTCTCATGTGGATATGGTAAAGCAAGTTAGATTTTTTATTGCTGATAGGGAGGTGGAAAAAGAGGTTATTGCTATGCAGGCATTTAAGGACAAGGATTGGGTTAAGCTTTCTAAAGCTATGGTTGATAGATGGGGTGTTAGGTTTACTATGATGGACCTCAATAAAATTGTTGGAGACTGGCAAGCAAAAGGTGGAGTTTCTTCTATGGCTGACTTCAAAAAGCTCTGTGTTCAGTTTGATGAAGTAGTTGAATATCTTATTCTGGTGGACAAGTTAGTGCATGAGAACCAAGCAAAAGATTTGTTCTGGACAGCATGCAGCAGGGATATTCGTATGGACTTCTTGAAGGATCTTTCAAGAAAAGATTTGATGAAGGAACTGCCTAATGGTGAGCAGAAACTGCCGGCTCTGGAGGTTATCAAGGACAACATTCAAGCCCATCTAAATTTATTGGCGTTGGACAAATATCAAGAGTCATGCACTCAATATGTTAGCAAGGTTAGCGAAGTTTTGGCCGAAAACAACGATATTATGGTCAAAGCCCAGGAGGCCAAGAAGGCTCAAATGGGATTACCTGCTGCTAAAGTTGAGGGAAATGTAGATAATAAGATGGTCGATCACTTGGCCAATTTAATGAAACAATTAAAAATATTGGTTCAAGAGACTCAGAAGGCCAACAAGGCCCCAATCGCTTCTTTTTCGACATCGACTTCTTATCAGTCCAGAGGTTATGAACGTCGAAATTATAATGGCAATAATAATGGTAACCGCTTCCCAGGAAATGGGAGAAATGGTGGTAATGGTGGTAATGGATATAGAGGTGGCTACGATGAGCCAAAGGTTTGCTCCTATTGTAATAGGAGGGGGAACAGAGCAACAGTTTGTTTTGCTCTTGATAAGGATATGGATGCTGGGCGAGTTTTATTTGATGGTAAAGTTTATAAATTTCCTGATGGTTTGTTCATCAAGCCCAGTGATGGACAGTCTCCTTCTGATTTGGTCAGAAGAGGTTTAACGGCTGAAAGGAGAGCCAGATTTGAAGAGGTGACAGATGAAGATGTTAATGCCAAGGGTGGCAAAAATGGTAATGGTAATGGTGGTAAAGCTGACAAGGGCAAGGAGAAAGAGGTCAGTAAAGCCACATTTTCTACTTCTTTTGGTGATTTAGAGCTGGCAACGGTTGCCCAGGTGGAGGGTAGCTGTATGGATGGCGAATATGATGTTAATGCTGCTAGAAGAGCAGCTGCTACTAAGGCAAAAAGTAGCATTCAGAGCCAATTGAGGGCTAATCCTGGAAAGGCCAATAACAAAGTGAACCCTTACTCTAAGGACAAGAATTCTAGTGCTCAAACTGCCACCAACAAATTGAACCCTTACTCTAAGGACGAATTATAAAAAATGCAGAAGGGGATTGCTGATATGGGGCCCCCTATTTATGTCAAGTTTGATTTAAATGGTGAGCCTATTCTAGAGGATGATTCGGATTCTGAGTAGGACTTACTGTTGGTGTCTCTACCCAGACCAAGTTTTAGCGGTCCCATCCCAATGGAGGGTGTAAGAAGGACTAGCGATGGATCAGGATTAGTGCAAGAAGCTGGTGAAGGAGTTAGGGTTATAGAAAGTGAAGATGTTATTATGGGAGGTGAAGATGGCTCGGTTGGACCTCAAGAGGTACCCAGGGCCAAGGTTGTTAAATCAAAGGTCCAGTATGAGTGGCCAGTAGTTTCTGGTCAAGCTAATTCAATGGACGCAGTTTTGAATAGGGTGAATCAACTGCAGATTCCCTTATCTTTGGGGGAGTTATTTACGATTAGTCCGGCGCTTGCTGAAAAGCAAAAGAAGCATTTGACGAGGCTTTGGGTTTCCACTGGAGAGGTGGAATATATTTGTGAAAATGCTGAAAAGTTTGGGGAAGATGTAGATACGCATTTTTCGGCTCCCCTGGGTTACCTGGTGGTAACTCTTAACGGTAAAGAAGTAAAGGCCTTGGTTGATTCAAGGTCTCAAATTAATTTAATTTCATTGGAGAAAGAAACAAGTATAGGCTTGCCAATTAAAAGTGGGACTGGGGGAAACCTCAGAGGTATTGGAGGGCATGCAACAGAGCTGATGGGTACAGCTGAGCATGTCAGGTTATGCATTGGTGGATCTGTTGGTAAGGTTCACTTTTATGTGGCCAGAGGAGCAGTCAAAAATGTTCTGGGTGGTCCTTTTTTGATGGATTTTGAGGCCAGGATAGGGTATCAAGCTGGCATGGGGATTAGTTTTGAGATCACTGGTGAAGATATGCGGAGGTTACATATGCGGTTAGCGCCTCCTGGAGATGAAGGTTGGGAAACACGGCCAGGGATTACTACTCTGTGCCAGTGTTGTGTTTGCACCAAGAAGCAGCATATTAAACGGACGGCTTCTGGTGAATTATGTTTGTTGGAAAGGGATGAATGCCCTCATTTTTTGGGGTAGCCAGGGCTGATCACTCTAATGTTGTAATCTCTCCTCAGGATGAGATCCCGGATTGCAATAGGTCAGCTCTCTTGGAGATAATTCAAGTGGATTCTCAATTATTTTCTGTTAATATTACTTTGGAGTGAAAATATGTTATGTACTTTTCTATATGTTTATTGGATTTACCAGGTTTTTCTATTAAATTTAAAAACGGTGAAAAAGGCAAAATGGGCCAAATTAGGTTGGATAAAAATTGGAAGGGTATGTTTTATGACCTTCAACAAGAGGTTAAACTGCAATTATCTCCTTCTATTTTGGACCACCAGCAAGAGGGTAAACTACAAAAACCTTATCAAAACCCGATTAAAAATCTCAGTATAATTAAAACGCAAAAAAATAATTTTTGTGAAAATTCAATTTCGGTTCTCCAGCAAGAGGTTAAACTGCCAACTTGCTTTACAGGTGATTTACTGTTGGATAAGGGAAGCAAAGGTGTTGGAAAATCTGTTTATAAATTAGACGAGGGAAAAGAGAAAAGGGTAAAATTTAAAAATGAAATAAAATATTTTTCTAATTTTTCTTATTCCGATTCTGGCAATGAAGAAGATTCATTTGATGAAATATGTAATGGCGATACAAAAGTAAATGTTTTACCTCAAGTTTATTTAGATGTGGACGCAGCCAAATATAAGAAGGTAGCAAATAAAGTTCGACCTATTAATGAACCACTACCTGCTGAATTAAATCCACCCTTGAGAAGACCAAGGTTATCAAGAGATCCTTATGAAAGCCCCTTGGTAAAGAATCCGCCTGAATTTTCTGAGACTTCAAGAATCACTTTTGAGAGACTGGGTGTTGTAAATTTTGGACCTGATGGTTGGTTGTCTGGAGAAGAGAAGAAGTTGTTGTTGGATGTGATGGTCAAGCAAGAGAAGGCCTTTGCTTTTGTAGAAGAGGAGAGGGGTGTGTTGAAGCATTCCTATGGGGAGCCTTACAAGATTCCTGTGGTATGTCATGAACCGTGGCAGCAGAAACCAATTCCTATTCCGGCTGCATTAAAAGAAGCCTATATTGAAGTTGTCAGTGAACGGGTACGCACTGGACTGTATGAGCAATCAACGTCAAGTTATTCTAGTCCGGTATTTTGTATCAAGAAACCGAATGGCAAGCCTAGAGTTGTTCATGATCTTAGGGAATTAAAAAGGGTTACAATAAAGGATGCAGGGATACCGCCTAGTTCCAAGGAGTTTGTTGAAGCGTTTGCAGGGAGAGTGTGTTATGGTTTGGGAGATATTATGGGTGGATATGATGAGAGAGAGTTACATCCGGACTCAAGGCCTCTCACTACATTCGATACGCCACTAGGACCTTTACAGTTAACAAGATTACCTCAAGCAGCAACAAATTCGGTTGCAATTTATCAAGCTCAGATGGCTTGGATCCTTCAAGACAAAATTCCACAATATGCTGGAATCTTTATAGATGATGGAGGAATTAAGGGACCAACAACCAACTATGATAACCAGGTGTTGGAAGAGAATCCAGGAATACGCAAATTCACTTGGGAGTTTGCAATTACATTAGAAAGAATCTTGTTTTGAATTGAAGAGGCTGGTCTAACTATTTCAGGTTCAAAATTTTCCTGTTGTCTGCCAGCCTTGGAAATATTAGGCCATGTGGTATGTAGAGAGGGTAGGATTATGTCCAAGAAGAAAGTTAAAAAAATTCAGTCGTGGCCAAGACCCAAGAATACGACCAAAGTCAGAGGGTTTTTAGGCGTTTGCGTATATGTTAGAATGTTTATCAAGGACTTTTCTTCATTGGCAGCTCCATTGAGACGGTTAACGAGAAAGGATGCAGACTGGGAGCGGGATGAAGAGTGTGAGAAGGAAGTTGTGAAGTTGAAGGAGGTTGTAGGGAAGGATTTAGTCCTGCACAAGTTGGATTATGGAAAAGATGCTGGCAGAATTTATTTAGCAGTTGATTCAATTCAGGTTGCAGCTGGGGCGGTTTTGTCTCAGATGGATAAATCTGGTTACATCAGGCCAGTTAGGTATGAATCTGTAGTATTTACTGAGGTCGAATCAAGATATTCTCAACCGAAATTGGAATTATGTGGTGTGGCAAAATTACTGAAGAAACTTAAGCATATTTTGTGGGGGCAACATTTGAGTTGCAAGTGGATGCGAAATCGTTAATCCAGATGATTAATTCCCCAAGTTTACCAAACGCACCCATGACGAGATGGGTAGCTTTTATTCAACATTTTTCATTTGATTTAGTTCATAAGCCTGGCAAGACTTTTACTATGCCAGATAGTTTATAAAGGAGACCACCCACTGAAGAAGATTCAGACTCAGAAGAGTTTGATGAAGATATACCTATTATCAAAGCCAGCACTAAAGGAGCTGAAGACTTTCCATACCTCCCCCATGAGGTTAAACTGGCAGGACTATTGTGTTTAGATTATGGTAATGATGACCTCCACCAAGAGGATAAACTGGAAAATAGTTTTTATGTTAATAAAGGTGTTGGAAAAGGTGTAGATAAATTCGGTAGAAAGGAGGTAGAAGAAGATGTGGTGTATGTAGAGGAAGATGGATTGGTAGTGTGGGATAGTAGGAAGTTAAGGAATGGTGTATATGTTGGAGAATTAGAGAATTTAAATAAAAAGGTGGATAAAGAGAAAGAGGTATCTTTGAATACGGTTTAGGAAGGATCTAAAGGTTCAGAAGAAAAACGTTGACATAGCTCGATTAAAGATTTATTTAGGGGTCAACGATTATTGGTCATTCATGTGCAGGTGATATTGGTGATAGAGAAGTCCCATTGATTTTATATTAATCGATTTTCAAGATGAAGTCTGGGGTCAGACTGGGTTTTTTTTTTTGTTAGTCAAATATTTGTTGACTTTACAGAGACCAGAAGATTGTGAAGATAATGAATGGGTGGCTATCAAGAGGAAGTCATCTACGTTTTACCTATCTGGTTGACGTTTAATGAGGAGAAGGTATCCAAATCCTCAAGTAGTTATAACTCAACAGAAGGGGCAAGAATTAGTTTTGAAATCACTGCATGAAGATCTTGGGCATAGAGGTGTTGGAGAAACGTTTAGAAGAACTTCTGATCAATTTTGGTGGCCTGGCATGAAGATGGCTGTTAAACAGTGGGTTAAGTCATGCAAAGAATGTCAAAGACGAAGTTATTTAAGGCCAAAAGAACCTGGACGGGCTACCGGAGAAAATACACTCTTTGGGAGATTCAGTTTGGATGCTGTTCATATCAAAGAGGGACGTTATAAATATTTAATTGTAGCCAGAGACAATTTATCTGGTTGGGTAGAGGCAGAGCCTCTTATTAATTTGACTTCCAAAAATGTGCAGAATTTTTGTTAAATAATTGGGTGTATCGATATGGAGTGATGAAATTGGTGATGGTAGATGGAGGTCCTGAATTCGGGGCTGAGTTTAGAGAGGCTGTATCTAAAATTAGATCAAAGGTTAGGGTAGCAACACCATATTATCCTGAAGCTGAAGGCATGGTTGAAAGAGGGCATCAAGTTATTAAGGATGCTTTAGTTAAAATGTGTGGGACAAGTGCCAAAAGTGGAGGCACTATTTACCTTTAGTTTTATTTGCTGATTGAATCACTGCCAAAAGGATGACCGGATTTTCACCTTATGAACTTGTTTTTGGACAGAAAGCAGTTTTACCGGTTTATTTAGAGGCTGAATCATATCTTGGAGTTGACTGGGACACAGTCAAAACTACTGATGAATTATTGTGTGCAAGAATGATGCAGCTAGAAAAGAAAGAAGAATATTTAGAAAAGGCATATTCGCGGATGATGAAGATCCGAAATCAATCAGTTAGATATTGGGATGAGCGGTTAAAACATTTATTAAGGAAACCTTTGAACCCAGGAGATATGGTCTTGGTGTATAATAGGAGTTTGGAAAGTCAGTGGGGAAAGATGTTTGCAGATAGGTGGAATGGACCGTATAAAATCAAGTAGCAAGTTTCTGGCAGTTCATATGTGTTAGAAGAATTGGATGGAGTTGAATTGAAGAAGAGGGTAGCGGCCGATCAAGTGAAACGGTTCTATCCTAGAGGCACCAGGAGTGCCATAGTCTCGCTCCGCAATGAGGATAAACTATGATATCAACAAAATTTTAAGTCTCCCTCCGCAATGAGGATAAACTATGATGTTTATAAAAATCTTATCGACCTCCACAACGAGGATAAACTATCTTCTTTTTATCAAAATACTTTACTGTCATTACACTGCATATGGGCGACGAAACTGTGATGAAACTTATTGAAATGCAAGAAAACCTTCTTTGAAATTTTCAAAATTTAAAATTCTTAAAATATGGGTGAAGATAGTGTTGGAAAATTTTAAAAATTTGTTGAAAGAAGTGTTCACAGGGGAACCTTCTTAATTTAATATTGGCAAGTGTGGGGGTAATTGAGGGGTTGGCTACTCTATACACAATTACCCCATAATGTTCGTTTCCAAAATTTTCCCTGTTTCTAGTTGAATCCTGGCTTTGTCTTTTAATTATAGGAAGTCCACTAAGACTATAAACTGGAACGAATCAAGATACACCACTCTCAATGCCGGATTCAAGATTTTTTTTATATTTTTTGATTTTGATTTTTTATGTTAGATTGTGATTTCTTTCCTTTAAATATATATTATGAATTATTGCAAAGGTGATTCTCACTGGTGGTCTCTAATCATTTTTATAAGTTGGAGGGAGCCCACCCAGTGATCATCATTATAAAATTATCTTCTAAAAACTTTCATTTATTTTCTTTTCTTTTTAATTTCTCAAAATTGTGTAACCACATCAAGTTGCACTTGGATGTGGGTATGATGTCAAGGGTATGGCTCATCAAATGGCAGGGTGGCATCTTTTAAAATTTTAATTTTGATAATTCTTTTTTATTACTTTTTTATCTTTCTTTAAAATTAAATTTTAACTTTTATTTTGAAACTATCTTTTATAAATCTTTTAAAAATAAACTAAAAATAAAAATAAAATAAAATAATAAAATAAAATAAAAATAAAATAATTATAAAAAAATAAAAATAAAATAATAAAATAAAAAAATTAATTAATTAAGTCAAAATTATTATATTTCACAGTTTTATTTTTTTTATTTTTCATTCTTTTTAGTTTTATTCATTTAGTTTGGACAGGAAACAGGGTCTAGGGGAACTCAATACCTATGGGATTTTACTTCAAGACATCTGTTAGTCCTCCAAGACTTTAAAATGGCTACTGTTCAAGACGTTCTTTAAGTTTTTTTTTTTACAAATTTTGGAGCTGTTAGTCCTCCAAGACTTTACACTGGCTAATTTTCAAGACTGTCATTAAAGATTTTATATTGGAGCTATTAGTCCTTCAAGACTTTAAACTGAATTTCAAGGATGTTCAAGATTTTATGGATATTTTTGGAGACAGATTTTTTATTTTTTTTATCAATCAAATATTAGGTCCACCAAGACCTTAAACTGGAGTGTTATCAAATGTTAGGTCCACCAAGACCCTAAACTGGACTATTATCAAGCTGTTGGGTCCACCATGACCTTAAACTGGATTTCTTATGGATCAAATGTTTGGTCCACCATGACTTTAAGCTGGTAGTTCATTCATTGTTTAGGCCACTATGACTTTAAACTTGAAAATTAATATCTGCAGGAAAATTCAACATTTGTTGGGTCCACCATGACCTAAAACTGGATTTCTTATCGATCAAATTTTTGGTCCACTATGACATTAAACTGGATTATCAAGTTTATTCAATCTTTGGTCAAGCCTAGGCCTTACTTAGGAATATTTAAAGTTATTCATGCACTTAAACGATCTTTGGTCCACCAAGACCATAAACTGGCAATTGATTATATGTTTGGTCCACCAAGACTTTAAACTGGAATGTCAATCTTGTTTGGATAACTGAATTCAATCTTTTAATTTATCACTGTCCACTAAGACTCTAAACTGGTTATTCAATCATATCTGGAATTGGGTGATGATAAGTTTTAGGAGGTTAAAATTTTAGGTGGTGATGATGCTAAGGAAAACATAATGGTTATTTAGGTGAGATTTGTGGCGCTTTAACATGGTCTAAAGATAAAATTATTATTATTGGAAGCCTGGCAAAAGTATTTTTGTAAGTTGCTATTTAGCAATGGTTGTAATTGTGATGAAGGAATCAGAAGTTAGGATGGTAGTTGGATTTTAGGGAATGATTTTTAGTGCCTCATAGTTAGGCCATTTTTGGTGTGAAGCTTGGAGGACCTTATGGCGAGATTGGAATCATAGAATTTGGCTCAGTGGGAGGCCCTATGAGGTTGGAATCAGGAGTATTCGGCTCATAGGAAGATCCACTCTCTCAATTCTGTGACAAGAAGGAAGACTGGTATATGGGAGTCTGAAGGGATTCAAACCTTGCTCTCAGTAGTGGAATCATCACAAGATTTATATTATTTATTATGTTATATTAAGCCAGAGAAGAAAGAAAACAACATTTATTTTAAAGTTAAAGAAGACCAAGCTAAAACAAATTTATCAAATTATTTTATTAGAAAAGATATTTCTTTTGGAATTGCTCAATCACTTATGCAAAGCTTTGAGAATGGGGACATTCTCAATTGGAGGGAGGATGTGGTAGCCTAAAGTTTAGTATGGCACCTAAATACATAAATGGAATTATTACGGTGTGCAAGATTGGCGCTATTATTTTTTATAAAAGGGTTTTATTTAATTTATTTGAGTTTTAAATATGAAGAAATTGGTTAAAAGCAAATGCCTACGCAAAAAAACAATTTATTTTAGAGAGAAAACTTATTTTTACGGTCTGAAAAAATTATAAGTATCAAGTAGAGTCACTCAAGAACCTTGAGAAATTTTCCCAGAATTTTTACTATTTTTCTTATATTTATAAATGAATTTTAAAGATTTATAGAAATATTTACGTTTTTAGAAATTACTTAACGTTTATGAATTTACACGGGGTGATTAGAGCTGCGCAGACTACGAAAATTAGTTGGCAATGTATAGGGGAAGTCGCTCTATCATGTGTAATTTTTCTAGATTTTTAGTTATAGTTTTAAGGTTCTAATTGTGTCCGGAGGTCCGGACGGACTCCATTTGGACTCTGGACGGACTCCGTACGAGCTCTGTACGGGCTCCGGATTGGCTCTGGCTGAGCTCTGGAGGGGAAACTTAGGCAGGTGACTAGGTATACTTTAGAGCCTCTCAGACTTGAAATTGGGAATCATCATACATCATACATCACATCAGACAGATTAATCTTTAACCACCACGGTCTCATTTTTTATTACTCAACAAATTAAATAAAATTGTAATACCCTTATAACTTTATATTTTATATATAACATTTTAGAAATACTACTCAACAATTTAAATCACACTTCATACAGGGTATCTTTAGAAAGTTCTTCATCACTGGGACTTGATTATTGCTGACTCATAAAAACTCAAAATTATTATAAAAACATAAAAGTCAATCTTTTCAGATCTTTCACTGGTACACCTTAATTGTTTTAATCAGTATTTCTTTCTCAACAGCCACTTTTATTTATATCTCAATAAGCATTAAATATTTCAGAGTTTCATTATATTATATTACATCAGATCTAAATAGACTGGGTAGCTTAGTGATTTAGAACACCTACTTTGTTATTTTTTGTTGGAAGGACAGGGTTTTCAGCTAAATCCACACATCTTCTCCGGATTCCGCTTACAGCAAGGCAACTGTAAGAGTTTACCTTACCATATCGGTAGGAATAAACTGACACATCTTGGTAAATTTATCTACTATTACCCAGCAGGAGTTATAATTCTTATGACCTGCTATTAAAAAACCTTTTACAAAGTCCATTTTAACTATTTTCCATGAAGCTTTTAATTTCTCAATTTGATAAAACAAACCAGCTCTTTTTCCTGTTAATCTTTTAGATTTTTGACAAGAATCACATGTCTCAACCAATTTTTTAACATCCTCACACATGTTAATCCACCAAGCTGTGTTTTTTACTCTGTTTAATGTTTTATGGTAGTCAAAATTACCTGCTAATATATCATCATGACATATACTTAACATTAACTCCTTCATTGAAGGGGAAATTATAATTACATTACTTAATTTTTTCCTGTAATATATAAAACCATCCTCAATGGAAAATTTTCCTTTTTCTAGTGCCTCTTTATACTTATTTGGTAATGTTTTTATTAAAACATTCATTGAAGCATTAGATAGATCATTTAATATTGTAGTGAGTTTACTCAAGTCAGGATCTGAAGCATACATGTAAACAATTGATTGAATGAATTCATCCTCAAGATCTACAATATAAATGCCATAAATGTTAATAATCTCTGATTCAGGAACATCAGCAGAATTATCATCATTATTAGGCAGAGGTACTCTAGATAACAAATCTACATTAGAGTGCAAGGTTCCTGCTCTATGTGTAATAGTCATCCGTTCTCTGTATTCTTGTACAGATAATTGCCATCTAAACATGTGTCTATTAGGAGTTTTCATGTTTAAGAGTGACTTAACTGCAGTACAGTCAGTTATTAACTCAAATTTTTGTCTTCAAGGTATAAATGTAGCTTCTCAAGAGGACATACTATATCCGAACATTCAAGTTGAGTAGCACCATATTTCAATTCACTACTTCTTAGAGTACGTGAAATATAGCAAATTACTATTTCTGACATTTTTCCTTCAATAAGTTGTTTTTGATGCAAAGCAGCACCCAGACCAATAAAACTTGCATCTGTATGTAATACAAAAGGCAATTGGAAATCTGGTAATCCCAAGATAGGAGCTGTCATTAAACATTCTTTTAACTTATCAAAAGCCTGTTGTCTTTCATTATTCCAAATGAAAGCTTCTTATTTCTTTATCAGTGTGGTCAATGGTGCAGCAATTAACTGGTAGTTTTTATATGTTGTCTATAATTACCACACATACCAAGAAAAGATTTTACATCCTTTATATTTTGACGAATGCCAATATTCTTTATTGCAGCCACCTTATTTTGGTCTACACATATTTGTAAGCCAGATACAATATGACCAAGCACTTTTAAAGATTCAAACCCAAATTTACATTTTTTCAATGCAAGGGTCATTTTTATTTCATCCATTTTCTGAAATACCTTCTTTAAATGGATTAAGTGTTCATCATATGTCTTAGAGAACACTATGATGTCATCAATTTATACCATTAAACATCCCTCAATCATTTCATTATGGAATGATATATCCATTAACTTCTGAAATATTGATGGAGCATTTTTTGGTCCAAATTGTATCCTGACATATTTATAAATTCCCATGTGTGTTGCTATCAACAAAAAGTTCTGTGAATTCTTTTCAACAGGAATTTGATGGTACCCTTTATTTCCATCTAAGAAACTTATATACTTAGCACCTTTAAGGGTAGTATGTATAGAGGCAATCCTTGGCAAAGGATAAATATCAGCTACTAAAAATGTATTTAATGCTCTATAATCACCACACAATCTTGCTTTATCTTGTTCATAAGAAATTAGCACTGGTGATATTACACAATATTTTGGTGTAGTTTCAACCTTTTCAAAAATGTTCATTTTTAATAACATTTTAATATTATCCTCTATGTCTTTCCTCTTCATTGGTGAAGCAGGGTATGGTTTCTTTTTAAGACTAGCAGGAATATTATCCATATCACTGGTTAAACTAATCTTCATTTCATGATCTTTTACAAGGCCAAGTTCATTTGTACCATGTGCTAAAGCCATTGGAAATGCTTTAATTAAGTCCAAAATATTATTTTTCTCAGCTTTACTTATCTGAGTGCCAAATGATGCTTTTGAAATTTCTGTTTCCAGAAGTTCCATCTCATTGGATTCTCTTCCTTACATGGAATATTTGTTACTGAGTCAATGTGTAAGACTGTGTTGAAAGAATTTTTTTTAAATTTCCTTTTACAATTCAAGCCAGTTGTAAAATTATTATTAGCAGGGTCTAATTTCAAACCAAACTTAGTCAGAATATCATTTCCAATGATAAAACAGTTACTAAAGCTAGTATTATCCATTACTACAAAGTCACAAGTTACTCTTACATAACCATGTTGATGTTTAAAGAAAAAAGCAGCTTTGTATCTACCAATGGGATGTAGTACTGATCCACAACCTCTCTAATTTCTACTTTGAAGGGGTTCAAGCTTAGACTTATATTCACTATCAATTTTCTGTAATGTATTAGTAGAAACAACAGAACCAGCAGCTCCTGTGGCCAATACTATATTAACATTTTCACCAGAAATGATAGCTGTAAATATGATAGGTGTCATTCTAAAGTTACCAGCTTGTATATCTTTAATGATTTCAGTGTCCTCAAAATTCATTAAAGATTTATTTGAGTCCATATTTTATATTGGATTGTCAAAGATGGACCAATCATCTTCCAACATACAGACTTCATTTTCATCACTATATGAGATATTGCTGTCATAATCACTTGATTCTTTACTTTTTTCAGTTTCAGTTTCAGATTCATGTTGATTTTCAACAATATTTATATTTTTCTCACATTTGTGACCTTTAACCCAAGGTTTGTTACACTTATAACAAGTATTTGTTTCATACTTTTTTGGTACTACAGGTGCAGTAGGTTTTTTCTGCTTCTCCTGAAGTGTTTTTGAATTCTGATTTTTCACAGGTTCAATATTTTGTTTATAAGTGGAATACCTTGCTTCATACTTATGGTTTAGTAATATTTCATTGCAAATATTAATAAAGTCAGAATATTCAGTAACATTAATTGTTCTAGCTACAACAATGTCTCTGACAGATATAGGTAATTTATATATTATCTTATCTTTCCATAAGTTAAAATCCATGTTAGGCTCAATAGCTTTTAATATTTTATTTAAATTCATAAAAATACCATAGCTTTGTCTTTTTAATTAGTTGTTTCCATTCAGCCCAAGAGTAATCTTAACCATCACTCAAAACAGCTTCAAACCATAATAAAGCAACATCCTTAAATAAAGAGATCAATTTTGATGTTATTTCTTCATCCGGTGTGGTAGCCTAAAGTTTAGTACGGCACCTAAGTATGTAAATGGAGTTATTACGGCATGCAAGATTGGCATTATTATTTATTATTTTTTTATGTAAAAAAGGGTTTTATTTAATTTATTTGAGTTTTAAATATGAAGAAATTGGTCACGAGCAAATGCCTACACAAAAACAATTTATTTTAAGGAGAAAACTTATTTTTACGGTCTGAAAAACTTATAAGTATCAAGTCAAGTCACTCAAGAACCTTGGGAAATTTTCCCAGAATTTTTACTATTTTTCTTATATTTTTAAATGAATTTTAAAGTTTTATAGAAATATTTACGTTTTCAGAAATTACTTAACTTCGATGAATTTTCACGGGGTAATTAGAGCTGCGCAGACTACAAAAATTAGTTTGGTATGTAAAAGGGAAGTAGCTCTATTATGTGTAATTTTTCTAGATTTTTTATTATAGTTTTAAGGTTCTAATTGAGTCCGGAAGTCCGGACGGACTCCGTTTCGACTCCGTACGGACTCCGTTCCGGCTCCGGATTGACTCTGGAAGAGCTCTGGAGGGGAAAACTTAGGCACGTGACTAGGAATACTTAAGCTCTTCTCAAATTTGAAATTGAGAGGGGGGGACACATCATACAGCTTAATCATTAACCACCACGGTCTCATTTTTTATTACTCAACAAATTAAATAAATTTGTAATACCCTTATAACTTTATATTTTATATATAACATTTTAGAAATACTACTCAACAATTTAAATCACACTTCATACAGGGTATCTTTAGAAAGGTCTTCATCGTTGGCACTTGATTATTGCTGTCTCATAAAAATTTAAATTATTATAAAAACATAAAAGTCAATCTTTTCAGATCTTTCACTGGTACACCTTAATTGTTGTTATCAGTATTTCTTTTATCAACAGCCACTTTTATTTAAATCTCAATAAGCGTTAATTATTTTAGAGTTTCATTATTTTTATCAAACAGATCCAAGTAGACTGGTTAGCTTAGTGATTTAGAATTGCCATTTTGTTATTTTTATTGGAAGGACGGGGTTTTCAGCTAAATCCACATATCTCCTCCGGATTCTGCTTACAGCAAGGCGACTGTAAGAGTTTACCTTACCATAGTTGGCGCCCAACGTGGGGTTCGATTTCTCTAGCTTTCTTTAAAAGACTTACTTGGATCAAGAACGTTATTAGCCTGCAAGAGGCTTATTTTCCGGAACTCTAATTGGATTTTTGTTATTGGCCTGCAAGAGGCTTGTTATTTTATCAATTGTTAAAGCTTCTCATTACTTATTGGGATGTCTTCTTCTGCTGTTGCTTCTGGATCTTCTAACCCCCTTACTCCCTCAGTTAGAATTGTTTCTTGGGATGGCCCAAAGTTTGATGGGGAGGAGGTTAAATGGTTCATTAGCAGGTATGAAGCTGCTGCTGCTGTTGATGGTGCTTCTCATGTGGATATGGTGAAGCAAGTTAGGTTTTTTATTGCTGATAGGGAGGTGGAAAAAGAGGTTATTGCTATGCAGGCATTTAAGGACAAGGATTGGGTTAAGCTTTCTAAAGCTATGGTTGATAGATGGGGTGTTAGGTTTACTATGATGGACCTCAATAAAATTGTTGGAGACTGGCAAGCAAAAGGTGGTGTTTCTTCTATGGCTGACTTCAAAAAACTCTGTGTTCAGTTTGATGAAGTGGTGGAAGATCTCATACTGGTGGACGAGTTAGTGCATGAGAACCAAGCAAAAGATTTGTTTTGGACAGCATGCAGCAGGGATATTTGTATGGACTTCTTGAAGGATCTTTCAAGAAAAGATTTGATGAAGGAACTGCCTAATGGTGAGCAGAAACTGCCGGCTCTGGAGGTTATCAAGGACAACATTCAAGCCCATCTAAAGTTATTGGCGTTGGACAAATATCAAGAGTCATGCACTCAATATGTTAGCAAGGTTAGCGAAGTTTTGGCCAAAAACAACGATATTATGGTCAAAGCACAGGAGGCCAAGAAGGCTCAAATGGGATTACCTGCTTCTAAAGTTGAGGGCAATGTAGATAATAAGATGGTCGATCATTTGGCCGATTTAACTAAACAGTTAAAAATATTTGTTCAAGAAACCCAGAAGGCCAACAAGGCCCCAATCGCTTCTTCGTCGACGTCGACTTCTTATCAGTCCAGAGGGTATGAACGTCGAAATTATAATGGCAATAACAACGGTAACCGCTTCCCAGGCAATGGGAGAAATGGTGGGAATGGTGGTAGTAGTTATAGAGGTGGCTACGATGAGCCAAAGGTGTGCTCCTATTGTAATAGGAGGGGGCACAGAGCAACAGTTTGTTTTGCTCTTGATAAGGATATGGATGCTGGGCGAGTTTTATTTGATGGTTCGTTCGTCAAGCCCAGTGATGGACAGTCTCCTTCTGATTTGGTCAGGAGAAGTTTAACGGCTGAAAGGAGAGCCAGATTTGAAGAGGTGACGGATGAAGATGTTAATGCCAAGAGTGGCAAAAATGGCAATGGTAATGGTGGTAAAGCTGACAAGGGCAAGGAGAAAGAGGTCAGTAAAGCCACATTTTCTACTTCTTTTGGTGGTTTAGAGCTGGCGACGGTTGCCCAGGTGGAGGGTAGCTGTATGGCTGGCAAATATGATGTTAATGCTGCTAGAAGAGCAGCTGCTACTAAGGCGAAAAGTAGCATTCAGAGCCCATTGAGGGCTAATCCTGGCAAGGCCAATAACAAAGTGAACCCTTACTCTAAGGACAAGAATTCTAGTGCTCAAACTGCCGCCAACAAATTGAACCCTTACTCTAAGGACGAATTATATAAAATGCAGAAGGGGATTGCTGATATGGGGCCCCCTAGTTATGGCAAGTTTGATTTAAATGGTGAGCCTATGCCAGAGGATGATTCATATTCTGAGGAGGACGTACCGTTGGCGTCTCTACCCAGACCAAGTTTTAGCGGTCCCATCCCAATGGAGGGAGAAAGAAGGACTAGCGATGGATCAGGATTAGTGCAAGAAGTTGGTGACGGAGTTAGGGTTATAGAAAGTGAAGATGTTATAATGGGGGGTGAAGATGGCTCGGTTGGACCTCAAGAGGTACCCAGGGCCAAGGTTGTTAAATCAAAGGTCCAGTATGAGCGGCCAGTAGTTTCTGGTCAAGCTAATGCGATGGACACAGTTTTGAATAGGGTGAATCAACTGCAGATTCCCTTATCTTTGGGGGAGTTATTTACGATTAGTCCGGCACTTGCTGAAAAGCAAAAGAAGCATTTGACAAGGCGTCGGGTTTCCACTAGAGAGGTGGAATATATTTGTGAAAATGCTGAAAAGTTTGGGGAAGATGTAGATACGCATTTTTCCGCTCCCCTGGGTTACCTGGTGGTAACTCTTAATGGTAAAGAAGTTAAGGCCTTGGTCGATTCAGGGTCTCAAATTAATTTAATTTCATTGGAGCAAGCGACGAGTATAGGCTTGCCAATTAAAAGTGGGACTGGGGGAAACCTCAGAGGTATTGGAGGGCATGCAACAGAGCTGATGGGTACAGCTGAGCATGTCAGGTTAGGCATTGGTGGATCTGTTGGTAAGGTTCACTTTTATGTGGCCAGAGGAGCAGTCAAAACTGTTCTTGGGGGTCCTTTTTTGATGGATTTTGAGGCCAGGATAGGGTATCAAGCTGGCATGGGGATTAGTTTGGAGATCACTGGTGAAGATATGCGGAGGTTACATATGCGTTTGGCGCCTCCTGGAGATGAAGGTTGGGAAACACGGCCAGGGATTACTACTCTGTGCCAGTGTTGTGTTTGTACCAAGAAGCGGCATATAAAACGGACAGCTTCAGGTGAATTATGTTTGTTGGAAAGGGATGAACGCCCTCATTTTTTGGGGTAGCAGGGGCTGATCACTCTAATGTTGTAATCTCTCCTCAGGATGAGATCCCGGATCGCAATAGGTCAGCTCACTTGGAGATAATTCAAGTGGATTCTCAATTATTTTCTGTTAATATTACTTTAGAGTGCAAATACGTTTTGGACTTTTCTATATGTTTATTGGATTTACCCGGTTTTTCTATTAAATTTAAAAACGGTGAAAAAGGCAAAATGGGCCAAATTAGGTTGGATAAAAATTGGAAGGGTATGTTTGATTACCTCCAGCAAGAGGTTAAACTGCAAGTATCTCCTTCTATTATGGACCTCCAGCAAGAGGTTAAACTGCAATTATCTCCTTCTATTTTGGACCTCCAGCAAGAGGGTAAACTGCAAATATCACATCAAAATCCAATAAAAAATCTCAGTATAATTAAAACACAAAAAAATAATTTTTGTGAAAATTCAATTCCGGTTCACCAGCAAGAGGTTAAACTGCCAACTTTCTTTACGGGTGATTTACTGTTGGATAAGGGAAGCAAAGGTGTTGGAAAATCTGTTTATAAATTAGACGAGGGAAAGGAGAAAAGGGTAAAATTTAAAAATGAAATAAAATATTTTTCTAATTTTTCTTATTCCGATTCTGGCGATGAAGAAGATTCATTTGATGAAATATGTAATGGCGATACAAAAGTAAATGTTTTACCTCAAGTTAATTTAGATGTGGACGCAGCCAAATATAAGAAAGTAGCAAATAAAGTTTGAACTATTAATGAACCGCTACCTGCTGAATTAAATCCACCTTTGAGAAGACCAAGGTTATCAAGAGATCCTTATGAAAGTCCCTTGGTAAAGAATCCGCCTGAATTTTCTGAGACTTCAAGAATCACTTTTGAGAGACTGGGTGTTGTTAATTTTGGACCTGATGGTTGGTTGTCTGGAGAAGAGAAGAAGTTGTTGTTGGATGTGATGGTCAAGCGAGAGAAGGCCATTGCTTTTGTAGAAGAGGAGAGGGGTGTGTTGAAGCATTCCTATGGGGAGCCTTACAAGATTCCTGTGGTATTTCATGAACCGTGGCAGCAGAAACTGATTCCTATTCCGGCTGCATTGAAAGAAGCCTATATTGAAGTTGTCAGAGAACGGATACGCACTGGACTGTATGAGCAATCAACGTCAAGTTATTCTAGTCCTGTATTTTGTATCAAGAAACCGAATGGCAAGCTTAGAGTTGTTCATGATCTTAGGGAATTAAATAGGGTTACAATAAAGGATGCTGGGATACCACCTAGTGCTGAGGAGTTTGTTGAAGCGTTTGCAGGGAGAGTGTGTTATGGTTTGGGAGATATTATGGGTGGATATGATGAGAGAGAGTTACATCCGGACTCAAGGCCTCTCACTACATTGGATACGCCACTAGGACGTGTACAGTTAACAAGATTACCTCAAGGAGCAACAAATTCGGTTGCAGTTTATCAAGCTCAGATGGCTTGGATCCTTCAAGACGAAATTCCACAATATGCTGGAATCTTTATAGATGATGGAGGAATTAAGGGACCAACAACCGAGTATGATAACCAGGTGTTGGAAGAGAATCCCGGGATACGCAAATTCATTTGGGAGTTTGCAATTATATTAGAAAGAATCTTGTTTCTAATTGAAGAGGCTGGTTTAACTATTTCAGGTTCAAAATTTTCATGTTGTGTGCCAGCCTTAGAAATATTAGGCCATGTGGTATGTAGAGAGGGTAGGATTATGTCCAAGAAGAAAGTTAACAAAATTCAGTCCTGGCCAAGACCCAAGAATACAACCGAAGTTAGAGGGTTTTTAGGCGTTTGCGTATATGTTAGAATGTTTATTAAGGACTTTTCTTCATTGCCAGCCCCATTGAGACGGTTAACTAGAAAGGATGCAGACTGGGAGTGGGATGAAGAGTGTGAGAAGGCGTTTGTGAAGTTGAAGGAGGTTGTAGGGAAGGATTTAGTCCTGCACAAGTTGGATTATGGAAAAGATGCTGGCAGAATTTATTTAGCAGTTGATTCAAGTCAGGTTGCAGCTGGGGCAGTTTTGTCTCAGATGGATAAAGCTGGTTACATCAGGCCAGTTAGGTATGAATCTGTAGTATTTACTGAGGTCGAATCAAGATATTCTCAACCAAAATTGGAATTATGTGGTGTGGCGAAAATACTGAAGAAACTTCAGCATATTTTGTGGGGGCAACATTTTGAGTTGCAAGTGGATGCGAAATCGTTAATCCAGATGATTAATTCCCCAAGTTTACTGAACGCACCCATGACGAGATGGGTAGCTTTTATTCAACATTTTTCGTTTGATTTAGTTCATAAGCCTGGCAAAACTTTTACTATGCCAGATGGTTTATCAAGGAGACCACCCACTGAAGAAGATTCAGACTCAGAAGAGTTCAATGAAGATATACCTATTATCAAAGCCAGCACTAAAGGAGCTCAAGACTTTCCATACCTCCCCCATGAGGTTAAACTGGCAGGACTATTGTGTTTATATTATGATGATGATGACCTCCACCAAGAGGATAAACTGGAAAATAGTTTTTATGTTAATAAAGGTGTTGGAAAAGGTGTAGATAAATTCGGCAGAGAGGTGGTAGAAGAAGATGTGGTGTATGTAGAGGAAGATGGATTGGTAGTGTGGGATAGTAGTAAGTTAAGGAATGGTGTATATGTTGGAGAATTAGAGAATTTAAATAAAAAGGTGGATAAAGAGAAAGAGGTATCTTTGAATACGCTTTAGGAAGGATCTAAAGGTTCAGAAGAAAAACGTCGACATAGCTCGATTAAAGATTTATTTAGGGGTCAACGATTATTGGTCATTCATGTGCAGGTGATATTGGTGATAGAGAAGTCCCTATTGATTTTATATTAATCGATTTTCAAGATGAATTCTGGGGTCAGACTGGTTTTTATTTTTTGTTAGTCAAATATTTGTTGACTTTAGAGAGGCCAGAAGATTGTGAAGACGATGAATGGGTGGCTATCAAGAGGAAGTCATCTACGTTTTACCTATCTGGTCAACGTTTAATGAGGAGAAGGTATCCAAATCCTCAAGTAGTTATAACTCAAGAGAAGGGGCAAGAATTAGTTTTGAAATCACTGCATGAAGATCTTGGGCATAAAGGCGTTGGAGAAATGTTTAGAAGAATATCTGATCGATTTTGGTGGCCTGGCATGAAGATGGCTGTTAAACAGTGGGTTCAGTCATGCAAAGAATGTCAAAGACAAAGTTATTTAAGGCCAAAAGAACCTGGACGCGCGACCGGTGAATATACGCTCTTTGGGAGAGTTGGTTTAGATGCCATTCATATAAAAGAGGGACGGTATAAATATTTAATTGTGGCTAGAGATCATTTATCTGGTTGGGTAGAGGCAGCGCCTCTTATTAATTTAACTGCCAAAAATGTGGCAGAATTTTTTTTGAATAATTGGGTATATAGGTGTGGGGTGATGAAGTTGGTAACGGTAGATGGAGGTCCTGAATTTGGGACAGAGTTTAAAGAGGCCGTATTGAAAGTTGGATCAAAGGTTAGGGTAGCAACCCCATATTATCCTGAAGCTGAAGGCATGGTTGAAAGAGGGCATCAAGTTACCAAGGATGCTTTAGTTAAAATGTGTGGGACAAGTGCCAAAAAGTGGAGGCACTACTTACCTTAAGTTTTATTTGCTGATCGAATCACTGCCAAAAGGACGACCGAATTTTCACCTTATGAACTTGTTTTTGGACAGAAAGCAGTTCTACCGGTTGATTTAGAAGCTGAATCATATCTGGGAGTTGACTGGGACATGGTCAAAACTACTGAAGAATTATTGTGTGCAAGAATGATGCAGCTAGAAAAGAAAGAAGAATATTTAGAAAAGGCATATTCGCGGATGATGAAGATCCGAAATCAATCAGTCAGATATTGGGATTAGCGGTTGGCACATCGATTAAGGAAACCTTTGAACCCAGGTGATATAGTCCTGGTGTATAATAGAAGTCTAGAGAGTCAATGGGGAAAGATGTTTGCAGATAGGTGGAATAAACCGTATAAAATCAAGGAGCAAGTTTCCGGAGGTTCATATGTGTTAGAAGAGTTGGATGGAGTAGTATTGAAGAAGAGGGTAGTGGCCGATCAAGTGAAACGGTTCTATCCTAGAGGCACTGGGAGTGCCAAAGTCAACCTCCGCAATGAGGATAAACTATAATATCAACGAAAATTTTATTAACCTTCGCAATGAGGATAAACTATAATATCAACGAAAATTTTATTAACCTCCGCAATGAGGATAAACTATGATATTGACGAAATTTTATGGATCCCTCCGCAATGAGGATAAACTATAATATCAACAAAATTTTATGATGACCTCCGCAACAAGGATAAACTATCTTCTTTTTATCAAAATACTTTACTATCGTTACACTGCATATGGGCAACGAAACTGTGATGAAACATAACGAAATGCAAGAAAACCTTCTTTGAAAATTTTCAAAATTTAAAATTCTTAAAATATAGGTGAAGATAGGGTTGGAAAATTTTAAAAATTTATTGGAAGAAGTGTTCACAGGGGAACCTTCTTAATTTAATATTGGCAAGTGTGGGGGTAATTGATGGGCTGGCTGCTCTGTACACAATTACCCCATAATGTTCGTTTCCAAAATTTTCCCTGTTTCTAGTTGAATCCTGGCTTTGTCTTTTAATTATAGGAAGTCCACTAAGACTATAAACTGGAACGAATCAAGAGACACCACTCTCAACGCCGGATTCAAGATTCTTTTTATTATATTTTGTTTTTGAATTTTTTATGTTAGATTGTGATTTCTTTTCTTTAATATATATTATGAATTATTGTAAAGGTGATGCTCACTGGTGGTCTCTAATCATTTTTATAAATTGGAGGTAGCCCACCCAGTGATCATCATTATAAAAATTATCTTCTAAAAACTTTCATTTATTTTCTTTTCTTTTCAATTTCTCAAAATTGTGTAACCACATCAAGTTGCACTTGGATGTGGGTATGATGTTGAGGGTACGGCTCATCAAATGGACGGGGGGCATCTTTTAAAATTTTATTTTAAAAATTTTTTTATTACTTTTTTTTATCTTTCTTTTCACATTCGTTTATCTTTCTTTAAAAATTAAATTTTAACTTTTATTTCAAAACTATCTTTTTTAAAAAATCTTTTATTTTAAATGGCAAAAAATAAATAATAAAAAATAATAATTAAAAAAAAAAATTAATTAAATCAAAATTATTATTATATTTCTTAGTTTTATTTTTCAGTCTTCATTCTTTTTTAGTTTTATTCATTTAGTTTAGATAGGAAACTGGGTCTAGGGGAACTCAATACCTATGGGATTTTACTTCAAGATATCTGTTAGTCCTCCAAGACTTTAAACTGGCTACTTTTCAAGAATTTCCTTAAGGTTTATATACAAATTTTGGAGCTGTTAGTCCTCCAAGACTTTAAACTGGCTAAATTTCAAGACTGTCATTAAAGATTTTATATTGGAGCTGTTAGTCCTTCAAGACTTTAAACTGAATTTCAAGGATGATCAAAATTTTATGGAAATTTTCGGAGACGGATTTTTTTTATATAAATCAAATGTTAGGTCCACCAAGACCTAAAATGGAGTGTTATCAAATGTTAGGTCCACCAAGACCCTAAACTGGACTGTTATCAAGCTGTTGGGTCCACCATGACCTTAAACTGGATTTCTTATCGATTAAATGTTTGGTCCACCATGACTTTAAACTGGTAGTTCATTCATTGTTTAGTCCACTATGACTTTAAACTGGAAAATTAATATCTGCAGGATAATTCAACATTCATTGGTCCACTATGACCTTATACTGGATTACTTGTTGATCAAATTTTTGGTCCACTATGACATTAAACTGGATTATCAAATTTATTCAATCTTTGGTCAAGCCTAGGCCTTATTTAGGAATATATCAAGTTATTTATGCACCTAAACAATCTTTGGTCCACCAAGACCATAAACTGGCAATCAATTATATGTTTGGCCCACCAAGAATTTAAACTGGAATGTCAATCTTGTTTGGATAACTCAATTCAATCTTTTAATTTATCACTGTCCACTAAGACTCTAAACTGGTTATTCAATCATTTCTGGAATTGGGTGCTGATAAGCTTTAGGAGGTTAAAATTTTAGGTGGTGATGATGCTAAGGAAAGCATAATGGTTAATTAAGTGAAATTTGTGGCGCTTTAACATGTTCTAAAGTTAAAATTATTATTGGAAGCCTGGCAAAAGTATTTTATGGGTTTCTGTATAGCAAAGTTTGAAAATTGTGATGAAGGAATCAGAAGTTAGGATGGTAGTTGGATTTTAGGGAATGATTTTTTTAGTGCCTCAGTGTTAGGCCATTTTTGGTGTGAATCTTGGAGGACCTTATGGCGAGATTGGAATCATAGAATTTGGCTCAGTGGGGGGCCCTATGAGGTTGGAATCAGGAGTATTCGGCTCATAGGAAGATCCACTCTCTCAATGCTGTGACAATAAGGAAGACTGGTATATGGGAGTCTGAAGGGATTCAAACCTTGCTCTCAGTAGTGGAATCATCACAAGGTTTATTATTTTATGTTAAGCCAGAGAAGAAAGAAAACAACATTTATGTTGAAAGTTAAAGAAGACCAAGCAAAAACAAAATTTTATCAAGTTATACTGTTAGAAAAGATAATTTCTTTGAAATTGTTCAACATCATTATCAAAGCTTTGCATTAAAATTCTTCTTTTCATGAGGTCTTCATGGTTATTAGCTGGATTTTCTTGAAAATAGGCCAGCATTTTTCGTTTCAGCTCATTAGTAAAGTAAAGAAAAAGATAGCGATGAAAATTTGGATAATGATTGATATAGTCTGTCTTCACTCTACCAACATCATCAGTGTTGGTTATTTCGACAGCTAGAAGTTCAAATATGTTATTAAGTCATAGGTTTAGTCAATTTTGATTAAAAGTTTTTAGTAAGATAATAGGGTCATACATGTAGAGCCAGGAAACATAGTCTCAGCAAAGTTGGTTGGGGGCACTGGCGTTATAGGATTAGGATCTTGTGAAGGCAAAATTAGGCCGGGATCCGCTGATGAAGATTGAACTTTTGAAGCTGTTTTTGATCTTATTCGTTTTAAGAAGACAGGAATTTTTGATCGCTTTTTAGAAGTTGAGGGATCAGGGAGAGCTGCTGGTCCTAAATATACGTTTGTTTTAGAAGGAAGTATTGGCTGGTTACATTTGACTTTTTTCACACGGCATAAGTCGCAAGCTGTCCTTCCAGGAAGATTAGGGTTGGACATTAAACAAGGTACCTGGTATCGAGCGCAGAGCTCACATGGAGTGACAAGTTCTTTGAAAGACATATTGATGAAGATGAATTTAAAATTTGATTAAAGAAGATGGTGGTTGAAGGTTAAAGATGAATATTGTGTTCGACCACTTATGCAAAGTTATAAGAATGGGGACATTCTCAATTGGAGGGAGGATGTGGTAGCCTAAAGTTTAGTATGGAACCTAAGTACGTAAATGGAGTTATTACGGCATGCAAGATTGGTGTTATTAATTTTATATAAAAGGGTTTTATTTAATTTATTTGAGTTTTAAATATGAAGAAATTGGTCACGAGCGAATGCCTACACAAAAACAATTAATTTTACGGAGAAAACTTATTTTTACGGTCTGAAAAGTTTATTAGTATCAAGTCGAGTCACTCAAGAACCTTCGGAAATTTTTCCAGAATTTTTACTATTTTTCTTATATTTTTAAATGAATTTTAAATTTTATATAGAAATATTTACGTTTTCAGAAAAATTACTTAACTCTGATGAATTTTCACGGGGTAATTAGAGCTGCGCAGACTACGAAAATTAGTTTGGAATATAAAGGGGAAGTAGCTCTATCATGCGTAATTTTTCTAGATTTTTTATTATAGTTTTTAAGGTTCTAATTGAGTCCGGAAGTCCGGACAGACTCCGTACGGGCTCCGGATTGACTCTGGGAGAGCTCTGGAGGGGAAAACTTAGGCATGTGACTAGGAATATTTAAGAGCCTCTCAAACTCGAAATTGAGAGGGGGGATACAACATACAGCTTAATCATTGACCACCACGGTCTCATTTTTTTATTACTCAACAAATTAAATAAATTTGTAATACCCTTATAACTTTATATTTTATAAATAACATTTTAGAAATACTACTCAACAATTCAAATCACACTTCATACAGGGTATCTTTAGAAAGGTCTTCATCGCTGGGACTTGATTATTTCTGTTTCATAAAAATTCAAATTATTATAAAAATATAAAAGTCAATCTTTTCAGATCTTTCACTGGTACACCTTAATTGTTGTTATCAGTATTTCTTCCTCAACAGCCACTTTCTTTAAATCTCAATAAGTTTTAATTATTTTAGAGTTTCATTATTTTTTATCAATTAGATCCAAGTAGACTGGTTAGGTTAGTGATTTAGAATTCCCATTTTGTTATTTTTATTGGAAGGACGGGGTTTTCAGCTAAATCCACATATCTCCTCCGGATTCTGCTTACAGCAAGGCGACTGTAAGAGTTTACCTTACCATAACGTCCAGAGTGAAGGTATTGAAGACCCGCTGCATATCAGTCCAGTCAGGAGTGGGCGAAAAAGGAGTAGGATCTGGAGTAGGTATTGTATCCCAGGCGGGATCTTCTTCCAAGGTAGGAAGGAATAGTGGAGTGATAGGAGGCGGAGGCTTTTCAGCGTAAGGAGTACCTGGCGCATTCTACATAAAAAAGAAAAAGGGGAAAGAAAGAATGTTAGCCTTGGAGAGGGAAGAAGTAAGAAAAAGAAACTTACTGTACTTTCCTCTGAGAAAAGAGATTTAGGGACAGAAGCGACGCTACTGGGAGTAGGCTTGCTGTAACCAACCTTGGCTCGTTGGTTGTCAGGAGGGGTAGCAGGAGCAGGCGCCAGGCGCTTGATGATCATTTGACTTCTCATATTTGTTGTAGAAGCATTTGGGTCCAGGCGCGCGACAGTGGGCAGCTCATCATAACTGCATTTCTTCTTGCGTTGCTTGCAGTAATCACATGACTAGGAATAAAATAAAAATGAAAAGGTTAGTAACAAATGGGAAGGAGAATGAAGAGAGCTTACAGTGAAGAAAGTATTGCCACAGTGGTCTTTTGAAAAATGACATGGAGTTATGCCATTTTCAATGCAACAAATGCATCTTGTCCCACCCATCAGTGTGGTTATGGGCGTTGTTGGGGAAGCAGTAGGGGGCTGAGTGCGCACAAACTGTCGAATAGCGTGCACAATGTTGGGGGTATTTTCAGCGTTAGGAGGGTTTCTTCTAGTATTCATAGTGAAAGATAAAAATAATAAAGTAAATGATAAAAGAGAAGAAGAAGATGATGAAGGAAAAGTATAGAAGATGGAGGAAGAAAACTCTGTGAGACGCAGGGTATTTATGGGCTCCTGGGGACAGTCCCGAGTAGAGGGAGGATGTGGTACGCGCCTCCCAGGAAGCGTGATTTTAAACCAATCAGCGCACGTAGTCCAAGAAGAACAAAGGGGAGTTAGCGCAGCAGGAAATGTTAAAATATAATATGTATTTGTGTCTTTCAAGGAACAAAGGAAATGGAAGCACGGAAAAAGATTAAGGGTCTGTGCGCTCGGATTTTGCAGCAAGATGTGCCTCACAATAGGGAATTGTGTATTATTAACTTAGGACTATTACACGCTAAACAATATGGATTTGGGATTTACAAAAAGTATGTGTTACACATTAAGAAGAAAGTCATTGATTAAGGACGACTCAAGTGCATGGTATGCTGTACCGCGGCCAGTTGGGAAACTTACTGAGACAAGTAATGAAGAAGGCTAACTAGTTAAGCGAGCTTTCAGAACTATGAACCTAATATTAAAGCAAAGAGAGTGGGGACTCAATCGTAAAACTACCCATGAGTTAGGGAACTAGACGCAGCGTTAGGATAAGTCAAACCTGGAACTAGCGCTGAAACAAAAAAAGGTATAGTTAAAAGCGCATATGTGGAGAATCAGTAATACAAGTTAATACTAGTGTTAGTAATTATAGGGTCTGATTAAGGCGCTGTAGTTGTTGAAAGCAGTGTAGGTAGCATAGTAATAAATTAGATATTGTTTTACTAATGAGGCGCTAGACTCAGCGCTGAAGATCCATTAGGGAACTGTGTCTTGAGCGCTGGAAGAATATAAAAGGAGGACTATTAGGTAGGGACCAAAAGAGAGGACTGGTCAACCTATCTATTTAGTTAATAAAATAAGAAAAATTGCATTAGTTGTCATTTTAAAAAGCAGATCATAGAAAAATCAATATAGAGATATACGTGTAGCCATAGTCATAGTACCGAGTATAAGATATTAGATCTTTTTGTGATTAATTTTTTGAGAGAATATTATAAGGTATTTTCTGAGTCTTTTAGAGTTTGTGCGTCTGTGTGTGTATTTCATATAGTATAGTGAAAGAGTGCAACATAGAGAGAATATATAGATTCAGTGGGATTAACTATTATTAGAGATATTTTATTACTATAATAAGGCATATTCAAAGAGAGCTCCTTAAGAGTGAGTAGCTGTGGATAATAGTGCTTGTTAAGAATAGAAATATCCAGATAGTAATACTTTTTCTTTCCCTTATCTTTAACTCATCTCGACATATAAACTTTCTAGTCAAATATTAGTGATACACATTATTACACTGTCTTTAAAAATAAGAGTGGCAGGCGCTTCTTTTTATAAATTAAAAAGGAGAACCAACCCATCTCGCATTGTGTCTACTGCTTAGTACTTTAGAACAGTCTACAGCGTGAATTTGTCATTGTCTTTAAAATTAAGACCAAAAGCACATTATCTTCTTATCATATCTTCTAAAGTTTGTATCATTCTTTCTTCTAGCCCATCAGTTTGTGCATGGTGTGCTGTAGAAAGTTTTAATTGACACCCTGAAACATCCATAAGTGATGTCCAGAACTCAGAAGTAAATTTAGGATCTCTGTCAGAAACTATTGCTTTTGGGAAACCTGCTATATTTAACATTTGTGTCCACCATAAAAAAGCTAAGTCCTTTGCAGAAACCTCTTTGTGGGTAGGAATAAATTTAAACATCTTTGTAAATCTATCTACAATTACAAAGCAGGAGTTATAACTCTTATGCCCTGCTATTGGAAAACCTGTTACAAAGTCCATGTTAATTATTTCCAATGGAGCTTTTGGTTGCTCAATTTGTTGTAATAAACCAGCTCTTTTGCCTGTTAATATTTTAGATTTTTGACAAGAATCACATGTTTCAACATATTTCTGAACATCCTTAGACATGTTAGCCCACCAAGCTGTGTTTTTTACTCTGGTTAATGTTTTATGGTAGTCAAAATGACCTGCTAATATATCATCATGACATATACTTAACATTAACTCCTTCATTGAAGGGGGAATTACAATTACATTACTTGATTTTTTCCTGTAATATATAAAACCATCCTCAATGGAAAATTTCCTTTTTCTAATGCCTCTTTATACTTATTTGGTAATGTTTTTATTAAAACATTCATTGAAGCATTAGATGGATCATTTAATATTGTGGTGAGTTTACTCAAGTCAGGATCTGAATTATAATTGTCAAGAATTGATTTCATAAATTCTTACTCAAGATCTTCAATATAAATGCCATAAATGTTAATAATCTCTGACTCAGGAACATAAGCAGGATTATCATCATTATTAGGCAGAGGTACTCTAGATAACAGATCTACATTAGAGTGCAAGGTTCCTGCACTATGTGTAATAGTCATCCATCCTCTGTATTCTTGTACAGCTAATTGCCATTTAAAAATGTGTCTATTAGGATTTTTCATGTTTAAGAGTGACTTAACTGCACTACATTCAGTTATTAAATCAAATTTTTGGTCTTCAAGGTAATAATGTAGCTTCTCAAGAGCCCATACTACTGCCAAACATTCAAGTTGAGTAGCAACATATTTCAAATCACCACTTCTCAGAGTATGTGAAATATAGCAGATTACTACTTCTGACATTTTTCCTTCAATAAGTTGTTTTTGATGCAAAGCAGCACCCAGTCCAGTAAAACTGGCATCTGTATATAATACAAAAGGTAACTGGAAATCTGGTAATCCCAAGATAGGAGCTGTTATTAAACATTTTCAACTTATCAAAAGCTTGTTGTCTTTCATTATTGCAAATGAAAGCTTCTGATTTCTTTATCAGTGTGGTCAGTGGTGCAGCAATTGATCGGTAGTTTTTTATATATTGTCTATAATAATCACACATTCCATGAAAAGATTGTACATCCTTTACATTTTGAGGAATGCCAATATTCTTTATTGCAGCAACTTTATTTTTGTCTACACATATTTGTAAGCCAGATACAATATGACCAAGCACTTTTAAAGATTCAAACCCAAATTTACATTTTTTCAATGCAAGGGTCATTTTTATTTCATCCATTTTTTGAAATACTTTCTTTAAATGAATTAAGTGTTCATCATAAGTTTTTTAGAACACTAAGATGTCATCAATGTATACCATCAACCATCCCTCAATCATTTCATTATGGAATGTTATATCCATTAACTTCTGAAATACTGATCGAGCATTTTTTGGTCCAAATGGCATTCTGACATACATAAAAATCCCCATGTGTGTTGTTATCAACAAAAAGTTCTGTGAATTCTTTTCAACAGGAATTTGATGGTACCCTTTATTTCCATCTAGGCAACTTATATATTTAGCACCTTTAAGGGTAGCATGTATAGAGGCAATCCTTGGCAAGGGATAAATATCATTTACTTTAAATGTATTTAACGCTCTATAATCACCGCACAGTCTTGCTCTATCTTGTTTATAAGAAATCAGCACTGGTGATATTACACAATATTTTGGTGTAGTTGCAACCTTCTCAAGAATTTTCATTTTTAATAACATCTTAATTTTATCCTCTATGTCTTTCCTCTTCATTGGTGAAGCAGGGTATGGTTTCTTTTTAAGACTAGCAGGAATATTATCCATATCACAGGTTAAACTAACCTTCATTTCATGATTTTCTACAAGGCCAAGTTCATTTGTACCATGTGCAAAATCCATTTGTAATGCTTTAATTAAGTCCAAAATATTATTTTTCTCAGCTTTACTTATCTGAGTGCCAAATGATGCTTTTGAAATTTCTGTTTCCAGAAGTTCCATCTCATTGGATTCTCTGCCTTTACAAGGGGAATTCGTTACTGACTCAATGTGTAAGACTGTGTTAAAAGAATTTATTTTAAATTTTCTTTTACCATTCATGCAAATTGTAAAATTGTTATTAGCAGGGTCTAATTTCACACCAAATTTAGTCAGAATATCATTTCCAATGATAAAACAGTTACTACAGTTAGTATTATCCATTACTACAAAGTCACAAGTTACCCTTACATAACCATGTTCGTGTTTAAAGAAAACAGCAGCTTTGTATTTACCAATGGGGTGTAGCACTGATCCAAAACCTCTCCAATTTTTACTTTGAAGTGGCTCAAGCTTAGACTTATATTCACTATCAATTTTGTGTAATGTATTAGTGGAAACAACAGAACCAGCAGCTCCTGTGTCCAGTACTATATTAACATTTTCACCAGAAATGATAGCTGGAACCGTGATAGGTGTCATTCTAAAGTTATCAGCTTGTATATCCTTAATGATTTCAGCATCCTCAAAATTCATTAAAGATTCATTTGAGTCCATATTTAATATTGGATTTTCAAAGATGGACAAATCATCTTCCAACATACAGACTTCATTTTCATCACTATATGAGATATTGCTATCATAATCACTTGATTCTTTACTTTTTTCAGTTTCAGTTTCAGATTCACGTTGATTTTCAACAATACTTATGTTTTTCTCACATTTGTGACCTTTTACCCAAGGTTTGTTACACTTATAACAAGTATTTGTTTCATAATTTTTAGGTACCACAGGTGCAGTAGGTTTTTTCTGCTTATCCTGAAGTGTTTTTGAATTCTGAGTTTTTACAGGTTCAACATTTTGTTTATAAGTGGAATACCTTGATTCATACTTATGGTTTAATAATATTTCATTGCAAATATTAATAAAGTCAGAATATTCAGTAACATTTAATGTTCTAGCTACAACAATATCTCTGACAGATATAGGTAATTTATATATTATCTTATCTTTCCATAAGTTAAAATCCATATGAGGCTCAATGGCTTATAATATTTTATTTAAATTCATTAAAAATACCATAGGTTTGTCACCATTCAACGGATTATACCTAGTCTTCTCATAAAGTCTCTGCTGAGTAAGCCTGAATTTAGAACCTCCAAATTGTTTTTCAATAAGTTGTTTCAATTTAGCCCAAGAGTAATCTTTACCCTTACTCAAGACAGCTTCAAACCATAATAAAGCAACATCCTTAAATAAAGAAATTAATTTTGATGTTATTTCTTCCTCTGGTAATTTATATGAGAATTTCAAGTTGTCAATTCTTTGAATAAGATGTTGCCAATCAGAGCTGGCTTCCCCATCATAAGTTGGGTACTGATCTATCTTAGGCCAGTTTTTCTGATTGGATATTATCTCACTAATCTTAGGTAAATTCAACAACTCATTCACTTTTAATAAATGGTCTTGTATTTCCTCCTGTAGGGATTTGTGACTTACATTTTCAGATTTGACACTACCACCAGATGGTTTTAATTGTGGTGGTATAGGGAAGGAATGAGATTCACTTTTTCCAATGAAAGGATTATAATTATAATGATTATACTTATGATTATCCTGGTTCATTAGTAGATTGGCAGTTTCAATCTCAACTTTAGTTAATCTTTGTAGCAACTCAGAGACACTTCGATTTGTCTGGGCAAAAGATAACTTTGTTCTTGATTCAGTTTTTAATAAATGTGTTTCATATAATTTTTCTAACTCACAGAATTTGTTTGAAAGTTCATTATATTTATTACTCAAAGAATCATATTTAAGAGTTAGAGACAAATGTTCTTTCTCTAATTCTTTGTTATGTGTTGCTAATTGAGAAATGTTTAATGTCAAGGATAAAATTGTATCACTAGTGAGCTTAACTGTCTGTTCCTCACAATCAGTCATTCTACTCCACAATGCTGAAACAATTCTATGGACAGTTGGATTATTTTTAAAATATTCCATGTCTTCCTTTTCAATTTTCTCACTCTCCTGTGAACTTCTCATCTTACTAGTAGATGGTTGCAACTGAGGGTTAACTGTATTATCATTATAAATAGTACTGTTATTGCGGACAAAAGACAAGTCAGGTGTATCTACTCTAAAACCTAAATTTCTTAAATCCTCCTCTATTTTTTTCACAGATTTAACATCAATAGAATTACCTATATTGTAATTATCAGTATTGTTTTCAATCTGAGAGGGTAATCTACTTACCATGGGATGGTTGCCAGTCCTGATTTTTGGTGCTTTTTTCCTTTGTAAGGGTGAGCTGAGGAAGTCAGATGAGGTGGTGGATGCCTGTTGCAACTGTGGCTGGTCCATATTATAGGGATTCTTTTCCTCAATCACTGAGTTATGATGACCCACTAATATGCAGAAGACCCAAATATTTGGTTGTTTTTGAGCTATACTAAGTAAAAATCACGTCCCAAGGCTAATACTAAATAATAAGTAAAATATAAGGAAAGACCCCTAATTGTCAGTATAGTCTAGTATATAAGTATGACAGAATAGTGTTTATTTATGGTCCTACTACTTATTTATAAATGATTTAGTGATTAAACCTCAGGGGAAGACTAATAAAATATTTATACTCAAATAAAACTCACAATACTTGGATTTTAATGCGTGCTAGTGGTGGAAAATAGATGTATAAAATATAGTTATAGCTTATATAAAGATAATATCAATTTATAATGGCTTTATAATATAATTCTGAATACTAACAATTTTATAGTAGTTTTTGTCTGAATTGTAGTAATTGAATGATGATAAATAACCGTCAAAATCCCTCCTTACTTATACCTAAATCCACTGGAGTGCACAGACCTTCAATCCAGATGATGTCACTGCTATCCCCGGAAATTACAGCACTGTGAGGGCCCATCACCTCCCCATGGCGTCCACTTCAAGCAGATTCAACACCCAGACCTTCAGTAAGGACCCTCCATCACTATTAACGATAACACAGACCTATACAATATGTAGAAAATCCAGATGAAAGCGGATACCATAAAGAAACAGGTAAAATAAACAATCGAAAAGAGATTTAATGAAACAAAAAGCATATAAAGGAAACAAAAAAAATGTCCAAGCCCCCAATAACATCCCCAAGCATCCATATTAACCCAGAAATGTCCTTCCAACCCATAAATTTGTGAATAACCATCCAAGGAAGTAATTTTAGTTGTCCAAACTGGGTGTATGCGCCTGATATAGCTGTATTTGCTTCTTTAGGCATTGTGAGTCCACTGATTTTGTCCATATGACCTAAAATAAGCAGAAAATAAAGGTTATAGTCTATTAAGGGGCTAAAACCCACTTATATACCTAAATATACATAATATACTGCATATTTCACTGAACATGAGATTTATGTACACATTTAAGCTTATGTATGTCAATAATTACTTAATATCACTTAAGATAGGTATATTATGACTCCATTAACAACTTAATAAGTATTATTAGGCTATGAATAAGATATTTAAACTACTATAAGCTATATAATAGAATAATAATTATAAATATATATAATATAATAATATATATTATTATTTTAGCCTTATTTTTAAGATATAAGCTTAATTTACTTAAGTTTATCTTATTTTAAGCATAAGAAATACTCAGTCCTAGGGATATCTAGGCTGACAAATTGCTTTCTGCGCTTCAAGTATGGATTTGAGCCTTTTATTATTGATTTAATGAGCTACTTTTTCCTCGAGTGTCACGTGGCACGTGACAGGTCAGGAGAAGGGGTGGTGTCAATCAAAGGAGGCCAAGGTTTGAGGAGATTCCTGATCAAGGGAAGTCTTCTGGTAAGGAGGATGAGGATGTCAAGCAAAAGGGGAAGGAGGTCAATAAGGTCTCTTTTTCTACTTCTTTTGGTGGTTTGAAGTGGTATTCTTGTGGTGGACAGTCAAGTGGTGAATGCTTGGCTGGTGTTTATGATGTGTAAGAAGGAAAGTTGGGAAGGCCTAAGAGCAGTTCTCAGGCACAACCAAAGCCTAAGTCTTCAAAGGTGGATCCTAAGTATTGCAGCTAGTAAGAAATACAGCAAAGAGCAGCTGTACAAGATGCAGAAGGGTATAGCTGATATGGGCCACCCTAGTTTTGGTTCATTGGACATGAATGGTGATTCAACGCCAATGGAGGTGGATTCCGACTCTGAGGAGGATGTCCCTTTGGCTTCATTGCCAATGCCTGCTGGAGTTGGAGGTTCAGGTGAGGGATCTGGTCTGGTTCCTGTTGATGGTAAATCTGTTGGTGGTGCTGGTCCTCAAGAATCTTCTAGGACCAAGGTAGTGAAGCCAAGGGCTCACTTTGAGAGGCCAGTGGTTTCTGGTCAATCTAATGTTATGGACTCTGTTCTGGAAAGGATGAATCAGGGTCAGGTTTCCAGAATTCTTCTGGTGGACACTTTTATGATGGACAGTAGTAGGGTGCAAGTCTTCTTTAGTTAATCTAGTATTCTTCATAAACATTTCCAACTTATTTTTGGCCAAAAATCAGGTGGAAATTTGTCCATATCAAATTTCTTCTAATGCCATGATTGACTAAAAATTGATTCTCATTGCCATATAGAGAGTTGATCCCATATTACTGTATCTGGAAAAATTGTCACCACAATTTTTGATAAACTTAAGTTTGAAAATTTTATGATGGAAAGTAATTGCAAGTCTTTTTCATTTCATCAAGTAATCCTCATAAAAATTTTCACCTGTATTTTGGCCAAACTTCAGGTAGACACTTTGGCCATATTAAATTAATTCTAGTTCCATGTTGATAAAAAACTGATACTTATTGCCATATATAGATATTAAATCCACCAGACTGTGCGTTTCCAAAAGTGTCTACCTGAATTATGGCTAAACCTCAGATGGACACTTTTATGATGCAGAGTAGCTAGGGAAAAAGTATTCTTCAGTTAATTTGGTATTCTTAATAAATTTATCATCCTGAAGTTTAGCCTAACTTCAGATGGAAAATTTCGGAAAGCACCGGTTAGTCACTATCCATCAAAAAAGTGTTCACCAAAACTTTGGCTAAACTTGTGGTTGACCCCCTTTATCAGCCACAGTCTGATGAGATCAACTCTTTAGATGAAATGAGGATGATGTTTTGGTCAATCATGGAGATAGAAGTAGTTTTATGTGGCCAAATTACCCCCCTGAAGGTCAGACAAACCTCATAAGGACACTTTTTAGCAGGGAGTAACTGAGAAAATTAGATTTATCAGAAGGAAAATCTTTTATTGGATAGATGCCAAGGTTTCATACTTGTGTATTATGGTCAGTATTAATTTTGAAAGTGTCGTTCCAAGCAATTTCATTGCCCATCATGACACATTTTGTTTTAAATGTTTCAAACTGCGTTATACAGTATTAAGGTGTCACATAGTATAATTAAGTTCTATTAAGTGCCCTCCTATGATGCCTAAATTTATAGTTTAATATCTTACATAAAATTTTTTATTTATATAAATTCCTCAATATTTTATTTTATTATCAAATTTAATAAAGCAAGTATCCTGAATTATTGTATATGCATAAGCTTAGGTTAGATAAATTTGTGCTCAATTTGTGCTCAACAGAGGACCAAAATCAAGTTCTGGAGGATCAACTTGTGCATAATTTGGAATCAGTTGATATTCTGTCTATAATCAATCTGAGAATAAATGTAAATCTAACTCTAATTTACTTATGTTTATAAAGTATTCATAAAACTGGCATAATTAAGGGACACTTTAAATTTCAAGAGAGGGGATTGCTAGCAATTCTCCCCTATATTTCCCGTGGTGAACAAACCACTTGCCGGAAATTAAGGCTAAGTTCCAACAACACACATCTCAACAGAAACACCTTCTGCTAAACTACTTTCAATCCACTCCTGCTAGAGATCCACAGGACATTGAGAACAGAAGACACCTCATTCACCAGTTCAAGGCTAATTCTGAACACTTCATTTCATCTCTTGATTCCCTCTGTAATTCCACTAGTACTTGAGTTTGATTCAGAAAAGAAAAACTGACCACACCCTCTATAGGATGTAACCACAAACAACCCTCAGTTTTAAGTCTTGGGACCATCCTCATTTTATAGTCTTGGGGGACTCAAAAACCCTCAGTTTAAAGTCTTGGGGGACTCAAAAACCTAAATCATAAACCCAGAACCAGAGATCAACCACATTAATACCCAGAGAAAAAACTAACATTCTGGGGTAATTTTGAATATAGCTTCCAGCCCATCCATTACCCCCAACTTGCCTGTGCTAAATTCATAAGCTCCCCCTGTGGATACCCTCTGCCAATCTTTCAAACCCATTCCAACAACAAAAACCAATTCCTCAGTTTATAGTCTTGGGGGACTATACCATCAAACAATCCTCAGTTTAAAGTCTTGGGGGACTACAGCATCAAACAATACTTAGTTTAAAGTCTTGGGGGACTAATCTTGAACCCATAGATTTTTCAGTTTAGAGTCTTGATGGACTAATTTTGAAATCAGCCAGTTTAAATTCTAGGAGGACTGGCAGATTTTTTCATAAAATAGACGCAGCCAATTTCATACAGAGCACACCTACAGCCAAACTGCTGAACTTCCACCTTCACTTCATCATCTACCCATCACTGACAAAAATCTTCTTCTTATCTCCTTCCATCATCTTTTCTCACCACAGATCATGTCTGGATCCCCTGATGTTGACCCCTCTACTCTTACTTGCTTCACTGCTCCCAAGGACTATGCCTGCAAACAGTGCTTCCACATGTGCAAACCTCGCTCATTCACTCTTCCAACTCCTGAAGCCAAATTCTACAACAGGGCTTGTGATTCTTGCTATTCCAAAAAGAAGAAATGTGAAAGAGATTCCAACTACTCTAATCCTCCTCCTTCACCTTCTCATAAATACCTCTCCAGATCCCCTACCAGATCCTTAGAGCTTGGTCCATCCTCTTCCTCTTTATCCTAAGCACCATCCAGAAGATCCAGGAACTCAGCTTCCAGAATTCTTCCCAAAAGACCAGCCTTAGATTCCCAAGAAAAAGCTTTTATCTCTGCTAAATTAGCTCCAAAAGCTTCAAAATCAGCTCCTAGGCTTCTATACTGCGTCCAGGCCGCCAGCCCGCTTCACTAGACAGTGAAAATCAAGCTCAAAACCTCCAAAAACAATCAGGAAATAGCCAAATTCAACCAATAAAGGAAAACAATTCCACAAAATTACCTCCCACTGCTCCCAGAGCAATGCAGCCAACCCTTTCAAGGTCCAAAACTCCAAATTTTCCCAAACTTCTAGGAGACCTGCCAGAGGACACCAGGAAGAAACCAAGGCACCCAACAATGCACCAAAGCAACAACTTCGTCCCCAGTTAAGACAACGGAGCTACACCTCTCCTCTGTCAGCCAACTATTCTTCTGACAGTTTCATTACCTCAAAAGCTCCATCCAGAAGAGATCAATATGCTTCCAAATAACCCTCTCCTGCTCCATCTTATAACAACCCTGTCACTGCATCACCAGCACCTCTTCCAACTGAATCAAGCAGAAATATTAACAACAGCAACAACAGACCTGCTGCTCCAACTAGGCCCCAGGAAAATCAGTCTCCTAGTTCACCTTCTCAAAACCTTTAAGAGGAAGACCAAGACAATCCATATCTTTCCCTGATTAATCCACCTACTATGAACATTCAAAAATCTTCAGAAGTCCGCATTCTGGCTGCTTACAAATTTGATGAGCTTCCAATCTGTAAGTACCACATTATTCATCCAATTTCTTCAACAAAAATAATTACTGATCCAATTCTTCTTGTCTAGTTGGAACCCCTCCTCCTGAATCTACTATTGGAGTTGGCCAACCTCTAGAAACTTCTTTGACCCTGGATTATGGAGACATGAAACAACACCTCAGAACCGTGTGTTCAAACATGCTAAAAGCCTTTGCCCTCCATGGACCTTTGAATGACTTTGAAAAATCCCTGAGAAAGGACCTGTTGGACGACCACTGGAAGATGTCTAGGATCATTAAGCACCCCTTCCAACACTCCATTCCTGCCTCTTCTACTTCCTCCTCTGAGCTTCCCTCTAATCCAATTCCTGCCCATTACAATCCATATAATCTCTCCAAAAGGATGCACTTCAAAGAACACAGTGCTTCCCACAACCCCAACAAAAAACAAAAACGAGATCATAATCCGGACCAGCCTCCAGAAGATTCATCATTTGAACAATGAACTCCTGCAAAAAGATTAGAAACATAATAATAAAAAAATAACAAAAAACAATTAATAACTTTAAATTCTAATATATATTATTATTTCATTTTATTTTATTTATTTCTTAATTTTTTTATTTTTTATTTTTTATTTTTTTTCACCTACTAATATACTAAAATTAAAAAAATTGATAAATAAAATAAAATAAAAATAAATTAAATAAAATAAAAGATAAAAAAATAATTCAAATGGTATCCCCCAGCCAACTGATGAGCTGATCCCCTGATACCTTACCCACATCCAAGTGCACCTTGATGTGGATACAACTTAAAAAATTTAAATAATTTGAAATAAGAAACATAAATTAAGGGTAATAATGAGAATAAAAAAATGAAAAATGAAATTAATGAAAATAAAAAATAAACTAAACTAAAATGATAAAATAGAATTTCCCGGCCAATTTATGAGCCTTTCCTCACCAATGCTTCCCCACATCCAGGTGACCCTGATGTGGTAACACCCTATATTTTTGATTTTATAATTTTAACAACCCCCATAAAAAATTATAATAAAAAAAGAGAAAAAAGAAAATAATCTAAAACTACTATCTAGCAAAACATAACTACAAAATCAAGACAGTCCAGTTCCATAGATGGTCCAAGAAGAGAAAGTCCGGTCCATAGAAATGATCACTGAGTGGGCTCCCTCCAATAAGTAAAAATGATGGGAGACCACCAGTGATCCACCACCAATCCGAAAGAACCAAAGATAAAGAAGCCAGTCCCAAACCAGTTTAAAGTCATAGTGGACTTGAAATCTGAATAATAAACAACTGAACTAGAATTCAACTGGAACAAACAAAAGACTTGAGACAGACATTCTAAGGTAACTGTTCTACAGAGCAGCTAGCTCATCAGTTACCCCCACACTTGCCAAAATAAAATCTAGAAGCCCCCCCCCTGGGTACCTTCTAACCAAAAAAACACACAATCCAACCCAATAAATCATAACCAATAACAGTGCAGATTCCGGCACTTGAAGACCAAAATAATTTCTAGTTTAAAATCATAGAGGAGAAACATGTGAAAAGAAACCAATACTGAGGTTCAACCAAATTAAGAAAAAGGGTTGGAAACAGAAAATCTGGGGCAACTGTTGATAGAGCAGCCAGCCCATCAGTCACCCCTACACTTGCCAAGATCAAATTTAGAAGCCCCACCCATGGGTACCTTCTAACAAAAAGTTTCCAACACAAAAGTTGCTCTGCAACACCACAAAAATTCCAAAACAAAAAAAGAACTTTCCATAGTTTATCCTCATTGCAGAGTCAATCTTCTTCATGCCTAGTGCCTCTGGGATAGAACCTCTTCACCTGGTCTTCAGCAACTCTCTGTTTAAGACTGCACCATCCAACTCTTCCAAAACATAAGAACCTCCAGACGCCTGAGATCTGAATCTGTAAGGTCCATTCCATCTGTCAGAAAACATTTTTCCCCACTGACTCTCCAAACTTCTATTATTCACCAAAAACAAACAACCAGGTTTCAAGTTATTCCTGAGTCTATGAGCCAACTAATTGTCCCAGTACCTGACTGATTGATTCCTTATCTTCATCATTCTAGAGTATGCCTTCTCTTGACATTCCTCTCTACATTCCAACTGTTGCATCCTGGCACAGAGCAATTCTTCTGTTGAGTGCACATAATCCCAATCAATTTCAAGATAAGAGACAGCTTCCAAGTCCACTGGTAGAACAGCTTTCTGACCTAACATAAACTAGTAAGGAGAATAGCCAGTTGTCTTCTTCACAGTGACCCTATCAGCAAATAACACCAAGGGTAAATAATGCCTCCACTTTTCAGCAGTATCCCCACACATCTTTACAAAAGCATTCTTGATAACTTGATGGCCTCTTTCAACCATGCCTTCAACTTCAGGATAATAAGGTGTAGCCACTCTAACTTTAGAACCAACACTAGCCACAGCTTCTTTAAATTTGGCACCAAACTCTGGCCTGCCATCAACAGTCACCAACTTCATCAACCCATTCCTATAAATACACTCATTCTTCAAAAACTCTGCAAATTCTTGGCAGTCAAATTAACCAGAGGCACTGCCTCAACCCAACCAGACAAATCATCCCTGGCAACAATTAATTATTTATACCTTCCCTCTTTAATATGGACAGCATCTAGACTGACTCTTCCAAAAATAGTTGTTTCACCAGTAGCACGGCCAACCTCTTTTGGTTTCAAGTGACTTCTTCTTTGACATTCTTCACAAGATTGAACCCAACCCTTCACAGCCAACTTCATACCTGGCCACCAAAATCTGTCAGCTACTCTTTTATAAGTCTCCCCAAAGCCTCTATGACCAAGGTCTTCATGCAAAGACTTCAACACAACTTATTGACCCTTCTTCTGAGTCACCACAACTTGAGGATTTGGATGCCTTCTCCTCATCAACCTTCTCCCTGACACATAAAATCCAGGACTCTTCTTCTTAATTGCCAACCAAGTATCATCATCATAAATATCTGGCCTCTCTTATGTCAACAGATAATCCACCAAAATAAAATGAAACTCAGACTTACCACAGGTCTCATCTTCAAAATCCAACAAAACAACATCCAAGTGTACAACTCTGTCATCAAAATCACCAGTGTGAACATGAGCCAATTGACCAGGTCAAACAGGACACCAATCATTAAATTTTGGCACGTCCATCTCCTTCCACTGAACCTTGTGAGAATCCAGTTCACTAACAACAACACTCTTTTTCAATTTTGAGCTGTCCCAAACAACAACTCCATCTTCATCAACAAAAACATCCCAATCACCAGAATCAAGATCAGATCCAGCCAGTTTAGCCTCTTGGGGGAGGTCAGAAAAATCATCAGCACCCTCAGTACTGGCCCAAACCACCGAAACATCTTCATCAAACTCTTCAGCCTCAGAATCTTCATCTGTAGGTGGCCTTCTTGATAATCCATCAGGCATTGTAAAATTTTTGCCTGGTTTGTGTACCAGGTCAAAAGAAAAATTTTGAATAATTGCCACCCACCTACTCATTGGAGCATTTGGAAGACTAGGTGTATTGATCATCTGAACTAAAGATTTTGCATCCACCTGCAGCTCAAAATGCTGCCCCCACAAAACAGTCTGTAGCTTCTTTAAAATTTTTGCTACACCACACAATTCCAATTTAGGTTGAGAATACCTAGATTCCACCTCATTAAACACCACAGACTCAAATCTTACTGGCCTGACCCTCCCATTCTTATCTTCTTGAGACAAAACAGCACCAGCAGAAATATAGCATGAGTCCACTTCCAGATAATTTTTTCAAGCACAAACGCCATAATCCAACTTATGAAGAACAATATCTTCCCCAACAACCCTTTTTTACTTCTGAAAAGCCTCTTCACACTCTTAAGTCCATTCCCAATCTGCATCTTTCCTGTTCAACCTCTTTAAAGGTGAAGCCAACAAATAAAAATCCTTAATAAGAATCCTGACATATACACACACACCCAAAAATCCCCTGACTTCAGTAGTATTTTTAGGCCTCGGCCATGACTGGATTTTATTAATCTTTTTCTTCACCATAATCCTTCCCTCTTTAAATACCACATGACCCATAATTTCCAAAGCAGGAACACAAAAACAGAATTTTGAGTCTGAAATGGTCAAACCAGCCTTTTCAATCCTAAACAACACTCTCTCTAGAGTTATTGCATATTCCCAAACAAACCTTTTTATGCCAGGATTCTCCGCTAACACCTCATTATCATAATCAGTGGATGGTCCTATAATTCCAACATCATCAATAAAAATAACAGCATGAGTAGGAACCTCATCCTGCAAAATCCAAGCCATCTGTGCTTGATATTCCGCCACCAAATTAGTTGCTCCTTGAGGGAACCTAGTGAGCTGAAATCTTCCCAAAGGAGTCTCAAAAGTTGTGAGAGGCCTTGACTCTGTATGAAATTCCCTCTCATCATAACCACCCATAATATCACCCAAACCATAACACACCCTTCCAGCAAAAGCTTCAACAAAATCCTCTGCACTTGGTGGCATACCAGCATGCTTGATAGTGACTCTATTCAAGGCTCTAAGATCATGAACCACCCTCAACTTTCCATTATGATTCTTTACACAGAAAACCGGACTTGAGTAACTGGATGTTGATTGTTCGTATAACTCAGTCCTGACTCTTTCCCTAACAATCTCCACAAAATCCTCTTTGATATCAGCTGGAATTGGAATAGGTTTGATTTGCCAAGGTTCATGACAAACCACAGGAATCAAGTAAGGCTCCCCATAAGAGTGCTTCAACACACCACTCTCCTCCTCAACAAAATCCACAGCTTTTTCCCTTAGCACAATAACCTGCAACAACAACTTCTTTTCTTCTTCAGACAACAACCCATCAGGACCAAAATTAACAACTTTCAACCTTTCCACAGTCACCCTATCCTTCTCTACAGATTCTGGAGGATTCTTCACCAAAGGAGTACAGTATTGATCTCTTGACAAAGGAGGTCTCTTCAAGGGCAGATTCAAACCCACAGGCGTAGGCTCATTAACAGGCCTAATCTACTGCGCTACCTTTTTATACTTTGCGCTCCACCTTCAACTTGAGGGATCTTCAGGAAATCCTCACCACAAGACCTGGAACAAAAACCAAGGGTTTCCCCATTGCTCGCATGTGTGGTCAAGGTAATGTTTTTGAAAGGTGTAGAAGAAACCCTAGCAGTGCACAATTGGGAGGAATTACTTTTAGACCCCAATCTCATCACTCCAAAATCTTTACGCAATACCAAATCTTCATCTTCACTTCCGTCTTCCAAATCTTCCAATCTTGATTCATCTTCTGAATCAACTCTTTTAAAATTGTGCAGTTTATCCTCATACTGGAGGCCCAAAAACTGATCTTGATGATCTTTTTTCTTCATAATTTTATGCAGTTTAACCTCATTCTGGAGGCCCAAAAATTGATCTTGATGATCTTCTTTCTTCATTATCTTCAGATTTTTTTCTTGATTTTCTTGAATTATCTTGAAATTTTTATCTTCTTTTCTTGAGTTTTCTTCTGTCCTACAAAAATAAACAGGGGTTTCCCCAATGCTCACATGTGTGGCCAAGGTAACACAGGGGTGAAAAAATGAGGACTTGTAGGCAAGTCGTTTTTCAGGTTTCCTGGAGTAATCTGTGGAGTAATCTCTTGATGCTAAATTTGATGTCTATATATAGGTGTATAATTTGTTATCAATATCTGATAATTTATGGGTAATCTCTACAACAAAACTTTTTTCTTGGATGCAGATTTTGGAATGGAAAAATCTTTGAAACTCTAAAAAACAGATATCATCAAATTTCAGACAAGTTCAAATAATATTCTGCACTTTCTTCATGAAAAACAAATATTATTTCTATCAAAAGATCAATAACAGGAAAAAGTGCCATGCTATGATTTATTAGAAAAAAAAGTCAAATATTATAACCTGTCATAATGTATTTTGCACTATTATTATTTTTTCATTAAACAAATGGATTACATATATTAAGGTAGAGATTCTTGTGCACTGAATTTACTATATCTGAGCCATAAAAATGACCATGTCCACATCTTTTCTAAAGTTTATTTGGTGTTAAGTAATATTTGAAGTGTTTTCAAATTTCAAACTAGCAAGCATAATCCAAGAGCTATTTTATAATTTTGATCAAGATTAATTTTCTTATTCTAATCAAGACAATTTGCCTTCAGCTAATGTCAAAAGGTTAGAAATTTTTTATGTTTCCTCAGTCAAATGATAGTATCAATTTTTTTATATCATTATTTCTCCTACTTCAGAAGTTTTTTTTTTGTTTTGTTTTGTAAGATTAATAATAAAAATGAAAAGTGTTTGAACTTTTAATATAGATATAGATCAGTCTTTATCATTATTAATATGAAACTCGAAATTCATGTTAGGAAAATTTTTTTTTTGATTTATTTTTCCTTTTTTCACTTATAATATATGAAATATAACAATTTTTAAAAAAAAGCATTTCTTCCACAAACAGATTACAGAAACATCAGAAGCTCAGAAAAAAATTTCCAAAATATAAAATATCAAAAGCAGAAATGATTTTGAAATGGAAATTGATGCACTATTTCATATAAAGACTAATGGCTTTGAAATAAGAACAATTCTTCCTCTTCTTCATAGATGCTCCTATTATAGACTTTTTATTTGATGTAAACCTTTTTTTCATATCACTCTCCTTAGTGCTTGGATAATTCTCCTCTTTATTACCTCACTCAGACCTGGAAAAAATAATCATCTTTTTTTCACTTTTCTCTCAGCAATAATTCTTCTAAGCTTCAACTATTTTTGGAATTAAGTAGTTATTTTTTTTTTTTTTTTTTTTGTAAATCATTCATGTTTACCCATCAGGCTATGTTTGCAACTGGTTAATTGTTTTTTGAAGTTAAAATATATTTAGATTTAGATTAGGAAATAACTTTATTTTACATATATTTGTTTTTCTGATAAATCAAATATTAATAAAATAGCTCTTGAAAATTCAAGCATAGATAAATACTCTGAATTAAGCTCCAGTAAAATTTTGTACAAAATTTTGAGCTATATTTTCTTTTCATTAAATTTTACAACTACAAAAAATTGATTTTGGCTCACATAATCAGGTTTTTTTTATTGAAAAATTTAAATGTATTATTTATTTTGAAGAATTAACAAAATTAAAGATCACATCAGTAAAATCTTATGAAACCTACACCAGGTAGATTTTGACTTTTTCAGAAAAGTAGAAAAAGAAAAAAAATCTATTATGGTTTACAACTATGTAATGCTCTTATGATCAATTCTACTTTTTTAAATAGGAAATTTCCATTTTATGTGGAATATTATTGTAAAAAGATTTATGTAGATGTTCTATTGTTGAAGTAGTGGGTTTAAAAATATCATGGGGACAAAAACAATTCAACTGCTTGTTTAAATTACAAAGATAAAATTTTTAACAATTTGGAAAAAAATAGTGAATTACTAGTGACAGTGAAAGGAGTGATAATGATGGTTGTGAAATAAAAAAATTTTTTTTATGGCTGGGAAAGATAGTTGAGGCTGTGAAAAACAATAGAGGCAGTGAAAGAAAATTTTTGAAGACTGAAAAAATTTAATTTAAAAGTTCAAAAAAATTTAACAAAATAATGGAGAGCAATTTTAACCCACCATAGATTATATAGTGGAATATAGATATAAAAAATTAAGAGATGGGGAGAAAGTGATTGTAAATAGAGAATGAAAAATGATTGGAGCCTAATGAGAGATGATTGAGATAGTAAAAGAAATTGTATATTGGTGATATCCATGTTTGTATTTCTTCAAACTAATGTCTCTAGCCCTTGTATATACTATATATCCATCTTTTTCAAAAAATAAAAAACAAAATTTTAAATAGCACATTTCCAATGCAGTAAAAATTATTCAAACATCACTAAAATAAAAAAATCATCTTATCAGATATTTTATTTGCTTAGGAGTTAACATAATCTCACTACCAGAACAGTAATACTCAATAACTTCAGCTAACTCCTTCAAATCAATATCACTTTTATTATCTATACATGATTTTTCTATAACACTGAGTTTGCTATAATATTCATCATCAACATAAACTTTAGAAATACAATTGGGAAGACGTCTATCATCAATTTCATATTTAATGGGACAATTGCTAGGCCCTGCTTCAGGTTGATTTCCCTCAGCTGTTGGTGGTAAAACTTGTTTTAGAGGACGAGTGTCCTTGGCCCTCACAGAAGCTTTGGCTGTTGATGATTTTGCTTTTATCATTGATTTCTTGACCCAGCCTTCATCAAGTGAATCTAAACATTGGAAAAGTGCTGGACTTTTCCAAGGAATTATTCTCTTAGTGTGAGTTACACTAGCACTTACCTCTGTGTCTGGATGAAGCTCAGCATCTTTGAAAAGCCCAGCCTTATCAGGAACCAAGAATGAAGCAGCAATCTCAATTCAACGGTCAGGCAACTATATAAGTCAAGAATCAATTTATTTATATACTACTGTGATAAAGTAGTTCACTTACCTCTCTTCTCATTTTAGCAGTCTGGTGTTTCACACTTTTTATCTTCTGCACTTGGGCAAGATCAGAATCAGATTGTTTTTTTTTTGGCTTTATCCCTGAAAATTTTGGCCTGTCCAGATATCCATTGCTGAAGAATGCTTAAAACTGCTTCATTACTGAAAATGTCTTGAGAAATCAGAAAAGTTTGGAAACCTTTGCCCTGATAACAAGCCATCCATCCAGAGACAATTTGAGTGAGGATGGTTGAGTTCCAATCATCATCATCACTTTTTCCCCAGTCATAAAAGAAGAAAGAGATCCCAGTTTGAGCCAATTTAGCTTCAGCTTGACGTTTCCAAATAACTTTAATGCTCTGGCCTGGTGGAAGGGGGTAGTCAGAAGTGGGTGTAAAGGTAGGATTTTTGAAGGTAGAAACAAGCTGATCAAGTTCGGATTTGATAATAATTTTTTTGAGCAAAATCTAGGCTAGGACGGGGCTTATTTCGAATCTCTTGAATCATTTTTCCCTTTTCTGGTGCAGGCTTCTCCATTCATTGACTAGCCCTGGTTCTGGGCACAGCAGAAATTTTTGCTTTGAGGGGTCAAAGCCTAAAAGAAATCTTGCAAACATGATGACAGATCATCCTAAGGGAGAGGATGAAGATGGAATTTGATTCTTTTTGGCTTAAGAAGTGACTTGCCTCCTGGAGGAATTTTCAGACTTTCTCTTCTTTGCCTGTGATTCTTTGTGCTGATGCCATTAAATATAAGACTCCGGATCCAAAGCTGATTCCACTGTAAATTCAATTAATAAGGATAAAATGAAACAATAAATATATGAATTTGTACTTACCATTATCATCACCAGATGAACCTTAAAGAAAATCCTTGATGTTCCTTTTTTCTTTTTCTGGTTAAATAAAAATCATTTGAAATAAGCAAATGAAAATTTTGGATTTTCCATTTACTTACCTGCTACAACCACCACAAAATGGATTTGAAAAAAATAAAAATTGATGAAATTGTGAGTATAAAACATGTAATATCATTTTGTTATAAGGTAGAGCTATTTACCTGCAGAAGGGTTACTTCTTTCACTCTCTCCAGGTTCAGGATTGGGTCCTTGTGATTTCTCACACAAGGGTGAAGCAGGTGGGGGTGCCAGACTCTCCTCTTTTTTTCTATTTGGTGATGCATGTGATGAGTTGGGTTGGGGGGAATTGTCTCTACTATCTCTTGGAGAATCAACCATTTGAGCTTTTTTTCCTGTGAGTACAAGAGTTGAGATCACAAACATGAAAAATAATTACCATCTGTACTGATGTTCATTTTTGAGGATAAATTGGCTTAGTAAAAAAAAAGATTTGATACTCTTAAAGGTAGATGTTGAATGTGGTTGTTATTAGGAAATAAGGCAAGTTTTGAAATATTATAGAACCTTCTTAGAACAAAATAATTATAATATGCATTATTCATTATATCTGACAAGAAGAAATAAATTTATAGTAAGAATTTTAAAACATCCATAATAAGATAGCCATTAGGTAAAAAAAATTTCAATTGATTCTTTCTGGTCAAAAATATGAACTTTTACTCAATATTATTAATTTGTAAAATATATTTCACTCTTCCATGGAAATGGAAATTAGTAATTCATAGCCATCAATTGATCTTTTTATAAAATATATTAAGATGGAAAAAATTTTAGATTCACGCAAGCAAACATGAAAAAGATAATCAGATCATATTTATTTAAAAATTAAGCAATGTATTTACAAGCTTATACTAGGAGGCTGATCTTTTTCCCCCCCCTTTCCAATCCATGGAAGTTCCTGGTTTTTAGTATCTACAGACCATTGCTCTAAAAAATCTAAAACAATAGCCATTGAAATGTCTTCAATACTCATACTAAACTTATTGAAAAAATTTTCAGAACCCAGACAGGTAAAAATAATATCAACAATGTATTTATGTGTCCTGGGCCACTTTAATCTATCCCTGTTTTTGTGACTCTTCTTGAGCCAATTGGTGACCTCAATTACCTCAGCACAAAAAACATATCTTGCCTTCCTGATATCATGCTTGCACAAAAACAAACCTCTTACCCCACCAGCTAATAAAAAAAGCTAGATAAGAATAGTTTTTATCCTGGTTTTCTGACTGAAGTTCTGTGTTTGTTTTTGATTTAACCAAAGTATCCCCAGTTTTTTCTTCCAACAAAAAGTCAGGTTTTTTGGAGTATCCCTTCAACATAGTCAAACATTGAAGCATAACAAGGATTTGGTCATGAAGAAGAGAGAGTTTTCCAATAGAAACCTTCTTAATAGTTGACAGTGCATCTGATTTCTCTTCATTTTTGACATCTTTCTGTATCTTCAAGCTCTCCAAGTATGAGATAGCATCTAGGACACTATCTTCAGTGCTGCCAGTCTAAAAAGTTTCTCTTGAAGAATTTAATTGGGGTATGGATAAACTGATTGCTTCCATTATAAGATGAGCCAAAGAATTCTTCTGATCCTTGGATGGCTCATTTAGCTAGATAATAGCAGTAAATAAGTAGGTTGAATTCTTGAATTTACTGTTGATAAAGCCTGTATGGAAGATGTCACGTTGATACCATAGTTCAGATTCTGAGGGAAGGAGGTAAGAAGGTGCTGTAAAAAATTTCAACCACTGCTATTATAATTCAGATGAAAATATGAAATAACATACCTAAAGTCAAAACCTGCTGAATCCATTTCCCTATAGAGCAGCTTTCTTGCTGCCATGCACAGTTTTTTGAATTATTTGTTTCACTAGAGGAATCAAACTTGATAGAGTGATGATACTCCAATATACTGTAAGAATTTAATGCCATTTTCCTCCTGGCATCTCAATCCATTCTACCTGAAAATGTGGAACAAATTTTTTCCACAGATTCTCTATGCTGGGCCAAGACAAAGTGGTAATTTGATCTAGCAGTAGATGATGATGCCTCATTAACTGGATTGGATGTAGAAGCTGGGGCAGTGGAAGGAACGGCAGTTGAAGATGAGGCAATGGGAGCTGAAGTGGGTTGTGGAGGGAAAGATGTAGAGGAAGCAGGTGTATGAACTGAAGCAGGGATAGAGCTTTGTTCTTTTGAAGTTGAAAAAGATTCTGGAGGGCCGGCCAGTCGCAATGAAGTTGAAGCAGATAAGGGTCTTGAGGATTCATCAGGGATAGATTTTTCAGCTGAAGCATTAACAGGAGTTTGAGTTGAGGGGGGCTGAGCAGGAGATTGAACAGGGGGAGATGGAGCAGGGGGAGATGTATCAGTGGGAGATTTAGAAGGGGGAGGCTTAGAAGTGAAAGGTTTAGAAGGGGTTTATTGGATGATAGATTTGGTAACAGTTGCTTTAGAACCAACAGGTTTCTTTGAAGGGAGTGATGGAGCTTCAATATTTTTAGCAGGTTCAGGAATAGAGACAGAAGGATTGGGGATACAGGGAGCTGATGAAGTTTCCTCTGGGAGAGGAGGTATCTCTGAGGTTTAGGCTTGTGGTTGTGAAGAATCTAGATTAGCTGATAAACTTTGCCTCTTGGGTGCATCCTTTTTGTATAGTGAATGTAGCTTTGAGTGAGGCTGGGAGTCATTCTCTGAGTCAGATATAACAGGATGGCTGGAAACTTTAATGGTCTGTTTTATTTTTGAAGCCCTTCTTTCAGGTTTGTTTGTGGGATCAATGATGAAAATTTGATAATTTGGTGGAAGCTGTTTTCCACTAGCAACAGCTACAATTGAAGAAATTAGTTATTTGAAAAATAATTAATACTAGAATACATACTTTTTTCGGATTTTTCAAATGCAAGTAGAAGCTCTTGAACCTTTTGCTTGATTTCACCTGAAAGAATCTTCTTGCCAGCAAGTTTCTCCACTGATTCTTGAAACTCAGATACAGATGTGAGGAAATCATCCTTTGAGATTTGAATGACTTCATCCTTCAAAATTCTGTCCTTGTGCTCTTCAAAGTCTTCCATTTTGTGAGAATGATCTGAAGCACCATCTGAAGTAGAGCTTGTTAGCTCAAAATAAAACTAATAATGATACAAAAACTCACCAGAGCCTCCACCTGATTCTTGAGAATCTTTTATAGAGGAGAGAGGGCTAGATATATCCATGGACTTAGAAAACTTTCCAGACTCTAATTGATACAAGAAGAGACCAAAGTAAAAAAAATAACTCAAGAGGTAAAAATTACACAAAAAATTAGACTTGCCTGTTCCAGCATTATCTTTATCTTGAGTAGAAACTTGTGCTGTAGCAGGTACAGGCAATGCTGATTCTTCAGCCACAGAGGGAGAGCTTGGAGGGGCTTGGCTAGGGGTTGAATTCTGGGAAGGCATAATATCTAAATGAGTTGAAGGAGTTGAGCCTGATTGTGGTTAAAGGAAGAAAGAAGCAGCTGCAGATGTAATTGCGCATGAATCTCAATGTGATGGGTCATCTCATATTCATTCAGTCACCCAGCTTCTACGGCTCAACCCCAACATTTGAAAACACGCCTTTTACCCCATCAAAGCCAGGCTCTTGCATTTATGCTACTTCAGGAAAGGCGTACTGAAACATATTTATGGAGGTGTTGTGGAGATATGACTTGGAAAAATGAATTGAGTGGAAGAGTTACCAACACACTTCCCAAATCAATTCTATTAGCAGATGACATGGGCCTTGGGAAGACAGTGTCAACAATTGCTCTGATTGTTAGTACTTTAAATGAAGCTGCTGAATTTTCACGTCTTCAAAACCCTTCATCAAACACAAAGAAGTTGAAGGCAACACTCATAGTGGTACCCTCAACTTTATTGAAACAATGGGAACACGAAATTTTATGACATACTGATACTGATTTGATGATTAAAGTGATTATTCATCATGGAAAGGGCAGAAGTGAAAATTTCATAAGCTTTTATGAGGCTGACATTGTCTTAACATCATATCATATTATGATAAATGATTTAGGAAGTTTAGAAAAGGAAGGTTTGTTCCATGTTTGATGGTTTTGTGTGATTCTGGATGAAGCACAGAAAGTTTTTAATCACTATTGATTTAATAAATTTGATTCATTTTCCTATAGTCAGATACATGATCCATCTTCAAAGTCCTCCATATCTGTTACTGCACTAAAGACATCTCGCCGTCTTAGTCTAACTGGAACTCCCATCCAGAACAAAGTCCAAGATTTATTTCACATCTTTCAATTTTTACGTCTTGAGCCACTATCAACCTCTGAAAGATGGAATAAATATGTTGGAACTCCAGCAAAGAAAGGCCAATTTACCAATGTCAAAAAGATTATTCAAAACGTCTTAGGGGACATAATGATTTGAAGAACAAAGAATTCTATATGTCTGGATCAGGGGGGTGTTAACTTCATAAATAGAGTGAAATATCAAAACTTCATTATCAATTTGATGGGTCAACTTTCAGAAATGTACATCATGCGGCATAATACCTTATTCAAGCAGCTCAACATGGATGAAAACAGCTTACCTGCTAAAGATCCTTCTGGATTAGTGGCTCTATCAGCATTGCGACGTTTCTGCAATCACCCTCAGTTCCCACACAATTCAGAAATATCTGTGGTGGAAGAAATGGACTGGAAGGAGAGTCCAAAATTTGTCGAGCTGGTCAACTTCCTTCTCAAATTATACTCTATTGAAAAAGAAATGAAATGTGTCATTTTCTCTGAGTGGACTGATACACTCAAATTGTAATTTTTTCTTTCAATGAAAAAATATTAAAACTAACCTTCAAAATAATAGAATTTCATTTGCACTTTCTGAGTACAATATCCGAAATCTCAGATTTTGATGGTTCACTTGAAATGAGTGCACGGGAAATCTTCCTCCAGTCATTCTCTACCATTGATTCCGGTGTTCTTTTGGTGTATTTGAAGGCTGGAGGAGAAGGTCTTAATCTGACAATGGCATCACATGTTTTCTTAATTGAAAGATTTCAATTTCTCAAATTATGATTAATCTAACTTTTATTTTTAGGAACCTTACTGGAACACTTTGATGGAGAAACAAGCCATTGACAGAGTCTTCAGGATAGGTCAAACTAAAGAGGTCCATGTTTACAGATATATTGTTGCCTCTACAATAGAAGAAAACATTACACAAGTGGGTAATTTTCCAAGAATCTTTATCAATATTATTTCTCAATAATTTAAAATTTTAGATTCAATCAAAAAAACTGTACTTGGCTGAGTAAGCTATTTTCATTTTCAACTGTGATTCTTTTAGACTGAATTTGAAATACTTTTAGCTTGGCTGTTCCTGAGAGCTGCATCTAGATGGGCTAAAATATCTTCATAATCATCTTGTAATTACACGTAATTTTAATAAAATGTTTAATTTTCTTAGTTTGATTAAAAAATGTTTTTAGGTTCACAAGTACACAAAGGAAAAAAAAATTATTAGGCCCTTTCAAAGTTATTAACAAGGGGAAAATGTTAAAATTTTATATATAAGGTGTACTTATCCTGTCAGCCTGTATATCCCCAGGACTAAGTAAAAAGTGCTTATAAGTTATGTTAAACACATGAAATATACATGGGAACAATAAATGAGAGTACACAAACAGTATACATAAGTAAAATTATGATAATACACAAAAAAATGTCATTATAACACCTTATATACATGCATATATCCACCTTTTAAAGGTCTTATGTAATTAATATTAAGTTGGAATATGTTAGGGTAATCTTAAGAACCTTAAGTATAAGGCTTCATAATTTTTAAGTACACTTAAAGCTGTTATATTCATTGTTTTACGCAAAAAACAAGAAATGCGCTTTATTTCACTTAAAAGTTGACTATATGCGCTATAAAATTGAGAATATCAAAATTTTGCTTTGACAGATCAATTGGGCTCATTGAGGACTATTGATTTGGCTATTTAAATGCATAAAAATAACACTTTTCAAAATTGGTGTTTTTTATGCCAGAAATGGCTTCTGTGTACTGGCCACATACTGCCAGCTTTTTTCCTGTGTGAATAGCTTCATTTTTTGCAAATTTAGCTTTTTCACACTATAATTACCCCACATTCTACACCCACTTTGGGGAAACACACTAAAATAGGCCACAGGCGCTTATTTAGTGTCCTAGCTTAATTAATAGTGCATTGACCTTGTTTATATGCACTAATTTCATTAATAACCTCACTCTTGGCGTCTTATTTCATCACCACGCTTAAATTTGCCTAATTTTAGTCAAGGATTTACCTGTTGTGGTCTTCCAACATTGGCAGGGGCCTTTGTTGTGTGATTTGGCGTGGTTTGTGCATGTCTTAATTGACATCTTTTAAGGAATAGAGTTTTTTTTCTGGTTTTATTCTGTGGATATTGGGTCTGCAAGTATGTGGGTACTATCATTGGATAGCCCTGGTTTTTCTCTATATTTTATGTCTTGCAGACATTTTTCATTTTTTAAGTTTTAAGGGGTCATTTCCTCATTTTTCATTTATAATAGATTGCTGTTTAATTTTGTTTTTTGTGTTTTACAGGCTAACCTTAAGTCTTAGGGTTAAATGCTTAGTACCATTGGATAAAGCTAATTTTTCTCTATATTTCATGTCTCAATGTTGTTATAGTGAAATTTCGTGTTTTAAAGGTTTTAGTAGTTGTAGTAAATTTTTCTAAGTAGATTAGTTGTTTTTGTTGGTTTTCTGGCTTCAGGGAGGCCAGGCCGCTTCAGGCGGCATCTCCGACATCGGGTGTCCCACCCGCCTCTGTTTTAGGAGGTTGGGGAGTGCTTCACGAGGGTTTTTTATTCAATTTGTGCAGGTACAGGCGCCAGATTGGTGGGTGTGAATGGGCTCTTAGTTAGTGGTCTGAGTGTACATAGTGAATAAGACAGTTTGGGGCAACCTTAATCATCATACAACCATCCGGTTTGGTCTTCCAACATTGGCAGGGGCCTTTGTTGTGTGATTTGGCGCTGTTTGTGCATGTCCTAATTGACATCTGTTAAGGAATTGGGTATTTTTCTGGTTTTATTCCGTGGATATTGAGTCTTCGGGTATGTGGGTACTATCATTGGATAGCCCTGGTTTTTCTCTATATTTTATGTCTTGCAGACATTTTTTATATTCTAAGTTTTAAGGGGTCATTTCCTCATTTTTCATTTATAAAAGATTGCTGTTAAATTTTGTTTTTTGTGTTTTATGGGCTAACGTTAAGCCTTAGGGTTAAGTGCTTAGTACCATTGGATAGAGCTAATTTTTCTCTATATTTCATGTCACAATGTTGTTATAGTGAAATTCCGTGTTTTAAAGGTTTTAGTAGTTGTAGCTAATTTTTCTAAGTAGATTAGTGGTTTTTGTTGGTTTTCTGGCTTCAGGGAGGCCGGGCCGCTTCAGGCGGCATCTCCGACGTTGGGGGGCCCGCCCGCCTCTGTTTTAGGAGGTTGGGGAGTGCTCCAGGAGGGTTTTTTATGCAATTTGGCGGGTACAGGCGCCAGATTGGTGGGTGTGCATGGGCTCTTAGTTAGTGGTCTGTGTGTACATAGTGAATAAGACAGTTTGGTGCAACCTTAATCATCATACAACCATCCGGAGGTGATCTCATTGTTCCTCACTCAGTTTTCACTGTTTTCTGGCCACAATTGGCTGTGTTTGTTGCAAGTAAGTTCTTCATTTAACTTAACTTTGGCAACTGTTTTCTCCGTTATAGTCTTGCAAGCTATAGCAAGTATTATTGCTGTCTCTGGTGTGGATTTGCAGCCTATATCAAGTATCTTTGCTGTCTCTGGTGTGGACTTTGTTCTACATTTAAGTTCTTTGGTCTAGTAGTCTATCTGGTGAATACTTTCTTGGCTCATCAAGCAGTCAAGTGTGTTAAAAAGGAGCTTTAGCAAAACAGGAACCAACTTATTTTAGCAAGTAATTCTCATTCTATTTTTCTAAAGGGACAGGGGATTTTCTCTCTGGTTTTTCCCCAACTCCCTTGGTCAAGGCCTATAGCTAGTACTATAGGATTGTATACGTTTCTGGCGCCCAACGTGGGGTAGAACTTGCTAGTTATTTGGAATCTCTGTTTTCTTTGGTTGGCTCTTTTTGGTGTTTTGTTCAGGAGGAATGGCTTCTGGTTCTTCTATTCCTGTGGTGACTGTCAGTGGGGGGGATGGTCCTCCTTCTGTGAAGGTTAGGGAGTGTGTGAGAATTTAAACTTGCGATGGTACCAAGTTTAATTGGGAGGATGTCAAGTGGTTTCTAGAGAAGTATGAAACTGCTGCTGGAGTGGATGGTGCTTCCTACCTGGACATGGTGAAGCAGATTATCTTCTTCATTGGTGATAGGTCAGTGGAGAAGGAGATTGTGGCCATGTCTGGCTACAAGAAGAGGGATTGGAAATTGTTGTGTAGGGAGATGGTGGATAGATGGGGTCTCAGGTTCACTATGGTGGATCTGTACAAGGTTGTAAGTGAATGGCAATCATATGGTGGTGTTGGTAACTTACATAGTTACAGGAAGTTTCTGCTACAGTTTGATCCTGTGGTGGAATACTTGGTGGAAGTGGAGGAGCTGGCACATGAAAATGCTGCCAAGGATGTTTTTTGGTCTGCCCTGGCTAGAGATGTCAGGATGTATGTGTTGAAGGAGCTGTCAAGAAAGGAATTGATGAAGACTCTTTCTAATGAGGATCAGAAGATTCCTGCCTTGGATAAGGTGAAGGAGGCTGTTGAGGCCCATTTGAAGTTATTGGCTGTTGACACCTATCAGGAGGGTTGTGCAAAGTATGTCAGCAAAGTCAGTGAGGCTTTGGCTGAAGAAGAAGTTAGAGAGAAGAAGGAGGAGAAGAATTTGGTGTAGGTTCCCAAACAGGAGAGGGACCCAATGGTGGAGCAGTTGGCTGATCTTACAAAACAGCTGCACATTTTTGTTCAGGAGGCCAAGAAGGTTAATAAGGCACCTTCTCAGCCTAGAGATTTTGAAAGGAGGGCTCGTAGGAGTGATCCTTGGGTTTGCTCTTATTGCAGTAGGAGGGGGCACAGGTCCAATGATTGTTGGGCACTGAACAGAGATGTGTCGGAAGGAAAAGTGGAGTTTGATGGTAGGGTTTTTAAGTTCACTGACGGTTCTTTTGTGAATCCCAGTGAGGGGCAGGTTCCTGTTGATTTGGTCAGGAGAAGTGGTGGTCTCAATCAAAGGAGGCCAAGGTTTGAGGAGATTCCTGATCAGGGGAGGTCTTCTGTTAAGGTAGATGAGGACATCAAGGGAAACGGGAAGGAGGTCAATAAGGTCTCTTTTTCTACTTCCTTTGGTGGTTTGGAGTTGTATTCTTGTGGTGGACAGTCAAGTGGTGAATGCTTGGCTGGTGTTTATGATGTGGAAGCAGGGAAGGTGGGAAGGCCTAAGAGCAGTTCTCAGGCCCATCCAAAGCCAAATGCTTCAAAGGGGGATCCTAAGCTGAGTGCAACTAGGAAGAGGTACAGCAAAGAGGAGCTGTACAAGATGCAGAAGGGTATGGCTGACATGGGCCCCCCTAGTTTTGGTGCATTGGATCTGAATGGTGACCCAATGACAATGGAGGTGGATTCTGACTCTGACGAGGATGTCCCTTTGGCTTCATTGCCAAAGCCTGTTGGAGTCAGAGGTTCTGGTGAGGGATCTGGTTTGGTTCCTGTTAATGGTAAATCTGTTGGTGGTGCTGGTCTTCAAGAAGCTTCTAGGACCAAGATGGTGAAGCAAAGAGCTCACTTTGAGAGGCCAGTAGTGTCTGGTCAAGTTAATTTTATGGACTCTGTCCTGGAAAGGATGAATAAGGGTAAGGTTTCCCTATCTTATGGGGAATTGTATGCTATCAGTCCAGGGTTGGCTGATAGGCAGAAAAAGTTGTTGACCAGAAGAAGGGTGTCTTCTGGGGAGGTGGAATACATCTGTGATTCTGCTGAAAATTTTGGTGAGGGGTTGGAAACTAATTTTTCTGCTCCTCTGGGATATGTCAATGTCACTCTGAATGGCAGGGAGGCAAGGGCATTGGTGGATTCAGGTTCTCAGATAAACCTGATTTCTTTTTTTGAGGCAACTCATATGGGCCTCCCTATCAAAACTGGTATTGGTGGGAATTTGAGAGGGATCAGTGGCCATGTCAATGAATTGGTTGGAACTTCAGAGTTTGTGAAGTTTGATGTTGGCAGAGCCTCAGGGAAGGTTCACTTTTACATTGCTAAAGGTAATGTAAGAGCAGTTTTGGGTGGGCCATTCTTGTTGGATTTTCAGGCAAGAATTGGTTATCTATTTGATTTGGGAATCAGTTTGGAGTTGACTGGTGAAGACGAAAGGAGGCTTCACATGAGATTATCATCCCCTGGAGAGGATGGTTGGGAGACTAGGCCTGGTTTATCTTCAATGTGCCAGTGCATGGACTGCTGCAGGAGAAGGAAGGAAGTGGGTGCTGCCTCTGGTTTTTTGGAGTGCGGCTCAGGCTCTATTGAGAGTCTGTCTTTTTTAGAGTAATAAGGGCTGATCACCCTAGTGCTGCAACCTCTCCCCGAGATTAGGAAATCCCAGGTTGTAGTAGGTCAGCTCCCTTGGAGATATAACAAGTGGATTTTCAACTTTATCTTTTTAATGTTTCTCTTCTTTGCAAGTATTCATCAAGTTTTTTATCAAGTCTCTGTTCTCTCTCAAGATTCTTTTTTTTTAAAATTAAAGTTCAAGGAAGAAGATTGGTTATATATCTTTATTGAAAGATATGCGGAAAAGTTTTGGGGCAGTGAGATTGAGGTGTTAAAGTAAGTCCTCCCAATTGTGCACCGCTAGGGTTTCTTTTACACCTTTCAAAAAAATTACCTGGGCCACACCTGTGAGCATTGGGGAAACCCCTGGTTATTTTTGTAGGTCAGAAGAAAACTCAAAAAAAGAAGATAAAAATTTCAAGATAATTCATGAAAATCAAGAAAAAAATCTGAAGATAATGAAGAAAGAAGATGCAAAATATTTTTGTGAAGATTGTCAAGATCTATTTTTGGGCCTCCAGAATGAGGTTAAACTGCAGAAAATTTTGAAGAGAGAAGATCATCAAGATCTATTTTTGGGCCCCCAGAATGAGGTTAAACTGCAGAAAATTTTGAAGTGTGAAGATCGTCAAGATCTATTTTTGGGCCTCCAGCATGAGGTTAAACTGCAGAAAATTTTGAAGAGAGAAGATAATCAAGATCTATTTTTGGGCCTCCAGCATGAGGATAAACTGCACAATTTTAGAAGATGTGATTCAGAAGATGAATCAAGATTTGAAGATTTGGAAGTTGGAAGTGAGGATGAAGATGTGGAATTGCGGAAAAGTTTTGGAGTGGTGAGATTGGGGTGTAAAAGTAAGTCCTCCCAATTGTGCACCGCTAGGGTTTCTTCTACACCTTTCAAAAACATTACCTTGGCCACACATGTGAGCAATGGGGAAACCCTTGGTTTTTGTTCCAGGTCTGGTGAAGAAGAATTTCTTAAGATCCCTCAAGTTGAAGGTGAAGCGGTAAAGTATAAAAAGGTTGCGCAGAAGATTAGGCCTGTCAATGAGCCTATGCCTGTGGGTATGAATCCGCCCTTGAAGAGACCTCATTTGTTGAGAGATCCGTACTGTACTCCTTTGGTGAAGAATCCTCCAGAATTTGTAGAGACGGCTAGGGTGACTGTGGAAAGATTGAAAGTTGTTAATTTTGGTCCTGATGGGTGGATGTCTGAAGAAGAAAAGAAGTTGTTGTTGCACGTTATTGTGCTAAGGGAAAAAGCTGTGGCGTTTGTTGAGGAGGAAAGGGGTGAATTGAAGCACTCTTATGGGGAACCTTACTTGATTCCTGTGGTTTGCCATGAACCTTGGCAAATGAAACCTATTCCAATTCCAGTTGCTATCAGAGAGGATTTTGTGGAGATTGTTAGGGAAAGAGTAAGGACTGGGTTATATGAACAATCAACATCCAGTTACTCAAGTCTTGTGTTCTGTGTAAAGATGCAGAATGGAAATTTGAGGGTGGTTCATGATCTTAGAGCCTTGAATAGAGTCACTATCAAGGAGGCTGGTATGCCACCAAGTGCAGAGGATTTTGTTGAAGCTTTTTCTGGAAGGGTGTGTTATGGTTTGGGTGATATTATGGGAGTTTATGATGAGAGGGAACTCCATACGGATTCAAGGCCTCTCAAAACTTTTGAGACTCCTTTGGGAATATTTCAGCTCACTAGGTTGCCTCAAGGAGCAACTAATTCAGTGGCAATTTATCAAGCACAGATGTATTGGATTTTGAAGGATGAGGTTCCTACTCATGCTGGTATTTTTATTGATGATGGTGGAATTAAAGGACCATCCACTGATTATGGTAATGAGGTGTTAGCAGAGAACCCTGGCATAAGGATGTTTGTGTGGGAATATGCAATAACTCTAGAGAGAGTGTTTTTCAGGATTTAAGAGGCTGGTTTGACCATCTCTGGGTCAAAATTCTGTTGTTGTGTTCCTGCTTTGGAAATTCTGGGTCATGTGGTATGTAAAGAAGGAAGGATTATGGCAAAGAAAAAGATTAATAAAATTCAGTCATGGCCAAGGCCTAAAAATACTACTGAAGTCAGGGGATGTTTGGGTGTGTGTGTTTATGTCAGGATTTTTATTAATGATTTTTCTTTGTTGGCTTCACCTTTAAGGAGGCTGACCAGGAAAGATGCAGATTGGGAATGGACTTAAGAGTGTGAAGAGGCTTTTCAGAAGTTGAAAAAGGTTGTTGGTGAAGATATTGTTCTTCACAAGTTGGATTATGGTGTTGGTGCTGGAAAAATTTATCTGGCAGTGGACTCAAGTTATATTGCTGCTGGTGCTGTTTTGTCTCAGGAGGATAAGACTGGTAGGGTCAGGCCAGTAAGATATGAGTCTGTGGTGTTTAATGAGGTGGAATCTAGGTACTCTCAACCTAAGTTGGAATTGTGTGGCGTAGCTAATATTTTAAGGAAGCTACAGACGGTTTTGTGGGGGCAGCATTTTGAGCTGCAGGTGGATGCAAAATCTTTGGTTCAGATGATCAATACACCTAGTCTTCCAAATGCTCCAATGACTAGGTGGGTGGCATTTATTCAACATTTTTCTTTTGACCTGGTACACAAACCAGGTAAAACTTTTACTATTCCTGATGGATTATCAAGGAGGCCACCTACAGATGAAGATTCTGAGGCTGAAGAATTTGATGAGGATGTTCCAGTGGTTAGGGCCAGCACAAAGGGTGCTGAAAATTTTTCTGACCTCCCCCAAGAGGCTAAACTGGATGATTGTTCTGACCTCCCCCAAGAGGTTAAACTGGCTGGATCTGATCTTGATTCTGGTGATCAGGTTGTTTTTGTTGAAGAAGATGGAGTTGTTGTTTGGGACAGCTCAAAATTGGAAAGGGTGTTTTTGTTAGTTGACTGGATTTTCACAAGTTTCAGTGGAAAGAGAATGACATGCCAAAATTTAAAGATTGGTGTCCTGGTTGGGCTGCTCAATTGGCTCATGTTCATACTGGTGATTTTGGTGACAGAATTGTACCCTTGGATGTTTTTTTGTTGAATTTTGAAGATGAGACCTGAGGTCAATCTGGGTTTTATTTTATTTTGGTGGAATATCTGTTGACCTTGTAGAGGCCAGATAGTTGTGATGATGATACTTGGTTAGCAATCAAGAAGAAGAGTCCTGGATTTTATGTGTCAGGAAGACAGTTGATGAGGAGGAGACATCCAAGTCCTCAAGTGGTGGTGACTCAAAAGAAGGGCCATGAATTAATTTTGAAGTCTTTGCATGAAGACCTTGGCCATAGAGGCTTCGGGGAGACTTATTGAAGAGTAGCAGACAGATTTTGGTGGCCAGGTATGAAGTTGGCTGTGCAGGGAAGGGTTCAATCTTGTGAAGAGTGTCAAAAAAGAAGTCACTTGAAACCTAAAGAGGGGGGCCGTGCTACTGGAGAATCAACTGTTTTTGGAAGAGTCAGTCTGGATGCTGTCCATATTAAAGAGGGCAGGTATAAATACTTGATTGTTGCTAGGGATGAGTGGTCTGGTTGGGTTGAGGCAGTGCCTCTGGTTAATTTGACTGCCAAGAATTTGCAGAGTTTTTGAAGAAGGAGTGTATTTATAGGAATGGGTTGATGAAGTTGGTGACTGTTGATGGCAGGCCAGAGTTTGGTGCCAAATTTAAAGAAGCTGTGGCTAGTGTTGGTTCTAAAGTTAGAGTGGCTACACCATATTATCCTGAAGCTGAAGGCATGGTTGAAAGAGGCCATCAAGTTATCAAGAATGCTTTGGTGAAGATGTGCGGAGATAGTGCTGAAACATGGAGGCATTATTTACCCTTGGTGTTATTTGCTGAGAGGGTCACTGTGAGGAGGACAACTGGCTATTCTCCTTATGAGTTAATGTTTGGTCAGAAAGCCCTTCTACCAGTGGATTTGGAAGCTGTCTCTTATCTTGGAATTGATTGGGATGACGTGCACTCAACAGAAGATTTGCTCTGTACCAGGATTCAACAGTTGGAATGTAGAGAGGAATGTCAGGAGAAGGCATACTCTAGAATGATGAAGATTAGGAATCAATCAGTCAGGTACTGGGACAAGAAGTTGGCTTATAGACTCAGGAATCCTTTGACACCTTGTTGTTTGGTTTTGGTGTATAATAGAAGCTTGGAGAGTCAGTGGGGGAAAATGTTTGCTGACAGATGGAATGGACCTTACAGAGTCAGATCTCAGGCTTCTGGAGGTTCTTATGTTTTGGAAGAGTTGGATGGTGCAGTCTTGAAAAAGAGGGTGGCTGCAGAACAAGTAAAGAGGTTTTATCCCAGAGGCACTAGGCATGAAGAAGATTGACTCTGAAATGAGGATAAACTATGGAACGTTCTTTTTTTGTTTTGGAATTTTTGTGGTGTTGCAGAGCAACTTTTATGTTGGAAACTTTTTGTTAGAAGGTACCCATGGGTGGGGCTTCTACATTTGATCTTGGCAAGTGTAGGGGTGACTGATGAGCTGGCTGCTCTATCAACAGTTACCCCAGATTGTCTGTTTCCAACCCTTTTTCTTAATTTGGTTGAACCCTAGTATTGGTTTCTTTTCACAGGTTTTAGTCCTCTATGACTTTAAACTGGAATTTCCTTTTGTTTTCAAGTGCCGGACTCTTCACTTTAATTGGTTTTGCTTTATTGTGTTGGATGTTGTGTTTTGTTGGTTAGAAGGTACCCCGGGGGGGGGGGGGGGGTTCTAGATTTTATTGTGGCAAGTGTGGGGGTAACTGATGAGCTGGCTTCTCTGTAGAACAGTTACCCCAGAATGTCTGTCTCAAGTCTTTTGTTTTTCCTAGTTGAATTCTAGTTCTTTTGTTTATTATTCAGGTTTTAAGTCTGCTATGACTTTAAACTGGTTTGGGACTGGCTTCTTTATCTTTGGTTCTTTCAGATTGGTGGTGGATCACTGGTGGTCTCCCATCATTTTTACTTATTGGAGGGAGCCCACCCGGTGATCATTTCTATGGATTGGACTTTCCCTTATTGGACCATCTATGGAGCTGGACTGTCTTTGATTTTGCAGTTATGTTTTTTCTAGATAGCAGTTTTAGATTATTTTCTTTTTTCTCTTTTTTTCTTTTAATTTTTTATGGGGGTTGTTTAAAATTATAAAATCAAAAATATAGGGTGTTACCACATCAAGGTCATCTGGATGTGGGCAAGCATTGGTGGGGAAAGGCTCATCAATTGGCCGGGCAATGCTATTTTCTTTTTTATTTATTATTTATTTCATGTGTTTCTGTGTTTCATCATTTTTATTATCTTCTGAATTTCTAAATTTTTTGAATTTTGTTTTCTGATAACCATTTCAAAGAATTGATTGTGTATCCACATCAAGGTGCACTTGGATGTGGGTAAGGTATCAGGGGATCAGCTCATCAATTGGCTGGGGGATACCATTTGTATTATTTTTTAAATTTTATTTTATTTCATTTATTTTATTTTGTTTCATTTTATTTATAAATTTTTAATTTTAATATATTAGTATCTCACTCAAAAAAAAAAAAAAATTCTGAAATTATTTTTATTAATTGTTTTATATTATTATTATGTTTCTAATCTTTTTGCAGGAGCTCATTGTCTGGATGATGAAGCTTCTGGAGGCTGGTCTGGATTGTGATGACGTTTTTGTTTTTTGTTGGGATTGTGGGAAGCACTGTGTTCTTTGAAGTGCATTCTGCTGGAGAGATGATTGGGATTGTAATGATCAGGAATTGTATTAGAGGGAAGTTCAGAGAAGGAGGAAGAAGAGGCAGGAATGGAGTGCTGGAGGGTGTGCTTAATGATCCTAGACATTTTGCAGTGGTCGTCCAGTAGGCGCTTTGTCAAGGATTTTTCATAGTCATTCAAAGGTCCATGGAGGGCAAAGGCTTTTAGCATGTTAAAACACATGGTGCTTAGGTGTTTCTTCATGTCTCCATAATCCAGGGTCAAAGAAGTTTCAAGAGGTTGGCCAACTCCAATAATAGATTCAGGAGGAGGGGTGCCAACTAGACAAGAATAATTGGATCAGTAATTATTTTTGTTGAAGAAATGGGATAACTAATTGGTACTTACAGATTGGAAGCTCATCAAATCTGTAAGCAGCTGGGATTTGGATATCTGACTATTTTGTAATGGTCATAGTGGGTGGATCAACTAGGGAAAGATATGGATTCTCATGGTCTTCCTCTGAAGGATCCTGAGAAGCTGAACTGGGATGCTTATGTTCCTGGGGTCTAGTTGGAGCAGTGATATTGTTGTTGTTGTTTTGGTTGTTATTTCTGTTGGATTCAGTTGGAGGAGGTGCTGGTGATGGGGTACCAGGGTTGTTAAAGGATGGAGCAGGAGAGGGGGATTTGGAAGCAGACTGCTCTCTTCTGGATGGAGATTTTGAGGAGATGGAACTGTCAGAAGAGTAGTTGGCTGACAAAGGAGAGGTGTAGTTTCTTTTTCTTAGTTGGGGACGAAGTTGTTGTTGTGGAGCAGTGTGTGGTGTTCTGGTTTCTTCTTGGGATTCTTTGGCAGGTCTCTTAGAAATCTGAGAAATTTTGGTGCTTTTTGACTTTGGAAGGGTGGATTGCATTGCTCTGGAGCAGTAGGAGGTAGTTGGGTTGAGTTGTTGTTGTTGTATGGATGAATTTGGCTGTTTTCTGGCCGTTTTTGGAGGTTTTGGCCCTGATTTTGAATGTTTGGTGAGGCGGGAGGGCTGCCTGGATGCGGTCTAGAAGCCTGGGAGTTGATCTTGAAGCTTTTGGAGCTAATTTGGCGGAGATAAAAGCAGTTTCTTGGGAAGCTAAGGCTGTTCTTTTGGGAAGAGTGCGGGAAGTTTAGCTTCTGGATCTTCTGGAAGGAGCAGACAATAGAGAGGAAGAGGAAGGACCAAGTTCTGGGGATCAGGTAGGGGATCTGGAGATTTATTTGTGAGAAGGTGAAGGTGGAGGAATAGGGTAGTTGGCGTCTCTGTCACATCTTTTCTTTTTGGAATAGCAAGAGTCACAAGCCCTGTTGTAGAATTTGGATTCAGGATTTGGAAGAGTGAATTTGCAAGGTCTATATATGTGGATGCAATGTTTGCAGGCATAGTCCTTGGGAGCAGTGAAGCAAGGGAGAGTAGAAGGGTTAACATCAGGAGATCCAGCCATGATCTGTGGTGAGAAAAGATGATTAAAAGGGATAGGAGGAGATTTTTGTCAGTGATGGGTAGATGATGAAGTGAAGGTGGAAGTTCAGCAGGTTGGCTGTAGAGGTGTGCTGCATGAAATTAGCTGCGTCCATTTTATGCAAAATTCTGTCAGTCCATCAAGACTCTAAACTGAAAAAGCTATATTATCAAGGCAGTCCATCAAGACTCTAAACTGAAAAAAGCTATGGTATCAAGGCAGTCCATTAAGACTTTAAACTGAAATCTGGTTTCTGTTAGTCCTCCAAGACTTTAAACTGGCTAGTTTCAATATTTTATCAAGACTAGTCCGTCAAGACTTTAAACTGAACACTGTGTTAGTCCCCCAAGACTTTAAACTGAGGATTGTAAGTCCCCCAAGACTATAAACTGAGGGAAAAGTTTTTGTTGTTGAAGTTGGTTTTGAAAGATTGGTGGATGGTATCCACAGGGGGAGCCTTCAAATTTAGCAGAGGCAAGTTTGGGGGTAATTGATGGGCTGGCAGCTCTATTTACAATTACCCCAGAATGTTAGTTTTTTCTCTGTGTCTTAATGTGGTTGATCTCTGGTTCTGGGTTTATGATTTAGGTTTTTGAGTCCCCCAAGACTTGAAACTAAGGGTTTTTGAGTCCCCCAAGACTATAAAATGAGGATGGTCCCCCAACACTTAAAACTGAGGGTTGTTTGTGGTTACATCCTATAGAGGGTGTGGTCAATTTTTCTTTTCTGAATCAAACTCAAGTACTAGTGGAATTACAGAGGGAATCAAGAGATGAAATGAAGTGTTCAGAATTAGCCTTGAACTGGTGAATGAGGTGTCTTCTGTTCTCAATGTCCTGTGGATCTCTAGCAGGAGTGGATTGGAAGTATTGAAGCAGAAGTTGTTTCTGTTGAGATGTGTGTTGTTGGAACTTGGCCTTGATAGAGGGCAAGTGCGTTGGTGTTGGTGGTGCAATGGATCCTAAATTGTTATCATCACTATCAGAAGAGGGAGGAACTGAGAAGTTATCAGTTTTAAAGTTGAAGGAAGAAATGAATGTTCTTTACCATCAGATGGACCAGGGATGGTGGAACTAGTTATTTTATGGGTTTAGGCACTCTTCTGGGAAGGGTGGAGCCTTTTGATTAATCTGGGTATCAGGATGGATGGCCTAGATCTTCCTAGATCTTTTGGTGCTGGCAGAAGAAGGACCAGGTTGAGGTGGAGGTGAATCTGTTGTGGAAGAAAGTGGACCAGGTCTGTGGCAGGTCTTCTTTCTGGATTGGCAGACATTGCAGGACGTTCTGTATGGATGGACAGGTGGTGTCATGGCGCAGATTAAATTATTGTTGATGCAGTATTGGCAGGGGCCCATTTCAGAGGCAGATTTGGGAAGGAGGTTAAACATGGTGGTTGGATGAAGAAGGAATGTGGACATTCTCAATTGGAGGGAGGATGTTGTCTTCCAACATTGGCAGGGGCCTTTGTTGTGTGATTTGGCGCTGTTTGTGCATGTCTTAATTGACATCTGTTAAGGAATTGGGTATTTTTATGCTTTTATTCCATGGATATTGGGTCTGCGGGTATGTGGGTACTATCATTGGATAGCCCTGGTTTTTCTCTATATTTTATGTCTTGCAGACATTTTTTATATTCTAAGTTTTAAGGGGTCATTTCCTCATTTTACATTTATAAAAGATTGCTGTTTAATTTTGTTTTTCGTGTTTTTTGGGCTAACGTTAAGCCTTAGGGTTAAGTGCTTAGTACCATTGGATAGAGCTAATTTTTCTCTATATTTCATGTCACAATGTTGTTATAGTGAAATTCCGTGTTTTAAAGGTTTTAGTAGTTGTAGCTAATTTTTCTAAATAGATTAGTTGTTTTTATTGGTTTTCTGGCTTCAAGGAGGCCGGGCCGCTTCAGGCGGCATCTCCAACGTTGGGCGGCCCGCCCGCCTCTGTTTTAGGAGGTTGGGGAGCGCTCCAGGAGTGTTTTTTATGCAATTTGGCGGGTACATGCGTCAGATTGGTGGGTGCGCATGGGCTCTTACTTAGTGGTCTGTGTGTACATAGTGAATAAGACAGTTTGGGGCAACTGAATCATCATACAACTATCTGGAGGTGATCTCATTGTTCCTCACTCAGTTTTCACTGTTTTCTGGCCACAATTGGCTGTGTTTGTTGCAAGTAAGTTCTTCATTTAACTTAACTTTGGCAACTGTTTTCTCTGTTATAGTCTTGCAAGCTATAGCAAGTATTATTGCTGTCTCTGGTGTGGATTTTCAGCCTACATCAAGTATCTTTGCTGTTTCTGGTGTAGACTTTGTTCTACATTTCAGTTCTTTGGTCTTGTAGTCTATCTGGTGACTACTTTCTTGGCTCATCAAGCAGTCAAGTGTGTTAAAAAGGAGCTTTAGCAAAACAGGAACCAACTTACTTTAGCAAGTAAATCTCACTCTATTTTTCTTAGAAGACAGGGGATTTTCTCTCTGGTTTTTCTCCAACTCCCTTGGTCAAGGCCTATAGCTAGTACTATAGGATTGTCTACACCGTGCAAGCGCCTGCCAAGGACTGCATGTAGGTACCCCACATCTCACGCTCTTTTTTAAGTTTTTGGGTGGTTTCTCAGTCAATTTTGGTTATTTTTGGATGCGAATTTCATGTAGTATAATATCAGGATTAGCCCCTCCATTTCTACAGTAAATTCCCCTTATTATTAAGCTATTATTAACCTTAAAAAGTCTCCTTTAGTCTTTTATATTATTTTTTTATACGCATATACTCTCTTTTTGTCTTTTTCTTTAATTTTGATGGATTTCCCTTATTATTACAGGTTTTTGACGGTTGTTGCTTGTCTAATTATGTCATGGGTCACTAAGGATGTTGATGGGCAGGTCATTTAGTTGTTTTGAGGCGTCATTAACTGTGTATTGGATTGTACATCAAGGGATTTATTGGGGAACTCAGTGTGTATAAAAGGAGGAAGTTTTTGGGTCTTGTTTCTACATTCTTTATCATTACAATTTACCAATATAACCAAATAAATAACAATACATATTAATTAGTACTTTTATAAGACTTTTGAATAGTATCTGAATTATTAAAATCTATTTTTCTAACAACTAAAAAGATTGTAAGCCACATATAAGAATAGTGAGAATTATATTACTGAAACCTTTATTCTGAATTATATTTTACTATTTGTTGGATTTATACTACAGTAATCATATAAGACCATTTAAATCTTCTAGACGAAGACTTATCAATCTAGTTTCACGTCATTTTAGTTGATATTAGCCTGAAAAATGGGGACCTTTTCTCAAAAATTCTGTTATAATCAAGTAAGTGAAAATTTCAAAGAAGGTACACGTAAATAATATCCCTATAGAAATATTTGGATAATTACAACAGGTTGGGGTCACTTATATAGTGATTTCAGAAAAAGAAGCCCTGCTATATATTAAAATTGTGATATTGAATCAACAATTTTACCACTAATTTAACATAAAATTGTTATTAGTGGGAGTCTGTCATTAGACCAATTAAATTTGTGATCTTTGCAGATAATAAACTAATTAAACTAATTAATTGTTTTCTTTTTAACAGGACTCTTAATATTTTCTTTTTATTGGTTTTTAACATTCATTAAATATTTAGAAAGAATCTTACTGACAGTTGTTTTCTTCAAATATAAAAACACGGCTACATATTGTAGACCAGTTAAATCAAGTGAGCACATAAAAGCATATTTGACTTTTGGCACTTAAACATTAACTTCATACCAATAAGTAAGAAATAAAATTGTCTTCAGTGGTAATGATAAATACTGATTAAACTTCTTTTTGAAGTTTTCATATCTAAACTTTCAATTCTTTAAATTCCACGTGAAAATGTGGGACAACAATGACATTGTAAGTAATAAGGCGAAACCTTATAACTTAATACCTAGAGCTGAAATACCTGTTACAGGACATTCAAATGGAGGGCCAGGACTCTCCCATAATCAACAACACTCCGCCAATGTCTCTGGAGGAAAAGGAAAAGCTTTTAAAGCAGGTTTCAATAAAGAAAACAAAAAATACATTACAAGAACAATTTCACTCCCTATCCACCCTATGGAACACCTTGACAATAAGAGTCAACAATATAGTGGACCAGATCAACAATCTGGAAAAGAGAGCAGCTCAAGGTTTCATAGAGGTCAACCAAACTCTAGTGGACATAAAGACTCAACCATCAACAGTGGCACCCAACAATTCCATAGCAACACCTCCAGCCCAAGAGGAGGACCAAAAAATTACAGTAAGCAAATGGAAATGGGATTGGTACGCCCAAAACTACAACAACCCTCCTCAACAAGGATCCAGCAGTCACCCTTACAGGGGAAATCCAAGGAGAGGCAGGGAAAATGGAATAAGACCATGGTAAGTCATCCATATTCTCAGGATCAATTATATAATCCTAACAATGAATTACTTATAGGTAATGAAATTGATGGAGAGGTATTGGATATAATTGATAAGGATTTAAAAAATTATTCATTTAAAAAAAACATGTTAAATTTGTCTTTCAATGAGGACAATGTACATAGTTTTATTGACTACCAGGAAAATACTATTAATATAAAAATGGAACCAAATGAATTAAATCTTGACCCTGATGATGAGTCTTCTGAATTGGAAACAGACAAAATTGAATATTTTCTAAAAGAAAACCCAATGGAATCAAAAATAATTAGTAAATTATTATTAAGAATTGAAAAATTGGAAGAATTCTCTAGAGAGTCCAACAATAATACAGAAAGTGTATTATTAAACCTCACAAAATCATTGAGTACAACAGCCAATAGGTTAAAAATTATTGAGAATTCAAATAATGAATTACTCAATGAAAACAAAAGATTAAACTCTGAGATTAAAAATTTAAAAAAATAAATTAGAACATTCTCAGAATATTATGGCAACCATAGAGGGATGTGTAGAATTGTCTTTTTCAAATGTAAATGATACCTTAACTCATGTACCTGTAATAAAAGATATGTTACAAAGAGTAGAGATTGAAGTAGCTAACATTTTGAAAAATACTGAAAAAATAAAAGATAATACCTCTTATGTGGAAAGAGTACCGGTTTTTATGAAACACTCTGATAATAAACCAATGATTGAACATGAACATAGTGTCATGGGCTCTGAGAATATAAAATCAGTAAAAGATGAAATAAATGATCATCTTTCTAAAGTAAGTGAATTACTCAATATTCCTCAGGTTAGGGAAGCAAAAACTAGCCAAAAGAACTGGCCTAAGTTAGATCAGTACCCATCTTTTGACAGGGATTCAAAATCTGATTGGCAGCAATTCATACAAAGAATTGATAACTTATAATTTTCATACAAATTACCTGATGAAGAAATTACTTCAAAGTTAATATCTTTATTTACATATGTGGCCTTATTATGTTTTGAATCTGTATTGAGTGAGGGAATTAATTACTCCTGGAATGAATGGAAGGAACTAATTGAAAGGCAATTTGGTGGCCCAAAATTTAGAATCACTCAACAAAGATTGTATGAAAGGACCAGATATAAGCCAAATGCTGGAGATAAACCCATGGTCTTCTTAATGAATTTAATAAAAATCATGAAAGCTATGGATCCAAAAATAGATTATGAAGAGTGGAAATAAAAAATAATATACAAGTTGCCTATATCAGCTAGAGAAATTATTGTGGCTAGAACTGAAACCATCAGAGATACATCTGGATTCATTAATATATGCAATGAGATATTATTAAACCACAAGTATGAAACCAAGTATAGTAATTACAGACAAAGTGTTGAGGTGGTAAAACCTACTACGAGTAAGTTACCAGTGGAGAAGAAAAAACCTTCAGCTCCCCTTGTCCCTAAGAGACAAGAGAATAACACTTGTTACAAATGTAATGAAACTTGGGTTAAGGGTCACATGTGTAAGAAGAGAATAAATGTTATTGAAACCTCACAGAATTATGAACCAAGTAATCATGAGGATGAGAATGTGGAATCCAGTGAGGATAGTAAAAGTAACATATCTTACATTGATGATGAAAATGAGATATTTGTATTAGAACAGGATATTATGTTCCTGAATGATGCTATACCTCATACAGACACATCTTTAACTTCCATAGAGGAAGCTGAAATAATTAAAGATGTATCTCATGATACTTACAAAATAACACCTATCAGAGCACCTGTTATAATATGTGGAAAAGAAATGAATGCCATGCTTGACACTGGGACTGCATGTAGTGTAGTTTCAATAGGGGGTATCAATGTTCAGGGATCTGCAATTAGGGATCAGGAATTTTTTTTTTCCGGGATCAGACATTATTAATTGCAGAAGATTCTTATCCACTAGCCCCAGGGCTAGTGGATAAGAAATCCACGATAATGCATTATCCCGCCTCTTATACCCCAATTTCCATTCCTAATTCCTGATCCCAAACTCATCTCATCCATGATGGATTTTTAAGAAAGTCACATGACTTATAATTGCTGATGCCATCCTTAAGTATTTCCTCACTCTATGCTACTTAATTTTGGTGGCGAACACTTAAGTTTTTTTTCTATCTACACACCCCAACTGCACATTTGGTGGTGAATTCCCACTTCCCTCATCACATAACCCTTCCACCGGCAACAATGAAACACCTCTCTACTAGGAAGCTACTTCACTCAACAATGAATTCTATTACTTTTCTTTTAGTTCTTTACTATAAATCTGACTCTTATTTGAAAGATGCTTTAGCTTATATGTGTTTTCTTTCCAAAAAGCGTTACATCATCACCAGGGGGCCAAATCTTTATCATGATCCCCGATATGATCTGGCCTCCATTCTCAACATTCCTCATTTAAACTTCACACAACTTTTTAGAACTTCTCCTGATTCTTTCTTCAAACTTTATCAACTCATCTCCGATCATCCTATCTTACATAACAATTCTCATAACAAACAGCGTAATCCTGCCATCCAACTTGCTGTTGCTCTATGTCGCTTTGGCTCAAATGGAAATTGTGCTGCCGTAAGACGTTTGGATAATCTCTTTAACATAGGATATGGTACCGTGATATCATACACCAAGCGCTGTATGATTGCTATCCTTTCCCTCAAGTCTCAAACTCTTGCTTGGCCAACTCCAGAACAGCGACTTGAATCCTCTCAAGTAATGCAAGCTGAAGGTTTCCCTGGTTGTATAGGTTTTGTTGATGGCACAACAATCCCTTTGAGTCAAAAGCCAGCTCATGATGGCAACCATTATTTTGATCGCAAAAAAAGGTTTCTTCAAAATCTTCTCCAAGTTCTCATCTTTCACAATCTAACTTTTAATCTTCTTTCTAGATACTCTATTGCTGTTCAACTTGTATGCGATGTCAATAAAAAATTTATTGCTTTTCACAGTGGCTTCCCTGGATCATTTCATGACTCTTCCGTCTTCCAAAGAATGAGGATTTCTCAATCCCCTGAATCATACTTTGACGAATCTCAGTACCTCCTTGCAGACTCAGCATATGCAAGTGGAAAGTACATTATACCTGCTTTCCGTGGTGCAACTTCAGAAAATGACCCCAAAACTAAATTTAATTATCACCTTGCACAATCAAGAGTACGAATTGAACATGCTATAGGTATTTTAAAGGGACAATTTTCGAGTCTTCGGGAGCTCAGAATCCAATTTCAAAAAAAATTGGAGATCAAAACTGCAAATCATTGGATCTTGACTTGCGTAATACTCCACAATATTCTAGCTGATTTAAAGGATGAGTGGAATGATCTTTATGAAGAAGAGGATCCTGAACCACCACTGGCGCTCCCCTCCCTTGATTCACAAATCATTCAATCAACTGGCATACGCCCCATTATAATGCCAATTACTCTCAAACATTTCTCTTCACCCTTTTAATTTTTTATTTTTATGTTTTCATACTTTCCAAATGTTCTCTTTGTGTACTTTAATCACTTGGTTTTGTATTTTGGTTTGTTGCATATTCATTTTTTTTTTGAATTTACGGTGAATATCTTTTTTTTGGATGGCTCATTGGTTTTCTTTCACTTCCTCAACATGAAATCGCATACTTTGTCAGTGATTTTTTCTTTTCATTCATCACTCATATCCTTTTCATCCTCTCCTCAAACATCCCTAAAATATTTTGGTTGCATTTATTTTCTCAACTCAACTCACCAGGTAGGTCATTTTTTTTATTTTTTCATGGTTTTTTATTTGCTAATCATGATTTTTTTTTTTTGCTTTTTTTTGCTTTTTTTTGCTTTTTTTTTGCTTTTTTTTTTGCTTTTTTTTTGGTTTTTTTGTTTTTTTTGTAAGTGCTTCTATTATTTTTGTTCTAGGGTAAACTAATTTTTGTTTTGCTTTTTTCTCTTTTTTATCTTTTTATTTTTTTGTTTTTTTTCTCTCCTTCACCTCTCTTTATGATCCTCAAGGCCCCCCTTTTACCCTCTCTTTACCTGTCTCTGACCCCCTTTTTACCCCCTTTTTAGCTGCCTCAAATCCCCCCTTTCCCCTCTTTTTAGGTGCTTCAATACACCCCCCTTCCCCTCTCTTTATGTCCCTCAAACCCCCCCCCTTCACCTCTCTTTTGGCGCCTCAAACCCCCCCCCTTCACCTCTCTTTACCCACATCAAACCCCCCCTTTCCCTCTCTTTAGGCGCCTCAAACACCCCCCCTTCCCCCCCTACCCAATCATTATATCCTCCTCTACCCCCCCCCCCCCCCCCCCTGTTTATTAACGATTGTTCGTTAACATGGAGGTGGGGGGGGGGGGTGGGTGTTGGGGAAAGGGTTTGGGAGGGGGTAAGGTGATTGGAAGGGGGGGGGTTGAGGTGCCTAAGGAGAGGGGAATGGGGGGGGTTTGTTGCGCCTAAGGAGAGGGGAGGGGGGGGTTTGAGGCGCCTAAGGTGAGGGGAATGGGGGGGTTTGAGGCGCCTAAGGTGAGGGGAATGGGGGGGTTTGAGGCAGCTAAAGAGGGGGGAGTGGGGGGGGGGTTTGAGGCAGCTAATGAGGGGGGAAAGAGGGTGATGAGGGACCTAAAGAGGGGGGAAAGGGGGGTATTTCAGGGGGATTTTGAGGCAGGCAAGGAGAGCATTTGAGGGGGAAAAGGGGGCTTTAATGGGAGATAAAGATGAGTTACCAACTTTCAAATAAAGATACTAACAAATTTTTGTTTGTAATTTTGATTATTTTTTTTTATTTTTTTTGCAGTAATATAGAAAAAAAAATATTCTTTCTGATAAGGACTGTCCCTCTTATTTACAAAACAAAAAAGGTTTATAATTTTATTTTTATTTTTTCTATAATTGATTTTTGTGATTTTGATTTTAATTAAATAATTTTTTTATTTTTTATTTTGATTTTACTGATTATTTTTTTTTCATGATCTTGTGAGAAGGTTTTTAATAACCAATCTTCAGGTTCACTTTTAATTTTTTTTTTAATTTTTTTTTTGTGTTTTAATGCTTACTGAAATTTTCTTTTTTGAATGAATTTAATTATTAATTTTTTTAATAGGATTTTGCTTTGATTGTGTTTTTTAAAATAAAACCTCAGGTTTTTTTTTTATAAATTTTTTTTTTGGAAAAATTTTTACTGATTTTTTGGTTTTTTTTTCAATTTTATTTTTAAAATAAAAAAACAGCTTTTTTTATTATTAGGTAGGAATTTTTTTTTAAAAAAATTTGAGTTAAAATTTTATTGACAATTAATTTTTTTTTCAGATCAAAAAAATGTCTTCTTCTTCTGATTCACCCCTTACTTCTCTCTTATCTTCATCTTTATCATATCTATCATCTTCTTTGAAATCAACTTCCATACAATCATCTTCTAAATCATCAAAAAAAAATAAAGATAATCAGTCTCATCAGAAGAAAAGATATTTAAAAAAAAAGTCTCTCTGCAAAAGTTATTTTCGTCATATCCCAAACATTTTTTTTATAAAACTAAAGTAGATAAAAAAAATCAATATCCTAAAAAATTACCAGAAGATATCAAATATCTAACAGAATTTGGAGATGATCGAGTTGTTGCAGTTATCAGCAATGCTTTTAAGCCTCAATTCATTTTGGAAGTTCATTCATTCGATAGTGTAAAAGATGAAGCTTTTAATCAACTATCGAATCTTATCATAACTCTTTATCAAATGGCTTTGGTTCGATTACCTATAAGGATTAAGAATTTGTTGGGTGGTATCATGATTGGTTTTGGTTGGAGACCTGGTTTTGTCAAAAGATATTCTCTTGGTATGTCTAATAATTTTTGTTCCATTCTTAATATCCTTTCACTTATTTCAATTATATAGGTATATATTCATTGCTCAATAATATCACTAAAGCAAAAAAAGATGAAGATTTTCGCTTATGGGACACTCTACCCTACTTTAATTCTTTCTTGCTCTTCGACTCAAAAAGCTCTGTAATAAGGCATTTGAAAAAAATCATGAACTTGCAACCAAAGTTGGAATACCAAATTGGTGTGACTCCAAATGGGAAGATATCAGCCACGAATATCTTTTATTTTCTAATTTTATTATCACTCATTCTGGATTCCACAATAGGATTCATATCGATAGGAATGATGCCAATTTTCTTACTTTTGGAATATTCTCATATATCAATCTTATAACTGGCCACCCAATACCATCTCCAGCTAAAATCAAAGGACATGGTTTATATTTTCCAGACCACCGGTGCATCATTGATTTTGGTTTGGGAAATGGTATCATTGAGACTATTTGGAATTGTTCTAAGGATAATCATCAAACGACCAAAGCTCCTCCTGGTTTTGAAATCCTGTCAAGATTTCACTCATTTCGGTTGCTCATTTCAAATCAGTAATAAGTTGATACAAAGAATCAATAAGGTAAAGAAATAAGGTAAAGTTATTCGATTTAAAAAAACTTTATCTAGATCCAAAAAGTATGGAGATTAGAGTTGTCATCGAAAATTTTATATTTTTTCATAAATTTTTAATAAATATTTTTTATATATCAATTTTCTCAAATAATGTGATGAGCCATCGACCTTGTATTGTATAACAGGTAATCATGATAACATTTATTTGTTTCATGGGGTTCCTCTTTCCTATACCTGTAGAAAGTCCCAAACTTATGTTTCTCGACTTGGTCTGCATTTTGGCTTGAGGGATTGTCATTACTTTAAACTAGGGAAATTGATATATATTAGATATTTATTTAATAATTTATGTAATTATATTAAATTTAGATGACTTCCACCCCTTACTTCAATAAAATGCAGGGGGGGTATTGCCAAATTTTCAAATCTGACATGTGAAATTGATGACTTAGAAAAATTTTGGTGATACCCACCCCTTGCTTCAATAAAATGCAGGGGAGAGTATTGCCAATTTTTTTAAACAGATATAGAATTTTTTTGACTTGTAAATATTTTTGTGATACCCGTCCCTTACTTCAATAAAATCCATGGGGGGTTGAGCCAAAATTTTTTATAAGACTTGTGAAATTCTTGACATGTAAGAATTTTTAGGATACCGGTAAAATGCAGGGGGTAGTAAAGCCAAATTTTCATATAAAACTTTCAAGATTCATGACATGAAAGAATTTTTGTGATACCCACCCCTTACTTCAAAAAAATCCAGGGGTGGGGGATTGTCAAATTTTCAAAGGAGACTTGAAAATTTTATTTAAAAAAAGAATATTTAACATTAAAATACAATATTTCAAGAAATACAGAAAATAATTGTAAAATTTATGTACAAATAAATATGAAAACATGAAGTGTGAAAGAAAGAAAAGAAACTAGTCAACAAAAAATTTCATTAAACGTTCTATTTCTTCAACAGATTTTTTTGCTTTAATTCATTCAATCAAGAAATCTTTCTTTTTAGAACTTTCTTGGAGATCATGCTTATACTTCATCTGTTCCATTAAGTTTTGATGCTCGAGTGTTTTTTACTTATTTTTGGATTTTTCAATACTAAGAGTTAACTCAAACTTCTTCTCCTCCAAATCTTGGGCCCTACCATCCTTCTGTAAAGATAGCTCAAACTTCTTCTCCTCCAAATCTTGGATCCGATCATCCTTCCGTAAGGAGAGCTCATACTTCCTCTCTTCAAAATCTTGTACTCTGTCATCCCTCCTTAAAGAGAGCTCGTATTTCTTCTTTTCAAAGCTCAGTGTCTCTTTAGCAATTTCCACTTGTTCTAGAGTGAGAATAAAAATTAACATAAAGTAGAAGAAAAGCAGAGTAAAGTAATAAGAGGTATGATATCACTTACCAGCATCACGTTTCTCTAAAAACTGTTCCATCGAAGAAAAAGGTGTTTGTGATGAAGTATCACTTTTTCGTCTTCTTTGGGAGAGGAAATTTAGACTAGTTGAAGCCCTTCTCTTTTTGTTCAACGTAGCATTTTCCTCCTCATCATTGTCACTAGCTTCAGACTCAGTTGATTGAGGATCCTGGGTTTGTTCATCAGCCTTTTAAGAAATAAGAAAAAGATAAGTAAATAAAAAAATAGAATTGATAAGATAAAAGAATCAGACCTGAGTTAGATTGGGTTGGGTTAAATTGCCAATAGGATCAATAGCAAAGCTATCTAGATTGGTAGAATTTAGAAGAGGGGAGGCTTGAGTGGAGGAAGAGGATGGGAAAAGATTTGCTTCGACATCATGTTCGGAGATAGGATCTTCTCCATCCAACATGTTTACAGGATTAACATCGGCTCGCTCTCCAAAAATTGCATCCATCTCTTTAAAGTAAGGACATAAAGAATCAAGTTTATTGTATATGGATTTTATACCCTTAGTTATATCAATGTCAGTAACCCCAAAACCAGTGGAAGATGAAAGAGCCTTTGCCTTATTGTATTTTGCTCGATAATGCTTGAAGCGTTCAGACATCTGTTTAGGCAAAAGATCAATCCTTCCCTTGGTCTTATTGCATAATTCATTTGCCATTAGAAGATAGCCATTAACTTTTGATGTGGGGGGGCGTCCTACTTTAGTGGCATACTCAGTACCAAAACAAGAATCATAGTTAGATTTGGTTTTCAGCCAGTTGATAAGAATGAGATGTTCATCTTTTTTTAATTGAACAGTCTTTGATTTCTTGGCTGAGCGGGGGAAAGAGGAAGTAGTGGGAATTGAAGAACAACTGGGTGATGGCTGCCTTTGAGAAGATCTAGGATGACGAGGCATGTTATTATAAATGAAGATGAAAAGGAGCAGAAACAAGCAGATGAGATAGCGAGATGAAAAGGAGAAGAATCAAATAGATGAAATGGGGAGAAATTCTGAGCGGATAGAATGAACAGGATGGGATGAGAATGGAAGTGCGCAGCAAGGTAGAAGGCTGGGATATCCAGAAAGTTGTCCAAGATGTGGTTATCAAATATTGAGGATAAAAATGTCAGATAAGAGGTGAACATTGACACATAAAGTGTCTAATAACCCAATTATTAGCAAAAATAATTGCGGAAGATAATTGGGGTATGCAGATTATTTTCCGCAATTAATTTAATTGTGGATCGGTCAACATTGATACCCCCTAATTAATACATTAATGAAACTTGATAGCAAGTATCAGGAAAAACTAGAACCTGTTCAGACAAAGAACTGGAGGGGTTTTGGTTCAGTATTAAATCAAATTGGCAAATACAAAACTGCTGTATTCTTTAAATATAATAAGGGATATGTTAGAGCAGTTTGTGAATTTGTGGTAATGGATAATAATAATTGTAGTGATTGGTTTATTATTGGCAATGATTTATTGACAAAATTTGGCATTAAACTATATCCTGCAAACAGTTGCTTCACTATAGGTGTGAATGGTAAATGAAAATTCAAAATATGTTCTGAAAGTTCAGTATATGCCATTTCTTATAGAGAAGGACAACTGAAAGGTGGAATAACCACTACTGAAGTGTTTGAATTGGAAAATGAAATCCAAAAGGCCTCATTCAGTCCTCAACTCTCAAAAATTGAAGAAAATATTTTGAGGCATTTGCTCATGGTTCAAATGAACTAGGATTGGTCAAAGACCATGAGATGAAAATCTCTCTAAGCTGTGATTTGGATAATATTCCTGGCAGCCTAAAAAAGAAACCTTACCCAGCATCTCCTGAAAAAATGAAAGATATTGAAGACAATATAAAAATGTTGTTGGAAATGGGTATTGTTGAAAAAGTGGACAAAACACCTAAGTATTGTGTCATTTCACCAGTATTGATCTCTTATGAAAAAGATAAGGCAAGATTATGTGGTGATTATAGAGCTCTGAATACATACACAGTAGATGATATTTACCCTCTACCATGTATAGCTTCTATCCATGCTACTTTACAAGGAGCAAAATATATTTGCTGTCTGGATGGAAACAAGGGTTACCACCAGATTTTTGTGGAAAGAAATTCACAAAATTACTTATTAATAACCACACATATGGGTATATATAAGTATGTGAGAACGCCATTTGGCCCAAAGAATGCGCCTTCAGTCTTCCAAAAATTGATGGATAGTGTTTTTATCAGGAAATGGTTGAAGGATGGCTATTGGTCTATATTGATGACATCATAGTGTTTTAAAAAGCATATGATGAACATTTAAATCACCTGAAAAGAGTATTTCAAAGAATGGATGAAATTAATATGAAAATTTCATTAAAGAAATGTAAATTTGGATTTCAATCCTTGAAATTACTTGGACATGTTGTATATGGATTACAAATTTGTGTTGACCAGAATAAGGTTGCAGCAATTAAAAACATTGGTATACCTAAAAATGTAAAAGAAATTCAAAGTTTTTTGGGTATGTGTGGATATTATAGACAATATATTAAAAATTACCAATCCATTGCAGCTCCTTTGACAACATTAATCAGGAAAAATGAGGCTTTCATTTGGAATAATGAAAGACAACACGCCTTTAATAAATTAAAGGAATGTTTAATGAAAGCTCCAATTTCGGGATTGCCTGATTTCACCTTACCTTTTATCTTGTACACTGATGCAAGCTTCATAGGTTTAGGTGCTGCTTTACAGCAGAAACAAATAATAAATGGAAAATTATCTGAATTAGTTATCTGTTATTTATCCAGAACCTTAAAAAAACAGAATTAAGGTATGGTGCCGCACAGCTAGAATGTTTAACCGTGGTGTGGGCTTTGGAGAAACTTCATTACTATCTGGAGGACCAGAATTTTGAACTCATAACAGATTGCAGTGCAGTCAAATCATTACTAAACATGAAAACACCTAATAGGCACATATTTAGATGGAAACTAGCTGTAAAAAAGTACAGAGGACGAATGACAATCACTCACAGAGCAGGAACATTGCATTCTAATGTGGATTTCTTATCCAGAAGTCCTTTGCAAAATGATGCTGACAACCCAGCTTATGTACCTGAAAATGAGGTTATACATATATTTGAGATTTATAAAGTGGATCTAGAAGAAGAGTTTATGCAAACTATATTAGAAAATTATTCATCTGATAAAGATTTGTCTAAACTATCTACCATTCTTAATGATCCAACCAATGCCTCCATGAGTGAATTAATTAAAACCTTGCCCCCAAAGTATAGAAATGTGTTGGAAAAAGGTAAACTATCAATGGAAGATGGATATATATATTACAGGAAAAAGTTAAGTAATGTAATAGTGATACCACCTTCTATGAAGGAGTTAATTTTAAGCACTTGTCATGATGACATATTAGCTGGTCATTTTGACTTTAACAAAACATTAACCAGAGTTAAAAATACAGCCTGGTGGATAAACATGAAAGAAGATGTACAAAAATACATTGAAATATGTGACTCTTGTAAGAAATCTAAAAGATTAACTGGGAAGAGAGCTGGGTTGTTACAACAAATAGAGCAGCCAAAAGCTTCATGGGAAATTATAAACATGGATTTTGTAACTGGATTGCCAATAGCAGGAAAAGAGTGTTTCAATTCTTGCTGGGTAATTGTGGATAGACTAACAAAAATGTGTAAGTTTATCTCTACCCATAAAGAGGTATCTGCAAAAGACTTGGAATTACTATCACCACTGAAAAAATGGGGGGGTATTGCTAGCAATACCCCTTGCTTGAACTCCGTTGAGCCACAAATCTATGCCTGAATTATGCACACATCATCACCATGTAGGAAATTTTTTGGCCTTATATTTGGTCAGATATTTGTCACAAATTGAGCTCAAGATGAACCTACATTGATCACCGTTTGATCTTGAAAAATCCTAATTTGATCATGAGTTGAACTCCCTTTGATCTCACTTTGATCTAACATAAGCTTTTTCATATCCAATATGTCAACTATTTACTTTCAAAAAGATTTGTAATGAATTTCACATGGAATATTAGAACCAAAACCAGTAATTTTGAGTAAATGGCTCATCAAAATGATTAATCTACAACAAAATACAATCAAAATTCAATCCGATTACTGAAAAATTTTGGTAAAATGACTAATAGATATTTAAATTGGAAAATAATATTCCATTTCTCAATTTGAAATTCAAAATATAAATCCTCGTTTAAAATGTGAATTTTGTAGATTCCTTGCCTTCCTATATTATGAGTAATATTTGAGGTATTTTACACCTTTGTAAATATGGTGATGTGCTGCTAGAAATTATCTCTGTTTCAATTCAACTTTATTGAAGCTTGATTCCAGAATGATACATATTTTATAACTATTTTGAGAAAAAAGTCACTAGTAATGAATTTAGCCTTTTATCTGTCCTTTATTAAACCTCACTTAGTCCTACTTAAATCCAAATTGAGCCACAAAAACCTTATTTGGGATATTTTTTAGCCCAGGATGATTCAAGATTGGAGCAAAATATTATTTTAAATATCCAATATGCCTATTGATTAAATTTCTTCAAGCTTACTTAAAATTCACATTAAAATTAACTTTCACAGGAAAAATTAAACACAAATCTTGAAAATATAGTATTTAAAATCAAAATAAATATAATATAATATGCTTACAACAAAATTTTCTTTCTGCATTAATTGAAACAAAAAATTGTTCATTTGTGAAAATAGAAAAAATACTATCCATCCTGAATTTAGAATTCATTTTTAAAAATTTAATGCCCCCTCACTTTCAAGTTTATCATGTATTTCAAAAATTATATTTTTAATAATTTTGTGAATAGTACACCTAAGATATAAACTTGGGGATATCAAAAACTAAAACATCAGCAAATTGAAATGTTTTTTATTGTTATGAATGGAAATAATGATTGAAAAACACCATTAGAGCAAGTTTGATTTTGAATAATAGGCATACTTTCTCATGTAAATTTCAATAAAAATAATTTTTATTCTTACATAAGTTGCGGTGGATACATTTGAGCTCAAAAAGAATTAAAATTGACAAAATAAGACTTCTATAATTCATATTCAAAAATTAAATCACCCTTCATTATCTACCTGTAAACTATTTTAAATTAAATAATTTCAAAGTCAGTATATACTGATGTTTCTTCTAAAATATTTATTATATAGATTAATAGTCATAAACAGTTGACATAGATGTTAACTTTATATAAGCAATCTTTAATGCATAAAATGATAAAACTATCTTTTATGTAAAAAGTGATGAAGGAAAAAAATATTATTAAATTTTTGATGCACTATCAATAAAATTGAAGATAGAGCATATCAAAAGTTTAAACTTAATTTCAATTTTGATATCATCATTTTATATTATTTTACTTGAGTAGAAAACAGATTTTAAATCTCAATATAATTTTAAATCCCATTAGTTTGTAGATTTCAACATTTGAAACTATGAAATAAATATTTATGAAAGAATTTTACAATATTTGCCCTTCTAAAAACTCATATATCCAACTTCAAATCTTCTAACCTTCACAAGTAACTACAATGCATTCTGAAAATACTCTATATTTAAATAATTAAAGGTAAATAAAATTATGTTTTTATTCTTTATTTCAATTTTTGATAAATAATATATATATATATATATATATAATTTCTTAAAAAGTCTAAGAGGGAACTTAATAGTGGTTTTGGCATTAGATATATAGATTCAACTTTCAAAAAATTTGTTTGGAATAAATTACAAAGACAAAAAGGATATATTTTGATGAAAGAATACTGATTTAGGTTATCTTAAAATTTTATTAACCATTTTTATGGAATATCAATCCATGGTTATCATTCTTTATGATATTATCATAGAATTTTTTCCTTTTTTAATATAATGATTTTCTATTGTGTGGTATGTAGGTTAAGATAAGTTTAAAAGATTCATTGAAGATATATATACCAGAAACATTATAATCTGTAGATTTATAACTATAACTTACTTTTCTGATGTTTTACATCATTGATAAGTAGCTCATGCATTACATAAGTAAATAATTATAGTCTCTGGAAATAATTCCTTGTGAATTTCAAATTTTTTGTTATTCTTAAAATCATTAATCAAAGAAACTAAAAATTTCTTCAAATATTGATTGAAAGAAGGAGTTACAAAATCTTATTTTGTAGGTATAAAAGTTTGAGTTATTTTTCATATTATCAAGTATAATGAACATTTGTAAATTTTAACTTGAAAACTAGTGATCATAGCAAAGTAATACTGGAAGAATCAGATAAAAAGGGTGGAATAAAGTCATAGCAAAACATGAAATGATACAAAATTGTTGATTTTTGGCTCACAAAATTCAACATATTTTTAACATATTTTACCACCTTTAGATGATGTTTAGTGGATTTTAACATTATTATAACAAGCAAACTTAACAATGTTTTGATTTTTTTAACAAAAACAAATATTGTTAGATCATTTTTTTAAAAAATATGACTTATTTTTATGCTTTATCTACAATAGTTAGTAGTTTTTTTTTGCAGAAATTACTTGTTTTGATATTCTATTTTTGAATTTTTTAAGAGAGTTCATTGCATTAAAGTTTTGTATTAATTTTTCATTAAAGCATCATATTTTAAATCTTGAGATTTTGTTTTGAAATAATATATATTTTTATGTTAATTGACTAATTATTTTTGGATTGATAAATTATGTTAAAATTGGGATTGCTTATTTCTAGTGAGTGTACATCATAGTTGGTTTTCAAATCAAAGATTAATAAATGGTGAAATTTTGTAAAATTCTAAATATCTTTTAAACCTTTTTGATTTAAATAATGTTTAATGTTATGTAATAATTCTATAAGTAGAACACAGTTAAAATCTGATAATGGTACATTGCTTTCAATTTCTAATACTAAAATTCTATTCTACTTGAAACAATGTAAACTAAAGCTTGGTATCTCATAAGAAACTCACAATTTTCAAAATCATATTTCCAACATTTTAAACATGATACACATTAAAATATATTTTTAGAATAATTTCCTAATTAGTTTCAAATACTAGAAAATAATGACCTCAATTTATTTTAATACTTAAACCATTCTTATGAGTGAATTTCACAATCCTCTAAGTAACATATGGTTACCATTTATACACATATGCATGATTTCTCCTTTTTTTAATTTTAGCTGAATCTAAAAAGTAAAATCACATGTTGAATATCATCTATAGATAAACTTCTTATATTAGAAGCTAATATTTCATATGAGACATTTGTTATTGAGTTTGGGAAACATTAATAAGTGTTGGGTATTATAATAGAGCCATTTATTCAAGTAAATAAAAAAGGATGATCTTCTAAATATTTCATATATATATATATATATAATAAAAATTAATAATATAGTAGCATTTAACCATGGTTTTATACTAATTTCATATAAAAAAAGGGATTGAACTAAAAATTTCAGTAAAGAAAATAAAAATAAGATAAGTCAATATTCTTGTTTATATTATCATATTTTTGAAATGGCTTACTTAAGGGAGAAAATTAATTGATTTTAGAGTACAAGAATTTCTAGATAAAAATCTTGACAATATAGTTTGACCCTCTCAAAAAGAAAATTCCTAAAATTTTACTATCACATTTTATATATTTTTTAAGTAATATAAAATGGAGTTGTGTCTTTGACAATGAAGCTTTAGAAAATGAAATAAATGATTTAACTTTATAATATAATTTTTGAAAAAATAAATCATGTATTCAAAGAAAATTATATATCTTACAATTAAGATAACATTATTAATTAAGCAACTCTAACAACTTTGGAAAGAAAACAAGAAAAAAATAATTTTTAGAATGCATAAGTTATTTTTAGAATTTAAGGAAACTTAATAGCTCTAGCTGTAAACTAGCCTTAAAACAGGTTTAGATTTAACATGTGGAAATTCATGCATAGTACCCTTCCATCAGTAGAGAAGAATAAAATTTATGTAGTTTTATTTTATTAATTTATAATAGTATTTTTATTTTTGGATTTTTCATTAGTATAACTATATATTTTTTAACTTTTTTGTTTTTCATAACATGAGTTCAAAGCTGTACATCACTACTTCAAGATGAAATTCCATATAATGTAATAAATGAATGATATATTATAATAAATATTACTAGAGACTTTTCAAAAATGGTGATTAAGAATTATTATTATAATTTTTTAAATTTTTATTATTATTCTATCTCTTGAAAGGAGATGGCCATTTCTCAATTTAATTAGTTTTTCCTCAGAAAAAATTATTCTTTATCTAAATAAAATTGCATCGCTATTAACTAGATTTTATTCTACAATTTTACCAATTTTTTTATATGAACATAGTTGAAAGTATGTATAAATTAAAGTGTTTCCACATAGTCTTACTATTATCCCACCATAATTTTCACATTTAGATTTCATTATAACTGTAAAATAAGTTTTTCAATAATTTTAATAATACCTTAATATTTAATAATTTAGTTACATAGTAGATTTTTTATCCTTTTTTTATATGAGGCTTATTATATAAACACCACTTTTAGATTTTTTCCCTTTTGATGTCTGATAATTTAAATTTTCATTTAACTACCCAAATTATATCAAAAAAAATTCAAAAGTATCTTTTTTTAATGTAATCTTTTTGATAAAATTATCATTTCTTATAGGTTATTCTTCAACTATTTATTGTAATTAATTACCCACTCATTTATGGTCTGTTATTGTTGTTAATTACATACAGACAAAATAAGGATACTCTCATATTATATTGTTAAAAAGTAAATACTAGTGGCTGGTATTAAATATGGAGTTGTTATAACTAAGTTGAACAATAATTAATAATTAAATGGCATTGTATATTACAAATTTTATTGAATGTATATAAAAATAACACTCAAGAAATATAAATAAGATATATATTTAACCATTGTATATCAAAAATGAAGTACTTATCAACATAATCTTTTTAAATGATTTTCAAATTTACTTAAAGAGACATTAATATTACCAATTCAAATTTTATATCAAATATAACAATATTATTATTTCATTTTTAATTATTTTACAAAAAATTTGAGTTACAAAGTAATTTAATTCAGTATTTAATGAATTTTTTTGAAAAATATTTTTAAAAATAGAAATAACCCCTCACAAAAAAAAATATAATTTTTTTTACTTACAATTTGCACCAAATTTCTACCCTTAAAATATTGGTATTCTTCTAACAAAAATATTTTTTAAATAAATTTAAATTTTTTTCATTATTCAATTACAAAATGTCAAGTTTATAATTTATTTTACCTTACTAAAAAATTTAGTTGAAAATTTAATTTTGTATTTCCAAAAAATAAACTTAAATTTCAAAAATTAAAAAAAAAATTATAAATATAATTATGAGAAAGAGGTAGAATAAATTTATAATATTCATATAAAAAAAATTCATATATTTTATGGTGTTTGAATTTTAAATTTAATGTATTAAAAAATAATTATTAAATAACCAAGCCAAATGAAATCCGCTTGGCTTTTTGGTATCACTAGCACTTATTTTTTTTCTTATACTCACATTTTAATTTTAATTTTTTTTTTCTAGATTTCTCATTTTTTTTTATAATTTTTAAGGTTTTTAATACTGAAGTTGCTTTCAAACAACTTCAGTCTAACTTATCTCTCACTTTTCCACCATATTGCACCTGGTAGGGAAAGTCGCTTCCATTTTAGAGACCAAAGTCCCTTGAAGGGACTATGGTTTCGCTGTGTGCATTGCACAGCCAGAAAAAAACTGGCTGTGCAATGCACTGCATGCAGCACATGCAACGTGCATCGCTGCTGCAAGTAATGCACATTTCCTGTGCTGCCCATATCTCAAGCAGCTGACTTGATATCAGCTGCATGAGATATGGAAGCGATTGTGCAATGCGCGTTGCACACAATTGTGGCCACCTCCCAGCCTAGTAAATTAGCTGGGAGGGTGGCAAACGTTACAGCAAGCAATCAAAGTCGCTTTTAGCGACTTTGATTGCTTGAAAGAGACACCTCCAGCCAGAGGAAACCTGGCTGGAAGTACTAAATTGCAATGTAAGTGACCCAAGCCAATTTCAAAGGCTTGGGTCATAAATTAAGGTTTCTAAAAAGCAGCCAGTATAAATCTGGCTGCAATAAAAAGTAAATTTTTTAAATAAAATACATAAAAAAATAAAAATGTGTTCAAATAAAATATACAACACTCTTCAGCCGGTAAGAAATAGCCTTCCATTGTTACACATAGAAACAAAATCAAATGTTTCTTTCAGCAACATTGGTCATGTTTCAATATTTTGAACCAAGTAAGATCAGGAAAAAGGTCACGGCAAAAAAATTGCATAATTATAAGTCTCCAAATTTAATATGGTGGGGAGGTTCATATTTTAGAAATAGGTGGTGCACATTGTAGTTCCCTTTAAAAAAATTCAAAAATGAATTAATTTTGACACAATGTAAATTTAAATGTGATGAGTGTATGTTTTTAAGCTACATGAAACATGGTAGCTAGAATTATGTGGCATCAATTTTTTTTAGAAGTGAAATTCAGCATTCCAAAAATGTTCATCTGTACAACATGCAGCCAAGTAACTTTTAGCTGAAATTAGTATATTCATAAGAAAAAACGATCATGCTGTGTACAGTGCCTTGGCAACATAATTCTTGGAATTTAGATGAAGTTTATCATATGACTTGGAGAGCTGCGTTTTTTTGAAAATGAGATCAGTGAAAATTCATGATATCTACATCTGTTTGCCACCCAATTTCTTTTTCCTTTCTCTTTCTCACATACCTTTTTCAAAAATTATCCATCATATTTTTGCTTTATCATTTTGAGTTATTGGTACTATTTTCTTGACCTTATCTGATTACCGGTAAGAAAATTTTTCTTGCTATTGCATTTCATATCATTTTGGTTTGTTACTCTTTTTTACACTTTTGACAAGTTAATCTAATGATTCTAATTCTAAATTTATTTTTATGGTATCTTTTACTGTACCCTTTTGATTCATTATAAAAAATTCTTTTTCAGTTAACTTAAAGTTTTTTTATTTGTTTGTCAATTTACTTTTCTTTATTCCTTATCAAAAATGTTCAATTTATTTATCTAACCATTTATTTTTTAAAACAGTGATTATAAAATAAACTTTATAATTAATTTTGATCAATCAGCTACAAATGGAAGAAGATTTTATAGACGTGTAAGTTCATGTTTTGCTTATCATTTTTCTATATTTCTTTAATACTTTCTCAACCATTATATTATTAATATGAAAAGTAAAACATCATCTCGTACTTGCTGAAAGCATACAGGATAATGTTTTGCTTTTCATAATAATAATTAGATTGTTTGTACTTTACCTTTAATTTATTGATTTTTAAGTTGTTTCAAAGTCTCGTACTTGCTGAAAGCATACAGGACAATGCTACAATTTAAAAATTAATAATTTATTGAAGTATAACTTTCTAAGTCAATATATTGATCAGAGCAAGATTTTTCATTTTATATATGTGGATATCATAATTCCGTAAATTTTTTAATATTACTAGTGTATTGGAGTTATACTTTCATTATATTATTAATATTACACCACACAATATGGGGGGCGGACTTGCTAGCAAGTCCGCAACCTTGGACCCAAACTCACCATAGATTGAACACACATTGAGCTATTGATAAAGGAGCCATACAATCAGGAATGAACACCACTCAGAAGAACAGTTTTAGGTGGGTGTTCAAGTAGAGTTCAGTATGGGTTCAGTATGAGTTCAGTCTGAGTTCCATCTGAGTTCCATCTGAGTTCAGGTTGAGGACTTGCTAGCAAGTCCACCCCCTATATTGCGTAGTGTTAAGTGTAGAGCCAAATCTCGTACTTGCTGAATGCATACAGGATAAAGCTATACCCTTTATATGTATAATTTAATAAAGTATACCTTTGAAACGCTTTCTTAATATTTGAAATAAAGAAAAAGTATATAAATTTACTAATATGTAGATATGCTAACTTTTGTATTTCTAATATTGAAGATATGATAAAGTTAAAGGTATCATTGACTGATAATTGAAATTATGTTACTATTTTCTAATTTTTGATTTTTTTCTATTTTAAATCAAAATTGAATTCTCTTAGGATTGAACCATCAATGAGTAACGATTTGAAAAAAAACGGCCAGGGAAGAACTCTAACAATAGGTGGGCGAAAGACATTGCTACTGGAATGAAACTTGTAAACGCTCTTGGAATGGATATAATTGGGAAGAAGCCACATTTCTATGCACAATCTTATGCAAATAATATGACAGATTGCAATAATTATTACAATTTTTTTCCTGGATGTAGTATTTATAGACCAAAAGGTGTCTTAATACCTAATGTTCTTGTGCAGACTTTTGAAATTCATGAGCTCAAAGAACTAGATATGTTAGAAGCTATGGTGCAATGCATTAAGGATCTTTCTTACTGCGAACATGAAATTAAAAATAATTGTTATCATCGAAGAGCTGGTGGTTTCGGAAAAATGTTTGGTGATGGCTTTATTTTAGATAGGAAGAAATCTTTATATATTTGTAAGTATCACTTTTTTTAATTTAAATATTAAATTTTTGAATGCTTTTCTTGCAGATGAATACACTGATGATATTGTACAAACGGATGAATATAAAAAACAAATGAAGAGTATTGCAATGTACTTTGAATATTTTTTTAAAAAAATATCATATGTAAAGTACAACGAGGCAACTAATCTTTGTGCAAAACTTAGTATTCCTGGATTTTCAAAAGTTTTTAGTGAAGAAGAGGGTGTACCATTTTCTAGTAATTTAACTTGGACATCTGGAGCAAATGGTAATAAGTTCTCCAATGAGGTTCATCTCAATAAGGATGCAAGTGAGTATACTTTAGGAATATTTTTTCCTAAAGATACAGAAAACAATACCATTCATATGAAGTATGATAAGACCCAACCACGACAAACAGGTGGAGAACTTATGTTTCCCGAAATTTGAAGTAAAATCAAATTTGAAGCAACTAATGGAATAACAGTGACGTTATGGCCTGCTAATAAACTAAGGCATTTTAGCTCAAGATGTCACGAAATTCCTGGCTTCACTAGGATAGGTTCTTCTATTCAAATCAGCACTAGACTTTTTCATGCTATAGAAAAGCTTAATGTTTTTGATATTGATATTTCAGAGTACTTGGAAATTAAAGAAGAAAATAATAGGTATAAATATTTGATTAGTACTTTGAGAGTTTTTTTGAAAAGAGATGACTTAATAGAGGAAGAAATAAATTCAGCAAAGTATTATTTATCTAATTTTAAGACAAATCTAAAAAATCAAGATATTTAAATATTAAAAATTTATATTATATATACACAACTTAATGCAAAATTAAACATGATAAATACTGGGAGTAGCTGTAACATTTTCAGTTTTGATAATTATAGTATTATCTATTTTTTTTATTTGTGAAATAAAATAATTTTTTTTCATAATATTATAAGAAAATTTGCTTTCCTTTTGAGGAAATATATAAGTTGTGAAATCTTTAAATGTAATTTTTATTAAAATGGTAGCAAAGGTTCTAAAATAAAAAAACTATAATAAAGAATTTGAAATATATTAGCCATAAAAATGTGCTTTTAATGCTACCAAATTAACTGTATAGTATTTTAGGTCAAACAGGCTTCTTAATAAAAAAGTTAATAATAAAGAGTTGATGAAAGAATTTTGAATCAATAATAGACTAAATTGTATTTTTTAAGAATGTACTCATTTAATTATTTAAATTGTTCTACTTCTGATTAAAAATGTTACACTCAACGAAAATATTTGTAATATTTAATAGATTATATAATTTTAAAGGTAAAGTAGCAAAACTAGAGCAGTTATCATATTTTTATATAAACAATATAATATTTAAGAATTTATTACAAGTATTTGAAATCATATAAGTAGATTTTAAAATCTTTGTTATTGCTGGACTTACAATAAATTTTTTTAATAATTAATTTAGAAAATCATGTCAAAGGTTACTTAATAAATTTCAAAGATGGTCACATTTTTGACGTATTTTAAGGAAAATAACTTGAATTATACAAGATAAATCATACAGACAGAACTTTATCTATTTCCATGTTGGAATATTAATTTATTCAAAGGCTATGTTTAGCAAAAAAAGGTGATACTGGCTGAATGGAGCTCCAGTGATGAAGAAAATCTGCAGAAATAGCCCTAGCAATTCCCGGAGGACTTGGGGTATCAAATTTTAAAGGAAATGGATCACACTTGCTTATAAAAGGTTTTATTAATGTTAAAATATAGTTATTTAAATTTTTCCAAATTATTTCTTCCATCAAATGATTTTTTTTTCATGTAAATTAAGAAACTTAACTTCTGATATTACCTTCAAGCAATCAGCTGCTGAAGCCAATCTATGATCTTGAGAGCTCAGAAATAAGCCACGGACACCATCAATTATATAGAATGTGAAAGATTGATATCGGTGGTGGGAGTATTCAGAATTTATTTTGTTTAGTGCAGCCTTTTGTTTCTGTCTCATTATAGTCAGTTCAGTATTTTTGTTTTTCTCACTTGATTGTTGATCCTCGCTAGTCTTGCCACTTGATATTGTTGCAGCACAATATTTTGATTTAAGAATGATAATTGACATAATTATATCAATGATAATATTGCTGATTTGAAAAAGAGTTGACATTGATATATCACGGGTTTGAAGTGCAGTGGGAACAACTTCTAAGCCATCAGCAATCGGACTCTTCAGATTTGAAAGGTGAGCTAGAAGCTGAAGACCACGTTCAATTGGACAATCTGAGTTAATGTTTTGATGTGATGGAAGCTGGCTGAATTCATGTGCGGTCAGATAAAGTGAAGATGATATAAGAGATATCCATGAAGAACGGCAGTGGTCACTTGGGATCATTAATCTCATGAGCATTTGGATAAGATTGGATTCAGGGTGATTTGTTTTCTTTGTTGAGGAAAGAATTTCAGTATTTAAACCATCAAGATCACATAAATCTTCGATTTTTTTGAAATCAATATTATCTAGTACCCATAGCTGTGAGCTATCAATCTCTAAAAAAATATTTGCTACAAAAGGAAAAAAAATAAGTAAAAGAACAAAAGTTAAGACTAAAAATTATGGTAACTTACATAACTCAGTAAGTTTTGAAAGCCAATCTTCTCCACAACATTTTTCCCAATGAAAAGTAAACATTGGAATATTTAACATGGGTTCTTGGGAAGAAGTAAAAGAGCGTAATTTGAGGAGAGTAGAAATTTCCAACCATGACCTGAGGACCTTTTCCATGCTGATTCTACCTTTATAAAAATTATGAATTTTACAGAATTCCTCCTGCAAATCAGAGTCTTTTAGAACTGAGGGTGAAAAAGTTAGAGGTTTTTTTGATATCTTGATTGGAGTTGATTTCATTGGTAGAGAAGCTTTCAAAGTGGTCAAAGTAGGTAATTTAGGAGGTGATGGGTATTGCTTCTTAGAAATGAAGGAATTACGTGATGAGCTTTTTGAATCATCATCTTTATCATACATATTGTCATGTCTTGAAGAAGATTTTAAATTTTTCTTGTTTTGATGAACAAGCATAGCTTCGTATTCTGACAGTTCATCATCGCTATTTTCATCGCTCTTTTCATCATCTTCATCAGGGAGAGGGCGTTTATGGATGGAACAATCTACAGCAGGTGAGTTTCTGGTACAAAATATCAAAAGAAAGATAAAAAGTACGATATGTAAGCAATAAAAAAGATATATTATTGAATTTTAAAGATAAAAGAATAACAATAAAAAAAAGGAAACAAGAATATACTCATTATCAAAGCCTTTGCTTTTTTTTTGAGATTTATTATTTGATACATCAGAAAATTCATTAGCAGAAGCTGGTTTAATACGTCAAACTAAAGAGGAGCCTTGGGATAATCTCTTTTTCTTGGAGCGGATAACAGGTGTTTCAAGATTTTCCTTAGAAGTTGAAGCATGAGTTAAATCTGATGGTTCATCTGTCTCATCATCATCCCTAATGACAATGATTTCATCAGGAGGAATCATACCCTCCTCGGAAGCTACAAATATATATGAAGAAAAAAAATATTAATAATCTTATCTACTAATTTAAAAGGAGACAAAAAAGGTGAAGAACATACATTTTTCAAGGCTTTCACATATTGGAGTAAGTCATTACAAGGGTTAGATAAATATGAAGGAGAAAGATTATTGTTAAGGATCTTGACAAGTTCTTCTGTTTTATCTCTAGCCAATTCAAGTAAATTACGATACTGAACTCTCGTTATTTCCTGCCTCTCATTGATAAGTACAGGAGGGTTAGGTTCCATGCCATGTGGCAGACATGGTGCAAGCTCAAAAGCTTCAAAGCAAGTATCAATCAGAGAGTGGGATGAGACACATTTGGGTGCTGGAAAATCAATTTTTTGAAAAAAAAAAGATATAGAACATAAGTGAAATATACAAATTAACAGAAAGGAACATGATATACATACAAAGTGGAGGTGTAGGATTTTGTATACTAGACATATTGATTAATGAATATTAAAAAAAAGTATTCGATATCAAAAAATTATGATGTAATATGATGAATAATTATAAGAAACTCTATTCTAGAAAATTGAAGTTGATAATTTAATAGGATAAAAAATTGAATAAGATTAAAATTAAAGTGAGGATGAAAGAAACAGAAAACATAAAGAGGGGGATTTTATATTATTTGAGCTTTTTTTAACATGTATTATTCATAGTGGGGTAAACTGAGTAACATGCTAAATCACAATCAGTTTATATTGAAGCAAAATTTGATGTAGCTAACAGAAAATACTAGTAATTCTTCGGGGACTTTTAGTGTGAAAAACAAATAATAACAAATGTATATCCCATATGCAAATCGCCACAGGTAAATACAAAATTTTTTAAATTAGAATTTACTCCTAAACAGTGGAGATACACTTAATTAGTATATTATATGAAAAAAAAGGATAATCCTTTATGAATATTTGTTAAATTTACTTTCAGATGACAATGCGAGATTCACATATATACTGATATTTCTCATCAAAAAAGAAATGAATTATAAATATAAAATTGGTAACATTAAAATTTAAGATAAGAATTTGTTTTTTAAGTGACAGGAGGAGTGTCAGGATAGGGTGTGGGCACCGTGACCAAACCATTGATAAACTTGGATACAACTAAGGGAAAAAAGATTGAATAGTTTTATTTTACAATATATCTTAGTCTGCACAAGATATTTCATTGTTGTCCCTAACTATACCAATATTGTTACTTTTCAAAAGTTATAGGACTACTAAGTTGATAAAATATTATTATGAATCACCCAATGAAATACCTTAAGCAACATTCAAAATTATTAAAATAATAATATTTAATTTGAGATTTGGATTAGCTAATTTTTCACAACTTACCACAGTTTTGATTAATATAATAAAACTTGAAAAAAATTGTTGAGATAACCTAGAAATGGGTGCAAGAAAATGATGAAACATATGACTTGAAACTTAACTCATACACTATTGATAAACTTCATGGATCCTGACTAATTTCTATTGAAATTAATTTTGAGACTAGCATATTGAATTTTAGCTATGACCAAGTACTGTAAGTGCCATGGTTTGTATTCAATATATTGGTGTTGAAATTAATTTAGATAGGAATCAACAAGTATCATATGGCACCATGCATGAAACCCTGACAGAAACCACCAAATTTATGAGGCAATGAACCTCATAATTTCGATCGAAATTAATGTAGACCCCTGCATATTGAATACAAGCCATTTCACATGGACTACACAGACATAGATAAAATTCAACATGCATGGCTTAAAATTAATTTGGATAAAAATTAACCAAGGCATTAAAAAATCAATTTTTATATGGTGTACCTGATCAAACCAGTTAATCTAACTGCTTAGCTTACCTATACTTATAGAAATTTTATGCATAGTCCATGTCCATATTAATTTCGATAAAAATTAATGTTGACTAATACATAATGAATACATGCTATGCCACTTACACTTGCCAGGCATAGCTACCATTAAATATGCCAGAATCAAAAATTAAGTTTGATCGAAATTAATGAGCATGATAATCATGAATTTCTGGAGTCAACTGCTTATTTTTATGCATGGTGCCTTGCCAACATTAATTTTGATCAAAATTACTTTTGATACTGGCATATTGCATGTAGCTATGCCTGGAAAGTGTAAGTGGCATAGTGTGTATTAATTATGTATTGGTCAACATTAATTTCGATCAAATTTAATATTGAAATTTGCATATTGAACTTAAGCCAGCAAACAACCCAAAAGATTCTTCATAAAACTGCCAATTAATTTCAATTGAAATTAAGGCTGACCATATACATATTGAATGGTAGTTATATCTGGTCTGAGTAAGTGGAGATTACTTATATTCAATATGTATTGGTCAACATTAGTTTTGATCAAAAATAATGAGCATTTTGATGATGAACTTTTTCAGTCAGTTAGTTGTTTCAATGCATAATGGCATGCCAACATTAATTTTGATCAAAATTAATTTTGAAGTGATATAATGCTTTTTTGCATGACATGTAAAGGACAACAAGTATTTTTAAGTATTGAAATTTACTATACATGTTGAGGGTAAATATAAAATTTACATATCCATATTAATTTCTATAAAAATTAATGTTGACCAATACATAATAAATAGTAAATATGCCTGGCTAGTGTAAGTGGCATAGCTTTTTTACAATCTGCACTTGGCAACATTAACTTCGATCGAAATTAAGGTTCATGATTATCATCAATTTATGCAGTCAGTTGCTTACTGTTATGCATGGTAACATGTCAACATTAATTTTAATAAAAATCGAATTTGACATGCCACCAAGAATTTTTCTGTAAGATGAAAAGTAGGGCCCTCTATACTTAAGTAAACACATTACAATGCATATTGAGCATGTATATATCATTTACACATTAATATTAATTTCAATCAAAATTAATGTTGACCAATAAACATTGAACACAAGCTTTACAACTTACACACACCAGATATAACTACCATTCAATATGTATATGGTTAACACTAATTTCGATCGAAATTAATGAGCAGTTTTATGAAGAATTTTTTGGGTTGTTTGCTGGTTTGGGTTCAATATGCAAATGTCAATATTAAATTTTATTGAAATTAATGTTGACCAATACGTAATGAATACACACTATGCCACTTACACCTTCCAGGAATAGACACCATGCAATATGCCAGTATCAAAAGTAATTTCAATCGAAATTAATGTTGGCAAGGCACCATGCATAAAAATAAGCAGTTGACTCCAGAAATTCATGAGTATCATGCTCATTAATTTCGATCGAAATTAATTTTTGATTCTGGCATATTTAATGGTAGCTATGCCTGGCAAGTATAAGTGCCATAACGTGTATTCACTATGTATTGGTCAACATTAAATTCGATTGAAATTAATATGGATACATAAATGTGACATAAAGAGGTATGGACCATCAATTTGTTGAAAATACATTTTTATATCTCATACATTATTTATTTTTCTTAAATAAAATGTTACTCTCTCTCAATATCACTTTATAACATTTACCAAGCTGCTTTGAAAAAAAAACAGAATACATAAAATTCAATATAAGATAGCTATATTACACAGAAGATCACCGTTATACCTAATTTATGATGATGTTGATGCTCTATTAATTGATTCCCGAATCTTTACCAGATCAATATCAGCTCCAACCCCAAGTGACTCATGTTCATTCACAGATAATCCTTGCAAAAATGTTGCTGAATAGCAATTCTTGGGGAGGTATTTGGGAACATTGAATATACCATTTTGTGCAACTGTCCTTTCTGATACCGTGAATATGTTTTTAATGCTGATTTTCTTTGAGCTGGTGTATAGGATAAGTCCTTTGTCATCTTATCCATTTTTTTAAACAAATCATTGAGTTCAGGATTTCACCATCCAGGAATAGCTCGGATAGGTGAAGTTGGGGCTGGTGCTGGGCCTTCCTCGATATCAGAGATGCAACTAGTATCATGAAAAAGCACAACAAAACCTGGCACATCACTGCAGAGATCTCTTGCTAACTTGTAGCGTGCACTAGCAATCTGAATTCCAACTAAATCAGCTTCACAATAACAAAAAGCAAAGTAAAATAAAAAACTTACCTTGGTCCGATAACCTTTTACTTGTGCCCTTGCCCTCTTTTCAATCTTTTCTCTTGCTATTCTTTCCTCTTCTTGCCCAAACAACCTTATCATCTCCTTCCCCTTATTAACTACCCATTTCTCCATAACACATTGAGTGAACTGAAGCTTTGACTTATCGATTGTATTCAAGGTGGTGAGCCATCTGGTACAGTGGTCGCATACTATGCTTCCCATGACTTGATTCCAAGTTGATTCCAAAAAATCACAGCAAGTCCAATCAAAGGCAAATTTCTGAAAACCTTTTTCTTGCAATTCACGCTCTAAGTTTCTTTTGACAGAAAGTGGGATTGGTGCTCCTCCTTTTAGTCCTCGAGGCTCAGGTGCTGGAAAAAATTCGGGTAGTCAAATTTTGGATCGCAAGAAGGCTATAGAATTGGTTATCAGAAATTGTAGATCAGCTGCAGAATTGGCATGGTTAGAAGATTGGACTTGGGTTAGGACAGTTTGAATTGGCTCCAAGATTTCCAATTTTAAATCTCCAAAGGTGTTGGGCTCGCAGGATATTTTGATATTTGTGTTGGTCCCCCAAGACAATACTTCAGAAAGTGGTAAATATTTCTATTTAGACTGTCCGAGCTCCTGGGAACATCATTCCTTCTAACTAAGCCTCTTACAGCCCTTAACCCCTGTTCTTGTTCATGAGACTCTGCTGAATTGAGTCTGTGGTAATCACTGATACCCAAAATGATTGAGGGATTCACTAACAATTCAAATAAGTTAATTTAATTGGTTATTTTTCAATAAAAGAATACACTACAAATTTTACTTACCAGTTCCACTTGTGCTTGCTCCTTGCTTAGGCTGAGCAGATGATGATTGGTCTCCGAAAAATCCCCTCAATACTTTACTAGCACAATCTCTTCCTAGCTGATAAGCTTGCTGATCAGCACTTTCAGGAGTAGAAGGATGATTGCGATTAAAATTTCTCAGTTCTGAATGAGACTCTTGGCCTGGATTGGGATTAGTTGGTGGGTTAGGATTAGGCGGTACAGATTGAGATGCATCTGGAGGTGGATCAGCAGCGGGTGGTGGTGGAGTATTTCCAGTATTAGTATGTTGAGGTGGAAAAAAATCAGAATCAGTTGGGTTAACAGACATCCCTTCAAAATTATCATCCATAATGAACTGTAATAAAATAAAATAAAATAAAAATAATCAGTTGTTAAAATTTATACCTATCAAAGCTAAAGTAAAAAAAGATACTATGTATATAGTCTTGTTAATGAGTATGTTCTCTTGTCGAAAAATAAAGTGAATAATATATAGCTATCAGCTAAATTTGGAAGGTCAAACTATTTATAGTAGATGATTGAGGAAGAAGATCATTCATTAAGTAAAAATTTTATCATATTTCTCATTATCATCATTTTCTTTCTTTCATTCTTACATTTAAGATAAAAATGACTCCTTGAAAGCATGGGTTCTCTAGCAATAAAAGCAGCCAAAGTAATTGTTCACTGATTTATGATAAGGTAAGTTGGATGCATTGCATTTTTCAATCAAGCATTGAATTATTTCTTTCACCATTCACAAACATCACCAATCCTACAAATTTCCCGAATCCAAAATTAACACAAAGATGTTAGTCAACAGAAAATAAATTTGATTAATTTTCTCTCTCACTACTGTCTGCAGTCCAATGGCAGTGACAAACTTGTCTTTAATTCCAAATATTCTTTTTTTGTGCTTGACAGTAGCTGCATGTCCAATTATTGCATCTTTCTTAATCACAATTTGAGTTGCATTGGCTACTCTTACTAACCGACAATGCACTTGTGGGAAAAGCTCATAGGGATCCTTTGATGTTTCTTCTGGACGGAGCTCTTTGAAAGGACTTACTATTAAATATATTTGATCATTCTCTTCCTTCGACCTGAAAAGATCATCAATTTGCCCAAACTGGCAATCTTTTCCATAGTAGAATTCAATTGTTGAATTAGCAATGTGTCGATGGTAACTAGTAAACCTCATTCCATGTATCAATATGCTTGCTACATTTTCAACTACCTGATCCCCACTTTTCTCCAATGGTGTCAAAGCCTGTCTTGAAGTTTCTTTTCCCATTTGTGCCCTTACCCATTTAGTAAATAATGCCATACTTAGATGGATCCATTTTTTTTGTTTATCGAGATCAGTATGGATTTTTTTAGTCTCACATTGATCATTATCTTCAGCTTCACCAAGATCTAATACCCTAGACTTCCGATACCAATGTTTGAGCATTGTTAGCGGTATCTCTCCTGTGGTAAATATTAATAAATTAGCACAGCTGAGTTTTTAAATCATTGCTTACAAACATTACATACGTGGATGGTGATTGTTTGGAATTTTAGATAATATATGATTTACCTGCTCTCCAGACCAAGTAGCTGTACCTGATGGTGGACCAAGACGCTTTATCATTTCAGGATAATGTTGAGTGATATACAGATTTGGATTTGCATTAATATTCTTCCAACCCTCTTCCAGGCACTAACGATACTCTAACAGAAGTTGATCTAGATCTTTAAGCTCATTAGTATGTATATTTTTTAATGTAAAAAAATTGGTGATCAAGCATAATGTTACAAGTGACTTGAGAAGATAATATTCTCTTGGTTTTTCAGCTGAGGAAGCTGAAGATTCAGATTCTTTTAATTTTTCAAACCAAAGGGGTATAAGTGACAAAGGGAAGTAGAGAGTATACAGCATGTGCCATTCTGCTGCCTTGAGGGATCCTGCCTTTTTAGATCCTACTGATTTTGGAACTCGTGTTAGCCAGGAAGGTCTTCTTACTTGATCAATCATCTTTCATACAACCTGTAGCTCTGCTGCAGTGATTCGTGGATTACTACTACCTTCATTTTCTTTCTCCTTACCTTTCCTTTTATTTTCTTCATCTCTAGCTGTCTCATTTGATGAGTGAGATACTTTATTCTGTGATATGCTAATGCTCCTTTTCCTTAAGTTATACAATGATTTCCTACTGTCACTGCTGTGAGACTGTATTGAGGCCAAATCGCTATATGGAGGAATAAATTTGGAGCTGGATGACCTACTCTGGCTTCTTGATCAATTTGTTCCCAATCCTTCATTATCTAGTCCATGATGACTTGATGACTGTCTTGAACTCGTACGTCTTTGCCGCTTGTGCTGTCTTGTGTGTCCTTTATCATCATCATCATTATTCGTGGTGCTTAAGCTACTTCTACGTTTTTTCAAATGTTTGTGCAGTGAAGTATCAGAAAAGAAATCATCAAATTCTTCTCTTACATGCCAATTTTTATCCTTTTCCAGCTTTCTTTCTAGATCTTTTGCTGCATTTTGGATTTGAAAATAGCTTAGACTGTGATCTTTTAGGTTTCCAAGCATATGTGAATGCATAACATCAATTGAGCAATATTCAGTTGGACGCCAATATTCAAGGTTATTCAGCTCACTCCATCATACCCCATGATTTTGAACAATTGATACACGCTCCCAATGTGACTTAGAATTTTTCCACTTTGTTGCCCAGCACATATGATCTTCATGATTCTGTAATGAAAAATTTCACACATTCTTTTCACTAATTTCATCTTTAGAGATATTAAAGAAAGAGCAGAGAATTTTTGCAGAGTGACTCAAAAAGCCAGCCAATATTTGTATTGCAGGAATGTCACCTATCAAAGAGAACATTGCAACTCTTACTTTCCGGCCTCGTGGATAAAGATGCGTCTTTTCAATCAATATACCATCCCATAGAGTTTTTAGATCATTAACAAGTGGTTTTAGAAGGTGATTAAGCTGTTCACTTGTGGGTTCTGTTGGTCCAGGTATAATAGCATACAAAAAAATATTTTCCATTTTGTATCTATCTTCTTGAGGTAGGTTCATACACACCATCATAATATTTCCTACAGACTTCTGATGTCCTCCAATCCTATTTCCACCAGGCCTAAACCAGTCGACATATAAAATAAACATTAATTTGCCTGAAGTTATTGTATATTCATCATCATTGCTATCCAGAGCTGGAGTGGTAATGGGTAAGTTTTTCCAAATTGAAACATCACAAACATCCTTCATCAAATCACACTCTACATGTTCTGCCACAGGGGTTTTCTTCTCAATCAGAAGCTCAAATTTGAACAGTTTGATCTTTTCCTTAAGCCAGCCAATAAAAGAATGGTGATGAAATGTTTTAAGAGATAAGTATTTTACATGTTCTTGATGTTCCTCCATTAAATACAGCCTTTCATCACATTTAACTGCAATTTGTCCTGCTCCAAAAGTTTTTAAATAGCGCTTTGATATTGAAAGAAACGGTTGATTGCATCATAGTATAGATGGTTGAGATTCAGAGTTATACTCATAAAGAGCAAAGCATTTAGGACAGCATGTTATAGTGAAAAATGATTGATTGAGCTTTAATTGACTAAAAACTGTATCTATCGAGCGTGGGATCAGGCGGACAATGCTATCAGAATCCAGTATTCCACTATCACCTAGAAGTTTGAGCTTCTTAATTTCTTCATCCAAAAATTGAGTACAACCTTCTTTGCCCAAATGATGAATCAGAGAAAGCTTTGCTGCCTACCACATAATTATTTGGCTATACTTTTCCCCAAGATTTGAGTTTCTAGAGACTGTTGAAGATACTTCTGCCCCCAATAGCAACTGCCCCTATGTAATAAATCATTGAAACATCATAAAGACTATAATTCTCACATTGAACTATAGATATACAGCTTACTGTTTTTGTGGAGCGGGAACTTCCAATTTTAAGTGGATTGTTGGAAGAAATTAACATCTGGGCCTTCCTATTTCTTTCCTCTTGATGTTTTGCGTAAGAATTAGAGCTTTTGAAAGCCATACCAACTTCAAAGGACCCAGAAGAAGTTTGATACTTTCTATTGACACATCCAAGATCTTGACATTGACACACATGAAAAAATGGAGGCATTGTAATTGTGATAATTGTAGGAATAAGTTAGCTATTGGAAGTTACCGATTGAAGGTACTCCTTTTTTTGAAAGGCACTAGCTAATATAAGCTACATTTTTTATCAAAAGAATATGATGGAATATGTGTTGAAATTATTTAAGTTTAAATGTTTAATTTTTAATCAGATAATTTATATATTAATTAAAAGTTATGCAGTCTACTTTATTTGTATTCTGTATACTCTCTGCATTTGTACAACAATGCATGCATGTTTATCAGAATATTTTCTATCATAGAAAAAATTCTGTTGTACGCACAAGCATCTTAATTATTTTTCTATCAAATTCCTTCTGAGTTATATCTAACTACCCTATAATTATTTGATTTTGATAAAAATTCTTAGTTATGGACTATAAGAAAAGTAATCCATATTTTTAACATAATTTTAAAAAATTACCCCAAAAATCAAAGTTAAACCCAAAAATAAGTTTAATATTTTGTAAAAAACAATCACAAACATATTTCTTTCAATTTGAAAATTGGTCTGTACTAGGTAGAATTTTCTATAAAGAAAAAATCAAAAATACTCAAATAATAGATGCTACAAAAGTGTAAACCTTAAAGAATTACATAAAAGCTGAAAACTTGTATAAATTTTCATACATAAATGTGATGAAGTGACACTCTAGTCTATTTATTCAGGTTGAAAAAAATTACTCAATAGAATATGTATTACTATCATATTGGACCAAAAATAATTTTTTGGTAATCAAAAAATGAACATAGCCTCACATTTAACAAATTATTTTTGTGGAAGAATTTTTTGAAAAGAAAAAAAAATCCGTTTCTTAAATGAGTCTGCTTTTATCACATAATCATTCTCTTTATTTTATACCATTCCTTTTGAGTTCAAGTTGCATATAAAAATATAATTTATGCATATTATAATGCCATAAAGTTGAAATATTTCTTATTCTTAATTTTTGTGATATTTATCCTTAAATCAACTTTGATTCTAAAGTTTTGAAGCTCAACAATTTATCCTTCCACTTTGTTTAATTTAATTGAACACTTTCTTAATCTAATTCTTTATGAACCCTAGTAGCTCTTACTTTCCTCATGGAAACCTGCCCACAAACACACAAACACTTAATAGAAATTTTAATGAGACTTTGCCTCCATTCAATTCTCACTTTTGTAGATCTATCCCCAATTTTTGTTGTTCACTTTTGGATATGTCACCAGAATCAAATGGATGGAAACAAAACCCTACTGAAGAGCAATTAGACATATTTTCATCATTCGACATGAATTCTTGCAACATCTCCTTTGAACTACCTCATCCAGAGTCAAATTCAGCGGTATCGGAAAAGTTTCCACCAATTTTCCGTGAATCTTTTATTGAGAACCTTCACATGTGCGGTTTCCCAGGATCAACTTTTGCTTGGAACCTAGATTGGTTTGAAAAATGGAGCCAGGTCTTGGCAAATATTCTCATTAAAAACTGGGACAATGCCTTAAAAACCAATAATTTGATTGCATATCCAATTGACTCAACTCAAATTAGCTTCTCAAATCAAATGGGAGTTCTTCACCGTTGGTTTTTAGGTCATGCTGATAAATTAAGACTTGGGAAGGATTCTCATAGCTCTCAAGAAATAATCAAAGTGAGAAAGCATAAATATAGAATAAAAAAAAAGTATGAAAATCCCCTTTTTTTCAACCATTTTTATTTATGACCTTTATTTCAAATAACAAAGATTCTTAGAATTCAGTTAACTGAACTAAACTTCTTAAACAACTTCCACATTGTGAAACTTATCACAACCTTTTCACAAACATCAAGTGTTGTTCAGACACCGAAATTGATAATGATGTATCATTAAGACGTATCTTAATGCAATGGAGGTCTGAAGATTTTTCTAAAGTTGCACAATATCTTGACCAACAACACTTTGATATTCGAGATACTTCAACATACTCTGGAAGTGTGCTAAAGGAGTTAGCCTTGTACAAAAGAATCAGTTTGGTTTCAACATTATCCCCTAACCTTAATCCTTCTCATGTCCCCCAGGGTTTTCCAAATGACTGTTATTCTCCCTTATATCTTGCATCTCTAAATCCTCAACAACTCAGACTTTTAAATCCTCAAAATCCCATAAATTTACCTGCTCTCCTTGAAATTCTTTCTTCCTCTAATGTGAGTGATTGACAAACTCCCTTAATAATAGGTTTTCACACTCATACTCCTCATTTCCACTGTTTGGAACACTTAGCCTTCAAAACAAAAACACAATTTTAATGATTACTATTATCATTAAAATTTATAGAAATGAAATTTGGCTTACATTGTTAGCTCCATTTTTTTCCTTTGAATCTTATACATGTTGAATTCTATACTTCCTTGTACAAAATAATTCAAAACATTTACTTCATTTTGCTGCCCCATTCTATACAGTCAATCAACAGCCTGCTGCTCAACTGCTGGATTCCAATTTGGCTCCTATTTCAACATTAAACATATAAAAAATTTAATATTTTTTTTCTTAATATGAAATAAAAGACATTGAGCTCACCATTATATATACATTTTGAGCACAACTGAGATCTATACCCACTCCTGCAGCCTGAATCGTTCCAACCAAAACTTGGCAATTTTTATTAAAATGGAATTCATGTATATTTTTGTCTCGCTTTGTCCTGCTGAGTTCACCCGTAAGCTGGCTATACCTAATATTGTGGTCATCTAAAGCCATTTTTATTCTATTTTGAAATATTAGAAAATTGTTTTTAATAAGCCAACACAATTTTGTAAAACAATTCATTATAGAATCACTTACATCTGCAAAAAGTCTGCAAAGTTGGAGAATATAACAGCTTTTTGAAAATTTATACCCCTTTCACCAGACAGAAAGTTTTTTAAGTGGCCTATAAGATGACAAATCTTTGCGGAATGTTGCCAGGTGAAATCAAAAGTTGGAGTTTCATCCAGATTTTCGTAGATTGGATGGTTGCAGAACTTCCTTAAAATCATCAGCTCTCTTAGAAACTCAGATGAGTCCCAAGGGATGTCAGTGCTTCTGGAGGGCCCATATCGCTAAGTGAATCCTTCTTGAAGCACATCAAGTTTAGACCTCCATGGATCTGTTAATTGAACCAATATCCCCCTTTGAATCTTTTTTGGAAAAGACAAAATTGCATCCTTTGTTCTACATAGGCTTATGACTTTCATTAAGTGATTGATTGATGTAATAGAATTAGCCTTTCCTTTTTGCAAACCTGGAAAAAGGAAATTCTTCCATAACCAGTCTTCTTGCCACTTTTTGATTCTAAGAAAAAATATGAGACTTTGAAGGTCAGTGGGCCTTTTCTGAAGTGGAGTTCCAGTCAAGCATAGTCGGTTTTGGGATTCCAAGTCAAATATTGTTTGAGCCCTCTGCGAGTAAGGATTTTTAATGTAACTAAAAGAATATTTATGAAAATTGATTATAAAAATTAAGTTTTAAGTTTTAGATGTAGAAATGGGCACTAACTGAGCTTCTTCTAAAACAACTCTATACCAAAAGAGCTTTTGAGTCACCGGTATCTTTTTTTGGCTTTGATTTTTTGACATTGGTGGGCTAGCTGTTTCATAGGTCATTAAAACAATAGCAGTGTCCTGTAGCTTATTGAAGTTAGTATTTTGACAATCCTTCCCATAAAGAACCTTGAAAAGAAGCGCATTATCTTCAAAGTGCACACTTATTTCATTGATCCAATTCGATAGTGTTGCCAGGGGGCATATAATCAGTGTGGCTGAACTCCTATTAATACCTTCTTGATTTTCTGATACCTGAAATTTTCTTGCTTCACATTGAGTTGCAATTATAAGAGAAAGAGTTGAAAGCGTCTTTCTCAAACCCATATCATCAGCAAGTATTGACCCATTTCCTTCAGGGGTTAATTGATTGTTAGGAAACTGATCTTTATAGTCATCGAATCCAGTTCTAAGCCAATGGTTGTCCTGGTGCCTCCACATGATATCCAATATTTCCTTTAACATTTGTTCATTGTCAATCATAAAATTTATTGCTTGAATAGAACTGTTTTGATTCCTTGGATAAGTTGATCAGCTTTCCAATCTTGAGTACTCTGAGATATTTGGAAAGAGCCTTCAAAAATTACATGCTGGATATTAAAAAAGATAGTGGAGTCATAGTTCAGGATTGGACATAAATCAATTTGAGCAGAAGAAAATGCTTCTTTAGCAAGACTGATTAGTGTACTTGAAGAAAAGAGGCATCCTTAAAGTTGATACTGATTACCAAAAACTGGAACCAAGTAAGCATGAAAATAGAAAGGCTTCATAGGATTCAAGGCACTTCTTTGGTTTAAATGGTGAGATCCAGACCCAATTTCACCCAATAGTGGTCCAATGTGCTGACTCTGCACTTGAGAAAGATTACCGACAAGGGTTGGTTTTCTTTCTTTGAATAGTCCAAAAATATGAACATTCAAATGGCCTCGCTGTAAAATCGTGGGGGTTGGTGAGTTTTGAAATCTTGAAATTACATTCATATAAATTTTATCAATCGTTATTGAGAACTGTCCAACACATCTGAGACTTGACATAATAAGTAATAATAGTATCTGAAGATAGTGGTTGTTAAAAGATGAATTGAAGCAAAAAATGAATAATCAGTTTTGAATAAAAGGACAAAATAACTTTTTAGCATATGCTATGCTAAGCTCATAATTCTTTCACATGTATTATTATTATCTTTTTAATAAATATTGGAAGTAAATCAATGATAACTGAAATGAATAATATGGCTTAAAAATAAATCTTGAGCCTATAGAGTAAATTTTGGTTTGTGGAGGAAGAAAAATTTTCTCAATAAAAATGTGCTTTATTGTTACATTATAATCACAAAATAGAATAATTTCACTCTTATTACACTTATTTATGTTTCTTTCTAATAGTAAAATGCTTTAGATTTAATTTCAAAATCCAAATTGAAACTACTACCTAGAATGATGTCTTGATACTAACATACTTTTTGTAAGTCTTTGGACAGACACATATGGTGATCTCAATAATATTAAAATTGATTTGAATTGTATGTTTTATCAAATATCTATATAGTCTAGTGTAATAATTGAGATACTACAGTTTAACCTTCTGTTACCAACTTGGCTAGAAAATATATGTAGATATTCTTAGAACGAATATCAAATTTTGCTTTCCACAAGATGGGAAAGTGAATATTATGATATGTTAAGTGATATGTTCAAGCTTTGCTCAATCTGTGCTCAGCTCAAAATCAAAGTAATCACCAAGCTCCAAGAAACCTGTAATTGATTTCTGTTGAACCTAGGTCTAACTGATTACCAAATCTTTGTCCAATTAATTTAAATCTGGTTTCACAATGAACTCCCAACAGCCTTCCAACAGCTTTCCAACCACTTCCCAACATTTTTAAATGAGGGGCATTGCTAGCAATACCCCCCCATTTTTTCTGTGGTGTATGGTGGACTCAGATGATGAATACTGCTGGGTTCCCCAAAGCCATAATATTTGACAGAGACCCTAAATTTATTTCAGAGTTCTGGACATCTTTGATGGAAATATCAGGTTTTGAATTGAAATTGTCTACAGCACACCATCCACAGACTGATAGGCTGGCTGAGAGAATGATACAAACTCTAGAGGACATGATCAGAAGATATGGTGCCTTTGGATTAGAATACAAAGACAATGAGAAATTCACACATGACTGGGTAACATTAATTCCATGCCTGGAATTTGCTTATAACAGCACAACTCATTTTGTAACAGAGAAGAAACCATTTGAACTCTGGCTGGGATACGTACCAAATACCCCAGTAAATCATTTAAATAAATTACCAAGGTTGGATATAAACCCTGGTACTAAATATTTTATTCATATGCAGCAAATGTCTAGAAAGCATGCAGAAGAATGCATACAAAAAGTATTTGCATATGAAAAGAAAATGTGGGACAAATCTCATAAAGAATTTGAATTCAAAAAGGGAGATGAAGTCCTAATATCAACACTAAATTTTAGCTTACAAGGTAATGTTAAATTAAAGGATCCCTTTGTAGGACCTTAATAGTAAGAAAAATTGTTGTTAATAATGCATTGGAAGTCATATTATATGCTCCATATGATAGTAAACATCCAGTTTTCCCTATCTCATTATTGAAACCTTACAATGCAAATGATCCTGACTTATTTCCAAAGAGAAGGGGAAGGCCTAAAAAGCAACCTGAAGAAATTGTTGAAAAAGAAGAGATTGAAAAAATACTCAAGAAAAGAATCCTTACTAAAGAAAAAGGAACTGAGTGTTTACTAAGATTTGAAGGGAAATTAAATGAATTTGATAAATGGATACCTAAAAAAGAAATTTCTAATTTATCCACCCTTCTTAAAAAATTTAAACAGAAATAAATTTCTATTCAACCAGATGAGGGTTTAAAAACAAGTACTTATAATATTTTATTATGTTTTATATCTTTTAATTATAATCTTTAATGCTACAGAATAAATCTGAATACCTGAAAAATTAAACAAATAAATAAATAAAAAATGTATAACTTATCATTTTTTTATTGTTTTTTTTGGGTGGGAGAGTGTCAGACTGTATATCCCCAGGACTGAGTAAAAAGTGCTTATAAGTTATGTTAAACACATGAACTATACATGGGAACAATAAATGAGAGTACACATACAGTATACATAAGTAAAATTATGATAATACACAAAAAAATGCCATTATAACACCTTATATACATGCATATATCCACCTTTTATAGGTCTTTTTTACTTAATATTAAGTTGGAATATGTTAGGGTAATCTTAAGAACCTTAGGTATAAGGCTTAATAATTTTTAAGTACACTTAAAGCTGTTATATTCATTGTTTTACGCAAAAAACAAGAAATGCGCTTTATTTCACTTAAAAGTTGTCTATATGCACAATAAAATTATGAATATCAAAATTGCGCTTTGAAAGATCAATTGAGCTCATTGAGGACTATTGATTTGGTTATTTAAATGCATAAAAATAACACTTTTCAAAATTGGTGTTTTTTATGCCAGAAACGGCTTCTGTGTACTGGCCACATACTGCCAGCTTTTTTCCTGTGTGAATAGCTTCATTTTTTGCAAAGTTAGCTTTTTCACACTATAATTACCCCACATTCTACACCCACTTTGGGGAAACACACTAAAATAGGCCACAGGCGCTTATTTAGTGTCCTAGCTTAATTAATAGTGCATTGACCTTGTTTATATGCACTAATTTCATTAAAAACCTCACTCTTGGCATCTAATTTCATCACCACGCTTAAATTCGCCTAATTTTAGTCAAGGATTTACCTGTGCAAGCGCCTTCCAAGGACTGCATGTAGTTACCCCACATCTCATGCTCTTTTTTAAGTTTTTGGGTGGTTTCTCAGTCAATTTTGGTTATTTTTGGATGGGAATTTCATGTAGTATAATGTCAGGATTAGCCCCTCCATTTCTACAGTAAATTCCCCTTATTATTAAGCTATTATTAACCTTAAAAAGTCTCCTTTAGTCTTTTATATTATTGTTTTATACACATATACTCTCTTTTTGTCTTTTTCTTTAATTTTGATGGATTTCCCTTATTATTACAGGTTTTTGACGGTTGTTACTTGTCTAATTATGTCATGGGTCACTAGGGATGTTGATGAGTAGATCTATTAGTTGTTTTGAGGCGTCATTAACTGTGTATTGGATGGTACATCAAGGGATTTATTGGGGAACTCAGTGTGTATAAAAGAAGGAGGTTTTTGGGTCTTGTTTCTACATTCTTTATCTTTACAATTTAACCAATATAACCAAATAAATGACAATACATATCAATTAGTACTTTTATAAGACTTTTGAACAGTATCTGAATTATTAAAATCTATTTTTCTACCAACTAAAAAGATTGTAAGCCACATATAAGAATAGTGAGAATTATATTACTGAAACCTTTATTCTGAATTATATTTTACTATTTTCTGGATTTATACTACAGTAATCATATAGGACCATTTAAATCTTCTAGACAAAGACTTATCAAGCTAGTTTCACGTCATTTTAGTTGATATTAGCCTGACATATCCCCTCTTTTCCCCCATTTCCCCTGATTTGTACATATTTTTAATTACCACAAACAATGTCTTGATGTAAGTTTCCTATTTGATAGGCTATAATTTTCTCACTAATGTAAAATTTTATATTCTACTTTAATACCAGCAATAGTTTTCAAAAGCTCTAGGGCATTCAATAAAATTCTTGCAGAAATAGGTGTTCCCAACTCCAAGGATACCTCAACAGCTTCTATTATTTATTTTATAAAGCTTATTCTTGTGAAATGCAAGAAAGAAGATACTTATCCATCTTCTCCGACTGTTTCTGAAATCTCTTCTCTTGTCAATCCTTTACCTTCTACTTCCCTTCCAACAATATCCGAAGCAACTGAAACCTTGGAGGAACTGCAGTTATTTCCCTCTGGGCGGCAAAAAACAATTCAACTTGTTCTTCATCATATTTGTCATAATGATGCTAAAGAGGTTGGAATACCTCAACTATGCTTTTCTATGATTGATGACACAGAATAGAATCAATTGGTTATCTCTCATCTGACAAAGCACTATTGCTATGCCTTTAAAAACCAGGCATTTGGATATTATGTCTTTGATCATAATGAGTACCAAGAGGATTTTGTGCCACTCATAATAGAACAATGGCTCCGCACCCAACAGGGACAGTCCAGATCACCTCCAATTTTCTGTCCTGGATAAAAAAATAAGGAAACTAGAAGAAAAGTAAGTTAAGTTTTTTTTTCTAGAGGAACTTTCATTGAAACTCTACTTCAGTTACAAAAATCTTGGCTCCATACTGCGATATCTGTACTGGATCAAGAATATCTCTTCTTATTTGATAACCTGAATTATCACTCTGACACTGAGCAGGATTAAAGATTAAATTTTTGGAAGTGAAAATTGAAATGGCGATCAGATGAACTTTCCAATTTTTATTCCCAGATTGATCAGATTACTTTGAATAAGTTAAGAGGAACCAGAAAATGTAAATCTTTGTATAAACATGTTGTTTCACTTAGAAAAGAATCATCCATTATGTCAGAAACATCATCTTGTCCAAGTAATCTTCCACTGTGTTGCTATAATACTGATTCATTAACTACATCAAAGTTTTTATTGCTATGCAGGAATCGATCATTTAAAATACCCTCTCTTTTACATTTATTATAATATTTATTCTATTATTTATAACCTTACTTATTTTAAAATATGTGTACATTCAATAGCAAGAAGAAAAATTATTTCACTGTATTAATGAATTTTGCAATTTTTAATTTTATCCATTCACAAGAATTCCTTGAATGATGAAATTTTTTTTAAAAAAAACACTGAATATCATTTTTCATAATTGCACCTGAAAGATTACCTTTGAATGGTATAATTTTTAAGTTTTGACATGTCATTGCTTAAATATCATTTTAAATTCATAACTTCTTTCATTTAAACTCTATTTACTTCATAAACATGATTTTAGAAATAAATTATATGGTTCATTATCTATGGTTAAGCTGAATATAAAAATATGATTTTTGAAAAAAAAATTTCTTTTTCATTTTCCTAACAATATAAATTACAGTCTTTAAATTTTAAATTATATTTCCTTTTTTCATTGACCAAAATACTCAGAGAATAATGCAGTACAACAAAAATTACTCTAATTTTTAAATGAAAAAGTTTAGTATCTTGTCAACCATTTCTTATACATGTATGTTCAATATCCCTGATTGATTATGGTACAGAATCTTTTACTTGTATCTGTATCTTCTACCATGCAGTTCATGAAATTTCATGCTCCTACACCTTTAATATTAAACCCATGAAACTTGAAAAAAAATTTAATTCAATTTAGTATATTATTCAAATTGAATAATCAGTTATGATACATATTTTGGCATGGAATACATCAAATTTAATTTCCCCCTTGTTCCTCTATCACGACCATCCTAAGTATTATATTTTTTAAGCCATTTCAAAATGGCAACTAAGTACAAGATTTGCATTTGCTCTGAACTTGGCTGTGATAAAAAGATATTTATTAATCCTAATGTTGAAATTGAAAGAGGTGTTTCAATGTCTTCTACAACATTTTATAAACATCAACAAAAAAATTTACTCTTTAAAAAAATCAATAAAGACAATCAAAAACAATTTCCAACATTCCATCCTCTCTTCCTTCAACCTTCCATCCTGAAGTAACTTTGAGTTCACGTCCAATTTCCAGCACTTCACAACAAAGAATCCCCCTCTCAGAAGAGGTATGCAATTGAATTATTCTCTATTTTTATATCATTTCTAACCACCAAAATAATTTTTATCATCATAGCCAACCCACCAACCCATTTTAACACCTGATACTTTGAATACCGACTCAACTACCCCTATTTTAAGAAAATCTAATATCACAAAATCATCTAGTTTGTCGAACTCGAATTTCACACATGTTGATTCCTCTGATTTTTCTCCACCTGCTCTTGCCCATCTCTCACCTTATATTTTCTTTACACTCATTGAAATCGCTCATGGCTACTTAGTACAAAACCTATCTAGGGACCAAATTGAAATAAGAATTAAAGCTGAATTTTTCAAAATTCAACTAATTTCCAGAAGTTTTGGAAATCATGCTAGTTTTGAACAAGAAACTCAATTCCTTCCACACAATATATACACTATTATCCAGAGACTTAATCTCAGAGCCCCTTTAAAAACATTACTCTGTTGTCCAAATTGCTTTCATCAACCTTTCAAATCAGTCAATGAGTACAACTATGATCATAGTCACTGCAAACAACTTCTACTAAATCCCATTACTAAGAAGGATGAAGATTTGCTGATATTCAACTACCCCTTGTTCAAAGTGTAAAAGAATAAATCCTTACCAGCACAAACTTATAAAACTCAGTCCCTTATATCTTGGCTTGCACGTCTTCTACTTCTTCCTGGATTTGAGGATGATCTCGACACTTCTTTGAGAAGACCAAGGCAGACACGTGGAAAAATGTGTGACATATAGGATGGGTCAGTGTGGAAAGAATTTAAAGATTCTAGTGGAGTTTATTCTACAAAAAAAAGTAGGGATTTGGTTTTTAGTTTGTATATGGATTGGTTTAATCCATTTAGGAACAAAATCGGTGGTAATAATAAGGTATCATTTGGTTCAATCCTACTGATTTGTCTCAATCTCCCACCTCATTTACGATATAAAAAGCAACATTTCTTTTTGGCTGGAATCAAACCTGGGCCTCATGAACCCAGTTTGGACCATTGTAATCATGTTATTACACCACTTTTGGATGAACTTCTTGCCTTGTGGAAAGGATGTTTTTTCTCAAAGACTTATAATCACCCAAATGGACGGTTAATCAATGCAGCAATATTTCCTTTGATTGGCGATCTTCCAGCTATCCAGAAGCTTTCAGGATTTTCTAGCTATAGCTCTAACATCCCATGCCATTTTTGCTACATTTCAAAGGAGGAACTAAAAACTGGCAAAACTCCTTCTGAATTTCTTTCTCGGACTGATTCTCACCATTGCACATACGCTCTCAAATGGAAAACTGCTTCCAGTGCACAAGAAAGGAAAGAAATCTTGGAGAGTAAAGGTTTACGGTATTCATCACTTCTTCAGCTTCCATATTGGAAACCAATTTCATTTGTTGGAATTGAGATGATGCACTGCTTACACCTTGGAATGGAAAAGGACTTCAGAAAAATGTACCTTCAGATACATGTGGCTGGAGAAAGAATTCAAAAACAAAAGAAAAATAGATCAAAAAGAGGCTTTAATGATTTTGATCCAAATCCTTCCATATCAAGCCAAAATTAATTTTCTAGTGCCTCTAGTAATATCATATATTTTTTTTCAACTGAAAAAAAAATAAAAGTCTCCTTCTTACCCTCATTCATCCTCTCAACCTTCAAGAAAATCTAATAAATCAAAAAGTTCTGTTTGTGTACTTCTACCGCCACAAAAAACTTTTAAACGTAAACCTTCTCATCAAGATAGTTTTCATGAGCAGGTCAAGAAAGTAAAAAAGGCTGGTCCATCAAAAAGTCACAATCAACTTCCTAAAGATATCTTTTTGGATTAAAATGATTCTAGATCCAATTTTTCCAGCTCAAGTAAGTTAAAATGAGCTATTATTAGATGAAAATTGTATCTCAAAATATTTTTGTAGATCACACCTTTCAGAAATATTCAGATTTATCAAGACCCAAAGTCACTTTGAAACCAGCACAAAACCCAGATGCATCAACAGATAATTTGTGTCTACAATCGAGTGAATTGTTAATTTTTCAAACCTGTATCTGCAATACTAAGACCCCTTCATGGCTAGCCCACGTTCCTAGTAGTCTAGGAGAGGCTGGTACAAATCTTAAAGCTGCTGAATGGTTTGTACTATGTAAAATTTACTATGTGGCAGCTTTGATATCAGTTTGGGCTATTGAAAATTCTGACGCACGAGAGAAGAAGTTGATTAAATGTCTTTCACTTCTGGTTTCAATAATCAATATTCTGACTTCCTTGGAGATACGTGAAGCTCAAATTTCATCTCTTCAAGGTCATTTAAAAGATTATATGAAGTGTCTTAAGGAATTTTGGCCAGATATCAATATAAAGCCAAACATCCACTTAGCACAACATTTTCCTGAAGTTCTGAGAAGATTTGGGCCAGCACCATCAACTGAAGCATAGGCCCACGAGCGTATAAATGGAATGTTAAGCTCCATTCCAACCAATAAGAAAACATGTATGTTTTCCTTAATAAAAGCTACTTAACTTTATCAATTTCATTTTTTTTAAAGATCAAATGAACAAGACCATTATGAAAAGTTTATTTTGACTGGTCAGCTTCAATCATTAATGGACAGAACTAATGATTGATTTGAGAATGAAATGAAAAATGTCTTCAGTTCAGAGAAAAGAAAAATTCCCTCAAAATCATCTCAACTACTGTGTGAAGACTATGAATTGTGGATAGAGTATCTCAACATTATTGATGGTAAAAAAATATTTTCCAGTATTTTTACGAAAAATCAACCATCTGTTTCATCTCAAATTCTATCACCTCAAATTATTGAAGTAGATAACTTGTTACTGGATGGAAAAAACTACTCATTATATACAACAAATCAAGGAAATGGCAATGTTGAGGTAAATTCATCAAAAGGAAATGTTGTTGGGGTTATATTGAAAATGTGGCAGTCAACAACATTTTCAGGCCAAAATTTTATTTTAGTTGGCTTATGTGACATTGTGGATCCTAAAATTGAAAATCATTTTTTAAAAGCTGGGCTTAATGTTTTTTGGTGTTATGATAAATGGTCAAAAAAAGTAGTTATGAATAGCAAGGAAATTATTTGTCAGCCAGGCTGTCCCAGGAGCAAAGTAATAAACATACAATTTTATTGGAATTAATAAATGACATAAAAATTGAAGCTTTTTGTATACATTAAATTTATATTACATAATAAATTATATTAAAATATTATTTTATAATTAAAATAAATTTTATACAAATTTCATTATCATATAAATTAAGTATACATTAAAATAATTATTATATTCCATATAAAGAGGTTATGTGTATTTAATGAATAATTAATTAATTACATGTTGATAATATAATTATATCTTATTAAATTATCTTATATTGTAATTACATTCATTTTTAAACTTAAATATATAATTGAACTTTTTCATATTCAAAATTATCCATAATTATTGACATTGTTTTTTGGACCCTTAATTGTGTCAATAAAAAATTAAATAAATTATAATACTTATTTTATAAAAAAGTATTAAAATCCTCTACCTAATTTAGTAATAAATTAATTACTTGTTTCATTTAAATTAATTATTTAATTATATAGTTGGAACAATGAATCAATTTCTTTATACTAAATTAAAATTGATTACATATTTGTTGCGCCAAATATTTTTACTTGTTTCACTTAAAAACCCTTAAAGCATAGTGTACCATCTGTTTTGAATTATTTTTTCTCATAGTTCCTATGTCCCAGGCTTTTTTAGTTACTCACTATTTTTACTTTCTGATTTGGGAATTAATTGTGGGAAAATTTGGTTCTTATTTGAGGTTTTAATTATTTGTTTCATATTTTTCTCTAAATTGTTATGTTTCACTTATTCTTTTATATTCTTGTTTGATCTTATTATGACTCTTGTATTTACAAATGTAGTGGCGCTTCAGAGGACCCATTGCCTATAAAAAGGCATTGGATAATCCCCTGTAGCCTCATCACTTACTATACAAACAAAATCTGAACCAATTGTCAATACAATACGTTTTATTATTATTTTTATTAGTATTGAAATTCTAATTTAAATTCTATATAACTATTTAAAGGTTGCTTTAATTCTGATAGTAATTATAGTGTTTTCCGCGCAGAACCCTTAAATTAAATAATATTGTTATTTAATAAAACCTCATTGTTGTGTCATCCCTCAAGTAACTTGTTGTTGCCTCCCTTTAAATAAATTATTTTATTACTCTATTTCTACTTTATATAAACTTTTCTTTCCTATTTTCCTTTCCTCCCCTTTTTCTTCCCCTTTTCTTCCCTTCTTCTAGACGACTGGCCGACCAGTAGGAGCCTTTCCAAATGAGGACGACGATCGATACTTGCGACAAACAACATAGCGCACAGACCACCCAGCAACAAAGAAACTTTTGCTGTGACCGTATTTCCAACTTGGGTTTGATCTATTAGTTTTATATTAAATTAATTCATCTATTATTTTGAAGTGAATTTCTGATCACTATAGTAAGTTAACCTTTGCACCTCTCACTCATATTACTATTATTTTACTGCAATAACAGTGATTGTGGCTTAATTGCTGATTCACTGAGTGTAAGTGTTCATTTATTATATATATTTTTTTTCCTAGTTGACCATTATAGGGTGTTAAATTCCTCTTAGTCCTAGAAAAAATTTACATTATTATTAATAAAAATTGAATTATTAAAATAATTTTTAATTATTATTAATTTTTTTTAATTTTGGTTGACTTAAATAGTACTTTTTACTTAGTCCCATATATTGCCATATTTAATTTTGGTAATTTAATTAATTGGTTGAAAATAACTTAATTGTTTATTCCCAATTTTCCTTTGCAGTCCATTTTATTAATTATTTTTTATAAATATTACTTTATATTAAAAATATTTTTTTTATAATTTAATTAATAATTTTTTTTTTAATATTTGGAGCAAATTGTTAACTGAATTTTATTAATTTTTTTTTTAGAAATTAATTAATCTTCCCACTATTATGTTCAACAATTTGGCTGAGAAAATGGATAACATGCAATTGGATGAAATTGAAATTGATTATGATTCTGATACTGTGAGTTCTTCTAAAGTTGAACATAAAAAATCTTATGCTAACAAGAAAAATTCACATAATTCAGGATGTGGAAATGACAGGAGAAGTAAACAAATCAAACCTCCTTCCCCCAGCACAACAGAAGGAAGTAAAACCTCCAGTACCTCAAGAAGGTCTTCCAAAAGGATTCAAAATAAAAAAGCTTCCTCTGCCCCAGAAAATCAGCAATCTGTCCAGTCACATCAAAGAACTGAAGACAGAAAACATGAAATACAAGGCAAAAGTAGAAACCTTGTGGGATCAAGTTCAGGAACTCAGGAACCAAAATCAGGCCCAGGCCCCTCCTTAGTTGCCTCCCAATAAGCCTCAGTTTCAGGCTCAACCTTCACAGCCCCCCAGCTACTTCACACAAAATCAAAGTAATATGGAAGTAGAGCAATGGAAATGGGATTATCTAATGAGTCACTACCAGAAGAATGTGCAACATCCTCCTCATCATCAGCCTGGCCCATCCAGAACACCCAATTTCCATCCTCCTCCTCATCCTTTCCAACAAGGCAGGAGAAAGAAGGCCCAAGAACAATCCCAAACTCAGTCTCAGGGGAAGTTTCCTTCTCTTCCATGGTAAGTAATTTGGTTGATAGTCACTTGGGAATGTTTTATAATAAGACTTCTTCTGCAGGTAATATTATTGAGAATGGTGAAAGAACAGTTAAACCTGTTAAAAGACAGCTTCCTGCAACTAGTAGCCCTATTAATGTAATTAGCAAATTGTCATTTGATGAACCTTTACATTTAACTTCTACTTCTTTAATTAATCCTTCTCTTGCAATTAAGAATGATTCTGTTTCCCCTGAAGTCTATACCTTAATTGAGAAAACTTCTGAAGAAATATTGAAAGATACCCTTGATTTTAATGTTGTGAAAGACAAACATTTGAGAGATGTGTTAATCCATGAGAATGATAGATTAAATAATTTGCACTTGCATTGTAAAGTCAGTTCTTCTGTACAGGATACAGCTTATATTAAAATCAAGGAAACCTTGAATATTGTTCTTAGCCAACAAAAACAAATAAGGAGTGACCATAGAGCTATCTCTGATAAAAATATCAATCTACATAAGACCTTGAGTGAACTTAAACCCATTATTGAAGAAAATTATTCATTAAAAAGTGAAATAAGATCTCTACAAAATGAGTTTAAAAAGCTAAAGAATGATTTCCATGCACTAAGTGCCAAACACACAGTTTCTGAGGACAGAAATGTTCTATCTCTTGCAAAAGTAAATGACCAGATGTCTGAAATTCCAAGGATAAGAAACTATTTGTCTGACCTGCAGGAAAAATTCTCAAACTTAACCATCAATAATGGTATGAATGGGAATGCTGTCCAAAAGATGCATAAAAATAAAGAAAAAGAACCTGAGCAGGATTCCTCCTTTCTTCCTCATATTTCAACCATTAAAAAAACTGACAATGAGTCTGTAAAATCTTTTGCTACTAGCAGAAAATCTTGTGATGGTCATGCACCAGCTGTTTCTGTAAATAATGAAATTTCTGAACACTTGGCTAAACTTCAGGAATTATTAATGATGAATAATTCAAACCAAAAAATGGACCATCCCAGTAGTCAGAAAAATTGGCCTAAGTTGGACCAATATCCTACCTTTGATGGTGATTCTTCTTCTGATTGGCAACACTTTATCCAAAGAATTGATAATTTAAAGAGTTCTTATAAACTACCTGATGAGGAAATTGTTTCTAAGCTAATTTCTTTTTTTTCCAATGTAGCCTTGATGTGGTATGAATCTGTCCTTTTAGATAACAATCATTATACATGGAATGATTGGAAATCCTTGATTGAGAATCAGTTTGGTGGTTCAAAATTCAGGTTAGCTCAGCAAAGACTGTATGAGAATACTAAATATGTATCCTCCTCTGTTGAAAAGCCCATTTTTTTTTCTTATGAAAGTAACAAAAATCCTTAGAGCAATTGATCCAAAGATGGATTATGATATTTGGAGAGATAAAATCTTGTATAAATTACCAAATTCTCTTAGAGATTTGATTGTGGCTAGAACTGAGCATGTAAGGGAAAATTCTTCTTTCATTAATATATGTAATGAGGTACTACTCAACCATAGATATGAACCAAAGAATAACCTTGTTAAATCTTTTAATGGTCAGAATAAAACTTCTACATAGCTCCCAGAAAAATCTGGTAAACCCTCTGCCCCAGTTGCACCTAAAAAATATGCAACAAATACTTGTTATAAATGTAACAAACCATGGAAAAAGGGTCATGTTTGTGACAAGAAAATTCATCTTGTTGAACAAAATGAAGACACTGATGAAGCTGAAATTGATGTCAATAATTCTTCTAGTGATTGTGAAAGTAATATCTCCTATGGCAATGACTCTGTTTAAGATGTTTTAATGTTAGAACAGGATGTCCATTATTTAGATAATATATCTGAAGAATGTGTATTGTATTTATCTTCAGTGGAAAATGCTGAAATAATTAAAGATATTACTAACAATTCTATAGCCATATCCCCCTTGAAAGCACCTGTTATCATTAATGGTAAAAATGTTGATGCAGTTCTTGACTCTGGTGCTGGAGGAAGTGTAGTCTCTGAAAAGGCTTTAGCTTCAGTAGATAAGGATTATTTGAGTAAATTATTACCTATAGCTTCTGAAAAATGGAGAGGGTATGGTTTACCTTAATTTCTATTGGAAAATACAAAACCTCTGTATTCTTCAAATATAATGGTGGTTTTGTCAGAGCTATTTGTGAATTTGTTGTCATGCAATATGATAATTTAAGCAATTGGTTTATTATGGGTAATGATATTTTGACCATGTTTGGTGTGAAATTGGACCCAGAAAATAATTGCTTCACCTTGGGATTTAATGGCAAAAGGAAATTCAAAATTTTCTCCTCTAGAAAACCTTCTGGGCATCTGTTAAAGTCTTGTAACTCACTAATCCAGTGTTAAGGCAGAACAATAATTGAAATTGATGATTTATTAAATGAAATAAATACTGCTTCTTTTGGTGATCAGTTAACTAGTGAACAAAAAGATTCTATTATTGCCTCAATTACCTCTTTCCCTATGGCTTTTGCTCATGGTTCTCATGTCTTAGGAATTGTTCAGGAAGAAATGTAAATTACCTTATCCTATAACTTGAGTGATATCCCTCCTAGTCTTAAGAAAAAACCATATCCTGCTTCTCCAACAAAAAGAATGGATATTGAAGATAATATTGCCACGATATTAAAAATGAATATCATTGAGAAAGTGCATGTCACCCCCAAATATTGTTTCATGTCCCCAGTCTTTATTTCTTATGAAAAGTATAAAGCTAGATTATGTGGTGATTACAGAGCATTGAACACCTATACTGTTGATGATATTTATCCTTTACCCAGAATTAATTCACTACATGCTACCTCGCAAGGTGCAAACTTTATTAGTTGTCTGGATGGTAATAAAGGATATCATCAAGTTCCAGTTGAGAAAAATTCTCAAAACTTTTTGCTTATTGCTACTCATATGGGAATATATAAGTATGTTAGGATGCCATTTGGCCCTAAAAATTCTCCTTCAGTTTTTCAAAAAGTCATGGATAACACTTTCCCTCAAGAAATAATTGAAGGGTGGCTCATGGTTTATATTGATGACATTATAATTTTTTCTAAAACTTTTGATGAACATATGATTTACTTAACTAGTGTTTTCCAAAAAATGGATGAAATAAATATGACCTTGTCCTTAAAAAAGTTTAAATTTGGTTTTCAATCCTTGAAAGTCCTTGGCCATGTTGTGTCAGGCTTACAAATTTGTGTGGACCAAAACAAAGTTGCTGCCATTCAAAATGTCAAAGCACCAACTTCTTTAAGAGAAATCCAAAGTTTTTTGGGTATGTGTGGCTATTACAGACAATATATTAAAAATTATCAAGTCATAGCCTTGCCTCTTACAAAACTCGCCAGGAAAGATGTTGCCTTTCTCTGGAATAATGACTGTCAAAAAGCTTTTGATACATTAAAAAGTTGCATAATGACAGCCCCTATATTGGCTCTTCCAGATTTCAACAAACCTTTCGTCATATACACAGATGCTAGCTTTGTTGGTCTGGGTGCTGCCCTTCACCAGAAACAAATTATAAATGATAAATCCTGAGAGGTTTTAATTTGTTATATTTCAAGAACTTTGAGAAATAGTGAATTGAAATATGGTGCCACTCAATTAGAGTGCTTAGCAGTTGTTTGGGCTCTTGAGAAGCTTCATTACTATCTAGATGACCAAAAATTTGAATTGGTAACTGACTGTAGTGCTGTGAAGTCCCTCTTAAACCTGAAAACACCTAACAGACATGTGTTCAGGTGGCAACTTGCTGTTCAAGAATACATAGGACAGATGACAATTATCCATAGGGCTGGAAATGTTCACTCCAATGTTGATATGCTGTCTAGATTGCCTCTGCCAAATAATGACTCAAATCCTGCTTATGTACCTGAAGATGATACTGTTCATATCCATGGTATATTTATAGTTGATATGGGAGAGGAGTTATTAAAATTAATACTGGATTCATATGATAAAGATTCTGATTTAAATAAAATGGTTACTATCTTAAATGATCCTAAGAATGCTTCAATTCAAGCATTAATAAAAACTCTTCCTGCAAAGTATGAAAATTCTGTGAGTAAAGGAAAGTTTTCTATTGAAGATGGATATATTTATTATAGAAGAAAGCTTACTAATGTAATTGTAATTTCTCCTTCTATGAAAGAAAATATCCTCATACTTTGTCATGATGACATATTAGCTAGTGATTTTGATCTTGAGAAGACACTTATTAGACTCAAAAACACTGCTTGGTGGGCTAATATGTCTGAAGATGCAAAATTATATGTTGAATCTTGTGATTAATGCCAGAAATCCAAAAGAATGACTGGTAAGATAGCAGGGTTATTACAGCTAATTGAAGCACCTGATGCTCCCTGGCAAATCATTAATATGGATTTTGTCTCTGGTCTTCCGATTTCAGGTAAAGAAAATTATAATTCTTGTTGGGTAATAGTGGATAGATTTACTAAAATGTGCAAATTTGTTCCCACCCATAAGGATGTCTCCACCAAAGACTTGGCTTTCTTATGGTGGTGTATTATGTTCAATATAGTTGGATTCCCTAGAGCCATTATCTCTGACAGAGATCCAAAATTTACATCTAAATTCTGGATGTCTCTAATGGATATATGTGGTTGTGAATTAAAATTATCTACTGCTCACCATCCCCAAACTGATTGTCTAGCTGAAAGAATGATTCAAACTCTACAGGATATGATTAGAAGGTATTGTGCCTTTGGATTGGAATATAAAGACAATGACAGATTTACTCATGATTGGGTCACCTTATTGCCTGGTCTTGAATTTGCTTATAATAGCACTTTTCACTCTGTTACTCAAAAGAAACCTTTTTAGCTTTGGCTAGGTTATGTCCCTCATACTCCTGCTCAAATACTCAATAATAAATTGCCTAAATTGGAATTACACCCTGGTGTCAAATCTTTTGTTCAAATGCAACAACTGTGCAGAAAACATGCTCAATCTTGTATTGATAAAGCATTTGTATATTAGAAGAAAAGATGGGATAAATCCCATAAAGAGCACACATTTAAAGAGGGTGATGAAGTGTTGATATCTACTTTCCACTTCAGTTTACAGGGTAACAACAAATTAAAAGATCCTTTTGTGGGCCCTTTTGTTGTGAAAAAAATGATTGGAGATAATGCAGTTGAAGTTGTGTTATACTCTCCATATGATAGAAAACATCCTGTTTTCCCCATTTTCCTGTTAAAGCCTTATACCTCCAACAGTGACTTATTTCCAAAAAGAAGGGGTAGACCTAAGAAAAACCCTCAGGAAGTCACAGAAACTGCAGAAATTGATAAAATTCTCAATGATAGAATTATCACTTCTGAAAGAGGTACTGAGTATTTATTGAGATTTAAAAATAAGTCATCTGAAAATGATGCATGGATACCTGGTAAATAAATTTCAAACCTTCCTACTCTATTAAAAAAGTATAAAAAGAAAAAATCATAGCCTTTTTTTTATTGTTTTTTTTTGGAGTGAGGGAGTGTCAGCCAGGCTGTCCCAGGGGCAAAGTAATAAACATACAATTTTATTGGAGTTAATAAATGACATAATAATTGCAGCTTATGTATATACATTAAATTTATATTACATAATAAATTATATTAAATTATTATTTGATAATTAAAATAAATTTTATACTAATTTTATTATCATAAAAATTAAGTATACAATAAAATAATTATTATATTCCATATAAAGAGGTTATGTGTATTTAATGAATAATTAATTAATTACATGTTGATAATATAATTATATCTTATTAAATTATCTTATATTGTAATTACATTCATTTTTAAACTTAAATATATAATTAAACTCTTTTCATATTCAAAATTATCCATAATTATTGACATTGTTTTTTGGACCCTTAATTGTGTCAATAAAAAATTAAATAAATTATAATACTTATTTTATAAAATATTATTAAAATCCTCAACCTAATTTAGTAATAAATTAACTGCTTGTTTCATTTAAATTAATTATTTAATTATATAGTTGGAACAATGAATCAATTTCTTTATACTAAATTAAAATTGATTACATATTTGTTGTGTCAAAATATTTTTACTTGTTTCACTTAAAAACACTTAAAGCATACTGTACCATCTGTTTAGAATTATTTTTTCTCATAGTTCCTATGTCCCAGGCTTGTTTAGTTACTCACTATTTTTACTTACTGATTTGGGAATTAGTTGTGGGAAAATTTGGTTCTTATTTGGGGTTTTAATTATTTTTTTCATATTTTTCTATAAATTTTTATGTTTCACTTATTCTTTTATATTCTTGTTTGATCTTATTATTACTCTTGTATTTAAAAATGAGGTGGCGCTTCAGAGGACCCATTGCCTATAAAAAGGCCTTGGATAATCCCCTGTAGCCTCATCACTTACTATACAAACAAAATCTGAACCAATTGTCAATACAATACGTTTTATTATTATTTTTATTAGTATTAAAATTCTAATTTAAATTCTATATAACTATTTAAAGGTTGCTTTAAGTCTGATAGTCATTATAGGGTTTTCCGCGCAGAACCCTTACATTAAATAATATTGTTATTTAATAAAACCTCATTGTTGTGTCATCACTCAAGTAACTCTTCTTTGCCTCCCTTTAAATAAATTATTTTATTGCTCTATTTCTAATTTATATAAAATTTTTTTTCCTATTTTCCTTTCCTCCCCTTTTTCTTCCCCTTTTCTTCCTTTCTTATAGACAACTGTCCGACATTATTGGTCATGTTTCAAAAACTACACATCCTAGTGGTTTCACAAATGTTTTCTAAAATACTTGTTCTATGATATCATTAAAAAATATAGCCAGCAGCTTTTCTGATTTTTAATGTGGTTTTAGAATTGTATATTTTTTGTGGACAATAAATATATATACAAATATTTACTGCCAGTGATTGAGCTAACTAATAAAAGTAAAAAGTATGGCCTCCTAATTTCACTCCCTGATCCATGAGAGGCAGTTTTGAATATGGATCACTTAAAGTTCTAACCAGGTTACAGGAAGGTTAGTCAGAAATACAAAAAAACGACTTGCCTAAAAGTCCTCATTTTTCCCCCCTGTGTAACCTTCCTTGCTTCACTGCTCCCAAGGACTATGCCTGCAAGCAGTGCATCCACATGTGCAGACCTTGCACACTCACTCTTCCAGCTCCTGAAGTCAAACTCTACAACAAGGCCTTTGACTATTGCTAATCCAGGAAGAAGAAATGTTACAGAGACTCTAACTACCTTATTCCTTCTCCTTCACCTTCTCATAAATACCTTTAATGATCCCCTACCAGATCCCCAGAGCTTGGTCCACCCTCTTCCTCTTTATCTTTAGCACCTTTCAGAAGATCTGGGAACTCAGCTTCCAGAACTCTTCCCAAAAGACCAGCCTTAGCTCCCCCAAGAAGCAGCTTTTATCTCTGATAATCCAGCTTCAAAAGCTTCAAAATCCGCTCCTAGGCTGCTAGACCGCGTCCAGGCGGCCCGGCCAATGTTGGGAGGCCCGCCTGCCTCACTAGCTAGTGAAAGTCTGGCTAAAAACTTCCAATAACAACCTGAAAACGGCCAAATTCCTCCAAAAAACAAAAAAAACTATAAGCAACCACCTCCCACTTCTCCCAGAGCAATTAAGCCAACCTTTCAAAGGTCAAAAAATACCCAAATTTCCCAAAATTTTAAGAGACCTGCCAGAGGACTTCAGGAAGGCAACAGAGCCCCCAACACAGCACCAAAGCAAAATCTTCACCCCCAGTTAAGGCAAAGAAACTACACCTCTCCTCTGTCAGCCAACTATTCTTCTGAAAGTTCCATTCCTTCAAGAGCTCCATCCAAAAGAGTTCAATCCGCTTCCAGATCACCCTCTCCTGCTCCATCCTATAAGAACCCTGGTACTCAACTACCAGCACCTCATCCAGCTGAAACCAACCAAAATATTAACAACAACAAAAACAACAGCCCTGCTGCTCCAACTAAGCCCCAGGAACATTGGCCTCCTAGTTCACCCTCTTAAAACACTTCAGAGGAAGACCAAGAGAATCCATATATTTCCCTGATTGATCCCCCAACTATCACCCTTCCAAAATCTTCAGAAGTCTAAATTCTGGCCGCTTAAATATTTGATGAGCTTCGAATCTGTAAGTACCAAATTAACTCATCCCATTTATTCAACAAAAATAATTACTGATCCAATTCTTCTTGTCCAGTTGGCACCCCTCCTCCTGAATCTACTATTGGAGTTGGAAAACCTCTTGAAACTTCATTAACCCTGGATTATGGAGACATGAAGCAACACCTCAGCACCATGTGTTCTAACATTCTGAAAGCCTTTGCCCTCCATGAATGACTTTGAGAAATCCCTGAGAAAGCAACTGTTGGACAACCACTGGAAGATGTCTAGGATCATTAAGCACACATTCCAGCACTCAATTCCTTCCTCTTCTTCTTCCTCCTTTGAACTTCCTTCTAATCCAATTCCTTCCCATTACAACCCGTACCATATTTCGGGCAGGCTCCACTTCAAAGAGCACCACGCTTCCCACAATCCCAAAAAAAAGCAAAAATGCCAACAGAATACCAACCAGCCTCCAGAAGCTTCATCATCCAGACAATGAGCTCCTGCAACACAATTACAAATTAAAAAAAACAATTAATAATAATAATAAAACAAAAATAAAAAAATAATTTCATAATTTTTTTTAACGTATCATTACCAAACTACCAATCATAAGAAATTTTGAAAATAAAATTAAAATGAAATAAATAGCATAATATGAACTAAATAATTATATAAAAAAAATGGTATCCCCCAGCCGATTGATGAGCTGATCCCCTGATACCTTACCCACATCCAAGTGCACCTTGATTTGGATACAAAATTATATATTTTAAATGATTAATGATGAAAAAAATTATAAATTAAAGAAAATAATAAAAAATTAAACACATAAATAAAAAGAAAATAGCATTTTCCGGCCAATTGATGAGCCTTTCCCCACCAATGCTTGCCCACATCCAGGCAACCCTGATGTCGTAGCACCCTATATTTTTGATTTTATAATTTAAAACAGCCCCCATAAAAAAGTTAAAAGAAAAAAAAGAGAAAAAAAGAAAATAATCTAAAAATACTATATAGCAAAAACATAACCACAAAATCAAAGACAGTCCAGCTCCATAGACGTTCCAGACTCAGAGAAGGTGCAGTAAGAGAAAGTCCCGTCCATAGAAATAAACACTGAGTGGGCTCCCTCCAATAAGTAAAAATGATGGGAGACCACCAGTGATCCACCACCAATCCAAAAGTACCAAAAGACATCCAAGTCAATCCAGTTTAAAGTCATAGAGGACTAGAAACCTGAATTATAACAACAGAACTAGAATTAAACTAAAAAAAACAAGAGACTTGAGACAGACATTCTGGAGTAACTGTCTTACAGAGCAGCCAGCTAATCAGTTGCCCCCACACTTGCCAAAATAAAATCTAGAAGCTCCCCCTGGGTACATTCTAACAAAACCTAACACAACATCCAACACAATAAACCAAAACCAATAAGAGTGAAGAGTCTTGCACTTGAAGAACAAAGTAATTTCCAGTTTAAAGTCTTAGACAAATAAAACCTGTGAAAAGAAACCAATACTAGGGTTCAACCAAATTAAGAGAAGGGGTTGGAAACAGACAATCTGAAGTAAATTTTGATAGAGCAGCCAGCCCATCAGTCACCCCCACACTTGCCAAGGCAAAATCTAGAGGCCCTGCCTATGGGTACCCTCTAAAAAAAGTTTCCAACACAAAAGTTGCTCTGCAACACCAAAATCCAAAATTTAAAGAACGTTCCATAATTCATCCTCATTGCGGAGTCAATCTTCTTCATGTCTTGTGCCTATTGGGTAAAACCTCTTCACCTGATCTGCAGCCACTCTCTTCTTTAGAACTGCACCATCCATCTCTTTCAAAACATAAGAACCTCCAGACACCTGAGATCTGACTCTGTAAGGCCCATTCCATCTGTCAGAAAACATCTTTCCCCACTGACTCTCCAAACTTCTATTATAAATCAAAACCAAACAACCAGGTTTCAATGGATTCCTGAGTCTATGAGCCAACTTATTGTCCCAATATCTGACTGATTGGTGTCTTATCTTCATCATTCTAGAGTATGCCTTCTCCTGACATTCCTCTCTACATCCTAACTGTTGCATCCTGGCACAGAGTAAGCTTCTGTTGATTGCACATCATCCCAATCAAATTTAAGATAGGATACAGCTTCCAAGTCCACTGGCAGAACCACTTTCTGACCAAACATTAATTCATAAGGAGAATAGCTGGTTGTCCTCTTCACAGTGACCCTATCAGAAAATAACACCAAGGGTAAATAATGCCTCCACTTTTCAGCACTATCTGCACACATCTTCACCAAATCATTCTTGATAACTTGATGGCCTCTTTCAACCATGCCTTCAGCTTCAGGATAATAGGGTGTTGATACTCTAACTTTAAAACCAACACTTGCAACAGCTTCTTTGAATTCAGCACCAAACTCTGGCCTGCCATCAACAGTCACCAACTTCATCAACCCATATCTATAAATCCATTCTTTCTTCAAAAATTCTGCCACGTTCTTGGCAGTCAAATTAACCAGAGACACTGCCTCAACCCAACCAGACAAATCATCTCTAGAAAAAATCAATTATTTATACCTGCTCTCTTTAATATGGACAGCATCCAGACTGACTCTTCCAAACACAGTTGCTTCACTAGTAGCACGGCCAACATCTTTAGGTTTCAAATGACCACGTCTTTGACATTCTTCACAAGATTGAACTTAACCCTGCACAGTAATCTTCATACCTGGCCACCAAAATCTGTCTGATACTCTTTGATAAGTCTCCCCAAAGCCTCTATGACCAAGGTCTTCATGCAAAGACTTCAACACAACTTCTTGACTCTTCTTCTGAGTCACCACAACTTGAGGATTAGGATGTCTCCTTCTCATTAGCCTTCTTCCTGACACATAGAAGCCAGGACTCTTCTTCTTGATTGCCAGCTGAGTATCATCATCACAACTATCTGGCCTCTCCAAGGTCAACAGATATTCCACCAAAGTAAAACAAAACCCAGACTGACCCCAGGTCTCATCTTCAAAATCCAACAAAACAACATCCAAGGGTACAACCCTGTAATCAAAATCACCAGTGTAAACATGAGCCAATTGAACAGCCCAACCAGGACACCAATCTTTAAATTTTGGCACATCCTCCTTCTTCCACTGAATCTTATGAGAATCCAGTTCAATAACAAAGACACCATTCTCCAACTTCGAACTGTCCCAAACAACAACTCCATCTTCATCAAAAAAAACATTCTGATCACCAGAATCAAGATAAGATCCAGCCAGTTTACCCTATTGGAGGAGGTCAGAACAATCATCCAGTTTAGCCTCATGGGGGAGGACAGAACAATCATCCAGTTTAGCCTCATGGGGGAAGAGAGAAAAATTTCCAGCACCCTTTGTGCTGGCCCTAGCCACTGGAACATCTTCATCAAACTCTTCAGAATCAGAATCTTCATCTGTAGGTGGCCTCCTTGATAATCCATTAGGCATTGTAAAAGTTTTGCCCAGTTTGTGTACCAGGTCAAAAGAAAAATATTGAATAAATGCCACCCACCTAATCATTGGAGCATTAGGAAGACTAGGTTTTTTGATCATCTGAAACAGAGATTTTTCATAAACCTGCAGCTCAAAATTCTGCCCCCTCAAAACAGTTTGTAGCTTCTTCAAAATTTTTGCTACACCACACAATTCCAAATTAGGCTGAGAATACCTAGATTCCACTTTGTTAAACACCACAGACTCATACCTTACTGGTCTGACCCTCCTAGTTTCATCTTCCTGAGACAGAAAAGCACCAGCAGAAATATAGCTTGAGTCCACTTCCACATAAATTTTTCCATAATCAACACTATAATCCAATTTGTGAAGGACAATATCTTCACCAACCACCTTCTTCAAATTCTGAAATACCGTTTTACACTCTTCAGTCCATTGCCAATCTGCATCTTTCCTGGTCAGCCTCCTTAAAGGTGAATCCAACAAAGAGAAATCATTAATAAACATCCTGACATAAACACACACACCCGAAAATCCCCTGACTTCAGTAGTTTTTTTAGGTCTTGTCCATGACTGAATTTTATTAATCTTTTTCTTTGCCATAATCCTTCCTTCTTTACATACCACATGACCCAGAATTTCCAAAGCAGGAACACAACAACAGAATTTTGACCCAGAGATGGTTAAACCAGCCTCTCCAATTCTAAAAAACACTCTCTCTAGAGTTATTGCATATTCCTAAACAAACCTCCTTATACCAGGATTCTCTTTCTGCACCACATTAACGTAATCAGTGGATGGTCCTTTAATTCCACCATCATCAATGAAATTACCAGCATGAGTAGGGACCTCATCCTGCAAAATCCAAGCCAACTGTGCTTGATAAATTGCCACTGAATTAGTTGCTCCTTGATGCAACCTAGTGAGCTGAAATCTTTCCAAAGGAGTCTAAAAAGTTGTGAGAAGCCTTGAATCTGTATGGAGTTCCCTCTCATCATAACCTCCCATAATATCACCCAAACTATAACACACCCTTCCAGAAAAAGCTTCAACAAAATCCTCTGCACTTGGTGGCATACCAGCATCTTTGATTGTAACTCTGTTCAAAGCTCTATGATCATGAACCACCCTCAACTTTCAATTCTGCTTCTTTACACAGAAAACTGGACTTGAGTAACTGGATGCTGATTGTTCGTATAACCCAGTCCTGACTCTTTCCCTAACAATCTCCACAAAATCCTCTCTGATAGCAGCTGGAATCGAAATAGGTTTAATCTGCCAAGGTTCATGACAAACCACAGGAATCAAGTAAGGTTCCCCATAAGAAAGTTTTAATACACCCTTTTCTTCCTCATCAAATGCCACAGCTTTTTCCCTTAGCACAATAACTTGCAACAACAACTTCTTCTTTTCTTCAGATAACCACCCATCAGGACCAAAATTAACAACTTTCAAACTTTCCACAGTCACCCTAGCCGTCTCTACAAAATCTGAAGCATTCTTCACCATAGGAGTAAAGTATGTATCCCTTGACAATGAAGGTCTCTTCAGCGGGGGAATCAATCCCAGAGGCATAGGCTCATTGACAGGCCTAATCTTCTGCGCCACCTTCTTATACTTTGCCGCACCACCTTCAACTTCAGGGATCTTCAGGAATTCTTTATAACCAGACCTGGAACAAAAACTAAGTTTTTCCCCATCGCTCAGATGTGTGGCCCAGGTAATGTTTTTGAAATGTGTAGAAGAAACCCTGGCGGTGCTAAATTGGGAAAATTACTTTTAGACCCCAATCTCACTACTCCAAAACATTTCTGCAATCCCAAAACTTCATCTCCACTTCCATCTTTCAAATCTTAAAATCTTGATTCTTCTTCAGAATCCACTCTTCTTAAATAGTGCAGTTTATCCTCTTGCTGGAGGCCCAAAAATTGATCTTGATGATCTTCTTTATTCATTATCTTCAGATTTTTTTTGTGATTTTCTTGAATTATCTTTAAATTTTTTTCTTCTTTTCTTGAGTTTTCTTTTGACCTACAAAAACAACCAGGCGTTTCCCCGATTCTCACAGGTGTGGCCCAGGTAATGTTTTTGAAAGTTGCAGAAGAAACCCTAGTGGTGCACAATTGCAAGGACTTACTTTTAGACCCCAATCTCACCACCCCAAAGCTTTTCCGTATATCTTTCAATAAAGATATATAACCAATCATCTTTTTTGAACTTGATTTAAAAATAATTGAGAATCTTGAGAGAGAAAAGAAACTTGATAAAAAACTTGAAGCATACTTGCAGAGAAGAGAAACATTAAAAAGAGAAGTTTGAAAATCCACTTGGTATATCTCCAAGGGAGCTGACCTACTGAAACCTGGGATTTCCTCATCTTGGGGAGAGGTTGTAGCACTAGGGTTATCAGCCCTAGTAACTCTAAAAAATACAGACCCTCACTAGATCCTGAGCCACACTCCAAAAAACCAGATGCAGCACCCACATCTCTTCTTCTCCTAAAACAATCCATGCATTGACACATGGAAGACAAACCAGGCCTGGCTTCCTAAAAATCATCTCCAGGAGATGATAAACTCATGTGAAGCCTCCTCTCATCTTCACTTGTCAACTTCAAACTGATCCCTATTTCACACTGATAAACAATTCTTGCCTGAAAATCCATCAAGAATGGCCCACCCAAAACAGCTTTAACTGTTCCTTTAGCTATATAAAAATTAACCTTTCCTGAGGCTCCACCAACATCTAACTTCACAAACTAGGAAGTTCCAACCAGTTCAGTGACATGACCCCCAATACCAGATTTGATGGGGATGCCCAGATGAGTAGCCTCAAACAAAGAGATCAGATTAATCTGAGAACCTGAATCTACCAATGCCCTAGCCTCCCTGCCATTCAGAGTGACGTTCACATATCCCAGAGGAGAAGAAAAATGTGTTCCCAGCCCCTCTCCAAACTTTTCAGCAGAATCACAAATATATTCTACCTCCCCAGAAGAAACCCTTCTCCTGGTCAACAACCTTTTTTGTCTATCAGCCAACCCAGGACTGATAGCATACAATTCCTCATAAGAAAGGGAAACATGACCCTGATTTATCCTTTCCAGAACATAGTCCATAAAATTAGATTTACCAGAAACCACTGGCCTCTCAAAGTGAGCCCTTGGCTTCACTAACTTGGTCCTAGAAGATTCTTGAGGACCAGCACCACCAACAGATTTACCATCAACAGGAACCCGACCAGATCCCTCACCAGACCCTCTAACTCCAGCAGGCTTTGGCAATGAAGCCAAAGGGACATCCTCCCCAGAGTCAGAATCAACATCCATGGGCATTGACTCACCATTCATATCCAGTGCACCAAAACTAGGGGGGCCAATGTCTGCCATACAATTCTGCATCTTGTACAGCTCCCCTTTCCTGTACTCCTTCCTAGCTGCACTCAGCTTAGGATCCACCTTTGAAGCCTTTGGCTTTGGTTGTGCCTGAGAACTACTCTTAGTCCTTACCACCTTTCCCGCTTTCACATCATAAAAACCAGCCAAGCATTCACCACTTGACTGTCCACCACAAGAATACAACTCTAAGCCACCAAAGGAAGTAGAAAAAGAGACCTTATTGCCCTCCTTACCCTTTCCCTTGACATCATCCTCTTCCTTACCAGAAGACTTCCCCTGATCAGGAATCTCCTCAAACCTTGGCCTCCTTTGATTGAGACCACCCCTTTTCCTGACCAAATCAAGAGGAGCCTATCCCTCACTGGGCTTCACAAATGACCCATCACGGAACTTGAAAACCCTGCCATCAAACTCCACCTTTACATCAGACACATCCCTGTTTGGAGCCCAAAAATCATTGGACTTGTGCTCCCTGCTGCTGCAATAAGAGCAGACCCAAGGATCACTCTACCAGCCCTCCTATCAAAATCCCGAGGCTGAGAAGCAGCTTTATTGACCTTCTTAGCCTGCTGAACAAAAATAATTAGCTGTTTTTTCAGATCAGCCAACTGTTCCACCACTGGGTACCTCTCCTGTTTGGGAAACTGCACCAAATTCTTCTCTTCCCTCTTCACTCTAACCTCCTCTTCATCCAAAGCCTCACTGAATCTGCTGAAATACTTGGCACACCCCTCCTGATAGGTGTCCACAGCCAATAACTTCATATGGGCTTCCACAGCCTCCTTAACCTTTTCCAAGGCAGGAAACTTCTGGTCCCCATTAGAAAGAGTCTTCATCAAGTCCTTCCTTGACAGCTCCTTCAACACATCCATCCTGACATCTCTAGCCAGGGCAGACCAAAAAAAATCCTTGGCAGCATTTTCATGTGCCAGCTCGTCCACTTCCACCAAATATTCCACCACAGGATCAAACTGTTGCAGAAACTTCCTGTAACTATGCAAGTTACAAACACCACCAAAAGATTTCCATTCACTGACAACCTTGTTCAGATCCAACATAGTGAACCTGAAACCCCATCTATCCACCATCTACCTAAACACCAACTTCCAATCCCTCTTCTTGTAGCCAGGCATGGCCACAACCTCCTTCTCCTCTGCCCTATCACCAATGAAGAAGATAATTTTCTTCATCATGTCCAGGTAAGAAGCACCATCCACACCAGCAGCAGTTTCATATTCTCCAGAAACCACTTCACATCTTCACCATTAAACTTGGTACCATTCCAAGTTTTAATTCTAAAACACTCCCTAACCATCTTAGCAGGAGGACCATCCCACCCACTGACAGTCACCACAGGAATAGAAGAACCAGAAGCCACTCTTCCAGACCAAAACACCAAAGAGAACCAATCAAAGAAAACAGAGATGCCAAAGAACTAGCAGGTTCTACCCCATGTTGGGTTCCAGAAATGTAGACAATCCTATAGTACTAGCTATAGGCCTTGAACAAGGGAGTTGGAGTAAAACCAGAGAGAAAAACACCTGTCCCTTTAGAAAAACAAGTGAGATTTACCTGCTACAGTAAATTGGTTCCTGTTTACCAAAAAGCCCCTTTTCCAATACACTTGACTTCTTGATAAGCCAAGAAAGTAGTCCCCAGACAGACTACCAGACCAAAGAACTGAAATGCAGACCAATGTCCACACCAGAGAAAGCAATGATACTAGATGTAGGTTGCAAATCCACACCAGAGACAGCAATGATACTTGCTATAGCTTGCAAGACTATAACAGAGAAAACAGTTGCTAGTAAAGTTAAATGAAGAACTTACTTGCAACAAGACACAGCCAGATTGTCGCCAACAACAGTGAAAACTGAGTGAGGAACAAGGATATCACCTCCGGATGGTTGTATGATAAATAGAGATTCCCCAAACTGTCTTATACAGTAAATACACACAGACCACCATCCAAGATCGATGCACAGCAACACATTTGGCACCTGTACCAGCCAAATTGAATAAAAAACCCTTCAGAAGCGCTCCCCAACCTCCTAAAACAGAAGAGGCAAGGCTTCCTGAAGCGGCCCTGCCTCTCTGAAGCCAGAAAACCAATAAAAACATCTAATCTACTTAGAAAAATGCACTACCACTACTAAAACCCTTAAAACATGAAATTAAGCTATGACAACATTGGGACATAAAACGTAGAGCCAAATTAGACCTATCTAATGGTACTAAGCACTTAACTCTAAGACTTAAGGTTAGCCTGTAAAACACAAAAAACAAAATTAAAAAGCTATCTTTTAAAATGAAATATGAGGAAATGACCCCTTAAAACTTAGAATATGAAAAATGTCCACAAGACATGAAATATAGAGAAAAACTGGGGCTATCCAATGGGAGTACCCACATACCCGCAGTCCAAATATTCACTGAATAGATCCAGAAAAACGCCCAATTCTTCAACCAATGTCAATTAAGACATGCACAAACCGCACCAAACTGCACAACAAATGTCAGCCTAAATATCCTTAGGACTGAGTATTTCTTATGCTTAAAATAAGATAACCTTAATTAGATTAAGCTTATATCTTAAAAATAAGGTTAAAATAATAATATATATTATTTTATTATATATATATATAATTATTATTCTATTATATAATTTATAATAGTTTAAATAGCTTATCCATGGCCTAATAATACTTATTAAGGTGTTAATGGAGTCATAATATACTTATCTTAAGTGATATGAAGCAATTAATGACATACATAAGCTTATATGTATACATAAATCTCATATTCAGTGAAATATGCAGTATATTATGTATATTTAGGTATATAAGTGGGTTTTAGCCCCTTAATAGCCTATAACCTTTGTTTTTCTGCTTATTTTAGGTCATATGGACGAAATCAGTGGACTCACAACGCCTACAGAAGCATAGACACCTATATCAGGCGCATACACCCAGTTTGGACAACTGAAATTACTTCCTTGGATGGTTATTCACGGATTTATGGGTTGGAAATATGTTTTTGGGTTAATGTGGATGCTTGGGGATGTTATTGGGGGCTTGGAAATTTTATTTGTTTCCTTTATATGCTTTTAGTTTCATTTAATCTCTTTTTGATCTTTTATTTTACCTGTTTCTTTATGGTATCCGCTTTTATCTGGGATTTCTATTTATGGTATGACTCTGTGTTATTATTAATAGTGATGGAGGGTCCTTACTGGAGGTCTGGGTGTTGAAACTGCTTGAAGTGGACGCCATGGGGAGGTGATGGGCCCTCACAGTGCTGTAATTGCCGGGGATAGCAGTGACATCATCTGGATTGAAGGTCTGTGCACTCCAGTGGATTTGGGTATAAGTAAGGAGGGGTTTTGACGGTTTATTATCATCATTCAATTACTACACTTCAAACAAACATTACAATACAATTATTAACATTCAGAAATATATTATAAAGCCCTTATAAATTGATATTATCTTTATAAAAGCTATAACTATATTTTATTCTTCTATTTTCCACCACTAGCACGCATTTAAATCCAAGTATTGTGAGTTTAATTTGAGTATAACTATTTTATTAGTCTTCCCCTGAGGTTTAATCACTAAATCATTTATTAATAAGTAGTAGGAACATAAAATAATACTATTATATCATACTTATATACTAGACTGTACTGACAATTGGGGGTCTTTCCTTATAATTTACTTATTATTTAGTATAAGCCTTGGGACGTGATTTTTACCTTAGTACAACTCAAAATTAACCAAATATTTGGGTCTGCGGCATATTAGTGGGTCATAATAGCTCATTGATTGCGGAAAATAACACTTATAATAATTGTACTAATTTTTATCATAAAAATTAGATATTTACAGTAGTAACTGTACCCAATATAAACCCAATTTCACTTGGTATTTGGACACCAATATAACACCCAATTAAATTGGTATTTGGCTAAAGCTTGGTAAGCTAATTATTCACCCTTATAGAGGTCTAGTTAAACTTATTATTATATTTTTAACAGATTTTTTCGAATTTTTCTTATATTTTATTTAAATAAATAAAGATATAAATTCAGGGTAAGCTCCATTGCTTTTTTATTAGTAATATAATTACTAATATCTTTTGTCTACTAATTCCACAGAGTTTTTCCTTTTGTAGACGTAAAATATTGTTATTCTGAACAATATGAGTGCTCCTCAGGATAGTGTAAGTGAACAGCCTGCTTATAATACCAGGTCTAAAGCTAATAAAAACTTTCCAGGACATCACCATGGAGGGACAACAGTACCCCCAGCCAGAAAGCATGAGTATAGAGGAAAAGGACGCCCTCTTAAAAAAGATAACTATCAAAAAGACGTCTCCTCCTCTTCAGGATCAACTTTCCCACCTGGCCAAACAGGTTCTGAAGCTAGAGGAATCAAAATCTCTCATGTTCAAAGAAGTAGAGCAGTTGCAAAACAATTGCAAGGTAGGATTTCAGCAGATGAATCAGGCAATGGCAGAATTAAAGGGAGGCCATCCCAGTCAATCAAATCAGCAACCCCCTACCCAAAGAGGGTCCACTCACTCCCAGGAGAAAATCCTGGTAGACAAATGGAAATGGGACTGGTTTCACCAACAGTGGACAAGCCACAGTTGCAACAGGGATCCACCCCCTCATCTGACTTCCTCAGCTCACCCTTACAAGGGAAAAAAGCGCCAAAAATCAGGACTGGCAACCATCCCTTGGTAAGTAACTTACCCTCTCAGATTAGACATAATACTGATAATTACAATATAGGTAATTCTATTGATGTTAAATCTGTACAAAAAATAGAGGAGGATTTAAGAAATTTAGGTTTTAGAGTAGATACACCTGACTTGTCTTTTGTCCATAATAACAGTACTATATACAATGATAATACAGTTTATCCTCAGTTGCAACCACCTACTAGTGAGATGAGAAGTTCACAGGAGAGTGAGAGAATTGAAATGGAGGACATGGAATATTTTAACAATAATCCAACTGTCCATAGAATTGTTTCAGCATTGTGGAATAGAATGACTGATTGTGAGGAACAGACAGTTAAGCTCACTAGTGATACAATTTCATCCTTAACATTGAACATTTCTCAATTAGCAACACGTAATAAAGAATTAGAGAAAGAACATTTGTCTCTAACTCTTAAATATGATTCATTGAGTAATAAATATAATGACCTTTCAAACAAATTTTGTGAGTTAGAAAAATTATATGAAACACACTTATTAAAGACTGAATCAAGAACAAAGTTATCTTTTGCACAGACAAATCAAAGTGTCTCTGAGTTGCTACAAAGATTAACTAAAGTTGAGATTGAAACTGCCAATCTACTAATGAACCAGGATAATCATAAGTATAATCAATATAATAATAATCCTTTCATTGGCAAAAGTGAATCTCATTCCTTCCCTATACCACCACAATTGAAACCATCTGGTGGTAGTGTCAAATCTGAAAATGTAAGTCACAAATCCGTGCAGGAAGAAATACAAGACCATTTATCAAAAGTGAATGAGTTGTTGAATTTACCTAAGATTAGTGAGATAAAATCCAATCAGAAGAACTGGCCTAAGATAGTTCAGTACCCAACTTATGATGGGGAAGCCAGCTCTGATTGGCAACATTTTATTCAAAGAATTGACAACTTGAAATTCTCATATAAGTTACCAGATGAAGAGATAACATCAAAATTAATTTCTTTATTTAAGGATGTTGCTTTATTATGGTTTGAAGCTGTCTTAAGTTACGGTTGAGACTACTCTTGGGCTGAATGGAAACAACTTATTGAAAAACAATTTGGAGGTTCTAAATTCAGGCTTACTCAGCAGAGACTGTATGAGAAGACTAGGTATAATCCGTTGAATGGTGACAAACCTATGGTATTTTTAATGAATTTAAACAAAATATTAAAAGCCATTGAGCCTCATATGGATTTTAACTTATGGAAAGATAAGATAATATACAAATTACCTATATCTGTCAGAGACATTGTTGTAGCTAGAACATTAAATGTTACTGAATATTCTGACTTTATTAATATTTGCAATGAAATATTATTAAACCATAAGTATGAATCAAGGTATTCCACTTATAAGCAAAATGTTGAACCTGTAAAAACTCAGAATTCAAAAACACTTCAGGAGAAGCAGAAAAAACCTACTGCAGCTGTAGTACCTAAAAAGTATGAAACAAATACTTGTTATAAGTGTAATAAACCTTGGGTAAAAGGTCACAAATGTGAGAAAAACATAAATATTGTTGAAAATCAACGTGAATCTGAAACTGAAACTGAAAAAAGTAAAGAATCAAGTGATTATGACAGCAATATCTCATATAGTGATGAAAATGAAGTCTGTATGTTGGAAGATGATTTGTCCATCTTTGAAAATCCAATATTAAATATGGACTCAAATGAATCTTTAATGAATTTTGAGGATGCTGAAATCATTAAGGATATACAAGCTGATAACTTTAGAATGACACCTATCACGGTTCCAGCTATCATTTCTGGTGAAAATGTTAATATAGTATTAGACACAGGAGCTGCTGGTTCAGTTGCTTCCACTAATACATTACAGAAAATTGATAGTGAATATAAGTTTAAGCTTGAACCACTTCAGAATAAAAATTGGAGAGGTTTTGGATCAGTACTACACCCCATTGGTAAATACAAAGCTGCTGTTTTCTTTAAACACCAACATGGTTATGTAAGGGTAACTTGTGACTTTGTAGTAATGGATAATACAAATTGTAGTAACTGTTTTATCATTGGAAATGATATTCTGACTAAATTTGGTGTAAAATTAGACCCTGCTAATAACAATTTTACAATTGGCATGAATGGTAAAAGGAAATTTAAAATAAATTCTTTTAACACAGTCTTACACATTGAGTCAGTAACAAATTCCCCGTCTAAAGGAAGAGAATCCAATGAGATGGAACTTCTGGAAACAGAATTTTCAAAAGCATCATTTGGCACTCAGATAAGTGAAACTGAGAAAGATAATATTTTGGAATTAATTAAAGCTTTTCCAATGGCTTTTGCACATGGTACAAATGAACTTGGCCTTGTAAAAGATCATGAAATGAAAATTAGTTTAACCTGTAATATGGATAATATTCCTGCTAGTCTTAAAAAGAAACCATACCCTGCTTCACCAATGAGGAGGAAAAATATAGAGGATAATATTAAGATGTTATTAAAAATGAACATTCTTGAGAAGGTTGAAACTACACCAAAATATTGTGTAATATCACCAGTGCTGATTTCTTATGAACAAGATAAAGCAAGACTGTGCGGTGATTATAGAGCATTAAATACATTTACAGTAGATGATATTTATCCCTTGCCAAGGATTGCCTCTATACATGCTACCCTTAAAGGTGCTAAATATATAAGTTGCCTAGATGGAAATAAAGGGTACCATCAAATTCCTGTTGAAAAGAATTCACAGAACTTTTTGTTGATAACAACACACATGGGAATTTATAAGTATGTCAGAATGCCATTTGGACCAAAAAATGCTCCATCAGTATTTCAAAAGTTAATGGATATAACATTCCATAATGAAATGATTGAGGGATGGTTAATGGTATACATTGATGACATCATAGTGTTCTCTAAAACTTTTGATGAACACTTAATCCATTTAAGGAAAGTATTTCAAAAAATGGATGAAATAAAAATGACCCTTGCATTGAAAAAATGTAAATTTGGGTTTGAATCTTTAAAAGTGCTTGGTCATATTGTATCTGGCTTACAAATATGTGTAGACCAAAATAAAGTGGCTGCAATAAAAAATATTGGCATTCCTCAAAATGTGAAGGATGTACAATCTTTTCTTGGAATGTGTGGTTATTATAGACAATATATAAAAAACTACCAATCAATTGCTGCACCACTGACCACACTGATAAAGAAATCAGAAGCTTTCATTTGGAATAATGAAAGACAACAAGCTTTTAATAAGTTGAAAGAATGTTTAATGACAGCTCCTATCTTGGGATTACCAGATTTCCAATTACCTTTTGTATTATATACAGATGCAAGTTTTATTGGACTGGGTGCTGCTTTGCATCAAAAACAACTTATTGAAGGTAAAATGTCAGAAGTAGTAATCTGCTATATTTCACGTACTCTGAGAAGTGGTGAATTAAAATATGGTGCTACTCAACTTGAATGTTTGGCAGTAGTATGGGCTCTTGAAAAGCTACATTATTACCTTGAAGACCAAAAATTTGAGTTAATAACTGACTGTAGTGCAGTTAAGTCACTCTTAAACATGAAAACTCCTAATAGACACATGTTTAGATGGAAATTAGCTGTAAAAGAATACAGAGGACGGATGACTATTACACATAGAGCAGGAACCTTGCACTCTAATGTAGATCTGTTATCTAGAGTACCTCTGCCTAATAATGATGATAATCCTGCTTATGTTCCTGAGTCAGAGATTATTAACATTTATGGCATTTATATTGTAGATCTTGAGGATGAATTTATGCAATCAATTCTTGATAATTATAATTCAGATCCTGACTTAAGTAAATTAACTACAATATTAAATGATCCATCTAATGCTACAATGAATGTTTTAATAAAAACATTACCAGATAAGTATAAAGAGGCATTAGAGAAAGGAAAATTTTCCATTGAGGATGGTTTTATATATTACAGGAAAAAATTAAGTAATGTAATTGTAATTCCCCCTTCAATGAAGGAGTTAATGTTAAGTATATGTCATGATGATATATTAGCAGGTCATTTTGACTATCATAAAACATTAACCAGAGTAAAAAACACAGCTTGGTGGATCAACATGTCTGAGGATGTTCAGAAATATGTTGAAACATGTGATTCTTGTCAAAAATCTAAAAGATTAACAGGAAAAAGAGCTGGTTTATTACAACAAATTGAGCAACCAAAAGCTCCATGGGAAATCATTAACATGGACTTTGTAACAGGTTTGCCAATAGCAGGGCATAAGAGTTATAACTCCTGCTGGGTAATTGTAGATAGATTTACAAAGATGTGTAAATTTATTCCTACCCACAAAGAGGTTTCTGCAAAGGACTTAGCTTTTTTATGGTGGACACAAATGTTAAATACAGCAGGTTTCCCCAAAGCAATAGTTTCTGACAGAGATCCTAAATTTACTTCTGAGTTCTGGACATCACTTATGGATGTTTCAGGGTGTCAATTAAAACTTTCTACAGCACACCATCCACAAACTGATGGGCTAGCAGAAAGAATGATACAAACCTTAGAAGATATGATAAGAAGATACTGTGCTTTTGGTCTTAATTTTAAAGACAATGACAAATTCACGCATGATTGGGTAACCCTTATCCCAGGTTTAGAATTTGCATATAATAGTACAGTACATTCTGTCACTGGCAAGAAGCCATTTGAGTTATGGTTGGGTTATGTACCTAATACCCCTGCTAAAACTCTTAATAAGTTACCTAGATTGGATATTCATCCAGGTACTAAATCTTTTCTTCAGATGCAGGAACTATGCAGAAAACATGCTCAAGAATGTATAAATAAGGCTTTTGAGTATGAAAAGAAAAGATGGGATAAAGCCCATAAAGAACAAATGTTCAAAGAGGGTGATGAAGTCCTTATTTCAACGCTACATTTCAATTTAAATGGTAATGTTAAATTGAAGGATCCATTCATTGGACCATTTGTAGTTAAAAAGATGGTTGGTAATAATGCTGTTGAGGTTATTCTATATGCACCTTATGATAGAAAACATCCAGTATTTCCTATTTCTCTTATAAAACCATACCATTCTAATGATACTGCTCTCTTTCCAAGAAGATCAGGAAGGCATAAACAGCAACCTGAAGAAATAGTGGAAAAAGCAGAAATTGAAAAGATACTTAAAAAGAGACACCTTACAAAAGAAAAGGGAGTTGAGTATCTACTAAGATTTAAAAATAAATCAAGTGAATATGACCAGTGGATTCCAGAAAATGAAATCTCTGATCTTAAAAATCTCTTGAAAAAATTTAAATCTAAATAATACTGTTCATTCAGTATATGTATTATAAAAATTATTTTTTATTTTTTATTTTTTTCATTCCTTAAGATTAATTAAAATGTCTTAACATTTTTTTATTGTTTTTTTTGGGGTGAGGGAGTGTCAGCCTAAATATCCTTAGGACTTAGTATTTCTTATGCTTAAAATAAGATAACCTTAACTAGATTAAGCTTATATCTTAAAAATAAGGTTAAAATAATAATATATATTATTTTATTATATATATATATAATTATTATTCTATTATATAATTTATAATAGTTTAAATAGCTTATCCATGGCCTAATAATACTTATTAAGGTGTTAATGGAGTCATAATATACTTATCTTAAGTGATATGAAGCAATTATTGACATACATAAGCTTATATGTATACATAAATCTCATATTCAGTGAAATATGCAGTATATTATGTATATTTAGGTATATAAGTGGGTTTTAGCCCCTTAATAGCCTATAACCTTTGTTTTTCTGCTTATTTTAGGTCATATGGACGAAATCAGTGGACTCACAACGCCTACAGAAGCATAGACACCTATATCAGGCGCATACACCCAGTTTGGACAACTGAAATTACTTCCTTGGATGGTTATTCACGGATTTATGGGTTGGAAATATGTTTTTGGGTTAATGTGGATGCTTGGGGATGTTATTGGGGGCTTGGACATTTTATTTGTTTCCTTTATATGCTTTTAGTTTCATTTAATCTCTTTTTGATCTTTTATTTTACCTGTTTCTTTATGGTATCCGCTTTTATCTGGGATTTCTATTTATGGTATGACTCTGTGTTATTATTAATAGTGATGGAGGGTCCTTACTGGAGGTCTGGGTGTTGAAACTGCTTGAAGTGGACGCCATGGGGAGGTGATGGGCCCTCAAAGTGCTGTAATTGCCGGGGATAGCAGTGACATCATCTGGATTGAAGGTCTGTGCACTCCAGTGGATTTGGGTATAAGTAAGGAGGGATTTTGACGGTTTATTATCATCATTCAATTACTACACTTCAAACAAACATTACACTACAATTATTAACATTCAGAAATATATTATAAAGCCCTTATAAATTGATATTATCTTTATAAAAGCTATAACTATATTTTATTCTTCTATTTTCCACCACTAGCACGCATTTAAATCCAAGTATTGTGAGTTTAATTTGAGTATAACTATTTTATTAGTCTTCCCCTGAGGTTTAATCACTAAATCATTTATTAATAAGTAGTAGGACCATAAAATAATACTATTATATCATACTTATATACTAGACTGTACTGACAACAAAGGCCCACGCCAATCTTGGAAGACCACAACGCATACAGGATAAAGCTATACTCTTTATATGTATAATTTAATAAATTTTACCTTTGAAACACTTTCTTAATATTTGAAATAAAGAAAAAGTATATGAATTTACAAAAATGTAGATATACTAATTTTATATTTCTAATATTGAAGATATGATAAAGTTAAAGGTACCATTGACTGATAATTGAAATTCTGTAACTATTTTCTAATTTTTAATTTTTTTACTATTTTAAATCAAAATTGAATTCTCTTAGGATCAAACCATCAATTAGTAACAATTTGAAAAAAAAATGGCCAGGGAAGAACTCTAAAAATAGGTGGGAAAAAGACATTGCTACCGGTGTAGACAATCCTACAGTGCTAGCTACAGGCCTTGACCAAGGGAGTTGGAGAAAAACCAGAGAGAAAATCCCCTGTCCCTTTAGAAAAATAAGTGAGATTTACCTGCTACAGTAAATTGGTTCCTGTTTTGCTAAAGCCCCTTTTTTAACACACTTGACTGCTTGATGAGTGAAGAAAGTAGTCCCCTGACAGACTACCAGACAAAGGAACTGAAATGTAGACCAATGTCCACACCAGAGACAACAAGGATACTTGATGTAGGCTGCAAACCCACACCAGAGACAGCAATAATACTTGCTATAGCTTGCAAGACTATAAGAGAGAAAAAAGTTGCCAAAGTTAAGTTAAATGAAGAACTCACTTGCAACAAACACAACCAATTGTGGCCAGAAAACAGTGAAAACTGAGTGAGGTACAATGATATCACCTCCGGATGGTTGTATGATAATTAAAGTTGCCCCAAACTGTCTTATTCACTATGTACACACAGACCACTATCTAAGAGCCCATGCGCACCCACCAATTTGGCTCCTGTACCCGCCAAATTGCATAAAAAACCCTCCAGAAGCGCTCCCCAACCTTCTAAAACAGAGGCGGGCGGGAAGCCCGACGTCAGACTAGCCGCCTGAAGCGGCATGGCCTCCCTGAAGCCAGAGAACCACTAAAAACACCCAATCTACTTAGAAAAACTAACTACAACTACTAAAACCTTTAAAACACGGAATTTCACTATAACAACATTGAGAAATGAAATATAGTGAAAAATTAGCTCTATCCAAAGGTACTAAGCACTTAACCCTAAGACTTGAGGTTAGCCCGTAAAACACGAAAAACAAAATTAAACAGCTATCTTTTTAAATGAAAAATGAGGAAATGACCCCTTAAAAATTAGAATATGAAAAATGTCTTCAAGACATAAAATATAGAGAAAAACCAGGGCTATCCAACGTTAGTACCCACATACCCGCAGACCCAATATCCACAGAATAAAACCAGAAAAATACCTAATTCCCCAACAGATGTCAATTAAGACATGCCCAAACAACACCAAATCACACAACAAAGGCCCCTGCCAATGTTGGAAGACCACACCGGAATGAAACTTGTAAACGCTCTTGGAATGGATAAAAACAGGAAAAAGCCACATTTCTGTCAGGCTGAGGTCAAGTACAAACACGTGAACTAGCTTGAATGGTCTGTGTGTAGAAGATTTATATTTTCATATATGAAAACAGTAGTACAAATCCAATAAATAGTAAAATATAATTCAATATAAAGGTCTTAGCAATATAAATCTCACAAAATATATATATGGCTTACAATCTTATAGTTGGTAGAAAAATAGATTTAATAATTCAGATACTATTCAAAGACTTTATAAGTGCTATTGATATGTATTGTAATTGATTTGGGCAAACTTATTGAATTGTAATGATAAAGAATGTGGAAAACAAGACCCAAAACCTCCTCATTTTATACACAATAACTTCCCCAATGTCCCCTTTAATTTACCAGTCCTATACACATTTTATAACGCCTCAATACAACTAATAGACATTTACAACAACATCCAGAGTGATCCATAACATAATTAGAATAATATCACCAGCCAAAATCCTGTAATAATAGTGATAATCCATCAAAATTAAAGAATAAGTAAAAAAGAGAGTATATGCATATTATACATTAATATTAAAGACTAAAGAGGAAACATTAAGGCTAAAAAATGCTTAATAATAAGGGGGATTAAAAGAAGAAATGATGGGGCTAATCCTGACATTATACTATGTGAAATCCTTATTCAAAAAAAACCAATATTGACTGAGAAACCACCTAGAAACCCAAAAAAGGGCGTGAGATGTGGGGTAACTACAAGCAGTCCTTGGCAGGCGCTTGCATGGGTAAATCCTTGACTAATTTAGGCAAATTCAAGTGTGGTAGTGAAATAAAGCGCCAAGATTAAGGTTATTAATGAAATTAGTGCATATAAAGAGGGTCAATGCATTAGTAATTAAGCTAGGACACTAAATAAGCGCCTCTCCCCTATTTTAGTGTTTTTCCCCACAGTGGAAATAGAATGTGCGGTAATTATAGTGTGAAAAAGCTAACTTTGCTAAAAATGAAGCTATTCACATGGGAAAAATGCAGGCAGTATGTGGTCAGTACACAGAAGCCATTTCTGGAATAAACAACACCAAATTTGAAAAGTGTTATTTTTATGCATTTGAGTATCCAAATCAATAGTCCTAATTGAGAAAACTTGAACTGTAAAAGCCCATTTTTAATAATGATTAATTTATAGTGCATATAATCAACTTTTAAGTGATTTAAAGCGCATTTCTTGTTTTTTGCATAAAACAATGAAAAAAACAGCTTTAAGTGAACTTAAAAATTAATTAGCCTTATATATAAGGTTCTTAAGATTACCCTAACATATTCCAACTTAATATTAAGTACATAAGACTTATAAATGGTGGATATATGCATGTTTATAATGTGTCATAATGGCATATTTTGTATATTATCATAATTTTACTTATGTATACTGTTTGTGTACTCTAATTTATTGTTCCCATGTATAGTTCATGTGTTTAACATAACTTATAAGTACTTTTTACTCAGTCCTGGGGATATAAAGGCTGACAATTACTATGCACATTCTTATGCAAATAATATGACAGATTGCAATAATTATTACAATTTTTTTCCTGGTTGTAGTATTTATAAACCAAAAGGTGTCTTAATACCTAATGTTCTTGTGCAGACTTTTGAAATTCATGAGCTCAAACAACTAGATAGGTTAGAAGCTACGGTGCAATGCATTAAGGATTTTTCTTACTGCGAACATGAAATTACAAATAATGGTTATCATCAAAGAGCTGGTGGTTTTGGAAAAATGTTTGTTTGTGGCTTTACTTTAGATAGGAAGAAATCTTTATATGTTCTTAAGTATCACTTTTTTTGTCGGACAATTGTCTAGAAGAAGGTAAGGAAAGGGAGAAGGAAAGGAAGAGGAAAGGGAGATAGGCAATAAAGGTTTGTAGAAAGCAAAAGTAATAAAGAATTAATTTATTTAAAGTGAGGCAACGACGACTTATTTGAGGGATGACACAAAATGAGGTTTTTTTTAATAACAATATTATTTAAAGTAAGGGTTCTGCGCGGCAAACACTGTAATACTATCAGACTTAAAGCAACCTGTAAATAGTTATATAAAATTTAAATTAGAAATTTAATGCTAATAAAAATAATAATAAAACGTATTATATTGACAGTTTATTCAGAGCTGGTTTGTATAGTAAGTGATGAGGCTACAGGGGATTATCCAAGGCCCTTTTATAGGCAATGGGTCCTCTGAAGCGCAACTATACTTGTAAATACAAGAATCATAATAAGATGAAACAAGAATATAAAAGAATAAGTGGAACATAACAATGTAGAGAAAAAAATATGAAACAAATAATTAAAACCCCTAATAAGAATCAAATTTTCCAAAAATTAATTCCCAAATCAGTAAGTAAAAATAGTGAATAACTAAACAAGCCTGGGACATAGGAACAATGAGAAAAATAATTCAAAACAGATGGTACAGTCTGCTTTTAAGGATTTTTAAGTGAAACAAGAAAAAATATTTTGACGCAACAAAATATGTAATCAATTTCAATTTAGTATAAAGAAATTAATTAATTGTTCCAACTATGGAATTAAATAATTAATTTAAATGAAACAAGTAATTAATTTATTACTAAATTAAGTTGAGAATTTTAATACTATTTTTTTAAAATAAGTATTATAATTTATTTATTTTTTTATTGACACAATTAAGGGTCCAAAAAACAGTGCCAATAATTATGGATAATAGTATATGAGAAGGTATATGTTAATAATTAAATTTAATTAATTAAAGAAATTACAATATAAGATAAACCCTTAAATATAATTATCTTATGAGTTTTTAATTAATTAATTTATAATTATTAAATAAACAATGTGCCCTTTGTTATAAAATTAAATGCTTTTAAATTATCTTATAATAAAATTAAAATAATATTTACTTTATCTATATAAATAAAATATTAATATAAATTTATTATGTAATATAATATTAATTTTTTATGCATACTCTGTAATTATTATGTCTTTATTTAACTCTAATAAATTGTATGTTTATTTACTGGGCTCCTGGGACATCCTGGCTGACATTTTTTAATTTAAATAATGAATTTTTGAATTCTTTTCCTTGCAGATGAATACACTGATGATATTGTACAGACGGATGAATAAAAAAAACAAATGAAGAGGATTGCAATGTACTTTGAATATTTTTTTAAAAAAATATCATATGTAAAGTACAATGAGGCAAATAATCTTTGTGTAAAACTTGGTATTCCTGGATTTTCAAAAGTTTATAGTGAAGAAGATGGTGTACCGTTGTGGTCTTCCAAAATTGCAGGAGCCCTTTTTTGGTTTATTTGGTGGTACTTTGGTATGCCTTAAATGGCTGTGTTCAAATAATTAGGTATTTTTCTGGAATCACACAGCAAATATTGGGACTAGTGGAATCTAGAGGCTACAATTGGATAGCCCTGGTTTTTCTCTATATTTTATGTCTATTGGACATTTTTCATAGCATAAATATTTGGGGGATAAATTCTAACTTTTCATCTTTAAAAGATTGCTGTTGAATTTTGGTTTTTGTGTTTTATGGGTTAGCCTTAAGTCTTAGGGTTAAGTTCTTAGTAACATTGGAAAGAGCAAATTTTTTTCTATAATGCATTTCTCAATGTTGTTGTAGTGTTGTGGTCTTCCAACCTTGACAGGGGACTTTGTTGCAAGATTTGGTGCTGTTTGTGCATGTCTTAATTGACATCTGTTAAGGAATTGGGTATTTTTATGGTTTTATTCTGTGAATATTGGGTCTGCGGGTATGTGGGTACTATCATTGGATAGCCCCAGTTTTTATCTATATTTTATGTCTTGATGACATTTTTCATATTCGAAGTTTTAAAGGGTCATTTGCTCATTTTTCATTTATAAAAGATAGCTGTTTAATTTTGTTTTTTGTGTTTTATGGGCTAAACTTAAGTCTTAGGGTTAATTGCTTAGTACCATTGAATAGAGCTAATTTTTCTCTATATTTCATGTCACAATGTTGTTATAGTGAAATTCTGTGTTTTAAAGGTTTTAGTAGTTGTAGCTCATTTTTCTAAGTAGATTACTTGTTTTTATTGGTTTTCTGGCTTCAGGGAGGCCAGGCCACTTCAGGCGGCACCTCCGACGTCAGGCAGCCTGCCTGCCTCTGTTTTAGAAGGTTGGGGAGCGCTTCAGGAGGGTTTTTTATTCAATTTGGCAGGTACAGGCGCCAGATTGGTGGGTGTGCATGGGCTCTTAGACAGTGGTCTGTGTGTACATAGTGAATAAGACAGTTTGGGGAAACTTTAATTATCATACAACCATCCGGAGGTGATATCATTGTTCCTCACTCAGTTTTCACTATTTTCTGGCCACAATTTGGCTGTGTTTGTTGCAAGTGAGTTCTTCATTTAACTTAACTTTGGCAACAGTTTTCTCTGTTATAGTCTTGCAAGCTATGGTAAGTATTATTTCTGTCTCTGGTGTGGATTTGCAGCCTACATCAAGTATCATTGCTGTCTCTGGTGTGGACTTTGGTCTACATTTAAGTTCTTTGGTCTGGTAGTCTATCTGGGGACTACTTTCTTGGCTCATCAAGCAGTCAAGTGTGTTGAAAAGGGGCTTTAGCAAAACAGGAACCAATTTACTGTAGCAGGTAAATCTCACTTATTTTTCTAAAGGGACAGGGGATTTTCTCTCTGGTTTTTCTCCAACTCCCTTGGTCAAGGCCTTTAGCTAGTACTATAGGATTTTCTACAGCTTTGTATAGAGTTCTAAAGTACTAAGCAGTAGACACAATGCAAGATGGGTTGGTTCTCCTTTTCAATTTCTAAAAAGAAGCGCCTGCCAATCTTATTTTTAAAGACAACACAATAATGTGTAACAATTATTTGTGATTATAAAGTTAATAAGTTGAGAGCTGAGTTTAAAAGATCAGAAAAACAAGTATTAATATCCGGATATTTCTATTCTTAACAAGCGCTAATATCCACAGCTACTCCCTCTTGAAGCGCTCTCTTTGAATATGCCTTATTATAGCAATAAAACAACTCTAATAATAGTTAACCCTACTGAATCTATATATTCTCAAATAATTGAACGCAGAAAATCTAATATTCTTTGACTCCCCAATTATTAACTACTTGTATGTTAACTAACTATTTGTCAATTTGTTCTCCCTCTTCATTACTAGATGCGATACCCTCTTTATATTTTCCCAGCACTCTAAACTCAGTTCCCTAGTGGATCTCCAGCACTGACTCTAGCGCTAAATTAGTAAAACAGTAACTAATTTATTAGTTGACCACGTACACCGCTTGTAACAACTTCAGCGACTAAATCATACCCTATCCTTACTAACACTAGTATTAAATTGTTTTACTCATTCTTGACAGCTTGACATGCGCGCCCCTGAGTGTACATTTGTTTGTTTCAGAACTACTTCCACGTTTGACTCCTTCTAATGCTGATCTTATTCGCTTTGATTTTAAACTAGTTAATCTCCCTTATCACCCATTTTGGTAAGTTACCACACTAGCCATGGTGCAGTATACTTCACACTTGAGCCTTTCCTTAAGCCATAATGCCTTCCTTAGTGCGCAATACACAATTATTGGAAAATACAAGTCCATATTGTTCAGTGCTTGCAGTCCTAAATCAATAACACACAATTCCCCACTATGTGGTGCATCATTTTGCAAAATACGAGCGCACAGACCCTGAATCCTCTTCTGCACCTTTATTTTCCTTTGTCCTTGAATCACAAAAACATGCATTACAGTTTAGCACTTCCTACTGCGCTATGAGTCGCCTTTGTTCTTCGTGGACTATGAAAGCTGATTGGTCCAAAATCAAACTACCTGCGAGGCGCATACCACATCCTCCCTCTACTCGCGACTGTCCCCAGGAGCCTACAAATATCCTGCGTCTCGCAGCGTCTTCTTCCTCCATCTTCTTACATCTTCCCTTATTTTTTACAATCCTCATTTCACTTTTTTTTGTTACCTTTATCACTTTTTCTTCTTCAATGAATACTAGAAATACTACCATAAATACCAAAAATATCAGCCGCCCACTGTTGCACACCTGGATCCCAATGCCTCTACCTCTAATATGATGAGTCAGTTGGCCATCAAGCGCCCTGCGCCTACCTCTTCACAATCTTCCTGGCAACAAGCAAGCCAAGGTTAATCATTGCGCACCCACACCTAGTAGCGTTTCCTCCATCCCAAATTCTCTCTTCTCAGAGGAGAGTACAGTAAGTTCTTTGTTTTTTTTTTTTTCTACTAAACGCTAACATAAATTCTTTTCTCTCTTAGAATAAACCAGCCACTCCTTACGCTGCATTGCCTCTGCCACCTAATTCTCCCCTTTTCTTTTCTGCCTTGGAAGAAGATCCCATCTGGGATACCAATCCAATTCCCAAGTTCCCTCTGTGCTCACTGACTCCCAACTGGACCACACTCCAACCAGTCTTTGAGGCTATCATCCCGGATGATTGGCAAGCCAACAAAGAATAAGAAGAGCCCTCCATGGCTCAAAACTGGGAATTTGCAGAGCATGTTGCCTGCGCACCATACAATGCAACCATGCATCTTAAGAACAATATGATATTAGCCATCAAAAAATTTCTTGAGGCGGTCCCGGTCTATACTCGTTCCCAGTACGACAAAAGAAAACAGCTAGTCACCACCTTGCAGCAAAACATGCAAGAGGCTGTTTACAACTGAGCTTTCTGCGTCCCTATCTATGATGAAACCAAATACTAAGATCTTCATTGTATATTCCTTAAAAATTGTATATAGTTTTGTAAAAAAAAATTTAATAATAATATTTTTTTCTCCTTAATTCTGCTTAACCCTAAGTCCCTTGTCAGAACCCAACATGTGCAAGATGAGTTTCCCTCAAAAAATTTCATCCTCTTTTTTTTTTTTTCCAAACAGCACACTTTACTACTAAGTGCCGATGAAAAGTGAAACAATAAACAAAAAAATAAATCTGAGATCGGCGCTACTCCCTATAGCAGCAAATACATCCCCTGTGTCATATATTCATGTGTTCCCTTGAAATCTTCAGATCTTCTCAGCGTATGACTTTCCCTTGACTGCGACAAATTTGCCTTTCCGTAGGTCCCTCATTTTCTTTTCTTTGACAAAGATTCTTCCCATCCATCTTAGAATCCATTCAGCACTCATGTCAGTTTATTGCGTGACTGAATTTTCTTCCATAATGCCATTATTAACCTATAAATAGCCCATCTAATAATTCAGATTTCCTTCATACAAACATCATGACTCAATATTGCACAGCTCCCAAAGATCAAGTGTGCTCATTTTGTAAACGCCGCAACTTTCATTGTACATTTTCTAGACCTCGGGGGTATGCCTCCTTTAGACCTGCCTGTGACAACTGCTTTAGATACCACAAAACTTTCAATATCTCTCTGAAACATCATACTCCTCAGCCTACTGGATACATTTCCTTTCCTACTAGTTCCACCAGTAGCGCCCCAATAATTACAACTACTAGTCCCGCTAGACCCAATTCTTCCGCCAATAACAATATTCCTTATGAGTCGCCATCACTTCCTACTTTTCCATTAGGGGAAATATCTATCCAGCCTAGCACTGCACCTTCTTCCACTCTGAGCTCTAATGCTTCCATGCACTCAGGCTCCACTACAGCTGCTCCTGATCAGATTACCATTTCTTTGCCATCAGCGCACCCACAAAATTTATTAGCAAGTAAGTACCCTTTATTATACTTACTCTTCCTTTACCTGCTGACTCTTTTTCAGGCTTCAATGAATCCATCTCTCTGGGATGGGTTTCTATCCCTTTACCTTTTGTCCATTCCATGCAAATGTTTTAAAGACTTTGTCTTATATATGACGCTATGTCTCTTTCCTATTATAACTCACCAGCTTTTTCTGACGCTGAACTTGAAGCCCGCTACAGCCATATAGAAATGATAGGTCAACTAATGAACGAGATCAGTTCATCAACTATTCTTGGATTCCCAGCCAATCCTCGTCATTTTGTCATGCCGGAAGACTGGAAAGGATATCCTAATAGATTCCATCCTAATACTGAATAGTCCACTAGCGCTCTCCATAGGAGCCTTCTATGTCCATTATTCCTGTACATAGTCTTCATATATTTTTCATGCTATGCCTATAAATAATCACTTTAGACATGGGGCTATTCTAATACACCTGTTGTCCATACTACCTGTCTTCTAAATTTAGAGCGCCTAACTTTGCTTCCTCTACTTTCTTTAAGAGACTGTAAACCCAAAAAATTATAAATAAACTTTTAGATCATAAAACTTTGCCGCCTTTACTGAGATACAAAAATACAAAATGTAAATAAGAATTGAACTGTAGAGTTCCCTATCTATAAATCATTATTCCACTCCTGGTTAGTTAACCCCTTGGCTAAATTCCCAGAGTCTTTTGCGTTTACATGGTATGCGCCTCCTTTAATCCAATTTCCTATTTCTTCATGTCCCCTTGAACAATGAAAATATAATATTTCATTTTCCTCTGTGCCCTCATCTGAGCGCTTATGCCAGTTGCCTGTTCAGCCTTGGTGCGCCTAACTTCCAGTTAGCACCCTCTATCCATCAAAACTGTGTCAAAGCCTCTTGTGAGTTCTATTAGAAAAACAAAGCTTAACATAAATTGTTAGTTTACCCTCTTCCCGGAGGTCATTCTTGTAGTTTTTCCTCATTCTGGAGGTCATTCTGTATTGCTGGAACACCTCTTCGGTAGAACCTTTTGATCTGATCTGCTGCCACATGCCACTTCCATTCAGTACCATCTAGTTCCTCCAGTAAGTAAGACCCCCCCCCCCGTTATCTGCTTTCTGATCCTATAAGGACCATTCCATCTGTCAGCAAACATCTTCCCCCATTGGCTTTCTAAACTTCTATTATAAACCAAAACCGAATCTTCTGGGTTCAATGGCTTCCTTAACCTTTGCGCTAAATGCTCATCCCAATATTTAACTGACTTGTCATGGATCTGCATCATTTTATCATATGCCTTCTCCACAAACTTGTCCTTTCTTTGAAGCTGCACTACCCTTGCCATAATTAAATCTTCAGACGAGCACACTTGATCCCAGTTGCATCCTAGAAAAGATCCAGCCTCTAGATCAATAGGTAATACCGCCCTTTGACCAAACATAAGTTCATATGGTGAAAACCCTGTTGTCCTTTTTACTGAAATCCTGTCTGCAAACAAAACTAATGGCAAGTAGTTCTTCCACTTTGCCCCATTACTCCCACATAACTTAACTAGTGCATCCTTTATAACTTGATGCCCTCTTTCTACCATCCCCTCTGCTTCAGGATAATATGGTGTTGCAACTCGTAGCCTCATGGCAATACCCTTAACTACCTCCTGGAATTCTCCAGAAAATTCAGTGCCACCATCTACAGTTACCTACTTCTTTACCCCATACCTATAAACCCATTCTCTTTTCAACAACTCAGCTACATTACTCACTTTAAGATTTACCAATGGCGCTGCTTTGACCCATCCTTATAGATCATCCCTGGCTACTACCAATTATTTAAAGAGCCCTTCTTTTATATGAACTGCATCTAAACTGACCCTACCAAAAACAGTATCTTCGCCCGTTGCTCTACCTTTCTCTTTTGGCTTTCTGTAACTCCTACACTGACATTCAAGACAAGATTTGACCCATTCTCTTACTTCATTCTTCATATTGGGCCACCAGAATCTCTCCCTAAATCTGTGATACATCTTGTCTTGACCCCTATGTCCTAAATTCTCATATAACTCCCTGAGTCTTATTCCCTTCCTTTTCCTAGTTTTAACAACTAACTGGGGAAAAAAGGCTTGAACCTTCCATAACTTCCCATCTTTTATAAAATAGCTTTTAGCGCGCTTTTCAATATTGTGCCAAACCTTTTTATCACTAAAATCTGGTCTACTACTGCCTTCCAGATATAGTCTTAACAACTCCAATCCCTCATCAGCAGATGTGTCATCTTCAGAATACTCCCCTTCTTTGGGATGAGTGCTACTATCTTGACTTCCCCTTGAATCATCTTCATCATCTGACTCTTCCACTTCCTTTCCTAGTGCGCTCCTCGTTGCTACTTTAGCTTCAACGTTCCCTAAATCCAGTTGCAGACTACCTTTTCAAACATCCAGCACATCATCAACATCTAGCCTTATGTTGTTACGGACATTCCACCCAACTAGTTTATTGTCATCACGGATGACCTTGCCTGCTAGTTTATTGTCTTTGCAGACAATCTTGCCAAATTTTTCATAACAATAATCTATGCCATTTACCCATCTCTTATCTTCTTCAAATTCTTTGGCGTCCAAGTCTTCTTCACCTGGCGGTCTTCTAGATAATGAATTCGGAATAGTGAAAGTTTTTCCCGGCTTGTGGACCAAATCAAAAGAAAATAATATAATCTGCGCTACCCTTCTTGTCATGGGTTCATCTGATAAACTTGGGCTACTAATCATTTGCACCAATGATAGTGCATCAACCTGCAACTCAAAATGTTTCCCCCAAAGCATCCATTGCAGCTTCTTAAGAATCTTTGCTACTCCCCATAACTCCAGCTTAGACTAGGAGTACCTAGACTCTACTCTAGTAAAAGTCTTATATTCATAAAGGACAGGTCTATCATTACCTTCCTTATCCTCCTGTATCAAAACTGCACCCACTGCGGACACACAAGAATCCACTGCTAGAGTAATTTTCCCAGTGCCTGGTCCATACTCCAATTTCTTTAAAAGAATATCTTTTCCTACAATCCTTTTCAACAACTCCAATGACTCATCACATTCCTCCATCCAATCCCATACAGCATCTTTTCTTGTTAAGCGCCTTAAAGGTGAAGATAACAAAGCAAAATCTCAAATAAACATTCTTACATATGTAAAAATGACTAACAATCCTCTAACTTCTGTAGTATTTCTTGGCCTCGGCCATGTAAGCACCTTATTCTTCTGTTTTTCCGCAATGATCCTCCCTTCCTTGCACACCACATGTCCCACTATATCTAGCGCTGGAACACAACAAGCAAATTTGGATCCAGAGATTGTTAATCCTGACTCTTCTATCCTGAATAGCACTCTTTCCAGAGTAATCACCACGGAAATCTAGGGGTGAATTGCTAGCAATCCCCTCTCTTGAAATTTAGAGTGTCCCTTAATTATGCCAGGTTTATGAATACTTTATAAACATAAGTAAATTAGAGTTAGATTTACATTTATTCTCAGATTGATTATAGACAGAATATCAACTGATTCAAAATTATGCACAAGTTGATCCTCCAGAACTTGATTTTGGTCCTCTGATGAGAACAAATTGAGCACAAATTGATCTAACCTAAGCTTATGCATATATATAAATTCAGGATACTTGCTCTATTAAATTTGATAATAATAAAAAATATTGATGAATTTATATAAAAAAAATTATTATGTAAGATATTAAATTATAAATTTAGGCATCATAGTAGGGCACGTAATAGAACTTAATTATACTATGTGACACCTTAATACTGTATCACGCAGCTTAAAACATTTAAAACAAAATGAGTCATAATGGGCAATGAAATTGCTTGGACAGACTCTTTCAAAATTAATACTGACCATAATACACAAGTATGAAACCTTGGCATCGATCCAGTAAAAGATTTTCCTTCTGATAAAAGGATTTTTCTCAGTTACTACCTGCTAAAAAGTGTCTTCTGTGGTTTGTCTGACCTTCAGGGGGGTAATTTGGCCACATCACACTACTTCTATTTCCATGATTGCCCAAAACATCATCCTCATTCCCATCTAAAGAGTTGATCTCATCTGACTGTGGCTGATCAAAGGGTTCCACCACAAGTTTAGCCAAAATTTTGGTGAACACTTTTTTGATGGATAGTGACTAACTGGTGCTTTCCGAAATTGTCCACCTCAAGTTAGGATAAACTTCAGGAGGATAAATTTATGATGAATACCAAATTAACTGAATAATACTTTTGCCCTAGCTACTCTGCATCATAAAAGTGTCCAACTGAGGTTTAGCCATAATTCAGGTAGACACTTTTGGAAAGGCACAGTCTGATGGGTTTAATATCTATATATGGCAATAAGTATCAGTTTTTTATCAACATGGAACTAGAATTAATTTAATATGGCCAAAGTGTCCACCTGAAGTTTGGCCAAATTACAGGTGGAAATTTTTATGAGGATTACTTGATGAAATGAAGAAGACTTGCAATTACTTTCCATCATAAAATTTTCAAACTTAAGTTTATCAAAAATTGTGGTGAAACTTTTTCCAGATCCAGTCATATGGGATCAACTCTCTATATGGAAATGAGAATCAATTTTTAGTCAATCATGGCATTAGAAGTAATTTTATATGGAAAAACTTTCCACCTGATTTTTGGCCAAAAATAAGTTGGAAATGTTTATGAGGAATACTAGATTAACTAAAGAAGACTTGCACCCTACTACTGTCCATCATAAAAGTTTCCACCAGAAGAATTCTCAAACTTGCGGTTGACACCTTTGGCCTGGTCCAGCCATATGGGATAAATTCTGCATATGGAAATAAGGATTTAATTTGTTCAATCATGGTACTAGAAGTAATTTGATATAGATAAAGTGTCCAACTAAATATTGGAAAAAAATCAGTTGAAAACTTCATTTAGTTTTTCAAAAAATCAAATTAAGTAAAATTTTATTCCTGATGATGCCCATTTTATCCAACACCTCTTCTGAGCCTTGAAAGTAGGCATTTAGCTTGAATTTTTAATTTCATATAAAATCCTTATTATTCAACCTATTTCTTTTTATCCCTTTTTTTTCTTTTAGATATCAATTAATTTTATGTAAAACAAATCATTTTCATAATTTTTTACCTGTATTTAATAGAATTATTAAAGGTTTAACATCACCCTGTAAGCATTTGGCACATGTTTTTTTGCTATACTAATAAAAATAATAATATACTGGTAACAAAAAATTGATCAAATGATAAAATATTAATAAAACAGAAAGATCAAATACCAGTGGATATGTTTTAAAAAAATACCAGTTGCACTGAAGAAGAGCTGCACCCTAGATACTCACCATCAAAAATGTGTCCAGCACAAGTTTGGCCGAACTTGTGCTGGACACTTTTGGTCAGTTGCAGTCATATGAGATCAATTCTTGCTATGGCAATGAAAAAAAAATTTTGGATAAAAAACTTCACTAGAAGTAGTTTTACATAGCCAAATTTTCTACCTAGATTTCATCCAAACCACAGGTGCACAATTTTTTATCTTTGAAAAAAAGCCAATTTAGTACAATTAATCCCTGATGGCTCTTATTCGCTTCAACACCTCTACTGGCGTTTGATAGTAGGAATATTACTTGGATTTCTTTTTTCATATTTGATCCCTTTAACTTAATTTTTTATTCCTAATATTGCTTTTGGATATCAATTAATAATTTTTATAATAAATTATTTTCATATTTTTATACATTTATTTAATAATATTATAAATGGCATAAAATCACCTGGTATGCATTTGGCACATGAGTTTTTTCTATACTTATAAAATTTATAATATAATGGCGACCAAAAATTAATCAAATGATATTAATGAGTGAGGAAAAAATATAAAATACCAGTAAACATGTTTGTAAGAAATACTAGGTGAACTGAAGAAAAATTCTACCCTAGCTACTCTACATTAAAGAAGTGTCCAGCACAAGTTCGGCCGAACTTGTGCTGGGCACTTATGGTCAGGTGCAGTCAGATGGGAGCAATTCTCTCTATGGAAATGAATATAAATTTTTGATAAAAAATTACACTAGAAGTAGTTTGATATGGCAAAATTTTCATGATGAAGTTTTGGTAAAGCTCAAGTGGATTTTTTTTTATTTTTACAAAAAAGAAAATTTAGTGCAAGTTTAGCCCTGATTGTTCTAATTTAATTCAACATCTCTTTTTTCTGTTTATGGCAGGAATTTAAATTGGATTTTAATTTTTATCTTTGATTTCTTTTATTTTACTTTATTCCTCTCATATTACTTTTGGATAGAAGTTTATTTTTTGTAAAATAAATCATTTTCATATTTTTTTACTTTATTTAATAATATTATAAAAGGTGTAACATCACCCAGTATTCATTTGGCACACAATTTTTTGCTATACTGATAATATTAATAATATAATGGTGACAATAAATTAATCAATTGATAAATATGAGTGAGGTACAAAGATTTAATAACAGTGGAAATGTTTATAAGAAATTCCAGATGATTAAAAATGACTTGCACCCTGGATACTCTTAATGATAAAAGTGTCCAGCACAAGTTTTTCCAAACTTGTGATGGACACTTTTGGTTGCATGCCGTCAGACGCAATCAATTCTTTTTATGGAAATGAGACTGAATTATCACTCCATCATTGCACTGAAATTAGTTTTACATAGACAAATTGTCCCCTGGAAGTTTTTCCAAACCTAAGGTAGAAAATTTTTTTCTTTGGTAAAAAGTAAATTTGATCCATGTTAATTTATGATGGTGACCATTTTTTCTGAAGCCTCTACTGGCTCATGATAGCAGAAATTATACTTAATATCTTTATTTTATGTTTGATCTCTTTAATTTTAATCTTACCCTTTTATTTATCCTTTAGCTTTTAAACATCAATTTTATTTTGGTAAAACTGATAACTTTCACATTTTTTTAGATTTATTATATTATATTATTAAAGTTGTAAAATCATCCAGTGTACTTTCATTACACATTTTTTTGCTATACTAAAAACATTAAAAATATAATGGTGACTAAAAAATAATCAAATAATAAATATGGATGACACAGAAAGATCAAATACCCATAGACATTTTTAAAATGAATATAAGATTAACTGAAGAAGACTTGCACCCTAGCTACTCTCCATCATAAAAGTGTCCAGCACAATTTCAGCTGAGCTTGTGCTGGACACTTTTGGTTGCATGCAGTCAGATGGGATAAATTTACTCAATGGAAGTTAAAATCAATTTTTGCTCAATCATTGCACAAGAAGTAGCTTTATATTGCTATACTATCCTCCTGATTTTTTGGAAAATGTCAGTACAGTCTAGTATATAAGTATGATATAATAGTATTATTTTATGGTCCTACTACTTATTAATAAATGATTTAGTGATTAAACCTCAGGGGAAGACTAATAAAATAGTTATACTCAAATTAAACTCACAATACTTGGATTTAAATGTGTGCTAGTGGTGGAAAATAGAAGAATAAAATATAGTTATAGCTTTTATAAAGATAATATCAATTTATAAGGGCTTTATAATATATTTCTGAATGTTAATAATTGTAGTGTAATGTTTGTTTGAAGTGTAGTAATTGAATGATGATAATAAACCGTCAAAATCCCTCCTTACTTATACCCAAATCCACTGGAGTGCACAGACCTTCAATCCAGATGATGTCACTGCTATCCCCGGCAATTACAGCACTGTGAGGGCCCATCACCTCCCCATGGCGTCCACTTCAAGCAGTTTCAACACCCAGACCTCCAGTAAGGACCCTCCATCACTATTAATAATAACACAGAGTCATACCATAAATAGAAATCCCAGATAAAAGCGGATACCATAAAGAAACAGGTAAAATAAAAGATCAAAAAGAGATTAAATGAAACTAAAAGCATATAAAGGAAACAAATAAAATGTCCAAGCCCCCAATAACATCCCCAAGCATCCACATTAACCCAAAAACATATTTCCAACCCATAAATCCGTGAATAACCATCCAAGGAAGTAATTTCAGTTGTCCAAACTGGGTGTATGCGCCTGATATAGGTGTCTATGCTTCTGTAGGCGTTGTGAATCCACTGATTTCGTCCATATGACCTAAAATAAGCAGAAAAACAAAGGTTATAGGCTATTAAGGGGCTAAAACCCACTTATATACCTAAATATACATAATATACTGCATATTTCACTGAATATGAGATTTATGTATACATATAAGCTTATGTATGTCATTAATTGCTTCATATCACTTAAGATAAGTATATTATGACTCCATTAACACCTTAATAAGTATTATTAGGCCATGGATAAGCTATTTAAACTATTATAAATTATATAATAGAATAATAATTATATATATATATAATAAAATAATATATATTATTATTTTAACCTTATTTTTAAGATATAAGCTTAATCTAGTTAAGGTTATCTTATTTTAAGCATAAGAAATACTCAGTCCTAAGGATATTTAGGCTGACAGAAAACATCAGGTGGACACTTTTATTAATTTTAAAAAAAAGAAAAAATATTCCAAATCTAGAACTGGTGGTGCTAATTTGGTCTGAAAACTCAAATTATCTTTGATGGCAGAAATTTTATTTGAATGTTTAATTTCATATTTAATCACTTTTATTTTACTTTTTCATTCCTGTTTTTGCTTTCAAATATCAATTTATTTATTGTAAAACTAATAATTTTCATATTTTTTTTACTTTTATTTAATAAGATTATGAAAGAGGTAGCATCTCCCAGTATGCATTTGGCTTACAAATTTTTTCAATACTAATAACATTAATATTATAATGGTGAAAAACAATGAATCAAATGATAAATATGAATGACACAGAAAGATCATATACAAGTGGATTTGTTTATAAGGAATACCTGATGAACTGAAGAAGACCTGCACCCTAGATACTCACCATCATAAAAGTGTCCAGCATAAGTTCGGCTGAACTTGTGCTGGACACTTTTGGTTGCATGCAGTCAGTTGGGATAAATTACTCTATGGAAATGAAAATGACATTTTGCTCAATCATTGCACAATAAGTAGTTTGATATTGCCAAAATGTCCTCCTGATGAATTTTCAAAACTTATCAGGACACTTTCTTTGGTTTAACAAAGAAGAAAATATAGTGCAAGTTTAGCCCTGGTGGTGCACATTTGATCTAACACCTCTACTTGTTATTGATAGTGGGAATTTTCCTTAGATTTTTTTTCTTATTTTATCCCTTTTATTTTACTTTTTTATTGCTCATATTGCTTTGGATATCAATTTTTAATTTTTAAAATAAATAATTTTCATGCTCTTATACTTTTATTTAATAATATATGATTAAAGGTGGAACACCACCTGGTATGCATTTTTCACACAAGTTATTACTATAGTAATAAAGTAAACAATATAAAGATGACAAAAAATTAATCAAGTGGTAAATTTAAATGACACAGAAAGATCAAATTCCAGTGGAAATGTTTATAAGAAATCCCTTTTGACTTTAAGAAGATTTGCTGTATGCCTACTCTCAATTATAAAAGTGTCCAGCACAAGTTTGGCCGAACTTGTGCTGGACACTTTTGGTTGCATGAAGTCATATGAGATAAATTCTCTCTATGGCAATAAAAAATGATATTTCACTCAATTATTGAAGTAAAGAATGTTTAATATTGTAAAATTGTCCCCTGGATGTCTGTCCAAACCTCAGTTCAAAATTTTTTAGCTATACATAAAAGTAAGTTTAGACCAAGTCTTGACCTAGGGGTCCCCAACTGTCCCAACACCACCTCTGGCACTTGATAGTAAAAATTTTACTTGTATTTTTTATTTCATATTTGATCCCATTTATTCTCATTTTACTTTTCTATTACTCTTTTTAATTTTAAATATCAATTTATTTTTTTAAAAACTAAACATATTCATAATTTTTTAACATTATATAATAATATTATTAAAGTTGTAACATCACCAATTTTGCATTTGGCATGCAGGTTTTTGCTATACTAGAAACATTAATAATATATATGGTGACAAAAAATTAATTATAAGATAAATATGAATGATAGAAAAAAGTTAAAAACCCAATAGAAATGTGAAAAACAAAAAACTGATGTACTGAGAAACTCTTCCACCCTAGCTACTCTCCATCATAAAAGTGTCCAGCACAAGTTCGGCCGAACTTGTGCTGGACACTTTTGTTCAGGTGCAGTCAGATGGGATCAATTCTCTCTGTGGAAATTAAATTAAAAAAAATTCTAAATAATTACATTAGAAGTAGTTTGGTATGGCTGAATTATCCACCTTGAGTTTTTCGAAACCTCAGGTGAAAAATTTTTTATCTTTAAAAAAAATTAAATTTTATCAAATTTAGCCCTGATGGCACCCATTTGTTTCAATACCTCTACTGGCTCTTGAAGGCAGGAATTTTTCTTGAATTTTTCTTTTTCATATTTGATCTCTTTTACTTTACTTTTTTATCACTCATGTTACATTTGGATATTAATTTATAATTTTGGAAAAGAATTCATTTTCATATTTTTTTAACATTTTTTAATAATATTATAAAAGGTGTAATATAACATGGCATGCATTTGGTGCACAAGTTTTTTCTGTACTAATAAAATTATTAAAATTCTAATGACAAAAAATTAATCAGATAATAAAATATGAAGAACACAGAAAGATCAAATACCATTTGACATGTTTTAAAAAAATGACAGTTGCACTGAAGAAGACCTGCACCCTAGCTACTCTCCATCATAAAAGTGTCCAGCACAAGTTTGGCCGAATTTGTGCTGGACACTTTTGGTCAGGTGCAGCCAGATGGGATCAATTCTCTCTATGGAAATGAAAAAAATTATTTGATAAGAAACTTCACTAGATGTAGTTTGATATAGCTGAATTATCCACCTAGAGTTCATCCAAACGACAGGTACACAATTTTTTATCTTTAAAAACAATCAATTAAGTACAATTTATCCCTGACAGCTCTCTTTAGCTTCAACATCTCTACTGGCCTTTGATATTAGCAATAATACTTGGATTTCTTTTTTCATATTTGATCGCTTTAAATTAATTTTTTATTTCTCATATTGCTCTTGGATATCAATTAATAAATTTTAAAATAAATTATTTTAATATTTTTATACATTTTTTTAATAATATTATAAAATGTGTAACATCACTCAGTATGCATTTGGCACACGATTTTTTGCTATACTTATATAATTAATAATATAATTAAGACAAAGAATTAATCAAACAATATGTATGAGTGAGGCACAAAGATAAAATACCAGTAGACATGTTTGTAAGAAATACCAGATGAACTGAAGAAAAATTCTACCCCAGCCACTCTCCATCATAGAAGTGTCCAGCACAACTTCAGCCAAACTTATGCTGGACACTTTTGGTCATGTGCAGTCAGATGGGATCAATTCTCTGTATGGCAACAAAAAAATTTTTTTATCAAATTTCACCAGAAGTAGTTTGGTTTAGCTGAATCATCCACCTGCTGTTCTGCCCAATATCAGGTGTATAATTTTTTATCTTTAAAGAAAAGGTCACTTATTAAAATTAAGCCCTGATGGCTCCCATTTGCTTTAACACCTCTACTGACTCTTGATAGCAGGAATTTTACCAGTATTATTTTCATATTTTAACTCTTTGACTTTTATTTTACTCTTTTATTCCTCTTTTTACTTTTAAATTTCAATTTAATTTTTTTAAAACTATTCCTTTTCATATTTATTTACATCTATTTTAAAAAATTATTGAAGGTATAACTTCACATGGTATGCATTTGTCACACAAGTTTTTGCTATACTAATAACATTAATAATATAATGGTGATAAAATATTAATTGGATGATAAATATGAAAGATACAGACTGATCAAATACCAGTAGACATGTTTATGAGAAATACAAGATGAAGGAACTGAAGAAAATTTCCACCCAAGCTACTCTCCATCATAAAAGTGTCCAGCCCAAGTTTGGCCGAACTTGTGCTGGACACTTTTAGTCACGTTCAGTCAGATGCGATCAATTCTCTATATGGCAACAAAAAACATTTTTTTATTAAACTTCACTACAAGCAGTTTTGTTTAGCTGAATCATCCACCTGTTGTTCTTCCCAACCTCAGGTGTATAATTTTTTATCTTTAAAAAAAAGGTCACTTATTACAATTTAGCCCTGATGGCTCCCATTTTTTTCAACACTTCTACTGGCTCTTGAGAGCAAGAATTTTACTAGTATTTTGTTTTTCATAATTGATCTCTTTGAGATTAATTTTACCTTTTTATTCCTCATATTGCTTTTGTATATCAATTTATTTTTTGTAAAACAAATCATTTTCATATTTTTTTACCTTTATTTAATAATATTATAAAAGGTGTAACATCACCCGGTATGCATTTGGCACACGAGTTTTTGCTATACTTATAATATTAAAACATAATGGTGACAAAAAATCAATCAAATGATAAATATGAGTGAGGCACAAAGATCAAATACCAGTGGACATGTTTATAAGAAATACCAGGTGAACTGAAGAAAAATTCCACCCTAGCTAACCTCCATCATAAAAGTGTCCAGCACAAGTTCGGCCGAACATGTGCTGGACACTTTTGGTCACATGCAGTCTGATGTGATCAATTCTCTCTATTGCAATGAAGATGAAATTTTCTTCAATAATTGCACTAGAAGTTGTTTGATATGGCAAAATTGTCATCCTGAAGTTTTGGTAAAGCTCCAGTGGATTTTTTTTTATTTTTACAAAAAAGAAATTATAGTCCAAGTTTAGTGCCACTGGTGGGCGTTCACCCCATCATGTCTACTTGCTCTTGATGGGAGGAATTTCACTTTAATTTTTTATTTCATATTTGATCCCTTTAATTTTACCTTTTTATCCCTCATATTGCTTTTGGATATCAATTTATTTTTTGTAAAACAAATCATTTTCATATTTTTTTACCTTTATTTAATAATATTATAAAAGGTGTAACATCACCTGGTATGCATTTGGCACACGAGTTTTTGCTATACTTATAATATTAATAACATAATGGTGACAAAAATCAATCAAATGATAAATATGAGTGAGGCACAAAGGTCAAATACCAATTAATCAATAGTTCTTTTTAATATTATAAATTTTTTGATTAAATAAAATGGTAATAATGAATTATATTTTTCATACACAATTCCACTCTAATGATTCCCACTGCACAAAAAGGGTTCACTTGGTCCTTTCTTTACTGCTTGTGCATATATTTTATTGCTCACAGTACTACAATTTTTTGTAGTGATTATCCCACATCTGATTCAGGAATATTTTTAAACAATATATGTTTTTTTTAAAAAAGACCTTATCATATCCAATATCCCACAAAAAATACAACCTGTTTTTGTATTAAAGCCTGATAATTATTAAGAAATTGTTAAAATAATTAGATGAGACCCTGGCACAGCTAGATCCATACCAACCAACCTAAAGTCTATTCAATATTGAAAACAATTAAATAAAATTACGATATCATACTAAATTATGGGCACCAACCATAATTCAGCACTTCTCATTTGCTCTGCTACAAAATGAGTGCATGTAGCATTTTTCTAACATCGGACTGTTTTTCTTCCTTCCCTCACACCTTTAGTCCAGAATGAAAATTTAGTATGAGTTTTGGTCAAAATGGTTTGCCAGTGTTATCTGTATGCAATATGAATTCATATTGCATATTTCTATTTATGCATAAAATATACTCGTTAAGCATCATTTTTTTTGCATTTTTCAATCATTATGCATATTCATATGCATATTCATTATAAATATTTATATGCATATTAATATATTTTATTCATATACGTATATGCACCTTTTTTTGCATATTCAATACGCATATTTTTAATGCATATTCAATATGCATATTTTTATGCATATTTTTTGCATATTCAATATGCATATTTTTATGCATATTCAATATGCATATTTTTATGCATATTTTTTATGCATATTTATTCTTCATAGTCATTATGCATACACTTTGGATAGGCAATTCACAACAATTTTTAGCATGCAATAAGTATCCACCATGCAAATTCAAATGCATATGCATCTATATCATACACGCAACATATATTCAAGTTTAATATTTGAATATTAAGGTATGCTAAGTGATGTTGTTCAACCTTTTGCCAAACCTGAGATTAACTGATGTTCAATGTGGTTCTTAAGCTCTGCTCAAGAGGGATTGTTCTGGATTCAATCTGTGACAGTTTATTTTTTCAATGTTTTTTCATCAGATTTAAAAACATCTTTCTGACAGTTTCAGGATGGTTTCACAACAGTTTCCTGACAAATTCCTAATAGTTTCAAAAAGAGGGAACTGCTAGCAGTTCACCCCCAGATTTCCCGTGGTGAATCACATATTCCCAAACTAACCTTCTAATATATGGATTCTCTTCTAACACCTCCCCATTGTAATTGCTGGCTGGTCCTTTTATACCTCCATCATCAATGAAAATACCCACATCATTTGGAATTTCATCCTGCAATATCCACATCATCTGTGCTTGGTATACCACCACCGAATTTGTTGTGCCCTGTTGTAACCTTGTTAACCTGAAGCACCTCAGTGGGGTTTCAAACGTCATCATGGGTCTGGATGATTTTTCCAATTTGTGCTCATCGTATCCTTTCATCATATCACCTAATCCGTAACATGCACTTCCCGCGAAAGAATCCACAAACTCCTCCAGCTTTGGCGGCATTTCTGCGTCTTTTACTGTAACCTTGTTCATCTCCCTAAGATCATGAACAACCCTTAATTTACCATTATGTTTAACAATGCAAAACACTGGACTTGAATAAATAGACATAGACTGTTCATACAAGCCAGACTTTAAACTGCCCCTAATCAATTCCATATATTCTTCTCTTATAGCCGCTGGTATTGGAAAATCCTTCTTTAGCCATGGCGCATGAGGTATATCTGGAACAATATAAGGTTTACCATAAGAGTGGTTCAACAAACCTCTTTCCTCTTCAGAAAAGGCAATAGCTTTTTCTCTGAGAACCATAACATGTAACAATAACTTCTTTTCCTCCTGCAACAACCAATCCTCTAGTCCAAAATTAACCATCTGAAGCCTCTTCATTGTGATTTTACTAGTAGGGGCAAATTCAGATGGAAACTTTGTTAAAGGAGTATCATAAGGATTCCTAGACAGCGCCCTCCTCTGCAAAGGAGGATTCAAGTCCGGCATTGGTACATTTACTGGTTTAACCTTGACTGCCACTGGTTTATACCTGGACGCTAAACAGTGCTTGCTGCTTCCTTCATTACTTAAAATCAAACCCTTTCTAATATAACTACGGATTACACCTAAATCTTTTTTTTGTCTTTTATTTTTAATATAATTATGACAAAATCCATAATAAAAGAAATAAAAAAGCTTAGGTATAATACATTCTACTTTAGTATTCCCAAGACACCTATGAAGTACCGCTTTATGTATCCCTTCTTGTTGGACTGACTGGTCACTATCCGGGTTCCTCTCATCCTGAGAGATAGTAACACCTTAAATGCCAGTCCCTAATGAAAATGTTGGTGCCTTCCTGGCAGCCGCCCTATCTCATCATCTGAGACTTCCTCATAAAACTCTCTATCTTTCTCTAATTGCGCAGCTCCAGAGTACTTAGTTTCCAGCCACCATCCTTAGGCGCTACTAAGACTGCTGTTACTGGAATACCATCATCACCCATAATCCTTATTCCAATAGTCTTATTTAAAAAATAATCAATTGTTTCAGAATAATCTATTGAAAATGGTGTGCCTAAAACTGGTTTAACTACACCCATTGGAACATAAAAGGGTATATCCCTCGTCACTCCCGCAACTCTAGTGCGTACATACTCTGCTACACCTATAACAGGTAACCTACCTCCACCAATTCCTGCCACAGCACCCTCATAATTTTTAAAAAGAAGACCTAACTCCACCACATCGTCTACTGAATCCACGTTTATTTGTGAACCTGTATCCACTAATGCTATAATTTTTTTACCATTTACAGTGATTGTTAAGTACCCTAAGGGTCCTGCGTAATGTGGCACCCTATTTAATCCAACAACTGGCTAAAATGACTGCTCTCCAACAACAAACTCAGTGCAATTAGCAACCCTTTGCTTCCTGCACTTATCCACAATTGTGTTTGCTACATCTGGCGCCACTGCTGTCAGCACCCCCAATGGAACAGAAACTGTAGTCTTCAAAAATTGCGTGACTAGATCCTCAGCTGCCTTAGGGAAATCAGAGTGAACCGGGCGCTACATCCTCCATTTAGGTTGAGTTGTCTTTGCACCAGCCTTTGTCCTTCCAGGTGGATTCATTGGAGTATTGCGCCTTGTTTCTGGAATTCCTTCAACAGGTACCATTCTTTTCTGCACTACCTCTGACTCCTCTATCATCATTGTTTGATCTTCTACCTCATGATCCACACCATAACCTGCTGGTTTCACACCATCCATTTCAACATCCTCCATAGTCTCAGGTGTATTCTCTCTAGTATTATACCCTACTTTCTCCTTGTCTTCTGGATTTTCATACCTAGCACCAGCTCTTCTTGGCCTACTAATTGTAGGTGGGGCCATTTTCTTGTGGTTCGCTGCAAACATTTTGAAACATGCTTCAGTAAGTGGCACTGAAAACACTCCTTCCTTGAATTTAAAATCCAACACTGCGCAAGTAACTGCAAAATTGACTGACTTTTCTTGCTTGCCTTTCTCTCTAGCTTCAGGCTCTTTGCCCCTTCTTGACCTGCCCTCCATAGACTTTTTATTAATATGATCAATGACCATGGCTTGCATCCCTTAATCCTTGTCTTTGACAAGCTTAGTCCCATCTTCCAACATTAGCCTAGTTCCATCCTCGTAAACTACCCTCTCTTCTTTATCTTTTTGAAGCGCATTACACCTCATCCTTGTATGTCCCTCTTTATTAAAATAGTAACATACCATAGTAGCAAAGCGCGATGGTTGAGGAGAACTCTTGGGCCTAAACAATTCTTTTGCTTTTGTTGCTTTGTTTATTTTCTTCTCCAGCTGGTCAATCCTCACCATAACCGAATCTGGCTCCTTAGTAAAATTTTTTACTTTAGGAGACAACAATTGAGGAGGCAATTGCATGCCAGATGCATCTCCATCCATCTCCTTGTTATCCAAAGCAACTCCATCTGCGCGATGCTCAACTCGGCACAGCTTCATTTCCGTTTACACTGCCATTTCAACTTCTTCTAATTCAGGGTACTTATAATTACTGTCCCTCTTCTTAACTAGCTTTCCTTCATTATTAAAGCACCTCTTCTCCCAGTCTTCCACTTCTGGCACTAGCGCTTCACGAAATCAAGGTAAAGACGCATTAGCATCACTAAAATCTTCATTACTGACTAAATTTTCCACTTTTCAATCAAAATCCTCTCTAAAACTTTTAAATTCCCTAGGATCTTGAACACCCCCTTTAGCTTTAAGCCTTTTTACCAGAACATCCAGATCCTTTATCGTATACTTAGTTTCCTCAGTAGCTTTTGGCCATCTCTTGAGCATTTGTTCTTTTAGCGCTGACCAATTGTGCTCTTCATGCCCCTTTAAATCTTCTAAATTGTCTTTGCACTCATTAGAGAAAAAGAAGAGTACTTGACGCACCATATCATACTCAGTCGCTCCATGCACTTCCACCACTTGTTCAAACCTTTGTAAGAACTTCTTAGTATTAATATCCGTAAAACGCAAACTTTCATCTTTACATCTAATTATTGTAGTTACCATTTGTGGTAACAACACCGTCAAATTAGGGGTTTTAACCCTCTCCTGACATCCCTTAGATGTAGTCCCAGTAGAATCCATTTCCGAAATATGAAATTGAAACAGATATCACAAAATAATAAACACACACTTGGTAATTAAACCCCACTATATTCACAATATAGCCTTACACTATCCTCTGATAAAGGCTATTGACCACTTGTTGTACACCCTACAACTCTTCCGCTGTAGACAATCCTATAGTACTAGCTATAGGCCTTGACCAAGGGAGTTAAAGAAAACCAGAAAGAAAAACCCCTGTCCCTTTAGAAAAATAGAGTGAGATTTACTTGCTACAGTAAATTGGTTCCTGTTTACCAAAAGCCCCTTTTCAACACACTTGACTGCTTGATGAGCCAAGAAAGTAGTCCCCATACAGACTACCAAACCAAAGAACTGAAATGTAGACCAATGTCCACATCAGTGAAAGAAAAGATACTTGATGTAAGCTGCAAATCCACACCAGAGACAGCAATAATATTTGATATAGCTTGCAAGACTATACCAGAGAACCTGCTGCTAAAGTTGAGTTAAATGAAGAACTAACCTTGCAAAAAACACAGCCAATTGTGGCCAAAAAACAGTGAAAACTGAGTGAGGAACAATAATATCACCTCCAGATGGTTGTATGATAATTAAGGTTGCCTCAAAGGGTCTTATTCACTATGTACACACAGACCACTATCTAAGAGCCCATGCACACCCACAAATTTGGCCCCTGTACCCACCAAATTGAATAAAAACCCTCCAGAAGGGCTCCCCAACCTTCTATAACAGAGGCGGGCGGGCCACCTGATGTCAGAGGTGCCGCCTGAAATGGCCCAGCCTCCCTGAAGCCAGAAAACCAATAAAAACACCTAATCTACTTAGAAAAATTAGCTACAACTACTAAAACCTTTAAAACACAGAATTTCACTATAACAACATTGGGACATGAAATATAGAGCTAAAGTAGCCCTATCCAATGGTACTAAGTACTTAACCCTAAGACTTAAGGCTAGCCCATAAAAGACGAAAAACAAATTTAAACAGCTATCTTTTTAAATGAAAAATGAGGAAATGACCCCTAAAAACCTAGAATATGAAAAATCTCTGCAAGACATGAAATATAGAGAAACCCTGGGGCTATCAAATGGTAGTACCCACATACCTGCAGACCCAATATCCACGGAATAAAACCAGAAAAATAACCGACTCCTCAACAGATGTCAATTAAGACATGCACAAAGAACGCCAAATCACGCAACAAAGGCCCCTGCCAATGTTGGAAGACCACATCCTCCCTCCAATTAAGAATGTCAACATTCTTTCTTCATCAAACCACCATGTTCAACCTTCTTCCCAAATCTGCCTCTGAAATGGGTCCTTGCCAATACAGCATTGACAATAATATAATCTGCACCATCACACCTCCTGTCCATCCATACCAATCATCCTGCAATGTCTGCCAATCTAGAAAGAAGTCCTGCTACAGACCTGGTCCATTATCTTATGCAAAAGATTCACCTCCACCTCAACCTGGTCCATCTTCTACCAGCACCAAAAGATCTAGGCCATCCATCCTTATCCTCAGATTAATCAAAAAGCTACACCCTTCCCAGAAGAGTGCCAAAACCACTAAAACAACAAGTTCCACTATCCCTGGTCCATCTGATGGTAAAAACTTCCATTCCTTCTTTCCATTTTATAAAACTGATGACTTCTCAGTTCCTCCATCTTCTGACAGTGATGATAACAATGTAGGATCCATTGAACCCCCAACACCAAACCACTTGCTTGCAATTAAGGCCAAGTTCCAACAACAAACATCTCAACAGAAACACCTTCTGCTAAACTACTTCCAATCCACTCCTTCTAGAGATCCACAGGACATTGAGAACAGAAGACACTTCATTCACCAGTTCAAGGCTAATTCTGAACACTTCATTTCATCTCTTGATTCCCTCTGTAATTCCACTAGTACTTGAGCTTGTTTCAGAAAAGAAAAATTAACCACACCCTCTATAGGATGTAAACACAAACAACACTCAGTTTTAAGTCTTGGGGGACCATCCACATTTTATAGTCTTGTGGGACTCAAAAACCCTCATTTTAAAGTCTTGGGGGACTCAAAAACCTAAATCATAAACCCATAACCAGAGATAAACCACATTAAGACACAGAGAAAAAATTATCATTCTGGGGTAATTGCGAATAGAGCTGCCAGCCCATCAATTACCCCCAAACTTGCCTTTGCTAAATTCAGATGCTCCCCCTGTGGATACCCTCTTCCAATCTTTTAAACTATTCCAACAACAAAAATAATTCCTCAGTTTATAGTCTTTGGGGACTACACCATCAAACAATCCTCAGTTTAAAGTCTTAGGGGATTAACACAGTGTTCAGTTTAAAGTCTTGACGGACTAGTCTTGAAACCAGCCAGTTTAAAGTCTTGGAGGACTTTCAGAGTTTTGCATAAAATAGATACAGACAATTTCATACAGAGCACACCTACAGTAAAACTTCTGAACTTCCACCTTCACTTCATCATCTACCCATCACTGACAAAAATCTTCTTCTTATCTCTTTCCATCATCTTTTCTCACCACAGATCATGGATTGATCCCCTGATGTTGACCCCTCTACTCTTAATTGCTTCACTGCTCCCAAGGACTATTCCTGCAAACAGTGCATCCACATGTGCAGACCTTGCACATTCACTCTTCCAACTTTGAAGCCAACTTCTACAACAGGGCCTGTGATTCTTGCTATTCCAAAAAGAAGAAATGTGACAGAGATGCCAACTACCCTATTCCTCCTCCTTCACCTTCTCATAAGTACCTCTCCAGATCCCCTACCAGAAACCCAGAGCTTGGTCCATGCTCTTCCTCTTTATCCTCAGCACCATCCAGAAGATCCAGGAGCTCAGCTTCCAGAACTCTTCCCAAAAGACCAGCCTTAGCTTCCAAAGAAACAGCTTTTATCTCTGCTAAATTAGCTCCATAAGCTTCGAAATCGGATCCTAGGCTTCTAGACCGCGTCCAGGCAGCCGGGCCAACGTCTGGCGGCCTGCCTGCCTCACTAGACAGTTTAAATCAGGCTCAAAACCTCCAAAAACAACCAGAAGAAAGCCAAATTCAACCAATCAATGAAAACAACTCCACACAATTACCTCCCACTGCTCCCAGAGCAATGTAGCCAACCTTCCAAGGTCCAAAAATTCCAAATTTTCCCAAACTTCTAGGAGACCTTCCAGAGTACCCCAGGAAGAAACCACAGCACCCAACACTGCAACAAAGCAACAACTTTGTCCCCAGTTAAGACAACGAAACTAAACCTCTCCTCTGTCAGCCAACTGTTCCATTTACTCAAAATCTCCATCCAGAAGAGATCATTCTGCTTCCAAATCACCCTCTCCTGCACCATCTTATAACAACCCTGCTACTCCATCACCAGCACCTCATCCAACTGAATCAAGCAGAAATATTAAGAACAGAAACAACAGACCTGATGCTCCAACTAGGCCCCAGGAAAATAAGTCTCCTAGTTCACCTTCTCAAAACCTTTCAGAGGAAGACCAGGAGAATACATATTTTTCCCTGATTGATCCACCTACTATGACCATTCCAAAATCTTCAGAAGTCCACATTCCGGCTGCTTACAAATTTGATGAGCTTCCAATCTGTCGGTATCACATTAATTCATCCAATTTCCTCAACAAAAATAATTACTGATCCAATTCTTCTTGTCTAGTTGGAACCCCTCCTCCTGAATCTACTATTGGAGTTGGCCAACCTCTAGAAACTTCTTTGACCCTGGATTATGGAGACATGAAACAACACCTCAGCACCATGTGTTCAAACATGCTAAAAGCCTTTGCCCTCCATGGACCCTTAAATGACTTTGAAAAATCCCTGAGAAAGCGCCTGTTGGATGACCACTGGAAGATGTCTAGGATCATTAAGCACACCTTTCAGCACTTCATTCCTGCCTCTTATTCTTCCTCCTCTGAACTTCCCTCTAATCCAATTCCTGCCCATTACAATCCATATAATCTCTCCTGCAGGATGCACTTCAAAGAACACAATGCTCCCCACATCCCCAACAAAAAACAAAAATGACATCATAATCCGGACCAGCCTCCAGAAGTTTCATCATCCAGACAATGAGCTCCTGCAAAAAGATTAGAAACATAATAATAAATAAATAATAAAAACCATTAATAACTTTAAATTCTAATATATATTATTATTATTATTATTTTATTTATTTAATTATTTTTATTTTTTTTAATCTACTAATATACTAAAATTAAAAATTGATCATTAAATAAAATAATGAAATAAATGAAATAAAATAAAAGACAAAAAATAATACAAATGGTATCCCCCAGCCAATTGATGAGCTGATCCCCTGATACCTTGCCCACATCCAAGTGCACCTTGATATGAATACACCTTAAAAAATTTAAATAATTTGAAATAAGAAACATAAATTAAGGGTAAAAATGAGAATAAAAAATGAAAAATGAAATTATTGAAAATAAAAATAAAATAAAATAAAATGATAAAATAGCATTGCCTGGCCAATTGATGAGCCTTTCCCCACCAATGCTTGCCCACATCCAGGTGACCCTGATGTGATAACACCCTATTTTTTTAATTTTATAATTTTAACAACCCCAATGAAAAAAGTTAAAAGAAAAAAAGAGAAAAAAAGAAAATAATCTGAAACTACTATCTAGCAAAAACATAAATACGAAATCAAGACAGTCCAGCTCCATAGATGGTCCAGTAAGAGAAAGTCTGGTCCATAGAAATGATCACTGGGTGGGCTCTCTCCAATAAGTAAAACTGATGGGAGACCACCAGTGATCCACCACCAATCCGAAAGAACCAATGATAAACAAGCCAGTCCCAAACCAGTATAAAGTTATAGTGGACTTGAAACCTGAATAATAAAAAACAGAACTAAAATTCAACTGGAAAAAACAAATTACTTGAGACAGACATTCAGGGGTAACTGTTCTACAGAGCAGCCAGATCATCAGTTACCCCCAAACTTGCCAAAATAAAATCTAGAAGCCCCCCCAGTACCTTCTAACCAACAAAACACAAAATCCAACACAATAAAACACAACCAATAACAGTTAAGAGTCTGGCACTTGAAGACCAAAAGAAATTTCAGTTTAAAGTCATAGAGGACTAAAACCAATGAAAAGAAAACCAATACTAGGGATCAACAAAATCAAGAGAAAGGGTTGGAAACAGACAATCTGGGATAAGTGTTGATAAAGCAGCCAGCCCATCAATCACCCCCACACTTGCCAAGGCAGAATCTAGAGGCCCCACCCATGGGTACCCTCTAACAAAAGTTTCCAACACAAAAGTTTCTCTGCAACACCAAAATCCAAAATATAAAGAACGTTCCATAGTTTATCCTCATTGTGGAGTCAATCTTCTTCATGCCTAGTGCCTCTGGGATAGAACCTCTTTACCTGGTCTTCAGCCACTCTCTTTTTCAAGACTGCACCATCCAACTCTTCCAAAGAATAAGAACCTCAAGACACCTGAGATCTGACTCTGTAACGTCCATTCCATCTGTCAGAAATATCTTTCCCCACTGACTCTCCAAAATTCTATTATACACTAAAACCAAAAAACCAGGTTTCAAGGGATACCTGAGTCTATGAGCCAACTTCTTTTCCCAGTACCTGAATGATTGATTCCTAATCTTCATCATTCTAGAGTATGCCTTCTCTTGACATTCCTCTCTACATTCCAACTGTTGCATCCTGGCACAGAGCAATTCTTCCGTTGAGTGCACATTATCCCAATCAATTCCAAGATAAGAGAAAGCTTCCAACTTCACTGGTAGATTGGCTTTCTTACCAAACATTAACTAGTAAGGAGAATATCCAGATGTCCTCTTCACAGTTACCCTATCAGCAAATAACACCAAGGGTAAATAATGCCTCCACTTTTCAGCACTATCCCCACACATCTTTACCAAAGCATTCTTGATAACTTGATGGCCTCTTTCAACCATGCCTTCAGCTTCAGGATAATAAGGTGTATCCACTCTAACTTTAGAACCAACACTAGCCACTGCTTCTTTAAATTTGGCACCAAACTCCGGCCCACCATCAACAGTCACCAAATTCATCAACCCATACCTATAAATCCATTCTTTCTTCAACAACTCTTCCACATTCCTGGAAGTCAAATTAACCAGAGGCACTGCCTCAAACCAACCAGACATATCATCCCTAGCAACAATCAAGTATTTAAACCTGCCCTCTTTAATATGGACAGCATCCAGACTGACCCAAAAACAGCTGTTTCACCAGTAGCACGACCGACCTCTTTAGGTTTCAAGTGACTTCTTCTTTGAAATTCTTCACAAGATTGAACCCAAACCTGCACCGCCAACTTCATACATAGCCACCAAAATATGTCAGCTACTCTTCAATAAGTCTCCCCAAAGCCTCTATGACCAAGGTCTTCATGCAAAGATTTCAACACAACTTCTTGACCCTTCTTCTGAGTCACCACAACTTGAGGATTAGGATGTCTTCTCCTCATCAACCTTCTTCCTGAAACATAGGATCCAGGACTCTTCTTCTTGATTGCCAACCAAGTTTCATCATCACAACTATGTAGCCTCTCCAAGGTCAACAGATATTCCACCATAATAAAATAAAACCAAGACTGACCCCAGGTCTCATCTTCAAAATCCAACAAAACAACATCTAAGGGTACAACTCTGTCATCAAAATCACCAGTGTGAACATGAGCCAATTGACCAGCCCAAACAGGACACCAATCCTTAAATTTTGGCACATCCATCTCTTTCCAATGAACCTTGTGAGAATCCAGTTCAC